>OU898277.1:159987792-161483626 GCA_918026665.1 Diabrotica balteata
TTTTAAACTTAAATCCAGAAACCCAGATTTTCAGTTAAGAAGTTTTGGAGTTTAGGTATCGAAATGGAATATTGGTGATGCAGCGAAATTTATTCAAAGTATCAGATGTAGCATCACGACAAATGATTTGAATATTTTAAAAGCATTTCAGCATCATTCCTGTCTTGAAGATACTATAGAAATATACTCTTAATAGGTGTATAAATAAAGTTATTTTCTGTATTTTAGAATAATCCATCAGAAGCAAGACAGATGCTTTTGCAGAATCCACAGCTTGCCTATGCTCTTTTACAAGCTCAAGTTGTAATGAAAATTATTGACGCAGCTACTGCAGTTGTAAGTATTGTCTGTGAATATATTATAAAGTGATTTAAAATAAAATTATATATTTTAGAGTTTACTTCATCCTGTAAACCAAGTGCCAGCAACACTGATGCCTGGAGACAAAAATGTTCCTGTTCAAGTACCAATTAGTAATCAGTACAGGGAGCCTCCAGCACCTGTCCAACCACCAAGACAGGAATTTCAGCCTGTTCCTGCTCCTGTTATACATCCATCCCAGAATCAAGTATTTGTAGGTAAGTTAATATATCAACTGCTAAATGTTGAAAAACTCATACATTAAAATTTAAATTTTTTCAGGAGAGCTAAAAAAGCTTCCATACATGGTTACATAATTTTTTTCTTTCTTAGTATTTAGTTAATTATAACTTGAAAAAAACATTCCAAAACATAGTTTTCATTAATCTGGGGTTTTGCCAGAACATTCGGAACAATATTTTTAACCCAAATCCTCATAAATCTAAAAATTGTAAATTTTTGTGTTATGAGGTTTCAGCATGTATTTTGTCAAGGTATGTATTCTATCAAGAAAAAAACTCATAAAAAGTTTGCAGGGAATCACAACTAGTAATTTTATGAATGGGTTGGTATGTGGCTCAAACGTTTTGAGCGAAAAATACTAAGACAAATATATGGAGGCATAAAAGAACAAGGTTTGTGGCACAGGTGTTACAAATTTTGAGTTGCATAGAAGTTTTAGAGAACCTGACGTTGTAAAATTCATTAAGGAGCACGCCTCAGATGGATATGGTTATGTAATCAGACGAGAGGAAGATGCCATAGTCAGAAAAGTTTTTGACCAAAGAGCCGATCGGACAATGAAGAAGAGGAAGACCGAGACTTAGGTACAAGACAACCTAAAAAATGATTTGAAGTCCTATCGGAATTAGAGCATGGAGAAGAGTTGCCAGAGACAGGTGAATGGGGGATTGCTCTGAAGAAGGCTTTGGCTCATAAAGAGCTGTAACGCCACTGATGATTAACACTGTTTACTCTTTCATATAACTTAAGATCATTTGCAAATAATAAAAATTTGGAAAACTAAAAATCCAATGCAAGATAAGTGGTTCTTAATTTTATAACTCATTCATTCATTCTATCTACTTTCCTGATAATAATAGCATGATTTATCCTATTAAAGACTTTATTTAAATCAGTATAAATAGCATTCATTTGACTGCCACTCATATTGAATTAATTATATCATTTTGAAATAACAAGAGATTAGTTACTGTGGACTTACCAGTTTTAAAAATGATGCTGCTCATGAATGATAACATTCTTACATTCCCAAAAAAGAAATTTTGTCACAAGTAGTTCAAATGACTTGGGAATCATACTTGCTGATAGGACAGTAATTTTTAACTTTAGACTTGTTATAGTTCTTATTAGAGCCATAGCTCAAGTTATCCTTTAGACTTTAAATACTTGAGAATACCTGAGAACATTAATAAGGTAACGAAATTCCAAAATTATTTGTCATCATAATGAATATTTTGGTCAAAAAGCAATATAAGCGTTATAATACTCTCTGATCAATTCAGACCATAAATTAGACAAATCATGTAGTTGTTTTGGGAGTAATTAGAGAATTTGCGTTTATCCCCTTTCTTGTATATTGAGGTTATGTATCCAACATTCCAATCATCATTTTTGGGATATTTTGTCCTTTGAAGTATTTGTTAAATAGTTGAACCAACATCTCATGTAATATTTTTGGTCCATACTTTACTAACTCAATTAGGATGTCTCCAGGTCCTGTGGCTTTACCGTTTTTTCGATCTTTTGAGGGCATCGCTTAACTCTCGGGTTATTATCTCAATTATTTGTGTATGTTCGGATATTTCTTCCATTTCGATCTCTTGGAATTTACATATATCCTTTGTCACTCATAATGGTATTTCTACTGTTTCAGATCTATTAACTGTAAGTTAGACCTTATCACCTTCCACACTTGCCCTACTCTTGTTCCACCCTTATACCTATTCATCTCTGCACATCTTTGATTCCACATCTCATTTTTACTGTTCACTACTTCTCTTTTTTCCAATGTATAATGAATTCGAATAGATACTTAATATGCGATAAGATTTTTTTTATTATACACAAACAATACAAATACAATTTTTCTAAATTATGTGATATTTAGGCCAAGATATAGATCTGAGATCCATTGGTGCTGTGCCAGATCTGAGATTAAGGCCAATGGGTGACCAGGATATGAGACAACTGCCATCTGCTATTCAAAATCCCTTACCACCTACTATTGGAGAAAGGTAAGAAATATAAAAATTGTAATCTTGCTATTATTTAAGAATTTTAAATTTACAGTATTCTTAAACAAGGAGATATGAAGGGTGATAGGTATGTGTATCAAAAATACTAATGTTTTTTAAGACAACAAATACAATTCGTAAAATTTAACCATTAACTGAATTAACATTGCTTCATTTTGTTGCAAAGTAATAATGCAAATTGTATAGGTTTGTCTATGATATTTTTATTTTATTTAATGCTAGAGGAGATAACAATGATGAGATTATCATATGTTAGGCCTGCTAAACGTCAGATTAATATAGAAAATATGATAATTGTTGTTAATAACAAAACAATTTCTTTAAAGGACTTTTGTTTTATAGTAAATGACTAGTAACTTTCCCATTTTTGTGTCTTCTCTCTGAGAGAAAATGGCAAATCTAGCCTTGTCATTGAGAAAGACGGAAACAAATACATGAAAAATAATTATTTAGAAGTTTTTAAAAAATTGTACATAACCTAAAAATTCTTTTAAAAATTCAAATATTTTTCATAAGCTCAATTTTGATCCAAAAATCTGAAAAAAAAACAGAGTGTTTTTGTTTGAAAATATTTAAATGATAATCACCACCCGAATAAAGGGGTGGTAAAAAAAAATCGTTATTTATTTGTCACATTTAGATGAGTTTATGTGCTTAAAATAGAGGAAAAAATATCAAAAAGTGGGTTGTCTTATTTTGAGCATGTTCTGGTCTGTAAATGGCAAACTGTATCGCGCTATAAAAAATAACAAAAAAATATATGTCAAAAATCCTTATTTATTTACATACATTACTTATGTGCTAAAACCATGGGAAAAACGCCAAAAAGCGATTTTTTTTTAATTCTGAGGATTTTCCGGAGCGAAAATGACAATTCTAACCCCGCTATTAAAAAAAAAGAAAAAAATTTAGAAGTTTGCCAAAAATTGCCTACATAACTTAAATTTTTTTTGAAAAATTCTATTATTTTCCCTGAGCTCACTTTTGACCTAACAAATCTGAAAAAAATCAAAGGGTTTTTGAATATTAAAATGTATGTTCGAGAATTTTGAAAGCAAAGGATCGCTCAGGATTTTAATTTTTCTTTTTTTTTTTCGAAAAATCACATTTTTTGCGATAAGGGACTCCTGGCGCCACCTAGGAAGCCAAAAATTTGGCTAAAGGAGTTTCTAAATATGTACTTTTGAGTGCCTAATCCCAAATAAGCATCCAGCCGAGTGTAGATTTTATCATCTTGTCCCTCTGGAACCCTTTTTTCTTACTTTTGATTAAGTTCCACAATTATTGCTTCCTATTAGTTTTTTTTACAGTTCGTTTGGAGGTTTCTCCTACCTCATGGTTTTCTGTTAGGAGCATTAACACATACATTCTCCTCTTTTTTTTTATTTATTCTTCAACCTATTTCCATTTGTATGGTCTTCTTGTAGTTTTAACACTGTCAGTTAATGATGTGATCCCATATCTGTATTTATACACACTTGCATGTGTTACATTTTGTTTGAATTACTCTTTTACTAAAAAGTGGTTTATTTTCTTGGTCTATTTTCCGTTTGAGGATATCCAAAATTCTTTATATTTATTCTGGTGTCTGAAGAAAGTTCTCATAATACTTAATTTTTGTTCTATTGAAAAAAGTGACTATTCTTGCACCATTTTCGTTAGTTATTTTGTGAAAGTCTGTATTATCCTTTTATCGGTTCCTAAAGTTACTTTGGATTTCCATCTAAAAAACTATTATTACATCAAACTTTGGAGTACCTATTTACAAATATATTTTCCAGCTTTGTATAAAATTCGTCACCTTCCTTGTCATCCTTTTCTTCTGTGGGCACATGAACATTTATTAAGCTTGTTTCTATATCGTGGCTATACTGCGAAAAAAGTCAAGTTTTTAACAATTCAACTTCACTGTCCCAATGGTAATATATACTTAAGTCTACCAGATCCAACGCTATTTTAATATTAGAATAACATCTACTTTGAATCACATTTGATTTATGGACATAGTTAGGGACACATTTAGTTGAATTTTTAAAAACTTGACTTGGACACTTTTCGCAGTATACTCAAGATATCATCTATCTTGTTAAGAATAAATCAAGAATAAACAAAAAGTATTTGAGAAGTCAAATATTTCTAAATCAATTTTAAAATAAATTTTTGTTTTAATATATGCACAGTTTTAATACAATGTAAATATTAGAGTTGTTCATTTAGAATTTAGAATTATAGACAAACTTTTACATTTTTTGTAGATTTGTTTTTTTTTTTCTAATAATTGCTTTATAATAAATAAACATTAATTTGCTGTATTTGTTAACCTTAAATTTTTTGATAATATTTAATGACGAATGTAAATAATTATATTTATTGTCGATATATGTATACTGGCTCAAATTCTTTAACTACAAGCATAAATAACTTTTAAGCTAATGCATACATATCTACATGCATACATTCTCGGTGTTAAGACACATCGTGTTTTGACCTCTTTATCAATTGGCCTCCAGTCTCTACTTCTCTTTGTAGTATCTCTACACCGTCTGATCGGCATAGATTTCAAATGTTCCTCTACGCTCTGCAAAGGGTTCTAGCTCTACCTCTCCTTCCATTATTTCGTTCAAACTTTTCCTTTTGGGCATTCTTTCCATGTGATCATGCCATGACAGATTTTTTGACTTTACAAACCTAACTATGTGATCTTCTCAATAACTCTTGAAATTCTATATTGCTTATAATATTCCACGAAATGTGCTTGTTATATATGACTTTCATACAATGATCCCACTTGACCTCGATCCTTTTATTGCTACATGAAAAATCCTGTTAAAAATGTCACCAGACAGGATCCTTTGCCGCACTCCCATATTTATCGAAAAAGACTTACGCACGCTTTAACCGTCATAACTCACGAATTTTATCGGTACACCAAAACTTTGCATGATTTATACATGTTTACTTCTTATTACGAGATCAAATGCCATGTGAAAATCTCTAAACAGCATATGCAAGTCGACATCATACTCTAACCATGTTTTTATAGCTTGATGCGTGAAATAGTAGTGATCTACAGTACCTCTGTCATGAGAATATTTACACTGATACTCTTTACTGATACTATTTTTGTTTACCAAAAGTTTTTATAACAAAAGAGTAGCCCAGTGAAAGATGATAAAGAAGGAAATGCCCTAACTGATGATAATAGTATTCTAAGCAGGTGGAAAGAATATTCCCATGAACTACTAAATCATGAGAATTCAGAAAGGTGCACCTGAAGTCCTCCCAGCTGAGAGGGAAATTCATGGTCCTTGTGAAGATGTAGTAGTAGATGAAGTATAAGTGCTTTAAAAAATATCAAGGCACCTGGTACTGATGCAATAACAGTTGTATTATTAAAAACGGATGACCAGCACTATGGGATGATGAAACAATCCCCGAAGAATGGAATGCTCATTCAGAAGAAAGGTAATAAGCAAGAATGCTCTAACTGTAGAGGAATTATGTTATTAAACATAACATACAAAGTGTTTTCTTCTATACTATATAACATACTGACGCCCTTAACGGGAGAGATCATTGCTGACTACCAGTACGGATTACGGCTAAGACAAGTGTTAGAAAAGAGCCATGAATACAACATCAACATAAACAGATTATTTATTGATTTCAAACCAGCCTTTGACACTGTAAGCAGGAAAAAACTATATGAATCCCTAGTGCTTATGGGTATACCGAAAAAACTAGTCAGATCGGTGCAGATTACTCTCACTGATACTAAAGTAATGTAATACAAAATATGGAGACTGACATGAGCTCATAACGGTGTAAGGCAAGAAGACGGCCTCTCAGGGCTGTTATTTAACCGCTTGCAGCAAAACGTTGAACCTTATAACCAAGAGCAAATAGTACCCAACTAACATTTCTAAAATACCCACAACTATATTATTCTTTTAAGCTTTACTCTAAAATTCATTATGGTATTATCAAAGCGAAGGGAATCGCTTATTGCAAATCTTATTGGTAACAATGTGATTTATGCTCTACATACATAGATGACATATTTTTACTTGGAAATTTAGAGCAACAGGGTAATAAATAACTTGTTAGTTATTGCTCCGCTTTCGCTGTTTAAATAAAAGCGTACTTTCTGATATCATAACTGTAATTAATTTCATGTCGTTTAGCTTTGTTCGAGATCCTAGAGGTCCTCAGGCGTTCGGAGGAGATCCAAGACAAGCACGCATAGATCCACGCCAGAAGACTATGGGTAAATATATTACTGCTACAATATTTGAACTATACTTAAAGAACTCTCTAATTATTTCAGTGCCTCCTCCAGCTGCACTACCTATACCAGCTCCAAATGCAAGACCCGTAATGCCTCCTCAGCCTCAAGTTCCTGTGACGAGACCAGCTCCTACGCCTCAACCGGTCCCAACTCCTACTCCTGCAACGGCCAGTCCAAATGTTGCAAATGCCGGGGCTTCGGACCAAGAAAAGGTAAAATTAGAATATTAAAATATTGGAATGTTTTTATTTTTAATTTGTTTACAGTCTTTTAACACTTATTCTATTTAGTTTTTATTTTATAGTTATTTTAACACTATTTTTTAATTTATTTGCACTAACACTAAAAAATAAAGAAACTAATACAGTTATGCCAAGAAGAGAATTGCATTATAACAAATACTTTGTTTCAACAACCTAAAAGACGACTATATACCTGGAAATCTTCAGATGATCAAGAAGAAAAGGTAAAAGGGAGTCAGAAATCATATCGACTACATTATCATTAACAGAAGATTTAGAAACAGTATTACACCTGCAAAACCAAGTGCAGACGCAGCAACTAATCATAATCTGCTCTGTGCTGGATTCAAACTAAAATTAAAAATAATCAAAACATATACATAATGTATAAAAACATACATAAAAGAGCTCTTCCTGGATACTTAATACCACAAAATATACGAATACTGGTCCGAGTATTTTAAAGGCAGAAGTAGAAAAAGCCACCAAACAAATCAAAAATATGAAATCTCCAGACCCTGATCAAATACCATCAGACGGTCCTCAAACTTCTAGACGACGACAATGTCTCAGAACTAACAAACATTTATAACCACATATACGAAACTGGAACACTGCCACAAATATGGTTGGAGTCTACATTTATCCCACTTTCAAAAAAACCTAATACATCATCATGTAAAGACTTAAGTCTAATTAGTCTCATGACTCACTCTCTCAAGCTACTTCTTAGGATAATTCTTATAGAATCAAGCAGAAATGTGAAGACACAATGGGAAATAAACAATTCGGTTTCAGAGAAGTATTGGGAACAAGGGAAGATTTGTTCTCAATGCTTACACTACTTCAATGATCATGGGAAGTACAAAAACCAATTTACGTCTGTTTTATATATTTTGAGAAAGCGTTTGATAGGGTTCAATATGGTAGGCTGTTTGAATAACTAGAAATGATTGGAATAGATGATAAAGATCTGAGACTTTTATAACATCTACTTATATTGGAATTAAGAAGCATCTATTCTAGTAGACGGCAAAGAAACAGACAAAATTTGTATTCAGAGAGGTGTTAGACAGGGTTGTGTGTTGTTCCCAACTTTGTTTAACGCTTACTCAGAAATAATTTTTAACGAAGCCTTGGAAGGGCAATGTGGAGTTCGAATCGGGGGAGAAACTATTAACAGCATCAGATATGCAGATTACACCGCTAACATGACTGAAAGTATCGAAGATTTTCAATTCCTTATAGATCGAGTCACTAGAGAGAAAAACACTACTCACATAGTAATATTCAGTTTTTTTTGTCTCCTGAAAGTGCATTTTTTAACATATGACATTTTGCATTAACGGCAACAAAATGTATCATTTTTAGTCCTAATTTGTATTTTTTTTTCAGGCCGCGCTCATTATGCAAGTTTTGCAGCTGTCAGATGAACAGATCTCTATGCTTCCACCTGAACAGAGGAATAGTATTTTGGTATTAAAGGAGCAAATTGCAAAAAGTGCACACACACGTTAAATTATTTTGGTGTTTCACTTTATAAAAGTTTTCATAACTATTTTATATGTACGGAACAGACTATACATATAAAAAAGATCTTAATTCATACCCGCATATATTATCTCTCACATATTTAAATCATGAATAAAGTTGTGTCCAATTATTATCATGTCATTCCCTTCAATTTGAGTGTTCTGTAACAGATATTTCCTTTAAAATATGTTTTTTTTTTTTCAGTTTCTTTCGCGGTAATGATTAATATTCGTATTGGTGTAGTCTGATAAATAATTTTTTAGGTGTGTTCTATGTTATAAATACATTTTTTAAGTTAATAATGAATGAAGGTAATTTTAGAATTTTTATAAAGGTAAATAAAGATAAATATTAAAGCAATTAATAAAGAATAAATACCAATTGTAGTTTTTATACCTTATTCTGTGCACAGCAACACAGCAAGTATGAAGAAAAATAAAGAAATAAAAGCTAGACCAGAGGTTCTCAAAAGTGGGTGACGTGGCACTGGGGATGCCTCAAGCATTTGCCAAGGGTGACGTGGAACAAAGTCGAACAAACGGCCGCTGCGCCACTGTCCAATTCAAGCATGTTGACTATTTGTAAAGGTAGTTCAAGCACTCCTGACCATGGAGCCGCGCGAAGGTGGAGTCAAAATTCAGGTAAAGACAGAAAGGTTATATTGTAAGTGGAATTATACAGTGCATAGTACAATGCGTTTCGCATGGAAGTGGGGACTAAACCAAATTTCGTCTACTGCGCCGTGGTCAGGAGTGCTTGCACGCACTATACTTGTATTCTCGATGGCGACTGAGAAACAAACAGCCGAATTCGAACGACGACGCGACTGCTACCTGCATTCATTCCACAGTTTAATTCTTGCTGCCGATAAGTGAGTTTTGTAAAAATTAGAGTTAGATTTCAAAGTGGAAGTTTTAGATATAACTGCAGAATAAAAGTGACGACGTAAGTAATAATTATGTTCATTACAATTAATACATATAATATTACGTACTTTTTTTGCTATTTTTCCATAAAATATGTGTTGCACTATTTATCATCATCATTGGTGCTACAGCCCTATAAAATAGCCTCTACCTTCCCAAGTCTATTACGCCAGTCAGTTCTATCCATTGCCAACTGTTGCCAGTTTGCTGCGCCTATTTTTCTACCATCCTCATCTACACCATCCCTCCATCTGAGTTTTTGTCTACCCCAGTTACCACAGGTTGTGACAAGGATTCTTCTAGGAGGGTTGTTCTGCTGTGAGCTTGCCAGATGTCCTGCCCATCTTAGTCTTCCTATTTTTATGAGATACTACGTCTTTACCACCAAATATATGTTTATATCTGTGATATATCTCGTAGTTGTACCTCTTTCTCTAAACACCATTTTCAAAGATGCTACCGAATATTCTTCTCAGGATCCTTCGTTCAAATATAAGCAGGATTTAATCTGCCTTGGAAATGGACCATGTCTCCGATCCATAAGTCAACACTGGTTGTATAAGGGTTTTGTATATGATTATTTTTGTTTTTTGGCTCAAGTTTCTCATATGTCTGCTCAATCCAAAATAGCATTTGTTTGCTAGGATTATTCTTCGCTTGATTTCTTCTGTCATGACGTTCTCCTTGGTGATCAGGGAGCCTAAGTATGCGAATTTGTTAGAGTTATCAACAGTGAATTGGTGGCCCATATTTCTGGCTCTATTGTTGGATATTGATGCCATTATCAATTATCTTAGTTTTTTCCTCATTTACTTGCAGGCCCATATTTTTTAGGCATTTGACAAGGTGGTATACATTTCTACTAGCTTGCGTGTTGTGCGGGCAATTAGGTCAACATCATCTGCATATGCCAAAGTTTGGGATGATTTATTAAAAATGTTTCCTCTGTTCTCTATTTGGGCATCCCTGACGGCCTTTTCCATAGCTATGTTGAAAAGGAAACACGCCAGCGCATCTCGCTGTCGCAGCCCAACATGCGTTTCAAATGCCTGTGATTGTTCGCTCTGTATTTCGACTTTGCAAACAACTTTACGCATTGTAGCCTTAACCGATCTTATCAGTTTATCGGGGACGAGGAATTCATCCATGGCTTTATACAATTTATTTCTTAGGACACTATCATCACAGGCCGATTTAAAATCTACGAAAAGATGGTATGTGTCGATATTGAATTCATTGGTTTTTTCCAGTATTTGCCTTAGCACAAAGATCTGGTCTGTTGTTGATCGACCAGGCCTAAAACCACTTTGATGTTCGCCAAGAAGCTCCCCTGAATATGCACTCAGGCGACCATATAATACTCGAAAATATTTTGTATGCTATATTAAGGAGGGTTATTCCCCTATAGTTTCTATATTCCAATTGATCGCCCTTTTTGTGTAGCGGGCAAACGATGCCAATACACCATTCTTCCGGGATTTGTTTCTCATTCCAGGCTTTCAGTATGATTTTATTTATATGATTAGTCAGAGTCATCAGGCGAGGTCCAAGCCCCATATGCATTTTTTTGTGTAGAAAACATGTACTTCCTATGATCATGTTCTTAGAGGCTGCGAAGGTGACTGCTCGGTGTCCATTCGAATTAGTATTATTATGGAAACTATATTTACCAATGTGCGGTAGATATATTTCTTCCTTCTACCGATGTGCGGTCAATTTTTGCGTTCAGATCACCGATTACTATTTTAATGTCATTTAATTTAATTTAATGTCATGTCTAGGACAATTGTCATATGTTCTTTCTAATTCATCATAGAAATTGTATTTTTCTTCGTCTTGTTTGTCCTATGTTGTATTGCAGTAATATCAGCATTATATTGTGCTAATATGTCACACAGTTTGGGGATGTTTCCAGGTTCGTTAAGTGTGCGAACGTTCCAGGTAAATACATTAAGATCATTATTTCTATTATTCAGGTCTTTATTTCGTTGCATAGATCGTCGTAGAGATTTCCGTCCGGCATTTTTGACTTTCGATTTCCTAACTATGGGGTTTTACGGGTCCAACGCCAAACCCCCTTTTCGGAGGGTCATTTCACCCGCTCTCGTCAGTTCCCGACCCAACTTTCCACACAGGTTTGATACCGGATCTCCAGATGGATTGCTCGGTTAACAGGGGACACCAGCGTGAAGGTGAGAGTACATTTAGTAGTAGCGGATTTGAGTAGAAGAGGCTAGTTGGAGTAAACTGGAATCAACTTCATGTATTCGCATTCTACCCCTTTATCCCCCATCTTGCACTTTTACGGTTGGAAAATACCTTTCATTGTTGGTAATGTTTTGCTCTATTTTATTTGGGACATTTTTTTCATTACAGAATAATAGAAAATTGGCTAAAATCTGGATCTTTGAAAAGGAAATGTAGTGAAGTCACTGAAGCATCTGAATCAACTGATTCAGTGACAACTAGCAGAGATGGAGAAGCAAATGCCCACGAGATCCATTCGAGTCCAGCTCATCTAAGTTGTTCACCCTCAATTCGTAGAAAGGATGTCCCTCACCAAAAAGAAATTCGGGGAAAAATAAGAAGGTATGATCCTAGCTATCTCACGTTATATGGCTTTATTTAAGTTGGCAACGAACAGGCACCAGAAGGCCAATGTATTAATTGTCACAAAATTGTTGCTAATGGGTGCTTGGTTCCATCTAAATTAGAAAGACATTTGGAAAGTAATCATCCTGGTTTAGCCGATAAGGCCGAACAAACCTTCAAACGTCTTGCTTCAGGCAAGGTCATGCATGATGGAAAGAGTCTGCAAAAATGAAAACGAAAATGCCACTGAAGCATTATTTTATTGTTGGTTTGCACATTGCATAAGCTGGAAAACCCCATACCATTGCCGAGGAACCGAATTAACCTTGCGTGAAGGATGTACAATGCATGTTAGGTCCCGATATGACCAAAAAGATTGATAATGTTCAGAGCACTATAAGCAAGAGATTTCACACTATTTCAGACTTTTTAGAGAGAGGACTTATAAATAGATGAAAAACTTGTGAATTCTTCAGTTTACAGCTTGATGAAAGTACCGACTTGCTGTTCTGCTTGCGTTTGTGAGGTTTCCATTCGGAATGAAAATAGAAGAGCTATGAATAAATATGTGTGAAGAACTTAAAAGTTATGCCGCTGGTGAAGAAATTTTCAAGACTATCCACGTAAATGTGTGGATATTTGCAGTGATAGAGCGGCTGCAATGGTTGGTAAAATTAGAGGGGCGGTGTCTAGAATACAGGTAGTGGCAGATACAGCCTCCAGCAGTCATTGTATCGTAGATTCCCATTCTTTAGCAACTAAAAAGATGCCGCATCATTTGAAAAGCGTATTTAATAATTCTGTGAAAATAATAACCATGTGAAGAGCCATCCGCTTCAAGCATGCCTTTTAAAGCTCACCGCTGAAGATATGGGTATGGATCACTTCAATCTTTTGCTCCACACAGAGGTCTGGTGGCTATCGAGGGGAACAATTTTAGAGAGACTATTTGAACTAAAAGATTCACTGATTACCACATTTACAGAGGAGTCTTTCATCCAAGAATTAAAAGATGCCAATTGTCTGCTAAAATTGGGATACCTTTCAGACATCTTCGAAATAATAAATTAAACCACCACTTTGTTTCAAGGCAAAGGAGGAGCATAAATGGATAAAATCAAAACCTTGCGTAAAAAATTAATTACTATTTAACTATACGTTTAAAGTACGTTTATTGACGTTTCAATTTCTTCTTCGGAAATCGTTCTCCAAATACAAACAGTAAATTAAACAAATTTTGTTTTTTTTTGTTACTTCTAGTGAAAAATTCTTCTAACAATTTAATTTTATCTGACTCATACATTAATACATTATGCATTTTAAAGTCGTCTATTTTTCAAAGTATGTGTTGAAGAGAGGAACCTCACAAATTTCTCTCGATTAAAGGAATTTGTTATAACAAATGAAATCAATCCTCAAACGAACTTCTTTGAAATTTTTATTGCTCATTTGCAAGGTTTGGAAGAAAGTATTGTAAACTATTTTACAGACATTGACTCAGATGACTTATATAACTAGATGATGGACCCGTTTTCGTGCGACCCAAAAAATAAACTTGTCAAAATTACAAATGAAGTTTTTCGAAATCTACTTGAGATCAGCGAAGATAACAGTTTAAAACTCAAATACCATGAAGAAAGCCAAGAAGAGTTCTGGATGCAGATATATGAAACGGCGATTATCTTAAAAAACAATTAAGAAATGTCAACTTCAAGAAAGATATGTAAAAAAAAAGAAAATCTCCAAAAAACATTGGAGTTAATAGAAGAAAGAATAAGAATTTTGAAAGAAATACCAGATTCTGAGGTTATCAACCAACAATCACATCAAAAAGAGCATATAGTCAGACTTACGGGCCTATAAAATACAACAAATATTACAGACTATCGAAAACAATAGAAACGTCTACTGAGATCAGAATTAACAGAGGGAAAATCAAAGATAACTAAAATTAATTAAAGTCAGTTTTGAAAATGTGGAGTACTAGGTAGGTATATATCTTCGATATACCATTAAAATCGATAAACAAAACCAAATAGCCAAAATAAAAAGACGCATACAATTACCTTGGGCAGCTTTCTGCAAGTTAAGCTGACTCATCATCATCATCATCATCATTAATCAACCTCTTGCATCCACTGTTGGATATAGGTCTCCTCCATGTTCTTCCACTGTTCTCTATCTTGCGCCTTCTGTATCCAATTTCCGACTGTTTTTCTCAAGTCGTCCATCCATCTTTTTGGTGGCCTGCCTCGGTGTCTTTTGTCTTCTCTAGGTCTTCATTCTATGAGTCTTTTGGTCCACCTATTATCATTTAAACGTGCTATATGTCCAGCCCATCTCCATTTGGCTTGTGCAATTTTTTCTATGACATCTGTCACTGTAGTTCTCTCTCTCACTATCCTATTTGATTCCATATCTCTTCTAGTTATTCCCAACATTGCTCTTTCCATTTTTTTTTGGGTTACTCTCAATTTATTTGCAGAATGTTTGGTTAAAGTTATTGTTTGGGAACCATATGTTATTACTGGCAGTATGCATTGGTTGTAAACCTTTTCTTCAAGCAAATCGGTAGCGTTCCTTTTAGAATATCTCGCATCTTGCCAAATGCTGCCCATCCCAAGCCTATGCGACGCTGGATCTCACAAGTTTGATTGTCTTTTCCTATTCTAATTTCATGCCCTAAATAGATATAGCTAAAGATCTGATGTACTTCGTTCCCATCTACCCTCATAACATCACTTGGAACTAAATTGGTCATGTATTTTATTTTTTCAAGTTTATGTTCAGGCCTATTTGTTCTATTGCCTGTTTTAGTTCTTCCATCATTTTGTGAGCTTCATTTAAACTCTCGGCTATAATGACAATATCATCTGCAAAGCGCAAGTGGCTTAAGTATTCACCATCAATATTTATTCCCCTTTTAGCCCAATCTAGTTTTTTAAAGGCATATTCCAGAGCTGCAGTTTTATCAAATTTGTATATCTATAGTCTACTCGGCTTTGTTCTAATGCTCCTAATACTGCCGGTAATTCCACGGTAAGTTAAGCTGACTATATTTTGAAAAATAAAAACATACCAATGTGTCTAATGCCAAATATAGGACAAGTATATCTTGCCAGTGATTACGTACGGACTTGAGACCATGGCTTTTACAAAGAAAACTTTAGAACAGTTTGAGAGACAGAATTCGGAATACCTACATTCGTGACGAAAAAAAAAATTACTGATATCGTAAAACATATAGCAAGGCTCAAGTGGCAATGGGTCGTGTATTTTGATCCAGATAACCCTGGCAAATAGACGCAGAAAATAACATACTGGAGACCAAGAGAGAACAGAAGAGAAGTGGGCAGACCGCAGTATATATCGAGGGCAACTAATGCATGAGAATTGATAAGAGTAGACATCAATGGAAACAAATGTAAGAGGCCTATGTCCAGCAGTGGACGATTATTGTGTTTATATTTTCTTGAGAAATAAAGAAATATGTAATTGAATATGTACGTCTCCTAAATAGGTAGAAGCAATGACGGAAACAAGTTGAAGAAATACGGAAAAACTTTCTTCACAGCCAGTATCCAATTGCTTTAAATTCCCCATAGGAATATAAAGCAGACATTTTGCAGTATTGATTATGTACTGATAATAATAAACAAAAATATTGATTATTGCAATTTCCGAGAAGTGATTTAGTGTACCTACAAATAAATTTTTCAACCGGAAGGAAAGAAATATTGTAGATTTATATTAAACTATAAACGCGCATTGAATGTTCAATAAAATATAATTTAACAATAAGCGTGGGCATAATTTAAGCCAAGAATCCTATTAAGTTGTTTATATTTCAAAATCGATCCGATAACAATCAAGATAAATTTCGAAGTCAGCCTTGGACACTATTTCCAAATTTTAATTGGCAGATTATTTGATTGATTAGGCGTTAATTATCGAAAATTACCAACGTTCGGTGGTTTAGAAGACCACAGAAAAGGAAAAGGGTGAAAGATGCGGTTAATCAGGAATTACTTAATCTACTAACAACGGAACAATCTTTACGCGGCTATTTATGATAAGAAATTGTAACGACCGATATATTTGTTTGAAAAATTCCCAGCACCAATACATAATACCAATTCATAACGAGTGACAATAGACCAGGACTGGACTACCTTAAAACCAAAATTATTTAAAAAATAACTCAGTGCCCTAACTATTGATACACAAAGTATACCTACAATATGGGGTGTTAAGGTCGATTCAGACACATCAGTCACGTCTCGTCACAGTCCTGGCGCCGAACCGAACAATCCGTCATACAAAATATTCTTTAATATAAATATGGCGCCGGCATTCACATTCATCAGGCGACGAACAGTTTCCCAGCTGTCAGATAATTACCTAATAGTTAGTTCTGTGACCAAACAGGACCGGTTCGGCGCCGAGACTGTGACGGGACTGATGTGTCTGAATCGACCTTAAATAGTGGTTAAAAACAAGACACCGTTTTTAAAAAAAGACGCTCTTTATTATAAACATTATAAATTTTTTTAAACGTGAGGTATACTACATGGCTTTCTCTATACAGGACAATATGACAAAGCCTTAAAATCGGTTTTTTTTGGTTACAAAAACTTAAAAGATTTAAAAATCGTCTCGTTTTTGCACCACTTTACCCTACAAAAATTATGACAGTTTGCTATATTATAAACGTATTTCTGCAAATGCTTCGTTTCCCAGATACAGGGGGTTGAAATTTTTCTTACAAACTGACGATTTATTTATTTATTACTCTGAAACCAGTTGATATATGCAAATGAAATTTAGTGAGTTTTAAATGTTTGTATTGTATATTTGTGTATTGTATACAATAATTAATAATTTTATATTCTTCTTTGGCGTGCATATGGGTAATGGTCTGAAGTTTTTAAAGGAAAAAATAAATATATTGATTATAAAATTATCTTTAGGGGAAAGTGGTTCACATTCGGCATAGGTATTGGCCTTGAGAAGAACAATTTGAAAAAACTGGTTACATAATTCAGAAAACAATATTTTTTATGAAACTGTAACTTATTAGAAACTTGTTTTAAAATAGAAAAAAATCTAGACATAAGGTTGGCTCATATTTTGTATTTTTAAATTTTTTTACGATTGGCCGAAACTACCCCACATAAGGAGTAGTTTTGACCATATGAAGGGGCACATTCGGCTATATATCAAACTACAGTAAAAAATAAATATGAGTAAAAGAAAAGTACCTACCTATAAACTTAATTAAACATGGATTTTATCTTACGTTTAATCCAGAAAAGTTGACATTCAATTTGTAAACACTTTCTGCTAATCTAATAATAAAAATTTGAAAAGACAACTTATAATGAAACATGCAAATATGCAAAGTAAATTGAGACAACTGAAACAAGGACAAACAATTGAAGAAGATTTATTCATCGTAAAATGTAGGCATATGATCAATCAGCTTTAGATCAGGTCTCGACCAGGTCTTGATCGGGTCTTTAACAGGTTTTGATCAGGTGTTTATCAGGTCTTTATCAGGTTTTTATCAGGTCTTTATCAGATTTCGAACAAGTCTTGATCAGGTCATGATCGGGTCTTGAACAGGTCTTGGTCAGATTTCGAACAGGTCTTGATCAGACGAGGCTTGTGACGTCAGAGGTTAAAGGTCAACGTGGAGTGAAGCGCATACTTATCTACTGATATTTGTGAATACCTTGTATATGACGGGCAGTAGACTTATAGGTCTATAGTTTTTGATATCCTCTTTGCTACATTGTTTTTGAAGGAGAATTATGTTTACTGTATTCCAGTGGTCTGGTAGGTATGCATCTTGACCATAGATAGTTCGTTAATATATGTCATAAGATTTTTCAGGTTTTTCTGCCAGCGTATTTAAGCAGTTATACTGTTATGCCATCTAGCCATTTATTCCAGCTGCTCTACCGCTTTTCAAGTTTGTAATTATGGATTCTGCTTCTTCCGGGAGGACTTCTGGTACATCTTCTTGGTTACTGATTTCTTCTTCTAGTGTTTCAGGCGCTTTGTATAGTTCGCTGTAGAATTTATTATTTATTATATATATTACAAAAAAAATTTTCGCTGTTGGTAATCCCCGGCAATATATGGCGTATTATGAGAAAATATTATATATCAGAAGAAGGAGGGTGAAAGGTGAGTTTCGGTTCCTTATAATCGGAACAAACCAGCGAACCAACCCACACTGAGGCAGCGTGGTAAGATACGTCTCTAACCTCTAACATGAAAGACACACTCAAATCATGGCCTCCATTCTCCGTAGGCCCAAATGAACCTGAACTGGGCAGCTTTTGGGATCAAGGCAGGAGGGCAGAGGGTGCTAAGAATCTGCGGAGTTTAAACTGCTACCCAAATAAAACAACAACACTTTATATAGTGACAAAGAACTGCCGCTCGTTATCAAATCAATCCAGACTTCTAGAACTGAAAAAGAAACTAAAAATATAAAATGGAACGTCATAGGAATCAGCGAAGTAAGACGGAAAGATGAAGAGCTATTAGAATTAGCGTCAGGAAACACATTCTACTACCGAGGATCATCAATAGATAGAACAGGTGGTATTTAATTCCTAATCAACAAGAAATAGAAATTAAGAGTAGTAGAAATAAATAATATCTCAGATATAGTAGCTAGCTTAACCTTACAACCATCAAAGAGATACAATATACAAATTATACAAATATACACCCCAACGATTATTCATACTGACGAAGAAATAGAGGAACTCTACAGTAATATAACTGAAGCATTAAATAACAATAAAAGTCACTTCAAGTACTTAATTGGTGACTTTAATGCCAAAGTGAGAAAGAGAAATGGCAAAGAACAAGTCGTGGGAAAGTATGAAGTCGGTGAGAGAAATGAAGGGGAAGAAAGACTGGGTTACTTTGCACACTATCAAAACATGCCTACTGCAAATACATTTTTTAAGAAAAAATTGAACAGAAAATAGACTTGGGCAGCACGAAATAGAACCACTAAGAACGAAATTTACTTCATTCTAACCAACAAGATTGCTACAATAAAAGGTCTCAGTGTAATAAATAAATTTCAAACAGACAGCATCCATAGAGTAATCAGAGGAAAAATTGTTCTAGATCTGAAACTAGACATAATAAAATTAATTAAATCGGAGACGTACGTGTAATAACAAATGAACATAGTAAATGGTCTAATAAAACCAAAATATTGCTAAAACAAAGAAAGGAAATGAAAGTAAGTAGCATCAAGAGACTAAGGAAAATTATTAAGGAAGACATAAGAAAATGCAGTGAGAGACTGGTAGAAAATACAATCTAAAGCGGAAAAAAAAACTATAAGAAAACGACAAAAAGATTAGGTAATCATTGGGAAAAAGCTAATCGTTACTCTAACAAATAAAAACACCAGAGTTATGGACCGATATCAAATAATAAAACTCGTGACTAAATTCTACAGCGAAACTATATATATATATATATATATATATATATATATATATATATACAAACAACACAGTTTATTAGGGATGCAGTCAGAATTATTGGCCGGGATGTTAAAAAAACACTCTTTTGACTTTTTGTCGAGCTTTCGGAATATTTTTATTCCTTTTTCAAGACACTGTAAAGGACAATTATGTAAGTATTTAAAAATAATATCACCATTCTTCAGTGTAACTTACTAGCCGTTGAGATTATTTTATAAGCATTGAACACTCAACATTAATACCACACATTAAAATATACAATTATGGACATAATACATCATAAAATTTTTAAAAATTTGTTGTTAAAAATAGTAGAACTTGATTGATGGCATGTTTTACTGGTGTATATTAACTCATACAGAGAATGGAAAGAAAAAAACAGTGTAATTAATATGTAATTAGGTGTAAATTGATGTTATCTTTCTTTACAAGCATTACTAGAGGCCTTTCTTAGGTGTATATAATTACATATAATTTTATTACATATAATTACATAATTGTCCTTTACAGTGTCTTGAAAAAGGAATAAAAATATTCCGAAAGCTCGACAAAAAGTCAAAAGAGTGTTTTTTAACATCCCGGCCAATAATTCTGACTGCATCCCTAATAAACTGTGTTGTTTGTTTATATCGACAGTCAATAATATCCAGTATTTCTTGTTATATATATATATATATATATATATATATATATATATATATATATATATATATGTATATATATATATATACAGACATCTATATATATACATATATATATATATATATATATATATATATATATATAGATGAAAATCACTAGGTTCTCGGGAAGAACCGCGTTGAGAATTTAATGCTCGACGTTTCGGCTTCCGTTTTGGAGCCATTATAAAGAGGGATACGGTTCGGTTCGAGTTCGGGGTCTCAATCTGCCTACTCCCCTCACTCGACACGTACCAGTATCGTGTTCTGTATTATAAATACAAGAACTGTTTCTCGCACTGAGGTCTCAATCTGCCTACTCCTCAATGTCGAGTGTCACTCGACAATTGTTATTTCTCAATATTTCGTCACGATTTTGTGACTTCTTCAGGAGAAAACTGTAAATTTATTATAATTATTATATGTAAACAAAATGAATATTTCAATACTTACAACTATAGGATTAAAAATTTAGATTTTGATAACATATAATAATTATAATAAATTTACAGTTTTCTCCTGAAGAAGTCACAAAATCGTGACGAAATATTAAGAAATAACAAATAGAGTTTAATTTCATACAGACCAATTGCTGTGATTACAAATCTATATATATATATATATATATATATATATATATATATATATATATATATATATATATATATATATATATATATATATATATATAGATGTAATGTAGGAGAACTAAGTAATTTTCATATATACATACATATATGTATATGTTGTCTGAATGTTTATAAAATTATTAAAATTATGTTTTTAAGCCACCCCTGTATAAATTTCTTTAACCACAACAAATAGTTAATTAAAATACCAACTTAACTAATATTTTTCCTATCAAAAAGATAAATCTCCACAATATCGCACACAGGAATACGTCCGTACACCGCAAACATGCTTTTTTCGGTTTAGTCGTTGCCCGGACACTATCTAAAAATCAACCATGTCTTTTTTTATAGACGACATTTTAAGAAGTAAAGATCCCTTGGAAAGACTCGATAATAATCATAGTATACATCAGACTAGTGATAGTAGGCAGAATGTACCCTTAAGTTATGAAAATAGTTCAAGTTTTGCGCCTTTGGAGAAAAGAAGTGATGAACACCGTTCGGTAAATCTAGGATTTAGTGACCAAAGAAGTATTTTGCATCAGACTCTTATAAACAGACTTAATTCACCTTATTATAGAACCAGTGACCATAGAGGTCCGCCTCTAGAAAACTATCAACATTTTTGCTATGATCCAGGATACATTAATTACTACAGAACGCTTTATGATAGAGGTAAGACAATAATTTTAAATTTCGAAATCTTTTATAGTTGGTCCTATTGGATACTTTTGACAGACTTTGAATTCAGCAGAAAATAAATTGTTTTAAATAATAAAAAATAGACAAAAATTTATGACCAATATTTTTAAAATAAAACAAAATAAATCGAAATTTGTTTCTTTAGTATTCCGTTTTTTGCAATGTCATGTATTCTGCTTGTCACTTTTTAATTTATTTCTCCAATATGAATTTTCTTTCTTTTCTTTCTTATTTTCGTCCTATTAAATGTCTTACTTTCGCTTTTTGTATTCAATTCATATAAATTCACATTTTTTATATGTTTTTTAAACATAGCCGTATTATGCATTCACTTTTAAACCTCATTCAGCTAGTTAATACCTTCAATTCATAATGTCTTCTAATATTAGATTTTTTTGGTTTTGTTTTTCTTCTTTGGTATTTCATCTTATTATTTTGCTATATTTGTGTCCATAGTATCTTCCAATGTTGTTTTTGTTGTTACTCCCAGTCTTTACTACTGCCTACAAGTTATATCGTTTTTTTCTTATTATTTGAAACCATAATCATAATATTGTTCTTCGCTCTCAGTTTCCATCCTGTTTTTTGTTCTATTAGGTATGTTTTTATGTTTCCCATCCACATTGCATATCTGCAAATATATCTTTTAATTTAACATAAAAATGATATTCAAATACGCAGACTCTCAAGGTATTGTTTCATGTTTACTGCCGATCCCTTTGTAATTGAAAAAGCATTCAATTGGTGTGTATCTAACGCATGCACGAATATAGTCATAATTTTAGATTTTAAATTAGTAGTACAAGCTATTAACATAAAAAAATACTTAGCGATCTTAAATAATCTAATATAACAGTTCCGTTTTATGTGGAGTAAGGAATATTTCAAGAAATTAAAATTGCGAATGAGACCGCAAAAAGTACTAACATGTATATGCCAACTTATCGAGGACGTCTTTAATTTAAAAGATCATTATTTAAGTATTCACCCTACACTTCCAAAAAATATGTTACATCTTACTTCTTCTTCTTCTTCCTACTTTATAAATAGGCTTAATGCCTGTTTTACTTCGGTTTTTAGCCTCAATTGACATTGTCTGACCATCTGTTCCTCGGTCGTCCCAATGATCTTCTTCCATTTGGCGATTTGTCTCTTGCTATTCATACTATTCTATTTTCTGTCATTTTTGCGATGTCTTGATTCCATTCCACTTTTCTTCTTTTGGTTCACGCATTTATTTCCTCTATACCAGATCTAGCTCGTATTTCCCCACTTCTTACTCTGTCTCTTAGAGTTTGGTTTGTTATTTTTTATAAGACTTTCATTTCTGTTGTTTCCAGCAGTTTTTGTGTTTTCGCCGTATCTGCTCTTGTTTCCGCTGTGTACGTCATTATCGGTATTATTGTTAATTTATATATCCTGGTTTTCGTTTCCGTTGTGAGGTATTTGTTTCTTCAGATTGTGTTGTTGAGACATCCTGCTGCTCTGTTTGCTTGTTCACTTGTTTTTGTACTTCTTCCACTTTTCCGTAGCTTGACAATTTTATTCCCAAGTATTCAGTTTCCATCACTTGATCTATTATTTTGTTATTTACGACTAGTTTACATCGTCTCGGTTCAGCTGATATCACTATCATTTTAGTTTTCTCTATTGAGATCACCATGTTGTATATGAGCGCCGTATCTTCCAATTCTTTAATTAATCTTTGTAGGTCATCTTCATTTTCGGCTGTTTTTATGGCGTCGTGGGAGTAGCATATTATCCTTATTTCCTTTTCTCCCATTCTATATCCTCTTCTTTTTTTAAGTTTCTTTATAATTTCGTCCATTATCAGATTAAATATTAGTGGGCTCAGCGAATGTCCTTGTCTAATGCCAGTTTCATATTTGATAGGTTGCGATAGTTTTCCTTTACATCTCACCATAGCTATGTTATCTTTATATATATTCTCAATGGTTTTACTAAATCCAGTAATATTCCCTTTTCATATAATAAATGTATCGCGACCCGAATTCTCACTCTATCAAACGCTTTCTTCAAATCTATCAGATACATATATGCTGGTTTGTTGTATTCCAGCGACTTTTCTTTTATTTGTCTTATTACAAAAACTGCAATCGTACATGATCTTCCTATTCGAAATCCTTGCTGTTCCTCTTGCAGAGATATTCGTTCGTTTATCTTTGTCGCTATTATTCTTGTTGTCAATTTGAGTGTTGTATTTTTACATTCTACTTATAATTACAATAGATCACAATATCATAACAAAAACCAAAAATAATATATAATTAACATTGACGATATAAGCATAATAAGATTAAAAACAATTAACAATAGAATAAAGAATAGGTATCGGAGTACAACTAGAAGATTCAGAGGAACTATAGAATGACTTTAAAAATGAAGTTAATCGAAATCGAAATCGGAATCGAAAATTGTTCTCAAAATACAAGCATTAACAAATTAAACAAATTTTGTTTGGTGAAAAATTCTTCTAATAATTTAATTGTATTTGACTCATTTATATTGACAATTCAGACATATATTATACATTTTAAAGTAGACGACTTTTACAAGATATTCGCATTCACAAGGTATTTTATAAATGTAATGCTTTGTTCCTTCTTGTTCATTGTTAGGTTTAGTTTTAGATAAAATTGACCTCAAATCACAATATCAATAATAAAAAGGAAATCATTAAATCCTATACGTTAGAGCCAAAATTGCTTGTTCTAATGAAAATTGGTTCTTGGAGGAAAATCATATGTCAACACCTCTTTTATTAAAAAATGATTATTCTTTATGGTTTATAAATAAGGTAATTTCAATCATCGACCGAATAGAACAGGACAACTTAAAAAAATCCTACAGCATACATAAGGAATAATACGAGAAAATAAATTCAACATTTCAACAACATTCAAAACAACAAACACATTGAGATTTATTTTATCTAAAACTAAACCTAACAATGAACAAGAAGGAACAAATAATTGTATTTATAAAATACCTTGTGAATGCGATCAGTTTTATTTAAGTAAAACAGCAATTAAATGTTAGAATAAGTGAACATCAACCTTATATTTAAAAATACAGAATTTGATAGATCTCAAATATGTAAACACGCATGGGAAAATGAACAAAGGATTTAATTGAATGATTCAAGTATAGTCCTAAAAGAAACAGATGATCAAAGAAACGGCTCTAAAGATGCTAAATTAGACCAATTGTGTCGCAAATTTCTCGGCAGAATGCAGTAGGATCTGATTACCCATATTAAAGGAGGAAATTAATAAATATGAAAATATCAGTATTAGTCAGTAACATATCGAGGATACATCATTTGTTTTTTAAATAACAAACATATAAAATCAGAATTTGGTATTTATTGAGAGTAGATTAAATAGAGAGAGATTAAATTGAGAGTAGAGTAGACTAAATTTAAGACCAAATCCTGGTTTTTTCCTTATGATTTATTATGGAATCACTAACAGGAAAATTTTACTGTCATCACGGCATGTGGTTGTCTTTTTAAAGACAAAATACATGCTATGTTTTTTTTCTGACAGATATTCTCAAGTTAAAGTTGATTTCATGTAATCGAATGAACTAGCTTACAATAAAGTCGTCCCAGGAACGCAACTCAGTAATATTCGCAACACCATTTTAAAGTTCTCTACTTTAAAATGTATAATATGTCTGAATTGTCAATATAAATGACTCAGATAAAAATGAATTATTAGAAGAATTTTTCACCAAGTAACAACAAACAAAATTTGTTTAATTTAGTAATGTTTGGATGTTGAGAACGATTTCCGAAGTGGAAACGTCAATAAACTTATTTTAACTTTTAATTGTGGCTTATTCCCATTAAAATACTATCTACATTAAAATGCCACAAGAAAATAGATTCAGAACAATAATGATTATGGAAGTAACTTAATCAATAAACATAAATGGATGACAAAGACATCTTGGAATTGATGGAATAATGTCGACATAAAATCGAATGAACCAGACTGAAACATAATATAGACATTTATAGAAAAGAATTAAAAGGGAGATAAAATTAGCCAAAGAGAAATGGATGAGAGAAACAGAATAGATTATTAGAAATAAGCAACATATTTAAAAAAACGAGTTTCCTTACTTGTTGACAATAATAAGAAAATTATTGTAAATGAGAACGAAATGAGAAGAGAATGGCGACTGTAAATATCAGAGTTGTTTCAAGATGACAGAAATAATATTACCGAATCCTACCAGAATTGTACTGACTGTCCAGAAATGATGAAATGAGATGTAGAAAACGCGTTTAAGAAATGCTAAAATTAGGAAAGCTTGTGATCTAAATGATACACCAACTGATTTCCTGAAGCTAATAGATAAATAACATAAAAATACTAGTAAAACTTTTTAATG
Source organism: Diabrotica balteata (assembly GCA_918026665.1). Lineage (NCBI taxonomy): Eukaryota > Metazoa > Arthropoda > Insecta > Coleoptera > Chrysomelidae > Diabrotica > Diabrotica balteata. Next base: position 160,013,972 of record OU898277.1, read on the forward strand.
TAGTATATAACACTGGAGTGATTCCCGCAGACTCAGAATATCGATTATTTAGCCTAATGAGCCACACTCTTAAGATTTTCTTAAGAATACTCCATAGCTGAATTAGACCCAAATGCGAAGAAGATATCGAAAATATCCAATTTAGTTTTAGAAATGCTATGGGAAATAGGGCCGTGATCAAAAAAAGCCGTATTTGCATGCTTCGTGGATTTCTAAACGGCATTCGATAAAGTACAGCATGCAATATTAATGTAGATGCTAAAAAATATAAAAAATAGACCATAAAGATATTCGTGTCATTAAAAATTTGTATTGGAATCGAACTACTATCGTAAACATTTGAGACAATTAGACCGACGAAATCTCCAAACAACGAGGAGACAGACAAGGTTGAATTTTGTATCCAACATTGTTCAATATTTACTCGGATCAACTATTTAAAAAGGCACTTAGAACACAGCCATATGGAATCAAAATCAACGGGAAATTACTTCAGGTCTCCAAATTCTGCTTGATCATTCACGAAGTGGGGGAGGAAGTGGGCATTAAAATAAAGTTAAACAAATTTAGTCGTAACCCACATCCAGATGCAAAGCTTCAATTAAATGGAGTCCAGTTAAAAAAGGTCACAAATTTACATATTTCGGAACTGTCATAACGGACCAACTAGATCCAGATATAGAAGTAAAACGAATAATAGCAATGACTAAAACTACTTTAATGAAAATAAAGACATTTCTTTGCGATAATCATCTCAGTTTAGAACCAAGACAAAGAATTGTAAATTGCTACATTAGTTCTGTATGGAGCAGAAGTGTGGACACTAAAAGTTATCAAGTATGAACAGAATTGACGCATTGGAAGTGTGAATTCATAGAGAGATGCTGAAGATACCTTGGACAAAAAGAAAAACGAATGAGGAAGTACTAAGGAGGATTAACAAAGATAGAGAATTGCTAAAGACTGTTAAATACCGGAAAATGTCTTATCTGGGACATAAAGTGAGGTGAAAATCAATATAGAATACTACAACTGATCCTTAGGAATCCGTAGGAAGAAAACAGGTTTCTTGGTTAAAAAATATTCTTGAATGTATCGCGAACTCTTCGCAATAGTGATCGCTAACTTCGGATAATTCTTATATAGCACGTGAAGAAGATATCATCATTGACTCATTTAAAACTCAACCACGGTCACTTTGCCTGTAAATGTTACAACTCTTTTGACTTCATTAGACAAATCGGTTTTTGATTATACAGTACTGCCCAAAATTAACGAACCACCTCAAATTTACCCTAAGTTTGAAGCTATTTTGCTTCTTAACGGATGATTGGATTGTAATGATTGTTTTCTCATATTACGGGTCTATTTCTAATAAATTACTATATAAATGTTTTCTGAAAAATATCAACGTTGTACTGTAAACGGGGTGTAAAAATAAAGTTGTGTTTTTTCATTGTATTTTGAAACACCCTGTGAAATTTATTAGAAAGAAACGCTACGTCTTATTAATATTTTGAAAAAGTTTCATCCTTTTTTAAAATTATTATAAAAAATTTATCTTAAAATCTTTTTTTTTTTTCATTTTAACATATAATCCACATCAACCATGCAGGGTTAAAGTGGTTTTGATGTCATCTGAGATTCCATATTTTCTTCTTCTTTCTTCGTGGTACTGGCAGTCAATCAGAATATGCTTCACCGCGAATGGGAGACAACAGTTTCTGCAAGTTGGAGAAGATTCTTTGTTGTTTAAGAATTTATGGGTCAGTGCAGTGTGTTTAATTCTTAGTCGGTTAATTATTACTTGGTCCCTTCTATTGGATGGATTATTCAAGATGGTCTTCATAAGGGGATAAATCTCATATAGTTTGGTTCCTGAATCTTTCCAGTAGTCTTGCCATATGTTCATACAGTGGTCTTTAATTAGGTTTTTGAGATCGGAGTATGGGTAATTTCTTGATTTGATTGTGTATTGTGAGTTTATTCGACTTGTGTTTGCTAGGCTGTCCACTTTCTCATTTCCAGCGATTCCTACATACGACAGTACCCAGATAAATGCTACTTCTTTTCGATTTGATTTAATTTAAAATCTTTACTATCAAAGATTATATAGAACCTTAAACGTAACAAGTTTTTATTAACATTTAAATAGTCAGTTTAATATTTAGTTCTACAATTATCGTGTAACTTAGTACACTTTTAAAAAATACAATAAAGTCTCAATACTAAATAAAGTTTAATGGACATGAAAATGACGTAACAAAAAAATAGATTACAAAAAAACGTGAAAAAGAAGATACGAAATATGAAAACTTGGAAGATTAAAAGCTTAGAAGCTGTAGAAAATATCTAGAAATATATTGTATTGACGAAATAAACTGGAAGAAATAGAAATCAGACACATAAGTACCGATTGAGACATCCAAGCGATAAGTACATCCAACCTCCGATTGGGAGACGGCACTTAAAGAAGAAGTCTATATCTGGAAATTCATGTATTATTCTCCGTGGTATAGATTCTAGATCTGATTTAAACTAACTGTAATTTAAGTTTGGATCCCAGACTAAAAATACTGGCCATGCCTATGGACTCAGAAGAAACAACAAAAAAAAACGATATTGTTCAAAGGATACAGTTTGAAATCTTCTTTTCATTTATAATAAAAAACACAGATACATAATATTTTTATTTGAAGAAGTTTGTAGATACTAGATACCCTGTAGAACTAAATTATCTGTATTGGATCAAACATTGGCAATAAATTGTTTAAAATTTTTGAGTAAAGGGATTGTTTTCCAATTAGGGATGATTGATTAATAATTCTTGTTTAGTTAGAGTATTACCGGCACTAAATAATCGTTTTTTAATCGATCATTACGTTCCCAATATTGCTATAAACTTGTCAAGTGGGTATTACAAGTGTGATCAATTGTGCGATATTGTAATAATATGTATGCATTTTGAGATTAGACGTATTTTATTATGGTAGCAATTACCTATTGCCTGATAAATATTTATTCAGGATTAGAATGACGAATATAAAATATATGTTGTATAAAACGCGGTAGTCGATTTGGAGACCCCAATTTTCAATATCTGTTAAAAATACTCGCAAACTAAAGATAACTTTTTTAACACCAACAATGTGTTTAGTAATTTCAAAATCATTTAATAACGTGGACAATCTTTATAATTTGAAAAATTAGTCCACTATAATTATTATAGTCATGTCATAGCAATCTTTATTTTAAAAATTATACACAGATATATGTATAAACACATACACATATACACACAGCGAAATATACGTCAAAACAAAGAAATGAATTTGAAAATTCCGGGTATATAATATTATTTGAATTCATAAAATCGATTATCTTGTATGGATCAATCTGCAATAGTAACAATTTATTTAAGCACAGGTTTTTCATACTGAGTTTATGTTTATAAATGTATACATGTAACAAACATATGTTTATTTTTAAAGATGAATGCCTAGAAGGCATATGGGGTGTTAGTAAATAAGTCCTACAAACTTCAGGTGGTGATTTTGCATGTTCAATATTGACAGTTTGGCATGTCCGGCAATACTTCTACAAAGGAAATTTGGTGGATTTTAAGAGGTAGTTATTGCGCATTTTTTAACATATAATTAAGAATTCTATATTTAATCATTGATGGGCCAGAATACTCCACTGAGGTATTCAAAATTATAAATCATATTGGAGTGTCTCGGTTCTTCTTCTTCTAGTGCCTATCCGTTTCGGATGTTGGCGACCATCATGTCAATCTGTATTTTGCAAACTGCTGCGCTGAAAAGATTTGTGGTTGTTGTGTTGAACCATGTACGTAGATTTTTCAGCCAAGAAATCCTTCGCCTTCCTGGTCCTCATTTTTCTTCTACTTTTTCTTGTAGAATTCATTGCAGCAACCCATATCTTTCGGTGTTCCTCATGATGTGACCAAGGTATTCGATTTTGGCTGTTTTTAATGTTGTTAACAACTCTTTTCCTTTTTGCATTCTTAATAAAACGTCCTGGTTAGCAACGTGGTCGGTATAGGATATCTTCAGAATTCGACGATAAAGCCACATTTCGAAAGCATAGTCTATGATGGATGATTTTTAGAAATAACATTAAAATGTGACTCACTAAGCTGAGGGTCAGGAAATCCTTGCAGGATACGGATTTTGTTTTCTTTGATAGAGCAATAAACGTTGACTTCAGTCATAATCTTGGTATTACTCCGTTTAAATATATGTCATTGAATATTTCGTCGGTGTTAAATAGCTTTATGAGTTCAGCATATGCATTGTTAGGACAGAGGTTGTTCGGACCTATTATCATCAAAGAGCTTTTGCATGTATTTGGTCTATATGCATATTTCTTTGATTTTTATCTGTAATGATGTTCCCTTGTTGATCTTTTAGTTTGCTAGCCGTGTTGGTTTTTTGAAGACGAGATGCTTGTTTTACCTTTTTGTGTATCTCTTCATACTGTGTTTTTAACCAATTTTCTTTTGCCCTTCTTCGTATTTCGGTTCTTATTTCTCTGAATATTTTTGTACATTCTTTTGTTATTCTTTGATTTTCTTCTTTCTTCCATGAGTTGCAGTATATTGTCATTCATTCAACGTTTCCTCTCTTTTTTATTTTCCATTAGATATTCTTCTATAACCTTGTTGAAGATTTCACATATATTCTGGAGTGATTCTTCTGGGCCATATGTTTGCTCCATGTAACTTAGCCTTCCTCAAAGAATCCGTGCGACTGTCTCCTTTGTTTCTCTGTATTTTAGTCTTCTCATATAAAATTTTTTGTTACTGTTTTTTTTTTAATCTTTTTAAATCTAAACCTAAATTAACCAAAAACAGGAATATGATCTCACGATACGGCAGCACCATATATTATAACTTTTGTTTGTGATTATAATTATATAGTCTTCTGTGAATAATTATCTTGTACCAAATGTTATCACTTTTTTAAATAAACGAAAAAGAGGTTAGTCTTTTAGGATCTTAGTTGAAGCACCAATCATCCATTTTTGTTTACGTCTTTTCAAGCCATTTGCGTATAATTATAAATGTTCGTCACGTCCAGTTCATGGACACGTAGTAATCCATGCGTAGTGATTCCGAGGCGAGCAAAACTAATTATTTAAGTATATCTTAAGGAGGCATCCCTAGATGCTGTTGGTGGTCATCACAGAAGTATTTGCACCTTGCTTTATTTGGAGATAGCACTTTTTTGTTCCACGTTTAGCCACGATACTAAGGATATCAGTTTTACCAGCACTTATAAATCTAATGTATACATATAATAACTGTTGCTTTAACATATTAAAAAATTATGATCTTGAAATATAATAGATTATGAATAAGGTTCGACATTATATGAGGAAAACAAATTTATGTTTTGAAAAATTAAAGGCAAATATCGAGCCCAATTTTAATAATCAAATCTTGCCCAAGTACTTTCGCTTTCTACAGCATCATCAGGGGCATTTCGTCAAATTTGGGCTATCCAGCAAGCGTAGAATGTAATAAACATGAAATTGAACATAAATTATACATAACACTACACTAAGTATTACTACAATTAAAATTATAACTTAAAATTATTGTAAGGAACGGTAAGAAATCATTTCACTTAATATTTCCTTAAAGTAACGAATAAAATTCAATATTATTCAATATTAACATCTCAAATTCAAAGTAATGATTCGAAATAAATACGAAATACATGAAAATAGATACGCAACTACAAATACTACGGCCACTTGTTATAGAAAACGACGTCATCGAAGCAGTTAACGAATTTGTATACCTGGGAACGCGCGTCAACACTGAAAATGACACTACCGCAGAGATAAACCGCTGAATTTGCACGGCTAATAGATGCCATTTTGGGCTTAATCTCCTTTTTGAATCTAAATATTAAGAAATATATATTAAGAAATACAAAAGTAAAACTCTGCCAAACAATAATACACTCATTAATTACTATTAAACTGGGAATAAGCCACAATTAAAGATAAAAATACGTTTATTGACGTTTCAATTTCCACTTCGGAAATCGTTCTCAAAATACAAACAGTAAATTAAACAAATTTTGTTTTTTGTTACATAGTGAAAAATTCTTCTAATAATTTAATTTTATCTGACTCATTTATATTGACAATTCAGACATACATTATGCATTTTAAAGTAGACGACTTTAAAATGATATTGCCAATATTGTTGAGTTGCGCTCCTGGGACGACTTTACTCATAAGATAGTTCATTCGATTACATGAAATCAACTTTAACTTAAGAATATCCGTCAGAAAAAAATCATAGCATGTAATTCGTCTTTAAAAAGACAAACACATGACATGATGACAGTAAAATTCTCCTGTTAGTGATTCCATAGTAAATTATGAGGGAAAACCAGGAAAAAAAACCTCATAATACTATCCCGACATTGTAAGTATTTGTTCGTGAATTTAGTTTACCTTCAACAAACATCAAAATTCTGATTTTATATGTTACGTTATTTAAAAAACATAAATGATGTATCCTCTATATGTTACTGACTTACTAATACTGGTATTTTCTTATTAATAACTTCCTCTTTCAATATTGGTAACCAGATCCTACTACATTCTGCCGAGGAATTTGCGACACAATTGGCCTCATTTAGCATAATTAGAGCTGCTTCTTTGATTTTTCTTTTTTTACCATCCGTTTCTTTTAGGACTAAATTTGAATTATTCCATTGAACCCTATGTTCATTATCCCATGCGTGTTTACAGATTTGAGATCTATCAAATTCTTTATTTTTAATATAAGATTGATGTTCACTTATTCTAACATTTAATGGCCTTGATGATTCACCTAAATAAAACTGATCGCATTCACAAGGTATTTTATAAATGCAATTCTTTGTCCTTTCTTGTTCATTGTTAGGTTTGGTTTTGGACAAAATAGATCTCAACGTGTTTGTTGTTTTGAATGTTGTTGAAATGTTGAATTTATTTCCTATCCTTTTAAGTTTTTCTGATAGTCCTAAAAATAAAAATAAAACCAAACCTAACAATGAACAAGAAAGGACAAAGAATTGCATTTATAAAATACCTTGTGAATGCGATCAGTTTTATTTAGGTGAATCATCAAGGCCATTAAATGTTAGAATAAGTGAACATCAATCTTATAATAAAAATAAAGAATTTGATAGATCTCAAATCTGTAAATACGCATGGGATAATGAACATAGGGTTCAATAGAATAATTCAAATGTAGTCCTAAAAGAAACGGATGGTAAAAAAAGAAAAATCAAAGAAGCGGCTCTAATTATGCTAAATGAGGCCAATTGTGTCGCAAATTCCTCGGCAGAATGTAGTAGGATCTGGTTACCAATATTGAAAGAGGAAGTTATTAATAAGAAAATACCAGTATTAGTAAGTCAGTAACATATAGAGGATACATCATTTATGTTTTTTTAAATAACGTAACATATAAAATCAGAATTTTGATGTTTGTTGAAGGTAAACTAAATTCACGAACAAATACTTACAATGTCGGGATAGTATTATGAGGTTTTTTTCCTGGTTTTCCCTCATAATTTACTATGGAATCACTAACAGGAGAATTTTACTGTCATCATGTCATGTGTTTTGTCTTTTTAAAGACGAATTACATGCTATGATTTTTTTTCTGACGGATATTCTCAAGTTAAAGTTGATTTCATGTAATCGAATGAACTATCTTATAAGTAAAGTCGTCCCAGGAGCGCAACTCAACAATATTGGCAATATCATTTTAAAGTCGTCTACTTTAAAATGCATAATGTATGTCTGAATTGTCAATATAAATGAGTCAGATAAAAAAAATTATTAGAAGAATTTTTCACTATGTAACAAAAAACAAAATTTGTTTAATTTACTGTTTGTATTTTGAGAACGATTTCCGAAGTGGAAATTGAAACGTCAATAAACGTATTTTTATCTTTAATTGTGGCTTATTCCCAGTTTAACAGTAATTAATTTACAATGCCACAAGAAAATAGCTTCAGAACAATAATACGCTCAGTCCTAACATATGGTTCAGAAACCTGGGCTTTAAACAAAAAGCAATGAAAACATGTTAGGATGTTTCGAAAGAAAAAATACTAAGGGGAATCTATGGAGCGGTAAATGAAAATGGTGTCTGGAGAAGACGATACAACTTCGAACTCTATAGAATATACCAGCAACCAGATATCGTAAAACACATTAAGATAGGACGTCCTATCTTAATGAGGTGGGTAGGCCATGTAATGCGGATGGAGCAAACGCTCCTTGATAGACCTATTGGTCAAAGAAGAAGAGGAAGACCCAGAACAAGATTCCTAGATAACATAGACCAAGATATGAGAAATATGGAAATACGTGCTTGGCGGAGGAAGGCGATGGATAGGGACGACTGGAAAAAAATTCTTGGGGAGTCTAAGACCCACACAGGGTTGTAGAGCCAAAATGATGATGATGATGATGATGATGATGATTCGAAATGAATTTCATTATATATTTAAAATGGGACAACACTGTTTTGTGAATTTATTATTTGTTCATTTGATCAATACATTATCGTGTGTAAATAAATCAATTTTGATTTACGATAATTCTTCTTCTTCTTCATGTGCCTTGTCCTTTCCAAACGTTGGCAATCAACATGGCTATTCTGACTTTGTTTACGGCAGATCTGAATAGTTCAGCAGATAACAATCCGAACCATTGCCACAAGTTTTGGAGCCACGAGTGTCTTCTCCTCCCTGGACCCCTTCTGCTAACGATAATTAGTTTTACAATACACCAAATAAATGGTGATGGCCCAAAAGCTATTTTATAATTATTAATCGAGTATACAATGTTAAAAATATATTACATTAAAGCTTTGATTTATAGTTTCACGCTGTTTTATTTTGCATGTGTTAGTAGTAAATAACTGTTACTTTACAGGCACTTCTTCTTCTTCTTACGGTGCCTTATCCTTAAGGACGTTGGCCATTACATTTACCCATTTAATCTTATTTGTAGCAGCCTTGAATAGTTCTATGTAGGTCATGTTCGTCCATTGCCGTAGGTTTTTAAGCCAAGAGTTGCGTCTTCAGGCACTTCTGGTCTGTTAAAAATGTAACTAAGTTCATACCAAAAATAGTATAAAAATTGAAATTAAATATTGTGTATTATTTACACTGTTACTTCAGTTTATTTTCAGTGGTAATTTACCATTTATAATTAAGTTACGTTTATTGTCATAAAATGCCATAAACAACAGGTGAGTTTTACTTAATTCATTTTTATATTTATCTTGATTTTATTCAATTATTTTTTAAATTATTCTAAAGCGTATCAATGCAATACCTAACTTTGTTAAATAAATTGAACCTAATATCAGTCGTACTTATAATAACCAAGCTACAGCAAAACGTGGCCGGGTCAGTTAGTATTTATTATACATATTTATATACAATTTAGATTTAATATCAATTAAAAAAAAAAACAAAAAGTAAACATAGCAGAGCGTGGTTTCGATCCACGGACCTCTGGGTTATGGGCCCAGCACGCTTCCACTGCGCCACTCTGCTCTATATAACCTTGTGGATAATTGTAGTAAAATGACAAACCATATAAAAGTTTAATTTTTATTTTATTTTAATGCGACAATTTTTTATTATATTTTAAAATATTTATACTTTAATATTATTATACTTAAAATTAATAATTTAATATCGATAATATAACTAAAAAGACTAATCCACCATTTCATTGCACAGTTGTGAAGTTGTGATATTTGCATACTGTAAGTTTTCTTTCCTGATTTATCAAGAAAATGTTTACTATTAATTGTTCAACTTATTAGAATAATTCGCTTTAAATACATTAAATTAAACCTACCAATAAATTGAAAGAATTAAAAAATCTTCAACTCTAATTTTCGATTCATTTAATTAGTTATATACAATTTTCTTTACTATTAAGTATGTGTTAATACTTAAAAAAATATTTTTGCACGAAGATATGCACTTATCATTTATATGTATTTACCTATCTATCGCACGTCAGACGGATTTCCTTAACACCGGTAATACACGATAAATAAAATGATTAATTGTGGCGTTATTCCAAAAATGGCTTTTTGTGGTTCCGTACATTTCGTACCTACAAACCACTTTTTATACATAATATGTCTATTTATATGTACTTATCAGCGATAAGTACACTATTGTATGTCGCACAATTACAATTAAGTTTCTTAATTGAATAGTTATATAATATGGCAATTCATTTTAAATATATGCAGGGGCGTAGTTTGTGGAAAGTAAATAAGGGATACAATAAAATCTGCCAAAGAGTAATAGCCCCAGGAATATAACTGAAGAGTGGTCGAGCTAATAATCCAAGTGCCAAAATTAAAAATTGACAAAAATCAAAGAAAACTTAAAAAACCAAAAAAAAACAAAGGTATAAATTCTGCTTTATTAACAAGTACGGAAATAAATTGTTCAATTTTTCACATGCGAAAAATCATGTCTTTCTTTCCAATAAGTATAATTCTACGACAATTTTACTTATTTATACTTTTAATTATTTTCCATTCTTCAACCCTTCCTACTTACATTTCAACCCCACTCCATTAGAAATACAGACTGTTTGGGAAATTATGTAGTATTTATTTTCAGATATTTACATTTTTTATACTTTCTTTTACTGTGCTATAATATGATCTAATTTAATAGTATATTCTACCGACTTTGCATTAAAATATATTGTTTTTACTATGTATAATGTATAATACATTGTTAAACTGGCTATCTTATTTATTCTATTTTAAGTTCAGGGAATTTGACTTTCTATTTTGTTATTTTTGTGTCGCCAATACACACAAAACGTGTTAAGTATCGTATTACTGTGACCATTGAATTGGATTGTCGCTATTCAGAAGCGCCCTACAATAGGGTTGATTTATGGGGGAGCACTTGTCCCATAGACTACCTAAGGATAATTCACCGCTATTATTGTCAGTAAGCTTTAATGCCTAGCATAATAATAGCTTTATTCAACTCGCTTGATCGCAAAAATTAAATTTTTACAATAATTTCTCCCCTTAAAAATATTTTGTGTATTAATTGCTTTAATATAATGCACGTTTCGCAACTTGAGCAATCGACTTAAAGCATTCGAGATGTGAACCTACCGAAGAATATTAAAAATAAGTTTGGTAGACCGAATAACAAATGTTGAGGTCCTCAGAAAAATGACAAAGGAAATGGAAATCATGAAGACGATTAAGATAAGAAAGTTACAGTATCTCGGTCACGTTATGAGAAGGGATAAATATGTGTTGCCACAAACCATAATGCAGGGAAAAATACAGGGAAAACGAAGTATTGGAAGAAGACGCATCTCCTAGCTCAACAATCTGAGAAAGTGGTATAATTGCAGTTACGTCGACTTGTTTAGAGCTGCAATCTCAAAAGTGAAAATAGCTGTGATGATTACCAACCTCCTTAGAGGAGATGGTACCTAAAGAAGAAGAAGACGTTTCGCCAACAAATATCGCCAGAATTGCGAACGTTGTTAATTCTAATGAACAAAGCATCTCTAAATGTAGAATCAGAGAATATATTGCTCAGCTTAGAGCAGCTTATAAATCGTATATGGATGTTCTGGAAAACCTGGCTGACGACGTAAATATTCTCGAAAGTGAAGAAGTAGATATTACGTATGAAAAATATATGGATGCTTTATATTTCTTAGAAGAAAAGCTGGAAGCTAAACAGGCGGCTAAATTTAATACCAATTTAAGGCGAACACTTCCAGTAAACACATTGTTCAAAGTACTGATTAAAATATAAATTGCCAAAAAGAATTGAAAACTACATTTTTTTGATGATCATTCACTCCCCTGATGATCAATTAGTTCAAACAGATGACAGAAATAACTATAAGTACTTTGTTTAGTTCTGCAATTCTTCAAGCTCAGACGCAAGAGCTTCAAAAGCCGACTTATGAAATCACCCTTAATAACATTAGTACTTAAGATGTAATAGTCCAGCACCTCTTAAAAAATGTGCTACCAGCAAAAATAGTCACTTTTCAAACTACTCCAAAACAAAATGCGATTACTCGATTAGTGAAACTGTAATATCCGTATCGTCTACGTCTATACTTCTTAACATTTCTCCCCCACAAATATTGCATGAATCAAATACTTTAGTATCTAACTTTAGGAGATTTCATCATCAATCAGCCAATCGCGTCCACTGCTGGACATAGGCCTCCCTCAATTCTTTCCAGTGTTCTCTACACTGGGCCGCTTGTAGCCAGTTTCCCGCTACACGTTTAATGTCATCGGTCCATCTAGTCGGTGGTCGTCCTCGGCTTCTTTTATAATTTCTGGGCCTCCATTCCATAATACGTCTTGTCCACCGTCCATCTTGTGTTCTGGCTAAGTGCCCTGCCCAGTTCCACTTAAGCGTCGTGGTTCTTTCGATGACGTCTTGAACTCCTGATCTTCGTCTGATTTGTTGGTTTGTTATGTGGTCTCGAAGGCTCACGTTCAGCATTGCACGTTCCATGGCTCGTTGTGTAACTCTAAGTTTATTCGCAGATTTTTGGGTGAGTGTTAAAGTCTCTGCTCCATAAGTTTGTACAGGTAAAACACATTGGTTATAAACCTTTCGCTTGAGACACATGGGAATTGAACTTTTTAGAATATGGCTTAATTTGACAAATGCTGCCCATGTTAGACCTATTCGCCTCTGTATTTCATGTGTTTGATTGTCTCTGCTTATTTTGATTTCGTGTCCCAGATATTTGTAAGTGTCTGTTTGTTGTATGGTATTATTGTCAATAGTTATATTTCCACTCATTACGAGATTTGTTATAATTTTAGTTTTCTCAAAGTTTATCTTTAATCCTGCTCTTTCAGACAGACTTTTAAGCGAATGCATCATAGTAACTGTATCATGTAAGTTATCTGCGATTAATACAATATCATCTGCAAACCTTAGGTGATTTAATCTTTCTCCATCTATATTGATGCCCACATCTTGCCATTGAGTACCCTTAAATATTGACTCTAGAGCTGCCGTGAACAATTTTGGTGAAATATTGTCTCCTTGTCTAACTCCTCGTCCTAAGCTGAATTTTTCTGTGTCTTCGTGCAGTCGTATACTTGATGTAGCGTTCTGATAGATGTTTTTGATTACTGTCGTGTACCTGTAATCTATTCGGCTTTGATTTAGGGCTTCCAGTATTGTTTCAAACTCTACAGAATCAAAAGCCTTCTCGTAATCGACAAATGCAAGAACCAGTGGTATGTTGTACTCGATGCACTTTTCTATTAAGATCTTTATGGTATGCAAATGGTCATTTGTGCCATATCCTGCCCTGAAGCCTGCCTGTTCTTTGGGCTGATAGAAATCAAGTTTAGGTGTTAGCCTCTTTGTTAAGATTTTCATAAAGAGTTTGTACATATGTGTCAAGAGGCTGATGGGTCTATAATTTTCTAATTTAGTAATATCGCCTTTTTTGTGTAACAAGACTATTACTGCATTGTTCCAGTCTTTTGGAATTGTACCCGCATGTAAGCATTTAGTAAACAGTTCGCTTACTGATTTTAATAAAATTTCTCCACCTGCTTTTATTGCCTCGATAACGAGTCCATCATCACCAGGCGATCGATGGTTCTTCATTTCCTTTAAAGCTGCTCTTACTTCTGACACAGTAATGGGTAAAAGTATTTCCGATCCCTGATTTATGAGAGTCTTTACTCGTGTCGGGAAATTGTCTTGTGGTCTTTGGCTGGTATAGAGGTCTTTATAAAATTCTCTAGTTATTTTCAGAATGTTTTGTTTATCTGTTGTTGCCTTTCCGTCTTTATCTCTCAGCTTGTATATTTCTTTTTTACTTTGCGTAAGTTTTCTTTTCATTATCTTCAAACCTTTGTTCTCTTCTACTGTTTGAGTAATTACATTAGTATTATATCTTCATACATCTTTTCTAATTTCCGCTGAAATGCTTTTATTTAGTTTTTTATATTCTTCTCTGTTTCCCTTTTCGTTCTCGCTTAGGTTTCGTCGTATTTCCATGAGAGCCCTTGTATCTTTGCTAATCTTTTCACTTTTGGTGTCATTTTTCTTGCAAAATTTGAGTTGTGCGTTTCTAACTGAGTCTGTTATTAATTTATTGTGATCGTCGATACTTAGAGGTTTGGGATTATTACTCTGTAAAGTTTCTGTAAAGTTTAGGAGATTTACACATAGTAAACTTTAGGAGATTTACACATGGTATAACTTATTAACACTCAGCTATGATTTTATAAATGATTGAAACTGCAACTTTTTGATCTCTAAATAAATTTTATATGATATGATATGACATGTAGATTAAAATTTAGGTTTGACAATCATCCAAAATGTGTTTCCAACGGCGACTGGATGTGAATTTATTTGGACTAATTATCAGATAATCAATTTTTTCCGAAAATTTTTGTTACATACGTTTAGTATTAAATGTAACTTTTAATAGCCATTTAAAATATTAATATCTCGTAAACATCTAACTCATTTTTGATTAATTTTATTTGCATTTTGTATTTCAGATTATTGTTCGATAAATCGTCAAAAACCATGGACACCTTCACCGTATGACAATCAAGCCAACTATTTATCATATGCGATGCAATATAAATATATGTACAGCCCCAGTAAACGAAAAGGTGGACAAGTTCGCTTTACAGCGAATCAAACGGATATACTGGAGAAAAGATTCTGTTCCAATAAATACCTGAGCCCGGAAGAGAGAAAAGTTTTGGCTGAATCGTTAACTTTATCAGACAGACAGGTAATGTATTTAAGATAATAAAAACAGTTATTCATTGCGATGAAACATGATTTAAATGATCAAATAATTATCCTTTTCTTCATACATAGTGTATTCCATGGCAATAAGTAGATAAAAAGGGCCAACTATCTTATATTACTTACTTGTCAGACTTTTAAAACTCTTCTCCTATTTCATATTTTTTATTTTATTCTTGTTTGAAGTAAAAATTCCCTCTATTAAGAGTATAAAGTGTTTTTCCATGTCTCATGATTAGCACAAGTTGTCAATCTCACTTGTGTATTTCATTAGCGGATCTGAGTGTACAAGAAATTTTCACAACTCCGAGTAACAACATTTGTACTACATTAATGACTAATAGATTATTATCTGAAGGTGCTACATGGAAAGAAGAGCAGATGGAGTTCTCCACCTTGCATATATGTCGTATATCTGTACTTCTAGCTCTGTCCCATAGTATCTTACCATCAATATTTCTAAGTATTTTCATCTCTGCTGTTTCTAACATCCTTTTTTTTCCTCTCTGTGTCAGGTCTTGTTTCTGCCGCGTATGTCATTATTGGTCTGATGACAGTTTTGTAAATTCTGCCTTTCGTTTCTTTCCCGATATTTTTATTTCTCCATATTGTTTCATTTAGGCAGCCTATAACTCTGTTTGCTCTATTCACTTGATCTTCCACTTCGGTTTCGAGCTTTCCGTAGCTAGATAATGTGATGCCTAGATATTTAAACTCAATCACTTGTTCTATTATCTGACCTTCCAGCTCTAATTTACATCTTAGTAAATTTGCTGTTGTAACCATGCATTTTGTCTTTTTTGGGGAAATTAACTAACATTTGGTATCCTTTTTTATTTCTTGCTTCTTTTATTATTATTTTATCCATGAACAAAAGAGGACTCAGGGAATCTCCCTGTCTTATCCCATTAGGACCTTCAGGAGCAAACATAATAATTAACATCTTTCTGCGTTTTTATTTCGTAGGTAACTAAAAGATTTATTTCGGTATTTTTATAAACGATCATCTTAAATTTTTAAGAAATGGTATTTTTAATTCGCAAAAAATACATATCCATTATAATTCAATATATTTTAATAGAGATTTCTTTTTATTGCAGGTAAAAACGTGGTTTCAAAACAGAAGAGCTAAATGGCGAAGAAGCAATTCTGGTGGCGAGCAAACGCAAGAGAACACAACAGATGATGAAACGAAGAAAACTAACGCAGATAGTAACTGAATCATCTTTCTGTGTCTTATGTCGAAGAGGCTGCTTATTAGCGAACAAGTCACAAGGTGGCACTATTGTATTTTAACAATATATTTGTTATTTTTATGTAAATAAATATCTATTTGTATATAAATTGTTATCTTGTTTTTCTTTTTATTAATGTATTTTTAACTGTAAGAAAATATAATGTATAGAGCAACGGAGAACTGATAAAAGCTCAATAGAACTATACATTCACAAATACAAGACAGCTTTTCATGTGCTAGACCAGAAATATTTCCCAGTGAAAACTATATTACCTTTGGATCCAGGCTTTTCTGAGGTCGCGGATGTTGCTTTTTGGCACCCCCACGACTAGTGGCAGATCTAAACATTTGCCTTGGGGAGAAGTTTCAACTTGGGGGAAGGGACCTTTCAGCGAAGCACCAACCAAAAGACATAAAAAAGTTAAACCCAAACTACATAAATAATAGGTGTTCTTGGATTTTGTACCCTCTTGGGAGGGGTAGACATACGAAGTATGTCTAAATAGCTCATATATTGCGACAGAATCTGATTTGGCTGATTTAGACTTCGAAAAAGAAAGAGAAGTTGTTGATTTTGCAATTATTTTAGATGATTCCTATGTGCCTGAATTAGACAGCTCATTGGAAAAAAATTAATTTTTCTTTCCGATTTTCTAGTAAATACCTATAGATTTGTTTTTAATTGGTAATTTTAAGATCTTCCTAGTTTCATCGTTTCTTTACATACTCGAAAAGGCGAAACACGTGCGTCGTTTGCTCATGTTTCGGCGACTGTAAGGTATTCTTGAGCCAAGGGCACGGAGTGACGTTTAGTTGCGTTGTGCCGTTCGTCTGTTTCGTAGTTTCGATAAGGCTTGCCTTTCGAATACTTGGCTAGCGTTCGTGTACGTTTCGAACGTCAAATTACCTCGAGCCTGATTCGATTCGAGGACACAGCTAGGCGGGGAGTTTGACTGGAGCGGTATATCTGTCAAAGAATATCACAGGTATCCTAAGGCCAGCTTAGCGAGGACAGAAACCTCGCATAGAGCAAAGGCTGGCTTGATCCTGATGTTCAGTATGCATAGGGACTGCGAAAACATGGCTCTTTCTATCATTGCAAGAAGCAAGAGAAGCGAAGCAGAATTCGCCAAACGTTGGATTACCCACCCATAGACAGGGAACATGAACTGGATTTAGACCGTCGTGAGACCGGTTAGTTTTACCCTACTGATGACTAGTCGTTGCGATAGTAATCCTGCTCAGTACAAGAGGAACAGCAGGTTCGAACGCCCCTAAGGCCGTATCCTTTCTAGTCAAAGGTGGCAATGATATCTCTTAGAGTTCCGAGAGTTGAAAGGCTCAAAACAATGTGACTCTATTAGACAATCGTAGTTCGATACGATTATCGCACGAGCCCTTATTTCCGTTGAGATTATCGGTTTACGGTGGGATCGATCCTTGCTAGTAGACCAGATCTTTACACGGACGAACATGGGTAATATAATAGTTTCGATGTTGGAACTCGGAATTGTCTGTACTTCAGAGAATAACTGCGATCCAAATAATACTTTGGCGAAAGACATAACACAACCAACTACACACTAGAAAATGTGACCTCCGCAATTGGTAGAACATAAAAAAATATCAAAAACTTGAAGCCGAAGTAAATGCATGAGACGCATGAGTTGTGCAAATTATTGATCGACTGATTTTAACCGTTGAAAAGATTTTGTTTTAAGTAAAGTTGAAACCCATTTACCTGAACGAAGAAGATCAAAAGTAGGAAGTGTTAAAAGAACAACGAGTAGATTATTAACGATATTTTCTCGAATTTATTAATAATAGAATGAGATTCTGTAGATTTTTTTATAAAAACACTATACATACAAACAAGTTGTTGAAAATGCCTTTTCAAATGTTCAAATGTCAAAACACGTACACCTTCTTTTATCCAGTTATCGTCTCCAGTACCTAATAACAAATAAACAAAACAAAATAGCACAATTTTTTCTTCACATTTGCAAAATCATAACGTCTTGTCGTAGACACCTAAGTCAATCTCTGCTAGATGTTTATAACCAGGTTGAACTTTTCTTACATTCAATACCGGCATAGGTTATTATTTTTTTTTAATGTTTACATTGTCCAGTAAACTAAACTCAAAGAACTGAAGTTAGTTCCATTATTTCACAAACTTTCCTTATTTCTTAAGTCTTTAACTTCACTTTACCACCACAATAGAATTATGTAGTACCCATGGTACAATGAACACAAGGTATGATACATAATGTTCCAAAATCGGTTCGCTTTCGCGCATAACGTAGTCAAGACAGCTTAATCTCGCAATATTTGAATGTAGTTGTAAAGACTTTTAATTTTAAGTTTTTTATATAATTTTTCTAACTTAATATAGTAATTATAAAGACATAATAAAATTATGTTATTATAATATTGTCTTATAAAGACATAATAAAATTATGTTATTAATATAACAGATGGTTATAAAGTGACATTCTGGAGACCCCGAGAAACAAAAAGAAGCGTGGGAAGACCTAAAAAGAGATGGATAGACGATATAACTGCTGTAGCTGGAAAGCAGTGGATGAGAATTGCAAAAGATAGGGAAGCGTGGAAGCAATTGGAGGAGGCCTATGTCCAACATTGGATAAATGAAGGCTGAAGAAGAAGATTATAATATTTTATCATAAATAAGTAGTGAATTGATGCCAGCTACCAAGCATGCAGATGGTTGTGATGTATCTGATGTGAGATTTATTTATTATTTTCTTAGAAAGATAGGTAAGTAATATCCTTTTAGAATAATGTAAAACATTATACCTACTGAAAAGTATGCTTTTCTTTTCTAGGCATAAAAATTGATTGTTTCATGCACTGATATTTTTTATTTTTATGACTAATAATTAATAAAAATAAAGACTTAGACTTACGTCGTTGACTTAGAAGTGATAAGAAGCTGCTCAACATACTTTTTGGACTTTCTCTATTCGGTCCTTTGTACGCGTTTCTTTTGGTTGGTTGAAAGGGTAGCCAATTTTCATTTAGGCAAATAAACACAAGGTACTGCCTCAGGTTTGAGTTTTAGACCCTTTTAGAAACGTAATTTAAAAGTTCCTGTTGTAGATTTCTTTGGTAATCTCAAGTTTTAAAATATTTAGAACAAATTCTTGCAGTATTAAAATTATCCTGTCTACAACAAGATATTATCCACAGTTTTCTGGTCACACTATCTTTAGGAAATGTATGAAACCTAAAGATTTTATCTTCATTTTCACTATTGCAACAAGCAACTGCGCAGCGCATTATGAAAAAGGTACAAAACCAGATATACAATGGCAAATAAAAACTTTTAGTTTTGCAAAAAAATACTATACAGTATAAATAAACGGTAACTAAACACGACAAGTACACACAAGTCTCAGACACAGGCACGCCTTACTGGTAATTTTTTACGCGCTCGTCTGGGATAAGGGCGTCAGTTAAATTTTACCCATCAAAATTTTTAAGCCCCTGCGAAGTGGATATTTGTATAGAGACATATGTATGCATATATCTAAATTATTTTTCTATTATCAAATAGATGACTGAGTATTGAGTTACTTTAAACTATATTTATTATCTCATAACTTGCAATTTGCAATCGTGACCATTGATAATCGATATTATTGTCGAACTTTTGTTTTTATACAAGCCTTCTGTCTTGTCGGTGTAAAGTCGTCTGAAGTCGATATTTATTATGTTTTGCGTTTGAGCTAATTTGCGCCTTATTTTCATATTATTATATTGTTTGAAAAGTAGGAATTGTTGTGTTGTAGGTTTCTGACAATGAATCTGTCAAAATATGCACGAGCTAAGCGAATAATGGGTTCGAGCGGTCTTGACTACGTCACACTCCTGGGTCAGCTGTCAAATGGCATGCGCAATAATACCTTGTATTCATTTTACCATGTGTAGTACCTATCTACGCGTAATATTTGAACAACTGAATGGTAAGTTTTATCTCGGGCTGCTTTCTGAACGCCCATATCATCGACTTAGTTCTGTTTCTATGAAACCTATATAGTTTATTAAAAAGATTATATTTACTGAGTGTCGTTTTCATGGTAACCGCATGCCTTTATCGGGAGTTATGAAATCAGCCCCGAATATAACGCAGACGCTTAAAAATTGTAATTATTCTAAAATTTAGCTGGGTTAGATGTGACTGAATGTTAAAAGTGACTGAAGTTTCAACAGAAAAGAGTAAAAATATGAACATATAAAATACAATTCACTGTTTGTACACCGTTTTTCTAAAAAAAAACGTCGCCTCGTAGCTCCTCACCAGCCGCCACTGTGTAGAACCTGTATGTTGTGGGTTTATAAATAAAACAATTTCGTATTAGGTGAATTTATTTACAGCTAATCATTTTTTACTGAAATATTTTATGAGAAACTTGCGAAAATAATAGTAATAAATTAGTATTGATTTATGAAAATAATAAATATTGACGCTTTACACAGATATATCGAACCTCTCAGTAAGGACGTCTTAGTCTCAATCAGCGTTATAAAAATGTATATGTGATATAATGATTGATATTGTCATCAAATACATTTTTACATGAAATATTAGATGATGGCGCTCTTGCTGCTCAATTTTTGTCAATTGTGGTAATGTGTAGAGTTTTATCAATTTATCACAAATTCATTTATACACTCCACTGTAGATTATCAGGGCTGCTGTTATTACCAGAGTAGGATTGGTTTTTTTGAATGACATATATTTCTCATTATGTAAGGGAAACAATTGTCCATATAAACCTGAATCTTTTATATTAATAATAGATCTTAAAAATTTAAGTCTTCTACCGTATAAAAAGTTAACCCACCATATCAATAAATCCGCTCCTAATCTTTTAATTCTGCTAAACTCACAATAACAACATCAGATATGCAGATGACACCATAGTATTTGCGGACAACTTAGAAGACCTACAAGTTCTTATGAACAAAATCACGTATTACAGTCAACAATATGGACTCAATATAAACGTTACGAAGATGGACCAACAACCAGGAGATTAGAGCAATTGCAAACATTGCAAAAGTTAGATCCACCTTCAATCGGATGGCGCCTTCTTCAAGAGCCACAACCTCTCTCTTGATACAAAAGTAAGAATGCTGCAATGCTACGTCTTCTCTGTCCTTTTATATGGTGTTGAATCGTGGACCTTGAACGAAGATATGAGCAAAAAACTGGAAGCATTTGAGATGTGGCTATATCGGAGAATACTTAAAATCCCGTGGACTGGCCGAGTTACAAATGAGGAGGTCCTCAGAAGAATGAATAAGAACCGAGAGGTACTGACCACCATTAAATCTCGACAGTTGCAATTCTTGGGACAAATTATGCGAAACGAATTCAGATATGCTCTCCTTCAAGCCATCCTGCAAGGAAAAATATTTGGAAAGCGAGGTCCAGGAAGAAGAAGAACATCTTGGTTAAAGAACCTCAGAATCTGGTTCAATACAACATCCGTGCAGCTTTTCCGCGCTGCTGCAGATAAGATAAAGATTGCCATGATGATCGCCAACATTCGTAACGGATAGGCACATCAAGAAGAAGAAACTCACAATATATAACTACATTGCATTTTTTTAACACGAGCATTTCCAAACACTTGTTTATTGCAGATTTTTCCTTGTTTCCTATACTATTAGTATTTTTAATTCCAAGACAAGCTTCGTCAAAGCGTAACATGTTACGGTTTCTAACCAATAGCGAATTCCATACGCCGATAGATAAGAGAACAAAGAAGAGATACGTTGCCTGCTAATGTGTTCCGCTATTTCAAAATTTGAGTACTTTGCTCACATGGTGAATATGAATTACTACATGTAACTATTCAGAAAAAAAGAAGGGAAAAATGGTCCTGGACGACGAAGAACATTCTGATTCAAGAACCTCAATCAGAGATATGCAGTCAGCGCCACGATACTGTTTAGGTTCGCTGCGAATAAAGTTAAGATGATACGACAGGTCGCTAATGTTCTTGTTCAGAGAATTTGAACACCTCAAATCATTAAGAAGAAATCATTGAAGATGTGAGAATGTTTATTTTGTTAAGTGTTCAAGACCATCATATATCAAGTATACATCAAATTGCCCGTGAAAATAACTGTCAGCCAGAAAACTGTTCCAAGGTGTCTTCATAAAGAAAAACGTCATCCATAAATAGGACAGCATTGGAAACCATTCAGATAAGTTAGCTTTCACGTTAAACCGATAAAGCTATACATATTGGACAGTCACGAAACCTCATTGATTGCATAACACACATACCCAACATCCTTAAAAAATTAACGTTTGATGCGGTATCACAGGTGACCGTATAATTGGTCTGAGTTTTAGAGAAATACGTTTGACAGCTGGAAATACTTAAATATAATCAAAAACAAAAATTGTTCCTGTTTTAGTAAACTTGTGCAAACATTTTAACGAATGAGAAAATGTTTAGTTTCAACACGACAGAGTAATGCCTCATTATGCTGAAATCGTAAAGGATTATTTAAACGAAATATATGCCAATAGATATATTAAACATCGAAGTACTTAAGTGGCCAGCTAGATTACTAGATCATACGCCGTTTGATTTTTGTATGTGTGGTTTTAAGAATAAAGTATGTGTAACAAAATAGCATTGCAGATATCATCGAAGGGACAACACCCAAAATAAGAAATATCCCTCTTAAAAATTAAAATAAAGCTAAAATAGAATGGGTTATGATCGACAATTAGACGAAAATTTTCGGCATCTATTTTCTTAATGAATTTCTTGATTTACACAGAAATTCTTATATTAACATTATATTACTATATAACTCTTACGTTAAAATAACAATAATTTTAGTTGCATACAAACGGATTTGTTGCGGTCGTGTAACGCTTTTTTGGTTTCTTTTCCAATCCAATAACACGCGTCTACGGTCACTCTTGCGATTTGTAAATCTCGCTCAAATATATTTTAAATCATCAAAAAGATGTGATTGTTAGTTTACAGGGTCACAGCCAGTGACCTTCGCCGAAACCAATTGCGATCCCTTTCTTATCCCACGGTTTCTTTTCATGTCACATGAATTTAAAATAATTATCTTAGTTTTCAACCAGAATATGAGTTGAAAGAATCAAAGGTCGAAGATTATTAAGCGCCGAATATAATGCGGTCAATCGTAGATAATTGTTCAATGTCATTCTGGACGAAAAACGCGATGGGAGGGTGATTAGACGCTGGTCGCAGGAATGTTTAATCGCCCTAGTTCTGCCACCCTAGTCACTTTAGTTTTGGCAGCGAAGGAGTGAAGTTGAGTCTGGGCCAAGGGTCCTGGATACACATAAGTTGAGCGCTTCGGAGCTTGACAGGACTTGGTTCCGAACGTGCGAAGAGTTTGCTTGACACTAAAAATCTGAAAGAATTGCTTTCTGTATTCGACCGACGTCTTTACTAAAAGGTTAACACTTAAATATATGGAAACTGTTATTTAGAACATTTTTTATTCTTTACTCATAGGTACTTTATATATTTTTTGAAGCTAATAATCAAGAGGTTTATATTCGCTTGAGTAATAGCAGTGAAATTTTGAAAACAGTGGAAATACAATATGTCTAACGTAGAGTGCTCAAAATAATCAACGAAACGCTAAGTATGACTACAATTTTATATGTAACCTTATACAATACACCATTAGTATCTACAATACACCACAAGTATCTATTAGGGTTTATAGTAAAATAAAAAGCATATTTTAATTTCTAAAGGTGGTTTTTGTTCTTGCATTTGAAAACTGTAATAAATGTTACTGTCGTTTCTCCTCTTATTTTAGTGTGGAGGATAAAGAACATAAATACGCGTTTGATTAGTTTAAACATATTATTAACATTATATGGACATATTCTGATTTTTCTTAAGCAAAAATCCTTAATTTAAATGGAGACTAACATATTGATGTTACGACAGTTCAGTTTTATGAAAATGTATCACGGAATCTTATATGATTGTTGAAATATTCCATGTATATAAGACATAAACTAATGATATAAATAAGTATAACGTCTAACAAGACAATAAAACATTCACGTCAAATATTGAGAAGATCGAAGACAATACACAAAATGTACGAGGTCTTTCCCAAAAATATCTGACAATCGTTCATAACTTCACGTCAAAACGTTCCAGCGCCCTCTG
This sequence comes from Diabrotica balteata, assembly GCA_918026665.1. Taxonomy (NCBI): domain Eukaryota; kingdom Metazoa; phylum Arthropoda; class Insecta; order Coleoptera; family Chrysomelidae; genus Diabrotica; species Diabrotica balteata. The sequence goes on from OU898277.1 coordinate 160,038,322, forward strand.
TGGAGTACGAGCGTAATCAGTAACCTTTCGCGAACTTGCCGTATACCGCAGTGACTAACGCGAAGTATCTACTTCGTAATAGAATATAGAAGGTTTCAGACGTGTTCCTCTTGTATTTTTTGCGTTCGTTGCATTTTGTAATTGCTAAAAACGATAGGGTTATGCGAACAACAAACTTATGTTTTCTTTCTCTTGATGTCACCCAATATGAAGATTCTTCAAATTTATAATAATTTTTAAACTGTTTCTCCTTTGTCTCATGTTGTATAAATGTATCGGTTAGTTAAGTTTATGACATTCACCATATTGTTGGATAGCCTGAAGATGCTATAGGAGCGAAAGTACTTGAGCAAAATTTAATACAAACTGTGCTCGATATCTGCCTTTTATTTAATTAAAGTTCATTTATTCGATGACAAACAAAAGTTTGTATTTTGAGAACGATTTCCGAAGTGGAAATTGAAACGTCAATAAACGTATTTTTATCTTTAATTGTGGCTTATTCCCAGTTAAATAGTAATTAATTTAAAATGCCACAAGAAAATAGCTTCAAAACAATATTAAGATAACGTTTTTATGTTTAAAATTTAATAAAAAATGAAATTTTCCGAACGAAATACAATTTCATCAAAACGTTGTTAGGGTTAAATGTTGACTTAATTATTCATCTTATCTTAACCATTAATTTGTTTACAAAAACCATAGCCACATTCCACAAGTAATTTGCAAGATAATTTTAATATAAAGATCATTTTATTTACTTTACTTTAATTTAAAGCAATATAATTTAAATTTGGTACAAGCCAAAACCCATAGTGGGTGTTATTAATTAAAAATAAACTATCACTTGTCTTTGTAGACCTTGTCAATTTAAATAAATTTCACTTCCTGATCCACCACTTCAATTGGCTGGTATCTTTCCTAAGACTCACATGTGGAGGGCTCAGAAACCAATAGACATTTTTCACTAACAATTCAGTTACGTATTGAAGATTCCTTCTAACAGTTAAAACTTTCTATTTTGTAAGTTAGCTAACAATACGAAGCAGAAGATTTATCTTCGTGGACTGATTCATAATAGCTCTCTGTTCAAAAACTACGCGTCAAAAATGGATCAAGAGCGCCAAGAATAAAATCAGTAAAGTATTACTTAATTACTACAGTCATGTCCATTTGTATGTGTAAGAAATTTTTTGAAGATACCTTTCAAGTAAGTGAGGGGCGTATCTATAAATTGTCTTGTAGTACGAGGCCAGCTTCTTGTATAGACAAAAGAGGTCACAAAGAACCAACCAATAAAATTGATTTCACGAAAGTCGAGAAACACATCAAGTCATTTCCTTGCTATAAGAGCCATTATACACTTTGTGATGCTCTAGATATAAAATATTTAAATCCAGATTTAAATATTAGAACCCGTCCAAGAAAAAATGTATTACATTTTCTCATCAAATTTTAATCTTCACTTCAAACCTCCATCTAAAGATACCTGTCAGTTGTGCGATTCTTTGCAAAATATCATCAGATTTGGGAATAACGACGAAGATATACAGAAAGCAAAAACCGATAAAGAAATTCATCTCAGAAAGGCAAAACTAGCGAGAGATTCGCTTAACAAAGATAAAAATTTAGCTGATGAAAACATTTATGTTCTTACACTCGATCTACAAAAAACTTTGCTTTCCCAAACTAAGCACATATGTTGCTTATTATTTGGAAATTCTACAATTTGGAAATTCATAGTTTCAACGACAAACAGACATGTTTATGTGGGACGAAACGGAGTGATCTCGAGGTTCACAAGAAGTTGCCTCCTGTCTGACAAAACATTTAAAAATGTATGCAGGAAATTGTAATATCATTTTACATTCGGACTGTTGTACAGGCCAAAACCGAAATATTAAACTAAACTAAAGCTAAACTAAACTAAATATTAAACTAAACTGTTAACTGAAACTAAAATATTAAAGTCTATCACTGCTCAAACTCGTACAAGACCCTGAAATGAACGCTACTTCAATCAACCATAAATTTCTCACCTCAGATCATAGCTACCTTCCGAATGATGCAGATTTTTGAGTTATTGAGTCAAAGTCAAAGAATAAAGAGTTTATTTATGGTCCTTAACTTAAGATTGGATCAATTTAGTTTTCACTGATAAGAAGACTAATCCATTTCAAATAATTTGAAATGAAACCTGAAGAATTTCTTTCTACAAGAATGTTGGAAAACAGCATCATTAATAGAAAAATCGATAATACAGGGGGAAAAGTTGACTGGTGAATATAAAATGACTTCGATATTCCAAAAATAAACCGGAATCTATTTTCTATAAAGAAACACTGCGATAAGATTTTTCATTTAACACGATCAACATTGCAAAAAAGTTCACAAAGGGAAGACCATTTAAGTTCTTTAATATTGTTCAGGATCAACTCTACCCAAATCTTAGACCTGTAAAAAAACTTAAAAAATAGACACATGTTTGATTTGCTTTCTTACATTACACTGCACTACCATAACTTTTATAAAGATTTGTAAGTAGTAGAAATGGCTAAACCTCGAGCTTTAACTTCAATGATCGGCTAATTTGAGTCTAATAATGACAGTCACAATTCCTATAATTAGATAGACAACTGCTTTTCCGTTATTTTATTTTTAGTTCAGTGGACACTTAGCATAAATCATTGTTTCCTTCTTTAAATATATCAAAAAAGAAAAAAGCTTTTTATTTTCATTAACTGTTTTATATTTAAGGTTATCAGTATGTTACCTTTCAATAAAAATTATTATTAGCACTTATATGTGAGTCGTTATTATATTACAAGTTTTGAAATAAAGTAAATTTTCTCAGTTTTTATATTTAGTGACTTACACTGATTGGCTTCTGAGCCCTCCATGTTATCCTCATTTCGTGTAGGGCTCCCTTAATGTCTCGTAATATCGATCTCATATCGCATTAATTTTAATTTTAGGACATTTGAAATATAATATGAGATTACACCTTTTAAAGTGGCTAGTTTCAATTGCTCACTATGTAATTATTTACCACATGTTTTTTTCAGATTAAAAGTAAACATTTAACCCTTTTTTATTCATTATATTAATGTTAAAATACATATTTTAGATGTTCACTGATTGTGGTGTAATAAGACTGAAAACTTTCTGATGAAATTGAAATCCGTTTGGAAAATTGCATTTTATATTTTATTTTTATCCCATTTTACAATACTTCTTCTTAACGTGCCCTATCAAGTCCCCTTGACGTTGGCGATTAACATGGCGAAACTGTCTCTGTCTCGAGCTATTCTAAATAGTTGCTCAGCTTTCTTTATTCCTGTCCATACTACCCTGGTAGTTTACAATACTACCCTGTTTAAACAAAACACATGGTGTAAAGCGTTCGAGGAACGTATGAACTTAAAATATTATACAGCATCTGAAGATATGCCATTAACGCTAAGTTATGTTCTTTATACTCTACAAGATAGACAACTGTATCACACCTATATTCAAAGAATTGCTATATTAAAAATAGGTAAAGAAATAATAAATCAGACTTACTCACAATCAATTTAATTTAACTATCCGACGACCGGTTTCGCTTTCTACAATATGCAAAGCATCTTCAGGTCTCGGTACAAAGTTAAACAAATGCTGAAATGATAAAAACCCATATTAGGGTGTTGTCTAATAAAGATAAAACATTAGATGTTATAAATTACAATAATTATGCCAATATTACCTGTCTGTGGTTTTATTTAAATTATTGAATTGAAAAAGGTATAAATATTTTTAAAAAAGTTAAAAGGACAAGGTAAGGCCCACAAGTTGTCTTGTATTTATTCCAATAGAAGAGATTTTATGACAACTTGTGGGCCTTACCTTGTCCTTTTAACTTTTTTTAAAAATATTTATACCTTTTTCAATTCAATAATTTAAATAAAACCACAGACAGGTAATATTGGCATAATTATTGTAATTTATAACATCTAATGTTTTATCTTTATTAGACAACACCCTAATATGGGTTTTTATCATTTCAGCATTTGTTTAACTTTGTACCGAGACCTGAAGATGCTTTGCATATTGTAGAAAGCGAAACCGGTCGTCGGATAGTTAAATTAAATTGATTGTGAGTAAGTCTGATTTATTATTTCTTTACCTATTTGAAATGGACTCACACAAGCAACAAATTCATGATTTGCTATATTAAACTATTATAACATTTAATTTTGATATGTTTTCATTTACATTTCAAAATATGTATAAAAATTTTAATAAATTAAAGATAACCTGATCCAAGGGGAACTAACTTACGTGTTAGTAATATACTTGTATAGTGTTACAATAAAAGACTAGATGTAATTATTTTGAGCAGTGTATTGTTAAATAAAAGTAAATGGTTGGCAGTTAAAACATGTGTAACTAGTTTGAAAGACTGGCAACAGAGACTTATATCACAAATGGATGAATTGATTCAAATAAATGACACATTGTTTGTCAAACCATCAGCAAGATTAAAATTTCAGATGCATCTACATATTACAATTATCAATAATATTTTTTAAATGGTACAAATCAGTATTTTACAAAAAAAAACAATAATCCTTCTCGTAATCATATATCACTAACCAAAAAATTGTACAAAATAACACACACATATCTTCTTACCTGAAGGGCACTTGAAAAAATAATATTTTGAAAACTAGTCAAATATTAATATTGACACCTCGAATCAACATGAATGACTTCAAAAGCACTAAAAATAATAATCTCTAATTTAAAAAATTTTAACGATCCAACATTGGATAAGACGAAAGGAAAATTAATATTGATCATTCGATGTGTGAAAAGAAAACAAAGTAAAAAAAAATGAGGTTATATACAAATAGTTCAAGACGATTGTTCCTGGCCGTTGTTTTCTTGTGATTTCATAACATCTGGTAGATCTGGAGGGGCTGAATATGGTATTAAGTCAAGTGGTTCAAAATCGCCTTTAACATCTCTGTAATACACAAAAAAATATATATTTAATTTTTTTAAATTGAATTAACATGTCTCGATTACAATGATCATTGACACAGGTACAAAAAATATTAGGTATACATACATAAATTATTAAGCAATAGGATAACAGAATATAACAATTAATGATTTACAGTAGAGGTAATGAATTTTTGTCAAAATCCAATACATTAATATTATAATTACATATCTTCGATTCTAAAATATTGTAAAAGACTTTAAAGAGTATGAGTAAGAAAAGAGATATTTAGTTATATTCTTTGTGGCATTTTCAAGGTCATAGCTGTTCCCAAAATCCATTACCTATACATAAGTATTTATATTTTATTCAAAATATTCATATTCTGAAGGTAGCTTATGGTGTGGTGTGCATCAGTTGGTGAATTTAGTGCACCATTCAGGTTACTGAGTCCATGAAGTCATTGTTCATGTTGGTATTTTCTACAATCGAAGAGGATATTTTTAACTGACAGCTGACATTTGCAATATTGACATATAGGGCTGGTTCAGAAGCCATTAAGTACCCCTGTGTTAGTCTGGTATGCCTAATTCTTAGCCTTCTGAGTACTGTGTTTAATTTTCAACACTTTTCGGTGGTTTTTAATGTACCAATATTTGGTTGGATTTATTACAATTTCGAAGCCAGCCTATTCCAATGACGTTTTAGATTTATATATTTTATATTTGAACATTTTCAGGATTACTAGTTGATGATAGTGCTGATATGGCTGCGGCATTTTGTTCTTTCATTACCTGAAGACTCCCCTACACGGGAGGGTACCCAGATGATTGTCAGGAAGACTCCTTGGGGGTCAGTAAGTTGACTGAGTAATGGATGGTTTAAACACCTTGGATGTCTGGTGAAAATATTTTTTATTGAGTTAATAGATGTTAAGGAGTCAGTGCAGATTGCTAGAGTGGCATGACTATGCATAAGAGAGTTTATAGTGTGAAGTATTCCTACTAATTCAGCTGCATGAATGCTACAAACAAAATGATGGATGTGTCAATGTTTTGATGATGTCTGTTAATGTTCGGACTGCACAACTACCTTCATCATCATTTTTTATAGCCATCAATGTAGATTATTTGATCAAAGTGTAATTTGCTAACAATATCCATGAAAATTTGTTAGAGAATTAACAGATGTGTTTCATGCTTGAGATATTGACTTGCGATAGAATATATTTTCGGGACACTTTTATGCCAAGGAGGAATAGAGGAGATCTTATTGGGGGACATAGCTGTCTATATTTTGTGAGAGCGATAAGAGTAGCTGTTGAATCATTGGTAGCTTCTTCTTCTAGTTCCATGACCGTTATCGATCTTTGGATATCATGTTGGCTACCACAATCGCTATCGTGACTTTATTGACAGCAGCTCTAAATAACGATGTAGTTGATTTTCCATACCATTGCCTTAGATTTTTCAGCCATGATGTTCTTCATCCACCAGGACCACAATTACCTTGGATCTTTCCCTGAATGATCAGATGTAAAAGATCATATTTTTCAGGGTGTCTCATAATGTGACTGAAGTATTCCAGCTTGCGTTTCTTTATTATATTGACCAGTTGGTAGTTTGCCTGAAGTATATTTCATTATTTAAAAATAAGGATAAGGATGTTGTCGATACTATTCAGCGTATTCCAATACCTACTAATTCAAGCACAAGGAGTACACAGATATTGGCACATAATACATACAAAACGTTAAAACAAAGTTTGGCTGTCACTACATATGTTTGCTTTGGCATTAGATGAGTCATGCGCCATTACAGATGCAGCACAGCTTGTAATTTTTGCAGCGTACCTGGACAGAACCAGTGAAGAGTTTGTTGAAGAACTTTTGACTATTTTAATAATATCAGGAACTACTACAGGAGATGATTTACACAAGGCTGTGGTGGACTATTTTGACAAGGATGGTTCAGATTTAAAAAAAGTTATTTTGATCACTACGGATGGCGCTGCTGCAGTGACGGTTGGGTGTAGAAAAGTCTTGGTTCAGCAACTAAGTAGCGATTCTATGTGCAATAAAAATCTAATATTGTATCATTGTATTATTTATCAAAGTTGTGTTGCAGTTTAAATCCAATTCTTCACAGTAAAATGCAAACTGTCATGAATATAGTGAACTTTGTACGTGCAAAATCATCATTGAGGCATCGTCAATTCAACATTTAGTGCTTAAAAGATTCTTTGCAATACTTGGAAAATAAAAGAATTTCTGTCCACTATTAATAATGAAGCTGCAAATGACCATTTGGGCTTCCTCTTGGACACAGAAAATGTTACAACTATTGCATTTTTGGCAGATATCTTCAGACATCTGAACTTCTTGAATTTAAAACTACAACGCAAGGGAACACTTGTTTGTGAACTTTTGTCAGATATTAGAAGAGATTTTTTAACAAGAGTTTTTCACTCAAGCCTAATGGTGTACGGACCAGTGAAGAATGTAAAGTAAAGTAAACAAACGCTATTTAAAGTAACCTATTACTAACATTTAAAATAGGTTTAGATATATTCCATAAAATTGATAAACACTGTAGATATGCAGAAAAAAAGCAACCAGAAACAGTATCATTAAACAATTAAATTAAGCTCAGTTCAATTAAGATACAAATATTTTAAATTAAGCGGCAAAAATTTATTAAACAAAGACGGGAGAAAAAACAATACAATAACTTCATAATCATTATAGACCTGCCTAAAGAGGTAGCCTAGTTGCCTAGTGTTTTAACTATGTAACAGGGATGATCTCCTAAGGGAGGAGGTTACAAGCACTGAAGGGTTTTTGGGTAAACTTTTGGTTACTGAGTGGCGTAACAGTTACGCCACTGCCTGGTTTAATGCTAAGTGTCTGGATCGCAGAAGTGTAGTAGTTTTTTTAAACAGACCCTCAGGAAATATAAGATCCTCAGAGATATAATTAGTGACCCCTGGTATAGTGCACTGACTGTTGGACAATTAAAAATAAACAATGAATGCATGTTATAGAGAAGGTAGTGCTTTGGTACTTAGAATGAAGTGACAAAAAATTAAAAATATGTTTAAATGAGTATTTTGAAGTGCATACAATTCTAGGGTTTACATGTTTAATGAGATGGTGGAAGTTTCATCCTTTTTTAAACACAGACTGAACAAAGTCTTATTAATTTACTTTCCTATTAATATTATTAAGTTATCTAATAATATATAATCATTACCTCAATGAAGCCAATAAGAAGAATAATAATTGCTGAATGTTAAGTTTCTGGAAGGAGAAGTAAGTAAAATAAGCGCTGGTAGGATATGGCTAGACAAAATATTTTGAAGATTATTAATATTGACATAGTACAGGATAGAAAGATGTAGAGAAATATAATTGGTGAAGTTGACCTTCATATGGATAAAGGTAAAAATTATTATCAAGATAGGGGTCCAAAAAATAGGAAGAAAACATCCATAACAAAGGATAGGGTGGTACTTTATTTATCTGTAAATTAAATGTAACAGATAAGAGCTTACCTTATAGCAAGTCCAACTGTAGCAGGGCTCTGGGCTTTGGCAGTTGTAGAAGTGAGACCATAATCTGATAATAGCATTGAGTCTTCCATAATTGTATTGTCTTTATTAAATAGTTGCTGGTTTTGGGGAGGAACCTTCAATATACCTAAAACAAACAAATATAATACAATTGGCAATGAAATTAAAAATATTCCAAAAATAAATTGTAATCACTGTATTATTGATATCTAGAAACATTTTTTTAAATAAAGTCGCACATTTAGATTACAGTAAAAAAGTTAAAATTCTGCAAATCATTGTTAAATGATCTGATAAAACAGTTAGAACATCTATATTTAACAGCTAAAGCACATAGATCATAACATTGTCCACTTCTGAAATTTGATAGTTGTTTACCTTCAATAATTTTTTTGAGTTCTAAAACCGTGGTCGTATCCTTAGCATCGGTGAAAATCGTTAGCTTTTTTCTTCTTATCATTAAGAAGACATCCTAAAAATGATAAAACAAAAACTGAAATCATCCTAAGCTGGTGGTTTTTCAGTTTTAGGTTAAGGATTACAAGAGGTGTACAATTTAAAACACAACTATTTTAAGTTTACTTGAAGGTGTCTAAATTTACTTACCATTGTGTGGAGTTGGTATTTGTATTTATTTTGGGACAAAATATGTTTTGTTTATTGCAGTCATTAATTTATTTAACCTAAACAAGTCAACGAGACGGATATAAATGCGCGGCACAGGATGACAGAAATGATTATGACCACAGAGATATATGACAGTTGACATGAGACGTATCTAATTTACAAATAAATTTTATTCGTAGAAAAATTTCCAAATTATCTGTTTTACTGAAATTTAGAAAAATGAAAGAAATATAAAACTGATTAAAAGCATTTTAAACATAATGTATTTCAATAATATTTATGTCTAACAACTTCACAGATTAGTTGTCACTAATCACTGTTTATTAGATATAGTTATTCTTCGCAAGGTGGCACCAGCATCAATAAAATTTAAATATGATAAATAGGTAATTTCAATACAATCTTTTATTTTCTTTTTACTTATTATATTATTTTAATCGTATTTAGGTATTCATATTAACATAACTAATTTACCAAATTTAATATATAATTTCTTTATATTAAAGTCTATTTTTTCAAGATTTAACATCCACATCTAATTAAACTTTTAATAGTTGAAGATTATAAGGTATAGTTATTTATTATAATAAAAATTACACGTATAAGCGGAATGTAGATCAAAAAATAAAAATGCCATTAGTGTAATTATGAGTTTGCGTTTCTAATTAATTGAAAAATTGATGCTGCTGAAAACAAGGAACAAATTAGAGGAAACAGCATCAATTACAAAGTTACTTTTTTGTTGATTCATTACTTAAAAAAACAGTGGTGTAACAAAAAAGTGTTTAAATTTATTTTTGCGTTATTTAAAGTTTTATTCTGGAAAAAGCAATATTAATAAATATTACAAATAGTGCGTAGACTTAACCCATTCAATTTAGTAGGTAAAATAATAAAGAAAGCTCTCTTAACTGAGCCATAATGGCTGTAACAGAGGATAGAATGCTTATTAAGAAAAGTTTTAGCAGTTGGGGGAAGGTGGTACACAGTGAGACAAAAAATTATGTAATGTTTATGACGTTACGACTGACGTGTCTTTTTTCTCCACGAAAGCAATATCAGGAACAGTGGGAAATACGAAACACGAGGCACATATTTTGTTGACTTTGCACATAAAATTGACCTCTACTTCTGAATTGTTGCACGATACAACAAGTCCCACGTAAAATATATTTTTGGACTTTTCTTTTGAATCTTACTAAAACATAGCCACCCCATACAGGGTCACGATTGCAGTCAAATGTTTCATCGTCCACTGGTCCTATCCAAGAATATAATCTTTATCGCCACTATCTCCCAAATTAAAAACTGGTTCACTTTCATCCGAAGAATTCTCAATATACATAACACGTGTAACTGTCTGTTTCATTGTCGAAGAAACCAACTTTGGTAGTTCTAGATGGTGTTTCGGGACTTGGGTCTAGAGGAACAGAGTTTACAGGCGATGGTCATGCAAGGACGTTATTGAAGGACTCCTACAATTTCCATAGGACGATCTGTCACTGCCGATCTAAGAAAGTCGCTCTCTCTTAAAACATTTGGATTGAAGGGACATATCCCTGTTTTTTCAAAGCCAGACCGAATATTTAGAGGTACGAGACGTTTATCGTGTGCGGTACCAACCAACTCAGCGATATTGTATATAATTGTAATGGGCGCTCCTGAATGATTCAGTAGCCAAGTCTCACATGCAGTATTATAATATGCCTTGAACGGCCCAAAGATAGCCACATCTAAGGGCTGGAGTTTGTTTGCTACAATGTGGGGGCAACGTCAAAATATGGACACCTGCTTCTCGAGCCTTCATGATTGTAAGCGACGGATTTTCTTTGGAACTGCTGCTATATTTGATAAAATGTTCTAATACTTGTTAAAAAAAAGTTCTGCTGTCATTCAGCCTAACGGGTAAGCTAGTCTCAAGGTAGCACGAGGTGCTTCATTAAGCATATCTTCTTTAAATAATTTACGTAGAAACACCATCACTGATGGACAGTATATGCCAAGGGCGGATATTGTACAACAGATGGTAACTAGTACACCATGTTCACCACTATTGCAGCTATTTACTTGTTTAATGCCTTTTTCAGTCACAACTTTTTTGGGGTCATGGACAGTTTTTGTGTTAGTCTCATCAATATTAAAAATACTTGAACTCTCAATTAAAATAGGATATTTGTTTAGGATGTTTTGAAGATTATCAAAAACCAGCTGAACGTTGTGTCGGTTGAAAGAAGTTAAGCGTTAAAATTATGAACATGGCTTGGAACCGATGTACAGTCCCCGAAGATTGGAGAATTGGCATAATACTACCAATCTTTAAGAAAGGAGACCCAAGTTCTTGTGAAAATTATAGAGGAATTAATCTACTTAGTATCGTCTCCAAAATATATGAAAGCATCCTAGAAAAGAAATTAAGACACATCGTTGAACCACATCTGAATGAAGTACAAAGTGGGTTTAGGAAGGGACACAGTACGCAAGACCATATATTTACGTTGAAACAAATAATTGAGAAAGCTAGAATAAAGAACACAGAAATATATATGGCTTTTCTAGATATTGAGAAAGCATTTGACAGAGTGTCCCAGGAAGCAGTTTGGAAAAGTCTGCAAAATAGATATATTGACCATCAACTAACAGGTGCTATCAAAAGTCTGTATCAAAATAACAATAGTTATGTACGTAACGATAACTTGGAATCAGAGATGTTTGCAATAAACGAGGATCTAAGACAAGGAGGTGTTATGAGCCCCACACTATTCATATTGATTATTGACGACATAATTAAGGAAACAAAAGCAAGTATACACAAAGTACATATCGGATATAGTAAACTACGACCGGTTGGTATAGCTGAGTGTGCATTCGCAGATGATCTCATGTTATGCTCTTCCAACGAAAGGGACCTCCAGAAAAATATAGATAGGTTAACATAGAAATTAACCAACAACTCATAGAACAAGTAGATGCATTCAAATACCTAGGGGTTACAATAGACAGAGAAGGTACCATGCAGAATGAAATAACAGAAAGAATAAGTAGTGCTTCAAAAGTGTACCATAATTTTGATAGAGCATTCGTAGGTAAACCAGAAATCAGCAGAAGAACCAAAATGACAGTTTAGAAGACAGTATTCCGACCAATCTTGATATATGGAAGCGAGAGCTGGGTTTTAACAAAGCAATTAAAAAGCAAGATACAAGCCATTGATATGAAATATCTAAGACGAGTCAAAGGAATAACACGACGAGACAAAATAAGAAATGAAGATGTTAGAGAAGAACTGGGCACAGAATCTGTACTACATGCTATTGAAACACAACAAATTAAATGGTTTGGTCATTTGTGCCGAATGAGCGACAACCGATCCGTTAAGCAAGTCTGGAAGGCTAAAGTGAAAAGGTTTAAAACCAGAGGCAGACCACGGAAAACCTGGGATGACGAAATAGGGTAGATTTTGAAAAGTAGGGATTGGAATGGTCAGAAGCTAAAAATAAGGCAAAAAACAAGAAATAATGGACAAAATTCGTGCACAGAATAGAATAAAAAAATTCTGTTTTCATTGGATTTGAGATGTAATGTCTGTAACCTGTATTTACCTTACACCTTAGGGTAGAGAGGTGTTTGATTATATATATATATATATATATATATATATATATATATATATATATATATATAATATATATATATATATATATATATATATATATATATATATTATATATATATATATATATTGATAAAGTTGTATTTTATTAATTTTATTTTTTATTTATAATAAATGTAATTTTTATAATATGTGGTTTGTTGTTTAATTTAATATACCTCGGCTAGCTCAATTATGTGTTCGTTCTAAGCAATCTGTCACTATGTGACGTCGACTCTGTAGTCTCCTGGTAGAGTTCAAAAAGAAATTAAACCAAAATTTACTTTAGACCTTTGATAAATTAACTCAAATGAAGCACGTTATTTATTAATATTGAACAAATTTAATATAAACAATAAAATTCGTCCGCAACTTCGGTTGCCTTTAAAAATTTACAAAAATAGGAATCGTTTAAGTCTTAACGTGGTTTAGTGACGTGACAATAAAAATGTATTACAAAATGTGGAGACTCTCTACAAGTACCTAAAAACTAAATAAATATTGCAACTTTATAAAGTGTTTAAATGAACTATAAAGAAAAAGAAAATGAACACTTTATTCCGCTGACTATTCAAATATAATCAAAATTTCAAATGATCCCCAAAATTATTGTCCAACCTCACTTTAAAACAGTTCTGATTTCTTTAAAGGAAACTAACTACTCAAAATTAATCGGTGAAACTGGAATATCAATCCTCTCTTCGGAAGTTAAGGTACGTACTATTCTATTTTTAATTTAATGATCATTAATAATTTCAATTTTTAAGGCCTATCGCAATTATCTTAATTCATGAATTTTAATTTTCTCAATTTAAATGACATTTCTATACTCCACTATAATTTATAAGTGAAATTGTTTCTCTTACTCTCTGGAACAAATTTCTGGATATCTCTGCTGTGAAAACTGTGGAAAAACTAAATTCTAATTAGACGAGTTAAAAAACACTCCCGACCTATTCCACAGTTTCAGGGCTCTCCTTCGTCCAAAAAAACCTCGTCGGCGTCCTCTCCAAAAACCAACTCCTCTTATTATCCGTTGCTAACAGCAACCAACGTTCTTTTTTTTCTGTCTTCTATTTAAATATTTTAAACCATAAAACTGTCCTGTTTGACATATTTGTCAAGCCACATTACTTTCTCATAATCACTTTAATGACATCTAATTTGGGAATTTATAAAAAAAAAATGTTTAGATATAAAACTTATTCTATTACAATACTAATTTATTCTTTTCATCTCCACATAATTGTAATTTCTTATTTAACAAAACCCCTATTAATTTAGCTCCCACAGACTGTCAAATAAACTGTCAAGCAATTTATTTTCTGACGTTTATTAAAATTTCTATGTTTAAATATTTTTTTAAAATTCTTCTTTTTTTTGTTCTTTTTAAGGTTTAGACGATTCACCTATACACTAGGCAACTATACTATTCAGAAATTATTAACACTATACCAGGTAAGTCAAAATTAATTTATTTAACAATTTACTAATCTTTTTCTCTCTTTTATTTCAGAGTCGAACCCACATTGTGATGGCTTCATGAAATTCATAAACAACAAACTCATATAAAAATCCATTAAAGTTGTATATATTTTAACATATTGAAATCATTTCAATATATAATATATATATATATATATATATATATATATATATATATATATATATATATATATATATGTATATATATACATACATAAGGATACATAAGGATTTAAGGCAATATCAAACATATTGAAATCATTTCAATATATATATATATATATATATATATATATATATATATATATGTATATATATACATACATAAGGATACATAAGGATTTAAGGCAATATCAAACTGTAAGATACATGAAACACACGTAATGATCATATAGGGTATATAAAAAATGGCTTAAGCGGCCATCCCGCTTTCGGAGTACGATACGTGCGTCAGTCAACTGCTTACAAGTAGGAGAGGGTGGTTTTAGATTTAATTTAGATAAAATTAAACTAAAACGCAAATTTTAAGGACTCAAAATGGAGGTAGCATAAAAAAATCGGTGCCTAACCAACCCCCCCTCCCAGGCCAATTCTAGGTGTACCACTGGCTACAAAGACCTTAGAAAGGCAGAACTATACAATCCTACCACTAAGAATCAAAACAGAAAAATGGGCGAAAAGTCCACTAGAAAAAGCCGGAACTAATGGAAAATACTCACTACAAACTGAAGAAGAGATTATTTCACTACTCGCAAACTTTATTAACTAGAACTTCCAAAAGTTTTAGAACTTCCAAAAAAGATTCACAAAAGTTTTAGTAAAAATATTATACAACACAACATCGATACGACCTTATTACTGGAAAAACTCTGCAGCAACAAAGTGTTCAAACTTCTGACACAGTTATTTAATGTTATAATGAGGTTAAGTTATTTCCCACCACAATAGAAATTAACACAGATAACAATGATACTAAAGGCAGGAAAAGGACCAGAAAATGTATAGTCTTACCGTCCTATTGGTCTTCTTCCAGTGGTTTCCTACCCTTACTAAGCTAGTGCTTATAAGCAGAACGCCTAAGAAAATAAAAAACTAATAACATCACACCAATTTGGGTTTATAAAACAACATTTAACAATACAACAGGTACATAGGGTTGAAGAGAGAATCAATGAAGACTTTGAAAATTATACTGTTCAGAGGTATTCCTGGAGATAAGCCAGGCATTTGATAATATCTGGCATTAAGGTCTCTGATGTAAACTAAAACGGAATCTATCAACAAATTACTATTTAACTGGGAATAAGCCACAATTATACGTTTATTGACGTTTCAATTTCCGAAACGTCAATAAACGATTTTTGAGAACGATTTCCGAAGTGGAAATTGAAACGTCAATAAACATATTTTTATCTTTCATTGTGGCTTATTCCCAGTTAAATAGTAATTAATTTAAAAATGCTACAAGAAAATAGCTTCAGAACAAAATTACTATATAATTTTAAAGTCCTATAAATATAGGTTTGATGGGATTTGATGTAGGTTTGATTTTATGCAGTCGCCCTCTTCAGGAGTGTTTTCAAGTATAATAACTATGACCAAATTTCCCATTTGAAATAATCTTCTATATGCGTCTATATTCTTTGGCCACACGATAAATTTTAAAAAAATAATAAAACCGTGTTTTTTGGTTTTCATTTTGAAGTGTATTTCTAGACATATTAGACGCTTTCCTATCAAGACGCTATTAGAGTATCAAGATAAATCGTTCTTTTTTTCGATTATAGGGCCCTCTATCAAAAGTAAAAAAAAAACGTTTCCAATAAAACTTACTTATTTTTTATGAAGAATCCAAATCTAGATTAAAAAATGGGATTCATTTTTTCCCAAAAATGGGACTCATACAAAGGTATATGTACTATAGGAGGACACCACTGCTTTTTCTTGAAAATTAACAATTTCCGGATTAATTTTTGTTTAACTTGACTCAGTTGTTTCTTTCATTTTACACAAACTTCGGTTAAAATTAGTCACCAAATGTAAAATGTTAAAAAACGTAAAAAGTAAATTTTCCAAAATACAGGTCAGGCTTAAAAAGTTGATTGGCTTTATTACTTTTAACCAAAGTCAACGTTACAGAAAAACTTATATATAAATCTGAAGCATTACGTGAACATGGCCTGTGATCTGAAGTTGGAGTTTATTTTTTCATTTACTGTGTAAGTACTTATATCTTTAATATCAGTTGAAAATATTGGACATAAAATATCATTGCTATTTTATAAACAATTTAAAATCTGCATTAAAGGTCTAACGCTGGATAATTAAGTGTTCGTCTGTTTAATTATTTTTTCTTAAATATCATATTATAAAAAGGAATGAATAATATTCATTTTTAGTACTGTTTCTGCTCTTTATGTACTTCTTAAACTGTCACTTATTTTCTCTCTAAGTTGTCCATCCATACTAGGCACTTTTAGGTCTTTATAGAGATGTGTTCTCATTACCGAATCACTTTGTTGAAGTCGATAAAGAATAGGTTTAAGTTTAAAATTTTTAGAAAAGATGTTAAATGTTTACTATTATCTTCGTTAATTAAGTTTTGTACCTTTTAGATTGATTTTGACCCAAATCTCAAATGCAACAGTACCCAAACCTCGAAATCCAGACGCCCAAAATAAGACGAAAAGTATCATTCCAGAAAATTATATTAAAGGTACTTACATTTTATTCAATCGTAACTTACTTGATTATTTGAAAGATTATTATAAATTATTAAGGGAAATGTATTAGAAATTAGGATGTAGAATATAAAGCAGAGCATAAATATACAAATTGCAATTATAGCTGTAAAATTAAAAGATTACTTTATAATAATAAATTCCTTTAAAACATTGTTTAAAAAGAGTCAATATATTAAATTTTTAAATATGTTAGATAAAAAATTTATAGCAGGTAGTGGCTATAATGCTAAGAACACACATTGGGGTACGAGAATAGTGTTGGACGCGTTACATAAAATAACGATATTGACGACGTAAGGCAAGACAGATGAACGTTAAGGAATCAGTAAAGGATATGCTAGAAATGATTTTAGAATTCCAATCTATGAATAAAGATTGTCTGACGAAGAACTGACGAACCCTTTGTCCTCACAAACTCTACATCCACATCCCACATTTCATTTTCAACAATGATCATTGACAAATTTAACCGATATTGAAATAGAATTAGACTTACGGTGAAAGATTCAGCCAATATTTTCCCTCTATAACACGACAAATTATATTGTACCTCTATGTCTCGAGCCTAGCAATGTTTTATTTTACAACCTTTACAACTTACAATTATTTGAAAGTTAGAACCTCTATGGTTAGACAAAAATAAGTTATCGACTTCAGGAGTTTGCTGTCAATGTACACCATTGTTTCTTAGAAAACACTTATATGGAAATTCTTTATGAAAAACTGGCACATTGTCAAAATTCAATCAAATTCCTAGAAAACAAATTAGTGGGAATGTTATACAGTACGTTAAGTTTTGGATTAGATATTGCAAACGAGATAAATCGGCAACATTACCTCGTACGAGAATATTGTAATTCTCGATCTCATTGGTGTAAAGGTGAAAGTCATTCGAATTCGATGTTTGTTTTCATTAGGTATGCACGGTTCATGTCTTAGAGTACATAAACTCACTAAAAATACACTGACCCTTATACAGCGGAGCATTTGTATCGGTTTTAATAATGCGAACAATTTTTTGTAATTGAATTAAAAATAAAATCGCATTTCTTTAAAGAGATAAAAAAAATATACTCTTATCCCAATCCCAATCCATTATTATGAATTGACTGTATGCAAGGAATTGGTCTCCTCTCAAAAAAAAACAAAGAAAATAAATCTACACACTTTTGTTAAGAATTATCACCATAATACCATTTTATTATTTGAACTTTTTCTGCGAGCGCATAAACAGACATGTTGTTTATAAAAATAAATTAAGGATCTACGCTGTTAGCGGTTTAAACAATCACTGTATAATGACAAATTAGTGGCGACTGGTCAACGAAGCAGGTTCTATCTAATTTAAAACTTAAGGTACTGTATAAACAGGATTACCCCTCAAGGAATTTATGACTCTTGGTGCTTGGTTGCTTGGTGTATAGCTGAAAAGTTAAAAGTGCTAGAAGTTGTGAAGAGTAAAAAAGAAAAATGTTGCTGAAAAAATTTGGCCTACTAATAAGTACTCTGTTAACAAAATAAAAATTAATCAGAAAACATGAAATAGTTCAAAACGGTCAAAATTTGTTCTGCAAAAGACGACGAATTGCAGAACTTCCGGGCTTAGAGGAATGCTTAGTTAAATGGTTTGAGCAATGTCGGAGCCAAAATATCAGTGTTAGTGAACCATTGTTACAACAAAAAAGTCGAAATATATTCTAAATAATTAGGAATAACTAATTTTAGGATCAGTAATGGATGGCTAGAAAAGTTCAAAAGAAGACGTGAATTTGATTTAAAAAGGGCACAAGTGGGGAAAGTGTAAGTACAACATTGAAATCTGCAACAAATAGAAAAGTGAATTGCATGATTTTTTACGTGGTTACGAACCTGACAATATCTTTAATGCTTACGAAACGGAACTGTTTTTAAGACTTTAAGTTTTACAAATGATAAATGCCATGGTGGTAAGCTTAGTAAGAAATATTTAACTATTCTGCTATCAGAAAACATGTCAGACACAGAAAAACTCGCACATTAGTCATCAGTAATGAGCTTAAGCCTAATATAAAAAACTGTTATGTATACTATGGTTTTCCATCGTGGTAAAGACAAACGGAAACCAAAGATATTTCTATTTCACACCTATCGCAGCTGGGACATTATCTGATGAGGAAGTTATCAATTCAGTAGATCAGAAAACTGATACCTATTATTCAGATTACATAGAAGACTTATATTACATGCGCTCTATGAGTTTCCATCAAAGAGATAATAACAGCATTGAATTCTTTACGGAATCTTATAGAGCAATCCAGTGACTCTAAAGAAGAAGAATGTTCTGCTTTTTATATTTTAGAGACAATGCTATAGATAGAGAACTACCGAACTATCGCAATAAAAAAATTACTGACGTTGTTAACATATATATTTATTATTATATTTGTGTGTATTTTTAATGGTTGCAGAAATAAGACCACCTACAATGGAAGGAAAACCAATAGAAGTTGATTTCAGTATAAGGGTCATGGATATCAATTCCATAAACGTCGAAGACATGGATTTTCGGTAATTTTTATCAATGAAATATTGTACAAAATGGTTTAATGGTTTATTCCTTTTTAGTATGGACATGTTTCTGAAACAGGAATGGCAAGATGCCAGAATCAAAATACCAGAAGAAATGTTCGACTATGGCGATGACTCTGTAACTTTACCGTCACAATTTTTTGAAAATTTGTGGCAACCTGATTTGTACTTTTTAAATTCCAAAGTTGTGGGTATGTATGTTTATTATGTGTTTATATTAGTTTTTATAAAATTACTTCAAAATATTGGCTGGATTTTTATTCAATTTATAATTCTTTTGCACTATAATAGTATATTTAATATGGGTACCTACTAATATATTTTATTATTGAGTATTTTGAATATTTTTACGCAATTTTATGTAAAATGTCGAAAAATTTTCAAGCAAAAATTTTAACACATGTTTTGATTTGGGAAAAATATTCTTTTGTAACATACAATATTCAATACTCTTATATTTATATTCAGTATGTTTTATATTTGGTCTAACAAAAGTGAGGTTAAATGGAGTTTGAGGTATTTATCTATTGACGGAAATATTGACTCTAAGTACCCTTGCGCCTCTAGCCTTAATGCTAGTTAATATCTCGTTTTCTAAAGAATCCGTTCGTTAATTTAATGTTAGTTGCAAGTTACTATAACGAGTTTACCATTTTCATTACTGACTTTATCTTTGTATCGATGTATTTTCACTTCATCTTCTTCAGATAAACTAAAAGCTTCCTCTTTCTTAGCACTTTACTTTTTAACCTTGGTTGTCATTGTCTTCTTAGCAATAGATTTTCCTTTATTTTTATTTGTTTTCTTAAAAGGCTCACATTTGTCTATTTGTCTATTTTTAATTCCCTTTGAAAAACTTTTATTTCTCTTCTGTTCTGACAAACTAGTTTCAAAGGCATATTTGTATGGTGTACCCGTAATCAAGGCAGTAGAACCTTTTACTTCTTGGAGGAGTTACATGCTTCGGAGGAGTTACTTGGTTTTCTTGTTCAGCCTCTGGTAGATTTAGAACTGGAACTCGGTCACCTTTCGCTTGATGGTGAATGGCAAAGTCGTGTTCTCGAAAAATGTGTTTATTAAATGGGCAGATACTGCTCTTTCGAAAACCATTTATAGCGATTTCAGCTGTAGCACATCTTACATAAGCTCTTCCAAGAAATTCGCAAACTTGATAGCAGGTGACTACTCTTCCAGGGTTGTTCCTTAGTCAATTTTCCATTTTCCTGCGAGTAGTAGGTTTTAAGAGGCCCCATGAAAGCATGGTCCAGCGGCTGCATTTTGTGAGTAGAATGCGGCGGCAGACTAAGAATGACGACATGGTTTCTGCAGAAGTAACGGCCCCTACCTGCTGTTTACCTTTTAAGGTGATTATTTTGGTATGCTTTGATTGTACAGACGTTATATCTGTCTCATCTACATTATAGATTCGACAGGGATTAAATTTTACCTTCTCCATCGCAGGTTCCAAAATTTCAAAAAAATTATTTACGTTTTCTTCAGTGAATCCTTTAATTATGGCAGTTGATAAGCCCTGTGGTCTTCCAAACGTTAGTTCAGGATACCTTTTTAAAAATAAACACAACCATTTGTAACCTCCTTTTTTCTGATTAGTTGAAAACGGATCTTTTAAATTGTTCCGAATAGCTAATTGAAAGGCTAATCTTCGAATATCAAAAGATCGCAGTCCGTAAAATCTTCTATCCATTTCTAGGCAATAATCGATCAAATTCGCTTCAATTTCTTTGGAAAAACACTGGTGGACGTCCCATATTGGTTTGAATAAGTTCTTCAGGTAACTTTATTCTATTTTTTACGTAGTCTAAGTTCGCAAGTACCCCAATTCTTTGTTTTTAACTGCAGTAACAGCCGCATGCATGGATTTACTATCCCATTTATTTCGTTTTTGTTTGGATTTCGATGACATTTTATTTCTGAAATTAAAAAAAAAAGCGTAAGAAATGAGATAAAATAAACATAATGCAAAAATTATAGCATAATTCTTTCTTTTTGTAGACTAAAACATTAAAATGTAATTGTTAACACGACGTTAACTACGTAGAAATGATAGTAGATATTCTATATAAAAACAATTAAGAAATATTTTGTCCTAATATAGAATATCTGATATTAAGACAGTGCGACCATCTGAAATTAGGCAAATTTCAGTTTTACTAGACACGCTAAAATATTATTTGGCGACCTGGATTTAGCTTCATTCAAAACTTAACATAGGTTTCTTGTTAATCAGATTACAGGTTTCTTTAAAACAGAACTATCCGATAATAGGCAACTATACGATATTATGGCACTTTGCTCTATATATATCAAGCTTCTTCATCCATATAAATTAAACCCTTTATCTAATTCAATACTAGAGGACTTACTTCCTTACTTCATTTCACAGAAAATATGTTTATAATAGGATTCTTCTTTTAGAAATTGCAACTCTGACTCACAAGTTTTCTTCAGTTACATTATTTAAGAACAAAACGATACGGTATGCCGCCAGAATGCACGCTATAGTTGCTTGCCAAATGGAGTTTTACCATTATCCAATGGATACGCAAATTTGTCCAATAGCGGTAGAAAGCTGTAAGTCTTTGAGTAAATAATTTATTAGTACCTATAGTAACTACATAATCAAAAAGTTGTTTCATTCAATTAAAAATATTTAAAGGGTATTACAAAAATGTTTCTAGATCTTTTTCTCACAATTTAAGGGATTTTAAAAAAGTTACTAAATATAAAAATTTAATAAAAATCTCTAACAAACATAAATTACTAAATTTCTGCTTTTAGTCTCCTACAATGCAAATAAAATGTTACTGAAGTGGCATGGAGCAGGTGTCACCATCATTCCAGAACTAAAGTTACTTCAATATAATATACTTCCCTTAATTTTAGAAGAAACATACGCCTACACTGTGGAAAAAAATGGCAAGTAAAAACTGTTTTTTATATGCAAAATAATAAGTCGCATAACAAATTCCTTACTATAAACAAAGACCTACAGAGTGATTATGTATTAAGTTCTTTCTGACTAAGAAAGGGTAAATAAATTTGTGGTCTGAAATAATTATAGAGACCCAGATTCTTTCACATCTACGAGTACGACCAAAGAAGTGTGTGATATTGAATATACTATTTTTATTTATTTATATATTTATACATTCATTCATTCATTCATTAAGCTTTACAATAACTAAGGACATTTCCCTCATGTTTTGGCGACGTTTTAAGAAATGGTACAATGGTTATTATCAAGAAAATTAGTATTTGGTGAGGTAATCTTTGTTTTTTAGGACAGACTCGGCTCTGCGAGGCATGGAGTTCACGAAACGAGCCAAATCTTTAATAACTCTAAACCAGTTTTAAATAATAACTTCTATCGGTTCTCTCTTGTTACTTGGCTTTTGGCGTGATACTAATCCTTTCAGCTTTGACCATAAATTTTCTATTGGATTTAAATCGGGACTATTTCCAGGCCAAGGCAGAACAGTAACGTCATGGTTTCTCAACAAGTCCATGGAAGTCTTAGCCATATGACAAGGCGCTCCATCCTGTTAGAAGATGCATTGTTGGGCATTTCCTTCAAACGAATCTCTGATAGTCGGCAGCAGTTTGGCTTGCAGTATCTCTACCTTATATTTTTTTGCATTAATATTGCCCTCTATTACTGCTAAACGTCCAACTCCATTAGTGGTCAATTTATTCGACAATTTACTAAAGCACATTGAAAACGGACAGTCATTCTAGATAAAAAGAAGAAGAAGAACTGGATTGAGACATAGGAGACGATAGAAAATACAAAAAGAACTTAAGAAGATTTTGAAAGAAACTTTCTAAGAAAGATCTTAAGACCGATTAATGTAAATGAGATATGGTGATTTGTGTGGTGTGTGTGTGGAAAGATAATGGCACGGAATCAAGTCCATTTGATACAGAATGTTGTACGCAGAACTTTCCTTATAATGTAAATAATTCAGAGTTGTGGTTTATGCTGTTTTAAATTTCTATTTTTACTTCTTTAATAAAATTTACTAGAAGTTCTAAGGTGTTTCTATTGGCATTTAATAAAATGTGTGTTAGATTTAATGGAAGAAAATATTTCATTTCAATGAGCTTACGAATCAAATCATCGGATTTTTTTAAATGTTTTTTGCAACCGAAAAATATATGGTTTAGGTCCCCGTAAGAGTTCTGATCACAACTACAGGCCGATGACTGTATAATGCCTAGCTTAGCAAGGTGCGATGGAAATCGCCCATGATTTGTTTTAAGTCGAAAAACAGTTGCTGAAAAGAATTTTGAAATGGAATAGTTGAAAATATATTGGGGTGGAGAAGGTAAGGTTGGATGTATTTTAAAATATGTATTTTGTGAGTTTTCTACAACGTTTTCCCACTGTCTTTCCATTTGGACATTATTTTATTTTTTATCAAATTAGAGGCGTCTGGTATTGTACAAATATTACAATGAACTCCGTTTTGTATCGCCTCCTTGGCCAAACTATCAGCTTTTTCATTACCTAGTATACCTATATGTCCTTTGACCCATACAAATGTTATATTTAAATCTGCTATCAATTTTTTTTAAATTGCATAATATAGGACATTTCATTCTTTCAAATTTTATACTTTTTATTGACTCCAAGGCTGACTTAGAATCAGTTAGTATTACCCCCTCTCGTAAATTATTTGATATTAACCACGTAATGCCCTTCAAAATTGCTATAAGTTCAGCAGTATATATGCTACATATTGATGGTAATTTATACATAAATGATTGTTTTGTATTTTGAATAAATACTCCACAACCAACTCCGTGTTTTGTTTTGGATCCATCTGTATATATAAATATGTTATTGATTAATCCATCCAATATAGATTTTAAAAGGGTATGGTTTATATGATTATATTCTGTATAATTGGGTATTATAACTCTGTGTGGTTTTATTAGTGATCTAAAGGGTATAGTATACATAAGTAATTTTTTATTTTACTATAAGAAATGTGATCACCATTAGTCTCAACAAAAGCTTCTGCAAGTGGGGGAGAAATTCCAATATCGATTTGTTAGGTCTTCTTTTGCAATATAACTTAATTTTTTGATCATGTTTGACTCAAGGGATTTTAGTTTTAAGAGATATTTTTGTGATAACATTTGCCTACGCAAGTCCAAAGGTAACTCATTACACTCTGCCAGTATTGCTTTCTCCGGTGATGATACCATCCCACCGATGCAAGTTCTAAGACATTTATATTGAACTCTGTTTATTTTGTTTAGATTGGTATTACAAGAGGATCCGTATAAACAACATCCATAGTCAATGATAGAACGCACGTAGGCTCTATAAAACAATAAAGCTATACCAGGAGCTGCACCCCAACTTCGATTTGTTACACACCTAAGTAAATTGTAGCCTTTTTCACATTTGTTTATTAAGTGATTTATGTGGCTCGACCATAGTAATTTGGTGTCAACAATAATACCTAAATACTTATATTCTTTAACTACCGACAGGGTACGTCCACACAGAGTCAATTCCTCTGGAGCACGTAGTCTATGCCTGGTAAAAAACATGATAGAGCATTTGTCTGTCGAAAGAGTCATGCCTGTTTCTTCTGTCCATATACTTACCTTATGCATAATATTCTCGAGAGCTTCCGTGCATGCTTTATAACTGTTTTGGATGGTGTATATACAGATGTCATCTGCATATTGTATGCAATTTACGGAGTTATGAAATAATGAATGAATATTGGCAGAATATATATTAAATAGTATAGGGCTAAGTACTGATCCCTGTGGCAAGCCATGATAAACAATCCTTGGACCATGTAACACATTTCTATGATCTCTAATATAGACATGTCTAGAAAAATATAGATGCAATATATTTAGAGCAGTCGTTTCACTAAGACCAATCCTAATCATTTTTTGTTTAAGTATATTAATATTTACAGAGTCGTAAGCCCCTTTTATATCTAGGAATAAACAAGCTAAATATTTGTTACCAGAAAAAGTAATTTGGATGTCATTTACTAAATGAGTTACTGCATCCAAAGTACCATATCCCCTTCTAAAACCGTATTGAGTATTAGGCAAGATATTGTTATACTCTATGTACCACTCCAGTCTTTTTTTATCATTCTTTCAAATGTTTTAGTTATACATGACATTAAAGATATAGGGCGATAAGAAGAGGGTATATTTTTATCTTTAGTTGGTTTTAAAATTAAACAAATGGTAATTTGTTTAAGTTGTTCAACATAGTTTGCATTTACCCACCAATCATTGTATATATTTATTATAAATTCTTTAGCAACTTGGGGAAGATTTTTAATAATGTCATATGTAACAAAATCATTACCTGGAGCAGTACATCTAGAGGTCTTAATTGCAGCTTCAAATTCAGTTGTATCAAAAGGTGCATCCATATAGTGGCTGCCAATGTTCTCTTTCGGTCTTTCAAGCATATTTGGCACAAAACTAGGTGCTACAATATCAAAAACTTGGTTTATTAGTTCTTCAGATATAGTATGTTTTTTAAAAGTTGAGTTTTTGTTAGATATTTTTTTTATAAAACTCCAAATTTTTGATATTGGCGTATTTTTATTTAATTTATTAATAAAATTTTTCCAGCATAATTGTTGTTTTTGTTTAAAAAGTATTTTAGCTTTTTCCTGAATATGCTTAAATTTGAGATAATTTTCATAATTCGTGTTATTTTTATAATCCAGATATGCATCTTTCCTATTATTAACAATTAAGGTGCATTCATTATCCCACCAAATAGGATTTGGAGGTTTTTTACTTTTACCTGAACGAGATTTCATTGACTTAGAAGCTGCATCATTTATTACTTTCATAAAAAATTCAAAGGAATTATTATCACTGTTATTATTATAAATTTGTGTTTCAATTAGGTTTTGAAAAAGCGTCCAGTCAGCTGAAGATTCAATCCATTTTCTAGAAGGTGTTTTGTTAGTGGGGATATATTCCCGAGATATATTAATATGGATAGGGAGATGGTCGGAACCAAGTGTATCATTTAGCGGATTCCACTCTGAGTAACTTAAAAGACTAGGTGAGATAAAAGTAAGATCTATGGCAGAAGGTCGTTCGTTGGGTCTGACTATCTTAGTAGGTCGTCCGTCGTTTAAAATAATCAGGTTAGTTTCGTCAATAGCCTCTACAAGTCGATTTCCTTGTGAGTTATCTATTGTAGAACCCCAAAGGCTGTGATGACAGTTAAAGTCACCGCATATAATGACATCACCCTGTAATTGTGAAAAAAGATTACTCCAATCAGTCTTAGTTGCTTTTATTTTGGGAGATTTATAAATGGAAGCTAAGGATATCTTAAATTCATCGATATATGCTGTGCATACTTCAATTTTGGAATTAAAGTTTTTACGGATTGAGATTTCATGATAGGTTAGGGAGTCTTTGATAAGTATAGCAGTGCCTCCAAATCCATCAGTTCTGTCTACATGTAGTATATTGTAAGTTGGTAAATGAAATATTTTCTTTTTAGATAACCAAGTTTCATTAAGTATAATTAAATCAAATTTAATATAGTAATGTAATATTTATCATCTACTTAATAATAATTTTCATCACTATCACTATATTGTATTGTACCTAATATTTTTTTGAGTTCTGTTTGTGTTTCCTGAATAACTAGTGGATCTGGGTTTACTAAATTAAATTTTTTAAACATATTTTCAAAAATACAAGGAAGTTTCTGCAGTATCTGTAATTCTAATTTTTCTTTGTATGACTGGAAGGCTTCCCTGTGTGGATTAGGAATAACAGGATCTGAAACGCTATTTTTAAGTTTAAATGAAGGAGGTTTATTGACTGACAGTGGCGAACTTACTTTGCGCTTTTTCGGCTGTTGGAAATGAGGACGTGGTACCCAATTTTTATTACTCGTGGAAGGGGAAATATTCGTATCAATATTACCGTTCAGCTCAGGGAAATTATTTAGGTTATTTAAAACATCGAAATTATTATGTGTTACTATTTTAGCATAAGACGGATTTCTTACAATACCTTCAGCTTCCTTAAATGATACATTTTTTTCAGACATGATTTTTTTAATTTTGAATTGTTCCTGGTATTTCGGGCAATTTTTTGATACAGACTGATGGTCATGCGTTTCACAGTATATGCAATAAGCATTAGCAGTGCAATTGATATCGTCATTTTCATCGTGGTTTTCGCCACATTTTTTACATTTAGTCACAGTGCTTTTGCAGTATTTTGCTGTATGACCATATCGAAGGCACTTATAACACTGTACGACAGGATATATGTATGGCTCAACAGCAAATCTTACCAAATCAATTTTAACAAATTTTGGCAAATTATTTCCTAAAAATGTTAACACTATCATCTGTCTTGGGACAAACTGTGTCTCATTATCGGAATCAATAATCCTACGTTTCATTCTTTTAACTTCTACAACTTTTTGCTCACTTTCAATATTCTCCAAAATATACTTTTCAGCCAAAAAAGTGTCAACCTCTCTAATAATTGCCTTTTTATGGTTAAAAAATATAGGTATATAAGCGATCAAATTATTATCTTTTATTAATTTATGTTCTATAATAGCATTTGCAATATTATAAGTCTTAAAAATAATTTTTACCTTATTTCTTCCAATCAATTTTATATCAATAACATCTTTATTAAAAGTAGAATGTTTAAATAGATAATGACCAACTTTAACCGCTGATAATCGACAATTTTTATCGACTGGTTCTACAACAATATAGTACGGTCCAGTGTCAGTCGAAGCATATTTGTTGTCTAAATTATATATCTTATTATCAATTTCCATTTCGTTTTGCCTACCGTTTCCATCTGGTGGGTCTTTTCCAGACGGGGGAGCACCCCAGACGGAAGAGTTATTCATTATAAAATTATAAACTTGTACTTACTTTATCTATGAGTTTATAAAATATCAAACCAAAACAAACCTGCCTAAATTCGAGCAAAATGTAATTAAGCGCGCTTCACGAGCCAACCTTCTAGTTCGGAAGAAACACCAATACTGATATGGTGATTTAAATATGAAAATAAATTTGGATGTGAATTTAATCAGCTGTTTAATTTAAACAAACTTCGATGGGACGATAATACAATGAGGATGGATGAGTACAAATAGTAGTAGTAAAATACAAGAAGTAAGAACAAAGGGACTATCACAAGAACGATGGGAGAAGTAAATATGGAGGCGATAATTTAAAGAAGATGCAATTCCCTAGACTTAAAATTTTAATAGCTGTTTTCACTATTTGATAGGAAAATATTCGATTTTAATTTTTTTACATAATAAGTCTAAAAAATTTTCCTTCATAACATTAATTATGTTATATATTAATTATGAAAATTAATATAAGTGTTCTTTATTTTCTTTTATTATATTTAGGAAACTTTTCAAGACTACTCGTATATTTTCGATTCGAAAGACAAATTGGGCACCATCTCATCCAAACCTTTGCCCCATCGACTTTGGTGGTAGTACTTTCCTGGTTCAGCTTTTGGTTAGATCTGGATGCGATACCAGCCAGAGTAACACTTCTAGTTACTTGTCTACTGACTTTGGTTACCATGTTTACCGGTTTGAGGTCTGATATTCCAGCTGTAGCATATGTTAAGGTAAAATAGAAAACTTTATTTATCATATAAATATAATATAGCTTCATTCATATACGACTTATATTTTAGGCTTTGGATCTGTGGATGGCCGGTTGTATGATTTCCGTTTTTGCAGCTCTAGGAGAATTTGTCATAGTCAAAGTTTTACATGGAAAATTTAATTTTTTAAAAGCAAAAGAAGCCAAACTTGCCAAGAAGGTAGTTATATCTAATATATAAAAAATCTCGTGTCACAGTGTTTGTTATCGAACTCCTCCGAAACGACTTGACAGATTTTTATGATTTTTTTATATTTGGTAGGTCTGAGAATAAGTCATACGCTTTTATTTATACCTCTAGGTGATAAGAGTGGTACTCTCTAGATTGTTTTTATTTTTTGGACATTTTTTTTATGATTTGGTATCAAAAAATACTTATCACCATGAATTTTCACCCTTCTACCACCAACCCCTATATTTTAGTAGTGATATTAATATTTTTACTTTCATCCACACTCACTCCCTACGCATGTTTTGGCCATTATTATTATTTGTGCATCGAATTTCTTATTTCGTTAAAAATGCTGAGAATGTTTGGCTTTCCATAAAATTGGATGTTGTTCATATTCGTGATTTAACTGTAAACACTGTTCGTTACTCCATTCTATTCTTTAAAAAATCGAATTAAACAATTTTTAATTAAAATCAATCTGTACGGTGTACGATCACAACTGCTACATTAATGTCGTCCAGAAACCGACTATTGACGGATATCATACATGCTGGTTAACTTTATTTGGACACACGCGCAGACGTGAGCATTTTTGCGCACACAGTCTTCATGCGAATAAATCTGCTCAAGCCATTACGCGTCTTTAAAGTTATGATTGGACTATATACAAGATAGGTCCGCATTATCATGAGCTTCCGTTCAAACCATTGAACGGCTTACTTCTCAGTACGGATCCAGATTCAAACCTGCTCCTGAAGTTCATATAGATGCTCCTAAAGATCATTCGCAAATTCAATTCATGCTTTCAGATGATGTCGTTTGGAGCAACCGAAATAGTTCACAATAATGCGGCAAATGGTCAACCATGGTTGGTATTTTGTTATTTTTATAAATCATCATCGTTTACAGCGCGCCATTCCTCTTTCAGTCATAGACCTCATCCCCAAATACAATAAGTTAGGTAGTTATTTTTTATCCTATCCATCTAATCAGCCTTAAACGCCCACTCTTGGGCATAGGCCTCCCCTGTTAATCTCCATTGGTCTCTATTTTGGGCGATCTACATCCAGTCCTTTCCTGCCGTTCTTTTAAGGTCGTCAGTCCATCTCATCTGTGGTCTTCCTCTTTTTCTTTTCTTTTCCCATGGTCTCTAGTGTAGAATTCGCTTATTCCATCTTTCATATTTTTGCCGGAGAGTATGACCGGCGAAGTTCCATTTCAGTTTTGCAACCTGTCTTTATACATCGTTCACCTTTGTTTTTTCTCTGATCCATGAGTTTCTTTTCCTGTCTTTAAGACCGGTACCCAGCATCTGTCTTTCCATTGCTTTTTGTGTTTTGGATATCCTGTCGATGTTCTCCTTTGTGAAAGTCCATGTTTGGGAGCCATATCTGATAACTGGTAAAATGCACTGATTGAATACTTTCGATCGCATATATTGAGGGAACTTTTTATTTTTTAGAATATATGATAGTTTACCAAATGAGGCCCATGCTAGTCTAGTTCTTCTTTTTATTTCTTATAATGTTCAACTTTATTATCTGTCCTAGGTATATGTATTCTGCCACCTGCTGTAATTTATTCTATTTGACTACTATTTCTAATTGGTCCCCTTGGTTTGTCATAGTCTTGGTTTTATTATAGTTCATCTCTAGACCTGCCTCTGTCGCTTTTCTATCTAGTTCCTCATCCATCTTCCGTAACTCTTCCTTCTTATCTGTTATCAGGACTATATCGTCTGCATATCTCAAGTGGTTCAAGAGCTCTCCATTTATTCTTATTCCGTATGTATCCCATTCTAATTTTTTAAATATGTCTTCCATAGCCTGATTGAACAATTTTAGTGATATTGTGTCTCCCTGCCCTATTCCTCTTTCGAATTTTATTGGTTCTGTAGCGTGTTCGTTCGTCAATTTTATTGTGGTACTCGCATTTTTGTATATGTTTGTTATTAGGTCCATGTGCCTGTAATCAATTCTGCCGTTCTGTAGTGAGTTTTTGATGGCCCAATGTTCTATGCTGTCAAACGCCTTTTGGAAGTCTATGAATGCCATGTATAATGGGATTTGATACTCGTTCGACTTTTCAATCAGTATTTTTACTGTTAGCAGATGGTCGCTAGTACCAAAACCCTTTCTGAATCCTGCTTGTTCTCTTGCTTGGTATTCGTCAAGCTTAGTTATTAGTCTATTTGTCATGATCTTCGTTAGTAGTTTAAATACAACACTTAGTAATATTATAGGTCTGTAGTTTTCTAAGTTCTTTCTGTCACCTTTTTTGAACATTAATAGTGTCTCCGCATCGTTCCAGCTATCGGGTATTTCTTTTGTGGTCAATATTTTGTTCATAAGGATATGTAGGACTTCTCTAGTTGTTTTCCCTCCTCTCTTCAGCATCACTGCAGTTATTCCATCATATAATAACTCTGCAGTTATTTTTTATTAAGTTATCAAAATATTTACGAGTAATACCATGTCAAAATCAAGAAAACTTGCTGAAACTTAAATTATAAAAGAGTAGTTTCTCAGTCTCTTCTTATTTATAGAATATCTAACAAATAAAGAAATAACTAAATGTATATCCAATTTTAGGATACTATCATAGCACAATGGGCTGGTCCACCATCACCAAAATATGCCCATACTTTCAGATATAAAAACATGGCGAAGCACAGGTTTATTCCTCTTTATTGGAAAACGGTATAAGTATTACACTGGTATCCCAGATTAGTTTTGCTAATTCTTTTGTATATTTTAGGAAAGCGGCAAAGAAAAGATAATGTGGAAGGAAATAGACCGGATAGCTAGGATAGTGTTTCCGTCGTTTTTCTTCTTTTTCTCACTTATGTACTGGACAATCCTAATTTTTGGTAGTTCAATCTAGACGAAAAGTTGTACACAAAAATGCAAAACAATTTGGTAAAAGTTGATTTTTAAAGAATGTTTTTAAATATTGTTCGGTCTTATTGGTAACAAAGTGTATTAAAACAAATTGTTTCTATATAAATTATCTATTTATGTGAAAATTATAAAAAATGTGCATTTTGCCTCTGTTTTAAATTCTTTCCTCCATTTACCAGTCAACCAACAAAGCAGAAGTATTATCAACAAAAAAGAGGAAGATATAATGAATTAAGAAATTCGATTCTCGGCACGGTTGAAAATTTTCAACTTCTTATTGTACTGAGACAACACCGTCGAAAGGCAAGTACCTAAATGTGTCTCGCGGCTGCGTAAACTCATTAAGTCATGTTAGAGGCGCTTGCGCAACCTGAAAACCCTAACACTAGGCAAAATATTTGGGTATTACTCTGAGCTCATGTAAAGAAGAAAAGAAAGTAATAATTCTGATTGAAATACAAAAAAATGTACTGTCTGATTGACAAAAAACTCTACGCTGTTTCTACATAATAAATTATTATTATATAAGCAAATACTGAAACAATAGTATTATTATAAAAACAGTATAAACACTTAGAAGGAAAATGTCACAAATCAATAGAAAATATTTCTATTCATATAAAAATTTAATCAAATTATAGGTACTTACTGCTTATTTATATAAAATTTCCTCAATCGTCGTCGACTTTTTCGTCCGGAGCATAAACGTCTTCGTGAACTACCGTTATTCAACATTATTTATTCTCCTCCGAGGGTCTTACCTACCTGTCGGCGAGAATCCAGAAGCTACCGACAAGGACAACCTGTGCCGACGGAGAGAACTACATTTAGCATAACTTTGAGATTTTTTAAAAAGTTTATACCAAATAGCTGCTTTGTGTTACACTTTATGTTAAAAATAAAAACAGATTCGGAAAGTGGGTCAAATTCTGTAGTGCCGTATTTCAAAAAAAAATTACGTTTATTTTAACCAAAAATGTTTGAAAAAAAAAGTTGTTTAAACAATTTATTAATTTACAACCAAATAGTGCACTAGAACTTTTTAAGACCATTCATATAAAAAAAGAATCATCTCAATATCTGCCATAGTTTTTGCGTTATTTTATATAAACTTTTACATTGGAATTTAGCTATGCCCAGAATCGCGAAGATCGGCCTTAAGGCGCGATTTCCTACAAATTCGCTGGTAGCCGCTACCGAGTCACCACAACTTTGAGTAGCAGTACCGCTACTCAGTAGTTGGCGAAAACAGAACTACGAATATTAGTAAAAAATCTGTACTTTTAATGTTAATGCATTACCAAACGAAAAAAAATGTATTATTATCATTGCTGACACTTCAAACTAAGAAAGGCAGGCCAAAACAATAAAATATTTTTAAATCTAGGCAAGCAGAAGGATACCAGTCAATTTAAATAAAAAGACATCTTAACCAGATATCAAAAATTAATGAGTAATGAGAATTAATGAGAATAAAGAAACAAAATTTAATGAGTTTTGCGGAATTCCACATCAGTTTAATTTTGTACTCAATTTAATAAAAAGTGATATATCAATATTAATGCCTGAAATCGTATGAAATGGACTAAAACACCATCTGAAAAATTGGCAGTAACATTGAGGTAAGTAGCTACATGAATTCCATCTGTAAGATTACATCCATACATTCCATCTATTATTAACATAAATAGTTCTTCTTCTTTATGTGCCGTCTTCTACCGAAGATTGGCGACCATCATACGATAGGTTTCTCTGTTTTGTGCCGCATGAATTATGTTCGCAGCTTCTGGTATTTGAAACCATTCTCTCAAGTTTCTCAGCCAGGATTTCTTCTTTCTGCCCAAAACCTCTTCTACCTTCAATCTTGCCTTCCACGATAAGCTGTAGCAGACTGTACTTATCATTACGGAACACATGGCCCAGGTATGACGCTTTCCTCCTTTTAACAGTTGTTAACAATTCCACCTCTTTACCCATTCCCTCTGTGTTGGTCACTCTGTCTGTCCAAGGTATTCTCAGTATGCGTCGATACAGCCACATTTCTAGAGCCGCTAACTTCTTTATAGTTGCTGCTGTTAACGTCCACCCTTCTACGCCGTAAAGTAGCGTAGAGAGTACGTAGCATTTCGTGGCGCGCCATCGGAGGTTAATGCTTAGGTTGCGGTTGCTTAAGAGCTTTCTCATTTTAATGAATTTGGATCTTGCTATTTCAATTCGGATCTTAATCTCTACTTCTGGGTCCCACTTGTCATTTTCTGTATATCCCAGATATTTAAATCGGTGAACTCTTTCAATACGTTCGTCTTCAATATGCAGGTCGATATGTTGAAATTTTTTTTTACTGGTCACCATAAATTTAGTTTTCTTTCTATTGATCTTCAGTCCAAATTGGCTGCCAGTTGTATTAACTCTATGTAGCACCATCTGTAAATCTTCGATGTTATCGGCCAGTATAATAGTATCATCTGCATATCGAAAATTACTTATTGGTACGCCATTTTCACTCACCATATGTCCATTCTTCATGTGGGCTGTTTGATTCCAATATAGATTTTTTATAATCTGGATGTCCTTAGTGTCAAGTCCTGAAAGACGTAAATAGTGAGAATGTTTTTTCTCCAGAGTCAGTCTTCTAAGATCAGCAGAAAAATTGAAGTTCTATAAGTTTTATATTTCTTCAATGGCACAAAGTAGGTAAGCAATTCCTATAGAAAGAACTTCATAGAATAATTTTGTTGCAATATCAATTAACCACACATACCTGCTAGTCTATGGAAGCAAGGAAGTTGTTAAGCGCAATGTAATCACCATTCCGAAAATCATAAAACAACTCATCATAAACCAACTTATTTATATTTGTTTCTTTCACATCGATGTTTAAGCAACATTCATAACCCACATAATGGATGCTAGGATCTACAACAGGATCGCTTGCTTTTAAGATATTTAGCTACCTAACATTAGATAAAACTAAATCCAAAAATACATTACGATTATTAGGAATATTATTCTGTTGATACAATTTTAACAAACCAAAGGTTTGAGCAATATTCACAGCTGGATCACATTCAGGACAATGCACCATTACACCAAACTCATAATTCTCCCTTGATGCATTGGAAAGATTGTAATCACCAAACTGGACACTTTGCCAACTCGGATAACATGTTATATGGTGGATTCCTCCTGTTGTAAGTTAAGTAAACGAAACAACTTACACAGCTGAGATTGTCATAGCTAATGCGATCAGCCGATACATTAGAGTTATATTCAGGAATTTTATAAATCATAAGATTTTGAGCTCTAGCTATACGTTGTTGTACTTCATAAAAAACTGAATTAGTTGTTGTCTGTGAGTCGCTATTTTCCATTAATGTAGTCTTTTCTTGAAACTGGTAATTTCTTCTTCCAGCTTGAAAATTTTCGCACAAACATAGGAGCACTCCTAAATGCATCACGACAGGTAGAGCAAAAATATATAAGTAGACGTTTCTGCAAAATGATTGCCCGTATCTCGGATGTGGACAAGCCAGAGTACTTTTCTGCAATGTGTATGTTGCATATTATGATTTGCTTCTCATCAGAACCGAGATCTTGGGAACAAATGCTACAATTATTGGTCATTATAATCTCAAAATTTTATCTTAAAATATTTCAGCAATCCTTGGCTTTTGCGGTCTAGTAGTTATGAAATATAAAAAGCAATAACTGTTTTTAAAAGTTTTTAAAACATTTATTTCACAAACTTAATTTTAATGTTTCTAGCACACAACAACAAAAAATAAAGCAAATAAAACATATATTTTTACAAAAAAATACATTAAAGTTTTTTTGCGACATTTTATATTAAAAATAAAAGGTGCTCTAATTTGGGATAGCCAGGTATCTAAACTTGAGACAGGTACCTTAATTTGAGATACTATTTAAAAAAGCCCTTTCCTTCGCAGAAAAGGCAAATAAATGTGCTGGACTTTATTTCTCCACAGTCTTCATGTGCCCACCTGCCACATTGGTAACACTTTGCCCATCGTTCGCCATATCTATCGTCGGAAAATTAGCCGGTGCAAAATAAACATTCGGCGTCGTTTTTTTTTTCACTTTCGTTGGTCGATGAATCAGCTAATAGAAAGTCTTCACTGCTATCTTTGCTTAAACTCGAAGAAACTTTTCGCTTCCTTCTTGATGATTTGTCTTTTGATGTAGAAGGTTGACCTACGTCTTCATCTGCTATTTTTTCTTCGGGCGTTGCTGTTTTTTTATCTAACACCTTTTGTTGAACTGTTTTTTCTGGAGCAAATACACAATCCAAGTTTAGCTGGGGTACTAGTTTTTTTGCTTTTTTCTTCTGCAAACTTTGCTCTAATTCTTCTTTGTAGAGTGTTAGAGGAATTAATAGAGCCTTTCCTGATCTGGCATGTGGTTTTTTCGTGGTATATCTCTTGTAGAATGTAGGGATTGGACAGATGTTTTTCGGAGGAACAAGTTGTTTGTAAGGAAGTGGTGAACTAGGAGTTCTATGTTCTCGCATTGGAGGATTTGGTTGTTCATGGTTTGGTTCTATTATTTGTTCGTTCCTTTCGTTTTGTGTTTCTAAGTGCTCTTGAATTCCAAATTCAATGTCTCTAAAAATATGGCGACAAATAGGAACCAGTCCAGTTTTTCAGAAACCATTGAAAGATATTTCCATCGTCGCAGCTTTGTTATACGCTTCACAAAAAATACTGGCAATGGCGACGCAACACTTAACTGATTTTCCCTAATCCAGTTTTTATTTCTTGGCGTAGTGATAAGATTTCAGCGGTGCCATAAAAGCAACATCCAACGGTTGCATTTTATGTGTAGAATGTGGTGGGAGACAAATAATCGTCACATGATTCTGTTTGGCCAAATATATTAGAGCAACGTTTCTCGTATGAGAATGGTGGCCATCAAGGACGAGAAGAACAGGGTCTGCAGCTGAAGGTTTAGTGAATTTTATGAAGTGTTGAAGCCATCTAGTGAAAATATCGGCCTGTACCCAACCTGATACATGGCATTCTGCGACTGCTCCAGTGGGAGCTCCTAGCATCAACTCTGTTGTCATATTTTTTCTGGGGAAGATTTATAATGGTGGTACGAAAACTCCTGCAGCATTCATACATGTAATAGCAGTAATCAGCTTGCCCCTTTCTGCTGAAGTAAGTGACGAAACCTGCTTCTTCCCTCTCAAGGAAATTACTTTGTTTTGTTTGTGCTGAACAATTGTAAGGCCCGTTTCGTCTACATTGAATATACGTTGTACAGGGTTCGTAGGCTTAAGATATTCTGGTTCATACAAGTCAAAGAACTTGTATACACTTTCAGGAGTAAAAGATTTTACTCGAGCACATGAAATTCCCTGAGGAGTACGCATTGAAAGCGTCGGATGCCTTTTCAGAAAGTGCCTCGACCATTTCTTTCCGTCTGATTTTTCCACTCTGCTAAATCAATGTGGTATTGAGTTTCCAAAGGAAGATTAGGTCGGCGGCCAATTGATATCCCGACGAGTTCTTCTGGAGTCTTGTCTGATTTCACATATCGTTCTAAGGTACCTTTTGGTACTCCAAAAATTTGAGGCCTTTAAATAGCCCATCTCTCTATTTCTTACTGTATTTACAGCCCTTATCATATCATTTGCGTTCCATTTTTTAATTTTTGGCGGCATTTACAAACAAAAAAACACATAAAAATAAAAATTTTACACGTAGTCCTAATTTGAGACACTCTCAAATTTGGAACCTACAGGTATCTCATATTAGGATTTTTCTGTTAAAAATAAAACGCATTTTTATTGGTTATGTTATGCCACACAATTACCGTTTAATTTGCATAAAATGTATTAACTAATATTAAACTAACAAAAAAAAATAATTGGAGTAAATGTAATCATCTTACCTTGATGTATTGTAAGTTTTTATAAATTCCGAAAAAAATGTGTGTAATGTGTAAATCAAATTAACGTCGAAAAAACAAAGATTATTTCTAAGCGTCAACTATTGATTATAAACCACCACCAATATATTGGTTGGTGGTTTATAATCAATGGCGTTGACTAAAAGCAGATCTACCACTACTGCACAGAATGATCAGTTTTCAATATTTTCACTAAATGTCACCCTATCGTAATCCCTTTCCTCTAATCATAATCACTTACTGTAAGTGCCATGTTCTTGTTCTTAACCATTATATAGTATTAGTTTCTTTGTAAGTTTCTTCACTTTGGGATTGGAAGAAATTGGGATGTCTTGATTATTATATCGATAGCAAATATTGCTACTTTCCAGATCAGCTAAAGCAGGTTGTAGTATGCTACGTCTGAGTGAATTTGCTTAGTATAGAGTGAATAAATAATATACAAATATTATTTCAATCCTTATTTTTTTAGTTGTATGTTTTATTCTCACTTTATTCGCGGAATTCTAAGATGTTTATGTCATATTAGCATGAGTAAATAATATATAAATCATTTCGAGCAGATTAATTATTTACAGGATGCTTCACGTATCTTGTGAATGGTTCCAGTGATGTAATACAAATATGATGCGCCACTATTACTTTTTAAATGCAAAGTGTTAAATATTGAACCAAATTGTGTATCGACTTAATTACTGAAGAAGTGAAAAAATAAATATTGACTTCTTGACAATAAAATTGTAATAAAATTAGTAGAGATGTGATAATGTGCTAATGTGAAATTTATTATATATTATGTATCATGGAAATATTGATTTTTTAGTTTTAAAAGTAATTCATCCTGCTAGTTGAACATGAAATATTATATTGTTATTTTGTAAGTTTTTTTCTGTTACGTTAAAATCACAGTAAAAGGGTAGAGAACTGGACATCAACAATGGGCTAAGTACATTATTCAGTTACTTTGGATTGCATACTTTATTTCATTTGACAAAACTTTTAATAAGATCAAAAGAAAATTTTGTATTCATTATTTAGAACAAAATTTATATGTCTACTTTGATTTGTTTTATTTCCTGTATGTCATTACTGAAGGATATTATTCAAAAATACCAAGAATATATTGAGTATTATTATTTGTATTTGATGATAACAGCGGGATAAATGCACATGGAAAAAGTATTAAGCTTTTTTCATAAATTAAATCGTTTGTTATTGTTATTTGATAATAATAAACGCTGTTATAAGTATTTTTTTGTTTTAACTCTTCCGTTTCCTAGCTTCCAGCGTTTTTTATACAATCTTGTTGTTGTGTTTTCCATGCCACTGCTTCATCTACATCTCTTTTTCAGTTTTTTCAGGTTTCGACCTTCCCCTTTTCTTCTTTTAATTGGCGTCCATTCCCAAACGTTTTGGCCATCTCTCTCCGGTCATTCGCTATAAATATTCAAACCAATTTAGTCGCTTAGCTTCAAGTGTCGGCCTCCAGCTGTGCTAAGATATCAAAATTTCTCCCTTCTACTAATTATGCAGAAAATCATCTCCGTGGTTTTATTCTGATCCATCCAGTCCAAGGCTTTCGATAATCGTTTTGTCGTTGTTAGTTATCTGACTGCTCCACAGAAGGCTATTTGGTTGTCTAGTTTCTGCTCTCACTTGACCTAGTCTCGAATTTATTTCATTATTACTTCCCCAGCAGATCTACATTATACCCCTAGGTATTTAAAAGTTGCTGTTTTTTTAATTAGTTTTGCTTCCATGTACAGATCATTTGCTTCGTTTCCTAATACTAGATATTCAGTTTTTGACATGTTTATAGTGAGGCTCTATTTGGTATATTCTTCATTTAGTTTTCGAATCATATAATTCAATGTCTACTTCACCGTCTGAGGGAATTCAAGTGGTCATAGCTTCATTGAGGTTAACTTTGAGCAAAGAAGGAGCTATGCAGCAACCTTGCTTTCTAATTTTGTTGATGGAAATTTTGCTGCTTCAAATGCTTTCAGAATTACCAGAATTTATATTTTTATTAGTTCAACAAATAACAAATAAGTTTGGAGATCGTATTCTAATCTTTTCTATTCAAAGATAAAAAGTCCTGATTCCGCGGAGGAAGAATAGTGGTCATCGTGATGTCGTGTGTTGTCCGTCTCTGATCAAAGATTTCTGTCTGGTAATTTCTTTTAACTCATATATGTATAGGTCTTTTGCATATCCCTGTAACTTGATCGATCCATCTTGTTGAGGTTTTTCCTCGTAATTTCTGTGTCTGCTCTTATAAATGTCCAAAGTATTTTAATTGTTACATATAGACTTTTCTGGAAGGCCGTTTGCTGACCTATAGCTCATTTACAATTGAACTATTTGTCCCGTGGTTGGTCGAGAAAAGGTAGGGATAAATCAGTTTCTACCTCTATCGCGAACTTTATACTAGGGTGTATACCATTCAAATGGGTTTGGTAAGACATCAAAGCATCCCAGCTATGAGGCCAAATGACGAACGTATCATCAACATATCGTAGCCAAAACTTAGGTTTAAGCATTGATGTAAATAGTGCTCGGGTCTTGAAGTCTTCCATAAAGATATTGGGAATTACTGGAGATAGTGGATAGATTTATTTGTCTGTAGAATTGATTTTGGAAGATGAAATAAGTTTGGCATACAATGTTTACTGAGAGGTAAATGGTCTTACTGGATACTGTATTTAGTTTGCAGAATGAGTTTCGGCTATAGGAATGTTTGTATAGAGTGAAACGATATCGAAACTTACTTGAATGTCTGACGGTGAGATAGGGTATTGTTTAAGAAGTTCGACAAAATGAAAATAATTTTTGACGAAGGATGAAGTATTTTCGGCTAAAGGTAGAGTTTTGGCCAATTACTTCGCCAATGCTTGTGAAGGGTAGTTTTATGCACAGACAATGGGACGTAAAAGAATATCGGGTTTGTGAATTTTGTATAGGCTATATATTCGACGTGTTTTGGAAGACTTTTCGCGAGAAATTCGAGTTTCTTTTATGTCAACAGGAAGAGGTGTTTTATTGATAATGGCTTTTTTGTGCATGGAGATATATTTTCATTTGCTTGTAAACAAAATATGTTTATACATTTTCTGATCATGTTTTCTAAATAATACAATATTTAATAATTATAGATTATTTATCTGCCATGTTACCGAAGCTTTCGAGGAAACTCAAACGTTAAGTACTTTGGATATGGACCAACTCTTGCCAAACGAAACAAGTGAATTCATCCCTGAAGATTACCTAAAAAGTAAGTTATATTTTAAGGTATATGTATTAATATTTTGGTCTTGTTTCGCTTTCTATTTCAATATTCAGCAAAAGGGCGACTGCCCAAAAATTTATATCGGTCAAACTGCTAAAAACTGCTAAAACTTTTAACAAACGTGTAGCAGAACACAAAGGGCTTTCAATAATAGAAAAACAAAACTTTTGAAGAACAATTTTAAATTCTTCACATTCAAAATAAAGGTTTTAAGCTATCTTTATTAGAATCTATGGAAATTAACAAATAAAAATATACAGATATAGTTCTGAATGACCAATTTGAGACAAACTGTTCTCCCATCCTCAACTTATTCAGTTGAAGACTATAAAGTGTAAACGCATACAAAAAATAGATCACTTCAGAAAGACACTCTGTCGAAACAGCTGTAGT
Organism: Diabrotica balteata; assembly: GCA_918026665.1. Taxonomy (NCBI): domain Eukaryota; kingdom Metazoa; phylum Arthropoda; class Insecta; order Coleoptera; family Chrysomelidae; genus Diabrotica; species Diabrotica balteata. The sequence continues at coordinate 160,080,347 of OU898277.1, forward strand.
GATAATAAAGTTTAGTAAATTTTGTGGACTTTGATAAAAGTGACAACGGTGAAGATGCTATCAGCAGTAAAAATTCAAAACGACTCGTCACCCCCATTTGAAATACATATAGGGTTAAGGCAGGGAGATGCGCTGGCGTGTCAGCTTTTTAATATCGCTTTAGAAAAAGTTGTACGAGACGCTAATTTAGATAGCAGGAGAACAATATTTAATAGAGAACAAAATTTATACTAACCGAGCTAGTAGCAGCAGCAGAACGAATGGGGTTACATATAAACATCGAGTTAGTGTAAAAACATAGTGGAGCATCGCACCTCGCCAGTCACATTGCTACGCACCTCGCTGCGCACATCGCCACAAATTGCATACTCGCCATGGTAAAACATAGCGAGGCATTTCACCTTGCATGTAGTATAGACCTGAAACTGTTTAAGAGCGGTACTAAATATGTTATCCGAATCGGAAAGTGATAGCGATTCATCTAGTGTTGCTGTAAAGTGGTGGTTAACGTCCACTGGAGGAAGAAGTCGTAGGTGGAATATACATCCCGTACAGAGAGAGCGCACGAAACTGGGTGAATTTTATAAATTATATCAGCAACTTAAGCATTATCCAGATCGTTTTTATGATTATTTAAGAATGTCACAAATAACGTTTATCTACATTCTTCGACAAATAGAACCAAAAATTGAGAAAAACTACTGTAACTTTCATGTCCAGCCAATATCCGCCGAAGAAAGATTAGTAGTAACACTCAGGTAAGAAATTAAATATATTTTTTATTCAAATTCATATACAAAAGTTTGTACTTCACTAGAATTATTGCCCTCAAAAGCGAGTGTCTGCTTCTGAATAGGAATTTGTGACGTATTTATAGATTGGGTAGATTCTGTAGGAAATGTAAATGATGCATTGGAATGTGAGCTGGGTTGTGGTACAACTAAAGGAGATGAGGATGCAGGTCGAAATGAAGATGTGGATGCTTGGCAATGATGAGTAGATGCAGGTCGAAATGACGATGTGGATGCTTGGGAATGATGAGTGGGTGCAGGTCGAAATGAAGATGTGGATGCTTGGGAATGAAGAGAGGATGCAGGTAGAAATGAAGATGTGGATTCTTGGGAATGATGAGTGGATGCAGTAATATGTGGATCGCAAGAAGGAAGGGGTTTTGTGCCATACAAACTGTCCCACAGTAACTGTTGCACCTTAATTCTAAATCCCAGTTTCTCCTGTGCTGGTAACTGTTTCACATGCGGAAGTAGTGAAGTAAAGAACGCTACATCTTCATCATTGCCTCTTTTTTCCATTGCCATTTGTTTCCCTTTTTTAATCTGCAACTTCTCCCTCTCTATAGTTAACAGGCCTTTACCTATTGTTTCCATGGGTAAAGTTCGTTTTCTATATCCTAGAAGCTCTTTAGTAGGGGTGGGTGTGCCTGTTGATTGTGTGGATAAAGAGGTTAGTGAAGTGTGTGAAGCCGGGGTATTCGGAGAAGATAGATTTTCATTAATGGACTCAAGGTCATCGTCTTCAGCTTCAATTTGACGATTTTGACTTTCAGACTCTTCGTTTACTTCAGTTCCATTATCCTCCAAATTGCCACTCAAGGGTCTTTGTGTAAAAATGTCTTTTAAAAATAATAAAGATTTAAAATACGGCCATTCCACTGTCTCTTCTGGTGCTGGATCTCCAGATCTGCATGCAGGCAGTCGGTCGTAATGACTTTTGAACTGCTGACGCAGTGCTTTCCAAGATTTTTTAGCTAATGGAACTGAAACAAATACATTACGTTTAGTCACGCTGACATTACTACCAAACATTAGTATTACTACAGATAAATTTTTTATTTCCATTTACAGATTCCTAGCGACAGGAAACTCTTACAAGAGCCTGGCTTTTTCTTTTCGCATGGGAGCATCTACCATAGCACGTATTGTCCCAGAAATTACCACCTTATTGTGGAACGTTTTGCAACCCCTTCATATGATTCCGCCCACAGAAGAAAAATTTCGAGAGATAGCCGAACAATTTTATAATAGATGGAAATTTCCCCACTGTCTTGGGTCAATTGATGGTAAACACATTCGACTAAAGTGTCCAACTCATTCAGGAACAATGTACTACAACTATAAGCAATATTTCTCCATTGTGCTGCAAGCCGTGAGTGATGCGAACTGTAAATTTATTTTTATTGAAGTAGGTGCATATGGTAAACAAAGTGATGGGGGAACATTTCGTAATTCTAATATGTACAAATTGATGAGCAGTGAAAAGTTGAATATTCCAACAGAAGAGTTGTTACCAAATAGTAATATTAAGGCACCTTATGTTTTTATTGGCGATGAAGCGTACCCTTTGTTAACCAATTTAATGAAGCCATTTGCCAGAAATAATTTAAATGAAGAAACTGAATTATTCAACAAAAGTCTATCTAGAGCGCGTAAAACAGTCGAATGCGCTTTTGGAATTTTAACAATGAAGTGGAGAATACTAACGAAAGCCATTGAAACACAACCCAACACTGCAGATGCAATTATTAAAGCAGTTTGTATTCTACATAATACAATAATGGACCAAGAACATGTCACTCACGCTACGACAGATAATAAAAGCTTCGACTGTGTGTTGCCCAATATTTCAGCATGTAGGAGAAATAATCCTTCAACAGCAGAGGCTACTTCGGTGAGAAATGCATTTAAACAATATTTTATTAGTAACAAAACTCTTCCGTAATTGTAATATTCAATTAAATGTATCAATAAAAATGGCATCTTGAACATATCTTAGTACGATTACATACCTATCTAATTAGAATATAAATAATAACACAGGATGAAACAAACAAATTGATTGCTTACCTGAAACACCGCAGTTATTAGCTACTGTTTTCCAATCCTTGTCTAGCACGTAGCGGTTATGATGTTCCTTGTGTCGCTGATCCCATATTGGGGGCTTTTTAAATATTTCATTAATTAATTGCTCTTTATCCATCGTGCATGAATCAAACGTTTTCTAACTGCAAATGATCCCAACCGTTTTCTAACCGCTGGCAGATAGAGAGCAAAAGATATACGACGGTAAGTTAACCTTGAAACAGCCAATCAGGTAGTGACTTTCATGCTACTGTATCCAGAAAAACAAATTATTTTGCTCTTCAAAACGTAGCGAGATGCGTAGCGATGTTCCCGGCGAGGTGCGATGCTCCGTGATGCACACTGCTATGTAAATCTATTAAATTGTTTCTTAATCGGCAATGTGCGTACTGCGTAGCAATGTGACTGGCGAGGTGCGATGCTCCACTATGTTTTTACACTTAGAATCTATGGAGAAGCTATGAGCATATTAACGTATGTATTAAAAACGGCATAGGTAGGAGTGGCTAACAATAATACCAATATGGCGGTGACATCAGGGCCAGACTCAATAATTATAAAACTACTATACAAATATGACTAGTTATTCAGAAGATTTAATGATAATCTAAAAAATTGCAATAAATTTTTAATAAACTATGATTTATTTATCCCGCGGTAAACACTAAAAACACGATATATTATATATAAAGATAAATTGATACAGTCAAATAGTATTAATTTATTCTCTGAAGTATGGGCCATTACTTTATTTACATATTTGTATACTAACCTGTGGAACGATATTCCTGAAGATTTTTTATTAACATTACTTCTGCTACTGCAACTACGTTGAGAACAAGAAACCATTATTATGCACTATCACAATACATTACAGTTTCTATAAAATTATTATAAAACTGAAAATATTCGAAAAACAACAAATATAACCAAACATATACGATCTGTCAAAAGTTTCAAAACAATAATACCAATATGGCCGAAGTTAGGTCGTTTTTAGTCACGTGATGCCCTCTCCACAGATTCTAACTCGATGCATATAAATCAAAATAAAACCAAATTCATGGCGACTAACACAAACACAAGAGCTGGAAATGTTGACTCAAATTTAATCATCAATGACCAAAACTTCGAAGCAGTCAAAGAGTTTATATATCTAGGGACATCGGTTAACACCAATAATAACACATCTGAGGAAATAAAAACGCGAATAATAATTGCAAACAGGTGTTATCATGGTCTATCAAAGTACTTACCTAACAAACGTGTGTCTTAAAAAACTCGTATAAGGCTGTATAGAACACTGACAAAAAAAAAAACTTTACTCTACATGAAAACTTAAAAAAAAGGGAACAAGGGCTTTGGTATTTTATATTTTCGTTGCGTTATGCGCTACAAAAAAAAAACAAGATATACAGTAATGTTTTTTATAATTAGAGCACTTCAGTGAACTTTGTGGGGTTTTTCTTGAGGCCTCCTTGAAACCCGAGTGTTCAGAGATCTTCGCATAACAAATAACGCAACGTCTTCTATTAACTCGGCCAACATATTCCGTATATGTAAGGCTCTCTCAGACTCTTCATTATTTGGCGTAAAATCTTCACCTTCTCGCAATAGTCCTTTTACAACTTCTTCTCTAAATTTAGTAATTGACATATTGACATTGGCTATTTTTTTGTTTTGGCTATGGCGTTTGTTTTTGATATACTGTAAAAACTTTAGCCGTCCTTTAAACAGAACTAACACGGTGATACATATATTTTCTGAACGTACAATCGAGCCATGAAATGTAATTGTCAATTTTTCTAATAAGGGCGTCAGTTTTTGCAGGCTGTCGTCTGACAAAATTTCATTATTGCTGAAATGGAGCATCTTGAGTTAAAGTTGAAACCTGTTGCGAGGCATAACTTTGCAGATGTAATTATTATATATTCTGTCTCGAAACCAATAGCTCATCACTTTAAGAAATGGACATAAACCTATCCAAAGAATAATTCCGAATAGTTTTTTCTATTTTATCTGAGTTTGTTTGTTTCCAGGATTTTACGCGAGAATTAGGATAATCGTTTTTCTCAATGCACTGGTCAGCATAGCGGTTAGTTGCACTAGTCAGTCAGCTAAAAGTAGAAAAATAATTAAAAAATCAAAAAAAAATATTCTTGCCTATTACCATTAAGTTTATGATAATATCCACATTTACAAACAATTTGTAAAAATCGTATAGAGTTTTATTGTATATAGTTTCATACAATTCCGCTCGAAATCCAGTACCATTTTCGTTTGCCACAAATTGTGGAACGCACTGCCAATTTACACTTCGTGTAAATTGGCAGTGCGTTTTGAGCCACATATTTTTGTTAAAACTTTCTTCTTCTTGCATGGCTGATATCTGACGAATCAGAATCAGACTCGTTCTCTGATTCGGGTTCAAATTCATCTGATGTTCCGTCGGGTTCAAAATCGTTCACATCCTTTTCGTCGTAAAAACATTCTTGCAATAACTTTTCTAAACATCGCTGTTCCTTCTCAAAAATAGACATCTTTACTCACCAAAGTTCAACAACAACTGAACCAATCCCACCTTCTTATCTATGACACAGTATAGTGCTTTAAAAAGAATCTATGACCAATCCGATATTGTAAATAACGTTGGCGCCGTAACGTAAACCTCTGCGAGTCGAAATCTGTGAATATATTACATCAGCATGCTTTTTGCCGGCAGCAAAAATTGAAACTCTGAGGCCGCTTGAGACCAACATGTCGCCATTTTTGTTTTTGTTTTTTTTTTTTTAGTTAAATTGCAGGTTTTTTATTTTTTTAATTTTTAACACTCAATGTGTTAAATAATATTTTTAAAATTATTAAATTTTTATTTAAAATTTAATTATATTTTATATTTTAAACAAATTCAATAAATTATTATGTTTAATCCTAAAGCCACCTGGTAACATATTAACAAAGCATACGTGAATTCTTATGATAAATCTGTCAAATTCAAACCAAATATTAATAATAAAATATAAATAAATATAATTTGATAGTAAATTTAATTATTATATAAACTTAATAATATTTTTAAAAATAATAATTGTATTTAGGTGTATGAAATTATTTGGGACGCGAATTATTATAAAAATTTAAAACAGATGGTTCAATGTTGTTACCGCCATTCTATGACGCTACCCATGACGACGCCATCTTGTGGCGCTAGTTCCGTGACGCTCTCCTCAACATTTTACTGTAGAGAAAAAAACAGTTTTATAACGCCAGTATAGAAGCTTCGCTTCAAAAGTCTGCAAATCTTTTAAGAGTTATGCAAAGATAAATAGAACGGACAATGCTCGGTATTAGTCTTGGAGACAAAAAACAAATGAAGAAATCCGTCAAAGAATCTAAACTGCAGATGTGTTAAAACTTCTTCTTCTTCTTTAAGTTCCATCTTCTATCGAAGGTTGGAAATCATCATGGCTATGTGGACTCTGTTGACTGCCGCTCTAAAAAGTTCTGCACTACTGCATTCAAACCATTCCCTTAAGTGTTAAAACTGCAGAACTGAAATTGTAATGGGTGCGTCATGTAACTCGGCAAAATCAAACCAGATAGACAAATAAACAGGCAAACCAAGACATAGAAAACGTAGCGCCAGAAGATCCAGAAGAGATAGCTTGAAGATTTCAAAAAATATGCAGGAAATAGGTATTTTCGAGTGATTTTAAATAATAGAAGACAGCATGGCATGGAGGAATATGAAATAAGCCTATGTTCAGGAGTGGACAGAATGTGGCCGAGGAAGAAGATGTCTGATTTCTTTTTTTTTCTATTTGTATCACGTTAATTAAAGTGCAAATTATATCTACTTAAATTTCTCGTTACAGTCTTAGGATCCATAGTGTAAAGCATTGTTGCATCTATTTACCTCTAGGAGATACCTACTTTCAGACACATGGTATGGACTTGGTTCCACGAGCAATTGTTTATATTAATATGATTGGAATTATCTAGGGCAAGATAGATTAAGCAATCGGGGTCGCCTCTCTACGTGATCTTTTATATTTTTATTTGTGTATTTAGAAAATGCACTCATTTCTGTGATCCTTCTTTGGCCAGCTCTTCTTGGCTCGTGTACCTTTTATTATTACAACTCGGGATAACATGGTGTTAAGTACAGAAGTGCGTCCATACCGTGCTAAGATTCTAACTCCTAGAGGTAGCCAATCTCTGGGACAATCCATGGGCATGATGGTGTTATACCTCACGATTTGGGAGCGCTGTAATAGCAGCACAAATCTCATCGTATAAAAAGTCAGTTGTGGTGCAACTGTTTGATGAGTTGCTGATTAGGCATGGTGTTTATGTGTCAGTGTATGCCACGTTCAAGCAACAAATCTATAATTAATGACTAAAACGCATGTGTTGGTGGTGAAAGCTTTTCCAGACAGGCTGTCCTACTATACGTTATGTATATGTTTTTTATACTATACATCATCCTTTTAATACATCTATTGGTATTTAAGTTATTTACGTTTTTTAGATATGAAACCTCCTACTCTATTTGGAGAACCTATGGAAGTTGGTTTTAGTATGCGAATTTATGTTATAAGTTCTATTGATGTGAACAGCATGGAATTTAGGTGAGTTTAATTTATTTAAATCTAAAAATAAATTATTTAAATATTGAAGATCTATACCATGTACAACCTATTCGTAAATATAATAATATTGATTATTATTCCATATAATGTATGCATAATGACAATAAAACCTGTGGTATTATTCATTCCAAAATCGAGTACAGTTAATACAGTAAAAGCTATTCTCTCTGTAAGTTTCTCTGTAAATCACTATATCATCACTGCATCACTACATTAAGAATAAGGCATGTATGCGGTATATACTACAATACCTAACAATTATAGCAAATGGTAGATACTTATTGTGATCTTCTTCTTCTTCGCGTGCCATATCAGAGTTATCCGACGTTGGCGATCACCATTGCGAAGGCTTCTCGATCTTCTACAATATGGAATAGTTGTCGTGCATTTGGTATCTGACTCCATTTACGAATGTTTTTTAACCCAGAAACTTGTTTTCTCCTACACCTCTACGGCCCTTTATTTTGCCTTTAAGGATCAGTTGTAATATTTTATATCGACTTACCCTTACTATAAGTCCCAAGTAAGACATTTTTCAATGTTTAACAGTCTTTAGCAGTTCTCTATCTTTTTTGACGCTCCTTAGTACTTCTTCATTAGTTTTCCTTGCTCTCCAAGGTATCTTCAGCATTCATCTATGAACCCACATTTCCAATGCTTCAATTTTGTTCATGATCAATACTTTTAGGGTCCACACTTCTGCACTATACAAAAGTACGGACCAAACATAGCACTTAACCATTCTTTGCCTTAGTTCTCAACTAAGATGGTTATTGCAAAGAAATGACTTCATTTTCTTAAAAGTAGTTTTAGTCATTGCTATTCTACGTTTTATTTCTATTTCTGGATTTAGTTGGTCCGTTATCACAGTTCCCAAATATGTCATTTTGTGAACTTTCTCAACTTGGACTCCGTTTAATCGCATCGGGTTGTGGGTCACGACTAAACACTAAAAATTTGGTTTTGTTTGAGTTTATTTTAATGCCCATTTCCTCTCCTACCTCGTGAATACGATCAAGCAGAATTTGAAGACCTTAAATATTATCTGATAGAATTCTTGGCGATAGAACACTTATTGCTATACTTTAATTAAACGAATGTAAAGTTTATTATTCATATATTGATCCGAACTCCATCAAAGTATTAAACGGCATTAATGACATCATTTTATAAAAATGTTTATAAAAATGGTATATTCTTAATATTTATATTATATCTTTTTAGCATAGATATGTACGTTAAACAAGAATGGCAAGATACTAGAATTACTATTCCAGATGAAATATACGAGTCTGATCGAGACGCGGTACATTTGTCATCGAGAATATTCCAGAATTTATGGCAACCAGATTTGTACTTCTTAAACTCTAGAACTGAAGGTAAAATTAATCTCAAAATTTTGTATAATGTATCTACACAGTACATTCAACAAACTAACACCTCTAAACGAATATTGGAATTCGCAGAAAACCTTTCGTCGCAGTAAAAGGCACGGTAAACTGCACTGGTAGAGTATTTATAAAGTCAGTTGTAGGGATGGGAAAAACCTACTGGTTTTAACCGAAAAACCAGTTTTTTTACTTCAAAATAACCGGTTTTATCGGTTGTTTTTTTGTCCCGGTTATAACAGGTTTTTTATTTTTAAACTAAAAACCGGTTATTAGGTTTTTACAGTGATTAGGATTAGGTTAGGTATTATTTTGGATCCCACCCAATCTTAATTATTATTCTCAAGTAATTATTCCAAACAAAACTAAAATTCAATTTTTATTTTATTTTATAAATACAGAGGCAAACGGAAAGTGCAAGCTCACATCAGCCAGAAACAATTAAATTTTATTATAGTATTTCGTTGAAAAAGTATTTGTAATCATAATATTTTTACGTAAGAACTGATCTGGTATTTATACATCATCTATTTTTCACACTTGACTCTTGACATTGAAAGTGGGTGAATGGCTTTTTCTGATTTTTTCTAATCTATTGGATTAAAAAAACCAAAAACCGGTTTTTGTAAAAACCGGTTTTTTTGGCCGGTTATAACTGCCAGGTTAAACCGTAAGCAAAAAAAAAACCGGTATAACCGAAAACCGATGTTTTTTCAAAAATCGCCATCTCTAGTCAGTTGAAACACCCAAAAACCTGCTTGCCGACAAACAATAAAAGAATAATATCATATTACCAGACATGGGGCGCATCATTTATTTTTATAATCAAATATATATTAATGTAGAACAGAAAAAGGACAATTTTAATTTGCTTAAAGCTGTCGTAAAGTACATAAGTGTATAAATTTTTTTTAACATGTCATATTAAGCAACAAAAATAATTTATAATTAAATGGCAATAGGCTATATTGACAGTATAATGATTTAATTATACTTCGTAAAATAATAAACATTTTTGCTGTACAGCACTGGCATGCATCGGTAGCGTTTCTTATCTGTACCCTTCGCCACCGGCTAGAAGGGGACCTCCAAGTAGCGTGTTGAATATTGGTGATTTTGAATAACATATCAATGTCCAATATTTATTTGATGGGATGTATCTTTCACTCCCTTTTTCTTCCATCTATTTCCTACGAAGTACGGGGATTGTTCAAATACGTTTGAAAGATTGACGCGTGTTATTTATCAACTATATTATTTATCTATGGTTATTTATACTTTAACTTGATTACCGGTAAATGTAATATTGAACTGACTCTCCATAATGTTTAACGCTTTGCTAAATTTTAGGTACAAAATAAATATATGTATCGTATCATTAACCCGTTTGCTTATAGTTTTGCATGTTTTGTTACATTTTTTTACATGAATAGTATTCTTGCATAATGTTATTTAACGTAAATTTCTTTCACCTACTTAAAGTATAACGAAAGGTTATGGAACAAGACTCGCATTGTATTCGATACGTGTGCTCAAGTTTTCTATTTAGACCAGGGTCGATAATTTTTGAACCAAAAAAAATTATAGTAGAATGAAACCTATTGGAAAAAGAAGAGAATATGCTAAAATTGAAAGAAAAAATAAATTACACTTCATCGAGGTCGGGAAGTGGGGGGGGGGGGTGAAGGGTAAAAATCGGGGTTTATCGCGATTTTCGGCGAAACTACAAGTGCTATGGAAAAAAGGTAAATAGCAAAGTTGTAGGTAACAAAAAGATCTACAACTTTTGTATTTACACTTTTTTCACATAACCTCAAAATTGTTTTTGATTTTTTCTTTAAAAAATTTTTTTTTTTTACATTTGGTGAAAACTTGCTTTAGTATGTATGAAATACACTGTAATTTTTTGGAATTGAAAAAATTATTTTTTTACCTGATATCGATTTGTTATCGAAAAAGCACCCTAATTTTCAATCGAAAATTCACGCGTCAAGATATCAGCTTTTTTAAAAAAAAGTCGGTGGGCTTTTTGTTCGTTGCAATCTCTACTTTCCGATAGTGTAAAAAAATATACATTACTAAGGGAAATGTTCACAAAAAACGCAAAAAAACGAAGAAAAAAACTCAATCGAACAATTTTTTTTTCCATCATTATGTACAATTTTGAGATATTTCTTATAATTAATACTGTAATTAGTCATGTAGCTTAAGATTTCATGATACATTGATAAACAAAAAAATTAATCCACAAAACATTAAGATTGCAAAAAGACATGTGAAAATAGCTGTTAAAAATATTCAATATAGGATTGTGACTTTGAGGAAAATGTGACTGCTATACGATTTTTTTTTAACAATTAAAAAGCTGGTTTTTGTCATGGGCAATCTTACAATATATATATATATATATATATATATATATTATATATATATATATATATATATTATTATATATATATATATATATTTATGATGTTATATTTATCATAATTTTTTAGGGCATTAGGTTTTTGCCCTCTTTGATGGCATTTCTTCGTTGTCTTCTGATTCTAGAAGATCTTCGAGATCTTCAAGACCATCACCGTCTTCATCTCCAATATTGTTTCCTGTCTTCATTACTTCCTCATCCACAATTTCATCAGAATCATTATCATTAATTTCTTCGTATGCTTTTTCCTACGATATGTAGTCCTAAATATGTAGTTTTAAGCAGTATTTCCGGGATCAATTCCTTTTCTGTTAATTTGGGCATAATGCCTCATTAATGTTGTTTCCAGTCCTAATCTGTTGCTGTCAGTTAACAGACAGAACAGGCAAACTTGACAAATTTTTAGCGTCTAATATTAAATTTACGGCATATTTCTTTCCTTTCCCGGCAAATTCAGATGTTGTATCGCAACCTAAAACGGACGGTGTTTTGCAACAACCGTCTAACCCACATTTGTTTACAAATGAGGTTAGACATGTCAAACTGTTGATCATAATGCATACTACATCAAGCAAAAATGATATAAGCCATATTAATACTCATGGAGGCGTTTGTGAACTAAATTCTAAACCACATTCGTCAAATAATATGAAAACAGAAATTTGTAAAAATAGTCTAACCCATGTTTTCATTATAAATATGTGGGTTAGACGCTTGTTGCAAATCTTTGTAAGGGTCTTTTCATTGTGTGCATCAGATGCAAATATTAAATTGAACAAATCTTTGTTTTGACTTATTAATAGACAAGAAATTTATTATTACGCTAATATCACAATTTTACTTAAATAAATAAAATTTCACCAAACTAGAGGCTTTATCTTTAATGGTAAATTACGTTTCTGTGTTGTCAGCTCGGCAATTGATTTAAATTCCTTTTATCGCAGATAGTGTACCGAAAAGGTAACATAATATGTTTTGCGATTACTCAAATGTTGGTGCCATAAATGCCGACAAAAAATTGCATTGATCAAATAACGAAACCAGTTGTTCATTATATAAAATATTGGAACTGTTGTTTGATAGTCAAAATTTTGGTCAGCAAAATATTTTAGGAATATGATAGGAATATTATAGGTATGATTTGGAAGCAATTGGGTTAAATCCTGATTTCGAGATTGATCAAGATTAAATGGAGTAGGAATTTAATCAGTAGCAGGTACTTACTTTTACTAATGAACTCGAATTCAAAGTTTTTTTTTGTGTATTTACCATTTCGGAGGAATAGACGGTTATTGCAAAATGACCATTTATATTTTTACAATTTTGCAAAAACCGTTTAAGCCGCTTTAAGTTATTTTTGCAATAAACTGGTTTTACTTATTTTGCTTTTGTACTGTTTTTTAGATAGCCTGTAATTATTGAAATATAAAAATGTGAAAATAAAGCCTTATTTTCTACCAGTAAATTTCTTATAGTAGGTAGACACAATATGTTCATTTACTCTGAACCATGTATATGTGGCTTAGACTATTATTGCAGAACACCATCCACAATGCAGAAATGCAATGATATTTTTGCAAGATTCATATTTGAAACTATTCGACGTGAAAAATTCATCTTTTACAGTTCCAGAACCTGGTTTAAGAAAATATATGTCATTATTATTTTCATTTAATTGAATCAAAAGACCAAAAGATCAATATTGAAGTCTTAATTATATCAGCATCAGTTTCTTCTTCTGCTTGTTTACAGAAAAATCCTTGTGACTGTAATATTTCCATTAACGTTTTGATTATTTTGTCTTTGTTTTTCTCGTTTGATAAAAAATGTTTCTTCAAAAATGGTATTTTAGTATGGTTTTGATAATAAAACTTTGGAATATTGTCTGAGGTTTTTCTACGACTACGTTCTCCTTTTTTAGTTGAATGAGCTGCTGGTGCTGGTCACAGTTACTGATTTTTCAATTTCGGGATAGCCGTCAAAAACGAAATGGCTGCCTGCTGCATAATGTTTTTCGACATAGCGAAAATATACATTCATGATCTCTTCCACCGTTAAATTTTTCTGCCAAATTACTTTTTGCAGTAAAAATCCACCGTCAACGACATGCACAATGCCGTCAGAATGTGTTGGTCCATTTATACTCACAAATAATTCGTAGAGCTGAGATTTAACGTTTTTCCTGAGACCATTTTCGGTAAAAAGTGACAATGAAAAAGGTGCAAGTTCGTATTTTAAATAAGCCTGCATATCTTTTTTACTATCGATCATTAGAGATATTCGTTGAAATACCAATAACGGATCGATTGCTATAATATCTCCGTTTACTTTAACGGAAGATTGAACGGTTTTTAGAGACAACACTTTGTTTTTTCTTTTAAATTTGACACTGCCAAAATTCATTCCCACAATAGCTTGTAAAGATTTTTCTCCTTCTTCAAACGCTTCGTAACAATTTACAGAAAGTACTGCCAATATTTCCAGAAAATATTGACATAATCTTATCAGTTTCTGGAAAGGGATCATATCTGTTGAAAAATTTATGTAATAGTTGTAAATCAGCTACATTTCTTTTTTTTCTATATTCCCGTGAATCAATATGCTGCTCTGTAGTTGCAAAAGAAACATTACAAAAATCTTCCATTTCATTGCAAACTTCCACAAGTATGATCATAGTTTATAGTTAATTGTACATAATCATGAAAAAAAAATTGTTCGATTCGAGTTTTCTTCGTTTTTACTTTTTTTTAACATTTCCATAGTAATGTATATATTTTTTACACTATCGGAAAGTGCAGATTTCAACGAACAAAAACCCCACCGACTTTTTTTTTTAAAAAAGCTGATATTTTGACACGTGAATTTTCGATTGAAAATTAGGGGGCTTTTTCGATAATAAATCAATATCAGGTAAAAAAATTAATTCTTAATTCCAAAAAATTACAGTGTATTTGATACATAATAAGGCAAGTTCACCAAATTTCGTAAAAATTTTTTTTTAAGATAAAAATAAAAATCAAAAACTTAGTTTTTTTAATTTTCCACAAAAATTTTGAGGTTATGTGAAAAAAGTGTAAATACAAAATTAGATCTTTTTGTTACCTACAACTTTGCTATTTAACTTTTTTCCATAGCACTTGTAGTTTCGCCTAAAATCGTGATAAACCGATATTTACCCTTAAACCCTCCCCCCACTTCCCGACCTCGGATGGAGTGTAATTTATTTTTTCTTCCAATTTTAGTATATTCTCTTCTTTTTCCAATGGGTTTTATTCTACTATAATTTTTTTTTGACTTTTTACCTTTTTTAAAGGCTTCGACACTGGTCTAATTGAAAAAAAAAATATTTATTGCGATATAATATTTTTGATAGTTCTAGATTTTTGAATTTCTGTAATTATTTCAGATATGTAAGATAGGTACATCCTTTACTACTTAAATACCACATAGTGGTTTGATCTTAAAAAATAATATATTTTTCTTTTTAGACAAGCCGACTATGGCTCACAAATACGCATCAGTTGTTTTGTTTAAAAATAAAACCATAAGATATTTACAAAAAGTGCATGCTGTTGTAGCTTGTCAAATGGAGTTTTCTAATTTTCCCATGGATACTCAGATCTGTCCTATATCAGTTGAAAGTTGTAAGTATTAATTAAACAACGGTATTGATTGAAACAAAGACACTGTCCTTTTTTATAATATTATTTATATTAATTAACTATAACTCAAGATACGTGCCCCCTAATTGGCTAAAAAGGATCCGGGCCTATACAGAAAAATGTAAGCGAGGATGGGTAATATACTGCAATAATACTACAATTTTCTTTGTAGTGTGTTGGCAAAATTATGCTGGGACCATGGACGTATAAACATAGATGGACATAGCAATAAGATACCTTTAACACACAATGTTTTGAAGCTTCGATAGAATGTGATGCTTCCGCAATGAGCATAAGCGTGCTTGAATTTTTACTCGCGGGTAATTATTCAGATTTTAAAAATTGGAAGTAGTAATAATGTATAAAAACACGTTCAAAGAATTAAAAAAAAACGAGAGTTTAACTATTAACAAATCACGTCTTTATAGAAAAATTAAAATACAATTTTATTTGCTTTAAAATTAATACAATTAAATATAGTTGAATTCAAGTTAATTTTTTAATAGTATCAAAAAAATGCTACAGTAAAAAATCTTTATGTTTTCTCCTTAATTTGCTACCCAAATAGTTCGATCGTCAATATTATTTGGAAACCTACATAGAAAAATAAATGAGTTTTATTCATTTCACTAATTTATTTGTATCCATGAGAAATATTAATTAAAAAGGTACTAAACAGATATTTTTGAATCAGATGATGTCTACTTACAATTTATAAATGTCTACTAATTTCATGAACTTATATCTTATTCAATAATTAATGAACATGAATAAACCCAATGGTACGCCTATTAAAATGTAAACAAACACGCTTCCTCATTTCCTCATCTTAAATAATGTAAATTGTATGTACTTACAAATGAAATGAGAGATCGGGATGTAAATATTTCGTTTATTTTATTTTCACTTTTCACAAATATCACTCAAAATACAGCCAAAATATCGAAAAATAACTTTTTCCTCATTTACTGTAAAAAGTAAACAAACATGGAACAGCATTTGAAGTTTGACGTAGATCCATAAGACAGAGAAATGTAAACAACCGTTGCCATTTATAAATAGTTTTCAGTGGTTCTACATATAAAATAATTGATTGATATCTATTATACGCTATTATTAAATGATAATGCCACACTATGTGCACAATTGATATTTTGATTACAATTAAATATATTAATATAACCAATAAATTATTATTTTGGTTTGATAGCACCTGTAGAGTATCAAATACGGAGTAATATTTTCAGCGACTCGCGAATAAGAAATTTTAAAACAAAACGTGACAACAGTTGAAGGTGCTCAGAATATGACCTATTCAAATAATTTTGACTTCACAATTTTATGTAAATAACTGAGTCCATCTGTGTTTATACGTCCATGGCTGGGACCATCATGGCAATCTGTATTTTGCACACTGCTGCTCTAAAAAGATTTGTGGGTGTTGTGTTAAAACTATGTAGGTAGATTTTTCTGCCAAGAAAGCCTTCGCCTTTCTGGTCCTCGTTTTCCTTCTACTTTTTCTTATAGAATTAACTGCAGCAAGCCATATCCTTTGCTGTTCCTCTTAATATGACCGAGTGATTCGATTATCGACATAACTGTCCTGATATAATGCCATACACTGCGGTAAAATATTCCGAAAGTAAAATATCAGGGTGAAAGTATCAACAGATCTATTGTGAGTAGTATCACAGAAAACTTGAATATAATTATAATTTATAGTTATCGTCCAGATTTAGCCGTACGGCTGAGACTCCCTCTAAGGGGAAAATTCACTCATCCCAAATACCTACGGTATCAAAAGGATTGAGCTCTGGTGGGACTCTTTCCGTGTTATCGAGCCCTAGGTGACTTGATGTGCTGGAGTATCTGCCAAAAATTTTCGTACACATCTGGACGTCGCGAGTAGTACAGCTTTTTGCATAGTCTTATAAAGATGTTCATTTAGACGCAGCTGTTTTATGTTCAATAATAGGTTTTTAGGAATAACACCAGTAGTAGATAGAATAATAGGTAGTGTCTGAGTACTTTCCATTCTCCATTATCTCCTGATTTGTATTTCTAGATCTCTGTATTTGGCGATCTTTTTGTTGTATTTAACACGCAAATTATTGGTGTTAGGTATCGCCACATCAATAAGTGTTGTTTCCCTAGAAAGTTTATTAACTAGTATGAGATCCGGTCTATTATGTGCCACTGGTTGGTCCTTGAGCAGACAGTGGTCCCAGTATAGCTTGTAGTTGTCATTTTTAAGTATTCTGTCAAGTACGTATAGATAGTTAGGAAGATGGTCGGTTTGGAGAAGTCCCAGTTTGTCAGCTAGTTCTTGGTGGATAATCTTTCCTACTGAGTCATGGCGTTCTTTATAATCAGTACCGACAAGCTCCTGGTAACCACGGGTAATATGTTGGATGGTTTCTTGGGCTTGGCATTCATATCAGCACTTGTCATTTTGGATTAGAGGATCTTCAAAAATATATTTCAGGTAATTTTTAGTTGGAATAACCTGATCCTGAATGGCAAGTAGTAAACCCTCAGTCTCGGGAAACATCCTTCCTGATGTCGACCAATAGTTCGACGCTGTATTGTCGACATATTCTTGGCTAATCTCATTGACATGTCGCCCATGCAAAGGTTTACTCATCCCGGTGCGCGTTTACTCATCCAGTGCGTTTTTTCATGCTTATTCAGGTGGTTTATGCGCATTTCTTATTCCCTCAGTTTAAGTGGCGTTATATCGTCTACTGCGCAAATTGCTCGATCTAAAGTAGATGTCCTCAGTTTGCACCTGAAAATAAGCTCTTAAATTAGCAATCTGTTTATCTAGTTGCTCACCTATGTCCATAAGTCCTCTTTCCTCTTGATATCTCGGTAATGTTGTGTCTCTACTGCACTGTATGGATGGTGTTTTGTGCCTTTGTGAGAAGTGTTCTTACTTTCCGCTACAGACTTTCTATATATAATCTATATCTAATTATTATTATATAATAATAAATAATAATACTAACTATTTATAATTTATATATATATATATATATATATATATATTATATATATATATATATATATATATATATATATGCGTACCTCGGAGGTAAAGGACACTATGTCCATTTTTATCGAATTTTAGATTATTGCACTTTTGAATATGACTTTTCTGGCTCTACACATAGTAAACCATACTATGTCCAGAGACAATTTTACGGCAAGTTACCGACTTTTTAATAAACACCAAGTCCACTTCCAGTCAGAGGTAAACAACACCATGTGGACTTGGTGTTGTTTACCTCTAGTAAATGTGTGCATCGTCATTTACCATCCGGACATAGTGTTATGTACCCTTGTACCTGGCGGAATTATCATGATCTAAAATCATTGCAACCTTTTTATTTAGATCGCAATTGTGTTAGGTTGATAAAAGTTGTACAATAAGTTCGTTGTTTAATAATTGTAAAATGGATCCGAACTCTCGTTGAAAAATAATATTACGATAACTGTCATGTAATATTCCAAATAAAACAACACTTAGATACAGGTAAGCTATTGTTTTTAACACTAATTTTGTATTTTTCTAACCTCAAATATTTAGTATTGTATATTACTTTGTATAGGGCTTAGAATTTCAAACTGTACATACATTTTTTCCATTTACCGTTAAAATAGAAGTATCAGTTAGTATGTTCTTGTTACTATAAATAGTAAAGAATTTCGTCTGTTTTTTTAAATGACCATAATATGGTATGATTGTTGTCAGTTATTTATGTAACATGCATTGCCATTTATATTATTGTGTCGTAGGCATAGACAGGAATTTACCAAGCAATTATCAATATATACTCGTATGAACAAAATACTACAAGAAATTTGGATAAAATTTATTTACCGTTAGGCGTAACCGGTACCCCTAAAATTATTGTTGTTGTTGATACCAACAGATTAGGGTAAACAGATGTTGCCAGATCTATATTTTTTTTAATGGAAGTAACGGAAATTGTTCAGTAAATTCCGGTCTTTGGTTATAAGAATTATTTTTGTGTTGGCCAATTATAGGCCTATAAAATTAGTCTATAATTATTATTACAAGGCTGGATTTGTTTCAGAACCACCTGGTCATTACTGTAACTTCCATAAGGAAGTGAACGAAGATGATAATTTGTTTGGAGATGATAATTCGGATATTGATATGACCTATGAGCCTCTAAACGCAGAATCAGGCGACAATGATATGAGACGTATAAGTAAACCAGCGAAAACATAGATAAAAGAGAAAGCTATTATTACTCCTACGACTAGTGTGGCAATAACAAAAAATCTTCTTAATGACGATTTAGTCCTAAGCAGTGATGAAGGCAATTCCAATGAACATAATGAAGTTATTTTAGAAGAAGAGAAAAGTGTTAAAAGAAAGGTATAAAAATGTAACTAAGTGCAAACAAAAAGACAAAAAACGTGTAGTAAATGAATAAAATTGGGTCTGTAATGTTTGCAAATCAAAAATAGCTGGTGGGAAAGAGTATCTCAGTAAAAAAGGCAAAAACATGCCTGCAAAAATGTTAAAACCTCCTTCCATGTGTCGCATGAAATGCTCTAAAAAATTGTCAGAATACGAAAGACAAAAAATTTTCAACTCATACTGGACTGAGACAAACGTTTCAGATGTTAAAAAGCAATTTATCTTCTCATGTGTCGACATCCAACTACTCTTCGATTAACAAAAAAAGACCTAAATTCTACCAAATCTTAAAATAATACACTACACTACCTTTTTACAGTAAACAATCAGCGATTGAGGGTGTGCAAGGTTATTTTTTCAAACACACTTTGTATATCTAATTTAGTAGTAGTAAATATCTTGAAAAAAATTGAGCCAGGGGTTCAATAAAAGCTGATCAAAGAGGTAGACACACGCTAATCAATAAAACTCCTACCGAAACCATAAATAGAATACATCAACATATTAAATCATTCCCAAAGTGCGAGATTTATTATTCCAGAGAAAGGAGTAAGAGAGATTATCTTGGCACAGAACTTACGATAGAAAAGTTGTATCAACTGTACTTTGATGAATGCAATGAAATACATGTAGATCCAAAGCTCAGAGTAAAAAAGTAATTCGACGCAGGTATTTTTAATAAAGATTTCCAAGTTTGCAAACTAATACAATTGCTTTCACAATGGTATTAGTTTCTACAAAAGAAGCTTTTATAGAAGCAGTGATTCTTCTGTACAATGTATGATGTGGGACGAATCGAAAGGGTTCCGAGGTGCAAATGAAATTGCCTCGTGAATTTTGAAATGGACTGACATTATACAATTCCATGATACAATTCCAGGTAGTCAAGTAAAGGACATCACTCTTTGGACGATAACTGCTATGAACAAAATAAAAATATAAGTGTTATAATGTGCTATTTTTGGATACTGCGTATATACCCTCAAATAAAGACGATCACTCAAAAGTTTTTACTGAAAGGGCACACACATATGGAAGCAGACAGTGTTTATGCTTTAATCGAGAGAAACAAAAAGAAACTCTCCAATTTGGCCATTTTAACGCCATGGAACTGGCAACAGCTAGTTAGCCAAACATCAGGTAAATACACAGTGCACAATATGGAACTTGCAGATTTTAAAAACTTCAAAACGCTGTTCGATAAGAAATTGTCACTTAATCATCCTTTTGTAAGTACAAAAAAAATGTTAATGAAGATCCTGTTCTACTGTCAACATGTGTTGACTCCTACAAGTCAAACAAGAACACATTGGGAAGCTCTTTTATAAGACCGATTTCAATAATCAAAATATGTATGAAGTGCACTTCATGAGGTATCGAAGACAGCAATTAACGTTTCCAGCTCAATTAAATCAAGTCTCAGTAAACCCACTACCAATCAGAAAACAAAAGTTTAATGACTTCATTACCTTACTGCCTTTTTCCGTCAGTTTGTCATGCACTTTATCAAAATTTAACACATAGCGATGTAGCCACAAACGATTACCCACAAGAAGATGAAGATGATATGGAGCCTCTTTAACAATTTTGAAACTTGTCGTCTATAATTTTACTTTATTTAACCTTTCTTAATTTAATTATTATAACATTATAATATTTACCTCTAATAAAATAATAGTATAGGCTGTTTAGTGTATTTCTATTGTTTATTTCGTAGAGACCTTAACATGCAATGTCACATTATTTAAAAAAGTTATTGGAGGTAAACAACACTATGTCCAACTACACATTTAAAAAATATATATATATATAATGAACGGTAAACTTCAGGTACATAACACTTCATGGAAGGAAAAAACGATTATACACATCACAATAATAATATATTAATCTTGGTTAAATATAAGAAACATTTAAGTATTTACTGATTAAAAATTTAAAAAATGTTAAAACTGCTCTCCTGAAAAAGTAAGAAAATGGACATAGTGTCCTTTACCTCCGAGGTACGGATATATATAAATATTAATTAATATATGCATTATTTCATACTCTTCATGATCTTCATGAAAGTTAATAGGAATCACTACCCCTATAAAATAATGCATTAATAACTATAGTTTATTTTTATGAACGAGAGAGTAATTAGCATAATTTTAACTGGTACCTCCGACCACTCCATGGGCGTGCTCAAGATTAATTGAAAAATTACTTTGAATAATTGTAAAAAATAAATTAATTATTTCAGTGTTATAAAGTGTTATGTGAATGTAAACAAAAAGTGACCTCTTTTATCACACACTATATTAGAACTGACTGGCCTACATTAAAAAGGGTTTTAAAAAATTCACATTTTTTTTTAAGTTCAGAAGATGAACTTTTAGAACCAAGATTTATTATAACTGGCTCGATCATTTTATCAGTAATATTGTCCAGCTTCCACATTTTTTCCTTTTCTTTAATAGTGTGATTTACTGCCTTTTCCCAGTTTTCAGGTTTTACATTATTTACGGCCTCCAAAAACAACTGTTTAACATCATGAATTTTAAAAGTGGTATTTTTTCTTGAAACTTCACTCTTTATCTGTGCCCATACCAGTTCAATCGGTTTAATTTTACCAATACCAAATTTAATTCACTATGATATGGTGGGGATCTAAGTACTGTCATTCCACGATTTTTGGCAATTTCATCAATTTCGTATTTTTTAAATTTTTCTTTATGAAGGGCACACAAAGTTCCTTTCTTATAGATCCGGGATGGTACGTAATATTTTTTGAACTCAGCCAATTCTGCAAGTCTTTTTTTAACCACTTGGTTGTGGGCAGTCCTTCTATAAGTCTGGAGTGATAACTTGCATTATCCATTACTATTACACAGTTCTTAGGAAGAAGATCTATCATTTGTTCGAACCATTCTTGAAAGATATCAGCGTTCATGTCTTCATGGTAGTCACCGGTACGAGTTGATTCAAAAGTTAATAAACCACCTTCAACAAAACCGTCTGAACTGCCAATGTGTACTATTATCAGCCTGCGTCCCTTTCCTGATGGTGGGTTTTAAACCAGTAGATAAGTTATTTACAAAAGCGTGCCTTTGACAGTTTCATCCTGCCAAAATTTATTTGGTGTATGACCCTCGTTGATCCATGTTTCATCCAGATAAAATATTTTTCTTTTCTGGTTTCTCATTTTCTTTATGGTTCTTAGAAAATGTCTTCTCCATATGACAATATCGCTTCTGTCTAATAAAATAGACTTTCTGGGATTCTTTTTCCAGCGGAAGCCTATTTCTTTTAAAAGTTTCCATAACGTACTTCGACTCATTTCTGGGTAATCCTTATCATCTCGAACTGAGACAACAACTTTATCCAATGTTGGAAATTCTTGTCTAAAGAAGAATTCATGCACTTTCCGTCGAAGTCCTTTAAAATGATATTCTATTTGAAATTTTGGTTTTCCTAGAGTATTACGTGGCATTTGAAAACTACCACATTTCTCTTTTTTTATAACTCTGTAAATCGTAGATTTCCCAACACCAAGTGTACTGCTAACTAACTCAACGGTCTCATCAACACTTTCACATAAACGTTTGTCTGTAAATGATTTAAAACAATTAAATATTAATGTTTTTTCATTAACTGTTAAAAGACCAATTTTTCGGCGTTTACACGGCACTTCCAAATTTTCCATAACACTAGTATACACAATAAACTGCACCTTGCAACTGAAGTACCTACTTTTAGTGAACTTTTAAGAATTTTGAATACGCCACTTGGTCCTTCCTACAAAATGGAAAAACCCACTTTCACATTTTCTGTGGAATAAGTTTAGAAGGTAATTATCTAGTCAATTACTGTCGTACATTCCTGGGATTAAAGAATTAAATGTTTGGTTGTTGAAACCCTTACTTCGTGGAATGCACTCATTTCAGATAAAATAAAACGTTTTATTTTATCTAAAGAATTAAACTTTATTTTGCAAATAGGTAGGTACTTATTAAACTTTTATTGGTTATATATAACCAATAAATAAACATCTTACATTTCTTGCAAATTCATTAGTACCTGTTAACCTCCATCACTCCGACACTGGCAACCTTATTTAGGGATTAGTAACCCTCACACCTATTGTATTCTATTCTGCTCCAACCTTTATACCTGGTGGTCATACTCAATTTAAAATTGTTTTCCTATATACTTCTGTAAACTTGTTGACAAATATCTGTTTTTCATTGAGTCACCCGTATCAACAGTTTAGGGATTTGCATACATAATTTATTGTTTTATTACTCTCTCATACATAAAAATACACTATAGGTAGGTATATTAATGAATATTTTTGAATTTTTAGTTGCCCACACCAATAACTTAATGAAGTTAAAATGGATAGGGCATGGAGTTTCTCTTAATCCTGAAATTAAACATCAACAATATAGGATATTGCCAGTGAATTTTAAAGAAAGCGATGAATACACTACAGAAAAAAACGGTATGTTGATTTTAAAATTTGTTTTAATTTCATATAGTACCTATTTTTTTAAAATGGATGCATTCTATCAAGCTAAATATGCGACAACCTCAACTGAAATTAGGTTAAGATATAATTGATACAAAACAATTATGTTTAGCTAGTGTGCTATTGCCTTGTCATCCCTCCAAATAGAAAAAAGATCGAAGAAATGTTATTTTAAATGAGAATGTCAAATCAGGCTTTTTATCCTACTTATCTTTGGATACTTGTCTGATTCAATAATTGGATATTCAATTATTATTACAATGTTGTCAGCCTATTTTATATTTATATATAACTTATACATTATAATACTCTGTGAGCTTACACGGATTACGGATTTCGGATTAAGTATATTGAACTCTGTTGAATTTTCTGACTTGTAATTTCCCAACTATTTGAAGTTTATTACGAAGCGAAAATCAACGGAACTACTGTTGTCACTTGCAGGACCGTCTCTCATAGAACTAATTTTATACTCTTTTTTTTATAAATAAATTTAACCATAATTACCAATTTTTCATGTTGAGTGTGACCATCATAGTAATGAAATATAAATCTGTCTTTTTCCTATGATTTTGAGTTGTCAATTGTCGCTTCTCAAGCTAAATTATTGTTTCTTAGTTGTTCAGTTGAATCGTTGCTTATTTGCACAATCCGAAACACTTGTAAGTTCACCAAGTAGACTACTTTTGTAACTTTCGAAATTATTTTATTTTGTCCTATGATTTCAGCAGATATAAAAACTTTAAATAAAGTGTTGAGTTGTACAAAATATTGAATAGTACTCTTAAATAGTTTTATAAATTTATACTGTTAATATTTTTTAGGAAACTTTTCCAGACTAATCGTGTATTTCGCTTTTGAAAGACATATCGGCCATCACCTGATTCAGATTTACGCTCCCTCAACTTTAATAGTGGCTCTTTCCTGGTTCAGTTTCTGGTTAGATTTTGATGCTATACCTGGTAGAGTGACTTTACTAGTAACGTGCCAGCTGTCTTTGGTCACTATGTTTTCAGATCTTCGCGATGAAACCCCACCAGTGGATTACATAAAGGTACAACAACAATTATTGGTATACAAATCTATACAAAAGAGGCAGACACTTCCATATTTGTAATTTAAAATACTGATCTTCTCCAGTCGTCAGAGACGAAAATGCTACTGAACATCTAAAAATCATACGAATAAACTCAATTTTGCTGAGATTGGTAATTTTGGGACCCCATAAAAGATGCAAAAGAGTTTGCCACTCCTACCACCGGGCTTCCCTCCAAAACCTCCCCTCGTATGGAGAAGGATGGAAAACTGCAGTTTACTAAAAATCTGCAGTGCTCTAGAAAAAAAATGTTTCAAACACGAAATATAGCTGAGATAATTTTGAATAATAATGTTTATTAGCACTTTTTCTGTAGAATGAATCGTTCTCTCAGAAACAACGCTTGAAGAGACCGGCGACTTTGAATGTCAGTTGTTATACGCAAGTGAAATCAATTTTTTAAATAAAATTTGTATCAACTCGAGGGTAAAAATTCGATATCTTTTGATCGGGGTGTCTTTTCGACAAAAATAAAAAAAATGCCTTTTAAAGGTGAAGAGTGCAGCTAGCTGGGGAGGTAGTGACGAAAAACAAAGATACATGAGTATACTCCACATCCTTTGGCGAGAGTCAATTGGTGGAAAAATTTTTTGCCAGAAGCTGTGGTAATTCCAGCTCCAATAGCGTATTTATTAATATGTTAGGGTTAAAAAGCTTGTAGTCGAATTTGTGTCCCACTCTGCTGGCGCCGATAAATCATACGCATTGTCAACTGACTTGTCGTGGGACGTCCTGCTAGTAGGCTTAGCTGCAAAGGCGGCCCAATTCAATCTTGTTTGAGGATCAAGGTGGACCGACAAGTTTACTTTGAACAGATTAGAGTATGACATGTTGACGTTTTGATTTCAATTTCGTAAATCGTTCTCAAAATATAAATTATAATAGAAAAAAATCAAAATGTCCAAATTTTTTTATTCAGATATATAGTTCCCGTTTATGAAAACTTATTTCTCATTTTAAGGCGTTAGATATATGGATGGCAGGTTGCATGATATCTGTGTTTGGAGCAGTTGCAGAGTTTGTCATAGCTAAAGTGTTTTTTGGAAAATACAACGACCACAAGAAAAAGGAACAGGAGCAAAAAATACAAGATGTAAGGGTAAGTAGTCGAAGTAACCAAAAACTTAGATGGTGTATTTGGAGATGTAGTTCTTCTTTGTATATTTTAGGAATTTTGCTGGTATTTCATCGATACCAGTTACTTTGTGATCTTTAGCTACAATTCTGATGGTATTTTATTTAAAAGATTCTTGAAATATTCTTTTAATTCTTCTATCAGTTTTTATTTCTGAGCATCGGTCATCGGAATAATATCGGTCCTGTAATTTCCTTTTCCAAGGTTATTGTTCTATAGAATTGGCTAGACAACTCATTCTACATAGTCTTAACTCTTTTCAATACGTTTTAGGTATTTTAACAATCATTTTCTTAACTAAACAAGCAGCTAGATCACTTATATATAATATGTTATAGATGATCACTATCACTATCACCTATCACCACATAAGATTGTAGCGAACAAATTACACAGCCACCCATAAGTTGTGTCGTGTCCCTCTTTCTTTACTGTTGATTGATTGTTAATACTATTGATTATTCCACATTATTTTTGAGTATTGTCAAAGTTTGCTGTGTGGCTTGGCTTTCGTTACAATTTTCTTTAACTCGTTTCAATCTG
Organism: Diabrotica balteata; assembly: GCA_918026665.1. Lineage (NCBI taxonomy): Eukaryota > Metazoa > Arthropoda > Insecta > Coleoptera > Chrysomelidae > Diabrotica > Diabrotica balteata. The sequence continues at coordinate 160,107,093 of OU898277.1, forward strand.
TGTTCCCTCCAGTTTCCCAATTTCATAATTTTCATGTCTCTTATCCGATCTGGTCCTCTCATTTCTTCCTATATCTTCCTCTTGGTCTTTCAGTGTCTGGCTACCTTTTAATAAGTAGGTCATTTTTTCTTTTCTCTGTATATTCCAGCGATCTTAGTATTTGCGCTTTAACAAATCTAACTATATCTTCTCCCTTGTGTCTCTTTGTTCATGGTTCATCCTTCTTCTCATTTCTTAGTTTTCCATTATTAGTGGGCCAATAATTCTTCTGAGAATTTTTTTTCGAATATTTTTAATTTTTCTTCATCTTTATCTGTGAGGCATATTGTCAAAGCAGTGGTCTGATTGCAAATCTGTATATTTTCAGTTTTGTATTTCTGGATAAGGGCTTCTCGTTCATTTGTCTATTATGGTGTTTTCAGTACGTTTTATTGACTGCTACTATTCACTCCATTACATATTTACTTTTTTTATTTTTGTCATTCAGAATTACTCTTAAATATTTAAATTGTTGTACTTTTTCAAAACTGTAATTTTCTATTTTGATTTCTCTCGTCTTGTTATCTTCTCTTCTAAAGTAGAATAAACTCGGTTTCATCGTTCTTGGCGTGTGCCTGAAATAAGCTACTACGGAATTTTTAATATTCGTCTCTCTCTGGTACACAGATGCGTAATTCAATCGTGCGAGTCACGTTCGTCATGGTAAAGTGCGATGAGAAGGGAATGAAGAGACCACTCACGTCTCCCAGTATTGTAGCAATAACACCGATGCATTTGGCCGATACGGTGTCGGTGATAAGTTCGGCCTCTTTACGAATACAGACAGCTGCCACTGGAGGAGGTAAACGAATTGAGCTTAGACAAGGAAAAACAGATGAAACAACTTATTGCAAGTGTTTTTACACGCACACGCAAAGAAAGATGAAAATGTCTATAGATATTTTGTTTTTCCTTCGTTCATTTCTAGACAGCTTATCTGTGCTTCATTTGCCAGATTGTTAATTCCCATAAGAACTATGCCCTCTGCATCTGCTAATATATACAGGGCCTTATGTTCACAATCCGTGGTAGGTTGTTGTTGAGAATGTAATACATTTATATTGTATACACAGATATATTGGTGTAAGAGTAAGCGGAACGCACCCATAGTGTCATGGGTTGACATGACAGACAATAATAGTAATGTCAATGAGTATCATGTAGTTGTAGGTAGTAGTAAGAAGTATGGTGGCTTAAGTTAGGTTAGTTAATTAGTATGTATGTTATAGGAAATAAAGCCTTTTATAATAGTAGTAAAGTACGACTATTTATTTTCCAAATCCACACCTTAACATGGTAGCAGAGGTCCGTGGTTGGAAAGTCGTACCTTTTACAACAGAAAAAGTTTGGTGCAGTTTGAAAAAAAAAGTGTGACACATGATGGCAGGTAGTAGTGATTTTAGAATACCTATATTCGATGGGGAGAATTATAAAATGTGGAAAAAACGTCTTATGCTATTTTTGAAAATGAAGAAGTGTGATGTTGTGGTAACCAGACCGAAAAATGAAAATGATGATACAAATTGGGATGACGATGATGTAAAAGCAATGAATTATATATGCGGTGCAATATCGGATCGACAGATGGAGTACATCGACGAAAAAACTACGGCGTATGAGATGATAAAGAAATTTGATAATTTATATTTGAAAGAATCAACGGCATTGCAGATAGTATGTAGAAATAACTTGGAAAGATTAAAATTGAACAACTATGGAGACTGTGCAACATTTTTTAGTGACTTCGAAAAAGCTATAAACGAGTTAAAAAGCGCGGGTGCTAGTGTGTCTGAAAAGGAAAAATTGAACTATATGTTAAACACGTTGCCAGAGTCGTACAGTTATATTGGTGATTTAATAGATACATTAAAAGAAGATGATCAAACTGCAGACTACGTAAAAACTAAGGTTATGATGTCCGAATTAAAAAATCAAAACAATGATTTTGGAAGAAAATCCAGTACATTTGTGGTAAATAAAGGTCGACAGGATCGATCATGCTTCCAGTGTGGCGAAGTTGGTCATTTCAAGCGAGATTGCAAAAATGGCGCCAATCAAGCGTCGGGTAATGGCGGACAAACGACAAGCAGTAGAGGCTGGTGGAGAGAAACGCGAGGTCGACAAGAAGCCGGAAGAGGAAGCTACGTCAGAGGACGTGGCCACTCACGTGGACAGCGCGGAACGCATGGAACAAGTGCACAGCGGTTCAACCGACAAGGACAGAAGAACGAAGAGCGAAACAGTGCTTCTTGGCTTACAACAGTAGCTCTTGGTAAGGATATGTCAGTTATTGCACAAAATACTGAAATAGGTAATGTAAATAATTGTATTGAAATAAAATGGCTTTTAGATAGTGGTTGTACAGACCACATTATTAATGATGAAAAATTATTTGATAAATGTAAATTACTTAAAGATCCCATTAATGTTTATTTAGGAGATAATAGGGTTGTAAAAGCTACTAAAATTGGAAATGTTTTAAGTTACTTTGATGCTTTTGGTAAAAAGAGTTTAGTAGATATGCAAAATGTTTTCTATGTTAAAGATATGAAATCAAATTTGATAAGTTATAGCAAAATAACAGAAAATAATAAGATTATTTCTCTAGGTAATATTTCAAAAGTTTTTGATAAACTTGGTAATATAACAGCAGTTGCTTTAAAAAATAATGGCTTATATATTATGAAAAGTAAATTAAAATCAGTTGAATTGCATGTAAATGTTGCAAATAAAGATATGAATAATATGAATCAAAAGGAAAAATGGCATCGTTTATTAGGTCATGTAAATTTTAAATATTTGAATATTTTATCTAAAGATCAGCTGTTGAATGGAATTCCTAATGAGTTTGAATCTGAATTTATGAAATGTAAGATTTGTATTGAAAGTAAAATGCATAATATTCCGTTTGTAAACAGTAGAAAAAAAGCTAAAGATATTTTAGAGATTGTACATACTGATGTTTGTGGGCCTTTTCGAACTACTGGGTTTAAAGGTGAAAATTATTTTGTTTCTTTCATTGATGATTATAGTAAGATTTCTAAAGTATATGCTATAAAATCAAAAGCAGAAGTATGTGATTGTTTGAATGAATATACGAATGAAAGTGAAAATTTGACTGGAAAGAAAATAAAGATTTTAAGATGTGATAATGGGAAAGAATATTTGAACAGTAAAGTCTACAGATTTGCAAAAGAAAGGGGTATAGTAATTGATAATTGTCCTACATATGTACATGAATTGAATGGGACTGCAGAACGGTTTAATCGAACTATAATGGATATGTCAAGATGTTTGTTGGCTGAAGCAGATATTCATAAAAAATATTGGCCTGAAATAGTTTGTGCTGCGGTTTATTTGAAAAATCGTACTTTATCTGATACAATTGAAAAGAAAACTCCATATGAAATATTTTTTGGACAGAAACCTGATGTTTCTAATTTGCGTTTGTATGGAAGTAAAGTTTTTGTACGAAGACCAGAACAGAAGAGAATCTCTAAATGGGATAAGAAAGCTGATATGGGAATTTTAATTGGTTATAGTAATGTTGGTTATCGTGTATTATTAAATGGCAGAGTCATTGTTGCTAGACACGTGGATATTGTTGAAGAAAACGTTAAGTGTATAGGTTTAGACTTTAACGAATCAGATAATGATAATAATGAAGAGTGTTACCCTGATAAAATTGATGAAAGCTCTGAAAATGACTCAATAGATGAAACTTTTGAAAGTACAAATGAAAGTATGGATGATAGTGTGAATAAAAATGAACCTGAGTTACCTAGATCTCACAGAGCCAAAAATCCTCCAAAGAAATTTGATGACTACTATGTATATAATAGTAGTATTTTTGTAAATATGTGTAGAACTGATATACCACATACATTTGAGGAGGCGATAAATTCTAATGAAAGTAAGTATTGGAAAACAGCTATGGACAAAGAAATTGATAGTTTAAATAAAAGTAAAACTTGGAAATTGGTTAAAAATGATACAAACAAAAATATTCTGGATGTTAAATGGGTTTATACTAAAAAGTCTGATAATACTTATAAAGCTAGATTGGTTGTACGAGGTTTTCAACAAACTGATGAAATTGATGATATTTATTCACCTGTGGCTAAAATGCAAACATTAAAGATTTTATTGTCATATTGTTGTCAAATGGGCCTAGTAATTGAACAAATGGATGTTGAAACAGCCTTTTTAAATGGTAAAGTAATTTCTGAAGTTTATATTAAACAACCTAAGGGTTATGAAGATGGAACAAGTAAAGTTTGTAAATTAGTTAAAGCTTTATATGGTTTAAAAGAAAGTCCAAGGGCATGGTATGAGTGCCTAGATACATTTTTGATAAATTTAGGTTTTGAAAGAAGTAATATTGATCCTTGTTTGTACGTTTATAAAATTGGAAATGATATTATTTACTTATTAATTTATGTCGATGATTTATTGATTTGTGGTAGAAATTTAAATGAAATTAAAAGGATTAAAATTTTATTATCAGAAAAATTTAAAATGAAAGATATTGGTGAAATTAAAGAATATCTTGGTATTACTGTTGATTATGATTCTAGTAAACATGAAATGAGATTGGATCAAAATAAATATATTGAATTATTAAGGAAAAAATATAATTTAGAAAAAGGTAAACTGTATAATACACCTATGGAAGTAAATTTAAAAATTGATAAATCTGATCATTGTGAAAGAAATATTAAATATAAAAATTTAATTGGTGCACTATTATACATAAGTTCGGCAACAAGGCCTGATATAAGTTTCAGCGTAAATTATCTGAGTAGATTTCAAAATTGCTATAATGAAACGCACTTTAAATATGCTGTACGAATTTTGAAATATTTATGCTTAACTAAAGATTTAAAATTGTTTTATAACAGAAATGAAAAAGTAAGTATTATTGATTGTTATGTGGATGCCGATTGGGCAGGTGATCATTTAGATAGAAAGTCTACAACTGGTTTTGTAATAAGATTGTTTGGTAATGTAATTTATTGGAAATCTAGAAAACAAAAAAGCGTTACAAAAGCTTCAACTTTTGCAGAGTATGTAGCATTGTCAGAAGCAGTAAGTGAATTGATATTTGTAAAAGAATTGTTGAAAATATTTGATATTGAAATAATAAAGCCAATTGATGTTTATGAAGATAACACTGGTACAATTAGTATAGCTAATTATGGCAATTTTACAAAAAATTCTAAGCATGTTGAAATTCATTATCATTATGTAAATGATTATGTTAAAGCAAATGTTATAAATGTGGTTAAAGTAGATTCTGATGATAATATTGCAGATATTTTTACGAAGTCCTTGGCCAAGATAAATTTGAAAAATTTCGAAGTATGTTAAATTTGAATTAATGTAAATACAATGTAAATGTAAGGAGGCGTGTTGAGAATGTAATACATTTATATTGTATACACAGATATATTGGTGTAAGAGTAAGCGGAACGCACCCATAGTGTCATGGGTTGACATGACAGACAATAATAGTAATGTCAATGAGCATCATGTAGTTGTAGGTAGTAGTAAGAAGTATGGTGGCTTAAGTTAGGTTAGTTAATTAGTATGTATGTTATAGGAAATAAAGCCTTTTATAATAGTAGTAAAGTACGACTATTTATTTTCCAAATCCACACCTTAACAGTTGTAGATTTTTATTAAACGAAAGACTGGGCGACCGGTTTCGATGTTTATAAGTTATACAGACAGCATCATAAGGCCCTCAAGAAACTAAAGGATATCAGTACAAGGAATTATCTAAGTGTGTCATTAGTTAGTTGACACATATATGTTATAGAGCACACCCATGCGTCCAGGCTACTTTGCATAATGCATGTAATTAGCTTACGTTGTTTGTTTTTAAAAGGGTTTGGAAAGATGTTGCCTATGCGTTCTATTATATGTAACTATGTGTATATTTTATAAAATAATAATGATGACATTGCAAACACCTGGAATAAACTACCCAAGCAACGACTATACACTTGGAAAGCACCATTTGATGATGGCAATAACCCTGAGTCTTCAAGAAATCAAATAGACTATATACTTGTAAATGAGCGTTTCCGAAATGCCGTCAAAAAAGTCACTACATATCCTAGGGCAGATATTGGATCTGATCATCAACCACTCGTAGCAGATATTAAACTAAGGTTAAAACGAATTCAGCGACAAAAACCAAAAACCAATGTACTTAACTTTGACGATATATACATAAAACATAACATTAAAAAAAAATTAACAATAGAATAAAAAACATCGGAGAACAACTAGAAGATCCAGAAGAACTATGGAGTGAATTTAAAAACCAAAAGCTTGTGGTCCAGGTGATACACCAACTGAGTTTCTGAAACTAATAGAGAATGATAACATAAAAGTAGTAGTAAGACTTTTTAATTCAATATATTTAACACCGGAGTGATTCCCGTAGATTGGATCAAATCCATCTTTATCGCAATACCTAAAAAACACAATACGAGAAAATGCTCAGAATATCGATTAATTAGCCTAATGGGCTACACTCTTAAAATTTTCCCCAGAATACTTCACAACAGAATTAGACGCAGATGCGAAGAAGATCTTGAAGATACCCAATTTGGTTTTCGAAATGCTATGGGAACCAGGGAGGCACTTTTTGCGCTTAACATCCTATTAAAAAAATGCCGTGAATATAAATCGGAATAGATGACAAAATCTTCCTTCCTAAATCCTTTTTGGTTTGTAAATTGAGTCAGTTTTTGTCTGATGAGGTCTGTTATAATTTTGTAAGCTGTACTGAGTAGAAATATTCCTCTATAGTTGTTATAGTCTGTTAAATATTGGTTTACTGTTTGTATACATTAATTGAACATTCACATGTACATCAGAACATATTCTGATTTTATTTCTTTTAGAACAATTTTGATTGTCTAATTTTAATATCTATATTGTTTATTTATCTCCACTTGGTATTTTATTTTTTTTAACTTTCTTATTGATTGCCTCACAGAGTATAGTAATAGATGATAACATATTTATTTTTAGTTTTTAATATTTCTACATTAAAAATTAAAAATTCTGCGTACATTTTAGTTTGTTTTTAATATATTGTAATGAGTCTTTATTTATTGTATATAATTTAATTATTGTTTTTTCTATTTAGGTTTCCATAGCAAGTGAATTTACGGATCCAAATTCTTCACAATATAAAAACGACTTTTGTTACAATACAACCAAACAAAAATCTCTACATCTTTACTGGATCACTGTAAGTATTGTACTCAATTAAATAAATTAAATCAATAATGAGGTAGTAATCGCCAATAAACGCCATACGCCGCGTATAACTTTACGCCAAATGTCGCATCTCTATGCTTGTACAGCAATTTCACACTGCGTTCAGTGTACAATAAGAGACCGCATCCATTATTTATTATTAATTATTATTATTTATTAATTATTAATTAATTATTAAGCGTATGGCGTTTTGACAAACTTTACTTATTTAATGATTCTTAAATCCGGAAAATTAAAAAAATATACCTTTCTAACCTCCTAAAAGCCTTCTGCCTATGCTCAGCAAAGTCTTTGGGAAGGTCTACGTGAAAAGGCTAAAAATTTTAATAGAAAAATATAAAATAATTCCAGAACATTAATTATATATTCCCGTGACAAGCACGGAATTATAGGTGCAAAGGCTAGTTAACTAAATAAACAGAGACTAAACTGAAAAATGTTCAGCTACGTTTATTGACAAAACTAAAGAAGCTGCTACCCTATCAGTGAGTACTCAGTGAGTACTGCTCGACTGCCCAATGAAAAACACAGTATCTGCAGACATATACCTACTTTTCGATATCATAAAAATATTAATTAATGTTTAGTTTTAATAAATACGAATTTTTTTATTTTAGGGCGAGGGAAAAGAGAAAGTTTTATGGAAAGAGCTGGATCGCACTTCACGATATTTTTTCCCTCTTGTTTTCTTTGTTTTTGCTACTATTTACTGGACCATGATGATTTATGGAAGAGAACATTTTAGAAGACTACAAGATTTTATTTAACGAAACTTTGTTGAGTATTTGATAAATACTATTTAAATAAATTAATTGTATATACAAAGTAGCATATGTGTTTGTTTTATTCTTTATCGTATTTCAGAATCCTCCACGCTTAATAGATATCTTGGCGATCTGAATCGCTAGTTATACAATGTGACTTCCATAAGTACGTGTATACATGTATACATTCGAATTTATCTAAAAGAACCATGAAACATATTAAACTTTTATTTATTAGGGTGAAGACTTCTTCTAAAGCCTGCTTCCTCTTTAATATTAGCCTCCCAAATTGTTTAAATTATCGCACCATCTTTTCTTGGTCTGTCAATACTTCTTCGTCCATTTGGTGACTAATATGGTGCTATTCGTACTATCCTATCCTCTATCATTCTACAAATATGTTCATTCCACTCCTATTTCCGTTTTGTCACCCATCCATTTATGTCTTCTATATTGCATGCTCTTATGTTTTCGCTCCTCTCCCTACCCAACACACTTTTCCCTGACATTCGTCGGAGTATTTTCATCTCTGTGGTTTCTAGCAGTCGTATAGTTTTAGATGTGTCAGGTCTTGTCTCCGCTGTGTATATTACTATAGGTCTAATTGCTGCTTTATAGATTTACAACGACTTTTTCACAAAAATTATATCCCTATCTTTGCCAGTTCAAAGTATGCAAGCACATACAAGAAAGAATCAAGTAAGCCATTGCATTACAATCTTCCCCTTTTTATTGTTAGGCGATCCAAGTGGCAATTGTAGTTTTGAAAACTGTTGCATCAAAAATTTCTGCGGATGACCGGTTATACCAGCTACTCAGATACTTCAGCCAAGAGTTTTTCAATCAATCAATCAATTTGTAGAATGAATTAGCAATAAATCAACCGTATCGTTATCCGTATAGGTGGCGTAGTTATCTTACTGGACAAACAGTGTGACTTGTCATCCTAGCCTTTTATATAAATAGCTGCTTTTGTTTTTATTGAGTTAAACAATATTTAATAAAAACAATACATCGTTAAACACTTCTAGCACATAATTAGCTGAGAAAACTAAATATATACTGACTATATACGCATTCTTTCTCCGCTACTGGACGCCTCTTGGTAAAAGTCACAGCGACATGACTCATTTCATTTTTTATTTGCTGGACTATAGTAATATATTTCCAGTAATTCTGTATAGGTAACGTTTAATAAAGAAAAAAATTACTAATTTGCATTGACTAATTTGTAACAACATATTTATGGAGAAGTTAAATGAAAATGATTAATAAAATCTTACATTTAGGACAAACGAATTTTTTTGGCCTTAGGTTCAACACCTATTTAGCCAGACAATTGGTTGAATACGTAAAGTAAAAACAATTAACTCCTAAATTCATTTCTGACAATTTCCTAACTTCGCAACGGTTAAAGGTAAATGACATAAAAGGAAAGACAATGGGAAATGGAAATACTACAACTAATGTCCTACCGTTTCAGATTCACACAACACTGAAAAAGGCAGTTTAGATTTTCCGTTTGGTACGTTTGAAAAATTCCAATAAAATCTATCTAATAGTTGGATTTCGACTACCTCAATAGAGAATAGAAGCAACGTTCTGCGGCAGTATGATTTTTTGTTGGTAGATGGCTTGAAATAAAAATTTTATGTCTTCTTGATTATACCGACATTGAAACGTCCAGTGGTTAAGGTCATCATAGCTGCCATTACATTGACATATATCAGTTTCGTAAAGTTTTATTTTGTATAGGTAAGCGTTTACTGTGACTTGTTTACTTGTAACTTGAAAAAGGCATCTAACGTAGGTACATAGTATAAATTTTCTGTGAGATAAAGTTTCTGTCATTTGGTGGAGTAGGTGGAAGAGTTGGATATATACTGCAGTATTTATTTTTGCTACTGTCTACTAAAAAATTGCCACTCAATTTCCCAATTAAGTCTAACATGTTTCTTCCTGAAACTAAATCCTATTTGGGCAACTCATTGTATTCTATATCCACTAAAGTAGCGTCCTTAGACAAATGGTCTACTTTTTCATTGCTTTTAATATTAGAATGACCTTTAACCCACACAAAGTTAACAATCCTTTTTGAGGAAGTTAGGATCCTTAGCTTTTCAAGAGCATCTACAATTAGTCTGTTGGTATACAGATCACATTGTTTTATTGACCATACAACACAATGGCAATCGCTGTGACATGTTACACGTTTCCACCTCTATATTCATTTCACAGAAGGTATGAATTATTGTCCTCATTGTCACATTGACATTAAAAGTTTCAAACGAAGTTCTGAAAGAATAAACAAATAATTAATAAAATGCCTATTAGGTTTTATTCCGCCCAAGAAAACGTGCAACTTGTAACATGGTACTTTCAGGATCATCCGATACGCAAAGTAATTGATTTATTTATTGTTACTTTCGAAAATATACCCCCATACAACAGTTAAAAATACCATTAAACATTTTCTTTAAACTTCGGGATGTGTAAACAGTTGCAAGAAGTGTCATGAAGGTAATGAAACACGTATAAGATCTGTCGATGAGGAGCGTCAAAACAGGGATATTGATATTTGTGCTTTTGTGGAAGCTAGTGAACCCTGCAATAGTGTACAAATTGTTAGGGAAGTTAACGTGAATGCTCGAACTGTCCAGCGAGTTATCAAAAGGAATGGATATCACTGTTTAAGATACAACCAACACAAGAACTGTTTCCAGAAGATAACTTTAGGCGGATGGAGTTTGGTGAATTTATGTTAAGCACAATGAAAATGTACACTTTTTAAAAAATATTTTATTTTCTGACGAATCTTCATTTTCGTTACATAAAAAACCAAATCCATCCGTTGCAAGGTATTATTCTCGGAAAAATAAGCACCTCAGTCAGAGAACTACGAACGCAGAGAAGCGACACTCCTTTGATCTTGCGTGGGCAAGCCGCCAACGAGTGAAAATGACAGGAAAGCAACCAATTTACTAATAGTCAGTGGGCATATGACACAATATAAATTCTTAAATACAATTGAGCATTTATGTTGACTTTCTAATACTATTATGTAATAACTAATAATAATTACAAAGCAATAGTAATTACCTGTTATTATTCTTAGGAAATCTAAATAAACTTATTCCTTTTCCTGTCAAAGATGAACATCCGCGAAACGCACAACAATAACCAGAAGACATTTTAAATACTTATAAATTAAAACTTTTAACTACTATAACTATAAACTTATATATTTAACTTATATATTTTAACTATAACTATAAACTTTTAACTACTAAGTAAATTAGATAAATGGTCAAATGCACTTGTATAGTCGAGAATTTACCAAAGGTGGCTACGGACTATCGTAAGCAACCAGAGTTGAAGAAAACACACGTGTTTTTGACAGTAAAGCAACAAATTTCGGGCATGCGTATACAGAAAAGATACACGGATTTCGGGCCTCGTGTCGCTTCTCTGTGTTCGTAGTTCTCTGCCTCAGTGTTGCAGTGAGAACGCAGCATCCGCAAATGTTTGGACTGGGATGTTGGGCGACCAAATTGTCAACGATATTAAACTAAACGGGCCCAAATATTTACAACTTTTACAGAATGAGATCATTCCGGCAGTTCGACGTCTTCCCGTTAATTTCCATGAGGTTTATTTCAACAGGATGGGTGTTCGGCTCACAACTCTAGAGCAACGATTGACTTCCTCAATCAAACGTTTTCTGATCGACTGATAACTACACGTGGTACAATTAAATGGTCCGCTAGATCCTGTGACTTCGCGCCTAACGATTTCTTTTTTTGGGTTTTCTCAAGAACACATTTTTCAGCTTGAAAGGGCCACAAACATATTCGAATTAAGGGCAAAAATACTTAATTTCTGTGCAAGAATTACACCAGCCCTACTCCAAAATATGAGGAAAAATCTGTATGAGCGATTTGGTTACTTAACACAAGGAGGTGAATATTTTAGCACTTAATTCATTAATCTGCTTTCCTAATTTTTATTTTTTGTATTTTTAGAGCATTATAATAACTATAATCTAGAGACAGGATTGCAATAAATCTTAATTCCTATGGTCAACAAAACACTGTCGTTATCTGTATATGTCTTTAGAAGCTCTCAATGCGAGGACGGACTGTGAGTCAGATAAAATTATATATAGTTCGAAATATAATGTGTTATTAATTATCCAATTCAACGCCTTGACAGTGGCTACCAATTCAGCTGTGAATATTGAGCAATGAGACTTTAATTTGTACTGAAAATAATCTTGAATATTGTCTATATAAATGGCACAGCCTACACCAGCAGGCGATTTTGAGCCATCGGTATAAATTTTACAATGGTGAAAGATTAATTTACTGTATGCTTTTTTACGGCATTTTATGAGAGCCCATATTAACTCTTTAGTATACAAATAAACTTCATTGCATACCGTATCTACAAGACCTTGTATTTACAAAAGACTTCCGGCACATCTCAACTTTCAATTCAAAAAATTCAGAATCAGGGTATCTTGGGAAAGAATAAAAACAAATATACATCATAGAACGATTTATTCGCAGTATAAAAATCAACACCTTTTGTACATATCTACACAGCAGCATAAAAAATATTTGCAGTGACCTTATTAGTCATTGAGTGAGTTTCTACATTTTTAGTTACACACAAACACATATCTAAAAAAATGTGCGTTATATTACACAATAAGGCACCTAAAATATTCTAATCGATTTTGAAAAATATGGCAACATTTCTTTACACAAATAAAAAATTAATTGTAAATATTTGTAAACAATTTTGTACATAAAGGAATTGCAGAGAATATATATTTTTAATTTCTATTTTGTACAGTATTAATGGCAGCTGGTTTTAATTAAAGTACATATTCAAAAAAATGACAACTTAATTTTCCCTTGAAGTAGGTAGTAAAAATATTCAAGTTTTCCAAAAATATTCATTATTTAAAAACTTTCTAAGCAAACGTTTGGCACCCAATAGCAAAAAAATTTTGAAAAATGTATTAGCTAAGTTTACTGGTCGAGATTCGTTTATTTTTCCTTATTTTAAAAGAAGCACAAGTTTTACAATCTTTTTGTACAGATAATATTATACAGTCATTTATTTCCCAAGCAGCAGGACTTTGGAAATTTTGGATCCTAGTTTGGTTTGATGTATCTTCATAAAAAAACTAGCAGGCAAAAACGATCTAGTACTAATTTTTTAAAACAAATTTATATTTAGTTAAGTAATTTAGTAAACAATATTTTTACTTTTGTTCTGAATCCAGCTACCTTAATGTAAACATTTATTATTGTATATAAAAGATAAACACATGGTATATAACAAAATACAAACTTTTAATTTATATGTCTAACAAATTAGCAACTATAAAATCTTTGACATTTTGATAGGACAAAATGTCATCCTTCAGGTTTGTGAGTTTTCTTAAATAAGTCTTGTGGATTTTAGTTTTCGGGCTTTGTATCTTAAACCCAAAATCGCTTTGTCTAAAATGTAGTGAAGCCATAAGAGATTGGAGAACGGCTCAAAGTCCTTCCAGTTGTTTCTGAAAAGGAGAGAACAAACATTATAAAATCGTTGTTTACAAATTATTAAACAAATCTTGTTTTTAAGGAGTTGTATGAAAAAAACAATATACTCAATAAACGCATTCTGGTGTCAACAATACAAAATACTCTACTCTCAATTATTCATACTAGGTATTTTAGCAATAAAGTTTTTTCATGACACCCGTCCCAAGACGATCAAAGTACACGTGGCACCTCTCTTTACCAGACACACATACTACCTTCAAGAGATTTGTGTAAATATGGCTTTGATATCGAGGGCTACGGACTAAATGCATTGATCGGTGTGGTGGATTGCGCGACCACACACAACGTGGACTAGTAAACTCAGTCCCATGCATGGTTCTTAATAAAATAAAATATAAAATTATAATTAGAATTAGAATTAAAAATAAAATAAATTAAATTAAAACAAAATACAATAAAGTTAAAAGAAAGAAATAAAATTAAATTAAAATTAAATAAATTAAATTAAAAACCATCTCTCCGTGCTTAGACGATAAAAAAGTTATGTTTCCCTTCCACGGTCACTCCCTGATTGCCACATTCCGTTTTATTTTAAATTAACTTTCATTTTAAAAAATACTTTCTTCCAGGTCAATGTCTGGTAATTGGTAGAAAGTGCTAAGGGAGTATATTATATACCATTATGGTCCAACCGCAGACACGCGGGCCGCATGCAGCACGAGGCTCGTTAAACTGCGGCCCCCCGCAAACACATTTCAAAAATATTACCATTGATAACTTTTACATATTCCATCCCTGTTTAACTTTCCGTAATCTTAAGAAAGTAGTTAACCTTGAACACCCACTCCCGATGAGCGGCAGTTAGCTTCAGTCAGCTGCACGTGTCGTGTTGAATTAACAGTGGCGAATAAATTTAATGTTAAATTCAGAATGAGTAGTGCCAAAAAAACGCAACATTTTCGAAGAGAACCGTACGTTCCAAGGAAAATGGGAAAATCAATATTTCTTCATTGAATTAAAAGGCAAACCTCGGTGCATTATTTGTTGTCAAATGTCAAAATGACAGTTGTTCAATAATCAAGCTAAGCAGCATCATATTCGCTGTGAGCCGATGAGTAGAGGGGATTTGACAGTTTTCACCAACGCTGTTAGTGGCAGTTTTGTGCATTTAACTTGTAAACATTCAAATAATGGCGAATATGGATTTTTCAAAAAGAAAAATATATGATACATGTAAAAATATTGGGTACAACAGTCATTGTAAATTTTATTTATTTTCTGTTGCCAAGCATAAAATAGTTCAAAGAGAAAAATGGATTATTGCTATCAACGAGAAAAATAAGTAAATAACCTATAATGCAAACATATTTGTATGGTGTAAAATTAAAAAGCTATTATATTCCGAAACATTGCGTACATGCCTGCATCAACTAAACCTTTTCCCTTTTTTGGTGTAGCTGGTTGAAATGGGATATCATGTGATATAGACTTAAAACCAGTATAATGTTTAATATCCATTTTGATAAAATTAAAACAAATTTAAGAGGTGGAGGCCATAAAACGAAAGAAGAAGAAGTATTAAAACAAATTGATATATAAGCACTAAGGCCTACACACACAAAAAATAACTGAGCAAAAACAGAATAAAAATGTAAAATAAAAACAAGATTTACAACGTTACAGAGGTAAAGGTAACCTTTAACTAAAGAATATAGACGTTTTAAGCGTCTATAACCTTAAATATTTGCTTTAACCATTAAATATTTTCATATAAACTTCTTCTTTTTCTCAATGACCTCTTGCGTAAGTAGTCATCCAGTCGCAAGAACTTATATCTTAAATATTATAATTCTAATGAATAAAATAACAAGGCGTAATTACTTTTACTATGAATTCTGTGTATTCGTTCATTAATCAGTTTACCATAATATTTCAGTTCATTATTTTGTATTTTTAAATAAATATCTATTTTTCTCGTTTTGTCATATTTCATTTACACTGATTTTACAAGAAAAGTACAAGTTTCAAACCACGAGAGAGCGCTACCGGTGAAACTCACATCATATAAAGTATGTTTAGAGCTTGTCAAAAGTAAAAAAGCATTTAGAGATGGAGAAATGATCAAGCGGTGTGCCGTTAAAATGGTGCGATCCTTTGGAGATGAACAGGTGGCCAAAATTTTTAAATGTTTCAGTTTCCCATCAAACTGTATCTAGAATAGTTGATGAGCTGAATACTCATCTATATAAAAAAAATGGTCGACACAGTTCGTGATTGTTTGTACTACTCCTTAGCCCTGGACGAATCCGTTGATATTACTGACAAAAATCAGCTATTAATTTTTGTTACATGCATCAGTGAATATTTTTGTGTAACTGAGGAACTTCTAAAACTGCACCACATGGAAGAAGGGGCCAAAGGTATAAATATATTTGAAGCAGTTAGTGACGCTGTGAAAAATATAGGCGGTTTTCAAAAGTGCTCTTGCGTTTGCACCGACGGAGCAAAACCAATGACAGGACGCATAACGGGATTGGCTGGACTTTTGCGGAAAATGGTGTTAACTGTGTTATGTTTCATTGCATTATCCATCGAAAGGCTCTCTGTGGAAAGATAATTAACATCAACGATACTATGAAAACTGTAGTGCAGATAGTAAACAGCTTAAGAGGAGGCAGAGTTCAGCGACACCGAAAATTCATCTCTTCCTTGGAGGAATTAAATACTGAATATAAGGATGTACCCCTACATTCAGAGATACCCTGGTTGAGTGCAGGTAAATGCCTTTTTTTCTGTAAGAAAAGAGATCTTACTGTGTTTTGACACGGAAATTGTTATTAACACGGGCGTATTTATAACAAAGCTTAAGAACAAAACATTTATTCATGAACTGGTATTTCGAACAGACATTTCCTCTTACTTGAACACATTAAACCTACAACTCCAGGATCAGCAGAATACCAAATTAGAGCTGTGCGAACTACAGTCCCATTCGTTTTTTCAAGCAAAGAAAATGAAGACATTAGTACCATTTGGAAGTTAGTCTCCAAGGATCGTTTTCCAAACTTGGTAACTTTGTGTTGAAACTATATTCAATGTTTGGTAGTACGTATATATGTGAAAGTATATTTTCTGCTGTGAAGCATATTAAATCTAAAACACGTAATCGCATGAAAAACGATTATCTGGAAGCGTGTATTAGACTCACTACGACTAGCATAGTACTAGAGGAGTTAGTAAGGGATCAACCCTTGCCTCAAATATCCCATTGATTTTTTATTTTATGTTAAACTTGGACCCCACTCTTGTATATGATTGTAATTAGTTTATTTCCTTACCTGTTTTTCTCCTGCATCAATCTATAGATGTCAAATTGATAGTCTCCTTCGGCAGTAAACAAATCTGGATCCAATCCAAGATCGTTGAATATTACAACTCCATCATGCTCAATTCTAGACAGAGTGTAATCAATGATGGCAACTTCAACACCAATGGTGGGTATGTTATATGTTTTGTTTTCCAACGTAAACGATACTATTTTATTGGTTTCTACTGTAGATATCAAAACGTTTCCCCAATGAAGATCGCGATGTTCGAATTGTAGCTCTTCTTCGGCTATCGCCAAGCCTAATGCAACCTGGAAAATTAAAACGAATGTAATATTTAGCAAATCATTTGTATCGTGTTGGCATTAAAATTTTCACATTACGACATACGAACTACAATGAATGCTTGACGAACTTTGTTTGACGCATTCATATAAGCAATAACAATATACTTATTACGAATCGTAATTTGTTAACAGTAAAACATAAATATATAATGAGAAACATAAGTAGATAATGAGAAACGTAAATAGATTCAGCAAAAGAGCCAGTACATAACAGAACTCAAGCATTCTGAAAAAATAGTCATTCCAACATTTAGTAATCTTACCCACACTCCCAAGATAACAAAGTCATAAAGTCAAATATTTTCAATTGAATAACGATAGTGATTTTTAAGCAGAAAATCGTTTCAATTAACGAATAACCAACTGAATTGACAACAACTGAATGACCTGTACCAAGGGATTTACAGAGGCTAGGACGCTTTTAAGAAAATAACTTGGTTTGGAAAATTTTGGTGACGACGTAAGACAACTGTTGAAAAAATCAGTATAGAAATACATATCAAAATAGACAGTTCAAAATGTAATTTGAAATGTGTCATTTTACACAACACTAATAAATTTGGGTCAATACTCTTTGGTCATACTACATACCAGAATGAGAAAAAAAATCACAATATCAATAATCCTGAAAAAAAATAAGTAGGCAGAACATTACCAGATACTTTTTGTCGATTTCAAAATGATAAACTGTCTACTTGGACAGCAAAGTAGATATACAAAACATCCCTGTTTTTATGTCTTTAGTACAGCACCAAAAAGTTCAACACTGGGTTAAAAAATATTGGCTTTTGAGAAATGTCGTAGTTCAAGGAAAACAAAAGGTAATCTATTAATCTGTATTTGCGAGAGAAAAAATTACATTGCCACCCTTGTATATTCAGTTAAGGCCTATGGAGCAAACTGTAAACACTTAAGATCAAGATAGACAAATGTTTTGGATACTTGGCACATACATTTTCAGGAATAAGCACTGAAAAACTGAAAGCCGGAATAGTTCATCGTTCTGAAGACAGGACATTGCTATAACGAACACATTTGAATTGAAAGCATAGTGTTTGTTTGTTTGAAGTACATTTTCTTAGAATTCATAAGGCAGTGAATTACATACAATTAATAGAAAATATGCTTTCCAATTTTAATATTCTTGGTAGTAAGATGAGCATTAAAGTTTACTACCTGCACAGCTATTTAGATCAATTAGCATATTAAAACCGTGGAAATTCGTTATCAAGGAAAATGGGATCTCCATATGAAGGCAGAGAAAGTTTGGAAACTTTAGCGAGATTGTTCTGGGCACACACATGCTTGAAAGTCATTGAAAATAAAATTCTTTGGTGGCGAGTAACAAATGTATTTTTTGTGAATTTGTTTCTCATAGTGGCCTGTATATAAGACCAATATTAGCTTTTCTCCAAAGTTATCTTGAAAAGTAGAGCTGTTACGAAAAAATAAAAAAACATTTTAGAACTCAAGCATCAATTCTTATGTCTCCGGCACCAAAATGGCTGTTGGACTGTTATGGTATTTATTAAATCTGCATCAAGCAATAAATATTTTGTATAGAATAGCAATTGTGAAAATCATGTAAACTGTTCATTCTATAATATGGTATAATGTGAAACTTACCTGCTGAAACATGGAGTAAGCCTGCATTGCGTTGTTGAAAACGAAAGATTCCAAATCTTTTCCTCCGTAAGCCATCTGAAAAACTATGTACAACTGATCTTCTTTAAACGTATCTGGGCAATCGTTCTCAGATCCTCGAGTTTCGTCAAATAGATCCCACAGATCTATAAGTTTTTCAGGGTATGTTCCTTGAACACATTGTATTTTCTGAACTTCTGTAAACGAAGATATTCCATTTCTCTTGTTGTGTCTGAGATTACTCAGTTCTCTAGAATAAAAAAAGAATATTTATAACATGAGCCTGATTAACAAATGTAATGATGAGGACTTACATTGTGATTATGATTTCTGATAAAACTTCCTCAAATTTTTTCTGTCTTTCTCCGTTAACGATTTGGTCTCCCTCCACTGGAATAATTTTCAGCACTGATGTTCCTCCATCGGGATTCCGTAAGAGGAAAACCTCTCCGTAAACCCCTTCTCCAATTTTTTGACAATTCTGAAGGAGACTGTAACAAGAAATGAAGTTCATTAAGTTTTTGTTGTAAAACACTTTTGAATTTTGTAAATGTATATACAATATAGAGAAATGGCTGTTATCCTTTATGTTAAGCAAATAAAAAACTGATAACACTTATAATAATTAAACATTAATTTTTATCATTTACTTATTAAAAATAAAAAATAAAGTAAAAATATTGGTATGGTGAAAGGACATGTAGTAGACTGGAAAATATTACCACAGTGTAAGAAAACCGTTCCCATAGTTTATAAATGGTGTAGCAAGATGATACAAGAGATTAAGAAGACGGCTCGTAATTATAATGTATTAAATGAAACCTAGCAAAGCATGGAAAGTTGAAATAAAAAAATGAAAAAAGAAAAAAGGTGAGAATGTAAACAAATAAACTAAAAACGGAAATGAATGGTACTAGAATTACATTTCACCGAAATACAGCTTTAAAATTAGGAAAAAGATCGGAATTTTAAATCTGTTCCTATATAATATTTTTCTTGAACATTTCCTTGGTCCCCATGAGTTTTTCCAAATACATATACTGATACTAATATATATCCAAGATACTGTCTTATCGAGCCAGAACGTGACGAATGAGTGTGATCCTCGGCACCGAAAACAAAATGTTTAATTTGAAAAATTATACTAGCCGTAACCGTAATTCGGAGGGCACGTAAAGCCATCGGTCCCGACCACGGAAGGGGTCGTTAAGAAATGTTAGGAGCGCTCGCGGGAATGAAGGATGAGCAATATTTAACGATACATTTTTTCATTGTCAATTACCATATATATATATATAATATATATATATATATATATATATATATATATATATTATATTTGGTCTTATGTACATATAAGTTTTAAATCCCATTCCTCGTAGTCCTCGTTTGTTTCCTGTTTTGTTTGCTATATGTGAACTGTTTCCTTCACATATAGCTCGAGTCGTCAGGCTCAGCAGCTATTAGTACTAGACCGTTTGACCTTCAGCGAACAGAAGAGAGTATATAGTGTCATTATCTACTGTTATACCCATTTACCCATTTGGCCACATTTGCGTGGCCATATTTTGAGTGTTTCTTTCAAATACTTTAGGTATTCAACTAGTAAATGTTATTTTACAACAATTTTAATGAATTTGTTTTGAATTTGAAATATTAATTACGTAAAATATTCCTTCACTCACATTTCCAACGCCTACTTACAGTTATCAGTTAGAAAACCTTTAAAAATGCGCAGTGTCCTTGAAAATATCTGCCCATGACTATGGCTTCCAAGAAATACTAAGTTAGGTGGATTAAAGGATATTGTGAGCTGATATTTTCAAAAATACAGATAATTAATATGTATATTACTTAGAAATGTACATTCGTTTAAATAAATAGAGATAATTTTTGGTTGGGTAAATAATAAATATACCACAGAAAATACCTTTTTTAAACAAAGTATTATAAACACACAATTTGAAAACACGAGAGGAATAAAAAAACATAGTTTTGTTGTGAACTTGAAACTTTTTAAATAGGTAAATATATATAATAAATTGTAAACAGAACATATAAAAAACTGCCCCTATTTTAAAAACAATTCACTTCCAAGGCGACGAACCCACAACACAGTACAAAAACAAATTTAATATAATTTTGTTACAACATTCCGTTGTAACAAAGTTTTTGGACTCAGCAATGCTACCTGGAATTACATGACACCCGGATATGTAACAAGTCCAGCTGATGAAATAGGAGGGACCGTTTAGTGTATGTATGTCTGAAGATAAGATCTCATGGAGAGTGAAGAGGCACTCTTCTTTTTGATAACTACCCAATGATCGATAGTTTAGTTTAGTTTTGTCACCCCCAGTATTGGCGGTATAAATTTTAGTAAGTTGGGTAACTTATATAATGATAAAAAATCCAACACAACTTCGTTAGACCACTTCATAGTAAAATTAGCACTACACTGACCGTACCAGACTCTGGCTGCGTGGGAAGGGTAGGAGGGGTAAGTATATGCTATGCATCAGCTTCCACCCTTGCTTTGACGCGTGTTGATTTACCGACAAACAATGGCAAAGCACTGTAAATAAAATAGACTGTTTTGTATTATTATTATATAAAATATTTATTATTAAAAGATGATATTGAAACTGTTAAAAATACTACAAAGATTTTTCAAATAATTTGGATAAATGTCTATAACAAAAGTTTTTTTCTTTAATTATACAGTGTTGGAACAAGAGATTATTTATTATTTGTGTCGAATCGGGAAAAAGTGTTGTGGCGATAGATTTAGAAGAAGAGTTTGAACCTGAAGCAGGACCATCAGTAGTTCAGAACATAGAACTGAATCCCTCAAAAAAATCTCCAGTCGCACTAAAAAGCTAAAACGAGAATCTAGTGCTTCAGAAAACTCTCTCCAAGACAGTGAGAAGGAGCTAGTGTCATCTGATGAAGAAACGAACACTTGCGTTAACCCTGGAAACTTCTTTCTACGTTACTAAAGTTCTCTATTATCAAGATGGCGGTTACGTAGAAATCTCTTTTAAGAAGGTTCCCCAGGCTTGAAAATTTTTCGAAACTGAAAAGGAAGCATTTTTGTAACCCGATAATATTATAAGACAATTGTCTGTATGTACAAACGTGAATATCTCGTCTCGGGTTAAAAACATGATTAGTTTTAACAATGATCTTAGTGATATGTATTTATATTAGCCGACCTTAAAAGTTATTTTTCATTTCAACAATAAATTTCCCAATAAAACAAACTTTATATTTATATGCGTATGTTTCTTTACACCTTATACACTTTTTACCTATTCCTATTAGCCCTATAAATATATGAATAGGAGCACAATAGTTTTTTATACTGTTGTTCATGAAACACCAGATTTTTTTTTTTTGTGATTAGAGTATTACCTTTCTAATTTTTTAACACCTAAATATCAAACTAAGAAGGTAAGACCTAAATAACAATGCGTAAGTTTTATTTTTGTAACATGTATTAGCGTCTTGTTCTTAGTTGAACGTTGGAAACTGTTCCTATTCACCCCATTGTGCGATACCCATTGTCATTTATACACAAGGAATTTCACAAGATTCAAAACAGGAATAAACAAAACATCACAAGCAATCTAGAAACACTCACAACACGGGATTGAAAGATGACAACAATACCATATTATGTAAAGGGCTTATAAGAAATATTGAAAAGGATGGGAAATAAGTACATCACAACATTCAAAACAACTAACACACTGAGATCTAGCCTTTCCAAAACTAAACCCAACAACACACAAGAAAAATCAAATAATTTCATCTATAAATTACTCTGTGAAAGTCAAATAAAAATTGTTATTTTTCAACATTTTTTGTTTATTCTATAACTGAAAAAATATCGTAAATTGTTAATTAAATGCGATTAATTTATAGATGTCGATTCCGATTTTTGGAGAAGATTCAATTAGAACTGCATTTCAAAAATAAATCTCTTCCTGTGGTTTTTATTTTGGTTGGATGCCAATTTAATCTGGATGTAGCGCATTTTGACGTAGACTGTTTTATTTTTAACCTTTGGACAGACTTTGTACGCTTTAATTATTTATTTGCCTAGATTAATAGTGCTATAAAAAGTCTCAATGTTCAGTAACCAATAGGCAAAATATTGTTTTACGGGAAATACGCATTAAGTTTTCTGCCAAACAAAAATCAAAATAAACAAAGAGAAGATTCTGGTACGGAGTGGTAAGAACATGGACGTATCTGTGTTTATACGTCCATGGGTAAGAACAATGATCGGAATGTTTATCTCCATCGTACAGAATATTTAAACGTATTTTAATGTATCTATAATAATTATTTCTGATTAACAATATGATGACAAAATATTCTTCTATTAAAGTTTTCTGATCAATAGCAATTTTTGAATTGTTTGATAAAAATCTGCTGCTATCCGATAAAGAACATGCTTCTGCTTTTGTGAAGTATAAACCTCATGTGACCGGTTCTACGTAGAATGTATGATAAGATTAACGTATTTGCGTATAATACGATTAACGTTAAATTATCCCAGAAATTTATACAACCAAAATATTTACAAAAATAGAACTTCCACATCTGTTCCTAGAACAATGAACTGTGCTCTTAATCTTATTAATAGGTTGGAGTTTTTTGTGACTAGTAGTTATTTTTAGGAATAAAGAAATTAAAATGTTACCAAAATAAAACTAGGAATAACATTGAATAGGGATTTTTTTGGAAAAGAGCCCAGGAGTTTTAAAATTGTATAGATGTGAAGGCAGCAATAAAAAAAAAACAAAAACAATAGAAATATACCATATACCAATATAACATATTATCACGAGAAAGAAGAGACTATGAGGTCAAAAAATTATTTAAAAAAAGTTATTTTACATTGAAATAACCCTCTGAAATGTATGTGTTAATATCCACTAGTACTTTTATTGAAATATATTTTTTAATATAACAACAAATCGATAAAAGTTTAAAAATTAAGGCAATACAATTCATGAATTCAATGTTACGTTAATACTTTGTGGGGTTGGTTATAGCCATTCAGGCAAATTAGCTTCTTTAAGGATGCACCGATAAATTCTCAGTTAGACTGAGGTCAGGACTATTAAAATATAATTGCCATAAAAGAGGCAAGTGACATTACTAATATTTCAAGTACAATATTTTCTAACGTATTTATAGATTTCTATAGGTATTTATACTTCCTAGAGATTCTGTAAGAGTGTCCAATAAATATAATCTTAAAGAAATATGAGATATGAGCCTGTCAGTCCTGGGCAAGAGTACAAGCTGCCCATTAATATGAGCTCTTCTGATCTGTTTTTCGCGGGGGATCGCTCCGCCTTTTTCTTTGTTTTCTTGTTCTATGTCGTCTTCCTTCACAGTTTGTTGTGTGATATCTCCCGATTGGTGATAAGGCTCCATTCTTTTATATTTTCTACTTTTGTTATGCTTTTAAGTATCTTCATTCTGTTGAAATCTCTGAGCTGATCTTCCCATCTGCACTTTGGTCCCCTTTAATATTTTCTTTATAAAGGTCGATTCAGACACATCAGTCCCGTCACAGTTTCGGCGCCGAACCGGTCCTGTTTGGTCACAGAACTATTAATTATCTGACAGCTTGGAAACTGCTCGCCTGATGAATGTGAATGCCGGCGCCATATTTCTATTAAAGAATATTTTGTATGACGGATTGTTCGGTTCGGCGCCAGGACTGTGACGAGACGTGACTGATGTGTCTGAATCGACCTTTAATTTATCTTCTCGTCTTAGTACAGTCCGACCCATTTCAATGACCCTTATAGCCTTTATTCTGACTATATCTTCTCCATTTATTATTATTTATATCGTTGTTACGTCTGATCTGTCCTTTTATATGGTGTTGAATCGTGGACCTTGAACAAAGATATGAGCAAAAAACTGGAAGCATTTGAGATGTGGCTATATCGGAGAATAATTAAGATCCCGTGGGCTGACCGAGTCACAAATGAGAAGGTTCTTAGAAGAATGAATAAGAACCGAGAGGTATTGACCGCCATTAAATCTCGAAAGTTACAATTCTTCGGGCATATTATGCGAAATGAATCCAGATATGCTCTCCTTCAAGCCATCCTGCAAGGAAAAATATTTGGAAAGCGAGGTCCAGGAAGAAGAAGAACAGCTTGGTTGAAGAACCCCAGAATCTGGTTCAATACAACATCTGTGCAGCTTGAACAACTTCAACAAGAAAAATCCAGTTGAACCAAAGAGCTTTTATGATGTTCATAGTTCCATGTTACTTCCTATGCTTTTAGAAATACTTAATTATTTTATATTAATATTTTAATTCAAACACGGAATTTTATTGAGTTTTCAGAGAAAATGTATTTTTCGTTTTTCTTTTTGAAAAACTGTTATTGAATTTTATTAAAAACTACCTAAATATTATTTTATTACTATATTGACAAAGAAAAATACTGGTAAATCGGTAAAAGTCGGTCTCTGAGACCCCTGTTACCTTCTATGTACAATTAGAATATGAT
This sequence comes from Diabrotica balteata, assembly GCA_918026665.1. Lineage (NCBI taxonomy): Eukaryota > Metazoa > Arthropoda > Insecta > Coleoptera > Chrysomelidae > Diabrotica > Diabrotica balteata. The sequence continues at coordinate 160,132,624 of OU898277.1, forward strand.
ATTTCCGAAAGGTAAATATCGTCGAATTCATATTTTCTGAACTGTCAATGGCACAAGTCGCTCTGTTCATTTATCATTCGTCTTAGGCCTTAGCATGCCACATATCCTACACATTTACATTTTTTACTATTAGTAAATTTTAAATAATTTTACTATTATAATGTCCTTTAGTTTGATATTTCTTAATATGTACTCTTTCGCCTCTTGGGCGTACAAAAGTGCATACAAAGACCACGCATTTATGGAATGTACCTCGTAAATTAAACTTTAGTCAAACATTAAATGTTTTATCAGATGGAAAATTATGCAATGTCACAATTTTTTTCAAGGCTAAATATTTATTCCACTAAAATTCTTGGGAATATCCATATATTGATTGCGTCGACAAGGTTAAACCGCCACAATTATGGGAAAACCCAATCGATGGATATTTTTCATTGTTTACCACAGACGTGGAATTTTGTTTGGCAATTTATTTTGTGTAACATTTTTCAGATGAGGTATCTTTAAAATTGAGTTTCTAATATTTGAACAGCTGGAGTTGTATTATGTAATAGGTCTCAGGGAAATGTCAGTATTTCAAACATGCAGACTTATAAATATAAATAAAAAAAAATGTGTATGATAAAACATGATTAAGAATTGCTTAATATTACGTTATATATCGTAATGCATACCTTTCCGAATCACCAAATAATTCGACAGAAATGAGACTGAATTTAAGACATATTTACTAAATTTTACAATTTTAGATAATATTTTTGCAAAGAAAGGAGTATATTTACGCTATGATGTCAAATACTAGAACATAAACCACATGAAGTACCTAGTTCAATAAGATAAGTGCATCTTATCAGATGTCTGGATTTTTTATTTAATCACGAATTAATTTAATATAATAAAGATATAAGATAATAATAAGAAAATATTTTTCGTTACACTTTCCGACAAATTTTAAAACAAGGTAAAACTAATATTGTTTTAAAAGAAAGATTTTGAGATAAAGGATGGACTTAGACAAGAGTAAGCGCTGGCGTTCCTCATATTTAATATTTATTACCTTTGAAATGGCATTCCGAGACACGGGAATTAGAGACGCTAAACAAAACATAATACCACAAGAATAGAGATGGAGCATCCTAATTTCTCTCTTCAAAAAGGAAGACAAATCGGACCCGGAGAACTACAGAGGAATTAATTTATTAAACACAACACTAAAATTAACAACCAAAGTGATAACAAAGAAACTTAATGAAATTATAATCCTAAATATCAGAAGAATAACAAGGTTTTAGGTCGGAAAGATCATGCATCAGTGCTATATTTCTAATGAGGCAAGTGCAAGAGAAATCATTACAATACATACAACAAATTGACATCTCTATGTTTCGTGGACCTTCCTCTTCTTGGAGTTCCTATCAATTTCAAATGTTAGAGACCATAATGGCAATCTATATTTTGCACCTTGCTGCTCTGAAGAATTCTGAAAATATCGTGGACAGAACACGTTACAAACAAAGAGGTTCTAAGAAGGGTGAATAAAGAAATAAAAATTTTAAATACAATTAAAACAAGAAAATTGGAATATCTCGTACATATTACACGTGGAGAGAAATACATCTTGCTCCACCTGATTATGCAGGGAAGGATCCAAGGAAAGAGAAGCATAGGAAGGCGTAGAATGTCATGCATAGAAGCATAGGGTGGACACGCGTAAGACAGCAATTCATAAAGAATTTAAGAAAACACGAGGGAGAAACATCTAAAGAAAGTAAAATAGGACGTCATACAGGCATTTGTAATCATAAAAATACTCTCAGATCAACTTAGTTCTTTGATTACAATCTATGATTATAACAATAAGACAGAGATGTTTATATCGATATGACATTGAAAAAGTCAAAAAATAGAAAATAAACTGCAATTAATAATAGATTATTATCGTAATCGAGATACTCTATGAATTTAACTTTAATAAATGTCCAAATACTTGACTATTTGAGTACTGAGAATATCTGTGAAGTATTTTATATAACATTATATAATGCTGTTCACCGCAAATCTCTAAATAGTATCAGATTTTTTACATGATAATCTTTTTAGTGTCAAGAGTAAGATATTCATTTATGGTCAAACTGTTTCTAATAAAAACTTTTTCTAATTATCAACGAAGACAAAACATTAAATATAAAAAAAACAAGACGCAAAAGTGCAAAAAATACATTTTTAAAAGGCAACCGCTGTTAGCATAATATGACGATTATTATTCCGGTACTGAAACAGTAGTCCTACTTTTGCTGAACCTCTTAAAATTGACTAAATATTGACGTTTTGTTTTGGTAAAACGTACTTACTAGTGGTAGAATCTGGTCAGATGTAGAATAAAACAGACTAGAAACTAGAAATGCATTTCTATAAATGAGTTAACTTTTCACCACACAAGATGATTATCTAACTCTGCGAGATCTCATGATAAAATGCTGTGCGTATCGTGTCTTTCCATTTAGTTTTTTTGCGTTTTATAACCATCATATCTATGTTTTTTTTTATTTATATCTTCCGCGTTTTCCCTACCATCCTAAACAAACTCACCGAATATATAATAACTTAGTATCGGTGCCTTCGAGACACAAAGTGTATCAGTGACCTGAGCCTACTTCCTAGCAGTTCAGATTACTTGGTGTTACATAACAAGATTGATGAACTGATTCCATTTACGACCACGAATTTGCGAATAACCTAAAAATAAATGGATGGAACAAAATATAGAAAGGTTAAAAGGACATAGAACAAACAAATTGAAAAGCGAAATGCAGAAACCGTGAAGATTGGAAACAACCGGCCAACACGCAAACAGAACGATATCGGACTGTGTGGAACGAATGAAACATAACCACTGGTACAAACAAATGAACCTTCGAAGAGGAGATCTAAAGATTTACTAGATATGAATAGGGATGATCTGTGAATTATTGTAAGTATCGTAACAGGACAATATTGCTTCCAGGGCATTATTCTGATGAATAAAATCGGACTGACAAAAAGTGAGGATTGCAGATTTTATTCAAGGTAAAAACCAGACGAAGGAACACTTTCTGTGCAACTTCCCAGGTTTAAATAGGATAAGGCTCAATACATTTATCAACTCAATAACTACGACTTTGTAGAGTGTCGTCAAAGGCTATAATCGACTTTATAAAAAGGCTGGGGTTAAAGGACAACTTTAACCTAGGGATGAGCCACAGTAGACCACTTAGGTCGAGTGTGAATTGCGATATTTATGCATGCTTTATTGATTACCATACAGCATTTGATACAGTAAAACACGACAAGCTGATGGAGATATTAACAAATATTGGAAAAAATACCTGTGATCTAAGAATTATTTGCAATACTGGAATCAAACATAGCCTATCCGTACACACGCAGGAGAATCCGATGATATCAAAATCAAACGTGGGGTCCGACAGGGATGTACACTATCACCCTTGCTGTTTAACATATACTCTGAGGAAATCTTTCACTAACATGTAGAAGCAGAAGTAGAAGATGTTGAAGCCGGAATTCGAATTAACGGAGAATGTATCAATAACATATACAATACAATATACGCGGATGACACAGTGGTATTCGCCGACAGTTATGAAGCCCTCCAGGAATTAATGAATAGAATCACAGAAGTGAGTCAGAGATATGAACTTTCACTGAACATTGAGAAAACAAAGTGTAGGAAGGAACAACAAATTGAAAGAATCAGTGTCAATGGTAAACCAATAAAAAGAGTAAAAACATATATCTATCTTGGTACGAACGTCAATGAAAAAGAGCTATTCAAATCCCACGATTTATCTATAAAAATCAAGTTACTACCATGTTATATCTTTCCTATACTGTTGTACGGTGTTGAGTCGTGGACTGTCATAGACGCTACCTGTAATAAAATTGAGACTTTCGAAATGTGGCTTAATCGTAGAATCCTGAAGATATCCTATACCGACCACGTTACTAACCAGGACGTTTAATTAAGAATGCAAAAAGGAAAAGAGTTGTTAACCACAATAAAAACAGCAACAATTAAATACCTCGATCACATCATGAAGAACAGCGAAAGATATGGATTGTTGCTATTAAGTCTTCAAGGAAAAGTAGAATGAAAACGAGGACCAGGAAGGCGAAAAATTTCCGGGCTGAAAAATCGACCTACGTGGTTCAACACAACAACCGCAAATGTTTTCAGAGCCGCAGTTTGCAAATACAGATTGCCATGATGGTCGATAACATCCGAAACGGATGGGCACTACAAGAAGAAGGTCGAATGGAAGGGTGGCCACTCATATTGAGCCTAATCTAATCTTCAAACACAGATAAAAAAGTATACGAATACAAACATAGATACATAAAATGAACATGAGTAATCTATCTAAGGATGAAACAATTTATGATCGCTACGATCTTACGCTATAATTTATTTAAATTTTTATAACATTTATTACTGAACAATCAACTGTTATCAAATGTTTTCATAAAATTTAACAGAAAAAACTAACGAATTTTTATCGGCAATCAATAATCCAAATCCGATTTTAAAGGATAAAAACGATTTTTTCACGGTTTTTTGTTAATAACCTTGGCGGTATTTTCGTAGATGAAGGTTGATTCGCTTCCTAAAGGTTCGATATTATCAAAGTTGACAGAGGTTGCGAGATGTTTTCCATTGTGTAACGAACAACGGTTGAAACTTTCGCCCAAATTACATTCACTTTTACTTTCACTTTAAATGAGATGGGTTCGCTCTGCTATGCTTATTAAAAGTGTTATGTAAAGTTAAATAACATTGAGGATTGTTTGTTTGAGAAATTTGACATTGTATTCGGAATTCCAGCTTAAATATAGGTTGGAGCATTATTTTACGCTAAGCTTGAAAATAATTCTCTGCGATTTCTAAAATGTTTATATTTACTTCTCTACCAGTTACGCGATTCTTTGCGATAGCTCTAAAATCTGTATATTTCGACGTTTCAAGTTCAATAATTATTTTCTTACATAATATTTATTATTTTTTGATCCAGTTACATAACGGTTTCTTTGAATAAATTTTAAACTTATTTCAGTAGTAATTAAATTATTACGTAACTCGCGTGATTTTTGCTATATCTAAAGGATATGACTACTGTTTTAGAAACATTTAATGTGAGAACTGTGGTTACTGTCTGAAAAAATGGTAATATCAATCAAATCTTAAGTATGGCATTTGTTGTACTGAACGGTATTTCTTTATCTACCTCTATCCATCAATTTGTAAATCTAGGTCTCTCACAATTGATTCCGTCTTTCTCTGTCCTATGCCAATCTCATCCAGTCTTCCCATCACTGTCCTTATGCTGTTTATCCATATGTTTTAAGATCTGTATGTGCTTATGTTCGTCTAACTTGGTCTTCAATCCAGGATTCTCAGTGTCAAGCTGTTATCATCATAGAAGATAGAATATTCAGCATCTTGATTTAGTTTTTCTAGCTTGACGGCATGACATAAGTTTACATAGTGTCCAAGGTTTTCTATATAATTTTGAAATTATCTTATATGTTCCTGGTTTGCTTTTGGTTAGAATTCCATTTCTTACACCTACCGTTCCAAGTACTTCAATTACTTGTAACATTTTTTACTATTAAGACTATGTAATGAGCAAATTTGTGGTGATTTAAGCATGTTATGATGATATTTATACCATTTTGTTCCATTGGAATTTTTGTATATTTTTTAATGATGTTTGTGTATTAAATGATAAGAAGAAATGTAATTGACTAAAGCTATCAATAAAAGAATACACACATTGGCCATAATTTAATTCAATATTGAATTGAATATCAAACATTCATTTGCAAATGGCCCCAGCAAAGAATCCAATCCAAAGAGAAAGAGCTGATACTTACTGTTAAAAAGCGCAAACTACAATATTTGGGACATGTTATGAGGGGAGATAAATACCAGTTGCTGCAATTGATTATACAGGAAAAGATAATGGGAAAGAGATCTATAGGAAGAAGAAGGCATTCATGGTTGAAAAACTTGAGAGAATGGTACAATTGCACCAATTACCAACTGTTTAGATCTGCAGCATCAAAAATACGCATAGCTTTGATGATAGCCAAACTTCGGAATGAAGACGGCACTTGAAGAAGAAGAAAGAATCCAATGAAAACATAAAATTGATTTAACATAAAGTTTATGTGATAAATAATAATTAGGATTTAAAGGATAAGGTTCAATGTGAAAATGCTCACAGGCCAGTGATAGACAATCAGTCTTCATGAAACTATAATGTAAAAGGAAACAGAGCTGTAAATTTCACAGCTCTGTTATCCACCAGGCAACCTGTATATTGTGAGGTGAAAGAAGAAAAAAATCAAATTAATCACGTTTTGACTTATTTAAGATATGCTTCGATACAGGGATGACATCAACTCAGATATAACTAATATAAAGTTAAATATCAACAAAGAGTTGCAAGAATCTAAGTCATGAGTATACCATCAAGCACTTAAAATATAACAATCCATCTGCTGCAGGAAATATCTGTTGCAAAATGGAAGTAATAACAGAAGCAACATAGCATTAACTCAATTGAGAGAAATAGGACACTCCCTAAAAAATGAAGTAAAGAAGCTGTGGAAGAAATTGTATGATCAGCAGAACAGATCAAGTAACAAGTAGAGTCGCAATAGAGACAAAATATAGGGAGAACCAAAATACTTTAACTAGGCGCTAAATAAAACTACAAAAGATTTGCATTGTATGCAAAAGAAAAAAGGGGGCTACAATTGGGATTATTTGTAAAATAAAATTTTGTAAATTTGACAAATACTAAATCAAAAATCAATTTCATAAAACATCAAATAGAAACAATTGAAAAAAATAAAAGACAATAGCAAAGAAACTACTAGATATAAAAAAATATAAACAAGAAATAAGGACATTCAAGAAAGAAATATATAGAACAAATAGAGGAAGAAGCAAAATTAGAGATATAAGCAGAAGATAAGTCAAAAAAAGAATAGAAAATGTTACAATAACCACTATGGCATAACTAACTTTTCAGTGGAACCTTGGATTAATAGATCAGACCAAAACATGTGTTTTTTTGTTGTACTTCAATGAAAGTTTTTAATATGAATGATGTCAATTTGTTCAATAAAGGCTTTATTAATTTATAAATAAATAAATTAAATAATTTCCAAACTGAAAAGCTACAAATAAATGTTTTCCAATAAAAAAATATTCTTTTGCATATTAAATTTAATTTTTTTTGTCTGTACCTAGAATTTATGACATATATTTTCAATAAAATACAAACAATAACATTGAAATTTTTACCTTACCAATTACATGTGTAATTGACTCTAATTTAAAACCAATAACCTTCATGTTTAAATGCAAATAAAATAAACATTTCCTTTAAGTATCAGCAATCATGACACTTTTGCAAAAATTTGTAGCAATGTTTGGAGCATTTAACCTTCAGGGGTCAACAATACAAAATATAAATGCCCAGTTAAGCTAATAGGAGTCAAACTAGGGGGTCATTGATTTTTATTTAATTACTTGGTTTATTGATAATTGGTTATCAATAATCGTATTTTTATAAGATAAGTTTTAAAACAGTAGACATCAAAATACAGATTTATGCACTGTTAATATAGTTCTGTGTTATTTATTTATGACTGATAATAATTAACTTTTCTTCTAATTTGTTAACAAACTATACATTTAGGAAGCATGACTATCACACCATATAAAGCATACACGTAAAAAAATAAAAGAGTATAACATTTTAAAATTGTGAGATATAATTGTTTACACAGGAGATAATATACTGATGGTTTTATTACTAAGTTAATTATATATATATATATATATATAATATATATATATATATATATATATATATATATATATATATATATATATATATATACTTCTTTGATTGATTTAAAGAACACACAAGAGGACTCATCCACAGAAAGTGTTAATAGATAAAAAATACATCATGGATGTGCCCACATATTGTCCTCACCCACTGATTATGAACCTAAAATATCTGCACTACATTTAGTTGTCATGTACCTTCTCGAATCTTTTGGTTGACTCAAATTGATATTGAAAAGTTTGATTGGGGAACATTTTTTTGTATTTCAAAGTGTTGATACTGCTTTAATAGAGGATAGAGATAGGGTTGAAATGTTGAAAATTGGTGGCAGAAAAATGAAACATGTTTAAATATTTTATTTAGACGAAGGATAGGTTCCTCAAGAATGGTACAATTCCGAGGTCATTCTAATATTCATGAAAGGAGACAAGGTGAACATCAATAATTACTGACCAATATCCTTACTATAACATCTGTATAAATTACTAACCAAAATAATAACAAATATGGCATTCAGAGTCCATCGAACTATGGGCTATGCTCTAAAAAATGCACATATAAATTCAAGTTATACTAAGATATGAAAATGTCATAAAACAAATAAAGCAGGATGAAAGCCGAAAAACAAATTCCATAAAACTACAATGGGGCTTGAGACATGGAGAAGCCATTTATCCCAAACTATTCACCATTGCTCTATGGAGAGAGTTTTAAGAAATTAGAATGGAGTAAGGGTATATACATTGACGGATTATACTAAAACCATTTGAGATTTGCAGATGACATAGTTTTGCAAGCTTCTGGAGCAATAGACTTAAAAATGAATTACATTAAAACAAAAATAATGAGCGATGACCAGACAAATATAACCATACAAGGTCAAATCACAGAAAATGTGGAACATTATGTATATCTAGGCCATGTCATCAAACTGGTAAAACTAAATCAAGATACTGAAATTAAAAGAAGAACATAGAAAAAGGTGTATAACACATGCATACTGCCAGTTTGTACCTGCAGGTTGGAGACCTGTAGCCAGATATGATGATAACAAGTGGATACAGAGAATCCTAGAATGGAGATCAAGCAGGCCAACAAGAAACATGGGAAGACCTAAAAAGAGATGGATATATGACATAAGAGCAGTATCCGGCAAACAGTGGCTTAGATTGGAACAAGATAGAAAAAGATGGAAGAATTTGGGAGAGATCTGTATTCTGGAGTGGACGGAAAATGATTGACAAATAGGGAAAGAAGAGAGATACTGTTTTGTACATCCCATTTACATGCAGACCTTTTCTTTACAATTAAAATTGATATCCTTCCTAAACATCTGTGGAGAGAACTGTGATGTTATATTAAGCATGAGTGTTACTTGGAATAAAATTTGGTGGTTTTCTTGTTCAATAGTAGGTCAAGGCTGATTTTTTGCAGTGACTTAATTTTGTATGTTCTGTCAAGAGTGTTCACACAATGTTCCATGGCACACTGAGCTACAACTGCACAGTAAGTTCCTGGAATGGTCAACAGGCTTGATCTTTGGTGTAGATCATGACTGTCTAGCATATCTGTATTAGTTTGAAGATAGACTTAACATTTGCTGATTTGATCTGTACTGTACAGTGTTTAGTATATGGTAAGAAAGCTTTATCTTTTTTTCTCTCATTGTTGGTCAATATTGTGGTTGACTCTTTTGGACATATAGATCACTGGATGTCTCTTGGGGCATAACCAAACATTCAGTCCCAACACCACTTTTAGATGTTTCAAATTTTCCTCAAGAATATTTAGAATTACATATTCTGATAACATGATCCTTTCTTTAAGGCAATCCTTTCTTTAAGGCTTATAAGACATCTCTTTTTGTTTAGGATGGTGATTCAAATTGCTATACAAGTAACTGCTCATTGTATTGGCGCAAAGTCTTTCATTATACTAAAACATCTAAAAATGCAATAATATTTGTGGTTTCCTATTTCCACGATAATCTTAAGGTTTATCAAATTTAAGAAATATGAAAATTTGTCCTAATTGTTCCAGATCACAAAAGTGACATCCACATAATGGAACCTAACCCTAACATACTCTTCACCATAGAAATAAGGAACAATAGACTGTATTTTTATATGTTTTAATAGAATAAAAGTCAAACAGAAAACTTTGGATGCAGAGATAACAAAAACCAAGTGATATATATGAACAAATGGTGTCAATTGTAATATCCACCAACAACGAAAACTAAGGTAAATCTATGGCACCATTTATTAAAAATGTTACAGATTGAGACTGAAAATATTCACACTTAATTGTATTATCTTTAGTTGTGGATGAGTCTACATTAAAAAAACAAAACATAGTGTAAACGTTTGTTTAACAGAATACAAGAAGAACTGTAACCTTGGTCACTGAGAAAATCAGTTGTTGTACACTATTATTAAAGTCAACTGAATTTTATTTGAAGGAAAACAGGGGCTTAAAATAGAACATCTAACTGCTATTGATAGTTGTTCATATTATGTACTTTAGGTGTCTTGAATATATCTTAACATAAGTAAAAAATTGACTAGGGTAATAAATTCTCAGCAATATCCTGAGTATACCACGAAATTTAAACTTAAACTTTCACTACACCAAAAATAATTATTTTACTGACTGTACAACAGTCATACCTGTAACAAGATTCAACCAAAAATGATAATGTATAATAAAAAAAGACAATAGTCTTACTATAACTTTGTATTGGTTTTATTGTTTCAACTTTATTTATATTATATGAATTCAACAACAGAATCATAACTATTTATATCTATGATTCATACTCTGACTACCTAAAATTCTATCAGTATTGTGACAACTCAAATTATAAAAAATATATTAAAAAAATGTAAATAGGTATTAGTTTATCTCTTATTTATCTATAAACTACATTTTAGAAAATATTGTGAAATAATTTATAAATGAAAAATTAGATCAACAGATCTATTTTAGATTAAATCTTTCTTGGATTTTATGATTTGTCTATTTGTTTTATATTGTTTGCTATTACCCTTTGTCTATGATGTAAAAGTTGTAAATATTAGAAAATGTTATACAGAAAGCAAACATTAATAGAACAGGTCTGATCTACCACAAAAAACATCAGTGCTTAGCATTTGCGGATGATTTGTTAATCTTGCTAGAAACAAAATAGAGCTGATGGAAACAGTCATGAAGCTCTAAGAGAGTTCAGCAACCAAAGGATTGTATATAAATGAAACAAAAACAAAGTATATGGAATGTATAAATAAGCAATTTATTCTTGGGCAGTACATAACAATGACAACAGCATACGGAACACAATATAAATTCGAAGAAGTTAAAAGATTTGAGTACTTAGGAAATGTCTTCACAAGAGAACCTAACTGTGAAGAAGAAATATGTCAAAAAAGAATTTTGTCAGACAACCAGGCTACATAATATGCTTTCAATAGATTGTTAAGAAGAAAAAATATATCTCGAAGAGCAAAACTAAGGACATAATAGACCATAATAATGCTGACAGTAACATACTTATGTTTCAGAAACATGAGACTACAAAAAAATAGCAAGAGTTGTTATTAGTTTGAGAGAGGAAAATAATCTGCAAAATCTTTGGTGGGAAAAACTTAAATAAATAATGGATAAGAAGAATAAATAACGAGCTAAAAGAGCTCTATCAAGAACCCAACATATTAGCAATAATTGATGCACAAGAGTTAGATAGTTGGCCATGTGCACAAAATGATTCCATCAAGAAATTCCAGAATGGTACTATATCTAATGCACTGGTAGGCAAAAGTCGAAGAGGAAAACTGAGGTCAAGATGGAACAAGGAAGTTTAAGAAGATATGAGACTTGAAGAACTAGGAAAGAAAAGCAATTGACGAAATGGCATGGAACAGAATAGTACATCGAGCCATGGGCCTACTAGGCTTGTAGTGCATACATATTATTGTTAAATAAATAATAGTTAATCCCTTATTTGTGTATAAACTATGTTTTAAAAAATATTGTGAAATAATTTATAACTGCAAAATTATATTAACAGATCTATTTTTTATTAATGTTTTCCTGAGTTTTATTATTGTGTCTGTTTTATAGTGTTTGCTATTACTTTTTGTCTTTACTGTAAAAGCAATAGACATATGCTTTGCTAGTAGGGTTGAATCATTTTTCAAAGACAGATGTTTCTTTTTCAAATACAAAGTTATCTTTCAAAGTTTTAAGTAGGTATTAATATTCTGAATAAAAAATGAAGTATTTGTTAGTGAGTACTTGTTGACTATTACTTATCAATAATACTATAAATGCAGGTACTTTATCAATAACAACTAAAAAATGCAATAACTGATATCTTCAATTTAATTGCCAAACCTAATTTATTAAAGCCATTAAAATATGAGCACAGGGAAATTGAGATAATAACAATGTCCTTGATATGTAAACTGCCATGTATATATGTTTTTGTTTTATAGCAAAATAGGACAAAAACTCTATGAACTTGAAGTAATAAACAAATTTAAGTTAAAAATTAAATCTGAAGTATGCAAAGATTAAAATTAAATTTTGATACTCTGAAAGGAATAAATTCAAACTACAGAGTGTAACCTTTACCTAAACCCTGCATACTACAGAATTCTGTGTGAGACAGACATTTTGCGGATTCCTGGCACATTGTAAGATAAAAATCAAACCTGGGTAACATAAAATCTTCCATATATTGATAAACTAATCAAAGAGGTCTATTGTGGCTGCACCACAATGAATACACACAAATATTGGTACTGAATAAGGACAGTACTTGTTTAGAATCATTATGAAGAATCAGAATGAGAACTATTATTAGAAGGGAAGGCAAAAAAAAAAGAAAAAGCGAAGCAACTGAGATCCTATCTAATACAGAATCTGGTGTATGACAGAAGTTTTTTTCGGATTACTAGCATATTCTAAGATAAAAGATCTAATCTGGGATTACATGAAATCTCCTCTAAAGGGATAAATTGGTTCTCATAACCATGAAATTATGTTTTAACACAGGTTTCACTGTAGCATAAAACATAACCAAAAATAGTGGTCCTGTGTAATTAATTAATGTAAATAGCAAGAATGTACAAATGAATATGTTAAGAGCTATAAAATTTCACTATAATTACACCAAAAATATGAATAGAAAAATGATCCTGGTAACAGATATAGGACAAGGGTATTTTTATCGGCGCCCTAATCACTATGTAGATTTTATTCTACTACTTCCCAATAGAACAGAAGCACTGGTAAACAAAAAGAACAACCAAAGGGATATATTCATAAAAAAAAATTGACACATAAAGCAATGAAGTACTAAGGTTTTAAAGGCTAAGGTTCAATGCGTTAATAGAAAAATGATCCTGGTAACAGATATAGGACAAGGTATTTTTATCGGCGCCCTAATCACTATGTAGATTTTATTCTACTACTTCCCAATAGAACAGAAGCACTGGTAAACAAAAAGAACAACCAAAGGGATATATTCATAAAAAAAATTGACACATAAACCAATGAAGTACTAAGAAAAATTTTGTGTGTGTGTGTGTTTTATTGGCACTGGTTTTGACAACCAACTGGCCAGTCAATAAAGAAAAATTGTAAAGTTGGTATATAGGTCGAAAGTAGAACCAAAGAATATAGACGCTTATAGAAGAATTTTTCACTTCCCGTTTAGCAAGTTGAGAAAGATTGAACAGAGTTGATCGCACGTTACAAAAAAGAAGGGAGGTGGATCGAGATGGATCGAGGTTTCACTAGGGAGCGGTCATGTCAGCGCTGTTATTGCTTCTAAAATATGAAAGAGTGGGGCAACAAATGCAACTTAGATATTTTTATGAGATGCCGCGTGGTCGTAGAAGAGGATTAAATTTTTGCATTTTATAAAAATTTTTAAAGAAAAGAATATATTTTATTATTATTATTATTTATTATTATTTTAACTTTTAATAAATTAATCTTTTTAAAAAAATATGACTCAAATTTTTAATTCAAATATATACAAAAGTATAAATAATATAATTAAAACTCTCTTCTTATAAACTATAAATAAAATTAATTAAGCGGCAATCACCGGGAGAGAACGCTCAAAAAATTGTAAGGTGTTTCGATCAAAAAACAATTCCTGATCTTGTTAGTACGCTAGAATTGCTTTTAACACATACACCAAAGAATTATTTTTTATATTATGAAGTATAATTTCGGATTTTTAAATTAAAAAATAAGTAAGTCTCAAATAACTAATCACCAGAGCTCAACAAAGGAAGATAAGAAAAATTCAAAAATTGCAGCTGGGGCATAGACCATAGCAAATCCTTAAACATCCAAATCAGCAACACCCGACGATAAAATGAGACTTGGGGAGAATAAAATCACCCCCTTGTAATAGAGTTGCTAAGAAATCAAAGTGCTCTAACGAGCAGACTAGGTCATAAAGCACCCTGACAACAGACACCACCCTGATACTCAACTAGATCGGGCTCAAGCAAATTTGATCATTAACAAACTAGAGCAAGCACTTGAGGCTCCTATCTAAGGTCAAAATGAACTCCTGCAGTTCCATAAAACATCGTTTAGCAAAGGGACTCTGTGGGTGAACTGTGTTAACGAGTATACAAAAAAATGGACGACTGAAGTGGTGAAGACTATTGAGGGCCTGTGGGAGAGAGTAAACTTAAATATAATTGTTTCAATAATATGCCTAAGCGCCCCATGATCCTCACCCGCGACCCCAAGAAAAAACTTGATGAAGGACCCATCTAAAAAGGCAAAATCAAGACCTTAACTCAGAAGACTTGTGATCTCTGTTCCACATACTGAACGACAGTAAAGATAAATGTTATAGAGGGAGGAGTTATGGAGATAGTTCTCAGATCAGCATACCTCCTATATCCTATCTACCTCTTTTTCTTCTTCCAGGCGAATTCATCTGTGAAGTTTTTGGAGCCAACGTTAGTCAGGCATTCTCAATAGGTGTCCAAACCATTTTAAACTTTTTTTTTCTATTCTGTTTCTGTAGCATTCGCATTATTTCTTATAGATTCGTTGGTCTTCCTTCCAGCCTTAATGTTCTAGCACTTTTTCTCAAATAATCCATTTCAACTGCCAACAATCTTCTCTTCAGGTCTGCATTAATTGTCCATACTTCAGAGCCATAACAAAGAACTGATTCAACCATGGTTTGCCCTATTCTTTTTTTGTTCCTTTGGACTTACTCCCTGATTAAGGGTAACATACTGCATCCTTGTCTTAGTCCTTTGGTTACTTTTATTGGCTCTGATAGTTTATTTCCGATTTTTAGGTAAGTAGTGTTATCCCTATATACTTTTGTGATTATTCCTAAAAAGTATGGACTAATGCAGAGTTGTTGTAAAGCTTGCCACAAATTAAGTCTTGGAACTGTATCATACGCTTTTTCTAGATCGATGAAAGCTAGATGTACTTCGGTGCCAATCGTTATTCTTTTTTCTATTAATTGTTGGAGTATAAACTCCAACAATTGGTTGGTTGGATATAAGTTATCAGTGCTAGATCTACCAGGCGTAAATCCACTTTGGTCTTCGCTAATTAGATGTCCTACATCATCTTGTATTTTTCCATTTATTATCTTTCTTTCAAACAATCTACCGAAAGTAGGTAGGATACGTAATCCTCTGTAGCAGTTAGGATCTTTTCGATTACCTGTTTTAAAGATGGACTCTAGGTGAGCGGTTTTCCATTCAGATGCTACTTTAATTTGTTTGCAACATTGCTTCATTAGAAAAGTTATTCGTTCTATTAGAAGTAGACCTCCTGCTTTAAGTAACTCTACAGCTATATTACCAGGTCCTGGAGATCGCCCATTTTTTATTTTAATTAACGTGGTACGGACCTCGTTATTAATAATATTAATGTTACTATTTGTTTGTCTCTCCATTCTGTATTCCTGTCCCATATATTCCAATCTGGACTGTTGTAGAAAATTTCAATAGTGATTTTCCCACTGTTCTATAGGAATTAAGTTACTTAAGGAGTTATGAGTGTTTTATTTTAGATTAGTGATAGTTTTCCATGCTTCCGTACTCTGAGAACCACCAAATAAATTTACAAACTTGGACACATTTTTGTTCCCAGAAATTGTATTTTGCTTCTTATCTTCTAGAGATGTTGGCGACCACATTGACCTATCTTATTCTATTCATAGCAGCGCGCAATAGATCAGTTGACGTTAGATCAGTCCATTTCCTAAGATTGGCCAGCCAGGATATACGTCTACGTCCAGGGTCTCTCTTACCCTCAATCTTGCTCTGTAGAATCAACTGTAGAAGTTGGTATTTATTATTACGCATGATGTGGCCGAAGTAAGCCAATTTTCTGTTTTTTTGTGATAATGTCTTTGGCTTTTCTTAGCCTTTGGAGAATAATGTTACTTGTATGGTGTATATATGACACCCTTAATATACGTCGGTAGCACCACATTTCAAATGCCTCCAATCATTTTATGGCATCTTCTCTAAGGTCCAGCTTTCTACTCCAGCTTTCTACTCCAGCTTTCTCTTCCAGCTTTCTATTCCAGAGAAGATGACACTAAAAAAGTAACATCTAAGAATTCTTATGCATATATTAACACTTAAAGATAAGTTGCAGAGAATCTTCCTAAGGCTGTTGAAAGAGCTTCTGGCTTTTTCAATACCAGTTTTTATTTCGTAGCTATAACCCAAGTATCCTTAATATTGCTGCTCAAAATGCATATTTTTTCCACTCTTTCTAACGGTGTATCGTTAATTGTAATTTGGGCGTTTATGCCGGTGTTCTTACTAATGATCACTATTCTTACATGCTTCTAAAACGTTATTCATCATCCTGAGCACTGTCTGCCAGAGACACTGTATCGTCTGCATGTCTAATGTTGTTTGTGTTGGCCATTTACAGCAATCCCATCTTCTGATTCGTCTAAGGCCTCTCTAAAGATGTTTTCAGAGTATATGTTAAATAATGCCGGTGACAATATGCAACCCTGTTTAACTCATTTTTCGACTGTGAAGATCTCGGGCAGTTCATTTTCTAATCGTATTGTTGCTTTTTGTTGGATATATAAGTTTGAGATCAGTCTTATATCCTTATCATCGAGTCCTGATGTTTTTAGGATCTCGATTAGTTTCCCATGTGGGATTTTATCAAATGCCTTCTCGAAATCAATGAAACACAGATCGCAATTGACATCCCTGGCTCTCTGTATTAGTATTAGTGTGCCTCTAATAGACTTAAAATTTCACCATGCACCTCACCAGGTCCTGGT
The DNA here is from genome assembly GCA_918026665.1 of Diabrotica balteata. NCBI lineage: Eukaryota > Metazoa > Arthropoda > Insecta > Coleoptera > Chrysomelidae > Diabrotica > Diabrotica balteata. The sequence goes on from OU898277.1 coordinate 160,149,868, forward strand.
GATTTTCCATCTTTAATCCGCTTAATGGCCATAACATCTTCGTTTGTTATTTCTGGGCCGTGGGGATTGTTTATTTCAGTCGGACTTCGTGCTGCATCTTCGAATAATTCTTGCATATATTCTTTCCATCTTCGTAATTTATCCTCAATGGTAGTCAACATTTAGCCTTCAATGTCTACAACTATTCCTGTTTTGTGTTGTTTTCTGGTATTCTGTACCTCTTTATTTTTTTTTGTCCATATGGAAATCGTCATGTTTGCGTTGTAGTGTTTCAACATCCATACATTTCTCCGTACTCTTTGATTGCGTATTTCTCCGTTTTTCCTTTGATATGTTACTCTATTGCTAGATGTTTTATTTGTTAGCCATTTCTTATACATTTTGTTTTTTTCTTGTATCGTTTATTTTACGGTTTCTGTCATCTATGGTGGTTCGTGGTGTTTTTGTCGTTGTTCTCTGTTCCTAATACTTCATAAGCAATTTTTTTTATTATCGTTTTAAGGTTGTTGTATTCTTGTTCTACATCCATATTTCTTTTTATCTCATTTTGTTCTTTTTCTAATCTAGATTGAAAAAGATGGATACTTAATTGGAATAAAAGGTGCAATTAATATCTCTCCGTTTTGTACTGTGTAGTTTTGTTGGACCTACCCTAATGGAATAACAACGAGTTCTCTGTACGTACCTACTTAGCGGAGAAAGGCAATGGATAGGAACGACTGGAAAGAAGTTCATGAGAAGGCTAAAATCCACGCAGAGTTGTAAAGACAGAATGATGATAATGATGAATTTTATTAATTATATCGTTAAATATTTCCAAAATTTCTAAATTTAATAATTTCTTCTCTGTTTTTAATATAATATCTTAACATAAAATTAAAACACAACACTGTTATATATTTAATTTGATACATTGCTCCTTATTATCATATTTCTTAGAAGAAAATAATTTTAAAATAACTATTTCTGTTTACAAAATATTTATATTTCAAACAATTTTATTTCAAATTTATAGTTCTTCACATGCTTTTAAAATTTTATTATATATACCAAATGTAGGTACCTACTCTACTTCCATTCAAGAGGGTATAAGCAGTATAAGTGCCCAACATCTGGCCAACAGACCTTTTTCGTTACCTTCCTTTCACTGACAAAGAATGTAGAATTTAGATGCAAATAACATTATTCTGAATTTCTCATAGTTATATAAGTATGTATATAAAATAAAAAAAGTATTAAATTAAATGTATGTCGATTGTATTGACAAGTATGGATATTAAATTTGTGTGCAAAAATGCAATTATTAAATCTGAGTAACTTATTTTGCCATACAGATTTATAATTGCAATATTTACATTTTTCATTAATTTGAGGTATTAGGCGAAACGTGTTATTTATTCGTATATCTAATATAGACTATACAGACCATTATTTTTAATTATGAGGTCTGTAAGATGTAATTTAAGGTTTATCGTTGTAATTGTATTATATTTAAATTCTTTAAATAAACTTCTGTTGATCGAGACTGGCTGAATGACAATTGTCCAAGCTTCAAAAAAAATTATTTTTTGAAACTTTTAATTTAATTTTTAAATGAACCTTTGTCAAAATATACTGAGTAATTATAGTACAATTACATCAAATATTGTTCGGACAACGCAATTAGAAAAATAAAAAGTTTATTTTTATTTTTTACTACTTAAAAATTATAACTTTATCTAGACGTCATCTGTGGGTTCGACATTCCGGAAATTCGACTCTTCTAGATTTAACAGAGAATCAAGTTGGTCAAAAATTTCTTTGCAGCTATCATTTTACTGATAGCAATATAAAATCAATAAACCAAAACGGTAAGAATATATTAAAACCTACAGCTATTCTTAAAAATGAGGTAACCTCTGCTATATTCGAAGCTTTGCAAAATAGAACTGATAATTCTTATTCAACAATTAACAATAAATATTTATTCAGTAATGACTCTTAATTAAATCTCAAAATTCCTATATCACTTAAAAGTGAACCATACCGTCAAAATCTAAATGATGCACACATGTCTTCGTCGTTGGATTTTTCAAATTGTGACCAAAATTTTTCTTCATTTTCTAATAACTACCCTAACTTAAGCGATAATTGTATTCAGAAAAATTCAGTCCAAATCCAATTAAATAAAAAAAATGAAGAAGTTAAAAATGCACAAGATGCATTAAAACGATTAAAAACTACATCAGAGTTAAAAATAAATAAAATTGTAAACAAATATGAGGCAAAAAGTAAATCTAAAAACAAAGTGATTAATAGGTATAAAAACCAAGTATATATGTTATATACAACTTAACTCGTAAATGAAATAAACGTACAAAAGCTTCAAACGAAGCAATAAAGTTTAAAAAATTATTTAATAAACTTGATGACGAAATAAAAGTATTTTTAGTTAGGCAAATTAACCATATTCAGAAAAGTAAATGGACTGAAAAAGATAAACAGTATGCTATATCTTTATTTTATAGATCTCCAAAACGTATTGCTACCTTCGAGAGAAAAAAAAACATTTTAAGTTTCCATTGCGTAAGTAACATTAGAATTTGGATTAATAAGTTAGATTTAAAACCCGGTAAATGTAACACTTTGTTGACATTATTACAAATTAAATCGTCGCTAATGCACTCCAAAGAAAAGGAATGTGTTTTATCGTGGGATGAAATGAGCATAAAAAAGTGGCTAGATTATAATACTAAAAAAGATATCGTTGAGGGGTTCACATATTTGGGAGAACTAGGTCGCTCTCCAACAGAAGGTAATCACGTTTTAGCTTTCATGTTAAGAGGTACACAAACTGATTGGAGGCAATCTATTAAGTACTATGTCGCCCATAACTGTGTACCTGGAAAAAAACTAAGCAATTTAATTCTAAATGATTTAGATTTCTCTCAAGAAGAAGCCGGTTTTAAAGTTAAAAGTGTGGTTTGCGATATCGGCCGTAGCAGTCAAACTGCGATAAAAAATTTGGAATAACGCCAGAAAAACCATCCGTTGAAAAATTTGGTCGAAATTTTTTTTTTAATTATGACCCTCCTCACGTAATTAGATGAAACTATAACGCTACTATATAGCAATTCCGAATTTAATTGATTTACAAAAATCATTCGATGAATTAAATGAAGTTATCGAAGAAAAAAATGATGGACAAATAAGCTTTAATAATAAACGTATTGATTCTGTAACTGATTTAGAGGTTTGCGCTTTTATGGATGCAGGGGATGAGATGTCAGAAAAACATGATGCAAATATTAAGAATACTATTTATTCTAATGATCCTTTAAACAAATGCTCACGGTTTTCAGATGCACAAGATTGTAATAGCGATAATGATGATTCGATAATATCTTATAAGGAAGTTGATGACTTTGTCGAAGATGAATTAGATAGTACTTCTAGCTTGAATGAAGTTTTTGATTGTAAATCATTTGATACAAATGTGACCATCAATGAGGAACTTTCAGAAACGAGTTTTAAATGTTTATCAATATTTGAAAGAGTATCAAATAATGCATCTTCGACTGGCTCAACTTCTCTTTATCTCAATTCACTCAAGTACCTTGCCGGATATTTTGCATACAAATGTCTAAAAAAACTAATTGTGAAAAGTGTGAAAATTATTTTGTTCATAAAAATGTTAATTTTATTTCAATGACAGATCTTTTATTATTTTTTAAAGCTTATAAAGTTTCTCAAAATACTAACAAACTTGGTAATCTTTGCGTACTTTGTTTAAAAAGTTGATTTTAAATGGTATAAAAAAAATTAAATGAAATCAATCCATCATTTTTAATCATTGACGACTCTTGTAAATCACATCGACAACGGTTATTAGAATTTTTAGTTATCAATAGGTCATCAATAGGTAATGTAAAAAAGCAATTTCAATTTTAGAATAAAAATTTCTTAAATATTTGCTCCGTGCGTAACTCACGCGACACCTACCGCCTTCATCTGACAGTTTTGGACCCCCCAATTTTCAGGTTAAACATATGACATATGTTTGACATTGTTAAATACATGCGAAATTGACAATTATTAATAATTAGTTTTTTAATTATATTTTTTCAGTTTATGTACAAAATAAATGTAGTATTAAAACTGGGTTTCTCACAATTCATCATAATATATCTTTTCAACCCAAACGGAAAAGAAATGGAAAAATCTAGTACTGGAAAATTAAGTTTTTCACGTGAAAGACCATATAATTAAAAACAATAATAATAAAAGTTATGATATAAAAGCTAAAGTCATCAGGCAGTTAGCTTGAAGCCTTATGAAATATTATTTAAGGTAAATTATTAAAATTTTTCCTATTTCAATAGCATAAAAACGAAATTATGTGATATTTACTTTTTCATGCTAATAGCACAAATCCATTTTTTTCTTTTCTTTAATTTATATGTAATCTTTGGGAACCTATAAAAACTACACTCAATATTTTTGCTATTATTAGCACAATTAAATACGCAACATGTATTTGTACACATTTTTGATAAAATTTATGCGTAAAAAGATAGGTCCAATTAGGTCATATTTCGCCGCTAAGCACGCTGGCATCGTTTCAAGGTACCCTTACCATGGTCACGCACGGAGCGAATACATTCAGCTATAACAATTTTTAGATTATTTTCTTCAATACCTTATCTATTTGTTCAATTTTTTTTATGCTTTTATTTCACTGCTTTATATTTTAAGTTATACACAGAATGTCATTAATATTATAAATATTATTATTTTTCCTTTTAATAATATTACTAATACCTTTATTAGTTAATTATGTTTTAGTACTAGTTGTTATTTTAAAAGATTAAATAGTACCCATACAGCGTAAAAACTTTCACATAGACTATTCATTAAAAGTTACTGTTAAATATTTCAAAAATAAATCAGGAATGCTTTTTGTTCTTATTAAAAAATTATGGATGAAATGGAAGTTTCGGCGAAATGGAAAATTTCATAATTTAGTAAAAAGTTTCATTGAATACTTTTTTGAACAGGACATTTGTTCAATGAAATAATTTGAAAAATTATCTAAAAAGTTTGACGAAAAGTCCTGAAAAAATTAAATTTTTGGTTGAAAAATTTTGAAATTTTTTACAAATGTTTCGTTAATTTTTGGGCAGAAAAACAGTATAATAAAAAGTTATGTGACGGTGTTTCGTAATGTAGGATATGTGTATGAATATTTTTAATTCAAAGTTATGAAATTAAAAAAATAAATACTTTGAATATTGTAAATATCATACATTTTTAAGTTTTAAAATTAAAAATTTAACAATTTAATATATTAAAATTAAAGATTTTATTGTGAAAAAGCAAAAAAAAAAGACAGTTTGCAAATCAATGGCATCGAAATTTGTTTAGGCGTAGATGCAAAGTTACATAAATAGCTCGGTTCGTACTCCTTTCCCACTTCCCCCTAACTACATATTTCATTAAGCCGACGGCCACGGCACCACGCTTTGGGTTTATGCAGCCACCCTCTTAAGGAGTGTTTTGACGTATAAACCGTAACCAAATGGCCCATTTGAACTGCTCTTCTATAAGCGTCTATATTCTTTGGTAGAACCATTGCCCGAATATTTTAGCAGTCAATATTTCACAACATTGTTAAGATAAATAAATATAAACAAAAAAAACTATTTTTGACATATCAATTCTGACACTCTGAGAATATTTACAAAATTAGTCATTGTTTTTTCACTTCCACCATTTTGTAATAAATAAAACTTGACTTACCTGTCTGTAAAACATTGTGAAACTGAATAGGCTCCGTTTGTCCACATTTTCTCAAAACGATTTCTCTGGCTGTGACGGGTACTCCTAATTGTTGATTCTTAGCAAGCGAACTGTTCCTTTGTTGGTTTTGATTTAACGAAAGACATCTAAAACTATCTTCCAAGCTCGCCTCAAGGATTTGATCTGGTACATAACCTGGTAAAGATGCATACGTAGTAATGCACATACAACTCAAATCAGAGTTTTCTTCGCAAAGATGCATGCAATGTAAATTTTTTTCAAGACGCGCACACTCCTTCAATGGGATGCGACTAAATGAACGCTCGCAAGATACAAATTTAATATATACCTTTGAACACGTGAATCAGATACGCAACTTCTAACCTTTGGCTTGTGATTCGGTTTAGGAAGGACGTGGTCGTGTAAAATGTTGACTGTTGGCAATATGCGCTGTCGCTTTGCTGCGTAATATCAATTGGTCGGTGCCCATTCGTTCAAATGTGTTGTAGAATAGCCCAATTTATTTTTTAACAGAATGCGTCATATTAGACGGCATTATTGCTTAGGCCAACTGGAATTCAATGAATGCAAACGGTTTAACGGTCGGCGAAGGAAGCCGAATGCTTAGGTCAACAAATAAATAACTGCATTGCAGGCCGGAATATAATAAAGTGTATATTTTACAGGTTTGTTTTCAATTAACAATAATATTGAAAAATAAATAGGTATTTTTCATGGTTATTTTAGTGTCATTACTAAGGTCTTTTCATATGTATGGAAAAATGTCTTACCATTGCGCCGATACATAAGTAAAAGTAGGAACATAATATTGTGGATGTAAGAAACATGAATAATGCAGTCTATTTGGCTTCTGAGGAAGCAATAATTTTTTGTATAGCTAATTATAACCAATGACGTATAATAAAGAACCGCGTATGATACAAAACAAGGGTCGTCCAAACAAGTCAGGGTCCAACATTTTATTTTAGTTTATTAAGGACCAAACAGGTCCTTTTTGAAATCGTATCTTTGTCAGTTTGCCCCTCTGTGCAGTAACTCTTGAAGAAACGCCAGGAGTCTTAAAATTTGGCTCATAGGATGAAGATCTTTATTAAATTTTAAATCAATAGGTCAAAAGTGGCAAAAGTCTCGTATAACCCCGGTGAGGGAGGACGTGTTCTCAGGTCCTTAATAAATAAAAATACAATAAACACAATGTATGTGAGTTATGTCTTACTATGTACAGTGTATTTTATTCTTTATAATGATCCGTAATTATGGTTAAATGGAGACGTTCCTAAACAAATCCCTAGATATTAAACGGTCGACAAAGGCTTTCGTTAGGTCCAACCAAGTAGGTATGTTGGGTCCTTTGATACTCAGTTGTACAATATTATTTTTTTAGTATTTCTTTTTATAAATCTTTTATAGAAACTTTCGTCCCATATTTTTCCGTACATTTATTATTAAATAAACAACTAAATATACTAAATATTTATACTGAAATTAGTACCTACTGGTATCATGATACATATTAAGAAAGCTATGAGACATTTGATCACAAAACTTATCGATAATGTAGTGATAGTACCTAGAAGATAATTCGGACATAAATTATGAAATACACGTCACAAGCAAAGGGGTTCTGAGATTGAAATAAGTACATCGAACACATTACAGATGGCCAGAGATACACTTTGCCCCAAATGATTATGCAGGGAAAGATCCAAGGAAAGGGAAGGGTAGGAAGAAGTAGAATATCATGAGACCGATACGGATGTACACCAAATGCAATTTTTAGAGCAGCCGTCTCTAATGTCCTAATTGCTATGATAATTGCCAACCTCCGTCGCGAAGACAACACTCGAAAAAGAAGATATTAACATAAATAAAATCATGATGAAAGAATGGATGATGATTTACACCTAGGTGCAGGTCTAAAGTACCTTTTGAGTGTACTTTTGCCAACGAGAGGGATTGGTAGAGGAAGCACTTATTTTGTTAATTAATTTATTTTGTTAATTGAACTGTTAAAACTGCAGAAGGATCGCAATGTACAATCTTGAACATAGTGGCTTTAATGAGTGGACAGCAATGATGTCAGATAACTTTTTATATTTTGAATAATCTTATACTGTTATACATATATAAATATGTGTGTCTGTGCGTGTGTATAACAGAAGTCTTTAAGTCTTTACTGAACACCAAAAAAGTATTACATCCAAAGATCCAGAGCAACGCTCAGAGGATAAAGAAATAGAAAAAAAAACACTAAATGCACCATTCCAATAGACATGCCGATAAAAAAATCTAATAAGTGAAACCAGAAGTTTAATCATAAATAAACTTAACATGAAGTAAGCCCCGAAATATGATCTTATCACAGATAGCGTGTTACAAGAATCTACAGAAAAATGCTTAAATTAAGAACATATATATTCAATGCTGTCCTCAAACTTGGATACTTCCAGAGGATCTGGAAAGTAGCACAAATAATAATCCAACCTAGCTACTAAGCCAAGCAAACAATTAGAAGTCATCTCCTATCGGCCGATTAGTATGCTTCCATCATCTTTGAGAAAATATACTTAAAAAAGCTAAAATCTATAGCAGAAATTGTGCACTTAATTCCAGACTATCAATTTGGGTTTCGAAATAAACATGGTACCAAAGAGCACGTATACAGAATCGTAAACAAAATGCATGACTTTCAACAAAAACGATACTGTTCTGTTGCCTTCATTGATATGTCACAAGCGTTCGACAAGGTCTAGTATTTTGGACTCTGCTACAAAAGTAAGAAGCTACTACCATACCCTCATTTCCTGCTACTCCAATTCTACCTAACCAATATATGCTTCCTTGCCAGGCAAAACAATGAATATTCTTGCTTGAATTCCATCGAATCAGGAGTACCATAAGGCAGCGTACTCGGAGCCTTTCTGTATCTGCTGTATACCAGTGATCTTCCTACTACCCCAAAGGTTACAGTAGCCACATTTGCAGACGACACAGCTGTTCTATCCTCACATGTCATGAAAACCCAAAGTGGCATCAGGCAACTACAAGCCAGTCTCAACATGAGTCGGAAATGGCTGTCGAAATGGCGCATGAATGCGAATGAACTAAAGTCCACCCATGTAATATTCACACTCCATAAAGAGATTTGTCTATCAGTACAATTAAATAACAACAATTTACCTCAAGCCGCAGATGTAAAATACTTGGGAATACAAGAGACTAACATGGCATAAACATATATTCATAAAACGCAAGCAGTTAGGATTAAAGCTAAGCTGTATATAGTAGATCATTGCAATCGGCAGAAAAGTTGTTTCCAGAGAATCAACTACTGGTCTATAAAGCCGGTTTAAAACCAACTTGGACCTACGGCTTCCAGCTCTGGAATTCATGTAGTTAGCAATAGTTACACTATAAAACAGAGTGCTTAATGAAATAACCTGTACAGGTCATATCCTTGCCACCAAGTCAAGAAGAGATATAATAAATCTTTAAGGTAACGACACCAATACTCTCTGAAATAATAGACTTCTTATAATGTAATAATAAGATTATTACCTGTGCACTTTTATGTCTAGTATTAAATTTAAAGAGGCAAGGGAGGAATTAAACATATCCAGGCTGCGTCCTGACTGCGTAATATTGGAATCTGGACAGGAGTAGGCTTTGAAGAATTTTGAAACAGAGAAATGTTTGTCATCATAACCGATAATTTCCAATGATGGAGACAGCATATAAATCAGATGAAAGAAACCAATGATATGGATGGAACCGTACATACCAATATAAAAGTCAAAGTAAGAACCTATAATATATCGCAGCCTCAAAGAACATGATCGTAGGAAGCATATGTTTTCTACACAAAAAAAAATACATATGGGGACTTGGACCTCGCTTGATGGATTAACGAACAACCAAATTAATCATGTGATCATAGATGCTAGACACTTCTCCAACTTTATGGATGTCCGCACCTATCGAGGCGTCAATATTGATTCAGATCATTATCTAATTGTCACAGGAATTCGGGCTAGAATCTCAAATGTGAAGAAGGAAAGAAGTACCAAAACAAGGCGCCTTAATATTGAACTTCTCAAAAATCCGCAAACCATAGAAAGGTTTCAAAACTATATCGAAACTAAATACATAACTACAAAAAATCTAATAATTAATGAACAATGGGAAATGTGTAAAAATTATATTAAAGACGCAGCAAATAACATTCTAGGACCGCAAAGACCACCACCACGCAATGAGTGGTTCAATGCTGAGTGCGAGGACATTATAAGAAGAAAGAACAATGCATATAAACTGATGCAGCAAAGAAGAACCCGAGAAAAAGAACAAAAATATAAACATCTCAGAAGAGAAGAGAAATACATCCATCGGAGAAAAAAGCGAACTTATGAAAATAGAATATTGGAAGAACTTGAGGCATTAAAAAAGGAAAATCAAACAAGAAAATTCTAAATAATGCAAGAAAAGAATTTAAACCAAGGATCGGACTATGTAAGGATAAGGAGGGCATATACTCAATACAAAAGAAGAAGTATTGAAAAGGTGGGTGGAACACTATAAAGAACTACTTACTATCGAAGTAGAAGATCCTAATCAACCACCCCCAGGAACAAACAACAATTCACCATTGGAGCCTCTATCAATTCAAGAAGTATGGGATGCAAACAAACACCTAAAAAATAATAAATCTCCAGGAAGTGATGGTATACTAGCTGAACTTATTAAATGTGGAGGTGCTACTTTGAATAATCATATATATAAAATCATACTGAGAACCTGGAATGATGAACAAATCCCGGAAGAGTGGTGTATTGGGATTCGTTGCCCGCTACACAAAAAGGGTGATTTTATTTTACACAATTGGAATGTAGAAACTATGGGGGAATAACCCTCCTTGATACAGCATACAAAATATTTTCGAATATTTTATATGGTCGCCTGAGTGCATATTCAGAGGAGCTTCTTGGAACATATCAAAGTGGTTTTAGGCGTGGTCGATCAAAAACAGACCAGATCTTTGTGCTAAGGCAAATACTGAAAAAAAACCAATGACTTCAATATCGACACACATCTTTTCGTAGATCTTAAATCGGCCTATGATAGTGTCCTAAGAAATAAATTGTATGAAGCCATGGATGAATTCCACATCACCGATAAACTGATAAGATCGGTTAAGGCTACAATGCGTAAAGTTGTTTGCAAAGTCGAAATACAAGGCGAACAATCACAGGCATTTGAAACGCATGTTGGGCTGCGACAGGGAGGTACGCTGGCGTGTCTCCTTTTCAACATAGCTCTGGAAAAGGCGGTCAGGAATGCCCAAATAGACAACAGGGGAAACATTTTTAATAAATCATCCCAAATTTTGGCATATGCAGATGATGTTGACCTAGTTGCCTGCACACCAAGCAAGCTAGAAGAAATGTATATCACCTGGTCAAATGCCTCAAAGAATATGGGCCTGCAAGTAAATGAGGAGAAAACTAAGATAATGGCATCAATTTATTAAAACCTGCTTATATTTGAACGAAGGATCCTGAGAAGAATATTCAGTGGCATCTGTGAAAATAGTGTTTGGAGCAGGAGGTAAAACTGCGAGATATCACAGATATAAACATATATTTGATTAAAGACGTAGCATCTCTTATAAAAATAGGAAGACTAAGATGGACAGGACATCTGGCAAGATCACAGCAGAACAACCCTCCTAGAAGAATCCTTATGTCACAACCTGTACGAAGTAGAAGTGAGTGAGGCCAAAACTCAGATGGAGGGATGGTGTAGATGAGGATGGTAGAAAAATAGGCGCAGCAAACTGGCAACAGTCGGCAATGAATAGAACTGACTGGCGTAATAGACTTGGGAAGTTCGAGGCTCTTTTATAGGGCTGTAGCACCAATGATGATGAAGAACCTATAAACATTTTTTGCAAATGCAATTCTAATAATGTAAATAAATAGCAAAAATCGGGACAGCGGAAGTGTCAAAGGGCATTATCATCCTAAAAAGTTAGTACGTTTGGTATCCTCCTAAACAGCAATGTCTTCAGCAGTAATAATCTTATTACGAAAACGTTCGTAATATATTAAATGTAAAGTGAGTTTACAATAAAGAGAGAGATAGGATAAAAGCTCAAAACAATATCACGTAAGAGGTAAAGAAATGATGAAGACGGGAAATGTTGATCACTGATTGTAAATTATTAAAAAATGCAATGGTTAAGGGAAATTTATGGATATGGCCGGGTACAATATTCAAAACTTATGACATAAAAACTCCAAAAGGAGCTCAAAACTTTACATAGTGAGGATTTATGTGTAACAAAGTAATGCATGACATGTTTTTTTCCATGAATAAGGAAATCTACTTTGCGGATTCTTCATATGTTAAGATAGATCTAAAGAAGTTACAAAGTAGTGAAAGATGTTATAAATCAGTAAATATATCGGAAATTTTCAAACACAGTTTAAATAGAAATTTTATCTAATAATGGATTTCCTTCAAGTACGGAGATCTAAGTCTAGATACGCCCAAAATAAGTGTTAAGTTCATAAGCAATAAATACATTCATTGCTTGCATCCTCATACGTTTTTGTTAATTCAGTCAACAAACATTCATTGCCGAAATACGTGACTGTCTACATACACATAAATAACATTTACATTCCGGCCTGTATTCGCGTCCTTTTAGTAATACTCAAATTTTATCTCTCTTTAGTTAAACAAAATGCCTATGATACCATCGCACTCTACAGTCACAACAATAAAAACGCCGGTATTTAGTTAATCCAAGTTTCTCGGTATATCCTGATAATGCTACATGACTCACTGACCTTTATTAATCATTTTTAAGTGGAACAACGGATAACCTTTCAAAATTTTGTGTACTTTTGTAAAAATTTATTATCAGCTCATGACTTATCATTCGTTTTTACAGTCATGTATTAAGCATGGACAAAAATAATGAACTTTGTTTTAAATGGATAAACAAAGATGTTTTCTTTCTTCCAGATGTTATTACAAAGTGTATTTTACAAAAAAAACTTTAAGAAAGTAAGAATTTAAAATACAATGCATCATAAATACAACGTGGTAGTCGAGTGACGGCTTATTTTCAAATACTTTTACTTTTTTAAATGGTTTTTTAATGTTTTCTGTAATTTTAACTTTATTTCTTAACGGTTGACAGCACGCTAAATGGTCAGAGGTTGTAGACCAGAAACATGCATTGTAGAATTCACAGAAGCATGTTATTTCTTAAATTGATTCTCATGGATTTGGTTTTATTAATATTGATTTTTAAATCTGTTTGAAAAATGTAAAGCGATGCCAATTGGTAAGCAACATCTGGGATCCTTCATTTTAAGAGGCAGATATCCTCGGGGTATTCTAGATCGCTTGGGCCTGTGGTTAACGTTCATTGTATGGCTCTTGTGTCGGGAGTTTAGTTTGGAGTGGAAGTAATCTATGGCTAGGTATATTGAAAATAAACTGAGAAAATAATATTTAAAATTGTTTCTACCTTCTGTGAAAATGTGTATATGTGTGAGTGTAAGCCCCTGAACTTCAATCTTGTTTGTTCTTAATGAAGGAAATATTGTTTTACATATTCTCTTGCCTATTTTTGTTATTCTCTCAAAGTTTCTATTTTAGGTATGTGATGCCATCCAATTTGACCGCATGTGTTCATCTAGGTTTGTGCTATGCTGGCCTCACTCTCTTTTGCAATAATTGCTTTGGCTCCCCACATTTCAATGTGTTAGTATCTAAGTAATGTCTGTGTTTTTAAATTGATTTACTCTTCTCTCCTTTGATCACTTCTGCTCGCTTCTGATTAGAACACTCTACACTCTATACTTTCTTCCGTTTTTTTTTGGGGTTCTAAATAATTTATTAACAAACTTAATTAAAAGATCATGATATTTATGAGACACATGGATTCTGTCCCATATGTATTTATTATTGAAATGTATAAGTTATCTTACTTGACAGATAACCTTTCAATCAAGTTCAAATCTCGTACTACGCTTTCAGATCAGATTACTCTCAGAATTCGACAGGGGAATCCTTATTACAACACAATTGAAATAATAACATTTCTTAATCTCTATCACGAAACTATGAAATTAAAATCTGGCATTACCTTGAGACGACCCAATGTAAACAGAGTACTATTTATCAGTGTTGTTGAGTATAGTTTCGTGATAAAAGAGGTTAAAGAATCGGTTCGATGGTAGTTTGTTTTTTTAAACACACAAGCCAATCATTCTACAAAGTTACACAGTTGAGTTTTTCAAAAATGTATTTTTCTCTTAGGACGATATTTAATTTGGTTGTTTGTGTTTTTACAAACAACCAAATTAAATATCGCCCTAGGAGAAAAATATATTTGGTGGTGTTTGTAATAACACAAACAACCATATTGGTCAGGAGAGTTCAATGTGAAAATAAGAGATAATTAGCAGAAAATTAAAGATATACATAAATATTAAGAAGAAATAGGGAATTTTAAACTTAGTAACGAATGATAAGAAGTTAAAAAACTCTAAAAGTAGTAAGTATACTATTATATAATTAAAAAAAATTACATTAAAAATCCAAAAGGATTATAATAAAGTTCAGAACGTTTTCGGCCTAGTCAGTCAATCTTCAGTGAACTTTTAGAGTATTCTTATTCTTTTTTAAGTGCTGTCTCCCAATCGGAGGTTGGATATGATCATCACTATCTTTACTCTATCTACTATTGTTCTGAATAGTTCTATAGAACTGCATTTAAACCAGTCCCTTAAATTCTTTAACCAAGACACTATCCTTCTTCCTATACTCCTTCCTCTTTGTTTCTTTTGTTCTAAACTAATATTTTTATTAATGGAAGTATCCATCATCTTTTGACGCTTGGGTGGGGTGGCAGTATGTCAGTACTTGTAGTAGAAGTAGTCGAAATGGACAGAAATGCGTCAGGAGAAGTTTCAATCATTGCAATATTCAGAAAGTGGACCATACAAGATGCATCTTCTACAAATGTGCATTTTTTGAAAAAAAAATTATTATTCTTATACTAGGTCAATAATTTTGACTAAGAAAAAGAATTCTTAATTGAATATTTACAATAAATAAATCCTTTGACGAACTATCAATAAATATTTGAAATCGAAAATGCAGATCAATCGTAAATCGAAACTCATTCATTAATCAGAATACCTAGTTATAAAAAACAAAAGAAAGAGTTAAGAAGCTGGTTACTTCTATAAAAAAAAGAAAAAGAAGATTGTACTATTGAAAATCAACCAGTACAAGAAAAAGAAACTGATAAAGATGACTTAAGTCCATGGTGTATTTTTGATGAATGGGAGATTGGAAATGTCCATTACAGTGGTGGAAAAACCATCGCGATGTATATCCTAACTTAACCACTATATTCATAAAATATTTTAGTATTGTAACAAAATCTGTTCCTTGTGAAAACATGTTCAAAATTTGGTTTAATTTTAAATAAAAGAAGAACACGGTTAAAGCCGGATTTATAAACGGACATAAACATAATTTTAGTCTTTAACCATAATCTTATTATAATTATAAGCATAATGTTGAAAGTTAATAAATAAATGTACCCATTTAAAAGCATTCATAATACATAAAACATAAATTTAGTCCTTAAAACGTGACCTTCAAAGTTGGTAACTTTCAACATTTATGAATTAAGTATTAAACATTATGGAATTGTTGGAATATGCGCATGTGTAATCCAACGTAAAAAATTAAAGAACTGTTCCTCATCCCATTCCTTATCACGCTTTCTATTTATGGGTCTTACACTATACCTTCTTACTCTTCTTTGCTTGTTAAGAACTCTGGCAGATATAGTCGCTACAATTGTTAAATAAAGTGGGACTGCTGCCATGGCCAAAGCAACTTTCCTATTAATCTTCATATTTATTTAAAATTATTTCACTTTTCTATAAATCTAAAGACCAGAAAAAATTCTTCAAGATCTATAAAAATTTGGTTAGGTTTGTATTTTCTGAAGTAGTTTTTAAATATTATGGTTAGGTATTATGTCTAGTTATAAACCAATCTTAAATCTTGTGAATTATGATTGTGGTTAAAGTTATGTTTATGACTTATGATTATGTACTATGTCCGTTTATAAACCTGGCTTAACAAGAAAAGTGGAAAAACTTATGTTTTTAAATGTCAATTTAGACGATTCGCGATTTAATAATGTGTAATGTAAATGTAAGTACTATCTGTATTGTTTAATTTATTTTTCAAGTTATAATAAATATATCCTTCGTTAGTTTCTTCCACTCCAATACTTATACATCATCATCAATCAGCCCTGAGTTGTCCATTGTTGAACATAGGCCTCCTCTAGACTTTTCCATCTGCTTCTGTTCTGCGCCTCTGCTATCCAATTAGTCACGATTCTTTTGAGGTCGTCGGTCCATCGCGTTGGGGGTCTTCCTCGGCTTCGCTTGTCAGCCCGTGGTCTCCACTCAAGCAATTTTTTTGTCCAACTGTCGTCTTTCATTCTTGCAACAAGTCCTGCCCATCTTCATTTTTGCCTTGTAATATGTTCGATAATGTTGTAATATGAGTTCCACTCCGGTTCGTCTACGAACTTCCTCGTTTCTTATTCTATTTCTTAGGCTTATTCCAAGCATTGATCTCTCCATCTTTCGTTGTGTCCTTCTCAATTTTTCGGCTGATGTTTTTGTGAGAGTTAAGGTTTCTGCTCCGTATGTGAAGACTGGTAGAACGCACTGGTTAAAAGCATTTCTTTTTAAATGGATCGGTATATTTGTTTTAAATACGTCTCTGATTTTTCCGAATGCAGCCCAACCCAGACTTATTCTTCTGAGTAGCTCGCATGTTGGGTTATCTCGCATTAACCTTATTTCGAGACCCAAATACACATATTTTTCCACAAGTTCTATGGGCGACTTTTCGATTTCTATTAGCTCATTGGCGACGAGATTGGTCATCATTTTTGTTTTTGCATAGTTTATTTTTAAAACGACTTTCTGGGTTACTTGCTGTAGTTGTTGTAGCATAACTCTGGCTTCTCCTAAGTTGTCTGTTATGATAACAATATCATCGGCATATCTGAGATGATTGAATATCTTTCCATCGATGCTAATACCCTTTGATTCCCACTCTAGCCGTTTAAATGCGTACTCCATAACTGTTATAAATAGTTTTGGCGACAGGGTATCTCCCTGCCGCACCCCTCTGCCAATTTTTATCTTCTCAGTCATGCAATGGAGGTTAACGGTTGTTGTCGCATTTTCGTATATATTTCGAATAATATTTGCATACCTGTGATCTATTCTGCATTCTGATAGTGCTTTTAAGATAGCAACTGTTTCGACTGTGTCAAATGCTTTGTGGAAGTCGACAACGATAAGAGCAAGGGGTCTGTTATATTCGATAGACTTTTCAACTAGAGTTTTAAGGCATTGCAAATCATCGTTTGTTCCGTGTCCCGCTCGAAATCCTGCCTGATCTGATTCATATAAATCGAGTTTTGCTTCTAATCTGTTTGTCAGTATTCGAGTAAAGAGCTTGTATAGGTGGTTAAGCAAACTAATTGGCCTATAGTTTTCGAGATCTGATTTATGTAGTCTCAATGACTACACCATCTTCCCCTGGAGATCTATTATTTTTCATATTTTTGAGGGCATGTTGAATTTCCTCTCGTGATATATCTGGTATACCGTCCGATCCTACATTATGTACCTTTTGTATAGGTTGTTCGATGAGCTCTGGAATAACTTGACTTTTATATAATGTTTCATAGAAACTTTCCACTATATGTAATATGCTTGGTCTATCTGAGATAATATTTCCATTTTTGTCTTGAAGTTGGAACATTTCTTTTTTGCCATTTTCCATTTTTCTCCTCAATGCTTTCATGCTTTTGTTGTCTTCTATAGTTTTTATAATTTTCTCGTTATTGTATTTTCTAATATCCCGTCTGATGGCTTTAGAAATTTCTTTATTGATGCTGTTTATATCTTGTGAGTCAACATTTCCTTGACCTTCAGCATTCTACGATCTTACATTTTTTGTTTCGTTTCTTTACTAATTTTTTGTTCTTTTCCATGTTTAGGGCCAAATTTTTCCTAGCTTGTGTTAATGTATCTACTATTTCTTCGTTTAGGTTATTTGCGTCTTCTCTTGTTGTATTTCTAAGTTACTGGTGATATATTTTTCAAAGTCAAGTTCATTCGTTGGGCGCATCCAAGGTTTGAATTTTTTACTTTTTATCATCTTCAGTCTTTCTTGCTTAATATTGATTTCACCAGTTGCTCGGACCATTCTATGATCGCTTGCAACCGAAAATTGATTTAAGACTGTAACATCTTTGACTATATGTTTTTTGTCAGTGATGATGAAGTCGATCTCATTTTTTGTCTTACCATCGGGGCTCTTCCAAGTCCATCTTCTATGGATCTTCTTATAGAAGAAGCTATTCATTAAATATAGATTGTTTTCTAATAGGAAATTTAAGAGTATTTCGCCCCTTTCGTTTCTACCTGGTGTGCCAAAATTTCCGAGGGCATTTTCAGCTGGGTCAGTGCTTATTCCTATTTTGGCGTTAAAGTCGCCACATATTACCGTAAAATGTTCTTGGTCTTCTGAAACAGCTGTGTACAAGTCATCATAGAACTGTTCTATTTCTTCGTCAGCGTGACTCGATGTTGGTGCATAGACTTGAATGATGTGTATAGAGTAACGGGTGTTTAGTTGTAATTTTGCAAGTATAACTCTTGTGGAAACTGCTTTTACTGATATGATATTCTCAGCTAGTTTTTTATTAATAAAGAGCCCAATGTTTCCATTCCCATCGTTTTCTCCGACATGATAGAAATTATGACCGGATTTAGTGACGGACATGATGAAAGTGGTTAGGCTTTCTCCTTTCCTTCTGACCTCAGCGACTCCAACAATGTCCCAATTGATTTTATCAAGTTCAGAATTAATTTCTATGAATTTTTTTTCTGATCGCAAGGTTCTTGCTATAAGAAATCGCGTTATTTTTAGAGATATATATATCTGTTAGATGGTTTTCTAAAATATGTCAGAATTTTGTCACCCCCCCCCCCCCAGAATCCGTGGGACTGACTGATAGTCTATCAGTGTCAGATTCTGAATTTTTCTTTCTACTCACCTGGGGTAAATCCGTTTTTGTATTCGTATCTGACATAATAAAGGGGTAATAGCAATTAAAACGTCACGCTTGCTTTGCGTGTTGACGAGATTTTAGTTCAGCCGCCCATTATGGGCACAGACGCTTTTGACAACCGCCCAATATGGGTCAGACGCTATCGGTTTGATTTATTTAATACATAATACTTATACACATAAACGATAATAGCCAATATGTTTGTTTGTGTTCTCGCTTATTTGAAACTACTTCTACTACTACTACTACCGACCATAAACTTTTACCTACACTGTATATCAAAATCGTAACAGTATCATGGCAAATGCACTGCTTTTTGCTCTATAAGTAGAAGTCAAATACTTAAACAAAAATACTTAGAACGTGGAAATACTCAAATGAAGTGTAACTCCATTCACAATCGACTAGAAACGAAAATTAAAGGACGTGATATATATATCTGCCTCCCACTTATCTTTCTATCACTCGTGAAGCTAGATAAAATATCTATCCATATGAGCCCGAATGGGTAACTTATGATCGGTTTAAAGATTATTCTAAAAAGGAAAACCAGGTGTATGCCAGCATACAACCAGAGAACAAAAATGTGACTGATATTAGAGCTATTAAATATATACCCGAAGGTGTTATTTTTTACAAACTCAACTTTGATGATTTATGGGTAGAACTACCGCAGCAAAGGCAACAAATATGCAGTGTTTGGCCCCAAATAAATTTGGAAACCAGAAAAATAAAGGCTCAGAAATGGATATATCTTCAAGATTTAAAAGCTGTTATCCCTCCTGATTGCCATTACTTTTACGATAATATCGAACATAATTAATTATTTTGTTTAAAATCTTTTTAATATGTACTTTAGTTATAAATAAAACTTAATTTCGAAATAACTTTTTAATTCAATAAAATACTTAAACCACATTTTGCATTATCATTTGGCAGCCAATCGTAGTAACCCACCGTTTGAAAAAAATAATTTTGAAAATTAAAAAAATTGATTATTGTACAATATATAAGAATACCTTGATATTAAATCAATAATTATTTATTTGAGTTTAACGATTTTCACATGCAGAGAATGTTCTTTTATCCTCCTGTAAAAAAAACCTATTTGTGGGTTACGAGCTTTTGCATCTTAAGCGACGATATGTGGTTCAAATTTGTTGGTACCGTAATATGACGTTGAATTTGAGTGTGCGCATCAAGATTATCATATAGAGGAGGGTGTACATTGTAGTGAAGCAGAATGAATCGAAATGAAGAGGAACGAAACGGAATGAAAATTCGAAGCAATTCCGCGGAAAATTTTTAGGCTATTAATTATGTACTTTAGAAAGGAACTAAAACTTTAAAGGGAATTTATTGTTTCATATGGACCTCCAAACATGAAAAAACCGCAGATTGCTACCATTTAAAGGGGTGCGTTTTTGAGAAAGGGGTGAATTTGTTTCTATGCACTAGGGAACATTTAGGTGAATTCTATACACTTTTCGTACGTACACATCTACAAAAAGATGTTAAAAATTAAATTTCCTATCGGAATATGACTTTTAAAGTTAAAATTAATTTTTAGCCCTATTTTTTGAACATAATCAATAGCCTACTTATTTGTATAACATGAATAATTTTTTACCAAAAGTAGAATCACGCTTTTAGCACTTAGCGTAAACAAAAGTACATGTTCGACGGCTTTTCTGCGAAATCACGCAATTCGTTAGTTTTTTAAGCTTTTTCCGTTTACCTGCATTAAGTTTTGTTGCGTTTTATTTGTATTTTCTTTTAATTTTTGATTTTAGTCAATATATTACCTACTACTTGGATCTATTTAACAAACTATTAGCAAAACCATTCCAGAAGTAGTTTGAGGAATCGGGGAAAAATTCGAAGTTGGTAATCGAAGCAATTCCGTTTCGTTCCGATCCACTCCGGGTTGTTCAGACACGTGGTAGTGTTCGGAATGTAATTACAGCCAACTCAATTTAGTGTAAATTTACGAAAGATACTAAAAACTAGTTAAAAAAACACATTAATAAAGTGATTTTGATATCAAATTGTAATTGTAATACTGCAATATCTTGTTATAATCATTATATTGTAGCATTTTTTACCGCCTATAATATTTTTTTATTTACTGTCTATATAATATCTTTACAAACTTTTGACTACCCTGTATATCGTTCATAAACAGCTGCATCGTGCAATTCGAGAGAACAACTTCAGCCACAGACTTTATCTGAGAAAAATCTTTTCCAGATAACAAATTAGGATTAATCAGTTTTATCTAAGAATAAAACCTTTGTTTTCTATACTTCCACAAAATTTTCTTAAAATTGATTTATTTTCACTACAGCTGTTTAGGCAGAGTGCTTTCTCAAGTGATGTATTTTTAGTACGCGTCTACATTTTATAATCTTTAACGGAATAAGTTGATTAGGGGAGAGCTGTTTGTCTACCTTGAGAAGTTGGTCATTTAAAATTGTAAACCACATATTTTTTGAATGTCAAAAGTATAAACAACCCACCAACAACCTAATTAAAAGAATGATGGACAAGAACATCCCACTTCCTGGTTATATTCTCTTTCTACTATCACTCAATGAAAAGAAAATGTTTAACTGCTTGATAACCTTTTTGTCTGATAGTAAAGTATGCCTGTAATTAGTACGATTTGTAACCTATGTTTAGAAAAAATTCATGAAAAAAATCTTAAAAAAAATATTAAAAAAAAAAATAAAAAAAAAAAATAAAATAAAAAGAATATAAAAAAATACTTAAAAAAATAGATTTAAAAAGAAAAAAAAATAAATTAAAAAAAAAGAAAAAAAAATAAAAATATACTAAAACAATCACTAAGAGGATCTAAACCTCCGAGATGTTGAATCGAGTTTATGTCCTAACGTAGTGAAAAAAAAAATATATATTACCATAGTTGTAGTTATTAACATAGTAGGTAGATATCTATATTTTTTATTTTTTTTTTATTTGTAAGATGTATACACTATGAATTTCTTATGGCGTCTTGCAATAACTAAATTATAATAAAGGTATGATACAGTATTTATTAACATAGTATGTACATTAGCTTAGTAAGGAATAATTATATTATTCTTATTATTATTATATTAATCATGTTTCACTAATTGACATATTTAAATTCTTAAAAAAAAAACTATGTTGATGGAGACTGGCTGAATGGCAATTGTCCAAGCCAAGAGGAAAAAAATTGTATCCGTATTTTTTAATTTATTAATTTCCATAAGCTTAAGGCCTTTATTTTAAATATGGGGAATTTTAAATTGGTCATTAAAAGAATGATTATGATCTAGAAGGTGAAGTGCGTACGTAAAATCTGTTTTTCTATTATTGAAAGCACTTTTATGATCTGCTATACATTTTTTAAAGGTTCTACCAGTTTGACCGATGTAAGATTTTGGGTAGTAACCACATGTAAGTTTGTAGAAGAAAAAACACTGTGGAAGTGTTTTTTCTTTTGGATCTTGTTATTCTTAATATATTTGCTTATTGGTTATTTGGGTTATTGGGTATTTGGTTATTGTTTGTTCTAAAAGACGGTTTTATTCTTTTCTTTTTTATATGTTTGGCTATTTTTGACGATACCTTATCTGTAAGTGTAATCTTACAAAAAGTAGGTACTTGGTTTTTCTCTGGTGGTGGAAAAATTAATTTTAGGGCTTGTGCCTAAGGGACTACCCCCACCGTACCTCCCATGCACTTCTAGCGACTTTTTACGCAAAGACACAAAAACGATTTTTTTGTGTTTTTTGATATATGCTGTCCCAAAAGGAATCTCGCAAAATTAAAAACGGGCCCTCTATCACTTATGGTTAGGCGAAAAATGCAGGCAAAAGCATTTAAGCTTCGATATAGTTTGTTTTAAGTATCGTCTTTAGGTATACAAATTTTGAAATTCATATGTGTACAACTCGTTAAGTTATGTATTTATTTGACTATTTGTACACCAAAAAATTGTGTACGACTTTACAAAATTCCCTAGGCTCTCCTAGTTCTTTTATATGTAATAAAATCTACTATTTAAAATGCTTATTTTGGGCCCAGCTTAAATTTTGCAAATTTGCAGGTTTTTGCGGACTTTGCATTGCAAAATGATTATGCTAACACTATTAAATCGATCCCAACTAAATTTAGCATACGATTCAGTTGTATTATAAAGTTTTTTATGTGGAATATGAAGGCTATAATTTATGTTTAAGGAGTCGAAAAAATTTAAAGGAAAAACTTCAATTTTTGCACATTTTTTTCCCAATTATTGCTATTTTTAAAACAAGAAACATAATTTTTTTTCAATTTCTAGCTAGTCAAATATTATGTAATATTTAAAAAGCGAAACTTTTACCTTATATAATTTTTTTGTAGGAGTAATATCTTTCGAGTTAGTCCAGGCTGTGAGGCCGCTCCCGTTGGGAAAATGTTTCTAATTCGGTTTCTTCGCGGATTCCGGTTCAAAAATGCCCCCTTTAAACAAATCTGAATGGTGCCGGGCGAAATTTTTGGGCAGAAATTGTTTAAACAATTTTTTTTAAACAAAGTCCAAAAATAATTTTTTTTTAATCTGGAAAACGTTTTTTTTAGGTTTTTTGGGCCATTTTAAACAAAAAAAGTCTCTTGTCATTTTTCTCTAAAGTTGATAGTTTTCGAGTTATAAACGATTTAAAGTCTGAAAAACGTGAAAATACGCATTTTTGAGGCTTGAAAACACATATGTAAATTATTATTTTTGAAGTTACCAAGTGTCTAAATCAAAGTTTAAACATTCAACTTCAAGATTGTGAAGAGTAATCGGGGCTTATTTTAATTTAGACCGTTGTTTTTTAATTGTTAAGTATGCGCGTACACTCAATTTTTCAGCCGCCGCGCGCTACCGTGCGCCTCTATCGTACTTATGCATAGTTTACATATACTTACAAATAATTATTATTTATTGAGTATATATTTATTTATATCAACTGAGTTATAATATAAATTTCGTCTAAAGTCTAATAATAGTTACATAAAATAATTGTACAAAAGATTGTTAAATAACAACCTAATAAGTATCACTCAGTAAAAGTATCTTTGTTTTCACAAAAATCTAAATCACATCCACATAATGGTACACAGTTGACATGATTTTTCTTGCAGTTGCAAGCATTAGTTTTGCAAGTCTTTTTGCATTTGCACGGTATCCCAACCCACCCCTATCAGACATATACCTAATATCCATATTGTGTAAAATCGAGAGTTTGATAGCGAGAATATATGGCATTTCGCCAAATATATGTTTTAGACGGTTTTAGCGAAAGCTCTTAACAAGTGTTGGTAAAGTGCGTCAGAGGTACAAGGTATATTGGCTAGATTAAATTAAATTTTCAGTCACACTGTCTTTTCGTCGAAGAGCAGCATTTTGTATTGTTATGTAAAAATCTACTTTAGGTTTTTGCACTAACTTAATATTGTTGATGTTATTACAAAAAATACAAACTAAATTTTCTTCGGTAAGTTTTCATTTAAGAAGATTTACGGAAAAAGACATTTTAAATCCATTCACATTTTTTTTAATAACACATTAATAATATAATACTCTTTTAATGGGCATTAAACAATAGTCTTCCTAATGATCGTTTAAGTAATAACAAATCAAGTATGAGCGCGCGATTGTTAAACAGGTAAAAACTTGCATTGTTGCGATAGTATATTGTTTTTAAACACCGCGCAATTTAAAATTAAGTTTACTAATATTAATATTTACTGCATTGTATTATTTAGATAATAATTTAAAAATATTATTTACAATTGATATAAATATATACTCAATAAATAATAATTATATTGTTCAAATTTGGAAGAAAAAAAAACTATATACGGTTATTACATTGCGATGATTGATTTATTTAATTAGCCCAATGACAATAATTAATACCTACATAAATAAATTATGGAAAAAACTATGTTAATAAACTTCAAGGATTTGTTCGGGTTTTTTTTGCGTAAGTGTATATGTAAACTATGCATAAGTACGATAGAAGCGCACTCTAGCGCGCCGCGCCGCGGCGGCTGAAAAATCGAGTGTACGCGCATATTTAACAATTAAAAAACAACGGTCTAAATTAAAATAAGCCCCGATTACTCTTCACAATCTTGAAGTTGTTTAAACTTCAATTTAGACACTTAATAACCTCAAAAATAATAATTTACATATGTGTTTTCAAGCCTCAAAAATACGTATTTTCGCGTTTTTCAGACTTTAAATCGCTTATAACTCGAAAACTATCAACTTTAGAGAAAAATGATAACAGACCTTTTTTGTTTAAAATGACCCAAAAAACCTAAAAAAAAACGTTTTCCAGATTAAAAAAAAATATTTTTGGTATTTGTTTAAAAAAAACTGTTTTAAACAATTTCTTTGATGGTACACAAGGCAAATATCGAACACAGTAGGTAATCAAATCTTGCCCAAGTACTTTCGATCACAAGATCATCCTCAGGGGCATTTCGTCAGTTGTGGCCTATCCAGCAGTAACAGAATGTCATAAATGTAAATTGGGACATAACAAATACACTAAACAAAGACAAACAAACACTTTAAAATTTAAAAATTGGAGAAGCTACATTTTATATAGAAGCCGGAGACAGAATTTGATTGACATTGAATTTGATGACATTTGATTAACTACTGTGTTCGATATTTGCCTTGTGTACCATCAAAGTTCATTTATTCGAACATTCAACCTTATATTGATTTTTTAAACAATTTCTGCCCAAAAATTTCGCCCGGCACCCTTCAGATTTGTTTAAAGGGGACATTTTTGAACCGGAATCCGTGAAGAAACCGAATCAGAAACATTTTCCCAACGGGAGCGGCCTCACAGCCTGGACTAAGTTATTCACGAAAATATGGGGGCAAAAAGCAAAAATTTTCGATTATTTTTTCAGATTTTGTTGTGATTATTGATACAAGGTACCTACATTCTGAAGTGATTTCAACAAAAAAAAAATATGACTCCTATGGAAAATGTCCATTATGGTCTGCTTTTCGACCCATACCACCTGGACTATCCATTCAGGAAAAATATTATTGAAATTACAATTTGATATCGAAATCGTATATTTTTAAACTAATTTTTTGTATCCTCTGTAAAGTTACAGTAAATAAAGTTAGCAGAAAGCTGACAAAATGCTTTTAAAAAAGTCCGTTCTTTCCCATTCTAATCTGCGCTGACGCCGTGACGACCTGCTTTAAGAGTGCGAAAATATAGTAGAAAGAACATGATAAAGACTTAAAGACTAAACTTACTTGCATTTATTGCATAATCTTCCAAAACTGTATTAGTTTTTACTTGTAAAATCGGTAATGGTTTCACAGCAACAAACCTTACAGATGACCGTCTTGAAGGTTTTGAACTTGTTATCCGTGAAGATTTGCCAGGGGTGACTGTTTTTCCTAAACAAAAAAATAAAATTATCATTAAGGTATTTATGTATATTAACTTTTTATATAATCAAGTTTCTTTAAACCTCTCTTTTAAGAGGAACTGTTGTGGCATTTGGGAGTAGTTATTGTGCCTTAAATATTTAATCATGAGTGAAAATCATAAAGAGACTGTTTCACTTCCTTTAAGGGGACGACGCAAAAAAGAAAATAAAGATAGGTTTTAGTTGTTAATATCTTTTCCCCCCTCAAGAACTTTCCTTCTATTTGTTAAATAGTTGTACCTTAAGACCTGAAGATGCATAGCAAATTATAGTATATACGAAACCGGTCGTTGTTGGTAGAATAAATTGATTGTGAGTAAGTCTTATTCTTTTTTCTTTTTACCTATTTGAAATGGACTCACATGGGCAACATATTTAGGATTTAAAATACAAATGGAAGAAAACCATAAGTCTACGTTGTGTAATAGTGCAGTGGATTAAACTCCACTCTTGTATTCGTTATATTCCATGTCCCAAATACATCTTCTCTTTTGTACTTCATCGATGAACAATTCCGTATTAAAACTTTCAACTTCCATTGTAGACAGATCACTTTTCAACACGTTTTGTAAAAAAATCCTTCGCCTACTTCGGTCATTACTTTACCAATCGGGAAACTTTTTAGTGAATATAATATAGGCATTGAGTACAGTCATATCAATAATTTCCATAAAAATCCTAAATGGCCATCTCCTACTTGAAGGAACACATGTATATTCTCTAGTCATTTTATCTCCGGTGTCAACGGACCCTTTGATTTTATTATAGTGTAAAAGAATTTCAGGCTTACGTTTTGATTTTTCATCAGAGGATATTTCGTTGCTGTGAAACTGTGTCGATAAAAGAATAACTGCTTTCTTTTTTGTAGGTAGGTAGGTAGGTAGAGCAAATTCGGCAGAAATCTCTTTTTTGTTAGCCCTTAGAGTTCCCGTAATTGTAAGTTGATGTCTTAGCAGTTCTTCGGCTAGGGGAATCGAGGTAAAAAAATTGTCTGTAGTAACTCCACTCCTCGATCCAAAATAGGGTCTAACCATACCTAAAACTACCCTAAAGCCTTGATTCATTTCTAGTTGTTTTTCTATCATTCCAGTGTATATCTGACTGTTAAAAATATAAGCAATATCAGGGTTCGAACAAACCCAAATTTTTTTTCCATATCGACCAGGTTTACTTTTTATAGAAACTCTAAATCGACTTTTTTTTCCTCTGAATGTAGCTAACCTCTCATCGACTGTGATATTTTGACCAGGTGAATAATTATCAATGCAATTTTTTACAAATTGGTCATATATATTGCGAACTGCTTGAAGTTTATCTTTTATTTCTATTATTCTATTTGTTCTTGTGGAGACGTCATCAAATCTTATGTGTCTGTAGATCATCTTGAATCTATTTTGAGACATTACAGCAGTAAAAAATTTTTGAATAGTTCATTTTTGGCCCAGATTACCGCCAATTGAAGTTTTCTTCCGTGATTCCTTCTACTAGCTATAAGTACTGCAATGAAAGTGTATAATTCAGTAATTGTAACATTTTTCCAAACCATTTGATCAGCAGGATGCTTTTCATTACATTTTTCAGTATATACTTCTCCGTGTCGATTTGTGTGCGTGAATATGTCAGCTAGTATATTCTCATTTATATAGCATTCCAATTTCTTTTATTGAAGTAAGAGCCATGCTAAAACAAATTGCGAATTTATTAAAACATTTGTTTATTTTCAAAATGTAATATTTTGAAAATTACGTCACCTATTATTTTGTAACCTTCACGACAATTGACTATATTATGAGCCCTGCGCCTTGTAGGTGCAGGTGGTTGTGTTTTTCATTCATATCCAGATTTCGATTTTAGTATTTCAGCAACTGGCTCAAAAGTAGATTTTTCACTTTCGTTTTCAAGGACTGTAATTTCATCTAGAACTATTTCTTGTTCTTCGATATTTTCCGTACTTTCTGATTCACTATCACTAAGTTCGCATTCATCGTCACTATTGTCACTTTCTTCCAAAATTCTATGTAATTCATCTTCAGTATAATATTTAGGTACGTCGCGTCATGCGTCATTTTCTGTGAAATACACACATCCGTGAAGTAAAGCAAAGTAAAGACTACTAATAATCGAAATAAAAATAGAATATTGTTTATGTATTTAGGTGGCCTACCACAGGAATATATGTATATGATTTCAAGTTACGGAAAGGTTAATGGAATGTGTATTAAAAAAAAAACTCATTCAATCAATGATGGCTAAGGTGGGTAATTAATTAAAAATAACTTACTAGTAAATGAAGATGATTGGTCATCTTTGGCAGGTCTTGAGAATAATGTACTTCTTTTATATAAGGACAAAGATCTCCTCCAACTTTTTCCAGCTTTCAGTACTACAGATTTGGGTGATTTAAAACTTTTTGGCGCCTTGAAATAATTTGAATCTACATATGAACTATTTACAAGATCTGAGCTCATAGACAAACTTTCACTTTTTTCTTGAGGAACATTTGTTGTACTTCTGTTTGTGTTTGCTTCATTAATCTCAGATTGAATTTCACTTGGATCATTGGATCTTGAAGCATTTAGTTTTACAGACTCATTTTCATTTTTTCTCTTAGACTTCCTGTATTTACTAGCAGATCTATTTTTGGTACTTAAAACATAATCATCAGACTCCAGGTTCGTTGAACCCTCAATTTCCTTTTCTTTCGTATATTCAGAAACAACCTCGATACTTCTTTCAACAACGACTCTTTGCTTTGTTTGAGCATCATCAGAAATTTTATTTTCTACTGAAACCTGAACTTTTAAATTGTATGATTTTTCTTCATCTTCATGTATTCTTTGAGTTCTTGGCTTACTGCTCTTATTTTTAACATCTGATAATCCTTCCTTAGTTGCTGAATCTTCAGATATATTTAAATTAATATTCTCTTTACTCTTGTGTGTTTTATATTTACTTCTGCTACGTTTATAAGAACTAGATTCAGTTGTACTACTATCGGGTATGTTAATTCCATGTTCAGAAGCATCTAAAATGTTATTAATACTCTTCTTAGGACATATAGGATTTTCATTTTCATTATTTAATATAATTTCTTCTTCTCCGATATTATTGAGAGATTTTAATGAATCTTCAGCTGTTATATGCACGATAATGCTTCTATTATTTTGTGAGCTATTACCTGATCTTGATTTTTTAATTCTATTAGGTTGAATTGTTTTATCTGCTTGTACAATTGTTTCACACATACCATTTCCATCGGAATCTATTAAATCATCCTCAGCTGTTACATGCACAAATGAAGATTTTCTGGAAGAACGGCTACTTTTAACGTTATCAGTAATATTGTAAGTGGATGGCCTTTTTCGTAAACTGATTTCTCTTGTATAATGTTTTTTAGCTCTTTTATTATCTTTAGCAAATGTTTCTATTATAGAACTTTCTATTATGTCAGAACCATAAGAAGTATTACTTATAGAACAAATTTGTTTCTCTGTGAGATTGGTTTTATCCCCATAATTGTTAGTATAAAAGGTTTCAAAGTGTTCCCTATTGGATATATTCATAAATATTTGATCAACTTGTAATTCAGAGTAAACTTCAGTTGTATGATTAGTTTCAACAATATCCAAACTTTTTTTGTCTCTGACTAATCTTTCAGTGCAAATTGGCATCAGATGGCTGTAATCATTTGCTATAAGTTTGACTACAAGTTTTTTGTTTGAAAAGACATGTTTAGAAGAAATTTGTCCACATTCTTCATAGCTATGAGTATTACCATTTGGTGACAATACTCTGTTGTCTTCTTCTGTGCATTTGTTAACATTTGTATTATTCATAGAGAGAAATTTATCTTGAGAATTTTTTTCAAAAATATTTGTTAAAATAACCTTTAATTGTTTTTTATTTAGAGGTAATGTGTTTTGATCCTCTTTGAGAATTTGTTCTTGATGATTAAGGTCCAAATTGCTAGCATAGAATGATTCAAAGTCCTCTTCTTTAGATTCCAGCACTGGTGAATTTGCCACATTAATTCTTAAATCTTCTGTCTGGTTAAAACCAAGAACTGTATCTGTTGGAGCATTTTGTCCAGAGATATTTTTTAAAACAACCTTTAATTCTTTTTGTATTACAGGAAATTCTTGTTGATCTTCTTTTGAAACAGATTGGTATTGATGATTAAGGCCCGAATTGTTTAATTTACTAGTAGTTTGAACTTCAGATAAATCTTCTGTATTATCCATAAGTTGGGGACTTAAATTATGTGAATAAAACTTTTCAAAATTTGTTACTGAATTAGGCACATCACTAATTGATATATTGGGCATTTTTATATACAACTCTTTATTTTTTTCTTTGTTTTTGTTATCTGATTCTTCATGGGAACCATCATCAAAAAGAGAGGAATGTTTTTTATGTGTTGTTGTGTTAAATGTTGTGATTTTTCTTTTCGTGACAAAATTCACAGTTGATAGCTGAGATATCAAACTCTCCTGCTGGTTGGGAAGAGATATATGTTGAATTTCGGATTTAGCAAAAGATTCAAAACTTGTTATAGCTTTATTTTTTCTGGATATATATTTATGTCTTTTCTTGAAAGATTTTATAACTTTTCTATGTCTCAGTGTTATAAAACTTGTTCTTCTACCAGGTGAATTAAAATCTTTTGAATTATTTATTTTTGGAGAATATTCTTTCAAGACCATTGAAGGTGGTGCATATTTAGAATTGTTCTTATCAAAAATTAATCTTCTCAGAGGTGTATTTATACTAGTAGGTGCAGGAAATTCATTGTTCCAGCTGTCAATTTGCTGAAACGATTTCTTTAGTAAAGAATTAACTTTTATTGGAGATATTGTGTAATTTTCAATTTCGGCCTTAGAAGGAGCTATGGGAGTACTACAATGTACAAGTTTCTGTTGCAGATTTCTTGCAAAATGATTACTACTATTTTCCATCAAACTTATATTTTTTGGTATTGTTATGTAACTCAACGAAGTATTTGGTTTCTTCTTAATGGTCTCAATTTCCAGACTTTCTTCAATCCTTTCTGTTGAAGGTTGATGTAGATGGCTTAACTGAGATTGTTGACTGTTAGAATCATTAGTCAAACACAAATTGGCTTTTTGTCGTCTAGTCTTTGGTGATGATACTAAAATCTTGTTTTCATTACCAGAATTTGACTTTAAAGAATCATGTATGGTAGGTGGTTTTGGTGGACTCTTTTTAGTTTTTAATAATTTGTCAAATGTATCTTCTGTACTTATTTGTAAAGAATCATCTTTTAATAAAGATTCGCAGTTTCTTCTTGTGGGCAATTCTTGAATTTTGAGTTTTTGTTTCTTTCTTCCTAATAGCCGTTTTGTCATATTTTTTGCAAATAAAATATTAAAAGCATCTATAGAGTTATTAACTAAACTAGTATTTGAATTTACGTACGTTCTAACTTTCTTTGCAGGTGCCATTCTCACAAAATTTTCAATCAAAAGTTTAAAATTAAAATTTTCCAGTAATAGTAAACAAGATTTGTTTATAATACATGACAGTCGCTAGTACCACCACACCAAACCCTGAAACAGCGGGAGAAGAAAAAAATTCAAAAATTCACTTGAAATTAATAAATGATAGGGACAATTTTTAATTATTTGCTCAATAATTAATTTTTTAAAATTTTTTCGCTTCATAATAACATAGAATTAAAAATATTCACGTATGTATAGTTGCATACTATGCAGATAATTTATGATTAATTTCTAAAAAAATATTCATTTTACATTAGTATTGAAACAATTTTTGGAACATGGAAAAAACAACAAAACATCTCACTACATGAAAAGCTGCAACCGGTTTTATATACCATAGACCTATTCGCTGTGAGCCGATGAGTAGAGTAGAGGGGATTTGACAGTTTTCACCAACGCTGTTAGTGGCAGTTTTGTGCATTTAACTTGTAAACATTCAAATAATGGCGAATATGGATTTTTCAAAAAGAAAAATATATGATACATGTAAAAATACTGGGTACAACAGTCATTGTAAATTTTATTCATTTCCTGTTGCCAAGCATAAAATAGTTCAAAGAGAAAAATGGATTATTGCTATCAACGAGAAAAATAAGTAAATAACCTAACATGATATTTGTATGGTGTAAAATTAAAAAGCTATTATATTCCGAAACATTGCGTACATGCCCTGCATCAACTAAACCTTTTCCCTTTTTTGGTGTAGCTGGTTGAAATGGGATATCATGTGATATAGACTTTAAACCAGTATAATGGTTAATATCCATTTTGATAAAATTAAAACAAATTTAAGAGGTGGAGGCCATAAAACGAAAGAAGAAGAGGAAGAATTAAAACAAATTGATATCTAAGCACTAAGGCCTACGCACACAAAAAATAACTCAGCAAAAACAGAATAAAATCAAGTATTACAACTAAACAACTAAAGAATATAGACGTTTTAAGCATAGTACATGTATTGTGGTTTTAAGCGTCTATAACCTTAAATATTTGCTTTAACATTAAATATTTTCATATAAACTTCTTCTTTTTCTCAATGACCTCTTGCGTAAGTAGTCATCCAGTCGCAAGAACTGATATCTTAAATATTATAATTATAATGAATAAAATAACAAGGCGTAATTACTTTTACTATTAATTCTGTGTATTCGTTCATTAATCAGTTTACCATAATATTTCAGTTCATTATTTTGTATTTTTAAATAAATATCTATTTTTCTCGTTTTGTCATATTTCATTTACACTGATTTTACAAGAAAAGTACAAGTTTCAAACCGCGAGAGAGCGCTACCGGCGAAACTCACAGCGAATAATATATTATTTAGTAGCAGAAGGTATACTCGATTCGCTAATCCCAGTCCGAGTGATTTTAGTATGTAATTACATGATACTATGAATAACAAGCATCGAGCAAAAAGATAAAAGAGGGAATCTAATCGTTAGGATTAGGAGACCAAAAAAGTGGCCTCTGATGGCGGGCATATCCGGAAATGCAAAGGCGCTAAATTTAAATTTTCCAACACTTGTTAACAATAGCCGTAAAATATTTTTCAGACAAGAAAGTTTTAATTAAATATTAACGATAATAATCTAAAAAGTGACACAATTGGTAAAAAACTTCAATATAAATAAAATTTCATGTGACAGTTGGGACAAACAATAACATAACCAAACTAAATTTGACTTCTTAAACAAGGAAAGAGACTGTCTATCCTTGTTTAAAGTGGCCTCTCAAGATAGCACTTCCTGTCTAACAATATTTTTGTCCCCACTACCTTTACATTCCCTCTTTTATCTTTTTGCTCGATGATAACAAGATAGGATCTTCCCGTAGCACAAAATCGGTCGTGTTCGCGCATGCCGTCATTGGAGAGTAGAATTTGAATTCTTGTTAAAGTTAAATGTGATTTGTATGCATTCTGTGATGAAATTACTAGACGAAAATAAGTTAAGAGGTTCAATAATTACAATAATCGTACACATATGGATATCTCCAAACTATTTATTAAAGATTATTTATTGACACATACAAAAAACTGACATTTCGAACGTGCAACTCTCCAATGACGTCACGACTTATGGGCAATAACCAATGACGTATAATATATAGACTACGCAGTCCCCTATTCTCGCTATAGAATCGAGTGTCCGAAAGATCTCGGCTCAAGGTTGAAGGTATGTTTATCAGAACAGCGGCGTGCTCATTTATATATTAATGACAATAATTATTTTTTTAATTAAAATTAAATATTTATGATTTCTTTCTGTTCCCGTTTATAAGAGAAATAATTATTTTGATAAAATAGTATGGCATTGTACTAAAATAGTAAGTAAATAACTCTCAACAATTTAAAATAAAATTTGCTTGTCACACAAAATAGAGAAAATGTTTTCATACGGCTATGATGTTTTCAAACACAAGATCAACTTCGTGATGCTTCGTAAGAAATCATGAACTTCGTGCATCTTCGTATCAAAACAATAAACAATAACAAAGGTATTCATGTTTTGGACACTTTTTAAAGCGTTCACCGAGTCTATATATTATACGTCATTGGCAATAACTTATCTTATTATCATAGTATCATGACAGACTAGAAGTAGCTGGAAATTACTATACAACCAAGCGCACGTGCTCATAACACATTTCATTAGAGTATTTCGTAGTATTTCGTGAACAAATAGAAGAAATGGAACAAAATTTCAAAAAAAAAAAAACGAAATTAGAGGAGCTTACGAATACCTAAAAAAGATAAAAATTATTTTCAGACCCTACTTGGAACACAAGTAGATATGGAAGATGAAATGGGTACGAACCATGTAGAAGAGAACGAAGTTGAAGTAGAAGCTCCAACCATAGAGGAAGTTCTCGAAGCTATTAAGGCCCAGAAAAACAATAAAGCCCCGGGAGTTGACGAGATTCCAGCAGAACTGTATAAGGTAGGTGGCAACCACCTATCAAGTCATATCCACGCGCTTATCAAAGAAATAGGGCAAGAAGAGAAAATACCCGACGAATGGAAGAAAAGTATAGTATGCCCAATCTATAAAAAAGGAGACAAACTCCAATGCAAAAACTACCGTGGAATTTCTCTATTATATACAGCGTATAAAGTCCTCACGTATATTATAAACCAGCGACTCCAACCACTAGCAGAAAATATTATTGGAGAATATCAGACGGGGAAGATCGACAATGGATCAAATATTTACAGTCAAGCAGGTCTTGAGCAAATCGTGGGAACACGACATTGATGTTCACAACGTGTTTGTAGACTTCAAACAGGCATACGATTCAGTCAAAAGGGACAGACTATACTATATATTGGCAGAATTAGCAATACCACATAAGCTAATTAGACTCATTAAAGCCACAATGGATGAAACTCAGGCATGTGTACGAATACAAAACAACCGGACAGACTTTTTCAAAATCTCGCAGGGACTAAAGCAGGGAGATGGGCTGGCACCAACATTGTTTAACCTGGCACTGGAGTATGCGGTTAGGCAAATGCAAACTGGACGAGAAAACCTACTGACCAATAAAACGGTTCAACTGGCTGCCTACGCCGATGATATTAATATTATGAGTAGAACATCAACAGGAGCACAGGAAGCATACGCAGAGTTAAAAACACAAACGAAAAGGCTAGGTCTGGAAATTAACACAGAAAAAACAAAAATAATGGTACAGACGAGAAGAAATATAATCCCACAAAACATTATACATGAAGATGACATTGAAACGGTTGGAAAGTTTACATACCTGGGAGTAGAAATATATGCCGATGGAGCAGAGGATGGAGAAATACGAAAAAGGATAACGCAGGCAAACAAAGCTTATTTTGCCCTCTCCCATATATTTCGGTCTAAAAGTGTCCACCGAAATACAAAGATGAGAATCTATAAAACTTTAATTCGGCCAATAGCATGTTATGGCAGCGAAGCATGGGTCCTGAAAGAAACATCCAAAAACAAACTCGACACATTCGAAAGAAAAGTACTGAGGAGAATACTAGGACCTGTGAGGGAAAACGGAATCTTCAGAATTCGATATAACAACGAGCTCTATCAACTGTATAAGGAAACACCCCTGTCAGACTTCATTAGAATACAAAGATTGCAATGGGCCGGACATGTGATACGAATGGGAGAGGATAGGCTACCAAAACGAGCACTGAACGCCAGAATGCAGGGAAAGAGACCAGTTGGAAAGCCAAGAAAGCGCTGGGAAGACACAGTAAGCAGCGACGCACAAGCACTTTTAGGAGTCCGTGTATGGAGAAGAGCAGCCACAGACAGACAAGGGTGGAGGCAAAAAATAAAGGAGGCCAAGGCTCATTTTGGGCTGTAGTGCCGTAGAAGAAGATTTCGTAGACCTCTTTTGCAAAATTATACTATGACTGAGAAATTTATAGCATGTATATAGTAAGTTTCTATTATATATAAAAAATATATTTTATAAAAAATAATTTAGTTTATATCGTTATAGTAGGTTGCGCCAAATGTAGGCAACCAACTTAAACTTTTGTTAGCATTTAGCTGGAGTTTCTTGAGAATATATTTAATAAACGTTTAATATTTTCCAGCTAATTTATTTTTTTTTTCAAGTGATGATAATAATGCTGAATAAGCAAACTTTCAAATGATATATAATCACAAGACGTACTTAATATTGTGATTATAATCGTTATAATAAGGTACGTTAGATAAAAAATATCATAATATTTATATTAAAATTAAAAATATCATTTATCAAAAATATAATTCAATATCATCAAAAATATAATTTAAAAATATCATAATATTCTATTATTCCTATCATAAACTAGTTTTGGACGAACCGGGATTTTACCTTTTTAACTAACGTACTTTATTATGAGGATTATATAATACAATATTAAGTATGTTTTGTGATTCAATATCATTTAAAATATTGCTTATTCAGCATTATTATCATCACTTTTAAAAAATAATAAATTAACTGGAAAATAATAACGTTTATTAAAAATATTCTCAAGAAACTGCAGCTAAATGCTAACAAAAAGTTTCAGTTGGTTGCCTAGATTTGGAGCAACTTAACGATATAAAATAAAATACTGTAACTTTTTTATAAAACATATTTTTTTATAAATAATATATATGTTATATATAATAGAAACTTTATATATTTATATATGCTATAAATTTCTAAGCTAATTTTTAGAAATATATAATTTCATAAATATATCTTAGTGATCAATCTACGCCTAATGAGCAAATAATTAAAAAAAAATCGTTGGTGTTTTGAATAAGTCTTTGTTCTAAAGAACATTTATCATATTTATTTAAGAAAAACTTACCAACACATTATCTGATAGAACAAATAGAAAACTTTGACTATCCCTACTAATAAAATTCAAAATAGAACTAACTAATTAACTAAATAGAACTAACAAAGAATTAAACAAAAATAGTAGGACAATAAAACTATATTAGCTAAAATAAACAACGCGAATAATACAAATATTTACTACAATATATTAAATTGTAACAACTCAAATATTATATTTTAAATATACAGGGAAAATTTTATGGGTTTAGTATACACTTCCACTATTTAGAATAATTCTTCTTTTTTTCTATCAATTCTAAATAATTACAGATCAATATTACTATTAATTTATTTAAAATTTAGATCTTTCCAATAAATTTAAACACGATAAATATAACTGTTCCTAGTTAATAAACTTATTTTCAAAATTCATTATTTTTAATCATTACCTTCAAATCAATTTCGCACGCTACTGGTGTACGTTTAAATAAAAAAATGTTTGGGAGCATGAACAAATGAACATCGATAATCGATTATAAAACCTGTGAGTGAATAATCGAAATTAGTGGCATCCTCATATGTACCTGTCATAAGCATGTATAAATATAATCAAATGTTACTAATATATTAAATCATAGATAAATAATATAATAGTAGAAATAGATAGGCAACTCAATGTATAAATTTCGTTCATTAGGCCCCTTGCGGCTGGGGTCAATACTAATCATCTTTTGGCGGCAAATTCGAATGAACACCAAAGACCATCTACATGAACACCCCTCACATACATACCCTTTAGCGCCCCTTGTGGGCTATTTCGTTACTAATTAAAATTTATTGGAAAATAAGGATATAAGATGCACAATTTTTTCTAGATATACGTATATTTAGTTATTGTTTAAGATAAAACAGTTATAAAATAATTACATAATATTTATTACACATATTTGCAGAAGTTAAATACTATTATTTTTTGCTTCCTGACAACTTACTATCATCATTTTTGTAATTTTTCCATGATTTGTACACAACGAGCAATGCAATAATTCACCATGTTACTAGCACTACACAAAAATTCTTTGCTACAATAGGTAACTCAAAATAAACTTTAAAAATTAAGTAACCAATTTTAAATTAAAATTACTAAGAATAAATGCAAACGAAAGTTAAAGATAATAAAATAAAATTGAAAACTTGTAAACAAACGGAAAATCTGTCATTACTTTGGATTGACAGAATTGACATTGCGTCGTTTGATTATTTTATTTGGTTTATGATTGGTTAAAGTCTTCGTGAGAGAGATGGACTGTCATTTCTCTTTATTAACTCGCTGGGGTCAAAGCAGGTCAAAGTGATGGGGGAATGAACCAAGTCATTCATATAAGATTCCAGGCCATGTATTAAATAAAATGATTTTAAGCCATTATATCTATTCTATACGCGATAAAACTATGTGGTAATTCACGGATGTTTGCTAAAATGCCATGAATAATATCATTTATTATTTTACATTTCAAAATCATTCTCATTCAATCCTTTTTACTGTCACTTCGCATGCGTCAAAATTTAATTTATCATGGCACTAATTAAAATTTTTCAAACATATTAAAATATTAAATATCATTGTAATCCAATCATAAAAATATTTTATTGAATGATAAAAGCAATGTAAGTACTTTCTTTATTTAAACTTTAATCTATCTATATATCCAAAATACCTTTCATTTTCCATCAATTTGATTAAAGGAGGATAATTACTCATCAAATATAGGTATCCTTGAAACTTCATTATGATTTTATGATTTGAAAACAATTCTCACGAGTACCTTCTACAGTGTATTTGGTTCATTATTGTTTTAGTTTTTGAAAGAAGTGGTTGCAAGAATCATTGGGTAAGCAAGTTTCTTTTAATAATTAAGTAGGTATGTTGCAAAGTATTAACAAGTTTTTTACATTGTCTAGAAGAATGACTAGCATACATGCAGGAAATATTCAGGAAATTTACGAAATGCCTCTTTCTGCGATTATAAGACCAATTCCACCTGAATTAGACAACAAGAAAGTAAAATCTTTGATGGATGCTCTTTCAGATCCAGAGCAAGTTTACAAAGTACCTCCTATTGATGTTTTGTGGATTACTGGACGTGAAGGGGGTAATTACTATTATAGTTTTGGTGGTTGTCATAGATATGCAGCGCATAAAAGACTTAATATGGATATGATAAGAGTTAAGCTTATAAAATCAAATATTGATAATTTAAGGTATTATTTAGGGTCTAGTACACCTGATCTAAAGTAAAATCTATTGTGATACTTATTAATCTATTGTGGGAGCACTCACTATTGTTTTTTGTATATTGTTATAGTTTATCTATATTTTTAATGAATAAATGTTAAACTAAGTTCTCTTTTTTTTACATATTTCAGCTTCTTCCTTATATTATATACATTATGTATACTACAGTTACTAGGTAACAAAGGATTACATTATCATCCATTCTATCTACGTCATTGTTTGGAATTCAGGAAAATTTGGTGTACCTACCTCAATTTATATCCCACTACACTACAAAGGAACTACTACCAGATGTGAAAACTACCGCACACTGTCACTAATAACACATGCTAGTAGAATCTTAAAAAATACCCCAACAGTGGCTAAGATCAACTTTTATAACAATCCCTAAAAACCCAATGCCAAAAAATGTGAAGATTATCGAATAATAAGCCCTATGAGCCATCTCCTGAAAATTTTTTTAAAAATTATACATAAAAGTATATATAAAAAGTGTGAAGAACACATGGCAAACACACAATTCGTCTTCAGGGATGCATTGGGTACTCGAGAGGCACTTTTTTCAGTACAAGCTTTCTTTCAAAGATGTAGAGAAGTGAATTGTGATATATATGTGTGTTTTGTTGATTACCAGAAAGCGTTCGATAGAATAAAACATGATGAACTGATAAACATATTAAATTCAATTGGTCTAGACAGCAGATCGTCATATAATAAACAATATCTATTAAGAACAAACTGCAGCTGTTAGAGTTGGGGATCAGTTAACAGATGATATGAAGATAAAAAGAGGTGTACGACAGGGATGTACCTATATTGTCCCCATTATTGTTCAATACATATTCCATTATGAATATGTATTACACATTATGAGCACATTATGAACCTAGCGCTAACAGACATAGACGAGTGAATACTTATAAACAGAGAATGATAAAACAACATAAGATATGCTGATGATACTGTCATTTTTGCAGACAGACTTGAAGGTCTGCGGACACTTGTCTCCAGAGTGGCAGAAGTAAGTAGCAGGTTTGGACTTGATTTTAACATAAAAAAAACTAAATACATGGTTATAAGCAAAAATAGGATACCACTTGGTCAATTACTAGTTAACCAACAACCTATAACACAAATCACCAACTTTTGTTATCTGGGTGCAAACTTAAATAAACAGTGGGACCAATTGACGGATATTAAGATAAGGATCGAGAAGGCAAGATCAGCTTTCATCAAAATGAAAAAAATCTTTAACAGCCACGACATAAAATTGGAAATAAAAGTTCGTTTACTAAAATGCTATGTATTTTCCGTTCTTTTATATGGCGTGGAGTCATGGACCTTAACTGAAGCATCACTGAAGAGAATTGAAGCATTTGAGATGTGGAGCTATAGACGCATGTTGAGGATTTCCTGGATAGACAGAGTTACCAACGAAGAAGTATTACATAGAATGGGTAAAGAGTGCGAACTAGTCGCAAACTAGAATACCTGGGCCATATAATACGCAATGAACAACGATACGACCTACTTCAGACCATACTTCAAGGTAAAGTGCATGGGAAAAGAGGTCCAGGACGGAGAAGAATATCATGGCTGGATATCCTGCGAAAATTGTTTAACTTAACCACTACCTAACCTAACCATGGACGCTAACTGATGAGAGAGAAATCTGCTCTATCGATTTTTGAAAGTAAGGTGCTACGCAAGATATTCGGAGCGGTCTGTCAGAACGGAATATGTAGGCGTAGATATAACTTTGAACTGCAGAATATCTACAAGCATACGTTTGGTGGTAAATATATTCCCACTAGAATTGTATATACATTCATCGTATTTACAATTCAAACAATCGAATTCATGAATAATAAACATTTATGAAGTAAATACCTACAAGTAAAATTTGAATATGACCTGATCTTTTTTAAGTTAATGGCACAGTGATATTACATTATCATATCTAGTATAACTATAAATAGTTTGAAACTAAAAGAAGACAAAAAAATAGTTAATTATAAAATAATAAGTTCCAGTTTCGATCCCTATCTTGGTATGCGTTTAACTAAAAAGATAATCGAAATTCTATTAACAACAGAGGTCGGCGTACAAGAACTACGTGCTATTTTATACTTGTACTGACACCAAACGGCAAAAGTTAAAATTGAACCCACAACGTCTAAAGATACGGATCAGACAAGGAATGAAACAGGGTCCTGTCTTTGAACCTGTTTAATCGCTACTCGGAGTCTCTATTTTCATGCCCCTAAACATAGGGTCGCATACGGCTCTAATATAATAAGCTGCATTCAAGA
This sequence comes from Diabrotica balteata, assembly GCA_918026665.1. Taxonomy (NCBI): domain Eukaryota; kingdom Metazoa; phylum Arthropoda; class Insecta; order Coleoptera; family Chrysomelidae; genus Diabrotica; species Diabrotica balteata. The sequence continues at coordinate 160,191,803 of OU898277.1, forward strand.
GTTAGAAGATATGCAGACGATACGGTTTTGATTGCTGATAATGCGAAGGATCTGCAAATATTAATAGACTGTGTAGTGGAAGCCTGTGACAGATACGGCAAGAAATTAAACTGTAAGAAGACCAAAATTCGTGTAGTAAGTAAAAACGACGTAATACAGCACCAATTCACAGCTAATAATGAACCCTTGAAAATAGTCGACAAAATTACACATCTTGGATGTAGCCTAAATAAGAAATGGGACCTATCACAGGAAATAAGATGTATAGAAAAGGCGAGAGCTGTCTTCAATCGCCTCAGGAAGATTTTCATGTGACAGGATTCTGTCTTCTACGTCAAATCCATACAAATGGTCGGGTTCCTACACTCGTACTATAATCAATTTTTTTTTTTAAGAACTTTTTAAGTTTTTATCTTTTAAAAGAAAATTTTGTAATTTTACATCAATAGATTTCCATACTTTATAAACACAGCCTGAAGACGGCTTTGTAAGCCAAAAACTCTCAGCTACTTCATTTCTTTCAGTCTTTGTGACAGGTGTAAAAAATAGGTGACCTCATTGTTTTGATTGACATAATTGTAAGTTAAAAAAGCTTTTTCATATTCTTGATGGCATATATCGATCGACAAAATTCGTTTAATGAATTAATTAATTAAGATGTGTGTTGTAGATAAAACATGACAGTAACTACTTTTGGCACGATATAGATACATATACGTGATGTACTTATTGATACTAGATTACTTGAATTTACATTACATTCCAGGAAACATGAATTATTAATCGCTAAAAGGACTTTTTCTCAACAAATGAGTATAGTATAGTATACATTTCCCTATTCAGGGAATTATTCAAACGAATGCCTAACAAGCCTAAAGCACGAGCTTTTCAAGCAATTTTTATTTAACTATCATGTGATAAAAGTTTTACTTCCATAAATAACCTTGTAAATAACCTTGCACGGTTGATGAATGCCTTAAAATAACTGTGACCAAAATGATAATAAAATACATAGCCGCTGGAATTTCAAAACCTCGCATTTTTTTACCACTTTTTGTAAATTTTACATTGTTGTTTATTTCCAGTGCTCAAAGTCGTGTAAAGATATCAGTCCTCTAAAATATCTGAAGTATATAATTTTATTTTGCATATTTTGATTTTCTTTATCAATATTTACATCTTTTTATATTTTTTATTGTTTTTCTGTGTATATTTCCTTTTGCCTTCATTTAAAATTTCTTTCAAGATGTTAGGAATATCTGATAATAACCTATTAAATCATAATTTTAGCAATGAAATTATTTGTGGCTCTCTAATAAATGTGTATAATAAATTAAATTTTTTTTTTGAAAATTTAAAATCTTGTTCGTAGATCGATTAGAGTGTGGCGGTTTAGCCTACTGTTTGCTTGGGGCCTCATAAGGTTCCTCGCCAGCCTGTTGGGGTGATTTTGCAGTCGATTTCATTGGGCATGTACCACATTGTATTTGTGATAATGCGGAAGGTCTTCGATTGAAATCGCTCCAGGATGTCGCTGTTGAATCTCGACGCAGATCCCCCACAGTTGGATTCCTTAGCTTCATTTTGGCTTTATCACTGAATTGTATACTAGAGTTTTCATCAAAGATTTAGTTGTAACCTTTTTCTTATTAGCCAGTACATTTTCCTGAGTTCAGACCCAACTGTTTTCTTTTAGTAAATATGTGTTTATTCCAAGTAAAGCTGCCGTGCAAGTGCATACCTAGGTATTTTACATCATCCTTTTTGTTGTAGTACTGGTTATTTATTGAGGCGGTTGAGCATATACGTCTTCGATTATTGAAAGCTATATGTACTGACTTGCTTTCGTTTACTTTAATTCGCCATGTATTATGATGCTTTCACTTGTAGGAAAAATTGCTGTGTAGAGTAGGTAGAGAACAGGCCCAAGAACACTACCCTGAGATACTCCAGTTTTAATTGTATATAAGTTAGTGCACTGATCCTTTACTTTTACAAGGAAATGGCGGTCCGAAAGATAAGACTTAAGGATTAGAAAGTAGTTGGGAGGAAGGACTTGTCTTATAAAGCAGGCCAGTATACCAGACTTTATCAAAATCCTGCGAGACATCAAAAAGGTACTTCGTCGTAGAACGCAGAACGGTATTTCGTCTCATCCAAGGCTTTGTCTATCGAATTGCAGATTCGATGAATTTGCTCAGTGGTAGCATATTGCCAAAAATTCACTGCCCAAGAGAAGAACAAGAACAACGTACAAAGGAAAGCTTCTACCAACAGCTGGAGATAGTATGTGACAATGCGCCCAAAAATAACATCAAGATTATGAATGCTAAAATAGGCAAGAGCCTGCAGTTCTATGGCACAACAGGAAAACACCCACTGCACAATGAAACAAGCGAGAATGGGGAGTTTTGATAAATTTTGCCACCAAGTAAAACATGGTTATAGGTTCCACATGCTTCCCACATAACGACATATACAAAATGACATGGATTTCACCGGATGGAACCACAACTGACAAAGTGGCAGCCAGTAGTATCTCAGATGTGAGAACACGACGAGGATAATGCTGTGGCTCTTACTCCAAACCAAATTTATATGCAGAGTTAACAAAGGCTAGGTCTGGAAATTAACAAAAAAAAAAAAAACAAAAATAATGATACAGACGAGAAGAAATATAGTTCCACAAATCATTATACATGAAGATAATATTGAAACGGTTGGAAAATTTACATACCTGGGAGTAGAAATATATTCCGACGGATCAGAAGATGGAGAAATACGAAAGAGAATAACGCAGGCAAACAGACCTTATTTTGCCCTCTCCGATATATTTCGGTCTAAAAATGTCCATCGAAATACATCCAAAAGCAAACTCGACACATTCGAAAGGAAAGTACTGAGACCTGCGAGGGAAAACGAAATCTTCAGAAGTCGATAAAACAACGAGCTTTATCAACTTTATAAGGAAGCACCACTGTTAGACTTCATTAGAATACTAAGATTGCAATGGGCCGGACATGTGATGCAGAAAATCAGCCACAGACAAGCAAGAGTGGAGGCAAAAATCTAGGAGGCCTAGGCTCAATTTGGGCTGTAGTACTGTAGAAGAAGAAGCATGTCTAAATCCAAACTGATGGTTTGGTATTAGCTGCTGTTCTACGAGGATTGGTTGTAATCTGTCTAGTAGTAGTTTTTCCAAATGCTTTGACATTACTGAAAGTAGACTGATAGGTCTATAGGACTTAACTTCTTCTACAGGCTTGCCTGGTTTGGGTATTAAGTTGATTTGGGTATTAAGATGATTTGTGCTACTTTCCACAAAAGGGGATCGTGATCAGTTCTTAATATTGCGATAAAAATCTGTGTTAAATATTGCACTCCATTCTTGGGAAAATCTTTTAGAATTCTTGCAGTGATTAAGTCGAACCCTGGGGACTTTTTTGGATTCAGATCTGTTTGGATTTTGTTGAAAACTTGTTTGGCAGTGAATTTCTCCAATGGTTCTTCTAGTTGGTATAGATATTCTTAATACAATTGAATATTATCTTCTGCATCAGGGTTGTTGTTTTAAACATGTGATTGGAACACTTCCTCCAGATATTTGGCAGTCTGTGACTTTTTCTTTCTTACTTTTAGCCCATCGTCCGTTACTGGTCCGGATGGGCAGAATAGAAAGTTGCGGTCGGTTAATCTTTCAAATAATACGCACCTAATGGAACATCCACACATGGAATGAGATTTGGCTACATAGAATGTTAAAAATATGCTCAAATTTGGTAAAACGATGGAAGGTGCAAATGAAATTCAAAAATACAAAATAAATGTAAGCGCATTGCAAGAAGTAGGTGGAATGGAAATGAAAAGGTATCATTGTTTTGTAGTAGATCAGAAAATAGAACAGGACTAAAAGAAACCATATTCATTATTTACAGAAGAATAAGAAACAATTTCTTAGGTTTTGAACCTTTAGCATCATTTATAATGATATATTGTGCAAATTCAGCTCTCATAGGTGCCCCTAAAATTTCGTTTAAAAGTTTTCACAACTTCTGTGAGACTATTAAATAGTCGTTAGAATTGCTCAACTGGTTAGCTTCATTCACTAGAGTCGAATCAGAACTTTATCGTTCTTGCCTAATACTCTTTACCATCCACTTGATATAATATAAAATTTAATTGTGAATATGGGAAAGATAGGAACGTAAATAATATTTGGTCCTGTTTGCATCCCAATATGATTTTGTACATTTAAGGATTCAATAAAACTACCTTTGATTTGTATCTTCCTTTATTGTTCATAAAAAACGGTGCACGTAAAAACAATTTCTCACGTAACACGGTAAAATAAACATACCTGTTAAAAATATAAAAATAATCAATTATAATCCGAAATATACAAAAAAATACTTATTATATTTTCTTACAGGTATACATCTACCACTTTTAAGTCTAATTTAGACATACTACAGAGTTAAAAATACCCGCTGTCAGTTAAATCACACATTTAAATGCTTAGATTATAATAATATATTGGTATTATGCTAGAATTAAAATGAATTAGTACTCAAAAGTAAATGGTTTTATAGTTTGAGAGATATACTTTGCATTTTGAGAGATATACAATATTTGCCCGAGCGACCGAAACCATAAAATAGTTTATCAGGAAAAATCACGGTTCATCCATCGAGTGTTTTGGATTTGGATGGGTAGGTAGATATATATTATTTTTAAACCAGCGAAAGCAGATTTAAACTCACTGCAAGTGAGTTTGGTTTTGACTTCGTCAGTGCTCTTTCTAAACTTCTTTTACCATTTTACTAAGATACTTTTAAAATGTGGCGACCGTGGTGTGATAATAATTCTGCAGCTGAAGAGCCAGGGGAACCCTCTAATCAACTGGTAGATATATAAAACTGTGTAGTAAAACGTAAGTGACATTTTCAATCTCTGAGGATGCCAAACGTATGATGAAACATGTTTATGAAGGACTGTGTTCTGAATTATCTAAATCAAAAATAATTGTAGAAACATGTTTTTTAAACAGAGTGCATAAAAGGACCTGCTACAAGATTATAGGAGAAACATCTTCTTCTAGACAGAGAAGAAAGGATTGTGGCAAATTCAGCCAAATAGAACACACACACAGTGTTGATAACACAGATAGTTTTTATTTGAACTTTATAGAAAATGAAACTTTTTGGTAAAATAAAATATTTAATGATACCCACATAATTTGAGTACATGCGACGGTCCCATTTACACTTGAAAGCAAATGTTTGCAAAATAATAACTTTTATTTAATTTAAAATTAGATATCTACGCTACTGTTCGGTAGACTACTGGTCACTATAACATTGTTGCCAATTTGCTACTATCTTACTCGCTCTTGTTCCCGTAAATTTTTCAACGAAATTACGTGCCTACTATACCTTATATTTTAATTTTTTGACAATACAATTTCATACATTTTTCATTGTCCTGATAATATCGCAACACTGTACAAAAATGACAACGTCAAATTAGATGAAAAGCAACGGCCAATAGGAAATGTCCAATATATAAAAGTCAAACCAAATCAGTCTCTAGACTAGATCATTCAGTTTTTTGTGAAGACATTTTGGTATAGCCCGTTAGACAAAAAATATTCTCGTATAAATTAATGAGTGTTATAAAAATCTTTCGGAATAGCAGGATGAAAGAAAATTAGCTGCTAATAAGTTGCTACTGAAAGCGGAGTATAAATGTCTAAACCACCAAAAACGTATTTAAAATGCAGATAATGGAAATTATGTTACTCTTGAGTATTTCAATTATAATAATTGATATCATAATACCATTTAAAATGTACCTAACTTACCAATCGATAAAATTCGTGATAAATTCTCACTTCTTGTGCATTAAAAGAATTATTAACAAACATTCTATCATAAGCAAATATATTGCTTATTATCTACATATCTACATCCCAATATACATAATAAAACCATAAATCAATTTTAGTATACTAATAGATTTGTACTTTTTATTAAATTAAGTAGAATAATAAAGAAAATTAAATATAATTAGAACTTAAAAAGCGTTATAAACTAAACAAATAGACTATAAACAAGATTTTAATAAATTGTGCGGTCACTCATTACTTTAAATGCATCACCAGGTATCTATATATTTTTTGGTTGTATATTATGAATCAAAATATAATATCCCCGAAATATTAAGTTTAATGTTCCATTCTGATACTGCCAAGTACGTGATCGTTTCTTTCCTATAAAAAAATAATAAAAACTCCTGACTGTTAGTCGTGCCAGTTAATAATATAAATAACATAACTTAAGTATAACTTGTTTTTACTACACGTGTGTTTGAAAGCATCATAATTTAATTTTTATTTGGTTTTAAATTAATGTTGCTTAGCTACTTGTCATACTTTGCAAAAAAATCTTCTGCTTTAAGTGTCTTGTCCTGCAGAACATTGGCAACCAGTTGCATGATCATTACTTTGTCCACAGCGGTCCTGAATAGTGTCCTAGTGGCCCTACCTCCATATCACTGGAGAAGGTTCTTGAGCCAGGATGTCCTTCGTCATCCAGGATCATGTTTCTCTTCTATTTTTCCTTGAATCATTACATGTAGTAATTCCTATTTAGCATTTCCCATCACGTGGGCAAAGTACTTCAATTTTCTCCTTTTTATGGTATTCAGATCGTCAAAATTCAGCGGTACACCCACATATCGGAAGCCACAATTATTGTACACATCATGTCAACGATAGTCCATTCTCCCATTGCATATAGCAGATTATAATATCAATTAGATTGTTGGCTATATTTTTGTTTTTGCTGATGAATGTGTTGTCAGCATATCTTAAGTTATTGATGACTAGTCCGTTGGCAGTTATAGCTTCTTTTCTGTCTTCCACAACTTCTTCGAAAATCTTCTCTGTATATAAATTAAACAAAAGCAGAGAGAACACATATCTCTGTCGAACTCCTCTCTTAATAGGAACTTATTCGGATGTCAGACTTTTAATTCTAATGTCAGCTATGTCATTCAAAATAGCAATTAACTTGCTTAAATGCTTTTATATACACCAACATATATCTTGCTATCTGTGTATGCAAACCTGGATGACCAATAACGACTCCCTTGTATCGAAACACTCGAACCAAACTGAGATTCGCCAATGTTTTCTTCACATCTGGCATATATTCTGGAGTGAATCATTTTTAGAAGCAAAAAATATAACTCTTGCATATATGTTACATTGTCGGTTTCTTATAACTTTTCGCATTAAACCGACTGATGGATGAAAAAAAAAAACAAAAGCTCATTGCTCAATGATTGGAGTATTTAGTTAATTATTTGTCGGAAATAAGAATCAATGATGGTCTAACTGGAAATCAGGATGACCAAGATGGTGATGTTGATTATTTTTATCAGATCACACCCCGTAAGATGCATTAAAGATACATTAAAGTCCACATTGACCTGCGTTCAAAATTCATTAACTCCAAAAGGTATAAAATTATGATACTCGATGATCTTTGTATATGCAACATTCCTAAACTAGTCTGTAGTATCATACATAATTTTTTGTACAGGTCATTTTTCTTTTGCAGAAGTATTAGATGAATCTAATAACTTTATTGCCCATTTGACTTTTTCCTAATCTATAACTTCTGCTAGACGCCAGTTTCCCTCAGAAACATAAGTTATGGTTTTCAGCATAGTATGCTGCATCGTGTTTAGTGGTATCAGTTTAGTTTCATACCCAGAAAAGTGCAGCCTAAAAAGTTCTTTCAGGATCTCATCACCATTCCTAGTGTATTCAACTGAATCCTTCAAAAGCCGCTTGATAAAATTTAATCTCTTCAAATTGTTCGGCAACCATGTCTGGGTCAAGTGTATGGCTTATTATACGTTTAATCGCAGCACACAGTATACCAGGTTGACTTGTTATGTTTCCCAGTCGGTTTTACGAGGGTTACGAAAAATCTTTATTGCCTGTCATTTCAAAGCAGATTTTTCGATGGTTTGAACAAGAATCTGAACAACCTCATCCAACACATGCATCTAAAAATGATGCGAGCAGTTCACCGTGCTTTGAAGGGCACGTAAAGCCGTCGGTTCCCCAGGGCTAGCGTGCATCGACACTAGCTACTTGAAACAGGCTTAACGATCCAATTGGCGCCGGAACAATCCGAAAGGATCTCCCCGGCAAAAAAATCCATACGATATTATTATTATTATTACCACAATTGAAACGAGTGACTCATGTTTTAATGATTTTTTTATAGGCTAGTAAAGATGGACGTTTACCCTTTAGTCAGGCCCCCCCACTCTTACTACCTTTGGCCATTCTTTTTATGATTTCTTGGTTCTCTTCGTTCCTATTTGTTAGTGTCACTCCCAAGTAAATGAATTGGCTAACAACTTCAAAGTTATATTCTTTACTTGGGCTTTGTATCTTAAAGGACTGTCCTAGATGATTTTCGTTTCCCCTCATCACCATATATTTTGTTTTTTCCTCGTTTATTTCTAAACCATATTCCCTGCTATTCTCTCTATTCTAGTAAAGAGTTCTCTTAATTCTGCAGGTCTCCTTGTTATTAAGGTAACATCATCTGCGTATGCTACGCATTGATGCCTGTGATGATATATTGTGCCTCTAGTGTAGATGTTACATTCTCGTAAAATCTTCTCTAAGCTCAAATTGAAAAAATCTGTTGATAACAACAGATTTTTGTCACCTTGTCGCAGACCTCTATTGGTGATAAAGCTATCCGAAACCCGTACTTTTTACATGGCTTTACTTTTAGTATCATTGAGTATGCACTACAATTGTGGTACTGTGGTATATTATCAATTATCCCTTTTCGTTCTGTTGTTATGAAAGTTGGTATGTTTCCTATATTTAATATATCTAAATTATTTCATAATAAGCTGTAGTAACGACTCAGCTATTTCATTTATGTTTGTGCTGCCCCAGTTTAAGGTATTCGTGCTACAGTTCATGATCAGTTGCAGTTAATTTATTCTGCAATCTCTCAATAGCTGTCCCATCTCGCTTGTTGGAGGTTGTCCGTTGTATCATATGGAAGGTATACTGATTCGAGCATTATCTCCTTTATACTCTCCCCTCTCTGATTTTTATCTTTACCGTATTTAGTCAGTTTTTTCTGCCGCTTTGGTCCCAAATGGTTTTTTTCTGTGGGATTATTCAACAAAATTTATTATCATCTTCATTGAACAGCTCAATATTCAGAATAATTCTGACTGAAGATTACCGAAGTTTTGAGATCGATAACTTCATGCTGAAGACATCATTTAATATTTTTTGTGAGGTTAAAAGTATAAATTGGTAAATCCGGCACCTGTAATGGGTGCAACAATATGCGAAGGTTGAAAGATGCGACATTTTAAAACCATTATTAACTGAAGATAACCCCTAATGTAATATTTTTTGAAAAAATAAGTATTTTCATTTTAAGTCAGAAAACTTCTGTTTTGGAATGGAATATTGGAATTATTTTTAAATTTCGTAATGCTTGTTTTAGTCAGATCAAAGGTAATACTTGCAAAATATTTGGCAAATTAAAGCGATGTAATATTTTATGTTACTTGTTTAAATACCAACATAAAAATTCCGCATATCTTACTAGCACAATTCACATTGAACTCAGTAAACAGCGCGGCAGTGACCTTTCTGGTGCAACAAGTAGGAGTGCAACTATTGTAGTATTGCTGTATCATTTAGACATTAATTTAATATAATATTCATTTCTTGAAGTTCTAAACTTGTATATATTTTGAGGTTGATGCATTTAAATGAAGAGTCGGTGACATCATATATTTAAACTATTAAATATGCAGATAATTTTTAAAGAATTATTGATTCAACGTATATTAAAAATCAAATACTGACGTAATAATGGTCTAACGTACATTAAATTAATTATATTGATCAGGAAACCATCTCATTTCACAAGAATATTAACAATATTTCTCCATAAATATGTGACAGACATACAGGGCATATAATTGCAACAATCTTGTATTGTATATTACCAAACTCTCTGCACATTATCGCCTACAATATGTAACTTAAATAAACATACTTAAGACATACTGTCACAGTTAGTCGGATAAATACTAAAGATTTTTGTACGGAGATGGATAAATAATCAAATTACAAAATTCTCAAAAAATAGCTACCACATATAATTATTAAGAGAAAGAAGACAACAACAATTATAACCAAATTTTAAAAATAAAAAAAAGTCTTCTTAGGTTGTCAAACGTATATAAACATGTATTTAAATAAATAAAAATTGAAATAAAATGGCGAATTGGTAATGAATCGATCTATGACGTCCCAAATGTCCTGCATTGGTTGTAGATCGGATAAATTGTTGCTTTCAACATTCTTATTAAATCTTTCCGAATTAAAAACCTATAGATAATGTGAGATCAAATTATATAAAAACTGAGGTAAAAATAATTGCCAAAATTTTTCCAAATCAATTAGTCTTTTGGTTATTATCTTACAACAGCAAAAATTTTAAATAAAATAATCTTAACTCAGTTTTTTTCTAAATTGCTTTTTAGTTCTAAACTTTATACTCCAACATTACACACTTAGGTATATATGTGGAGTATACGATTTTAATTTAATGTGAAAATTCCCTCCTGCGGTTTCATGAAATATGGTTTGTAAGGTTTGTCGTAATATTCTTGGTTCGTCGTGTTGGCGTCACTCACGGATGCTTTAGTATCGTCAGGTTCCGTTTGGGTAGTATTGCTATGCATTTTGAACCGTTGGGGAATCACCCCGTGTTTTACGTGAATCCACCTGGTGTCTAGAACCTCACAGTCAATCTGCATGAGCGGGATTAACGACGATTGGGATCTTGTTTCTGAAATTTGATTACATAAGTAAATATTTTGTTCTATAAAATTTGTAATATTGTAATTAAAAGTACAATATGAAATTAAAATATGATTTTTCCTTAGCTATTTAGTATTCATAATGATTAATTAGTTTTAAAAAAATGTAATATATCGCTGTAACACAAAATACGCTAAGAATGTTACAAAGATATCAATATTAAGTAAAATAACCATAAATATGAACTCAAAATCCATTAACTACTATACTGACTGAGATATACTGGAGTATGTGGATCTGGAACCAAATATTGAGAACCATGGATTAAGTTTAGGCTAGATAAGCAATAGATTTTACAGATTGTTAATTACTCGCATGCTGTATACTGGAATGGTATCGGAATCATAAAAAAAGCGTTACAAATGTGGTGATCACTCAGATCCTCAGCTATTTCTATGGTAAGGAAACCCAATCAACATTACTAATAAATAAGTCTATGCTTCAATAACTGATAAACCTGATATTGAGATTGAACGGTTCTATAGTCTTAATGCAGCTCACGAAAAAAATTAAATAACGATAATAATGATAGATCACATTGCAAAAGTGAGAAAAGGCAAAGTTAAAAACATCATTGGTGAAAATGAATTGCAACTACGGAATGAAAGGGACGACAGACTACTCCAGTTCTCTGAAGAACACAACATGATTGTTATGAATACATGGTTCAAACTACCCGTTCGCAGATTATATACGTGGAGAACCCCGGTGCACATTTACCCACTGACATCTTCATATGCCACCGATACTTTACACTTCCACAAATCAAATCAATTAGTATCTTAGATAACTTCGGAAACCTGGTTCTGGAACAATGTCCGCATGGATAGGTATGAAATATACATAGAAGTAATAAAACTGCTAATAGACGAGAATATGGATCTAATGGTAGAAGTATTAAAACAAAATCTATGAGACGGGCGAAATATCGCAGAACTGGCTATAGTCTACCTTTATACCTATTCCGAAGAAACCAGTGAAAAGTTCCGCATAATCACCCTATTAAGTCAGCTCTTAAAGCAGTTTGACTGTATTGCTTCAAAAATGTAGGGACCAGCGAAAAGGCGTTTTCCCATACTTCATTTATTACCCCCCCAGAGGGAAATTCTAGGTGCGCTACTGATATTTATGCGAAATTCAATGTCTTTTGACATTGAATTTCAGTGAAAAACTTTTTAAGAAAAGAAAAAGAAAAGTTTTTTGAAAAAATGTATACTTACTATTTGGTAACATAGATGGCATTATTAACGACATTTTTGGTCTCCTCGTCTTGTTGTGATGTAGCGCAGGTAAAAGCATATGTTGATCCGTGAACGACACTACGTAAAAAGTATCATCTTGTCTGTTAATCGCCTCGAAGAAATCTGAATATAGCTGATCGGGTCTTACAGAAAATACCTGAATTTCATGTTTAGGCGAATCTTCATCTTGACGGTAATGTTTATACCTATAAAAAAATTAATATGTTGGTTATGTAGTCACACGATAGGTATTTAATAAATATTCAGTTTGCAAAGAAAACTCTGATATCTTCTTTCTCTTCCTTTAGACCTAGAACCATCTGGGGCTGTTGCTTGTTCAACAATTGTAGAACATTCCTTGGTATCGTGGTCGATTTTTATACAATTTAAGATTATTGAAAAATTAAAGACAGATATCGACCACAATTTATTCATCAAATCTTGCCCAAGTACTTTCGCTTTCTAAGGGACATTTCGTCAAATTTGGGTTATCCAGCAAGCGCAGAATGTAATAAACATGAAAATAAAACATAAATTGTACATAACACTACACTAAACAAGTACAAACATTTTAAAATTATTTAAAAATTATTCGACGCTACATTCTTGTCGGCAACAGGAGAGAGAATGATTTATTCTTTTATTTTGATTTATTAATCAATCAAACTATTCAGAGCGGCAGCATCTAAGATCAGAATAGCCATGATGATTGTCAACCTCCGCCGCGGAGATGGCACGTAAAGAAGAAGAAGATAGACCCGTATTGTTCTCTCTGCCACTGCGAACTTCAGGTGCATTTTTCTATCTCAAACATTTTCATTAGAGGAACTTGAAAATATGCTTTCCATCTGTTTAGAATAACAAGTTATTTCACTCCCTCCTTACATCGTTGCATTTCCAGTATTTTTTGTATGAATTGCTTATCGCTATAATTTATCTTTGGATCGTGCATATATTTTTTTTTCTTTATATTACCACTATTCTTTTAATGTTGTAATCTTCCCTTTTCTTTTTGTTTCATGCTGTAAGTAAGTTATTCTCATTGGGTTCTTCTGCTTTACCATGACCATCTTTTTTTTCCTTTCTGGATCTGCTTACTTCGTTCTATCGGTCGTTCTGTGGTCCCTGAACATTACTATCATAACGGCAAGAGGATGTCCTAGTGCCAAGGATGAGCCACGTTTCCTAGAGTTTTTGCATGAGCATGCATTTGAGGCTCATTGGGTATCGAGTTCTACAAAACTCTTGAAAACAGCCTTGCACAACATCGCCGATATACTATTAGTGTTCAAAGACCCCCAAAACCTACCGAGTAACGAGTTTGCATTGATTTTGTATCGAATTTCCACAAAACCCCAGGAGACGAGTCCCAGATGCACCAGGTGCCTCGGAGACCATCGCCGTCATGATATTCGTGTACCCCAAAAACCTTCTAGTAGTAATATTGTACTCATTTCTTTCAATTATTTACGAATTACAAATTTAACATTTCTCTTTACTTACTACTTTTAGGAGTGTCTGTGAGTGTATCGATCTTCATACTAAGTACCTAAGATATTAAATTACCAAAACACATGAAAACGTGTAATATAACAAAATATTACCTTTTATAAGAGGTTAAAGAGCTATCTATCCTATATTTCTTCTTCCTCTTAGGGCGTGCTTTCTTTGAATTCCCTGTTGAGTTTATAGGAACTGACGAATTTAAATCTAAAGTAATTTTTGTTGAAAGATCGGCTGGTTTACCTATCCACCTAAAAAACCAAAATTATAAAGAGTATTTTTTTATTTTAAGAGAAAAAATAAATAATATACAGAATAATTTTGAAATATTATATTTATATGATATAAAGCCACAATTGAATGTATTAAAAATTACATTTTACATTTTTTTGACGGATTTCTACTCTAAAAATCGTTTTCAAAAGAAAGAATAAAAATAAATTAAATTTTTATTTGCATGGATTTGTATTGAAGTAGTGAAATAATCTGTCCATTGGTACATTTTTGCCATAATTTGTATTGTGAAAGCTAGTATAGAAAGTATTCGTATTTATAAGTTGCTTGGAAGGTACACACAGATTAATGGCGTGTAAAAGATCAGGACAGCTAAATTGACCTTGAATTAATTTGAATATAAAACATTCATCATACATTAATTTTCGAGATTCTAAATATTAAATCGATATGAGCAGAAACGAAGAAATCTATGCTGAATGTTTTCGATCAACTTTTTATGAATCTCATAAATGGGAAATCACACAACTGAAGAATACTCAAAGGGAGATCTTACCAATACAGAGTATAAACACTTTAACTGATGTACATGATAGCTCTTTTGAATTACCAGTGATAAATCCCAACATCCTAGCTGCTTTCACTAATATTTAAATAATGCGATCAATGAATTGGAGACGATTATCAAAAATTATATCTAAATTTCTAATACAAACTTCAGATTGCTTCTTACCACCAATCTAGTATCCTCAGGATTTTTTTTTCAGTTCCTATCCATCGCCTTTCTCCGCAAAGCACGTATTCCCATATTTCTAATGTCTTATCAATGTTATCAAGGAACATTGTTCTGGGTCTGACTCTATTTCTCTCGCCAATGGGTCTATCAAGGAGAGTTTTTCTAGCTGGGTCATTTTGTTCCATCAGCATTACATGCCCTATCTTGTTGTACCGTCTTCTTCACACTCCATTGTCATTCACTGCTCTGTAGATTCGCCTTCAGACTTTTCTTTCGAAACATCCTTTCGAAACAGGTTTCCATTATTTTTTGTTAGGGTCCAGGTCTCTGAACCATATGTTAGCACTGGGGGTATTATTGTTTTACAGAGTTCTATTTTTTTCTCGATATAATTGTGGATAAAGGAGAAGATCGATCCCAAAATAGCAACTGTTCTCTGCTACTATCTCTGCAGTAGTATTATTTTCAATGTTAAGGAGCGCTCCCAGGTATACAAATTCGTTCACTGCTTCGATGACGTCGTTTTCTATAAGTGGTCGTAGGATTTGTGGTTGCGTGCTTATTTTCACATATTTCGTTTTGTTGGTGTTTATTATTAAACCCATTTTTGAAGCTGATTCCTTTAATACTACATACGCCTCTCGTACAGCGTTTCCGTTCTCTCAACAATATTGATATCATCAGCATAGGCCAGGATTTGCACTGATTTATTAGATTAGGATATATTGAACCAGTGGTTGTGATTTGTGACACACGTATTACTTTTTCCAGAGCCAGATTGAACAGTATACAGGAGAGAGAGTCTCCTTGGCGCAGACCGTTATTTGTTTTTAAAGGTTTAGACAGTTCCCCCGAATTCGTACTCTACAATAAACTTTTTTAATAGTTAGTTTTGTTAAATTTACCAACTGATTTGGTATTCTTAGCTCTTTCATTGCTGTGAACATTCACAGAGTCGTAGGCTGCTTGGTAGTCTATAAATATGTGATGAGTTTCAATGCCATATTCCAGTGTTTTTTTCAAAATTTTTTTCATGGTTGCAATCTAATTAATTGCCGATTTACAACCTCTGAAACCAGCCTGGTATTTTCCTACTATCCGTTCTGCATATGATGCCATACATTGCATTGGCATAGTACTGTGGAAAATATTTTATACGCTGCATTTAGAAGGTGCAAAATATTCCAATATTCCAATCATCGGGGAGAGATTTCTGTGTCCATATTTCTTTTATAAGCTGTTGTAATGCCATTATGGTATCATAGCCACCTTCTTTATAAAGTTCAGCTGGGAGATTATCTATTCCGGGTGATTTGTTTCTGGCAAGTTTTTTAACTGCATCTTTAACTTCAAGAATCGTTGGTGGTTTCTTAATTTTATGAAATGTTATTTTATGACACTTCTTAGTACTTAGCTGTAAATGATTTTCCTAATACCATAACCATAAAGTTTTCAAATCATACTGGATCAAATCAATATATTGTATTAACTCTTAAACATTAATGCATCTGCGTATTGTAATTAATTTGCTAAATCATGAATAAATAAACAAAACAACAGTGAGCCTCCTGTGGAACACCAGAAGTAACCTCAACAACAGAGCAATAGTTTCCAATTTTTACTTTTTGAATACGTCCACTCAAAAAGTCTCTGAAACATTTATTCCTTAAGGGTAAAAAAAAGACTGTCTAGTTTATTTAATAATATAACGTAGTTCACCCTATCAAATGCCTTAGAAAAATTAGTATAGACAGCATCTCCCTGACATCGATCCTAAAGACTTCAACAATTTTGCTTGATATAAAAGTCGATTCGTAAGAGTCGACTTCCCTTACTGAAACCCATTTATAATTATCTGCCTACATTGCCAAGTTAGATGAGAACTCGCCAAACTATCAAAATCTTTAGCAATAGAAGATTGCAAACAAACCCTTATATAGTTTATTATATTCTTTCTCTACCGACTTGAAAATATGTGCATAATACTTTTTACTATACTATATTTTTCATTTATTTATGGTTATTCCTTATATCATCAATCAAATTTTTAGGTACGTCATTTGGGTATTTTTATCTCTGCCACTTTGTTACAAGTTGCGATTTTCGGTTTTTTGATTGTAGACATCCTGTAGATTATAAGTGGATTGCATATGTTTTTAATTTATCACAAAGATAATTGTGGGTATTTAGCCGTGCAAAAACGTAATACACTGTTTTATCGCTTGTTATCACTAGTTGTAATGTGTTAGATAATTCAGTATCTTGAACGGCAACTACATACAGTCTATTCCATGAATATTCGACTGTTTGGAATTCGGTAATAAAGCATTGAATGGTCCAATGTGCTGAATTGTACAATAGTAAATTCTCCCAATTTTTAAAATAAATAAGTGATGAAATAGTGTACATTTATTTAGTAGAATATTCAACCTTCCCAGTAGAATATTCAACCTTCCCTAAAATCCATCGGAGTTAAAGCATGGAGAAGAGTTGCCAGAGACAGGGGCGAAAGGAAGATTGTTCTGAAGAAGGCTTTGGATCATAACGAGCTGTAATGCCACTGATGGTGATGATTCAACCTTCCCGAATCCATCATTCTTCAATTAGTCTTCACATTTTTTTACAATGGAAGGTAGCGCAAGTAATCCTAATCTAAAAACCTGTGAAAACTTCCGACGACACAACTTCTTACCGACCAACAAGTCTATAGTCGTAGTCTGTCATGTCGAAAATTATGAAAAAATTACTAGCTAAGAGACTAATAAAAATTATTGCAGAAAAAGAACTTCTACCGACACACCAATTTGGATTTAGAGTAAAACATTCAACAATTGAACAGATCCATTGACTGGTAGAATTAATTCTGTTTTAAAAATAAGCAATATTGCTCAACTGGATTCATCGATATAGTCAAGCTTTTGACAAGGTATGGCATCAGGGACTACTCTATAAACTAAAAAAGGACCTACACCAGAACATGTGTGACATACTGTACTCGTACCTAAAAGAAAGATATTTCGAGGTAACATATAAAGACGAAGTAACCGGTCTACATCTCATAAAAACAGGCGTTCCTCAAGGTAGCGTTCTTCGGCCAATTTGCCGTGACTATTTACCTCCGATTTGTCTACTGACAATAAAGTACATGTAGCCACATGGGGGCTATGTTTTTTGTAAAATTATAATTAAATTTAAATTTGAGGGATTTGATCTTCAATTTCGGGAATCTCAAAGTGGGTGATTTAGAAACTCGCATCTGACGACTCTTGTTAAGTTCCTCTATTTGAAGTAATTGTCTAAAATCCCCCTCTTCGTAAAGCCGTCTTGTCAAGGAAAATTCGTTCTCGTGGCCGTGATCACGAAAAAGCATATTTTTCATTAGCGAATTATTCAATTACAGAAGAAGCAACAAAAATAATGTTTATCGTTTTAAATAAAACAAAAATATATGTAATCTATACTCAAGGCGACATTTAACAATTTCCGAACATATAATTCCGTATCCGTATGGGATATTGCCGACTAGTATAATTATAAAATATTTAATCGTTACTCAACTGTGCATTAATAATGATGGAAATATAATTAGATATTTTGCAATTTATTTATTATTTACTCTCAATGTTAATGCCATTATTGTTAATATATGGAATTAATGGCAACACAAAAACGTATACACAAATAATATAGTTTATTCGACGTTTCCGTTTCCAGAGCAACAACCGTTTTCAAAATAAGATTTTTGTAAAGAAATATAGTGAAAATAAAACAAACTTATCGTTCCTATGTTTAATCTTCCCTTTCTAAATCTCTAAATCTCTTTAAAGGTAAAGCTTTAAAGTAATTTTAAACTGTTTGTCCTCGTTTTAGTGTAGTGTGTTGTACAATTTTATGTTATTATTAATGTTTCCACATTCTACGCTTGCCGGATAGTTTATATTTTGACGAAATGCCCCTGAAGATGCTATTTTAAGCGAAAGTACTTGGGCTAGATTTAATTAACTTGTGCTCGATAATAGCCTTATTTTTCAAAGTTTTCTAATTGTTTTCTGAAATTCCCTTTCTTTATTCGTAGTATCATCATTGATGTATACTTTTCCTTCTTCAACATGTCTTAGTTTAGATTTATTTTTCATAACCTTTACCTTCTCTTCATGTTCTGCTAATTCAATCAGACAGGTTTTCTCTCCCAGTTTGTGTGCATTTTTAATTTTAACATCTAACTTCAAATTGTGTTTAATGAAGTTGCTCATTCTCTCTTTTAAGACGATTTGATCATATGTTTCAATTGCTAGTCCACTCATGACTACATTGTTTTTTCTTCTTTGTTTTTCCATGGATTCAATAGTTTCCTTGACTTCATTAAACTCCTTTTTGATTTCCATATTTTCTTTCTTCAGATTACGAAATGTAATTAACAAAAAAAAATTATTTGTTTAACAATAGTTAATATAATGATTAAACAGACATGAAAGAGAGAAAAATCAAAGGAACAGCTCTCGTCCTACTTAAAGAAGAAAAATATGTAGCAAACCCATCAGCAAAATGTAGCAGGCTTTGGTTGCCAATACTAAAAGAAGAAGTCAATTACAAGAACATACCAATAATAGCGGATTAAACGAAGTCGCAGACAACAATAAATACGCAAAACACAACACACAAACACATAATCTACGTTAAACAAACAACGTCAGAATTTGATTTTCCAATGGTAAAAAGAAAACCTTCAGATTTTTTGTCAACCAAAAGAAAGCTACAGGATCTTGACCAAATAAGTTAACATTCATTTTTTGAAAAACATAACCCAACTACAAACTGCTTGTTGGTTATAGTTTTCGCACAATTTTTTAAATATTTTTTTGGAAAACGATTTCCGGAGTGGAAATATAATATAATATTGTTAAAATGTAATTGTTATTACAATCAATTGTGGCTTAACCCCATATAAACATAATATTCAATTAATGTAAGTTCTATATTTTATACTGAATTTCCGGAAACAGAGATATTAATTTTTTTCTTTTAATTATATGGTATTGTGTCCAAAAATATTACAAAACTGAGATACTTAACGAAACTTCGAACACATTTCCCAATACAAATTTTAAATAGAAAATAAAATTTTACCTTTCTAATTCTAAAACTAATCTAGCACTTTCTGTCTGGTTTATCGTGGCAGGACACATGAAAAACGGCGAAAATGGAGAAGTTTTATTCTCGTTTGCATCGTTTTCTTCCGCCCATAACAAACCTCTTCCGTGGTGATCTGTTAACCTAGGTATATTAGAACGAACTAACTCAACTTCTGTTTTTGTACTAAAAGGATTCCTGAAAAAATACATATTAATTACCAAAAACTGTTAAGGTGAATAAAATTGGATAAAAATTCTACAAGATTCGATATATTCTCAAATAAACTTAATAAACGTAAAGAAGCGATATATTCTTAAGGGTCCAAGATATTTCATTTATAGCTAAGTGCTTTCGGTTTTAGTACTAAGTTAAAGTGCTGAATGAAAAGGATCTTAAACTTAGAGTTATGACGAAAACGTACTGAGAAGCATTCAACCAGTTAAATTTAAATTCGGTAACTGAGATCACTCAGATTTTATCTAATAAAATCTACAGTACTCTTTCCAATAACGTCACAGAAAATAAATAAAAAAAATATGTTAACCATTTGTCATAGCGTCCTCCTAAGAGAACACAATCTTAATAACCATCATATTGCCGAATACTGGCAATAGTGACAAGTGGACTTTACGAAATAACATGTTCTCTGTAAAAGGACAGCATATTTACTCATTTATGAATGATAGTGCTACCTAGAAACGAACGCAGTACCAATGACACTAACATTTTTTTAGTTTACTTTTTTATTTCCTTCAACATACAACCGATGCGCCACTGGCCGTAACTATGTTTTGGTAATAGCGTCTTGTACCCTATTGCTTTATTGAAGGCGTAACAAATTAATGTAGTTAAAATTTATCTGCTTGAATAGAAAAAATCAACCTTTTGCTCGATTAACAGTTAAGATTCGTCACGTCATATGTCTTCAATAAAATTTCTCCTAATAAAAGTATAACGTTATTTTTATCAAATTTCCGAGTAGCAAGTTTCTGTACCTATCTGTCGAAGAAATGAGAGATAGGGAAATTTTATTTTGGGGACAGTTTGTTAAATTTTTGAGGGAACGAAAACACTCCGGTGTGAGTGTGAGTAGATAGAATACAAGGAAGGCAATTACAATGGTATAGTCACGTGATGAGAATGGAGGAGGAGCGGTGGCCAAAGAAAGCCTTAATGTATGTTCCGCCAGAAAGAAGGAAAAGGGGAAGACCACCAAATTCCTGGAGAAGAGAAATTACAAAAGCAATGCAATCTAGAGGCTTAGAAGAGGGAGATTGGAGAGATAGGAAAAGATGGAGGCTGAAATGCGGGAAGCGGCAATCGCCGTAGGACCCCCGTTATATGATGATGATGATGTGAGTGTGAGTAGTCAAAGAGTTAAGTCCTCCGTAAATTTCTTGAAGTGTTATCAGCAATTCTATCTTAGAAAGTACATTAATCTAAGCTATATTAGATAAAATATATCTATATCTATGACTACCATTAATTGTTGGTAATTTAATTTGCTCCACGCTAATACAGTGGTATTTAAAGTGTGCTGATCTATAAGACAGCTGTAAGTAATTATTTATTATCATATTCACATAAAAGCGGAGAGATTGCTAAATCTTTGATGATGCACGAGCTATCTTTTTCACCTGTCTTCATAAGTAATTAATGCTGCTACCGGATTTCTTTCAGAGTCATCTCTAGTTAGAGACCAATTTTCAGCCAATAACAACATTTAACATTTACGAACATTTTTAACATTTAGTGAGAACATTTATTTCATTAAAAACAGTGCGGAACTTAATTTAAAAAACAAAGTGCGGTTCGTTTGTTTGCGTAATAAAGATTTTGATTTTTTTGTAATTCTTTAAATTTTTACTAGTATTATTTCATTTGCATTATTGAATTTAGAGTTTCCTTTATCTCGAGATATGTCCAGACAGTAAAGAGTCTACATTTTTTTTCCTTTAAGGAATTTTTAATTAATAGCATCTCTCTTTACTGATCGATTTACGTTTACATGTATTTTTTATATATTGTGTATGTTGAAGCTAACAGCTTACCGTTTATTATTTTTTTGTTTTGATTCAACTATTTGTTGATTTGTTGTTCAATATAATGTTTTTGTTCAATTAACGCATTTTATTTCTATACTACCAACACGTTCCCTGATTCTACTTCTTAATGTGCCCTCTCCATTACTGAAGGTTGGCTATAACTACAGCAAATTGCTCTCGATCTTGAGTTGTTCTTATGTGTGTCCATGACTGTCCAGTCTCTTACATGTTTCAGCCGGGAGCATTTTCTTCTTCCTTCCACTTTCCCTTCCCTTATCAATTTTAGGAAGTTGTATTTTTCTCCTCTGTAAATATGTCCTAGATAACTCGTTTTTCTGTTTTTTACAATGTTTAGGAATTTTCTCTCAATCCCCGTTCTTCTTAGCACCTCATTGTTGGTCAGGTGCTCTGTCCAAGCGATCTTCAGCATCCTTCGAAAAAACCAAAAACCCACATCTCAAAGGCTTCTACACGTCGTATACTTGTGATTCCGAGAGTCCATCTTTCCACTCCGAATGGCAATATGGAGTAAATGAATGGTTTTATAAATTGGTAGTCAAGATCGTTTGTTATCCAGCAACCAAGATACTGAAAATTTTGTACGGGTTCCATCTGTTTGTTGTAGATACGAATATTAATGTCGGCATTTGGTGGACGTGTAACGGCCATTACTTTTGTTTTATTTGTGTTTATATTCAGCCCCAAGCTATCACCCTCTCTGGTTACGGCATTCAAAAGTCGTTCCCTTATTATATATTAGATTTAAGCATTTGCTTTGCTATATTCAGACCAGAAGGAAAGACCAGGTGATCAAAATCACCTAAGGTTTGTTAGCTTTATCATAGTATTTACAAAAAGTTAAGTGTAGATATGATGTGCTTCAACACAGACGTGTGATTGTTTTGCAGCGATTTTATTTGGTTACTTTTGTGTTTATATAATTCGAATAATTATATGCGCTCAGATAATTATTCGAATAAATTAAAGAAAAAAACAAATTTGGGAAGAGGTTACCCACCGTTTTATTTCGAAAGATGCTTGTTCAATCACAAATTAACCCCTTAATTTGTAATCTGACATTATTCTTAATTTCTTAATCTTTTATAGTTTCACCGTGTATAAGTGAGACATTGTAAACCATATCGTATAATATATTAATAATTAGTTCATTTACCTACAACTAAATAAATTGCCGAATAATATATTTTCTAATTGAACTTCCTAAGTGTCGTAATTACGGCCTAGATTAAATTGTATTGTAAGCAAAGTTTGTTGGTATGATATGATAGAAAGCAATAACCTCTGTGCTGAGGTATGAATTATTTGTGAGATTGTAAATTGGGGATTTGAGCTCATTTGAGCACAGTCTATCATAAGTAGTTATCTATCGAACATCATATTGTAATGTAATTACTAGTATCTGTCAATAAAACCATCACTTTTACTTCACAACTTCAACCTTTTATTGTACTGTCGCCAAATGCAGGTTTCAGAGCTTGTGAGTGGTTAAACAGCAACAATATTGCGACCAATCACAATTTTGGAATGTGCTGCTCGACTTCTGTATTATCTTTGGTCAAAAATACAACAGACTTGTAGCCAATGATAATATCAGGAATCGAGCGTTGGCTATCGTGCTGGTTCATTGGCCAGCGACCAGAAATGACCGTTGGAGATTGACCTAGATATTTTTCTATAAAAGAAACGCACGATGGCCGATACGGCAGACTGGGTCAGGATATGTACGCCAGTCCAGCCTCCTCAGGCATGTAGAGATACTCAGGTAGATTAAGTTCTCTGAGCCTCAAACCCAGACGACACGTTCTCATCTTTAATTTCACCTTTAAACCCGGAACCTCACGTTCCACCAGCTTTAACCTTTGGCGGAGTTCCAGTGTGGACCCTGTCGATTTGCGAGCGCAAATCCAACGGCCATTCTAGAGGATTTATCTCTGCAATTCGACCTAGTCGGACTTGCTAATATTTCCTTAAAAGCGTCGCTATTCTTCGTCGAATAATCTGTGTTCTAAGACCTTGTCTAGATCTGATTACTTCGACGCTTTACAAGTAGTGCAAGAAATTGTTTTCTTCCAGGTATTCTAAGTTCTTTACTTTACAGGACTTAGCCACCGGACGACGTGAGAAATAAAGTAATAACATTGTGTTTTATTTCATTCCTATTTGCAATCTCTTTCAGGTACACTGTTATAATCTGTTAGATCTGTTAGTTTTACAGGTACACTGTTAAAACCTGGTAAGTTAGTTTGCACGTACACTGTTGAAAACTGGTAAGACATTTTAGGTCTGAGATATATGTTGACACTTTGTATGATTTTAATACTTGTTCTCTTTCAGGAATAAACATACTTTATTTTCCCGTAGGAATATCCTCGATATTCGGAAATTAACTTGTATTTTATTTCTTGTATCTATTTCTAATTTACAGGTTTCAGCGACTTCAGCGTTTCAGGAAATTTCCGAAATAAATATTTCGAATTTCCTCTATAATAATTTTTACAGTGTAATACTTATACATTTTATTGTTGATATTGCCGAATGGCACTATACTAGACAGATCACAGCTGGTTTCAGGGTCCTATCACTATTTCTTCCTACCTATCAATTTTGACAGCTGGGTTTCTCTATGTTTATTAATATCAAATTTACATATAAGTTTGTGTATTGTTGTTTAATCTAATACGTTTCTTCATTACAGATTCTTAGGTTAAACTAATCGTATAATTATCCTCCAGACATAAGGTCCGGAGCTAATTATAGTTCCTTTTCAGATTCTTAGATTTAACACCCTAATTGTTACTCTATTTATTTGATTTTTGCAATAAACGAAGCATTTTATTGTTCTTCTTAAGCCAGATTTATTCCACAGCTAAAGGTGTCCATAGCAACGGAAAGAGCGTGTACAGAGCCTGGTCTCACGCCCACAAGGCAAGAGGCTTTTTCCCGTTACCGACAGTACCTATCATCGTCGATCGACAAGAAGCAGACAAAGGGGCATTTACAAACCGATTCGAACCTCAAAACTACGTTCGAACCTTTCCAATGCTTTTCTGGGCCATCTTTAATTTCGTTAACTAACGTGTAAAACGTTCCTTTATTTTTTCATTCATTTACTATAGAATGTATCCAATACCTGCGTTTCTTCTTCTTCTTTGATTTAATATGAAGTAAACTTGCACTTATTAGGAAAAACAAATCGTCGTCACTATCACTAGATGATTCTAGAGACATCATTATACCATTCTACGTCCAAAACTCGACTAAATTTGACAACACCGAATACAATGGCAAAACTACTGCCGCTGTTAAACCGCCTCATGTGGTTTAAGCCGCGCGGCAGCCGTCGAGGCGCAGAGCGTTTAACCTTAATGAAACTACTGAAACTGCAATAAGAATAATTCAATAAAAACGTACTTACCTAACGAAATTTAAGTTTACTCCTATAACTAACAAACATATATACAAATATACACTGGGCTTCACGTTTCTACTTCCTTTACTAAGCGGGTTTACTTCATACTTTATCAATGCTTCTTTTAGCTGAATATTTTCCTGAAATAAATAATATCTTTTAAATATTTAATGGAATATTTGATCTAAATTCATTTTACAGTATTCGCCAAAATAAACAATAGCGAAAGCGGACATTGTATTTATTTTTTAATTTACATGTTCAAAATGTGCCCCAGTGCAGCGAAAACAAGCTGTAAACGATTTTGCAGATTGTCCAACATATTGTGGCGTTGGGCTTCCACTGCTCTGGGCCCAACTGGGGTTGCTCAAAAAGTTTTTTGCTTGCACTTATTTATTGCTTTGAAGTAGGGGCAACTTTTGCGTTATAACGTACACACGTTTTTAACTTATTGATTCTGAAGTCAAGACAAATATTAAAAAACAAGTTTTCTACGAACAATAGAAGTGAAATTAGCTTAATTTGTTTAAAAAAAATCACAGCTGCTGGATTTATAACAAATAAGAATTAAAGTTGGTGCCATTTAATAGTTAAGGGCCTATATTTTATGAGGATATATTTTTTTTTGACAAAAGCGCTACTTATAGTCAAAAACATGCGTAACGTTGACTGTTTTCTCGAGTAGCCGAATAGGCTAAGTTTTGGCAGGTTCCTATGGACAACATAAGCTATTTTATTATATTAAATTACCCATAGGAAAAAATATCTTTAAATTAGGACACTTTCTACATAATCGTTCGTTCTCTCAATATAATCCTGATGTATTAGCATAGTACTATCATCGTTATAGTTTCAAGGTTTTTGTATTATCACTCTTTCCGTTTTTTCTATATACCTATCAACGTGCAACGTTTCGCAAATTACTTTAAAAATACTACTTTTATCTATTATTAATCAGTTATTTCTCAATGCCGCATTCTAATAGGTATACTACTACTTCAAATTATCTGTACGTGTGTAATATAGTTGTAATATATACAAACTGGTATTTATTTCATAGTAACAATTTAGACATTATCAGTTTGAACTGGTTACATTATATTTTTAAATGAATATTAAATATTGGTTTAAAAAATAATCTGAAACTACAATTCTTATATTTCGTGGACCCGTGTGCCCATTACACGTTTATTTTTTGAATCTATCTAACTGTGTTCTCAGCAATTTCATTTTATTTCTTCTCATTACTTATTTCGTAAGTTCAAAGAACAAATAAATAAAATACCTCCAATGATACCTCCGTTAAAATAGGCAAAATGACACGACTCACAGAATTCAATTTTTTTTTCATTTTCTTACTTTCTATGTGATTAAAAAATAAGACTCAGAGCAATTTTATTTCCCATCCCTACCCCCAAAAACGTAAATTTTTCGTTTTTGTCTTTTTTTGTATGGCATGCAATCAATTTAAAAAGTTCAAAAAAATCACACGCATGGAGGTCTATTTTTTTTTTATTCTGTGTGTTTAATCAAAAACTATATCCCTGATATTTTTTTCAGATTTTTCCGAATGATGCGTTATCTTAAAAAATCCAAAAAACTGTTTTTTTTTTGTTTTGGGGGATTTTCTTCATTTATAGACTTCAAAATAGATAAATTCAAGTTTTTTTTATAGTATACATATTTTAAATTAAATGAGGTCTTTCGAACATTCAAAAATAGGGCGAAATTCCTTTAAGCGATTCAGTTTTTCACGGTTTTTAAGGGCTTTGGCGGGGTAATTATATTATTGCAGATCGACAAACCTCAATCAATTTTCTCATATTTTTACTTTTTGTAATTAAAAAATAAGACTCAGCAGCATTTTTCTATTTTTATAGACTCGTAGGTTGAGTGCACATAACCTAAAAACGCTTATTTAAAAAAAAAAGTTTTTTTTCGAGGTGATTGCAAATCCAATTCCTTCACAAATGCGAATAACTTTTTTTAGCGAATTTGATACATTTTGAAGTCTATAAAATTGAGAAAAGCACCCACAACCCCTAAAAAACAATTTTTCGGGAATTTGGAGATGACGCAAGATAAGACGCAATATCAGAGATTTGTTTTTAATCAAATATATAACAAATAAATTAAAAATTTTAAAAATGATTTTTTGAAATTTTTAAATTTATTGCAACCTACCGAAAAAAAAATTACGTTTTTTGGAGTACAGAGAGGGGAGGCGGGCTAAAGATGCGCAGTCTTATTTTTAATTACATAAAACGTAAAAAATAAAAAAAATTGATTTAGGTCGTATCGATCTCAAAAAATGTGATTTAACCGGCAAAAACCCTTAAAACATTAGGAAAAAACAGGTTTTTGGAGGTTTAAAGGTGTTTTGTTCAATTTTTGAATGCCCTAATAGCCTCATTTATTTAAAAATATAAACTTTTAAAAAATCTTGATTTGGTCTATTTTAAAGTATATAAAATGGAGAAAATCTCCCACACCCCCTAAAAAAATAGTACAAAAATTGGACATGCAGCCACTTCCAAAAAAACGTTTATTTTCAAAAAATGCATTTTTAGGTTATGCACACTCAACCTACGGGTGTAAAAAAATAGAAAAGTTTTGTCAAAGCCTCAACTATGCGTGTGGATTTTTTGAAATTTTTAACTTTATTGCAACCTACCGACAACAAATATATATAAAAACGAAAAATGACTTTTTTTTGAGGAAGGGGAGGGGGCGACGGGCTAAAATTGCACTGTCTTATTTTTTTATTACATAAAACGTAAGAAATTAAGAAATTGATTTAAATTGTATCGAATGTATGCAAAGTATGCTTAAGCGCGCAAAATACCCTTAAAACCCTTGGAGGTTTAAAAGTGTTTTGTCCGATTTTTAAATGCTCCAGAGAATGTTGAGAAAATGCCCCAAATACCCTAAAAACAGTAAAAAAATTGACCTGCAGCCTCGTCCAAAAAAAGTTATACGTTTTTTCGAAAAAAAAATGCATTTTTAGGTTATGTACACTCAACCAACGGGTCTATAAAAGTGGACAAGTTTTGCAAAAGCCTCAAATATGCGAGTGAATCATTTGAAATTTTTAAATTGATTTATGATACATATCGCACCCTCTATGGAATTTCGCTAATAAAATATTCCATTAGCCTACACCGATTTTACAAGCTGAGACAAGCATTACATTTAGTGGATATTGCTAGCCGTCTCCAAAATAACACAGACCGAATTTGGAAATTCCGGGACCTCTATGGTTGTTTTAGATGTCAGGAGCTTTCTCTAGAAACTAATCTCTGTGTTGATGAACAAATAGTTTCATTTAAAGGCCAACTGAACATCAAACAGTACGTCAAAAACAAGTCGAAAAAGTGAAGAATTAAAATTTATGTTTTGTAATGACAAAATGGTATAATGTATGACTTTTTAATAGATTAAGGTAGCACTACTGAAATAAGGCCGGTCTACTAGCATTTTGGCAGTGCCGCCGGGGTTGTCATGCAATTAACAGAAAGAATAATTAAAGAAAATCATGGTCTTTACTTCGACAACTATTCGGAAATAACCATATCTTCCAACTTTTGTTAGTAAAATCACTTTTTGCAGTGGGTACGATACGAGTAAACCGCTTTTTTATTCCTCAACTACCCACTGATAAAAAATTAAAGAAAAAACGGCGAGACTCTTTTTCTATTGCACTTAGTAAAGACATTAGGTATTGTAATAATCAAATGGTATGATAACAAAATCTGTTA
Organism: Diabrotica balteata; assembly: GCA_918026665.1. Lineage (NCBI taxonomy): Eukaryota > Metazoa > Arthropoda > Insecta > Coleoptera > Chrysomelidae > Diabrotica > Diabrotica balteata. The sequence goes on from OU898277.1 coordinate 160,220,834, forward strand.
TCACAGCGTCCAATTTCATTGGAATCGGGAAAGATAACTTTTGTACTAGATGGGACAAAAAAACAAATAGTTATTTCCAAATCCCAAGACCAGAAGCAATAAAAATGTATAATGAATATATAGGAGGTGTTGTAATCAGTAATAAGTTTGTCTAATTTGTCTAGTTTGTGCACTTTCCAGGAGAGGACAATAAGAGTGACTTTTTGTTAAGCATTTATCGTTCATTGGTCAGATCTAGAAAATGGACTATTAGGGTGATATTTCCGCAATTGGCTTTAGTGAATTCATGGCAAGAATACAAGCACCAATCTCCTGCATTAGGACTCAACAGAAACAAGATAATTGATCCTCTGGCATTTCGCGAAAGTGTAACAGATGATACAATATTATTTAAACATCCTAAGAGAGGAAGGCCAAGTGGCACAGATTTACAAGTTCAAGAAAAAAAAGTATGAAGCAAGACCTTTTGTTCCTGTTCCATCTGTGGCAAATATGCGATCTATACAGTGTTTCAACGAAAATTTGACCTCTCCAGAAACTCGGAAACAAAGAGTTTCTTCAATAAAAAAAAACACGTCAATTTGTATTGGGAGCGGGACGAATTTGTATGCAATCAAATGTAATCCCTACTGCCCCGTATCATTTTTAAATATTTTTAAATAGCAAGTGTGGTCGAGCGCCGTATCATTTGAAAGGTATTTTTTTCTCTACACGACATCCTATTTTTTTCGGAATAATGTTGAAGATAATTTTGGATTTAACTAATTTAACGGTTGAACATCAGTAATAACAAAAAAACATAAAATTTCATCAAATTAACCAATTAAATGTTCAAAATGAACTCATGTGGCCTCCTTTCAATAATACAGTATATTTTCAAAGCCTCTCCGTATATTTGCAAATAGCCTCGTCGTATATCTGTCGCTCTGCAAGATCTGCATTCGGAGTGACGTATATTTTTCATTTTAGGTATCGCCACAAAAAAATCCAAAGGCGAAAGATCCGGTGACCTGGCCGGCCACTCTATTAAACCATTTCTGCCAATCCAACGCCCTGGAAACGTTGATTTAAAAATTATCTTACGCGTATATCATAATGTTGGGGGGTCTCGCCCTATTGGAAAGTCAATTCATCCTTTAAAAGATTATTATCAGATTCCAACGTGTCAGTGATGAGATGATCAATAACGTCTTTTAACAAATTTGAATAAGTTGTTCCGTTGAGACTAATTTTTAATTTAAAGTTAAAATTTTCCAGTACGTTATCTTTATCACTATCACTAGAATAATCTTCATTGTACCCATGGACACGTTCATGACTGTACCATTTTAAAAGAGTTTCTTCAAAATTACTGCCGCCTAAACGAATTTTTTTCCATGGAGCAGCCATATTTTTAAAATCTGCTGCACCGTAAACAGTTACACGGACAGTCCGGCGTCGACTGAGAGTCTACTTTAAAAATAATATTCAGCAGATGTCTTTAGTCATTGTTCTGAAGCTATTTTCTTGTGGCATTTTAAAGTAATTACTATTTACATGGGAATAAGCCACAATTAAAGGTTAAAGTACGTTTATTGACGTTTCAATTTCTACTTCGGAGATCGTTCTCAAAACATTAGTAAACTATGTTATTAAATATTAAATTATTATTAAACTAATGTTTGTATTTTGAGAACGATCTCCGAAGTAGAAATTGAAACGTCAATAAACGTACTTTAACCTTTAATTGTGGCTTATTACCATTTAAATTACCACAAAGTTTTATCAGCGTCCTATCTTGATGCGCCAGAAGAAGGAATGAATAAAACTAGAAATCAAAGGGAAATTTTGTTGACCGAAAAATATAATTTATTTATGAACCATCATAGTCTGACAGGCGACGCCGGACCAGTTAAAGAGTTAAAAGGAAGTAAAAGATAAGTTTTCCATCAATCAAATATAAATACGTAAAATTACTATTTTAATGGTAATAAGCCACAATTGAATCTTAAAATAAGTTTATTGACGTTTCAATTTCCACGTCGGAAATCGTGGAAATTTGAAAAAATGAAAAAAAAAAACTTTCGAAGTGGAAATAAACTAATTTTAATTGTAATAGTAATTGCTTTAAAATGCTACCAGAAAATAGTTTCAGAACATATAAAATTGTGCCAAAAGTAAATAATTATCGTAAGTATTGACAACATTAAATAATTATCGCAAAAAATTTACTGAGGTCGTCGCAGGAATTCGCTTAAAAAAATAAATTCAACATAATTTTAAATTCTTATAATTTAGACTTCAAAATGTGTATATTGTAGCTAGATTAGGTTAAATCAAGATAAGATTGAGGTAGGTTAGTTACCTACCTATTGTTTTTATAATTCAGATAAAATATTCGTTCAATGTTCACATTGTCAATTTATATTTTAAACTGCAAAATCTGTGAGTAGTCGAATGTGAGTAGTCATGTTTTTGCAAATTTTAATTTTGTTAGTATTTTTATTTAATCAATTGATTCTATTGGTAGGGAGAGGCAAATTTTCCAAGTTGAAATATTAAATGTGCCTTTTAGTATATTTATATTATCTTTATTATCTCAAATAGATAAAGATTAAGTATAACGACAAGTATCTTTTATTCTATTAATATACCTACTTAAATATATCAATTTCCCTATAACTTAAGTATATACACTCAGATGCAAAAAAAAAGCAACGCAGATTTTGGTCAAATTAAAAGTATTTCAATTTTTTTATTTTTAGCACCATTTTAATGATGTTTTTAGCAAACTGTGTATACATTTTTAAATTTTAATTTCGTATAGTCAAATTCCACGAGGAAACTAAGTTCCTGTAGCTGGCTGTATACCATATATCACAAAAATTTTTTGTTTAAAATCCTTTATAAAAGGTATATAAAAATGCCCCAAACGGGCTATCACAAACACATTGCAAAACGTTTTCGGATTAAACAATCCATCATCAGTGCAAACGGTTGTACATGCTAGTAGCCACCAAAATATATGGGTAAAAACCCTTTAAATGTTTTGAATTTGAAGTTGTTTTACATAATTAGTATTTATAATTTGTGATGGTTAAGTTACCGTTGGATAGGTAACATGGCGGCGTATGACTCTACATGAGTAAAATGGTCCTGAGATGAAGTGTCTACCTGACGAATTGTAGACACTTCATGGTAAGACACTATGGGACAGAGCTAGAAGTACAGATATACGACATAGATGCAAGGTGGAGAACATCAAAAACTGGGTAAGAAATAGAAGAGTAGAATGGAACGATCATATAAGCCGAATGACAACAAATAGAGTAGTAAAGACGGCAAGAGACGGTTCCCCAATAGGAAGACTATCAGTAGGAAGACCACGAAAACGATAGAACAACAACTTACTGGAGGCACATTGAAAAACAGAGTCATGACTACATAAAAAGAAGAAGAAGAAGAGAAGAAGAAAACCAATGCTTTATAACATATACGTTAAATAAATGTTTCAAATTGCTTTAGAAAACATTCAGTAAAGAATTAAAGTCAATGGAGTAATAATTAACAATCTTCGTTACGCAAACGACACATAGCTACTGAAAATCTGCGAAGATTGAAAATCCAGAAACTCTGGTTACCATTATAAATAGTGCAGGGAAGGGATACGGCTTAAAGATTACCATTAAGAAGCCTAAACTTATAATTTAATCACATATTAACGCCAAATTTAAATATCCACTACACTGGGAGGAAATTAGGCAGATAAGTCAGAGGTGCCTTTAAATATTAACACTTCTTGTGGTTAAAGGTTACGTGTTACCAATATCATTGTATGGTTTAGAGAGATGGTCACTAAAAGTAAAATCAGTAAATAGAATTGAAGCATGCGAAATGTCGATTTTGAGAAGACTATTTAAAATATCGTGGATCGCATCGCATACCTCAAACGAAGAAGTGCTGCATAGAATAGGCAAGGAAAGAGAACTTTTTAACACAGTAAAAGTTAGAAAAACATCATACCTAGGCCACATACTGAGAAATAATAAGTACCAATATGCCCAACTTATAGTGAAAGGAAAAATCGAGGGAAAGAGAGGCCTAGGAAGGAAAAGACTATCATGGCTCAGAAACATCCGACAATGGACAGGGCTAAATTTTGAACAGCTAATAAGAACAGCTGAAGATAGAGAAGAGTTTAAAATTGTAGTAGCCAACCTCCATTGAGGAGAGGGCACTTTAAGAAGAAGAAGGATAAACCGAGTTACCAATGAAGTATTGCGACGAGCTGGAATGGGCTGAGAACTGTTGTGTCGTGAAACAATAAGAGGTTTCTTATTTGGGACCTTCCCTCTTACGTGTAACCAGATATTTCCTCCAAAAACTTTTGCTCACTGAAAATATTGACGATAAAAGAAGACAAGGAAGAAAATTACAGTTTAAAAACGTACGAAACTGGTGTGATGTGTGGTGCTGGAGTTTATTTTCCGACTGGTTCAGGAGGGAAACTTCAGAGTAGTTGATTAGACAGTGACTGAAACGACTATACACTGCTAAGCGTATGGCACAAGAAAGATATATTAAGATATATGTATAAACATACTCGTATAGCTTTTTACACTTCTCCATTTTATTTCTCGTACTTTATTTATAAGTAAAAATGCAGAAAAATATGATAAATTTATTAAATAACATAAAATTATAAAAATATAAAACAAGTGTAGATTTCTTTAAATAACTTTATAAGTAAGATCCTATCTTTCTGGCTTCCTCGTCCTTGGAATTATTCGAAATGCGTCGGGAGAATGAAAAAAATTGCAACTTTTTAATGCCTGAAACGATATGAAAATATTTTTATATTTTTTTGCAACTTCCGTTGCATTTTATTAACGATGATATCATAATTATGTAGTATGTAATTTTATCACCCCACCTTACAATTTTACTAACTTTAAGATAGAGGACCTATACAGGCATTAATAACCATGTGTATGTATATGAGATACAGGAAAGCGAAAGTTATCACCTTGACAAATACAATTCTTCATTTTAAAAATAAAAACATAAGTTATTGTATGAAAACACCTTTTCAGACCATAACTACTACTTTATCGAAGAAGATAAGCGTGTTTTAAGCAAAAAAATCCCCAATAGTTACACCCCTCTTTCCCGGCCCTGTCATTTTTTAAACTATACGAGACTGACCATGTAAGAAATATTGACAAACACATCCTATAAGAATGGGAATTTACACCAACGCAAGTCCTATACGGACAAGGTTCTCTGTTATAGAACACATCACTCGCAATGTGTTATACAACAGAACACAATAAAGAGTGATTTTTAAGTAGCTTATAATAGTTATCTTCATATAGAACATAGCTTACCGTTATGTTGGCAGTCAAAATGGAGAGACAAATATAACGGCTTTTCACAGAGAAGTGTTTTAGCACCAATGCTCTTACATATATACAACATATATACAAATGACCAACCTACGCCGTCCTACATCAATCAATTCCTTTACAACGATCAACTTGCAACATGATCTAGAAAAAATATTTGAAGAATCAGTAAAGACTCTTAAAATGCCATTTATGCATTTAAGACTGCATATTCCGCAAAATTTCGTAAGACTCAATATATTCAAAATGCAAGTCTGTGTTTGCAAATTACGTGTAATTGGAACACCTTAGAAACAGACCAACCTAAATATCTGGGCTACTCCTTAACTTACGAACAGCACTGAATCAGAACGAGACCGAAAGATTAACTGGAAATAATATATTGAAAAAAGCAACAGCTCTCGGGTAACCTCAACATTCCTGTCTAGTGGCACCACGTACAGATGGTACAGTTTGAACTGGTTAATTACGATTTTGTACCCCTGACCCCAACCCGACTTTTTTTATCTACCCCGTTTATGCAATTTCTCATAGTCTCTCTTATCGTTGATTAAAGTCCTTCTGCTGATGGCGTTTGGTATCTTCTCCTCTCTATCATCCATCTAGAATACTCATCAAACGCTAGCTAGTCCGTTCTACCTCCATCTCTGCTTCCTGTTTGGTTCGCTGATGACTCCACGTTGGTAGTCCCTACTCCGACCATAGAAAAGCCAATGTAGCGGTGTTCTGTAACAGTGTCATCCGGCAGCAACGGCCGTCTCTAATTTTTCTGGCCGCATTCTGTATGTCACAGGTGACATCGACATATGAACGCGAAGTTTCCCCCACGAACGTTGGTTCTCGACCTTTATTTAAGACAACTAAGTCCAGATATCCTATCTATTCCATAAACATTTCTCCATGAGTATCCGTTCTGGGATAACCCCACTCCGCTGCTTTGGCATTGAAGTCCCCAGCACTACATATTCTATTCCCAATAATATTACCTCATTCATAATCTCACCTATTTTACTTTCATAATTCTCCGCTGTACAATTCGGTAAAATGTAGCAGCTTACCACATTTACTCCCTCCACACGTATCATCACAAATCCCTCATATGTATCAATACCATGCATATACCCTCAGTCTTCTATTAAGACTCCGCACTTCTACCACGCCCGTCGTATCCACAAACCATTCCCTACTGCGCACTCACGTGGGGTTTGGCTCCGCCGCTATCAGGATGTCAATTTCTTTTTTAGTTGCAAAGAACACAGCGAGGTCATGAGCTAAACTAGCCGTCCCACATTTGTTTGCAACACTCTTAACACACGTTCTCTTTCACCCTTATTCACCATTTTGTCGATCAGTCAGTAACCTCCTATCCTTCTTCCACATTCACCTCTTGCTCTTCTGATAATTCTCCGGAATTTGGTACACCAAGTGCCAAATTCTGTAGATATATGACCTTCCTCGACACAATTAAGGCTCTTTACAGTGTTACTTTGACACTGGGATTGCACATGGTCCAGTGGTTCTTCATCCCGCATTTCCAGCACATTATACCATATTGCATAATAAAATGTTATGCATAGTGTCCTACTGCATGTTATAGGTCAGGCGCTTAGAGAACTTTAAGACGTGGTTGTATCGTCGTATGTCAACAATTAGATGGACAGATACAATTATAAATGAAGAAGATTTATAAATGAATAAAAAATCGCGAACTCAAAGACATCAAAAACTTAAAACATCTTACCTCGGACATAATATATTTAGATACGACAGATATAACTGCTTACAGCTGATAATGGAAGGAGATATATAAGGCAGACGTAGTCCTGGAAGACAACACGTGACTGACTCCAAACGCTGATAAAATAAACTCAATTGGTTTTTACTTTGAGGTTTCATCATAGGAGGAACCAATTTTTATACTGCTCGATTATTTTAAATTTTCAATTCTACTGATAAGTATGGTTAATTTGTGCATTGAGTATCTAGACCTAGACATTCGCTGGACTATTCACGGTTCTTTTATATGAAATTTTTATGCCAGTTTTTATCAACACGTTACAAAATATTTACATATTTTTGAGTACCTAACTACATGAGTACCTAAGTACATAAGTAAATGAATTTCTATTAAAAAGCCTTCTGCTTCACCAAACTCTTTTGTACACTATTCTTAATATCTTTATTTGCATGCAAAACCAAGTCAGACAAAATAAAACCTGGACAAATATTTTTTAATTTTTTTTTTATATATTTAACAATACTAACAAAAGATTTAAATATAGGTATTTCTACGATTACTGTTTAACAAACATATTTACTTCAAATTACGTTTATAAAAATGGGTATGTACATAAATGTTATTCTTATCTTTAAAAATAGTACTCCATATTATCTACATACTTCAGTTTTACTACACTTGAATAATTTTGAATTTCTAGTAACGTACCAAACTTGAATACTTCATTCTACTTGAAATTAATTATTGTAAATAAAACATAATTGTGATAGGAGTTGCAGCGTATGAAAATGGTCCAATAAAAGCAAATATACTATCTTGCTATTAGTCTCTAAAATCCCCTCGTAAGGGGGCAAAAACGCAAAAAAAATCGATTTACCAATAATCTGTACGCCGTAGAAAAAAATGTTTCAAATAAAAAATGTAACTGAGATAATTTTAAACAAAAATGTTTATAAGCATTTTTTGTGTAGGATGAACCGTTCTCTTAGAAACAACGCTTGAAGCGACCGTTGATTTTACATGTCAGTTACTTGCGCGAAATCAATGTTCAATAAAATTTGTATCAGCTCGACGGTAAAAATTCGATATCTCTTGATCCAAATGTCCTATCGACAAAAGTCAAGATGCGTTTTAAAGGCAAAGGGTGCATCTTTCATATGCAGTTTTTGTATTTATGACGTAAGGGCATTTTTTTAAACCCTCCTGGATTTTTATATTTCACATTTGCCGTTCCAGCGATTAACTGTCCGCCATGGAGCAGTAATTTTTGGACGAAAAATGTTTGGCTCCATTTTTAAAATACACGAACAATGAAAAAAAAATAAAAAAAAAAATTTTGTAGAAAAAAAAATCTTCAAAAGTTGTATAATAATATAAAACAAGTTTAATTGCCATATATAAAGCCATTACATCTAAGGCTTTTCGCTATAAATATAGCAAAGCTTTAGTTACTAAACTGTAAATTTTCTTGTGGAAAAAAAAATAAAAAGTGACAAATGTGAAAAATTCGATTTATTTTTTTAATAACAGCGTTGCTAAAAATTATTTTAAAACAGAACTAATAGCGTGTATGGGCTCCTTTGCTCGCCGTATTTTTGCACAACATTCAGGCATGCTTACAATCACAATTAGAATAGTTTCATTCTAGATGTTGTTGCCATTCTTCCACGAGAACTTCTTTGACATTTGTAGGTTTCTTAATGGCTGACGATCCTTTTAGCGCTTCCCGAGTGTATCCCAAACGTGTTCAATGGGATTTAAATCTGGACTACTCGTTCTCCATAACCTGAATACTGTGGGTAGTCAAATAATTTTGCACTATCCTGGCCACGTGCTGTCTCGCAAAATCTGGCTGAAGGATAAATTCTGGACCCATATTTTCAGCAAATGGGACATGTGGTTCAAGAACTTCGTTAATGTACCGCTCTGCCATCATCGCCCCTCGACAAATAACTACTGTGTTTCTTGAATTGTTGAATCCAAGGAGGAAAAGCGCTGGCCTAGTCTTCTCCAGACTTTAACATGCCCCCTTCCTCCTAAGTCCTAATCCCTTTTGGAATGTGGTGACACCATCGGGCCTTTACAGTTTTTTCATGACTTCCCTCCATCCTTCTCTGTCCTGAGCTAGTTGTTCGGCTTTATGTAACCCTTGGTTAATCAATATTTTTGTTTGATCTACCCAACAGCTTCATCTTCCACTGGGTCTCTTTCCTTCAATTATACCCTCGACTATCAGTTTTTCCATCGTACCTGTTCTTCTAACAATTTGTCCAAAATACTGCAAATATCTCTGTTGTATTTGTTTAAGCAATCTATCCTTTACTTTAAGTTGTTCTAATATCGATACGGTAGTGCGATGATCAATCCAGGATATTCTTAACATGCGGCGGTATACCCACATTTCAAAGCGTCTAGTTTATTTTTATCCGCTTTCTTTAAGGTCCACGTTTCGGATACATATGTGGCTATGGGAAAAAAGAGTGCCTTGGTAGCCTTAGTTTTGTGTGTATTGTTATGCTTGAATTTTTCCAAATTGTTACCAGTTTCATCATAGCTGTTCTAGCAATAGTCAACCTTCTACGTATTTCTCTGTCAGACCCTCCGTCATTTGTTATTAGTGACCCCAGGTATATAAAACTATTTACTACTTCAAAAACTAAAAGAGATCGACTTAAACCCCGAATGGGGAGTAGAAGATACTTGGCAAAAAATTAAGAAATGCATCAACGAAGCAGCAGAAGAAGCGATTGGTAAGCGGAAAATTAACACGAGAGCGACAAACCACACCAAACCGTGGTTTTGCCAAGAGGTAAAAGAACTCTCTGAATTAAAACGCAAATGCTACCTGAGATATAAAAGCACGCAATCGAAAGAAGCTCATGCAGAATATGTCCAAATAAGAAACGAAGTAAACGCCAGAATAAAATCAATCAAAAGAGAACATTGGGCCAAATTCACTTGCGACATGGACTACGACCTATATGGTGCCCAAAAGAAAGTATGGAAAATGCTCCGCAACAGGAAAAAACCAGTTAACGAGTTCGTGCAGACCAAAGGAGTACCTATAGAAACATGACAACAACATTTTAAAGAGCTATATGATGCTGAAGAAACGCTGAATATAAACGAAGGCGAAACAGATGTGAGTGCTACAATCAATGACGAAGAAGTAGAAGCAAAGATCAAAAAGCTTAAAAACAGAAAATCACCGGGAACGGATGGTATACCCAATGAACTTTTAAAATATGGAGGCCCGGAACTTGCAAGTAAACTTTCACAACTATTTAACAAAACATTAAACAAAACAGAAACACCAGAGGAATGGCATATTAGTATCACAATCCCCATATTTAAAAAAGGACAAAAAACCTGCCCACAAAACTATAGAGGAATAACCCTCTTAAATACAACAATGAAACTTTTCACGGGTATTCTCAAGGACAAATTGGAAAAGCAAATCACTAATGCTGAAGAACAACAAGGTTTTACAAAAGGGCGGTCTATAACAGACGCAGTATTTGTAATAAAACAAATAAAAGAAAAAGCTATAGAGTTCGGCATGCCAGCGTATATTTGCTTCATTGATTTGACGAAGGCATTTGACAGAGTTCGCCTGGGAGACATTCTAAATATATTAATAGAAAATGAAACACCGACCAGTATAACAAAGATACTCCATAACCTAAATAACAACAACGTAACCAAAGTTAGAGCAGGAGACGAATTCACTGAAAATATTCCAACACCGGGAGGAATTAGACAAGGCGACAGTTTAAGCCCCTTCTTGTTTAATCTTCTCATGGGCAAAATTGTCAACAACGTAACATCTCTTAATCTCAGATATAGAATGGGCAACAAAAGAATTGGTATGGTGTGCTACGCAGACGATGCAGCAATTATTGCCGAATCAGAAGATGATCTCCAAAGGCAGCTCTTTCAGTTCTTTCAAACAAGCCGACTATTAAATATGAACATCTCTACCAACAAAACTAAATGTATGACAATAGCAAAAGATCCGCTCAGATGTAAGTTAGTGGTTGAGGACAACCCCATAGAACAGGTGATGCAATTCAGATATCTGGGCATAGATATATCAAGCACCCATGACCCAGTAAAGGACCTGAGGAGTCAGATCAACAAAGCATCTGCACTGTCAGGATGTCTGCGGGAGATAGTCTGGTCTAATCCGTATATGCGCACAGATAGTAAAATTAGAATCTATAAGACTTGCATACGACCGATCATGACATATGGCATAGAAGTGCGCGAAGATACCAACAAAACGAAACAGATGCTAAGGGTTGCCGAAATGAAAACCCTAAGAACAATAATGGGGAAAACAAGAAGGGACAGAGTGAGAAATACAAACATTAGAGAGCAGTGCAAAATTCAAGATATTGTAAGATGGGGAAGACAGCGCAAGAGGATGTGGTACAGCCATGTAAGACGAATGGATGAGAATAGACTCCCAAAAATTGCCCTAGAAAACAATCCGCCTGGCTCAAGACCCCCGGAAGACCACCTAAAAGATGGAGTGATAGTTGGCAATCTACCTCCCAAGAAATTAACCAGAGGCAGCTTCAGAATTAAACAGATCGAAAGATCTACAAAAAGTAGAAGAAGAAGAAGAAGATTACTTCAAAGCCCTCAATTTCTTTAATGTGTTGAAGATTATTCCGAGCTTTGTCTACTATCATGATATTTGTCTTACTCCTATTTAGCTTTAGTCCATATGTTTTGCTTTTTTCCTCCAAACATCTCATTATGTCTTCCATTTCTTCTTAATTTGTCGCGATTATTAAAGTGTCATCAGCATATCTCAAGTTGCTGAGTTTTTGACCTCTTACTGATATTCCACCCTTCCACCCGTCTAGTACCTCTCGCATAATGTGTTCGGAGTAGATATTAAACAGAGTTGGCGAGATTATGTATCTCTGCCTGACACTTGCCTCTCTTCGGAATGGGTGTTGTTTATTTTTACTGTGCACTTATTATTTTCATATAGACTTCTAATTAGTTGAATTAAGTGATGGGGTGTTTCCATTTCCACTAGTATGAAACATTGCTGCTGCCATTTGACTTTATCGAAGGTCTTTGTGTAATCCACAAAGCACATAAGCATAGGAGTTCTGAATTCACGAGTTTTTTCGATTAGCTGTCTGACATTAAGGATGTGTTCTCTTGTGCCTTTTCCTGGGACAAATCAAGCTTGTTCTTCTGATATCTGAGGCAACAGAAAACCTTTAAGTCTTTCATGTATTACATGAAGTAGAATCTTGCTTGCATGGGATATTAGGGTTACCGTTTTGTAGTTGCTGCAATATAGCGGAGTTTCTCTTTTGAATATAGGGATGAAAGTGGATGTTGTCCAGTCGTTGGGCCACTCTCCGGTTTCCCAAATATTTTTGCAGATCATATGCATAACATTTACTCCAACATCTCCAGTGTCTTTTAAAACTTCTGCGGCGATCTGGTCTGCGCCAGGAGATTTTCTATTTTTTAACTTTTTCATTGCTTTCTCTACGTCTGACTTTAGAATGTTTGGTTCACTTTCTGCAGTGAACTCGTCGTGATTTGCATTCTGGGGATCATCTGCCAATATTTTCTCTATACCTCCGCAACCCCTTTCTCGTCATTTATAATATGTTGGTTTTGATCCATTATTGTTTGTGTGATTGATTTAAATTTCCTGGATAGATATCGGACTTTGTTATATAGCTCATGGGATTCATACCGGTTTGCATGTCTCTCTAGTTCTTCGCATTATTCATTTATATGTTTATTTTTATCATCACTACATGCTCTTTAAATTTCTCTATTTAATCTTGCTAATTCGTTTTTGTTGATGTCGTTTTGATATATGAGAGATTTGATTCTCCTTCGCTTGTTGAGAAGTTGCAGAGTTCTGTCTGACATCCAGTGTTTTCTTTTGATGATCTTTTTTTCGGTTCTGGTTCTTTCTATAGAGGTTTCTACGGCATTTCTGAAACCTTTCCAAATTTCTTCTGGGTTGTCTCGTGTGTTCAACATACTAGTTTTCTTTAATGCATCTCTAAATGTTTTTGCATTTGAAATCTCCAGCCTGTTTTGATTTTGGTGCGACATTGTTCTTTTTAGCTTCATCTTGAAGGAAGACCATACCAATTTATGATCGGATCCACATTCAGCTCTTGGTCTAGTTTTTAAGTTTGTAAAACATGTCTTCCTTCTGTTTTTAATCAATATGTAGTCGATTTGGTTCTTGTATTCTCCATTTGGGCTGGTCCACGTCGATAAACGACGGGCATGATCTTTGAACATTGTGTTTAAAATCTCCAAACTGTTTTCGGTTGCAAAATCTATTAAACGTTCCCTCGGCTGTTTTTAATACCATAGTTTCCTACATTTTGGATGTTATCATTTCTTGTTTCTCCTACCTTAGCGTTAAAATCGCCCATGATTATGAGTGGTTCTTTAGATGAAATATTTTTTATTGTGCCTTCAATAACGGAGTATACGTCTTCCACTTCATTGTCTAACGCGTCTGAGGTTGGCATATAGACCTGAAGAATGTGCATTTTGTTTGGTGATGCTAGTAAGGTTATTTTTATAAGTCTATCATTTATCGGTTGGTAATCATGCACGTATTGTGAAACTTTTTTAGACACCATAATTGCAACACCATTTCTTCCTGTGTTATTTGCTCCCGATATGTATATAATATGATCTGCCGTTCGGAAGTGTCCTTGTCTTTTCCAATGGGTCTCCGAACGTCCGCATATATCAATATCCTCTCTTTCGACTTCTCGTTGTAGTATATGCAGTTTGCCTGGTTGCAATAATCCTCGAACATTCCAAGTTGCTATTCACATTGCTTTTCTTAACTGAAAATCTGATTTTCTTCCAGGCGCCAATTTCGCATGTGTTGCCTGGTTGCTCACAAACACATGCCCGGTAGCCCATTTGACACTAGTTGGCCCGAAACCAACTTAGCGCCGATCGCTAAGCATGTCTAACTAATTCGATACATTCATGATGGTGTAGAAGTGGTTTCCCCTTGCCTGCCTGATCGCAGTATCACGACCGATTGAATCATTATGTGATATCTGGCCGTGAGTATCTGTCATTACGCCAACAGTAGAAATCATTCCGCTATAGCCTTAATGAAGTAATGTCATAGCTGCTGCCCCCTATGCCATGTCCTCAGTTGGTTCGCAGGTGCTTATTTGGTAAAACCTTATTCACACATATCCTACATATCTGTATGATATTTCCCTATCAGCCAGTGGTATGCGCCGTGTCGGGGTTGAGGACTCCCCCGGCCGTCCGTCTTCCGCGAAGTACAGAAGAGTCCCGACTTAATTCAGAACTCCTCCTTCACGCAAGCTGGAGATTGATACAATAATTTCTCCTCATCTAAGTAAAAATCCTTGGCGAATTGGTTTCTAGTACTCATAAAGAGTATAACGAAATAAAAGAAAGACAATTAAGATTTGATTTCACGTATAGTGCCTCTGTATATTCGTTTATACGTATTTTCGACGGGAAAGATTTATTTTCACGTTCAGAGCTTCTGTAACAGTCACTCTGATGAGTCCTGTTAGGATGAAATACGTATAAGCGAATATACACAGTCACTATACGTAAAATCAAATCTTAACTGTCTTTTAATTTACAATAAATTAAGTTAGTGACTCCTTTTTCCTTTTTATCAGTATATGTATATGCAAAGTTCAAAAATATACTAATTAGACGAAATCAGCAGACTAGTTGAGTTCAAACTTCCCACAGTGAAATCTTAATGGATTTTTTTAGACCTGTTGAAAGAATGTTCTGAAAATTTACTGGCGTCAGATAATCTCAGGATCTCCTGACCAGAGACATATTGCCGAAAGACAAGCAGCACACAATCAAGGTAAAACGAGAGCGCAAAACTTTAAAATTCCAATCTGCAGAAACCGAATACTCTCCCCTTTCACTGACGAAGAAGCCACTATAGCTCTCAAGGATGTAAAGCCAGGTAAATCCCCAGGTTTTGACAATATTCATACCGAATTCTTAATTAACAGCGGCAAATATGCGGGAGAATGGATGGCCCACTTTTTTACAGATATTCTGAAGACCGGTACCATACCACAGGAACTCAAACGCTCGAACATCATTGCCATATTAAAACCAGGGAAACCAAATGATAACAACCCTAAGAACTACAGACCAAAAGCCCTACTATCGGCAACGTTCAAGCTACTAGAACGACTTATCTACAACAGAATTAGTCCAAAGATACTTGAATCAATACCGGTTGATCAGGCAGGTTTCCGACAGAAAGGAAGCTGCGTAGATCAGGTTCTTTCACTTACCACATTTATTGAGGCAGGGTTCGAGAGAAAACTTAAAACTGCAGCCGCATTCATAGACCTAACTGCAGCCTACGATACAGTCTTGGAGACAAGGTATGATATACAAGCTCCTCCGTACAATCCCCTGTAAATCCACCGCTCGAATAATCAACAGCATGCTAGCCAATCGAAAGATTCAATTAGTCATGGGAACCGACATCAGCACCCCTAGAAAACTGAAGAATGGACTGCCTCAGGGATATGTCCTAGCTCCTCTTTCCTTTAGCCTGTATATCGCTGATATACCAGAAACCAGATCAAGGAAGTTTGGTTACGCCGATGACAGGGTCCTTACAACAAGGTGTAAGTAATTTGAACAAACAGAAGAAATCCTCACGGCAGACTTACACACAGTGGGAAAGTATTTCCGTAAATGAAGAATATTTCCGTAAATGGAGGACGCTACCAAAACAGAGGTTTCCAGTTTTCATCTAAATAACAAGCTTGCAGGAAGAACACTCAACATCCAATTCGAAAACACCACACTCGACTACAATAAAACACCAAAGTACCTTGGGGTGACTCTTGACAGAACCCTATTTTTCAAGGAACATCTGTCAAAAACAGCGGAAAAACTTAAATCCAGAAACAACATCATCTAGAAGCTGTGTGACACAACATGGGGAGCACATCATCTGCTCTGGGCCTTGTCTTCTCAACCGCGGAATACTGCTCTTCAGCCTGGCTTAACAGCCCACATATACACAAAGTAGATGCCCAATTGAACAATACAATGAGAATGATAGCTTGCAAATCCACCCCTACGCAATGGCTCCCAGTACTGAGCCACATTCCACCACCCAAACTACGGCGCAAACACTCCCTCACTAGTGAGTACAAAAAGATACTTAGCAACGAGATCCTGCCAATTCATCAAGATATAGATGCTGCCAACGCTAACCGTTTACGCTCCAGACGACCGCCAATAAAAACAGCACAGATGGCTGTGGAAAATGAGTTCAACTTAAAGACCACTTGGACTCGAGCATGGATGGAACAACAAAATGGCAGCTTACCCTGCATCACACAAAAACCACCAGGTTTTTACTTACTACGCAACACATGGATTATGCTGAACCGAATCAGAACCCAACACGGCATATGCGGTTACATGATGCAAAAATGGGGTAAACGACCATCCCCACTCTGTGACTGAGGACAACCCCAAATCATCTGTCACATTACAGAGCAGTGTAACATAAGATCCTATCAAAGCAGGTTATAAGATTTCCTAATGGCGACTCCAGAGTCGATAGAATATATAAATAAGTTAGATGTTCGTTTGTAAACATATATGTATTATGTTTATACATAATAATATGTAAATTTAAATGTAAATGTGTCAAGTGCCATACGATAAATAAAAATCTGAAAATTTAAGTTCAGATTTACATCCCACCTTAAACATATACGTTTTATGATAGGAAAAGCTTAACAATCATTGCAAAGCGAATCCTGAAGATTCAGATTTGAATAAACTTCAACAAAGTGCACAATCCTGACCTGTTTTTATTAATTATTTTATTAATATTAATTATTAATTTTAGTGGTGTAGTTTACTATTATGTCTAGATTTTAAGACGCATATTATGATTGCAGTTTCAATTATTTCTTCTTCTTAAGGTGCCTTCTCCATTACTGAAGGTTGGCTATAACTACAGCAAATTGCTCTCTATCTTGAGCTGTTCTTAGTATCGCATGAGTGTCCATTCAATTATTTATGCATTCTTAATTAAAATATTAATCATTGTGTGTAAAGAGATTAAAATATTGTAAATCTGAACAAATATTTGATAATTTTCTACATAAAACACCTACTATATTTGTATAACAATTAAAAATAATAATTATTGTAAATTAGGAATGTATTTCTATTATTTATGAAACAATAGATGTTTACAGTAACAGAAACTGTTTACACTTTTTAAAAATAAGATTGATTAAATATTTATAGAAAAAAAGTCAAAATAAAAAATACAGACGTGAACAAAAATTGCACAAATTCATTTAAATTTATTATGGACTATGGATTAGGAGAACGAAACGAACGAGGAGACCGTATGGTACAATTTTGTCAAGCGAAGGAGTTAGTAGTTGCTAACACTCTTTTCAAGTTACCTAACAGACGACTGTACACATGGAAATCTCCGAGTGACACCAAAGGTAGAGTAGTCAGAAACCAAATTGACTTTGTCCTTGTTAGTCAAAGATTCCGCAACTCTATACTCTCAGCTAAAACCTACCCAGGAGCAGATATAGGCTCGGACCACATCCTGTAGTAGTCACATAAAGAATAAAACTAAAGATCATTAAAAAACACATACAGAAACAAATTGACGTGAGAAGACTGAATGAACAACATATAAAAGAGAAAACAATAGTGAACATCAAAGAAAATTTACAAAATATAGAGAAACTGAATAGAAATACTGATAACATAGACCAAAAATGGAGAATATTAAACATGCCGTAATGTTGGCAGGGAGAGAAAATTTAACACCGAAAGAAAGGAAACATAAAGAATGGATGAATGAGGAAATACTACAGTTGATGCGTGAAAGAAGGGTACACAAAACAAATAATCCGATAAGATACAAAGAAACAGATAAACTGATAAAAAAGAAAATAAGAGAAGCTAGAGAAAGATGGCTAAGTGAGCAATGCCAGGAGTTGGAACAATTGGAGCGAAAATATGACTTTTTTAATGTACACAAAAAGATTAAAGAAATGACAGGAAGCAGAAGAACAGCACAGACAGGACAGATCAAAGATACAGATGGTATAATTATAACAGATTTACAACAAAAAATGAACCGATGGACAGAATACATATCACAACTGTTTGATGACAAAGATAGACAAGAAATCTCAAACGAATATACATATGATACAGGGCCTGATATAATCAGAGAAGAAATAGAATATGCAATCAAACAAGAAAAAAGTGGTAAGGCCCCCGGTCCTGATGAAATTCCCGTAGAACTGCTCAAACTTATGGACGATGAATCTATTAAAATACTCCTAGATCTATTTAACACAATATATAGAACTGGAATAATACCTAGGGAATGGCTCCGTTCGACCTTTATACTACTGCCAAAAAAGGCAAATACAAAGGAATGCAACGAATATCGTACGATAGCTTTGATGAGTCATGCTCTAAAACTGTTCTTAAAAATAATCCATAATAGGATATGTAGGAAATTAGACGTAGACATCAGTAACACTCAGATGGGATTCAGAAAAGTGCTGGGTACAAGGGAGGCTCTGTTTGCAATGAACGTTCTCTCACAGAGATGCTTAGACATGAACCAAGAAATTTACGCCTGCTTTATTGATTTCGAAAAGGCCTTTGACAAAGTACAACATCAACCACTAAGACAAGTTCTAATAAAGAAAAATATAGACAGCTGAGATATTCGAATTATATGCAATCTATATTGGAATCAAACAGCAAATGTCAAGGTTGAGGGCAGACTAACAGAAGAAATTCAAATCCGTCGAGGAGTCCGGCAGGGATGTATCTTATCGCCACTTTTATTTAATCTGTATAGTGAAGCTATCTGTGAACAAGCACTCGAGGAAGAAGATCTTGGTCTGATAATAAATGTGAGACGATCAACAATATAAGGTATGCTGACGATACAGTTCTCCTAACGGGAACGCTAGTAGAACTACAATATCTCGTTCAAAGTCTCAATATATACTGGAACAGTTACGGCTTGAAAATTAATTTGAAAAAAACTAAATTTATGGTAATCACGAAATCAAAGAACATCAGAGCTAATCTTGTAATAGACAATACAACGATTGAGCGTGTGCCCTGTTATAAATATCCAGGTGCTTGGATCACAGACGATACTGATCAAACAAAAGAGATTAGATGCAGAATAGAAATCGCTAGATCAGTCTTTAATAGAATGCGCAAACTCTTTTGCAATCGTGATATCAATATAAAGTTACGAATACGAATAGAACAAAGTCGCAGTGGCCATGATGATTTCCAATCTCCGCTAGGAGTGGCACGAGAAGAAGAAGATTTAAATTTATAGGGTTTGCTTTTGGAAATAACGCTCAAATATGCTGATTAGATTAGATTTTTGTAGACTCGTTTTTAAATCATGAAATTTAGGTATAAACGATATGCCAAATAATTATATACAACTTCAACTAACCTTGTTAATGGAAATTTTGTAAAATCCAGAAAAGAATGAACGCACCACTTGATTAAAGTTAAATATTTATATATAAGTAAGGTATATCCACAAAGATAGTCCCTTGACTTATGCATAATTTTGGTAAATTACCAAATAACCAAATTTTTTAAAAGTAGTTGTTATATACCTGTATCAACGAGTGTCATGAGAAAATTGTTAGTCCCTGGTCTAATATGTTTTAACACTATGTTAAATTTCCTTAAAGGATTCCCCACACCGACGCGAAACTTTTGCGACGCGAAACCGTTGCGGAACATTCGCAGGCGGAGCACTATTAAATTCATTATATATAATATATAATGAAAACTTACCATTTTCTCCTAGAAATTACCCTATATTATCCCAGACTTTATCCTTTTTTCTTATATTTTTATAATCTTCGTCACTTAAATCATAAATTATAGGATATTGTTTCACAATTTCAATTAGTTTTTCTGTAACAGCCATTTTAATAATTCACGCGAAACTATAACTTGCTATAACTGCAGCGGAAAAAACCGTGCATGCAGCGTTTCATGAAACGTCAACGCTGTTCTGCCGCGACCGTTCCGGTTTCCGTCCGAACTTGTCTGAACACATGCATTAAGTCGCCGTGCCTTACGATTCGCCGCGATTCCGCTGCGAAAGTTTCGCGTCGGTTTGGGGAATCCTTTACTCGGCAACTGTGTTGTGGGGTGAAAATCACCCACTTCGCTTATTAGCGCTTGTTGAAATAGTGGCAACATCACTAGATTCTTCTGTCGCCACGAGTACCTTCCCATAATATAAAAGACCTTTTATGCAGGGGTCACCAAATGGCGGACCGTGAGCGTTTTTTTGAGGACTGCCCTTAACTCCAAAATCTTCACAGTAAAATGCAGCACGATCTTCAATCATGAGGATAGTGAACTTTATACGTGCAAAATCATCTTTGAGGCATCGTCAATTCAAATCATTCCTAGAAGACACTGCTCATTTTGACGATTTGCTTCTTCATAACATGGCTGAGCAAAGGTTTAGTGCTTGAAAGATTCTTTGCAATACTTGAAAACATAAAATTTTTTGACTATTGATTAGGACTAGTCCACTATTGATAATGAAGCTGCAAATGACCATTTGGTCTTCATTTGGAACACAGAAAACGTTGTAACTATCGCATTTTTGGCGGATATATTCAGATATCTGAACTTCTTGAATTTAAAACTACAACGCAAGGGAACACTTGTTTGTGCACTTCTGTCGGATGTTAAAAGTTTTTCTACAAAGATTTAACTTTTTATGGGGATATTAAAGCAAAACTTTTGTATTTTCCTCTCCTCAAATCCATTTGTAATAGTAATAAAGATATTGATGTTACCCAGTTCTCACGTTTTATTAGTGAACTTGATTTGGAAATTAAAAAACGATTTGCTGATTTCCACAAAATTGAAAATATGCAACTGTTAAGCAACAGTTTTTCACTCAAGCCTAATCGTGTATGGGCCAGCGAAGCAGCAGATGTTTGTGTAACAAACAAAAGTGGCCCTTCAGATGGAAATGATCGAGTATCAGGAAGATTCTGTTAAAATGTACAGAACTGCAGTTATAAACAAACGCTATTTAAGATAAGCTGTTACTAAAATTTAAATGTTTAAATAGATTTAGATCTGTTCCATTAAATTGTTGAACACTATAGTTGCAGAAAGAAAACAACCAGAAACAGTAGCATTAAATGGTTAAATTAAGTTCTAAGAAACAAATATTTCAAATTACGCCGCAAAAATTTGTTAAACAAAGACGGGAGAAAAACCAATATATGTAATAGCTTTATAATCATCTTTTTCCTTCGAGTTTATTTCATATTTCTCCCTAAACGAGGTGGCTCAAGTTGCCTGGTTTCAACTACGTAACCTGGATGATTAGGATACTGAGGAGAGTTTACAACTACTGTAGGGTCCCGGTTGCGCCACTACCTGGTTTAGTGCTGAGTGTCTGGACTGCAGAAGTGTATTAGGTTTTTGAAACGGACCCTCAAGGAATATAATTGGTGACCCCTGTTGTATTGCATCATAAATTTCAGTATATAAATGGTGTTCGAAATAATGCAAGGCATTGCAAGTTGCCCATTTCTTGCTGAGAATTATTCATGGATAATATTATTGTAGAAGATATTGTCCAATGCACTAATAGAAAGACCAGAATTATAATGACCAATATAAGTATATCACAAGCCTACAGATGCAAAAGAAATTCGTGCAGTTTTCAGATAATTATATCTATCAGGCGTTTATAAAGCAAATAAGTTAAATCTGGAGGATCTTTGGGCTATAGATGGAATAGGAATTGACATTTTCAGGCTAACAATGTCCCTGCAAAGATTTACATTACTTTTAAAGTGCCTACGATTCAATAATATCACAAATATAGAAAAAACGAAAAAGAATAGATAAATTGGCAGCTATTCGAGCTGTTTTTGATCGATTTGTATCCAATTGTCGACAATATTTTATTCCTAGTCGATACTTGACGATCGATAAATTGTAATTTTTCGGAGACGTTATCCTTTCGTCAATATATCCCCAACAAGCCGTCCAAATATGGCATTAAAATATTTGCCTTAGTGAATGCCAAAGCATTCTACATTTTAAATTTAGAGGTATATGTTGGCTCACAGCCTGAAGAACATTTTCAATTCAATAATCGACCGTTTGATGTAATAATACGTGGTACTAACCGCAACATTACATTCGACAACTGGTTTAACAGCATACTGCTAATGGAACATTTGCTTAGTGAACATTCGTTAACATCTATTGGAACTATTCGTAAAAACAAGAGGGAAATACCGACAATCTTTTTGAATTCCAAAATAACAGTTGAAAACCATGCAATTTTCGGATTTAAAAAGACATTTCTTTGGTGTCCTTTGTCCCGAAGAAAAATAAAAGAGTGTTAGTAGCTTCTTCACTTCATCATGATGAGTCCAAATCAAAATCAAATAAAAATAATCCCCAGATTATAGACTTTTATAATCACATAAAAGATGGCGTGGATATGGTTGACGAAATGTCTGCGTTATATAATGTGTCTCGTAATAGCAAGCGATGGCATCTAAAAAAATTTTTTTTACTGCTTAATAATGCAGGAATAAATAGTTATATTATTTAACAACATAACAAGCCAACTGAAAAACTAAAGCGCAGATTTTCTTAAAATAACTTGGTTTGGAACTAATATTAAAGTTTGGTTAATACTAAATTTTAGTATATTTTTTGAATCATTGAATTTTTTAACGGAAATTTTTAAAATGATATAAATTTGACAAAGAATATATAACAATATAACCATGATTTAAAATCTTAAGATTGCATGTAAAAATACAATATTTTCTCAATTTTATAAATAAACAAAAATGGGGTGATCACTACCCCAACAAATAGCTACTGTCAGAAAATGTCTCCACACTGTCACCAGGTAAAATTTATTTGCGTAGGAATACTCTGCATTTCTTTAAGTTTTTGAAGGACTGTATTTCTTTGTTAAACTATTATTTTATTATCTACGATAAATAAATAAATATCTTACAAAATAATTTTTATTTTCTGCCTATAAATAAAAACATAAACATTGGTGACCTCCACCAACATGTTATAAAATCCTCTCTATAATGGATGTAAATGTATTCACTGAATAACACTGCTTAAAACAGAAAAATAAAAACAAAACATTCTCATACTTTGTATAAATGAATGAATTTATAACATATTTATCTGTACACTAACCTAGATAAAAAATTTTTGTACAAGGCAAGAAAAATTTATTGTATTCGCTATAATACAGTAGGAACAACCATGTCTGTAAATTTAGCATTTTTAAAAAACTGTCATTTATAGTCAAAACATGCTTTTTCGTTTAGCCGAATTGGTTTGGTTTTAACTGGTTTTCCTGTCTACCCAGCACACTAGTCCAGCTGTAGAGATAAAAATCAATGATTTTGAGCAACAATTAGTGAATTTTTGAAACCAGTACAGGGTTAAGAGCAATGCTTGGAGTAAAGAAGAATATTAAAAAAATGTGAATTCACATTTTTGGACTTCAATTGTTAATTTTACATGAACTATTGGGTCAAATTTAATGTAGTTTAGCTCAAATTATTGCTTTTTTAAGTACTTTTAGTCAATATTATGCTCATGTGACCCTAAAATATTAATTTGACACAATAAAAATAATCAAAAACACCATTTTTACACCTTAAAGCCATAAAAAATTTATAACCAACAGTTTGCAGTTGCAAATACTTGTGAGTTTACTCCAGACATTGCCCTTCACGGCAATAATTCACTAATACTAATGTTCAAAATCATTCATTTTTGTCTCTACAGCTTGGACTATATATTAAACAAGACTTTTATGGTCTTTTAAAAGTATTTCATATTAGACTTCATAAAAAATCTGAATCTTTTATGGGTAGTAAGCAGTTTGGATTTCATGAAGGTTTAAGAACAAGAGAAGCCTTATTTAGTATTCAGGTTCTAGTCCAACACTCTAGGGATGGGTCATTGCCAATATATGCTTCTTTTATAGATTATGAAAAGGCTTTTAATCATGTCCAACACGTAAAAGTCTCTTGAAGTTAATTGCCAACTTGTACTGGAGCTAGACTGCCAACATAAAAGTTGAAGACCAGTTATCTGAAGAGGTCAGAATTAGAAGAGGTGATTGTCAGGATTACATACTATCTCTGCTGTGATTCAATGTTTATAGCAACAAAATATTAGAGAATGCACTCTATAATTGCAAAGACGACAACCATGGTAAAATAAACAACCTAAACTATTCCAAGAATACACTATTGAGGGTTTACAAGAGTTGCTTGACCAGGTTGCATTCAAAAGTTATGATTCTGGGCTTAACCTGAAGGTGCTCAGGTTATGTATTGAGCTTGCATTTACTAATGCCCTGTGTAAAAATCTGGTTGCCTTTGAGATCTGGTGCTACCGTAGGATGCTCAGATTATCATGGATGGGTAGAGTGTGAAATGAATGTCCTTTAAGATTGGATAAAAACATGAAGTTTTATTTACTAAACAAAAACAAAAGCTTGAATATTTTGGTCACATCTTAATAACAGAAGGAAATAGAGCTCCAGGTTGTGGTAACACATTAAGTAGCAGGCAATTTTTCCATAAACTCTGAATATAGTGTGTGTGTCTATCTAAATGGGTGGGCAACAAAATCAAATTTTTGCTTGCCTCCACCCAATTGGATGTACAACAAAGAATTGGCATTTGCATTAAAGTGAAGTTTTGATGTTTGCCTAACCAAATTAATCTATCATAGGTTTGACGAAAATTCTTTAGTCAAAAGCTGAAAACATCATTTATTTGGGTTTTGACTAAGACCCTAAGTCAGATCTTAGGATTGACTAGTCAAACCTAGGAACATCATAGCTTCAAGGTTTGACTATAACATAATAACATATGTATAAAAGAATGAGCAAGCAAACCTGGTAAATTTGATCCTAATGCAATGGTAATAACATAAATATGGGACAGTTGGCTTAGATTTCACAGAGTGCCTAGTTCCCTGTACAGAGTTTTGAAGGATAATTTGGTGTTTTGTTTGGTTTAGTGTATTTGTATAAAATATTCCATGATTAAACATTTTTTTATTATTTTTTTACCAGCAAGTTTTTCAAGTCAAGCTTAAATTTGAAGCAGTATAAAAACATTTATATCTTCAGTAAAAACTAATAAGCTTACTTTTATTAATTAAATTAATCAAAAAGGTACTTACTGCTTGTAGTCTCTTATTCTCTGCACTTAGTTCTTTAACCTGTTCTTCTAAGGAGGTGACATAATCTTTCTTTTTCTTTCTTGACAAACTAGCTGACTCTCTATTCTTAATTTTTCTTTGTTGTCTCTTCAGTATCTTGGGATCTATGTTTCTTCCATTCAAAGAAAAATTATTGGTTCTATCTATCACTACTGAAGGCACCGTCACAGGCTTATTAAGATTAGTGACAGTATTTACTGGCACATTAGGCACAGGTATCTGTGGTACAGTAGTTACATTCACATTTTCAACTAAGACCACATTGTGTGGTTTCACTACAGGTTTTAAGTCAGTGTTAATAACTACTACATTATTTTTTGAGACTGGTAATGAATAGTGAGCTTTTGGAATTATAGGGATATGTTTTTGAGGTAAATTATGTGACTGTGATAATAATTTTACTGGCTGAGCAAAGATCACATTGTTGGGCACTTCTTTTACTGTGTTTATAATGATTGGTGAGGCAGGTGGGGTTTTTATACTAACTTCATCTTTTATATGTTCTAAAGATATTGGGGAAACTGATTTGCTCGATCGGGGACTATCAACAGGTTCATTTTTAATATCAGAATGAAGATTAGGAAATGACTCAGGACCACATTGTGAAAAATCCATTTTTTGCAGCTCTGAAATCTCTTTAGGAAAGTCATCTTCTGGAATATAAGGCGGTGAAGCTGTTTCTGACAAAATCTCTTCTGGACTTTTGTCAAAGAGTAACGAATTTAACATACTAAGTTCATCTTCACCTTGGTTAAGTAAAAGAGGTATGTCTAAATCTGCTGATAGTTGTGTAAGGAAGTCCTCATCAGAAGTAACTTCCATAAAATCTAAAAATGTAAATAAAATTAATATTTTAGGTATACTTCCTGTAAGAAACTATATAATTTAAAACATAACTTAATATGTTTAGAATAAAATAATAAATACTAATAACTGTCAATAACCCTTGAGTCTTTGGTGTAGTTAATTGTGTAAATGATAGTGGGTGTTTCATTTTACCTGTAGAACTGGAATGGTCACTACAAGACTCTGGAGAACTTTTGAATACATAATCGTCTAGTAAAAAATCATCTGTTGTTAACATGTTTCAGTTATTTTATATTTAACTAATTGTAAAAAAATAAAGCCGACAAGAGTACGTCTAACCTATCGCATGTTTTACGCCGTGAATTATACTTTTGCTTTTGGTGACGACTACAACACATGCACTTACAAACACATACATTCACTTTTTAGGAAAAATAAGTGCAATAACACTTTGACTTTGACATCTAACCTAACTTCCTAACTGACAACATGGTTATGCAACATATAATACAAACTAATTGAATTTATTATCTCTTTGACTTTGATAAAACAATTTATTGTATATCCTCATGTTCCTGTGTCTTTATTCAAGTTTAATTTCAGACGAAAAAATAATTTAAATGCTTAGATATTATGTATAACTGATATTATCAATGAATGTTAAAAATAAACAGCATACTTAACTTTTAGTGGCAGTAAATCCATTAAAAAACAAATTTTCTTGTTTACTTTTTCTGGTAATTTACTGGAACATCTTCAGAAGTAATTTTAAATTGAAAACAGTAGTTTTGTATTTCATTTTATTATTAACAATATAGCATTTTTAAATCAAATAAGAGATGGGAAGAATTCTATAAGAGTGGAAATATATTTTTAAATAAAGTAATTGAAACTAAAATTTCTAAATCATTTGCTTTTATTGAGTGTTTTTTGTATAAAATTGTGTGAAATAAGTATGCTATCCTTATAATTTAATCTAATTCAATAACAGCACTCTTGCTATACCATTGTTTCTTATTTTCATAATAACTAATGACAATTTCTGGACATCTGGCATTCACTTGATTTGCTGGAACTAGATCAGCTTCCTTACAATTTTTCCACATCATTAAAAACATAAGTTCACCACTTGCATCTGTTGCCCCCACAATCCTATGTGGTTCAAGTCCTCTATCAAAACCTCTTGCTCTATTGTCTTCAGTAATATTTTTTCTTTTTGATTTTTCTGGATCATCTGCAGTGCTTGTTAGTTCAAACTGAGCCTCATAGGCTGCTATTAAATCTGGACAGTCAAGGTTTTCTTCTGGCTCCCAAGTGTTGTCTTCCCTAAAAAATACAGAATAAATGGTACTGATAATTTTTTGTGATTACTTACTCATTATAGCCTTTCCATTTCAACAAATATTCAATTTTTCCATTTCTTGTTCTTTTATCTAAAATCTTTTCAACTGAAAATTCCTCTGTGGTTCCAGGAGTGTCGGTTGGCACAGGTACCACCACCTCTGGATTATCTTCTTTACCTCTAGCTAATAAAATAAATACTTCGATTTGTTTAATCATCTTTTTAAGAAACAATGTACTTACTTTTAACCATATCTTCTTTCTAGATTCGATTTAAAATATGTTTAAAGATTTAAGTAAAACAAATACCCTTGTAAACTTAACTTTAGGCTTTAGCATAAACATAAATAAACGATAACATAACCTTATACAATAATTCTTCTTTTTAAATTAACTTCTGTTATGTCATTTTTCACCCACATTAAATATACCCTTAATTTAATTTGTGTTTTATTTATATAAAAAGTTTGTTAATCTTTAATTAAAAAATTCAAGAATATCTTATTTGTTTGTACCCAATATTTTATACCAAAAAGGTAATTTTTTTTTAAATTGCTTTTTTACCGCCCTGTCTTCCTCTTCCTATATTAACAGTGTTGTATGATTTCAAAAAAGTTACTTATGTGGCCTCTATGCTGGATTAAGCTTTAGCTAAATAAATAGTAATAAAATGTTTTCTTTTACTTTGGAGCATTTAGAGTTTTCTAATATAAAAGACTTAAACTCAAAGACATACTCGGATTACCTAAGTAATACATTTTAGAAACTATTGATTGTAATATGTTACATTCTCTGGCAACAGTGTAGGATGTGCCCCTCCTTTTTAATAACAGTTGGCAATAATGGCAATTGCGTCTTTTGCTCTTGCGTTGCGTCTTTTCTTTTACCATTTTTAACCAGCCATTGAGCTATTATTCATTATTCTATTATTGAATTTTAGTGTTAGTTAAAGTGGAAGCGGTTTGAGTAATAGATAATAATTACATTCTCTCTATTTTAAATTACGCCTTGACCTGGTGGTGAGTAAAGGTTCAATATGAAAGGAGACGATAATAAAGTAAGTAAATTTTATTTTAATCGATCAACATTGATGCTGACGCGGCATATTTTAAAAAAACTCAAAAAGAAAATGATTATTTTAGAACAGTATGTTTTATATATAGTCTACCGTGGAAATTTACAAAATATATTCTACATTTTGTACAATAATCTGAAATTTTAATGTTTGTATTCGCGCAGCCATTTGTACATTATAAAGAAATTTAGAATCTAGAATTTAGGAAATCTAAGAGGTGAAATTATATGTATATATACTCTTTATGCTTTAGAGGAAATTCGGTATAAACTATATTTTTGTTCGATGGCAAGATGTTCTAAATTAGAATTTCTGTTTGAAAATTGCCCAGTGACAGTGAATCATTTTATTTCATTAAGTTTTATCAAATGTAGAATTGGTAGAATGTAGGCAATTTCTACCTCTCATTGCAGTGTTGCCAGAGTTTCAATATTTGCTTAAAAAAAGTTCAAACTAAGGAAATTATACACGGTCCAATACATTTTAAAAGAATAACATGTTATCATTTTGAATTTTACTTAATATAATGTCTATATAAATGCCCATAAATTCGTCTGCTGGCATATTTCTAAGAAAATATAAACTTGACAACACTGGTACCCTATAAACAACTACATGTTAGGGATGAAGCTGTTTCTCTTTCTCAAATCCTTTTTTTACCAGTTCTACCACTTGTACCTTCTTTTTCCTCACAGTTCACAGTACTCACAGTGTTTAAAAAAAGTTAGGCGTGTTTATTAAACTGCGAAGAAAAAAATGGCGTGCACCACATGCTCCATTCCATTTTTTGGTGCTCTAAGGTACACTGATAAGAAATACTTCTTGAAGTTCTTATATGATCATGGTGTTCTAAAAGAAACGACGGTGTGTCGATGTGGCAGAGAATTAAAAGTCGATAGCGAAGGAAATTTCAGATGTTACAAACTAGTAAGCAAGAACAAGCAAAGGTCCAGGAGATGTGGATTTTTTCTCTCTTCTAGAAAGAGAACCTTTTTTGAGGAAGCTAGTATTCCGATGGAGAAAATATTTCTTTTAGTGACCATGTTGTTACACATAGTACCCCCGAGAAAAGACTTAGTGTGGAGTGAGTTAAAGATTTCTTCAGGCCAATGATAAATTGGGTCTGGTTTTGCAGGGAAGTTTTTCAAAGTTTTGTTATAAACAATTCCGTGAAACTGGGGGGACCTAATACAATTGTAGAATTTGATGTAGCAAAGTTTGGGAGGAGGAAGTATAAAGGAGATCACCTTTATACTGGACAGTGGGCAGTTGGTGGATTTGAACGAAAGTCCAATAACTGCTTTTTAGTACCTGTGAAAAAAATGGATGCTGATACTTTGCTTAGAATAATTAGAGAATGGATTCTTCCCGGGACAATTATTCATAGTGATTGCTGGAAATTGTATGATTGTTTGAACAACAAGGGCTTTGTGGATCAGACTGTTAATCATTCTAAATATTTTGTGGACCCTGACACTCCCAGCATTCATGTGAAACAATTGTGGAGGGAAGTTAGATCCATAATTCCTAGACGTGGTGTACAGCAAGATCACCTTGTAGGCCATCTTGCTGAATTTTATTTTAAAAGAAGATTTCACATTCATTTTGAAAGGTTACATCATTTTTTCATTGCTGCAGCCAAATTACATCCGCCTGCCTACTAGGGTGAGTAGTTACTAAAATGTACATTTAAAATTATTATTTTTATTCTTCAACAAAATCATATATTTGGCAACAATGAGTGTCTACATTGTTGCTACATTTTACTTAGTGGGCATATATGGAATTGTCTTTTGAAAGTTGTATTGATTATGATATCAGTACCATTGGTCCTAATATTGCTCTAAGTACTTTCCTTCCTAGCATTCTAAGGTGTTCTTTCTGTAATGTCTTTCTTTTTCCATTGTTGTTAACAAGTTCAGTGCATACATAATCTAATAGGAACATGCCAGGTGCTAGGAACTTTGTTTCAACAAACAGTGATAAGAGTTAGTTGTTGGTATTTTATATGATGTTTTAGATGTTAGACATTATATGCCACATTTGGGAACAATTGTCAAAGGGTCACGGATCCGACCCATTAGCACCATAGCACTACACTTTAAATTTTCACACCAAATGCTAACAGACTCGGATCTGTGTTTTATTTTTGAAATAAAGGCTACAAAAAATATGTTTTATTTGAAAAGTAACAAAACATACACTAAAAATAATATAATAAGAGCAACTTGAACATTATAGGTAACAAATAGTACAAAAAATACACCAACTAGAGTAATTTTCAGTCCTTAGGGTATGTTATGAAGCATGCACCAAGGCAAAGACCAGGATTGTCAATACAAATAAGACATTCATACATCGTATCTTTTGTTTTTTATTCACTGTACACACCCTGCACTTTTTATGTTTCGTTTCTCCTTTTGTATTTTTCTCAGCTGTTTTGCTCAAAATATGCCATTCAGACAAGTTATTTAATGTTTTAGGAACATTTTTCTGAAGAGAGTGTAGTAAATTTCTTAATGTCTAGTCCAAAGTCATAAAGAAACAGTTTTGTTCCAGAATATTTGTTAAATAAAAAATAAGAGTTTACTAAAATCACTTGTAGTATACGTATATCCAATTTTTTGTACCAGCGAAGGGTTTTTCTTTTGCAAGGATGGTATGATAACATTTGATCTTTGCAATTAACACCAATCATATTTTTATTATATTCGGCGATTGGAACAGCTTTTTTTGTTTTCGTTTGATCTCACATTCATCACAATATTGCTGAAATCAGTGTATATATACATTACTTCCTGTTTATCAACCCATTTGCCAACAACAACGCCATTTGACAAGAAATTAATTGTAGAATATAGTTGGATATTTGTTACAGTATCTGTCTGCATTGTTTTCCCAGTCTAATTGTCTTATCTAGTGTGGTTTTTTAGCAGTTATTTCATACTGTCCCATTATTTAGCTGTCATTACATATTTTAATGATCCTTATGAAATTATTAGGTTATGTGGGTTGAATAAAATATTAATTATGTTTTGTGATTATTTATAATTTAAAATATTGTTTATTTAGCATTACTATAACTATCAAACAAAAATAATAACAGTCAAACATCTGAATTAGTTATATATTTTAATTTGGCCCATTATATAGTTTTTATATATGCTATCAAAAAATTCGTTCTGCACAGGAGAATGTTCTTGCAGTGAAAGTATTAACCAAGGAAATCATGATGTCATCATGATTATAGTGGTTAAGCTTCTATTTTGACACAATACATGCACACAAACACAACAGCAATGCAATTAATGAATTATTAACCCAGCACAAAAGAAGTAATCTGGTGGGTAAGGCAGTGTGTGTGTTATCTAAACTACAATCCTATTTATTGTAGTTCTTTTATTGACCAAACAAACATGAAAAACTGGCTATTCCGATCAAGATGCCTGGCTACCAAAAGCACAATTCTTGTCACAGTGTCAGGACAATCTAAGTTAATGCAGAGTTTTCCCAAATAAATAATAGAATATTGTGTATTATGTTATAAATGTTTAGATCAGTATCAAGTTTTATTTTATTATGGTTCTCTAAACATTTACTAAAATAAAAATAAAAGCATATATCCTATAATACCATCTCTCCTTTGTAAATTTTATTATGAAAAATTTCCAATAATTTATTTAATTTTAGCACCAAGAACCTGAGCAGTTCAGGAAACTTTTTATTGGGGGTCTCGATTTCCACACTACTGACGAATCTCTGAAGGAACATTTTGAAAAATGGGGTACAATTGTGGATGTTGTGGTAATGAAGGATCCTACAACCAAAAGATCAAGAGGATTTGGCTTTATTACATATTCAAAAGCCCATATGGTTGATGATGCTCAAAATGCTAGGCCTCACAGAGTTGATGGTTAGTACAAATGATGTTTTAGTTAGACAAAATATTTGCATTGTGATATGCAACTTTACAAGCTATTTGAGATAGCTGTACTTAACATTTTGATATTTGAGATAGACAAAGCTGTATAAATGGGTTAATGGTACATACTTGGGACTCACTGGTTCCTTATTTAGCTGATAATGCCATCAGAATCAAATAAAAACTTCATCTTTTAGCATGAAAAAACTCATATCTTTTAACATTGTTTTTCAAAATAATTTATTTTTTTGTAATATAACTATAAACTATAAATCAATAAAATTACCCAAAGGTACTTAATATATGGCACATTAACATTGATTTCATTAAAACCTGAGTCTACAAGTATGTCCTAATAGCAATATAATTTCCCATGAAATTTTATAGCAATATATTATTCATATAATTAATTTTAGTTGTCATTCCTAATTTGTATTTATGATTATTAGGTAGAGTAGTTGAACCCAAGAGAGCAATACCGAGACAAGACATTGATAGACATGACGCTGGAGCAACTGTAAAAAAATTGTTTGTTGGTGGAATGAAGGATGATATTGAAGAAGAAGACCTAAAAGATTATTTTACAAAGTTTGGTAGCATTATGTCTGTCAGTGTTGTTTGTGACAAAGATACTGGAAAAAAGAGGGGATTTGGATTTGTGGAATTTGAAGATTATGACTCTGTAGATAAAGTTATCTGTAAGTATGTTGAAATTATATTCATGGAAGGGTCATTAACATTTTATGTTTGTGTACAGTACAAAGAAGCCACACAATCAAAGGTAGGAATGTCGATGTTAAAAAGGCCTTAAGCAAATCAGAGATGGATCGTGTGTCAAATAGAGGAGGAGGAGGTGGTATGGGTGGTGGCAGGGGTGGAAACTTCAACCAAGGTAAGCAATGGTTAATATTTAAAATGATTCAAATACACATTCCAATTTAAACAACTTACATGATGTAATAGGTGGTGGAGGTGGAAACTGGAACCGTGGAGGTGGAGATTGGAATCAAGGTGGATCAGGAGGTTATGGAGGAGGTGGTGGTGGTGGACCCTGGTCTCAAGGACCATGGGATAATAATCAAGGTGGGCTTGATGGCGGACAAGGAGGATCAGGAGCATGGAATCAAGGTAATTTAAAATTTTTGTAAATATAGAATATATAACAATCATTTCAATTTTATACAGGAGGATACAACAATCAAGGAGGTTCGGGACCATGGGGACAAGGAGGACAAGACAACTTTGGTAACAACTATCAGCAAGGTTATGGAGGTGGGGCTATGAGAAATAATTATCAGCAACAAAGGCCCGGACCATACAATAGTGAGTACTATGAGTCTATTTTTGTAACAACATTTGCTAATCTTGTGTTATGTATCTTAAGATTCATCAAATTCTGGAAATAGGGACAGTGAGAGTGAGTATCTACAAGATTAAAAGCAGTGTGTAATAAATAATATCACCAAATCCATCAAACATAACAAGTTGAGATTATTAAACTGTTTTTAAGCAAACCGAGAGACTTCATTGTTCTGACAATCCAATTCCATTTCTTATGCCTGCATGATTATTCTATAAAATTGAGATTTTGTTTTGACTAATCAATCATATAGATGCCTAAGGTACTATTAAAATATATGCCATACAATTTTTGGTATATTGTAATCCATAATGTACTTAGTGATATTATTTGATACACAATGATCAAAAGAAAATGTTTAATCATCCAATCAGTGCAATAAAAGAGATGTTCAAATACTTCATAGAGCTGTATATTAGAGACTTGGTGATAGGCAGTAGTACTTCTGAGAAACTAGGTCTAATTCATTAAGAGAAGTATAAGCATGTTTTCTTGGTTTATTTTATTAGTGTATATTTGAATTGCTTTGTAACAGCACTTATCAAATAGTGCTGTTACCTGTACTTGTAGTTTTAACAACAAAAATTCTAAATGTATCAAATCACATATACTATTCATTATCACAGGAAAAGTTCAACTATGTTCATTTTCTAGTTCATAAATTTTCATTTGTGATAAACAATTGCTTGTAGTTGTTGAGCTTTTTATAGGTTATCGAACCACAAGATGTAAAAAATAGACTTACTGTATAGAATCCCTGATATGGATAGTTTGTATCTATCATTCACATTAACCTTATGGTATTTAACTTTACAGCTTCAGCTTTTCATTTTGTTCTGTATCATATCACACTGATTATGTATGCTGCGATACCAGATTATGGTATCTGGACTGTATTCCATATATTATTGACTTTCCCCTTATTAATAACCATTATATTTTCTTTCCATAATATTGTGCCATGTCTAAATATTTAGTAAAAAATCTTATGTCTAATGTAATTTTTTTTATCCTTGTAACGAAGATGCCCTTCATTAACAAGCAATTTTTAAGACACCAAAATTTAGTAATATGGCCACAATAATTTATGGAGACCAGCTTTTATTTTTAATACTTTTTTGACTTCTTGTTGTTGAGATGGTTTAAAAATTTGTTAAAATAATTAATTTCATATGATGTGATAGTCAATGTTATTTTTTGGTAATTTTTTTTATGCATCTCTACCCCATAGATTTTATTTAAAGATATGTTAAATTCTTGTGTTACTTTTTATGAGATTATAATTCGTTATTATTTTAATTTATTTTCTGGATAGCCATGAATACTCTATATTATAAAAACCAGTACATCAATCACACAACAAAATTCACATTATTATTTGAGTTTATTCATAATGCCCCAATTATATTTGAAGCTTTATAAAGTAAACCCTGGTGGCAAAACAAGTACTGCTGGATATAATATAATTTCATTTCCATTTAATAATCGCCAATACATTTGACTATTAAACTGGGCTTCTATTCTGACATATCAGATGTGTAGTGATTATGAATTTTGATGTTATTCCAGGGTTCTGATTACCCTTTTTACACTGATTCTTCACCTTTGTCTATTCCGTATTGTTTCCTAACTATGTGAAATTTGTTGTTGTGTCAGTCCATCTGTCTCTTCTATTTTCCTTCTCCTTTTCCTGGACTATTAGCACTGTTATATTGTTGGTTCAGGTTAAGGTTTATTATATGTTGCTGTGAGTTATTTTGGGTTTTGATATCCACATAAATTTAGTTTTCTTGATGTTTCTTGCTAATCTATATTCTTCTCGTTACTCAACTTTCTGGTTCGTTAGCTTTTGGAGGTCTTGGAGGTTCTCTGCTATTATGATAGTATTGTCCGCATATCTAATGTTGTTAATTGGTGTTCCATTGAAATTTATTTATTCCTGCTGTTTCTCCCTCAAGAGCTGTTTTTATAATTTCTTCAGACTATGCATTAAATAGTAGTGGTGACAATACACACCCCTGTCGCACTACTCTTCTGATGTGTGTTCATTAATGCGTATGTGTGCCTGCTGTTTATATTATAGATTTGTTATAGTTCAAAGGTGAACCATTAGCTCTTTGTGGCGGACTTTATCGAAAGCATTGTTGTAATATATGAAACAGACGTACATATCTTGTTTCACATTTAAGCATCTCTGGAACTCTTTACACCTCTATGGAATCCAAATTGGGTTTCTTCAATATCCATATCAAGTATTTGGTAAATGCGTTTATAAATCATCTTTAAAGACATTTTAAGTGTGTGAGCCATCAGGCTTGTGGTCAGTGCATTCTCTAGCATTTTTCTTTTTTGGGAGACAAAAATGTTGAGGTCAACCATTCATGTGTTCAATACAACATCCCAATTTTAATTTCTTTATGAATTTTTCTCTTCTCTTCTATTCCTAATGTCCAAATTTCAGATGAATAATTGAAAAAACAACAAACAAGTTACACTAGATTAATCTTAGTATTTTTTTTGTGAGGTTTGACATAGCTGTTCTTCCAATCTGAATGAATACATTGTTGAATTTCCTGTTTTTCTTCGTTGTCGATGGCACTGTCAAGAGATATAAAATATTAGATACTTTATATTGACATACTGTTACAACATATTTGCGTCAACCACAATGACAATTCACCGTACATTAAGCCAATTATGATAAATGGAGCTTGTATGTGCAAATTGTTAGCACAGTATGTTCTGATGCTGTTGTTAATCTCGTGTATTTTTGGGATTATCTTTCTTTATAATTCACTCATAGATTTCAGTTCTTTAGTTAGAAGCTTCCCAATTTTCATTTCAATGATGGTAAGATCAGTATGTGTAATGTTTTATTTACGAAATGCTTGTAATTATTATTTCATTAATACCTTATATGAAGTAAAGTATTTTGTCTTCAATCTTCACCGTTTGTATTACAGATAATAGTGGCTACGGAGGTGGCAGCGGCGGCGGCTACAACACTGGCAACCAAGGTGGTGGTCTAGGAGGCAACAGGAGATTTTAAGACGTAAGTGCACTGATACACTGCTGAAGTTGTTTAATGCTAAAAGTATATCACTGCAGTGAAAGTGTACCTCATATCGCTAAGCAAAAATTCATCCCATCATTCTATAAAACCACAAATTACTAGGGAATTCATAAATTCGTCAGTCAGTGTTAGGAAATTTTAAAGTGACAGAATAGACTTTCGTTTAGTGTTTTGGTTTATTTTTAAGGACCTTTTTGATAATTCAGATATAATTTTAGAATATCGTATGACTTACTTAAGGTAGTAGTTTTGTATTGTGTGACCTATTACATTTTGACTATACCTCTATCGAGATAGGTGTGTAGGTTAAATATTGTATTGTATTTTCAGATTAAAGATATGTAGTAAACATAATTTCTATTGTTTTTGTCGAAATATAGGTATATTAGGTAACAAAATTGTAGAGTTATGGATACAGAATCAGGTAGGATACTTTATCGTCTTGTTAATTCAAAACAAACATATTCATACTATCCGGCATATTAATGACTATTCTATAATTTCATTATGGAATCCATGGTACATTTTCATTTTTTATTAGTTGTAGAATGACTACAGTTTTTGAATACTTTGTATATCAATACTTTCCCTAGCCTTTTTCGTTATAGTTCTTCGTGATGTTACAATTCTTTAAGCACATGTTATATTTTTTTGCACATGTTTTGATTACAGTTACAATCAAATCACTCTCTTAAAGACATCTTTCTTCAGTATACTTCTTCCTAGAATTTTTTTTTCTAGATTATGAGTACAAGTTGATATTTATCTCCCTGCACTTAACATAAAAACTAGACTCATTATAACTATCAACCAAAATGTACCGAGTTATTTTGGACATATAACTAGAAGAAGAAAAGGCATGGAGCGAATGAAAGTTGAAGGTAACATAGCGGGTAAAAGATTCAGGGGAAGAACTCAATAATATGTCAAAAATATTGAAGTTTTTGACTTTTGATGGTCGACAATAACTCTTTTCTAATTCTTCTGAGTACCTCTGGATTTGTTATTTTATCACTCGAAAGATATTTTCAATATTCTTCTATGTCCATAGTTCACATGCTTCTGTTGCAGCAGTACTTATTCATGATGCATGTTGTTACACCATATATAGAAAAAATAACATTTTACTATTCATATTATTAGTTCTAAGCTCAATTCTTGGCTGGTTAGTACTCTTTTCATGTTCATAAAGTGCTTCCCAATTTCTTAATTGTTATTGTAATTTCCATTGCATAATCTCATATGTTCCCAGGTGATATATTTTTCAATATCTTCATTGTTAATTTGGATTTTCATATGAATGTTTTTCTTCAATACCATAAATTTAGTTTTCTTTATGTTTAGTGTTAAGCCATATTCTTCGTTTATTTCTACTTTTTTTTTAATAGTTTTTGTATATCATTGAGATTTTCTGCAACGATAATGGTATTTAATATTTTTAATCGGAATTCCATTGATTCTTATATCATATTTTTGTTTTCAAGCATCTTCTTAATTATGTGTTTAAGTATAGGTTAGTAGAGTTGGTGATATAATACAACCTTGCTTGATATCTCTTTTAAGTTTATTTCTTCTGCTGATTTTTCTTGAATTTATATGGTAGCTCTCTGGTTATAGTAAAGTTTAGTGATTATTCATGTGTCTTTGAAATCATGTTTTTGTTTTCAAGAAGTTGTATAAGTTGCTCATGTCTCATCTTGTCAAATGCTTCCCAGAGTAAAAGTTTTAAGTGATATGTTACTTTATTTTTTATGAAATCTTATGTACCTTGTTCTATAGAGATATAATCTCTTGATTGTATTGTATGTTCTCGTTCATTAGGATGCCACTATATTTATAATAATGTTTTGATCTTTATTGTTTTTTTTTTTGTAAATATTCCCCTTTTTCTATTTTTTCCAGTTATGTTACGGTTTTAGTTCTTACTGACCTGACTAACATACTCTAAACAGTGCTTGTGCTTAAAATCATGTCGTGTACTTCAGGTTGTTTAGATTATTAAAGACTTTCTGGTAGATGAGTTTCTGTAGATTAAAAAGAATGGATAAGAAGTTGCACCACTGTGCACACATTTTTATCTTAATTTTCTAACTAAATTATCTAAGATTCCGTCCTATAAGGGATGGAAAGGATTAAGACATTTGTTTCAATAATTTTCAGTTTAATCACAAATGCAGATAAAACATTCTTAGATACTTACAAAAACTATGTAGGAGAATAGTCATTCATCATCAACTGTTGGACGCAGTCTCCCTCTGCTCTTTCCATTTGCCTTTGTCTTGTGGGCTTGTATCCAGCTAACACTCTTCAGGCCTTCAGTCCATTTGGTTGGTAGGCGGCCTCTGCCCCATAGTGCTTCCTGTCTTGGAGGACAATATGTTTTATCCATCGGTTGTCAGATAATCAGGCTTCATGTTCTGTCCAATTCCGTTTTAGCAACGTGATTTTTTCGATAACTTTTATTGTTTTTGTTCTATGACACATTTCTTGGTTTGGGATTTGATCTCTGAGTCACGCGAATCTTGATATGTGAGTATCAATGTTTCTGCTCAATAAGTGGATACAGGTAACTAACTCTGGTCAAAGAATTTTCTTTTGAGGCATATGGGTAGGTCCCATTTAAACACAGTTTAATTTACCAAATGCTAAAGGTTAATCTTATGTGACGTTGGAGCTGAAATGTCCGCTTATCTCAAATTCGGTTGGTCAAAGAATAGTCATTAATTTAACATTAATGTTTAATATAAATGTTTTACTATAAATGAAAGATAAACTTATAAAAAAGTAAACAATAGTGGAATTAATTTGACGATAATTTAAAGCGACAATGTTTCAAAAACTTCTTCATAATCAGGATGTTATTTAGGTCTGAATGAATAGGATTTTATTAGGACCATCAAAAACATGAAAAAAACTTAGTGTAGGAAAAGCTTAGGATTCAGTTCATGAGAGTGAAAGGTATAGGTATGTATTTTTTAGATTTTGGTAGATAGGAAGAGTTGGGAATAGAGTTTTGCCTCGTCAATTTGTTCAATTTTTGGTGTTTTTGTTAGATTCTAAACTCATCTCAGATTCTTGTCTTATTATTCAACTACATTCTTTTGGTGTGTCTTACCTAAATATGTTTGGGTATATTTTTCAAAAATTTTAGTCAATAAAAGTAATAACAGAAATCAACAAATTTATTCACATCTGATATCGGGGGATACACTACTCATCTCCTGCACTTTGTTGTGAAACTTTTGTACCAAACCCTGTCCTTTCATTAATCTTGACCTTAAAGACGAAGAAGATCTAATATGAGCATTTCCGACATTTTTTTGAACTGAATACTTCTTATCACTCAATATGATGTTTTCCACGGGCCCGAAATCCTATTGAGGGTGATACGAAAAATCGAGACGAGTGTACTAACCTTGCGGTATACCGTAATATACATAATAGGCATACATATAGAATGGCCCAAAAGTCTGGAAACGGCCAATTATCTTGTAAATTGCTAGTCATAATTTTACAAAATTTGAGGTACACCTATTTTGGGATACGGAGATTCCATATTTGATATTTGCAATGTTGCCAGATTTGCTGTTTGTCTTATATTATTAGTAACTTTGGTTTTTCAAATTCATCACCCAGTATATTCATTCATTATTGTAATATTCAATACGAGTTCAACCATATGTATCATTTACGATTTTATGTAGTCTGAAAGGTCTTAAATACATAAAACAGTGCAAAATATGTAGATTTTAATAAATTTAAATGTAGAATGCTGTGATTTTAACATTTGTTCACCATTTACATTATTAATTAAAACTGACAGTAGTTGTGTTTCAAAAAGTTCTGCCAAATATGGCTCTTAATGAAAAGGAAAGAATTACTATTCTAATGATGAGAGGGTACAGAGACAGAAAAGAGCTTATTGTGAAGCAGCCAACTTGTTCAATATTACTTTCCCAAACCGTTCTCCTATTCATAAGGCGATGGTACAAAAAACTGTAAAGCGATTTGAGAAATCTGGAGAAGTAAAAGATAGATACCGATCAGGTAAACCGAAAAGAGTTATGAATGACTAACAAAAGATCCACCATACATCCTCACGCAGGGTTTCACTAGTACATGATGTAGGTCGTTCTTCAGTCTTACGCGTATTACGTAAGAATAAATTAAAACCATACAAAATTAACCAATTGCAAGAATTAAGTGAAGATGATTTCGATCGTAGATTAGAGTTTACTGAGGTAATGATGGATAAAATTGAAAATGATGAAAATTTCGTTAACAAAATATATTTTTCCAATGAAACAACCTTTATAATGTGTGGAAGTGTAAATCGACACAATTTAAGGTACTGGAGTGGCGTAAATCCACACTGGAAGCGTGAAAACCATATTCAAACACAAAATGTAAATGTATCGTCAGGTATAGTTGGTACTCAGTTAATTGGACCATTTTTTATTGAAGGAAATTTAACGTCAGATAGTTACGAAAAGTTACTTAGAAAGGAAATTGTATCTACACTGAGAAACTTGTTTGGGGCCAATTTTAATCAGATATGGTTTCAGCAAGAAACAGCATTGCAGCTCACTTTGATGTAAATGTTCGGCGTTATTTAGATGAGATATTTCCCGGACGATGGATTGGTAGAGGAGGTAGAATTGAATCTTCTCCACGTTCACCTGATTTCAATCCTAAAGATTATTTATATAGGGGATACTTAAAAAATTCAGTTTACAACACTAAACCAGCAAATCTTACAGAGTTAAGGCAACGAATTATCGATTAATCTCGAATAATTTCTAGATAATCATGGAGAAATGTGGTAGGCGCATTCTACAATCGATTAGGGTACTGTCAACCTACAAATGGGGCACATTTTGAACACTTGATAAAGTAACCATTATGTTAAAAAATGTTTTAATCTGCGTTGTAATAAAATTGTTACGTTTTGATGTAGTTGAAAATAGTATTAAAAATATGGTTGAACTGGTATTGAATAGGAGATTCCAATAATGCCTGAATATACAGGGTGATAAATTTTAGAAACCAAAGTTACGAGAGAAACGACAAATCTGGCAACATTGCAAATATCAAATATGGAATCTCCGTATCCCAAAATAGGTGTACCTCAAATTTTCTGTAATTATGACTAGCAATTTACGAGATAGTTGGCCATTTCCAGAGGGCCACTCTATATGATGAACAGAAAATTACTAAAATTTTTAAAGAAAATAATTAATATTTTTCTTGTTTTAAAGAACTTAAATGCGAAGTGTTATTATAAAAATATTAACAATTCAGTAATAAGCAGACATATAATTAATTAACGTGCGTATAGTAATAACACATTATAAGAAGAATTCACCCCTTCGGCACTCCCCAATTCCTTTGTTCTTTGATCTTTCCTTCCATTATATTCTGAAGAAATCTGTATTTTTGTCATATTTGTCTGTTAGATGGCCCAAATATTCCAATTCTCTCCTTTCAATAATTAGTATTACTTCAGGGTTTTGTTCACTTGATGTAGTTCTTCATTTGTAAGTCTTTCAATCCATATTTTTGTCAATATTCGTTGATAATATCACCTAGTAGTTTTGTTGGTTTTGGGATTGTTAGAAACCCACCTTTTTTTTTTAATTATGGATTAGTCCATTCTGGTCCCATGGCGAGAGTAAGAGATAAGGAAAAAGATATAAGTGTGGTTAAGTTGGACAATCATGAAAATATATTGTCTGTCATGTTAGTAGTGTGATAATCTGTGTGTAAAGCACTGAATTTTAAGAAAGTGTGATGTGAAGAGATGATTTCAATCAGATGTGAGGTATTTTCTGAAGTATATTTTTGTTTTATTAAGACCCTTTTTCGTATCTTGTAATTCCTTTTATTGTATTACTACATGTTACAAACATGTAACAATAATAAATGAAAGTAGGAAATAATTTGTGCATAAACGTTTACGCAAATCTTTGGATTGGCCAACTCAATTACGTATTAAAGTCTTTATATTCAATTTCAAATTTCAAAAGTGATCCTTTATTCCCAACTCTTGTTAGGCTAGAGGTGTTTAATTCACAGGAGTGGTACCTCAAATACAATTTAAATAATTCAGTGTAACTAGTGCCACTCCGAATTATCTATTTAGCTCAGGTTTCTATTTTTATGAAGGCAAAACATTACTGTTAGGTTACTTTTGCTAGGAAATAGGAAACATTAACCTGGGTTAGGTAGGAGCATTTTTATACTAAAATTTCACAGGTTTGAACATATGGCGAGTTTTGCATCATTCACCAAAGGTAGAGAGACACTATATATTTAAAATGTAATCAATACTGCTATTCATATAAACTTTGATAAAACATATGAGAAAATTTTGATGCAACTTTTATCACTTCTTCTTTGGGTGCCATATGCTGCAATATATAGGCGTTTATGCTGGTTGTTAAATGTATAGAGTTCCTTCTTCTGCTCGTCTTATGATCGTACTGACATTAAATATGTCGCACCAGTTTCATATGTCTCTGAACTATGAATGTTGTTTTCGCCCAGAGCTTCTTGGAGCTTAAACTATATCCATGACATGAAGATGACATTTAGTAGATTCTATTTGTTATTCTGTAGAATATGGCCAAAGTGTGGAGCCTTTTGCTACTTAACGAGATCTAACAATTCTCTTAAAACATTAGCTCTTCTTTGGACCTTATCATTTGTTACATAGTCCTACCATGGAATTCTAAGCAGATTTCTGAGACACTATTTTAAGTGACCAGGCCTTACTTCCATATAGTTGATTATGGATAGGTCATATGTAGCATTTTAAGACCAGGATTCTAACGGTTAAAGGAACTTAACAGCGAAGGAGGTATTTGTCAAATTTAACACAGGCGTTTCTAGAGACTACTACTCTTCTTTAGTCCTACAAAGTCATAGTCCCACTTGCTGTTCAATGTAGCTTTAAGGTATTTAAATTTTTCAACCCGTTCAATAGCTCTCTTATTTATATTCAACTGAGTTTGCATATGGTCTGCTTAAATAAGAAATGGTTTTAAGAAAGCTGATATATTCATTTAATGACCAAATTATCCACAATGATTTATTTGAGCCTGAAATTTATCAGCGGGAATAGGTCATTGCAAAGAAGTCGAAGACAATCAATCAGATATGGTGAACATTCATGTTCAAACTACCAGTACCTCAACTACAATTGACGATCACAAGAGAAGCAATCATATAATTTGATTTTTGCTATGTTGAGATGTTACGCCCATACTCCTCTGTCTCCATTTATGATATTCATTAAATCTTGCAGATCCTATATTGGTCGATGTATCTTATATTTTGTTTATCACTTCTTATCATTTATTTACTTTTCGTTATTTACTTTAGAG
This sequence comes from Diabrotica balteata, assembly GCA_918026665.1. Taxonomy (NCBI): domain Eukaryota; kingdom Metazoa; phylum Arthropoda; class Insecta; order Coleoptera; family Chrysomelidae; genus Diabrotica; species Diabrotica balteata. The sequence continues at coordinate 160,265,306 of OU898277.1, forward strand.
TAAATTTCCCATCTTACAAAAATAGGTGGAGGCGTCTTAAGCACCGGAGGACATTAACTCATAGTTTCTTTCTAAGATTCTTTCACACAGAGACTTCTTTTGGTCTATAAGGAGCCATCTCACATGAACAGACTTGGACTCGGAATTCCTGACTGCGCTTCCCATTTTACAAGAATAATGATGCAACTGGTATGGTATTTATTATTTCTCTGTAATTTATGTTCCATTCATTGGCAAGACATCAACTAATCAAGATGTGGTTTTAACTATTTCTTAAAAAATAGCAAGATCAAGTTTGCTCACATTTTACAAAACTGATTGAGGAATTAGAAGAGTTACTTCGTCGTTTACATGGCACAAAAAGAGTGTACTGACGATCATATTCACCTTCATACAACAACAACTTTCCTAGGCGTATAGTCAATAATAAATATTCGGTTGAACGAAAACTATAGGAAATACAAATAAATAGTACATACATACCTGCATTATCATTGCATGATCATTGTGACAATCTTCCTGAGGAAAACTGAACTTAAATCAATTTCCAATATGATTCACAGTGGAATGCCCTATTTATATAGGACATAATAGTGAATGTGTCCCTACATTATCTTTGAACGACCATCTTGACAATTTTCCCGAGGAAAACTGACCTTCGATAATAATTTTCCAGTAGGACTTTCCATCAAAAAATAGTGTCTATCATTTTTTTAGAACAGACATATTGTAAACAAACAGGTTAGGTTAGTAATATAAATAATATAGATAATTTATATAAAAAATAACAAAGAAAGTCTAGTTATAAAAAGAAATGAAGTGCTACAGTAGCAAATCATTTTTTAAATCGATTTTATGTTATGTTATATGTACGAAAAGTAACAACAAAGCGGTGTTATTATGGAATATGTAATTCTTTATTAAAACCGGTATGTATGACATATATTATACGTCATTGTCAAATCTGTCTGCACGAAAAACATGGCGACAGATCAATAGTCCTATACAACTCACAGCGACATGGCTTATTTCTCAAACTCTCGTGACCAAAATATAGTAGCCAATACTGAGTGTGTTGTAAGTGAAAGCAATTCAGATTGTTCCTGTCTGTGATGCTGTAACTAGGTTAGGTTTAGTCTTCAATATATACACTCCTTGACTTGTGAGTTCTTACAAGGTCTGGCTATTAAATAACGAGATTGTTTATGAAAAAGGGTTTTATTTTCCACCTCTTCCATCGACACTAACCGGATTCCTTTTAAGGCAGACTTGATCTTTGGAAACCGAAAAAAGTCACAGGGTGCTAAATCAGGCGAGTACGGTGGGTGTTCGAGCACTGGAATGCCTCTAGCGGCTAAATAACGCTTCACAGACAGCGCGTTATGGGCAGGTGCGTTGTCCTGGTGCAAGATCTTGTTTTTCCACAACTCAGCCGTTCTTACGAACTCACTCTCGCAGCACTGCCAAAACTTTCAAATAGTAAGTTTGGTTTACAGTTTGACCCTCTGGAACCCATTCAGTGATCACGATGCCGTTAATGTAAAAAAATGATTCGCATTGCCTTAAATTTTTATTTCGACATCCTTGCTTTTTTCATTTTTGGCAATGCAGGAGTTTTCCAGTGCATGGATTGTCGCTTAGTTTCAACATCGTATTTGAATATCCAGGTTTCATCGCAAATGATGATCTTTTCCTTTAATTCAGGCTCTTCATGTAACCTCACAAGAAAATCTGAGCAGATCAGACCAACTTCGCACAGACTTTCTTTATGTTCAATTCATCATATAAAATTTTTCTTACAGTTTCTTTATCGGCGTTTACAGTCTCGGCAATCATCCGAATACTCATACGACGATCTCCGCGCACAATTTAATTTATTTTGGTCACTGTTTGCGGAGTTGAAACAGAGACAGGTCGACCTGGACGTTGGTCATCTTCAGCGCTCTCTCGGCCTTCAGAAAACCGGTTATACCATTCACCAACACGCGCACGAGATAGAGAATTCTCACCATATGCCTCTTTCAACAAATCATAGTACTCAGTCGGAGTTTTTTTAATTTAACGGGAAATTTCACATTAATCCGTTGCTCATGTTTTTCGTCACACATTGTGAGATGTCGTCACACACGAGAAAAAAACACTTTCTTTTCTAACCTCTACAGAAAAAATACTACTACAGCGACAAAAACGTGTTTTCGTACTGGAAGAGTAGACACTTCCAGCTATCCAATGCTGTATTCGTTTCCCACTCTTCCCCTCTAGGAAGAGCCCTAAGAGCAGGAGACTGCGCGCGCAGTCTCGTTATTTAATAGCCAGGCTTCGTATTTCCAACATTCGCGACACATTTTAAGAAATTGCAGATGACCACAACGAGTTTGTAAAAAATTATGTTTGATTCATGTGTTCATCAAAAAATATTCTCATATTTTATATATACTGAATTATCTATGTCTCTCTGCCTTCTATAATCCGTCTTCATATATATTATAAACATAATTGTTTCAAAAGTGAAACAAGTAAACCTGGTAGTTTATTTTTTAGACTTTGCTTTTGTACTAATTCATCACTGCATATTATTTATAAAAAATTGAAATTGTCAATTTTTAATATACAAATTGATATAAAACATATTGTAGATTTGACAGCAATCATTTGGCCTCCGTTCTCACTGCTGCCTAAAACATTTTTTGTTAATACCCTAAATCTGTTTTACATCAAAAAATTTTTTATACAAGCAGAGCTCAGAAGGACATGTGACACAATGCATATTGCAATTTTGGGAGTTTTGTTGAAGTGAATACGTCTTATCGCTCGGTATGATGTTTCGCTTGAAATCCTATTTAGCGTGACTCAAAAAATCGAGACGCTTGTAGTAATCTTGTAGTATGCCGTAATTATAAATAATATACATACGTATACACTTGTTAGAATTATATATATATATATATATATATATATATATATATATATATATATATATATATATATATATATATATATATATTTATAACAACTCGAGAACGGCTAATTTTGATTATAAAATATTTGTATGAAATAAAATAAAATAAATTATATAGTAATAAAATTAAGCAAAATTAGGTAAAACTAAGTAAAATTTAATTAAACCCAAGCGAAATTATATAAAATTAAATAAAGTTATATAAACTTAAATAATGTTATAAAATAATACAAAAATTACAAGAATATCAGTCAAATTATAAAAAAATATAAAAAATAAATAAAATTTACTAAAATAATATAAAAAGTAATAAAATAAAAATGAAATTAATTAAAATAAGTAAAAGTTTATTTTAAAAATTTTATAGTCGTTTTTTAGATTTAGAAGTATTTACAAATGAAAGTTTTCAATGGAAATTAATATACCCTCCCATTATTCATGGATACTTTTATAATGTAATGATAATCAAAATAAAATAATTAAGCATAAATGCAAGATTATAATAAAAATATATATGATGAATTAATTCTGTATTATATTTAACAAATGTTGAAAATTACTAAAATCGCAAAAGAAAATTTTTAAAGCAAAAAATTAAGATTTTTTAAATTTTAAGAGCTTAAATTTGTAGTGATATAAAAAATATTAACGATTCAGTAATAAGCGACATAAAATTTAATTAACCGATATATTGTAATACCACGCTATAGGAAAAATTAATTACTATTTAACTGGGAATAAGCCACAATTCAAAGATTTTATCTTTATCCGTATTTTTATCTTTAATTGTGGCTTATTCCCAGTTAAATAGTAATTAATTTAAAATGCTATAAGAAAATAGCTTCAGAACAACGCTATAGGAAGTATTCACTTCTGTCGGCACTCCCTAAGTACCATGCTCTTTTTTTTAAGGTTTTATTTACTCTTTTTACGTAGATTTCGTAGGGGTTGTTTAGCCTCTTAGACTTTTCCATACTGCGAACTGAAAGATTTTTTGATGAGACTACATAGATACATCATAAATTCAGTTCAAAATACAGAAAAATATACCCGTCCTTACTCCATAGCGTTCAGTCATTAAATGTTCGTTTATATCGAGGATACCGACCAGATTAACCCATCAAAAATATTCCCTCTTTATACTTAATATGATGCCGTTATTTACAATCGGTAATCGTTCGATAATCTCGTACCTCATGGAATAGATTTTACAATTTCAACAGCTCACAGAAGTAAGATTCTAATTTATTTGGCAATATAGCATAACCTACCAGCCTTGTTGTTCTTCAAGTTGTCGTGTATCTCGATTGCAATTCAATTTATTGTTTTACTTTAAGATTTTCGATCAGGTTTTCCTTTATTTATAGTCTACGAAATGTATATCTTTCAAGATTATTTTCTAACGATTAGTCCAAGTTAGTTTGTAGAGTACTGTACTGAGATTTACAAAATCTGCAAAAGTATAATGAATTTTTTTCACTTTTGAAACTAAGTAGATTACTAAATGATTTAGTATTCTAGCGATGTGGTGTAATGTTAATACTATATTCTATTACGTGTGGATTAATACACTTTTTTCTTTCTAATAGGGTCTACAAGAAAAGGGTGATCTACGGGAACTTTAAAGACACAAGTGAGTATTGGATAATCCAATTTGGATTCTACTTGTAGGTAAAGTATATAGGTAGTATAGGCCTTTTCTTCACAATTTTTTGTGCGCATGCGTCAGTATTAGCCATTTTTTCGTACGGTCTTTATAAACAAGCTTCTTAAAGTACATATGAAAACATAATTAAGATAAAAATATAGCAAACAAAGTTATTGAAAACGGAAATAAGAAAATAAAAGAAAAAAGTATATATCTCAATTAGCAAATAAATGTTTAATTAATCTATATGCACGAAAATGCACAACCAAGCCCTGTCTGGAATATCGTATAAAAATTATTACAATATCAGCAAAAGTTAAAAAAAATGTGGCGAAGTGACACGAGGTTTAGGTCCATAGACAGGTACATTTTTCCTCATTGCATTTTTGATCTTAAAAAGTTAGCTTGTTCATAAATAATCTCGTGTTATACCTACATTATTTTATTTGTATTAAATACTATTCAGTACATCCATTTGTCATTTTTAGCCTTTAAACATTAAAATTCTCTGTTTTATTGATTATACGCAATTCCAAATAAATAAAGCACCATCAACAATTTTTTCGTAATATTTCATTTAATTGTGGAGGTAATACTGCGTTTCCCAGTCATTGTAGGTCAAAACAGTACGAAACTATTTTTTAACATGGCGGTTGCTCATGCGCTCTTCACGTGATGAAAAGGCCTATTGTTAATAACGAAATCCGTTGATGTTTGATAATGTGTATGGTTGTATCTTTCTGTGATATAAATAAATTTATTTTATTACGAAAAACTTGTTTGATTTCTTGTATAACTTACTGGTAAAAAAATGTTTCTAGCATTATCTTTGGGATTCGATTCAGTGTGTTCGATCGGAGTCTCAAATCAGTTGATTCAGATTTAATTTAAAAAGCAATATATTGCTACAATAATACCGGAAAAGGAAACAGTATAGAAACATCTAAATTTTGAGTAGTGATAATTTTTTATATGAATTTTAAAAAAGGAATAGAAGTGAGAAATATTGAAATGGAAACCACCCAAACTCTTTATCATTATCATTCAACATGCACCCTATTATTTAAGATGGGCCATGAAAGGGTATAAAATTTATTGAGCAAATTGTTGGTATGCCGACAACACAGTAGATTACAGGATGTGAAAAAAACTGCAAACTTTATTAAATAAAGTACTGAGAAAAGGTGAACAATGAGGCCTTAACGTGAATGCAAAGAAAGCAGAAAGAAGTACCATCTTATGGACAGTTTCTCACAACATGAAATATTAGCTCTTTGACTTCATTATATACGGAATCTGCTTTCCTAATCACATTTATAGATAGGGTCAAAGGTGCCATGATGATCGCCAATGCCCTTAGGGATGGGGCACTTTATACATTTCTACATAAGTTTCTATTTTGGGGCATATCCACTATACCGACATGTTCTGCCTAAGCGTCCCTTCCTAGGTCTTCCTCTCCTACTCCTTCCAGGAACCTAAGATCAGCAATTCTTCGTAGTAGGTGATTAACGTCTCAACATTGAACATTACCAAACCATCTTACCCTATGGTCTCTCATTTTGCTGTCACTCCACTCATCCATATAAGCATTCTCATTTCCGCAGCATACATTCATTGTTCCTCTTTCACTTAACTGATGTTGACGTGATGTGTTTAAAACGTTTAATTGACGTGATGTGTTTAAAAAGGGTGTCACCACCATTTTTAGAGTTCGGCAGGAAGATTGTCCAAACCAGTGGCTTTGTTATTTTTCAGTATTGAAATGGCTTCTTTAATTTCTTCTGGGGTTGAGCATTTTCATCCATTTCAGGCAAAGTAATTTCTAATTGGTCTTCTTCACAACTGTCTCTAAGCAGTTCTTCACAATGATTCGCCCACCTGTTTAGTATATGTTTTTTGTCACTAATTATGGAACCATCTCTGTCTTTACATGCTGTTATTCTGGGTTTGGATTGTTTTCTGCAGAATTTTTTCGAGTCTTTTCTATTGTGGTGGTTAACAGGCTCGTTTAGGGGTTTTCGTATTCCTCTTTCTTTTTCCTTCTAAACGTCTTTTTTTCTTTTCGTCTAATATTTTCATAGTCTTCCAGGTTTGATCTCGTTCTGCGCTGCTGAAGTCTTATATGCTTCATTTTTCCGTTGGTTAATGGATCTACATTCTTCGTCAAACCAATCTTCGTTTATTTTACCCTGGTTAGGTTTTAACAAGCCTTTAGCCGCTGTATGTATAGCTTCTTGTCAGCTCTTTATTTAAAATTTTCCTGTAGTTATCCCTAGCGTCTTCAGATTTGAGCACATCAGTATTATATTTCGTAGATTTTGTGCTCTGGCCTTTCTTAGCGTTTGATTTACGAGCCCTGAGTTTTGTTCTTATAAGGTAGTGGTCAGATTCTATGTTAGCACCTCTACATGCTCTTACATCTAGTACGTCCGAGAAATGTCGATTATCAATTAGTAAATGGTCAATTTGGTTTTTTGTTTGACCGTCTGGTGATTGTCATGTGGCTTTGTGGATATTTTTGTGAGGAAAACATGTCAATGGAACACCATTCCCAATGATGCAAGTTCAATCAGGTGTAAAACATTCTATTGCATTTATCTCCCTCTATTTCTCCATTTTGTTCCAGTTTTTGTTCAAATTCGCTTTCAATATTTCCTATTATCATCAGCATAAGTAAACACCCTGTGGGAATGTTACCCTTTAGTTTCGCTATTATACAAAACTAATAAGAAAAAGCATGGATTTGAATATTCTTAGGTGGTTGATCAGTTACAATGGAGTGCAGTTGTGAGTGGGTATTTGTACGGTGTCCAAGCATATATTCGTCAACAATGTCTTCTTGCTATTTATATTTGTTCGAAATGGCGTTGGTACGTGCAATCTGTTGGTTCCTACTTTAGGCATTCGGCTCAAAGTACTGTTGTTTGAAAGAAAAATGCGGGATCTGTTGCAGGCTGATCATCAAAAATTTGCTTGAGATGTGCTAAACACAGTGGATTCACAAGCATGAAGCCATACGATTCAAGGAAATTTATTCTCTAAGAACTCGAATCTAACTACAATAAATACGCTGCGCCGCGCCTCGTCTAAATGCTTAACACACTTCGATCTTCGAATTTTGTTAGTACCCAGTGATTCTTCAAAAAAATCGTGAGCTATACATTGACGCTATGAAAGCAACTGCATGCAATTAATGCAGACCTCATACCAACCATTTTTATGTTATTAATATCTTTTGAGACATGAAGATGACGAGTACCTCCACATCTATGAAGAAATAAAGGTGTTGCTCGAAGAAAATAGTGGTATCCTGCTTATGCCACATATCGTCGGTAGACACTATCTGATGTAACACCGTCAAATTTTTAGGATGAATGTGAAATTGAAGAGGCATTTTGTATGTATTTGGCAATGCTGCCCGAAAAAAGTACATCTGTGATCAAAGCAGAACTTTGGTTCCAGACGTGTGGAAAGCGTCTTTGACTCTCTACTCCAAACTCAGCTTTGGAATGCTTAGGTAAGTGCGTTAGGTAAATATTTACACATTGTTGCAAATATTGGCTACTATACCTGTTTCTACTGCTACCCCAGAATCGACTTTTTCGAGCCTAAGAAGATTTAAAAATACTTGTAAAAGCAGACTGAACGGCTTGGCTCTCATGAACGTTCACTATAGTATAGAAATTGATACTAGTGGATATATTTAAAAAGAAAAATTCTGTAAGCGTCCTATATTTAATAGAACGTTATTTTTTTATTTCGCCTATACTGTCGCACTGCTTGAAAAATGACTTCCTCAATTCCCGCTAGGAGCTTTTTTCTGTACCAATGTTTTACATCTTTAATATTTTTTGTATGAAAAGAAAGGTTTTTATGTACTTTTTGGTATATAGTTATTTTATTTTCTTCATCTAATTATGTTGTTTACAAACTTAATCGCAGGGGTTCAATTTTATGAAGACATTTTGTGGATTGGGAATTATTAGTTCACGGTTGTTGTAAAGTTGACACTTACAGGGACTTGTTGGACTAATGAAGATTCATATTAAGGAAATATATGGGTTAGGAGATATATTGTACGAAAGATCTTTGTGTATCGACTTTCTGCGCGACAGACCTAAGTAGTATTATGAGATTGACTTCTACTACTTGGCGGTGGTTCTTGAGCCATAGTGATTATCACTCAGAAGCGATACAACATCTACCTTCTATTTTCCCCTGAATAATTACATGTAGTAGTTCATATTTCGGTTATCCCTTCATGTGAACAAAGTTCTTCTATTTCTTTCTTTCCCTTTATCGTGTAATAGATTTTCCTTATTAACCCTTAATGAAGTGGTTTCCCGTTAATTTCTGCATCTTCATACAGTTGAACTTACACTCACTTTCGATCACCTCTTATATGAAAGATTTATCCTTCAAATGACAAGAAAGTGCCCTTACTCTTATACTCTTACCGACTTCTCCACCCTAATTTATTGGCTAAGAAAGAGGACATTGCTTATACCGGTAATCGTTATGGATACTCTTCTATACTTTGCCCAAAAGCCAGGGTTTCATCACTGCCAAAATAGCCGTTTAGAGTATTTTCCTTCTCCACTTTCATCACTGTTGTAACCCTAGTTAACAAGCCGTTACAGGATGCTATCAACATTAGTTTTTCTAAAGGTATTACTTCTCTGCCCCTCCTTATTTGACTAGATTTGAGACTGTACATTCGGTGTACAAACAAGGTATAGGGCTACACAATTCACAACCAATGCAGGTAGAGTTAAACGGGTTGGTTCCTCAAAAGTTTAAATGAATAATGTAAATTTAACGTTTAGATTTGTCACATCCACTGTTAGATATCCTCTGTCGCAATTTATTTTTTCTGTATTTGTGACATTTCATTCAAAGTTAATTATTTAATATAACTCAGCTACAAAAACTGATTAAGAAAAAAAAAGTTGGTTTTAGTTGGTTAACTGTACATCTTCTAAAGTCTATATTTGTTCTGTAATAAAATCTTATTAGTTTTATAACTATATTGTTGTTTATATTATAGTATGTTTAAAATCTTCAGAACTCCTTGTTAGTTGGAGCCCATTGGATTACATACAATATATTTTTGTTGATTTCATTTTTTGGAAGAATGGAATATTCCGAAAAGTTTGTTTGAATTTTCAACGTTTGCCAGATTAATATATATTTTTACTTACAAGCTTAAGTAAATAAGCATAAAAGTATATTTCATGTTCAAATTAAAAATCATAGATAAATAATATAATAGTTAAAAATTTCCAGGTGTTTCTTTATCTTTTACCGAGACTATTGTAATGCTGGTTGTCTAATACATTGTAGAATCATCTTTTGTCTCTCAGAGGCTTTTCATCACCCGCCATGTTTTTCGTACAGATAGATTTGATTTGACGACGTCATAGGTTTATAATCGATTAAATACATTTATTTGCTAATTCTGGCACTTTATTTTTTTTTCAATAACTAGACTTTCTTTGGCATTTTATATTAATTATATATCTCTGTTTGTTTACAAAATGTCTGTTCAAAAAAAAAAATGGTTGACACTATTTTGTGATGAAAAGTCCTACTGACTTGACAGCATCAGCATAGTACATTGACAGTTAAATGTCATATGCAAAAAGAATATGTGTTAAAATTTAACTGTCAGAAATTAATATTACAATTTTTACTACATATGGGAAAATAGTGTAAATATATCTATTTCAGATTAAAAAAAAAAAAAATGGCGTTATCAGAAACAGAAAAGAAATCAGATAAAAAGGAAAAACCGTTGACCAAAGTAATTATTCGTCGTTTACCTCCTACGATTGAACAGGAAACTTTTATAAAACAAGTATCCCCAATTCCTGACTATAGTTACATTTATACCGTGAATGGTGACTTTAGTTTGGGAGAAAACGCATTTTCTAGAGTCTATATTAATTTTGTGCATCACGATGATGTGTATAGCTTTAAAGAAAGATTTGACAATTATGTGTTTCTTGATGCTAAAGGTAGCGAATATCCTTGTGTGGTCGAATTTGCTCCTTTTCAGAAAATTCCTAAGAAACGTGGGAAAACAAGAATGGATCCAAAAGCTGGTAGTATTGAGTCAGATCCCTACTATCTAGATTTCCTAGAAAATTTACAGAAACCTCAAGAGGTAGATGAGAAACCTGAGTATACTCTTCAATTAACAAGCTCAAGTGAGAATAAAAATGATGTTACAACGCCACTGCTTGAGTATATTAAGAGTAAAAGGGCACAACGAATGAGAATCAGAGAAGTTAGAAGGGAAGAAAGGAAACGAAGGGAATTTGATAAAAGAAGAGAACACTTTGATGATAGAGATAATAGAGATAAAAAGAAAATCTCTGATGAAAAATCGCCTACAAAGAAATCACATTCAAAATCAGAAAATCCAAAAGCAGAAAAGACTGAACCTGAGGTAGTTATTTTTGCCTTTTTTCTCTATTTATTATACTATGATTATCATCATGGTATGCTTTACTCATTTGCCACATATCTTATCCTCTTCATGTTTGAGCTTTGTCAAACTTGGTTATTAAGTTTATTGGCTTGATAATACTAGCTTTACTGCAATTCTTCATAACTATTAGAAATTCACATCCACCATTTTTACTTTATGTTTTTATTTTAGGCATCTGCAGTGGAAAAGCCTGAAAAAGAAGAAAGATACTATGAAAAATCATATTATAAGAATAAAGACAGAAGATATGATGATAGAAGATTTGAAGATAGACGCAAGGAACCAAAACCAAGGTATCCCAGAAAAGAATATCCTGACTATAAGAGTGATGAACGTAAGGAGAAAAAATATGAATACAGCAAAAAGGAACATGAACCAAAAACATATACGAAAAAAGTTAAAAAATACAGTGAAAAAAGAGAGGAACGAAAATTAGAAGCACAAAAAGCAGTGCAAAAGAAAGAAGATGATGCAAAAGTAGAAGACAAGAAAACTGATGATAATAGCAATAAAAGTACTGAGCATAGTAGTAGTAATAATAAAGCCAGTGAAAAAGTTTCTAAACCCGAAACACCTACTAAGGATAAAAATGATGATCAGTTAAAATCTAGTGAAGATAATACAACTGTCAAAGATGAAAGAGACAACAAAAAGAAAGAAAGAGAATCAAGTTTTATTGAAAAGGATGACAACCATAAAGGTGATTCACTTAATCAAAGAAGAATTAGAAATAAAGATAGACCTACAATAGCAATTTATAGACCAGGAATGCTTTCAAAACGAAAACAAAATGATGGGGACACTATAGAAAGTAAGGAAAAATCTGATGAGAAATAATTTTGCTTTAATATTTTTTATTGTGATTGCTAATTAATAAAGTTCAGCTTTTTTACAAAGCATTTAACTATATACTTATGTGTTCATCTTATTATATCCTTTTATATTAAAACAAACTACAAAAATTATTGTAATAAGAATATTGGACAATGATTAGTTTAGAGCACTCAACATAACCAAATATATTTCCAAAGAATATAGACGCTTATTTATTTAGACGCTAAGCGTCTATATCTTTGATATTTCCTCAAGGCGCCGCGTCATAGTGTTGCCATATTTTTTTTGTAAAATATGTATATGAATGTTTAAAATATAAAGTTTCTTTTACGAAGTTATAATTTGTGTTATGAGAAGCTACAAATTTTGAATAAGTATAAAACTTGCCATATATTTTTTTGTAAAATGTATATGAAGGTTTAAAATATAAGTTACTTTTACGAAATTATAATTTGTGTTATGAGAATCTACAAGTTTTGAATAAATATAAAGCAGCATTCATAAATATTTTCTGTTACTTTAAATGCAGTTAAATATTATAAATATTGTTTGACAGCACTTTCCACATCTTGTCTATTAGCCTTCTTATTATTAGGTGTGAATGATCAACCCCCTACAATGACACTTGTCAATGCATTTCTCTTATATATGGTAATTTAATTAATACTATTAATTTTTTATATCATTTTAATCAATTTTATTGTATAATGCATTTAATTATTATCTTTAATTAAAATTATGAATTTTTATATAATTTCAATGCATTTCTATATTATGTAAGAATATGAAAAAACTGAAGATATGGCAACTCTGACACCATTTAAGCTTACATTAAATGTCATATATAAGTTTGGTTATGATGGGTGCCCTAACCTAATCATTGCCCAGAATATTATAATCCTTTTCCAAAACAACACAACTAGCGAAGAAGAAAAAAATAAGAATAAATCTTAACTGGAAATATCAAAAATCTTTACAGGTCAAATAATCAATATTTGAAAGTATGTGAAAAATAAAAAAACTTTACTGAATCATTGTTAGCGTAATTTGAGTGTGAAGGACAGAAAAAATGATGAAATCTGGGTTATTAAAAACAGTCTGTTTACTGTTTACTAATGTACTCAATTGGTATTATATTGTATACTCAAAGAGGGAAAAAGGTCAAAATTATAGATTTCATGTTAAAAGTATAAGATATTTATTTATTATGGGTAAAACCCCATTGGTTGATGGTTTAACAGTTACTGTCAATATTATTTTGTACTAGATACATTATTGTCTATTGTTATTACTAATTTTCATCTAAAAGTAAAATAAGAGCCATAAGAAGCAGAAGAGAGCACAAGAAAAAAGCCATAATTAATTTGATGAAATGAGTTAAAAAATTAACACCATCCAGTCTACTGTTTCTGGTAAAAATGCTTTAGTACTCCAACAGATTACGACCTATTTTATGGTTTACCAAACCAAAAGCAAAAGTATGACCAGGTTAACATTTTGTATTGGATAGTGTTTTGATACTAGCACTACATCATCTTTTTCTTCTTTTGGCATCATAACCCTGGATGGGTCTTTGCCTGTCTGGCTATGTCCTTCCATTCAGATCTCTCTTCTTCTCCATTGTCTTATGTTCATTGTTTTCAGGTCGTCTTCCACGTCATCCAACCATCTCGTTCTGGGCCTTCCTTTTTTTCGCCTTCCTATGGGCTTCCATTGTAACATTTTCTTTGTTGTTTTTGCATCGTTTTGTCTCTGCACATGTCCCAGCCATGACAGTCTTTGACTTTTCACAAATCTTACAATGTCATAACCTTCATTTCACTACATCATCAGTATACATTAAGCACTAGGGAATGTACCCGTAATTTCGCTGTTATCTGATCCAACACTAATGAGAACAAATAAGGACTAAGCACTACGTCCTGGAGCAATCCTAGGTTCATATGAAATTTATCAGTTTCTTCCACACCTGTACTAACACTCTCTGTTACTCCCTCATACATGTCTTCCGCAATCTTCACAGAGAACTTCTTTCTTATTGAGCTCCCATCACAGAATCTCTATAGAAACTTTCTCAAGGTCGGTAGGTATACTTATACAATAATAAAACAGTAAATACGCTTTTAAGACTTTCCTTGGCTTTCCTGTATAGAGTTTCACAACTACTCCATAGAGGAGGGACACTAAAGACGTAACATCTAGGAATTCTTATTCGTATATTGATACTTAAAGATAAGTTGCATAGAATCTTCCTAAGGCTGTTGAAAGAGCTTCTGGCTTTTTCAATATGAGTTTTTATTTCGTAGCTGTGATCCCAAGTATTTTTAATATTGCAGCCCAAATAGCATATTTTTTCCACTCTTTCTAACGGTGTATCGTTAATAGTAATTTGGGCGTTTATGCCGGTGTTCTTACTAATGATAATTATTTTTGTCTTCTTGCAATTTAGGTTTAGGCCGTATTTGTTACATGTTTTTACAACGTTATCCATCATCCTTTGAAGCTCCTGCGCACTCTATGCCAGCAACACTGTATCGTCTGCATCAGTAGCGCACCCAGAATTTTCCTCGGGGAGGGGGGGAGGCACCGAATTTTTTTTATGACGCTACCTCAATTTTGAGTCCTTAATGTGTGAGTAACCAGTAACCGTGTTGGAATAGGGCCCTGGGGGGTTTAACCCTCAAAATCCCCCCTGTGTGCGCCACTGGTCTGCATATCTAATGTTGTTTAAAAGTTGGCCATTTACAGCAATCCCATCTTCTATTCGTCCAAGGCCCCTCTAAAGATGTTTTCAGAGTATATGTTAAATAATGCGGGTACAATATGCAACCCTGTCTAACTCCTTTTTCGACTGTGAAGATCTCGGACAGTTCATTTTCTAATCGTACAGTTGCTTTTTGTTGGAGATATCAGTTTTCAGATCAGTCTTATATCCTTACCATCGAGTCCTGATGTTTTTAGGATATCGATTAGTTTTCCATGTGGGATTTCATCAAATGCCTTCCAAGTGCTTGTCTTGCCTTCCAAGGTTAGCAATCATAAAGACATGCAATCCTTCATAAAGACATGCAAGACCTTGCCTTCCAAGGTTAGCAATCATAAAGACATTGCATACGAGACATACATTTGAGTCTGCTGCTCTAAACAAATGGTTATTGGTGGTGTTAAACCATTCACGCAAATTTTTAATAATGGATTTTTCTTCCTATCGATGTATCTCTTATTTTTCCTCGCATTATAAGCTGAATTTCTCACATATGTCTTCCTTCTTTATCTGTTAGTTAATATTTCCATCAGCTTGTCGTGTTTTACTGTTTCGAACGTTTTATGGTAATCAATGAAGTATGCATAAAGTGACTCCGATCTAAAATTCTTCTCATAACGATACACTCTGTGTGGATTTTTAAGCGCTTTATTTTTTTAATGCGTACTAAAAAGAAAGGTCAATCATTTGTCTATCCTTATTAAGAACTGCGCAATTGTTTTTAAAAATTCTATAGGCGGAACAGAGAAAAACGAATTAAAGTGCGAGACAGTAAATAAATCTCCTTGAAAGCGGCACTCAACAATAATTTATAAACATACTGCCGGGGTTCGTTTGGTCTAATCTTTTAAAACCCGCAAAGGTAGGAACTGTTTCGATTGTCATGATTTATATGAGGAAAAGAAAATGCTACAATCGTTCTATAATCTAATCACAGGTCTATCATATAATTTGTGATCTTCGATGATCTCGACAGGGCTGAAGATTAATGAAGAGAAGACGAAATATATGTGTATAAATAGAACGACACGAAGAAACAGAATAAGACAAAATGT
The DNA here is from genome assembly GCA_918026665.1 of Diabrotica balteata. Classification (NCBI taxonomy): domain Eukaryota; kingdom Metazoa; phylum Arthropoda; class Insecta; order Coleoptera; family Chrysomelidae; genus Diabrotica; species Diabrotica balteata. The sequence continues at coordinate 160,281,062 of OU898277.1, forward strand.
GACGGTCAACACCTTCAATTTCGAAAGAGTACAACGTTTTAAGTATCTGGGGGCCGTAATCACAGCTGACAACGATGTCACTGAAGAAATAAAGGACAGAATCCAATCTACAAACCGCTGTCTATTTGCACTGGATAAGCTCATAAAATCAAAAAATCTCACAAGAAGTTCAAAGATCAAAATCTATAAATCCATCGTTAGACCTGTAATAACATACGGATGCGAAACGTGGACCATGACCAAAGCCAACGAAGAAAAGCTCAGACGCTTTGAACGAAAAATACTTAGAAAAATTTTCGGACCTCACCATGACATCACCACAAACCAGTATAAGATCAGAAGCAATATCGAATTAAAAGCACTCTATAACGACGCCGATATTGTCCAAGAAATTAAATCACAGCGACTAAGATGGGCAGGCCACATGCACAGACTGTATAACGAAAGACTTGTGAAACTGGTATGGGAGGAGGAAAATCCAAGCAGATCTCCGGAAAATGAACATTCCATTTGACCCTAGGTTGATGGAAGACCGAACAAATTGGAAAAAAGTTGTACAGTCAGCCAAGACCCACCCAGGGTTGTAGCGCTACGTGGTGATGATGATGATGATCTCGACAGCATGTTTAATTTATGTATGTCCTGTAGTTTATGGACTCCCTAATTACCTTTTGATATCCTTTTAACATACGTGCCGATATTTAGCTGCTCATATCGTCGTCGTGAATTATAGTGGCAATCAGATACTGAAATTATTTTACACATTCAAAATTGTAAAAACGCAATATTCGGGAAAATTATAAAAGTAATTTTTATTTTTTTTACTTATTTCTTTTTTCTAAATACAATATTTGGAAAGTACAAGATTACAAAGTTACAAGAGAGCAATATACCAAATAACATTATAAAAATGATAGAAATGACAATGCGAGATTTCCAAGCAACAATAGACACCGGAAGAGACAGAACAAAAATAATAATAAAAAATGGAGAAATGACAGTAGAGAAAACCTTCCAAGAAATAGAAAACGAAGCCAAACTGAGAGGACTAGAAATAAATGAAAATAAAACAAAATACATAAATGTAAGCAAAAAGGAGGCATAAATGACAGAACTAACAATAGATGCACACAGTTTCGAAGAGGTTAAAACATTCAAATATTTTTGAGTACTAGTCAACAGAAGAAATGAAAGTGTATTTCTAAAACATTTCTAAACATGTTTAGAGATAAGAAGATAAGCCGAAACACAAAAATTAAAATCTACAAAACGATCATAAGACCAATAATAGTATAATATGCTGCAGAAATATTTACATTAACAGCAAGAGAAGAAGAGCAATTTAAAGTTTTTGAAAGGAAGAATATCAGAAAAATACTTTGACCAAAGAGGGAAAACGAAGAGGATGCCAGACAATGGATGAATCACGACATAAGAATAGATGGGTCAAGAGAACACAGTCAAAGCAATAAAAGCACAAAGAATTACATGGTGTGGACACATAATGAGAAGAGAGAAGATCAAACCGTTAAGAGTTATAACGGAATGCATACCACTAGGTAAAAGAATCAGAGACAGACCTAAACTGAGATGGAGACAACAAGTGGAAGAAGACTTAAGGAGTATGGAAATTAGAAATATAGGAAGTAAAAAAAAGGAAGGAAGTCAAAGAGAGAGAAGAATGGAGAAAACTAGTGGAAACAGCGAAGTCACACCAGAAACTGTAAACAAACCTAGGCTGGGTTGGGATGATCCCCCACACAAAAAGGGTCTTCAAGTGTGTAGCGATACGACTACCAAAGGGAATTGAAATACTATTATAAAAATAATACCTCAACCAACCATGGGAGCTTATCGTCTATGTTTCGCCTAGCTCAGTATCTCAAGTGTGAGTTCTTCTTGTCTTAAACTAGGAATTAAACCATGAACCCTTAGCTGATAGAGAATAAAACAATTTTTAACTAATCATATTTATTAAAAACAGGAAACAATCAACCCTTCCAATGCTTTACAATGAATATAATTTGGATGATACTTATGGTATCGATGGCATCAATGGGCTGCTTGTGTGGCCTCCCAATTAGTCCCAATAAAGTCAATAAATCTTCATCATATATAGTCCCAAGGTTCCTAAGAGGAACATAGGGCTTCCACAAAGTGTCTCAAGCGAACTCTATTTCTGGCTAGTGCTTTGATTTCAAGCCAGGATTTTCCCATTTTTCTCCCTTCGTCCAGTACTGTCCTTCTCCAAGTTCCCTTAGGTCTGCCTACTTTCCGTCGGCCTTGGGGATTACAATCCAGCGCTGTCCTGGCAATGTCATTTGGCGGTCTACGGAGTGTGTGGCCCAGCCATCTCCATTTTCTTCGCCTTATTTGCTTTATGACATTTTCTTGGTTGCTTTGGTTCCATAAATTTTCATTGGAGATTCGGTTAGGCCAAAATATACGAAGGATTTTTCGTAACGCTCTATTGATGAAAACTTGTAATTGGTGTACTATGGGTGCTGATATCTTCCACGTTTCGCAGCCATACAGTAATACAGCTTTTACATTTGTGTTGAAGATTTTTAATTTCGTTTTAGTTGGGTAAATCCTGGATTTCCATATGTTGTTAAGCATGTTGTAGGCGTTGCGAGCCTTATTTATTCTTTCATGTACATCACGCTCTGTACCCCCATTACAGTCAATTATGCTGCCCAGATATACAAATTCCGCTACTCTCTCAATTTTCTGGTCGTTGATCATAATAGGTTGGTTGTTTCTGGTACCAAATCGCATTTCTTTGGTTTTGTTGATGTTTATTTCTAGACCAACCTTCTTTGATTCTTCTTGTACTTTGTTTACTTGGTGTTGCATGTCCTGTTTTGTATGTGCTAGGAGGCATATATCATCAGCGTAATCTAGGTCTTCCAGTCGGTTTGTTAATCCCCAGTAAATTCCTCTATTAGAGTTTACCTTTGTTAGTACGGAGTCCAGTACAATGTTAAATAGTATGGGGGATAAAACACAGCCCTGCTTTACTCCGTTTAGCATAGCTATTGGGTCAGATGTTATGCCGTTGTGTAGGATTTTGCTTTCTGTGTCACTGTAGAGTTCTTTGATGAAATTTACTATTTTTTCTGGTATTCATATTTCCTGCAGTGATTTCCATATGGCCGTATGTGTGAGCGTGTCAAAAGCTCTTTTGAAGTCCACAAAGCACACAAAGAGAGGAGAGTTGAATTCCTGTGACTGTTCTAAAATCTTCATCATACGGCTAATAAAATGTTGAATACGGCCAATTAATACAGCCAATAAACTCGTGTATATGGACAATAAACCCAAGAGAATTCTGCCGACCATAAAATAAAGCATATATGTCATAGGTTGTACGCCTATGACGGAATTAGTTTTTCTGTCTACATAGAACAGAATATTTAGTCTACCGTACAGAGAAAGAGAGAAGGAAAATATGGATTGTACTGGAAAGAAAGAGAAAGAAAAGAAAGACAGAGGGCGCCAACTACTTTTTCAATAAAAAATAGTAAAAACGAATCTGGAGATAAAGAAATTAATAAATTAATAAAGAAATTAAAATAAAATAATTATTTAAATATAAATTAATAAAGATGTGATGTTTATAACGTTACAAGTGAAATATATATATATATATATATATATATATATATATATATATATATATATATGTGTGTATATATATATATATATAATATATAATATACATAAATATATGTATATATAAATACATTATCGATAGAATAGAATACTGATTGAATCGATAGAATAGAGTATTGATAAATCAAAAATTAAAAAAAAGGAATCTAAACTGGTATGTACCTACTTGCACATCAATAGAGTGGATCAAAAGATAATAACAAAACAGCGATAATGAAATACACACGGTATGATAAAATAACAAAGTAAAGACATAGAACAATTGGACAACATATATCGTGGATATAGGTAGAGAAAATGGAAAAACCTATCAACAGTTGAAAGATCGAAAGGACTGAAAGATATGGATGAGAGAGAAATAATAATAACAAATTGCCTCTAATACTCGTAAAGGGTACAATAATAGCTTGAAGAAGCAAAAGTTTTGTTTTATTTATTTATTTAATTTTTTTTGTATAGTTGTTCGATAGAAAAATATTGTTATGATATGTAAAATCGAGAAAAATATTGGTTTGCTTAAAATATTTTAAAGTTCAAAAACATTAAAATAATTCAGATAAGTCAAACAATAAACTACAAACATTTCGAAGAATGAAAGTCTTTTAATTTTGGATTACCTGTATTGAACAAAACGTAAGATATGCATAAATTATTTTCTTTGTTAAAATATATTTGAGTGACCCGCATAAGCTTAAGTGAAATCCTAGACAATGGAAGCGGTTTTTCCAAATAAATTTGTGCAGTAATTAGGACAATAGAATAGATTTTAGAAAGATATGTTTTTGTTAGTTCATAAAAATTTGTAGAAAAAGATTAGTTGTAAATAAGTTTTAGGAAATTTTATAATTGTAGGTAAAAATTTGTTGTGTTATCGAAATGAAGAAATGGGAGATGCGTTTTGATTGGATGAGATTGAAAAAGGTGGGAGGTTTGGTTTGAGAATGAGACGTTAGTTAGTTTTGGAAGAAAAAAAGATAGTCAGTTGGTTTCCAACGGTGCAAGGCGAACGGCCGTTGTTCTCGGGTAGTTTCCCAGAGGTAGGAAGCGGTAGCAGTGAAAGTTTGTGAGTTTTCGTGTAGTTAGTGTATCTGACAGAAGCTGGTCCAGTAAAAGATTGTAAGTCATATTTTTCTACTTATATTCCAAGAGTCACTATTCAGGCCAACGAGAGATTCAGTTTATCGTAAAGAGAAGATATTCCAAGAGTCATTTTTCACTCAGGCCAACGAGAGATTCAGTTTATCGAGAAGAGAAGAGGCTAGCATAATTTGAACGATTCGTGCATTTGAAGGAGATCATTAAGGACGATAAACTTGCAACAATTTGTTGTAAGATTGCTGATTACCTAGGGAGCTGCTAAGAGTAGATAGTGTAGGTTACAAGGAACAAGGATTTGGACCAGTCATCATCATAGAGAGATAGTTTTGTTTTTCTACAGTTTTTCTTTCATTGATAACACAATTTTTACAATTACTTTGGAAAAGATATAAATATTTTGATTAGGAGATTTAGAATAATAATTGGGATTTTGAGATTTTAACTAATATTGTTTGTACCATTAATTTTGAAGGTTCAGGTACGTAGAATAAAATTTTGAGAATCATTATATGAGATTTTGTTTATTGAAAACATTTGAGTGTGAATTTTATTCCATTATTTTTATTTCAATATATAGTGTTATATTATATATGTTTTTTTTATTATTCCGGTATTTTTTGGACCTTACCTTTCACATGTAAAGAATAGATATTGAAGCACGAATATATCCCTGAGATAAGAGAATTAAAAAGTGTGATAGAATCGTAATCATATCATTTAAATAATTTTAATTAATTATTTAATTAATTAGCTAATTAATTGCTTGGCGCATTGCACTTTGAATATCACAATAATATATTTCTGTCGATTAGGGTTCTGTTAACAAAGTCCGATCCTGCCTTACTGCTACATGCATATCCCAACACAAATTGAAGAAACTAATCATCTCGTTCACGTAGATTCAACAATAAAGTCTAAGACTACTTTCTTTTCACCGTGATTGCCCCTCGCAATCAACAGTCAATCAGGCTACCGAAAAGCATCTCCACTTTCATATGGATATTTGATTGCGACGGAGAATGAGAAAACAAAAAATGAAAATTAGAAGGGCAGAGGTCTTTAAATCCTTCGGATTTAACTTGGGAACCATCCATCTGGATTTAATACTTTCTTTTGTGAATGATCGGACACGCTTCTGCTCTTAACCGCTTCCACAGTGATTGTTGTCGGACACGATATTTATATTGTTAGGTTTTCGTGTAATCAGTTGTAGTATTAAGAGGGCTTTATGAGGAAAAATAATACTCAACAGAACGTAATAAATAACCAAACAACTTAATCTTAGAAGGGACGATTAGTACATAGGTATACAAGTATATAAAAAATTAAGTTAAAACTATTTACGACAAAATTATATTTTCTGTTACTATTGCATTTGCTGTTTATTCAGATATTTATTATGACTCAGGTTATCATTTCGATATTTATACATAATTAATTGAAAATCCTTTGGCAACATCGGCAATATTCTTCTGCATGGAGGAAAGAAACAACTCTGACGTTTTTAAAAAACAGAAAACCTAGACTCTTCAGAATCATACAGACCGATCTCCTTAACGTGTTCTATGGCTAAATTAATGGAGAAAATAGTCAACACTGAGACGTAACCGGCCAACAATTGATAATATTGTAGATTAACAAAGGAATGACTATGAAACATAAGCAATTAATTAAATGGGCATAGCTATTTTCTTCGATCTAAAGAGATCCTTCAATACGTGTTGGAGATACAACATAAAAAAATTGCATGCATCCAATATTCGAGGACACTGCTTAGCCTACATCGATAATTTCTTAGAAGACTTTACTTTCGAGTAAGATTTAACAACGTTTATTCAGATTTTTATAGTGCAAAAAACGGTACTCCACAAGACTCAGTAGATAGTCCTACCCTATTCCTTCTTCTTCTTTGGGTGCCGTCTTCAATGAAGGTTGGCGATAACCTCAGCAAAATCATTTCTGTCCCTGGCTTTTCTTATTAAAGATTGAGAATCCAAACCAGTCCACTCACGAATGTTCTTCAACCAGGACGCCTGCCGTCTACCAGGGCCACGTTTTCCTTCTACCTTCCCCTCTATAAGAAGCTGCAGTAGCTGGTATTTCTCATTTCTGTATATGTGTCCCAAATATGAGGTTTTCCGTGTTTTCATTATTTTTAAGAGTTCTCTGTCGGTACCCATCTTGTGTAGGACCTGCTCGTTGCTCATATGCGCTGTCCAGGGGACTTTCAGCATCCTTCGAAATAACCACATTTCAAAACTTTCCAAACGCCTTAGTGAGTTGATTTTGAAGGTCCAGGCCTCCATTCCATATAGTAAGGTGCTGTAAACATAACATTTCAGCATTCGGTATCGGATTTTGAGATTGAGTGTTTGGGACGTAAACATTTGTTTCATTTTTAAAAAGACATTTCTTGCTTGTTCAATTCGCGATTTTATTTCTATGTCTGGATCTATATCTTTCGTTATCCAGCACCCTAGATATCGAAATTTCTCGACATTTTCGATAATGTTACCATTCACTTTTAAAGCCATGGGTGGATGGATGGATGTTTTGGAGACAATCATTGTTTTTGTTTTCTTGACGTTAATGCTGAGGCCGTATTGTTCTCCGATCGATCTGACGCGATCTAAGAGTGTCTGGAGATCCTGTGCGCTCTCTGCAATTAGGACCGTGTCGTCGGCGTATCGTACATTATTTAGAACTCTGCCGTTAATTTTAACACCTTCTCTTGATTGCTCTAGTGCTCGTGCAAAGATTTCTTCCGAATATATATTGAAAAGTAGTGGTGACAATACACACCCCTGTCGTACACCTCGCTTGATATTGAATATTTCTGTGTCACCGGCTTCTGTTCTAACTGCTGCCGTTTGGTTAAAATACAGCGTTTGGATAATTTTAAAATCGTTCTCGTCTAGTCCCTTTTTGTGAAGGCAATCCATCAGCTTATCATGTTTTACTTTGTCGAAGGCCTTTTGATAGTCAATAAAACATAAAAAGAGATCCTTTTTTTGGTCTCGACATTTTTGCAGCAGTATAATAAAACTGGTTAATGCTTCCCGTGTCCCAAATCCATTTCGGAAGCCAAATTGTTCATCACTGATATCCTGTTCACATTTCTTATAAATGCGTTGGTGAATAACTTTCAAGAATAACTTTAACATATGCGACATTAAACTAATAAGTCTAAAATCACCACACTTCTTTGCTCCCTTAGTTTTTGGAAGGGGAATAAAGACTGATTTTAACCAGTCTTGTGGAATTTCACCGCTTGTATATATTTGATTAAATAATTTGACGATTATATTTAAATGTTTCTCTTCCAGTAGCTTTATGACTTCCGTATGTATGTCATCGGGGCCAGGGGCTTTCCCATTTTTTGCGTTTTTGATTGCTCTCTCTACTTCTTGTTTTAATATAGGAGGACTGGTTTCATGGTTTTTATATATTATGTTGTTTAGTGGTGTGTCCGAGAATAGTTCTTCTATGTAATGTCCCCATACGTTGTTTAGATCGCTTAATTCCCATATCGTTTCATTCTCGTCGTTTGTTAATCTACAAGGGAGTCTTTGTTTTGTCATTCCAGCTAGATCTTTTATTTTTTTGTGAAGCGTTTGACTGTCGTGTTTCTTTATTAATTCTTCGATCTCTTGGCAGTTTTCTATCATCCAATTTTCTTTTGCGGTAGCTATTTCTTTCTTGATTTGACGATGTATCTCCCTATATTTTTCATTATCTTTATTTTTGTAGGCTCTTCGAGTATCCATCATTCCCAGAATTTTTTGTGTCATCCAGGGTTTAGATTTTCTTTTGTTATTAGTGTCTTTTATATATTTCTCGGCGCTAGTAAAAGCATTCTTGACTTCAGTCCATAAGCCTTCTGTAGTTGGTGATAACTCTCTTTGGAGTCTTTCACATTCCTCGTTGAGTTTAGTCTTTACCATACTTTGTATATTTTCTTGTTTAAGTAAATTGATGTCGGTTTTTCTTTTGACAGTCTTTTTTAGCATTTTGAACTTTATTTTTAATTTAGCCACTAGTAGGTTGTGATCCGATGGAACATCTGCGCCTGGGTATGTTCTTGTATCAGTTACTGCATTTTTATATCGCTGGTTTATAATAATGTAATCGATTTGATTTCGGACACAATTGTTTTTATTATCTGCGGGTGATTTCCACGTATATAGCCTCCGTAGTGGTAGCTTGAACCAGGTGTTCATGATAGTTAGTTGTTTCTCCTGGCAAAATTGTAGTAGTCTGTCACCTCTATCATTGCGATTGCCCAGTCCGTAATTTCCACAAATATGTTCCACTTTTCCACAACCCACTTTGGCATTAAAATCTCCTACGATTAATGTTGTTTCATAACTCTTTGTCATTTTAAGTAATTCTTGGAGATTCTCATAGAACTCCTCTATTTCATCATCCGACTTGTCAGCAGTTGGTGCATAAACTTGGAGTATGTTTATGTTTACGGGCTTACTCTGTAATTTCAAAAGAAGCATTCGATCAGAATAGGGTATGAAATCAATTACTGCTTTTTTTATCTGCTCTGTTACTATAAGGCCTACACCATTCCAGTGTCTCTGCTGTTCGTTCCCCGAGTAGTATATTGTGTAGTCATCGATGGATACATTTCCAGAACCAAACCATCTCATCTCACTTATACCTAGTATGTCCACTCCAAGTCTTTTCATTTCACGAATGGTATTTTGAACTTTACCGGGTTCAAACATACTTTGTACGTTCCAAGTGCCTATTCGTACCAAGGATTGGTTATTAATGTATTCCACTTTCGGGTGGTTCCTCCTCGCGGGGATTCTTTGCACCCCCTGACCACTTAAGGTCTGCCGCGGACTAGGGGCCGTTAAATTTTTGTTTTGCATAGGTTACTTTACTAGGGAAAATATAGTGCAGTAGTTTCCCGTTGCTTTCTGCACCGCAGTATCACAACCGGTTAAATCATAATTTGATTACCGCCCGTGACTATCCAGTATCAGACCGATACACAGATCTTGTCTCTACCGCTCTGATCCTGTAATGACATAGCTGCTGCCCTATGCCATGCTCTCAGTTGATCCGCGGGTGTTTATTTGGCAAAGCCTTATTCGCACCTGTCCTACATATCTGTAGGACGTTCCCTATCAGCCATTGGGACGCGCCGTGTCGGGGTTGAGAGCTGCCCCCCTCCGAGTGTGTTTTCCAAGAAGTACTGAGAAGCCCCTACTCAGTTCAGAACCTCTCCTTCTTAGAAACTAACACCCTATTCCTAGTTACCATAAACAGCATATTAAATCAATTAGATTAACCTCTTAAAGCTCGCCTCTAGCTAAAAGGAATGACTATGAAACATAAGCAATTAATTAAATGGGCATAGCTATTTTCTTCGATCTAAAGAGATCCTTTAATAGGTGTTGAAGATACAACATAAAAAAATTGCATGCATCCAATATTCGAGGACACTGCTTAGCCTACATCGATAATTTCTTAGAAGACTTTACTTTCGAGTAAGAGTTAACAACGTTTATTCAGATTTTTATAGTGCAAAAAACGGTACTCCACAAGGCTCAGTAGATAGTCCTACCCTATTCCTTCTTCTTCTTCATGTACCATGTCCTTTCAGAACGTTGGTTACCATCATAGCTATTTTAATTTTATTCACTGCCACCCTAAATAGCATGCTTGTATCTACACCATACCAATCTCGAAAGTTCTTCAACCATGAGATTCTCCTTCGTCCTGGACTGCGTTTGCCTGCTATTTTTCCTTGCATGATATTTTGTAGCAATCTATATTTGGGACCTCTCATTACATGTCCGAAATATTCCAGCTTTCTCTGCTTGATGCTTTTTATGATCTCAGTGGTCTTGCTGAGACGTTCAAGTATTGTGGAGTTACGAATCTTCTCCACCCAGGAAACTTTTAAAATTCTTCTATAGCACCACATTTCGAAAGCTTCAAGTCGATTTAGATCGATTTTATTCACAGTCCAGGACTCGACAGCATAAAGTAAGACCGAGAACACGTAGCAGCGAAGTAGGCGGATCCTTAATGCCAATTTTAGGTCTCTGTTACATAACACCTTGGACATCCTTCTAAAAGCAGCTCTAGCCTGCTCTATTCTGGATCTAATTTCGCCGTGATTTTCTGCATTACAATTTAATTGCTGTCCAAGGTAGACGATTTTATCAACTTGCTCAAGTTTGGTATTATTTACATATATAGACGGTTTTATATTCTGTTGTTTACTTATTACAAGTATTTTGCAACAGCAAACAGCATATTAAATAAATTAGATTAACCTCTTAAAGCTCGCCTCTATGAAGACGATTTATTGGTGTACATTAAAGGAGCACAAAAAGATTCTATTTGCAGAATAGTACAGACATTTTAAGCCCAGCCAGATGAATGGACAGCTAGTACATATGTGGTTAGATCAAAAGCTTTCCTGGAAAAAGCACATACAACACTTGGCGTTAACATGCAACAAAATACTCAATTTGCTTAATACCCTATCAAATCGCTTCTAAGGGTCCGACTTCTCTAGACTGTTCATTCTTTATAAAACACTAATCAGATCCAAAATTGATTACAGTTCAATTGTTTATACCTTCGCAAACAAGATTACCCTAAAACCGCTATATACAATCCACAATGATGCACTTTAATATTTGATAACCACGAGAGCCACGTCACAGTGGAAGTAATCATAAAGGCTCGAAGTGGTGTCCATATTATGACTTTGCCCCTACATTGTAGCAACAAACTCCACTCCTTAGATGTGACTGTCTTTGGGCCTTTCAAGGCATATTATAATGCTGCATGTGAGTCTTGCCTGCTGAATCGTCCAGGAATGTCTATCACAATATACATTATCGCTGAGTTGGTTGATGTAGCACACGTCCTATAGAAATTGTAGAAGAGGAGTACGTCAATAACGTCATCCCAGGACCATCGGCTGTAAACTCTGTTCCTCTAGACGCTCCTGAAACACCCTCTAGAACTACCAAAAAAAAATAAAAATTTAATTTCACCAGATATATCACAAGGATAACCTAAGGCCAAGGCAAAAAAAGTTAAAAGGAAGCCGAAAGAGAAGAAGAAAAGTAGTATCCTCACAAGCACACCTAGAAAGATGCTATATAGGTATACGATATTTTGTTCTAAAAATAATTTTTTTAATACTAAAAAATTGATTTGTTAAAATTTAATAAGAGTAGGTATATGGAAAAATTGTTTATAAATAGGTAACAATTTAATAATGTTTATAAATAACATTTATTTAATATAATTATCATTTAAATAAATAAAAAATAACAATAAAAAGGCGAGTTAAAAAAAATTGTACATCCCGTAGTTATTAGCTGCTTTGTTTTGGATAATTTTGCAATAAAAATACGATAAATATTATTATATTAACGTTTTACCCCAGTTAAAAAAAAAGAAATAGCGCGATTGGCTGACTGGATCCGTTAACCTCACGCCTTTTACTCTAGTCGGAAGACAAAGTACTCTTTGTTGTCAACACTCCTATTTGAGCAATTTTTATTAATTTTGATTGCTAAAAGTTCTGTTAAAAACCTTGACTTTCTTATAAAAGATTGGTTAATTTCAGCCCTTAATGTTGCTAATTAACGCTATCTTCGCTCCTAAGGGTTCTTGAACATTTTTTTTTGTTCTAAAAGTTTAGCCAAGAAGTGTAAACTATGTGAGTGAGTGATCTTCTTCTTACGGTGCCTTATCCTTAAGGACGTTGGCCATTACATTTGCCCATTTAATCTTATTTGTAGCAGCCCTGAATAGTTCTATGGAGGTCATGTTCGTCCATTGCCGTAGGTTTTTAAGCCAAGAGTTGCGTCTTCTTCCTGGTCCTCTTTTGCTATTGACTTTGCCTTCGATTATAAGTTGGAGCAGTTCATACTTTTGATTTCTTAAGATGTGACCAAAATATTGTGTTTTCCGTTCTTTTATTATAAGCATAAGCTCTCTTTCCTTATTCATCCTCCGCAAGACTTCCGAATTTGTCGTATGGCTCATGTAGGATATTCTGAGCATTTTACGGTAACACCAGAGTTCGAATGCTTGGATTCTTTTTTGTGTTGCTTCTGTCATTGTCCAGGCTTCAACACCATAGAGCAAAGTGGAGAAAACATAGCACTTAAGTATTCTAGTTCTCAATGAGATGCCCAGCTGGCGGTTGCATAGAACTTTTTGCATTTTGTAATACATTGTACGTGCCTTTTCCAGGCGTATTCTTATCTCTAGTGAGTGGTCCCAAGTTTCATCAAGGTTACTTCCAAGGTACGTTGTTCTTGTTACTCTTTCCAGATCTGTTCCGTCGACATTGACCCTTCTGTTTTGGTGCTTGCTGGTGACCATCGTTTTTGTCTTCTTTGTATTCAATTTCATTCAAAATTCTCTACAGGCAGTCGTTACTCGGTCCATTAAACGTTGCAAGGCTTCAGCATTATCTGCCAGTATGACAGTGTCTTCAGCATATCGCAGGTTATTTATACATTGCCCGTTTATAATTATACCATCCGAGGTGCCTTCCAAAGCTTTCTGAAATATCTTCTCAGAGTAAACATTGAACAGCAAAGGTGATAGGACACATTCCTGTCTTACTCCCTTCTCGATATTGATTTTTCCAGATGTTTCGCTTTTTATTCTGATTTTAGCCTTTTGTTCTTGGTAGAGGTTTGAAATGATCCTTAAGTCTTTATCGTCGATATTACATGACCTTAAAATATCTATTAGTTTATCATGTTTCACCAGGTCAAACGCCTTCTGAAAGTCTATAAAACACAAGTATACATCAGAATCGACATCTCTACATCTTTCAACTAGCACACGTATTGAAAAAAGTGCTTCTCTTGTTCCGAACCAATTCTTAAAACCAAACTGAGTTTGACCAGTGTGTTCGTCTAGTTTATTGTATAGATACTCTATTGTGTATTACTCTGTATTACTCGTAGGAAAAGCTTCAACATATGATTCATCAGGCTAATAATCCTATGGTCTTCACATCTTGGAGTTTCTCTTCTTTGGTAGTGGTATAAACACCGATATCAGCCAATCATTTGGTATTATGCCTGTTTCGTATATTTTGTAATATATCTTTCATTATTTCAATTGGGATATTATCTTCCCCAACAGCTTTTCCGTTCTTTAACTGATTTGTCGCTTTGATAATTTCTTACTTTGTGATATAAGGTCCAGTCGATGCCTCCTGCATGTAAATGTTCGTCCTCTCTCGGTCTTGAAACATCTCTTCCACGTATTCTCTCCATCTACCTATTTGATCTTATATGTTCAGTAGCGGGTTCCCATGTTTATCTTCGATGAAAGACGAAGGAGTTTGTTTAAATATTCCAGCGGCTTCTTTTACTTTTTTATGTAGATTGAAAGTATCATGTCTTTGTTCCAACTCTTCAATTTCTTGGCATCTTTCACTTAGCCAGTGAGTGAGTGATAGTAAATGTTTATTAGCTTAAAAAGGGCTATTTAGTATTATATCATTTTGTGTACATAAATGTAATTTTTTTAAACTTTTTTTCATAGGTTATTATTGACTATTCGGATTAAGATCGCAGCGCCAATGCGGTATCAATTTGAACCGAGCTAAGAGCCATTATAATAAGTGTTTACACCTCATCTGGTATATTGCGATTGCGTTAGTTTTATGTTTTTGACTAGTTTTGTTCGTTTATCCATGGTTTTTTAAATTCAATATTTTTTGTTTGACTTGTTTATTCCTACTGATTAATACATAGACAATTTTGTTAATTATAAGTTTTATTTTAGTTATAGACTTGTTAGAGTTAAAGAGTTAACAAGAAATTAAAGTTCTATTTTTTAATCCTTAAGTTAAATATCTTAGAATATATGTAAGTTTTTGGGTGGTACTAAAAATTCAAGATGTGCTGTAGAAGGAGAACAAGTTTTAAACTCGGTTATCTTATTTTGACTGGAAAATTCACTGACGTAAGTTATTAACACACCAGGTGAAACACCAATCATAAACTAATTGTTAAATGGGATTTATATTGAGAATAAAATAGTATTCGTCAACACAAACACTTGGAGTCTGTACATAAATGTCAGTACAGTCCAAAATTAGCCTAACATTTTGAAAATCAGCAAAACAAACTGACATATTTTTAAGAATTTCTCCTTTGGTGGGAAAATACACCAAAGGCCGTAAGTTGTGGCTCAAGATAGGTATTAATTTATAAATATAAGTTTTTGTTAAGTCAGCTGTTATACCAAACAAAGAACCCAAAGTGGCATAAGTCAAATTTAACTTAAACTTTGTAAGAACTAACATTATCCGCTGTGGAATGTTTACCTATGAACTCGTTTGTCCTTAATATAATTTTCAGTCATATTTACTATACAGTTATAAATAGTGAAGTTATGTACACAAGTACAGTTTTTTAATTTAATGTCATTAACGATTTCATACAATGTAAGCACTTTTGGAGTGTTCACTTGCACAACTGCATCTTTTGAGGAAAGAGTGCTATTCTGGACTAGAAAGTAAAAATACATACTCTATCATGTACAAAAGTACATACACTATCAATTAAATAAACAAAATTAAAATCGATTATATCTTTTAAGAAATCTCTTAATCTAAATTGCTAAGTGACTAAAACATGTGCAACTATTTGTTGACCTGTTATGAAATATGTATAAACTGTGTGATAGTTCTTGGACAATATTTAAATGCTAAATGTTTCTATTAGTTATGGTTTTTTATTTGATTGTTACAGAACATGTAAAAAAATATATTACATTTTTTTTCTCTTGGTTAAGATGAAAAGCAGAGGTACTGATTTCTTGAAATCAGCACCACCTGATCTTCGGCATTTTTTCTTTCTTATTGTATTATATGCATGTATAATTTTATATATTTTGTGTATTGTATGAATTTGAAGGAAAAATAAAGACCTTTATTATTATTATTATTATTATAATCTCCAATGACACCAAAACACAATATGCCTTCAAATGCCTTCAATCAAATGGCCTTCAACGTGAAAGAAAATAGGGAGTTTTTGTAACTACCCAACGTAACGTATCTCCCTATACGTAAAGAAGTAACGTATCGAAGAAGATGAACGTTAAATTGAGAGTTTTTGTTCTGCACGTAACGTAACGATGGTGTTGCCCTTGCCCTCATCGAAATAGTGACAAACTAATAAGTTGTCAGTGCCAGTGTTGTCCTTGTCATTTAACCCTATTTTTTATATTCAAAATAAATAATAAATATTTTTTCAACAATTTTTAATTTTGGTGGTGGATGCAATAATAAACTTAGGTGCCTTTATTGATGATGAAGAAAACAAGGACATAGAAAATGCGCTTCTTCTCCAGATCTTGCACGTCTATACGGCCACTTTAATTTATACCATGTCCGATATATATAATGTAAAAATATTTTTCGCTTTTGGATTAAATTCCACCTTTCTGGATAATCGTAAGGATTCTGGCCTACGACTTCCTTCAACAAAAACAAATCATTTTCATTGCTGAAGTGAAATCGTTTACTACTGCTTTCCATTATTTATAAAAATCAAAACAAATATACTTAACCACAAATGTGATGAAATGTTGATATTTTGGTAATCGGGTAAGATCTCCTTGAGCATTCGGTTACTTTCGGCTCGATAGGGATGCGTATGAACGTAACGTATCAGCCCGTTACGTTAGGTATGACGTATCTAGATACGTTAGTTCAACCATTAATGCGCATGCTTATATGTCAAAAAGATACGTTACGTATACGTATTTGCTTGCACAAAAACTCTCTAATAAATAATGGCTCTTAACTCGGTTACTGCAATAGCCGCTAGAGGGCGTAATGCTTACGACGAATTGCCAATAGTATATGTCTTTTTCTTAAAGAAGAAATTAAGCCCCTGATTGTTGAGATCCATTTAGTCAAATTATCTGGACCAGCCTTAGAAATTAGCTAATTTTTCAAATAATCTTATAAATAAACAAATTAAATTTCGCAACATCTGTTCAACCGAACTCGTCCATCTTTGGCATACAATTCAAACACGACAAGACCCTTAAGTTCAGGTACATTTATATAATTTTTAGTAAATAATAAAAAAGTTTTTAATAATATTCAAAAACAGCGAGTTTGTTGTTCATTACGCAATAACTTTTTTGTTTATTATTCGATTTTAATTTAGCATATCCCATTTTGTGTAACTTTTTTTTCTGAAAATCTCTAAATAGACAAGTTTTTAAGTTATAAGCAAAATAATGAGTTTGACGTTTTGATTGTTTAGATGAGAGCCTTTTTGTAATATCTTACACTGCATATTTCAACTGTGAAATCCGTCTATACAGTTGACTGGATTAGTCTATTTCTGAAGATGATTTCTGTTATTTATTTTACAGCCCAGGTAAGTTATATATTTGAAAAAATGGTTGACCATTAACTTGTAAGAGTATGCCGCCATCAATACGTTGATCTTTAAATATTACCATATATTTTGATTTCTTGATATTTTAACTTTAGTTTATATTCGTTGTACAGGGTCTTAATAAAGCCAATTATAAATATAGGCAAAACAGCAGCGCGAAGTATACTAGACACGTGTTTACTACGGTGCCGAAGTTATAAATTTTAGGTAAGTTATAAAATCACTATAAAGTTACTTAAATAATATATACCAAATATTATTTCTTTGTAAAGCAATAGAAAATTAATGCTCTTCTAAGAACTGGTATTGTATTTCTCAATATTGCTTTTTATTATTGTTATTTTATGTTCTATAGAAAAGTAGACAGTGCTCTAATAAGGCCAATTGATTGGAAAAGGGAAAAGGGCACAGAGGCCATTGAAGCTGCAATTGAATGCCGTACGAAATGGCATGACTGTTCATAAGGCAGCACTTCATTTAATATTCCTCGGCGTACGTTACGTAACCATCTAGCTAGTGGTAATTCACAAAAATTCACCCGAGTTGGGCGGCCTCCAGTACTTACAAAACCTCAGGAAAATGAATTGGTTAGGTGTATAGGAAGATTGTGTGACGTGGATAGGCCATTAACCTACAAAATATTACGAAAAAACGTGTATGCTTTTGTCAAAGAGACAGGAATACGGCATCCATTCTCGGTTAAAAAGGAGATACATAACTGGAAAAAATGGATGAAATTGTTTTTTTCTAGGCATCCTGACATTGCAAAGCGTGGGGCTCAAAAACTCAATTTGCCCAGAGCCCAAAAATTGAATCGTACGGTTATTAGTTACAATTTCGAGATACGACAGATTTTATATGAGAAAGGCTTCGCAGGGAAACCTGCTTAAAATTTACAACATGGACGAAAAATGATGCCAGCTTACACTGCATCACCAACAAACTGCATTGGCTAGTAAAGGTGGTAAAAGGGTGCATATCGTTGCACCAGAGCACGGCGAAAATATAACAATCGTGGCATTTGGCAACGGTATAGACAACAGCATTCCGCCACTTATCATTATGAAAGCATAACGAGTTAAACCATGATGGTATTGTAATCTTCCAACAGAAACAAAAATTATAATGACCAAGAAAGGAAGCATGACAGCAGATGTATTTATAGAGTGGTTAGATTACTTCTGCCGACTCAAAAATCCTAGACCAGCCCTTTTAATTTTTGATGGAGCTTCATCTCATTTAGGCATTAGAATTGTAGAAGCTGTAATAAAAAATATGTAACTCTGTTTTATCTACCGTTTAACACCACCCATGTGCTTCACTCGATAAAGCAGTCTTCAGGAGTTTTGAATCTTACTGGGATGAGGTGTTAAATTTTTAGGTGAACCATAATAACGAAAGTGCCATCACCCGAGCAAGATTTGGGAAAATATTTACGCCGGTTTAGAAAAACGCAATGACGCAAAAAATATTTGTTCTGGATTTGAAGCAACTGGAATAGGGCCATTCAATCCAAATGCTCTTCCGGATGCTGCCTTTGCACCTAATTGTCTGACACAACGAGAGATTGAAACAATCGCCGAAGAATTTCAAGAAAATCCTACAACCGAACCAGAAATTGAAACAACTGTCAAACAGAATACAAATTTCGAAGAACAGCTATCCTGCAGCGGTGTAAACAAAAATAAAAAAAGCAAAGCATTGTCGTGTAGTGAGAAAAGGAAAATTACCAAAAAAAGGACTGACCGAAGTTTTTTAAACTTACATCTCAGATTAAGACAGTGGCTCATCTGGGTCTTACACAAATGGTACAGCATTCAGCGAGGATTATAGTGATGCAGTTTATACGTCAATTCAATATGATAAAAATAAGGTTGCAAAAATAAGTGAGACAGAGCCTGTAACGTTTAAAACGTTACATTTTTGTTCTTATTAATTTCAAAGTACTTTCCACTATTTTCTGCTCATACTATTTGATTTTCATTGATAATAAGTTCTTTTTCCTTTGTTTGTATTCCTATATTTTATTTCAATATTTTCCTATTACAAATAAATCCGCTGATTAATTTCTTAAGTCCCCTCGTAGTCCTACCTTCGCTTACTTTATCGTACAAGAAACAGAAACCCCACTCCCAAATAATTTACTTCTATCAATCCGATCCGATTTAATTTCTTTTTAAAATAAACCAGCAAACGAGAAGGTATTATTAAAAAAATAAGTCCTCGTGGTCAGTAACTTCCAACGGTCTGGGTAAGTTAATACTTTGCTCTTTTTACAACAACATATTTTCATACTTTAATCAAGAACACTTTTAGTTTTTCGTATAATTTTGTGTACGCTAGTACTTAAAAACTGCTTACAATTTTTATTTTCTTTTTACCTTTGCTGTAATAATAATTCAGTATAAATCGTATTTATCGCACAACTTTGTCTTTTTCATTTTTCATTTAATAATTTATCTATTAATTACAATTATTAATTTGTGAGTTTTGGCAACATCAGAGAATTCTGGATCGGTATACAGGTCTCAGAGAAAAGAGCTTTCCGCTTGCCAGAATTCTTCTGTTGTTGGACAAAACTCGTGCCATGACGAATTTTGTAGTGGTTTTTGTTTTTCTAGCCACCTTGGTTTTTATTCAAGAGAATCAACCTTGGTTTTTATTCAAGAGAATCCACCTTGATTTTTATTCAAGAAAATCCACCTTGATTATGATATAAGAAAATTTACGTTGACATGGATTTTTGGTCGAAGAATACGAAAATGGAATTGTTTTTTTTTTTGGAATAAAAAATCCATCTCGATTTTGAAAGTCCGCATGGCTTTGGATTGGAGAGGGATCCACATGGTTTCGGCTTAGCGGCATGGTTTTTGCAGACATTGTATGGTCCGAGTTGAGAAGAGGAGGATTTCTCATAGAGTAGAGCTAAGTTTCTTTATTTCTTGAGATTTTGTATATAGATGCTTAATTCCCTGTTGTTAGAACCTCAATTTAATTGTTATTACATTTTGATTTATTAAAATATAAATAAATAAAGATATGTGTTAAAGAAATTATTTTATTAATAATTCCCGATTTCTCAAATTAAGTTAGTTTATGCCGAACATCACCCTGAGGGGTTTCAATGTGCAATGGGTGAGCTAGCCGTTACAAGCCATGTGAAGAACTAAATAAAAGTTTTAGTTTTAGTGGTTTGCTGATTACACCGAAGTTAAAAGTATCAACAAAAAAACGTCGACAGGCCTTTAATGCGAAAGCACAAGAAGTTACCAGAGATTCAGTGCACAATCTTATAGCTCAGCAAAACCAAAACAAATTTAAAAAAAGATTCATGGTACTGTTTCTTCTGTGATGAGGATAGAGTGGCTGATCTGCGCAAGTGTGTTTATTGTAATATGTATATCCGCAAGGAATGTATAGGATTAACAAAAGACGACAAGGAAATATTTGTAGGTATTGACAAATTTTTGTTTTTAATATTAATAAAAGTTTCTTTCACTAAACTTTGTATTTATTTTTTAATTCTTTGGTTTAAACTTTATTATCCACGTAAATTTCTTTAAAAAATGAAACTGGCCTTATTAAGTTACCAGTTCCAAATAAGGCAAAATATTTAAGATTTATTCAATGTTAAAATTTTATATTTCTTTATTAAGTATTTTGACGTGAAATTCGATAGCTAAAATGTTAGGCAATACGTATGCAAGACTTTTCCCCCACATTTTTGCTGAATAAAATATTACAGACATTTAAACCTTAACGTGGCCTTAATTGACGTCCTTACCTTATTGCAAGTTGCAAGTCATTTACATACCTATAATACGATTATAGAATCGTAAGCCCTAAAAAATGTTAAATGCCAATATCACTTAAAGACACCGTTCATCCGCCCATGGCTAAATAAAATTGAGAAACCCTATAACCGTGTGAAGAAGAATCACGGTTGGTAGATAGACGCTCCTCCCTGCAATTGCAAAACACGCCCTTAGCACGCGCCCTTTGCCAACTTTCCTCATTAGGGCAACAATTTACAATTTCAATTTGTTTCTCTCCCTTGTCGTTCAGTTGAGTGTTTGTTTCTCGTCGTGTTTATTATTGTATTCATCCCTTGGCAGGTAGCGCATTCTAAAAGGGTAAGTTAAATATTATATATTATTGTTAAATATTATATATTATAATGGTAATACAATTATTAGCATTTTTTATTCTAACCATTGATAATGAGAGTTTAAATAATAAATTACAGCTACAATATTATTATTATATTGCCGCAGTACAATTTTTTTTTATTTTTATTTGCTTAAAATATTAAAACAATTGAAATCAGAAATTTCAAACGTAAAGTAAAACAAATAACTATTTGTAATCCAAACGCAGTCTACCTGTTTATGAATGTCAAAACCGAAAACGGGTTTTAAAAAAATTATTTTCGTAACAATATTTATTTATTAAGAACGTACAGTTATGGTAACAATTATAAAACAAAAAGCTCTAATATAATAAAATACTGGTATATAATATAGTCTTTCTATGTATATCTCGTCACACATTGGATAATCCAGGGATGTACCTAACTGTCTAATATGCTATGAGCTTGTTGTTTAGTCTATTTACATTTCTCTTTAATTTAAATTATTATATATATAATTATATATAATTATTTATATTTATTTATATAAAATAAATTTAATTTATTCATTATTTGACGTACCTACCGTTTGCCTTTTTTCTCTCTTTTTTCTGTGATCTACGTCAACTCATTTGTAATCACATACACCAGCTAATGTTGTTCTTGATCGAGATGTTTCTTTTTTTTAACTCTTATGCTTTGTATGATATTTTTTCTATCATTGTATTGTTTTATTTGACTTATATCATCTCAATTTTAAGCTGTCACGTAAATATATCATATAACATTTTGTTTTTTCTCTTTTTTCCTTGTTCCATAAACAGTTTTTGTTTTCTTCTCTCAACTTCTTGACGGTTTTTTTTATAGGGGAGAGTTGTCAGTATTGTACCACTTAACAAATTTCGAATTTTAATTTGAATAATATACGTTATATTTAACTGAACGATGTATTATGATAAATAATAAACAGTTACATACATGATAATTTTTGTAACTTGATATAATTTATTTTACTGTTAAAAAAGTATATTTTCCTGGTAGGTTGCAAGTGGTACAATTTAGAAAATTATTATTCTTCTTCTGGTTCCTATCCGTTTCGGATTTTGGAAATCATATTGGTAATCATAACCTTGCTCGCTGCGGCTCGAAACAGCTCCGTTGATGTTTTCTTTCCTTCTACCGGGTCCTCGCTTAGCTTTGACTTTACCTTGCAATATAGATTGCAGCAGGGAGTAACGGTGCTGATTTCTCATAACGTGTCCCAGATATTGCAATTTTATGCGTTTGATCATAAACACAATCTCTGGTTCCTTCTTCATTTTTCCTAGAACTTCCTTATTCGTGATCTTTGCTGTCCATGATATTCTCAGCATCCTTCTATAAAGCCACATATCAAATGCTTCAAGTTTTTTAATAGTGGTGTCTGTAAGCGTCCATGCCTCTACACCGTACAACAACTCAGAAAAAACATAGCATCTCAAATGTCTAATTTTTGTATCTAGGGATATGTTGTGACTTTTGAAGATGGCGCTCATTTTGTTAAAGACCGTTCTTGACTTTCCTATGCGGCACTTTATTTCCTGTACATTGCTCCACTGTTCGTTTATAATAGTTCCCAGGTAGCAATACTGTTTTACTCGCTCTATCTGCGTCCCATTAATGTATAGATGAGCCCCGTTTATATTCTCCTTGCTGATGATTATTTGTTTCGTTTTGTGGGTATTAATGTTTAGTCCGTACTGTTGACTCTACTCGTTTATTCTGTCCATTAGCCTCTGAAGTCCCTCTAAACTATCTGCTATCACCATGGAGTCGTCGGCATATCTAACATTGTTTACTCTTTCATCCCTATCTAACTCCACGTAGTATTTTTATGTGATCTGTTTCTTCTTCGTTAATTTTCATGTATGCGGTATGATTCCAGTAGGGTTCTGAAATTATTCTGAGGTCTTTGTCATCCAGGTCTGCCTCTTTTAAAATGTTTATCACATTTTGATGTTGAACTCTGTCAAATGACTTTTCATAGTCGATCAAGCACGCGTATACGTCGCAGTTAACGTCCCTGCATCTTTGAATCAGTACCTGTACTTCAAAAAGTGATTCTCTGGTACCCACTGCGTTAATGAAGCCGAACTGTCTGTCCGATATTTGTTCCTCGCACTTCTTATAAATTCTTCCATGGATGACTCTAAGAAACAGTTTCAACATGTGGCTCATTAGGCTGATTGTTCGATATTCTTCGCACTTTTTAGCCCCTTGTTTTTTAGGTATCGCTATGAATTCTGATTCTAGCCATTTATCAGGGATGATTCCTTTATTGTATATTTTATTGAAGACAGCCGTGATCCAATTTATTCCTTTTTCCTCCAAGAGTTTTAAAAATTCAGCTTCGATATTATCAGGCCCTACAGCTTTCCTGCTTTTCATCCGTTTTATTGCTTCTTCTTTGTTCTGGTTCTGATCCACTGTTCTGAACCAGAACAAAGACAGTAGGCGCGATAGAACAAGCAGCAAAACTAAAATGGAAATGGGCTGGACACAATGAGCGTCTCCAAGACGGACGATGGAACAATGCCATCGGAAAGTGGCGTCCATACAATGCAAACAGATCAAGAGGCAGACCACAGATGAGGTGGAAAGATGACATCAGAAAACAAGGAGGTCCCACATGGCAGAGAACAGCTCAAGATAGGGAAAGATGGAGAGAACTGGGGAAGACCTATATCCAACAATGGAAGGATAGAGAATAGGTTAAAAAAAAATTTGCTTCTTCTACCTCGGATTTAAGTATGTCCGGTCCCGTCTTCCTCTCTGAAAATGGATGCCTATAATCCGTTCTTTGATCTTGAAAAAGTGTCTCCAAACATTACAAATATATTCTCCATTTGTCTTTCATCTCTTGGGTGTCAATGATTAATTTTCCATTGGTGTCTATGAGTTTCATTTGTGTTCGCTTTTTAAAAGTACCCGTTATTTCTTTTACCTTTTTGTATACATTAGAATTGTCATGCTTGGCTTGTAGTCTTTCTATTTCTTTACATTTCTCTACAGCTTCTTTTTCTTTAGCTTCTCTTATTGTTCTTCTGATGTAAGCCTGCATTTTTTTATACTCATCTTTATTTCCTTTAATTAACCTTCTGCGTTCCATTAAGTGAAGTATTTCTGGAGTAATCCAAGATTTCTTCTTTGTATCTTTGTTTGGTTTTAGCAGATCTTGTTTAGTTTTCTTAATTATTTCTTCGAATTTATTGATTTCTCGTTGGATGTTATTTTCTTCTTTTAGTTGTTTAACTTGGTTGTTAATATATTCCCCCACTTACTTTTTAACTTCCGGATGTTGCAGGGCTGTCATGTCGTAGTTAGGTCTAGACTTTTTCTTTATTGTCTTCAGTCTCACATCCATGACTCCCTAGAACTAGACTAGAAAATTAGTTGCCTTTATTGTACCATGGGTTTCCTTAATTGTACCTGTAGTAACGAACCTATATAGAGGGAACAGTGTACAGTAAAATAAATTTTAGTGTGAATTTCATTAATCATGTTTTTTTTTATTTCAATTAATTTTCCAATATGAGAAATTATTCAGTTTGAATGTACATAATATTTTTATTTACATTCAAAGCAGGAAAAAGTTTGGATTCCAGGTTAGACTCCCGTACAAAGTTCGCGGCTCCATGAAAGACATTTAGTACGCGTTGGATCATGTCTTCAATTCTTTTTTCCTCGCAAATTGAACAGAACCACTCATCAACACACATTTCTATAACAACGTTAGGTTGATTTGAGCTTGACGCGGCATTTAGAAGAACAGACACTGTAGGATTTACATTTCTTTTTTGCTAAGTTTTTCTTGGCAGTTTCTTTGTTCCTTTTAAGACTAACTTTACCTTCTAGTTTTATTTTTCGAGTACTTACAAGTTTCTTGGACGATTTCAGGTTTAATATTCTTCAATTTCATTTTTATTTGTTTTATCTGTTCCTGCGCTAACTGTAGCTGTTTAGCTAATTCTAATTCATTTTTATAGGGACTTTCCGCCAAAACCATTGCCTTTTGTGCTGTTCCCTTCTTCGATTTTGGATCAGGCTTCGGTATCGAAGAAATTTAATCAATTGAAATGTTAACTTTTGGACTTGCTTCTCCAGTTTTTTTAGTAGGCCTATTGTAGTAGTCGTAGCTAAATGGTCTAGGGCTAAGAGTTAGCCCTAGACTCCAGCACAGATCAGAGGTAATGTAAGTCAATAAAACCTCACCAACTACAGGGGGTCATGTAAGATGCCCCCATTTTCAGTTTTTAGTAATCTACAAATCAACAGTTTATTGCATTTACCTTCATAAACACCTTGAGGATAGTTTTTTAATACGGAGTTCTCTACTATGTTTTCACGTGGCCATACAATGTTTTTTTGACAACTTTTTATTAAACTGATGATGGAATGAGTTTATTCGAAAAGATCTTTAAAATAAAAGTTTTAAGCTTTTAATAAGCATTTTTTATACCTTAATACACACGACCACCACGTGCTTTGGAAACAACTTAGTTTTATACACCTATTTTGTATTGGTATACATGATTTTCTTGTATTAATGAATCAAAATGATTGGCACATATATTCCAGATTCTGTGGCTTCCTCATAAAAGATAAATACAGCGGTGGTACAATATTGGCGCTGGTAAAATTTCGGCTACTTTCCCCTATATTCTACATTTCCTATAGTTTTTTCCCAAATCGTTTTATCCCAAAAAGTTTACATTTAGATTTTCAAGTCTAATCTAAAATAGAAGGGGCGACATAGTATAAACTTATACTCCGTATCAGTATCAATCTTTCTTAGCATTTTTTTTAAATATCTGTTAGTGTAGTAAGTTTAAGGGTAACGAAGACTTTATTGGTAAACAATGGTAAACAACATTTGGTTATTGGTTTCTACATTTTTGTACTAAAAGTATGAAAAAAAGTTCCTATTCATAGTTTCCAGGTAATTGATTTGTTGATTTTATTAAGGATTTGAAGATATTTGGTTTAATGTTGACATTGTTTTAACATCTTTACAATAATTCGATCATTCACCTAAATCTGATGAAGCGTATAGTCTTCTTATTATTTAGCACGTTTGCATCAACTACCGGTCAAAGACCTCCCATGAGTTCCCACTCTTGTTTTTTGATATTTGATACCAATTTTTCCCCACTTTTGCTGTGATTTCGTTTAGCAACCATTTTTGTGGTCTTCCTCTACTAAGACTGTGTTCTCGTGTCTACAATGCACAATATTTCTCGTCCATTATATTTTATTTTTATTTGAAAAATCAGATTAATACGCTGCTACATATTCTCCACATTACTGTATGGCATGCTAGAGCTGGACTCATTACAGAAATACTGCAAAACAGAGGACTGAGATGGCAATTACCAGAAATGTGGTTGAGGATGAATTATCCTAAAACATTAATATTTTTGTCTTGACTGAATGAAGTTGGGACTGACAAATAAACACGAATAAGAATCAATTGAAATAAAATGAACTTTAACACTCAATGAATAAGTAAGCACTTTCTGAGAAATAACAAAGTACGAGTTTCATCTGTAAATAGGACTTTTCTCTAGTTGTCTACAGTCCAATTAGAGTATTTTTTTGCCCACAATAGCCTTTGTTTCTTCATTCGTTCAGTTAGATGCTGTTTTTTCTGTTTACACATTGCCCTTCTACCATTCTCCAAAAGTCTTTTCCGAACAGTGGAGTCACGAGTCACTACACCTGATACTAGATCTTGTTGGAGTTCTTGGCTTGTTTTTCTTGGGTCCAATTTGCTCTTTCGAAGTAAAAATCTTTCATCTGCTGGTGTTGTTTTTCTCTTTCTTCGGCATTTTCCTAACCTTTTTACATCCATTGATCATGTTTCTCGTTTACGCTTTAAAATCTTGCTTACTACCCCCTGACTCACTTCACACGTTCTTGCGATTTCTTTTTGTGACATAGAAGTATGTTCAACATGATAATCTTTTCACGCTTCCTAAGCGTAATATCCATGATGGAATTAAACGAAACAAACTCACTAATTACAGAAAACAACACAAAATAGTACAAAACAGCACAAACTTAGTAGGAAATGTCCTAAAACACCCTCAAATAAAAGGCAGAGAAAAGTAAGGCTATGTTTTCAATGCTTGGTCAGTTGTAAATGTGTGGAGAGTGTTGTAACTCTGAATATTGAAAAATGTCACAATGATTGCATTAATTTGCACAATACTGTACTTATTATTACAACTCATTATGTAAGACAAAATTCGTGAAAACCGAAATGTGGGAAGACTATCCTGGTTTAAGAAGCTGAAGTGAATGAACACTGGTACACATAAGTACACAGTATAACAGTAATACACAGTAATTTATGATGATTTTAGTCTTATTGTCTTACCCAATTTCTACTAATAATATTATTAATTATCGCTACTAATACTATTAATTATTATGAATAATAATTTAATTCTGTCCTTCCTATTTTTTGTTTTAAGAGAATGACTACAACCACTACGCCACAGAAGCCAAAACCTACCCAGCCCTCATCCCCGAGAGACTTTTTCCGTAAACTTTATGGCGACCTCGAACCAAAGTCATCGCAGGAGGAGGAGGCCAAATATACCATCGCTCTCAAGAAAACCGACAGCGATATTGTAGCTCCTATACCAATTCTGGCTACGTCCACTTTGCCCTTTATACTTCCACACGCAAGTGATTCTCAACTCGCTGTAGCTGCAGCAGGATTATCAGCATTTTGTAAGTCATTTGTTTCGTCTTATACAAAATATATATTTACAATACAATTTTTTCAAACTTGAAATGTCAAATAATGTGTTGTTCATAACAAAAAAAATATGATGATTTAGTTTTTACATTCTTAGATATTTAATTTAAAAAAAGAAAAAGATACATTCATCGATTTACAAAGTTTATCTATTTATTTAAACAATTTTTTGTACATTCGAAAGTTCATAAAACCGTTCTAGTAAACTATTTTAACTATTTTGTGTCGCTAATTTCTATAAGTACTACATTTTAATATAGAGAAAAATTAATGCCAAGCCAGTATAGAAGCTTCGCTCCAATAAAACATTATCCGAGACATAAATTTTCTTGTAGTAAATTAATACCTGTAACAAGTAGTATCTCATTTATTTTGAACATTTGATTTTCAATTTAAAAACACTCTAAAAGACAATGTGAAATTAAAGTAACCTCTGCTCAGTATAATGCTGTAGAAGGCATGATTATAGGAATGCATTCTCATCGCTTTCCTCCCACAAGCGGGTATTCACATGTTTCTCATATCTTCTCCAATGTCAAGAAATTTTGCCCTGGATCTTCGCCTGTCTAATAAGTCTATCAAGAAATGCTTTTCTTACTAACCCATTTTGCTATGGTTTTTGGTGTATTTCCTTCAGTTCGAAGTCTTTTCCAAATACCATTGTCATTCACTAGGTACTCTTCAAATTCCTCTCAGTATTTTATTTTCAAAACATCAAATAGGTTTCCATTATTTTTTGTTAGAGTTTTAAGTCGCTGAGTCGGACTGGTCATATTAACGTTCTGTATAGTTTTACCTTCTAGAACAGAATATAATTTCCCGACGCATTTGATGATTTGAAAAGAGGATTCGGCCTAAAATAGAAACTAATAGCAGTGCATATTCTGCGTTTTGTCTTCGGGAGTCTACTCTTTCAGTTGTTGTTAAATATTCCCTGGTATACAAATTCGTTGTCACCGTAGGGTTTTTTTTTTTCTAAAATTGGTTACTTCGATGTTTAACATAAATACATTTCATCGACTAATCAAGATTATGGCGTTATAGTGCTGCACTACTATACGTTCAAATATTTGATAGCTGTTCTATAATGACTTCTTCTTCTTCCTGTTTATAAGCAATTTTCTTGTTGTATTAAATGGCCAACTATATGGCCTAGGAGACAAATTCGTTAAACTTCCCGTGCTCGAATTGGTATCACTAAAGTGTTATGATCATTTCGGCCTATCCCAGCCATCGTCAGACACTTGGGCTGATACAAATTCAAACTCGGAAAGTAAAACGAATGTGTAAAACATTCGTTTTACTTTCCGAGTTTGAATTTGTATCAGCCCAAGTGTCTGACGATGGCTGGGATAGGCCGAAATGATCATAACACTTTAGTGATACCAATTCGAGCACGGGAAGTTTAACGAATTTGTCTCCTAGGCCATATAGTTGGCCATTTAATACATACAGCGATAGCGGCTTTCGCTAAAAGATTTTATTCTTTACACATTTCGCATAGCATAAAGGATACAGAAAACGATTATTCATATCGTTTCGTTCACGGCCTTCAAAATAGAGGGCGCCTTTATAAGCTAACTACACGGTAGTGAAGATTGGGAGACATTCGTTTTACTTTCCGAGTTTGAATTTGTATCAGCCCAAGTGTCTGACGATGGCTGGGATAGGCCGAAATGATCATAACACTTTAGTGATACCAATTCGAGCACGGGAAGTTTAACGAATTTGTCTCCTAGGCCATATAGTTGGCCATTTAATACATACAGCGATAGCGGCTTTCGCTAAAAGATTTTATTCTTTACACAATTTTCTTGTTCTTTGGCAGATTAATACCTCTATGGAAGGTTGTCACTCCATCTTTTGCGCGGTCGTCCGATAATTCTTTTTCCGATTGATGACTTATCTCTTGCTATTTTGACGACACAGGTCTCCTCCATTCTGCTTATATGGTTATTCCATTCTTTTTTTCTATTTTGTGTCCATTCATTTATACACTGTACTTTATATTTTCTTTTAATGTCTTCACTTCTCTTTCGATCTCTCAGCGTATTTCCTGTAATTCTTCTTAGTACTCTCATCTTTGCCGTTTCCAGTAGCCTTTGCGTTGTGGCTGTGTCGGGTCTTGTTTCTGGGGCATATGTCATTATTGGTCTTACATTGGCTTTATAAATTCTTGACTTCATCTCAGTGTTGTGTCTGTTTCGCCATATAGTTTTATCAAGGCATCCTGTCAGTCTATTTGCTTTTTGTACTTGATCTCTCACTTCTTTGTCCAGGTCTCCGTAGCTGGACAGTGTAATTCCCAGGTATTTTATTTCCATTGCTTGTTCAATACTCATGCCATCAATTCCTATTTTACATCTGGTTGATTCTTTGCTGACTACTGTTGTTTTAGTTTTCTGAGATGTGATTGTTATATTAAATTATTTTGCTCTTATGTTACATCTGTGGACTAGTCTTTGCACACTATCTTCATCTTGGGCTATCAATATTGCATCGTCAGCGTAACAGAGTATTTCGTTTTCTTTGTTTTCCATTCTATATCCTCTTCTTTTGTTAACGATTTTGATGATTTCTATAGGTTCTGTAAGTTCCATCTATTCTGACTTCCATTTTGTTGTTTTGGTAAATGGTTTCGATAGTTTATATAATATTTAGGGGAACTTCTCTATTACACAGAAGATGTATTATATCTTTGAGTCTTACTCTGTCAAACCCTTTCTTTAGGTCATTGAAACACAGAAATGCTGGTCTATTATACTCTAGAGATTTCTCAGTAATTTGCTTTATAACGAATATTGCATCTGTACACGTTTTAGAGCAGTATTTAACAAGTTTATAATTTTAATAATTCATTTTGTTAATTGTTCTGTCATTGCTGTTCTGTCAGCTGTTCTTCAGCTTTTTAAGTAATTTTCGAACTTCTTGAAGATTTATATTAAGTTCTTCATTTGTGATCATTTCTCGTGTTTCCGGTTCTCGCCACGTTTATTCTTCCTCTGCATAGAGCTTTTTTAGGTAGTCAGTCCATGTATCCTTTTCTATGTGTTTTGGTTATATTAGTTCCTTTACCTCCGTTCTTTGACCCCTTATGAAGCGCCATAAGAGGTCAAAGACCGTAGACCGTTTCCTTTTGCAGACCGTAAAAATCATGTTCCATTTCTTTCAAAAAGTGTACCCAGTGATCATTTTTTATTTTTCTTTCAAGTGCATGTGTTTCGTCTCTAATTTTCTTGTAAATGTGGTATGCCTCTTGTGTTTTGGTTGACAGGTATTTCAGGTAAGCTTTTTTCTTTTCTTTACATTTTTCCTTCACTTCTAAGAATTAAGATATTAAACTTAATTTTTGCCCAGCTTTCTTAGACCCCATCACTTTCTGTGATATATGTGTTTCTGCTGTTTTCGGTTATTCTTTTTTCCAAGAGGAATCTTATGAAGTCATTCTGTAAGCTTTCGACTTTTATCTTTGTGGTGTATTCTGCTGTTTTGTTATCACTTATATGTGTTTTCGTTCGGATTTTGCACAATACCAATTTATGATCGCTTCCTATTTCTGCTGATGTTAGTGCTCTTACATATAAGCTCTCTATTCGACAGAATAGAGTCTATCATAGATCTTTGTCCTCCACTGTTTCGTTTATGCTGCAGAGGTCCGTCAACTATCCATCTCTCATTCATTAAATTTAAATTTTCCTCCGTTACGCATAATATTAGTCTTCCACAATGACTTATATATTATTATGGAGAGACGTCATTGGGAAAATTCGACGTTAGAACTTCGACTCTTCTCAATATGCGACATTCCGTGGGTTGATAAATATTTCCTCCCACATTTCCTACTCCACTCGTCACTGGCAACAATGCTTTCCATTCTGAATTCTTCAGCTGTGCAAAACTAATCCCATCATAATAATATTTTACATTTTCATATTGTTATGGACTTAACTGTTCTCTCTTTATCTTTCGATTCGCTGCTGTGAGAACGGACACCTTGCAATTTTGCGACTTCAAATCTGTTCCATCACATCTACCCAATCGTAAAATATTTCCCGGTTAAAACTTGTTTTATTTTTCTTTTTAGGTTTATATTTTTTATTAGTAATAAATAGACTTCGGCAAATATGCAAATAAAAATGTAGAAAATATGCGCATAAATATGCACGTGTTTACCCGAAAATATGCAAATATTTTACAAAATATGCATACAAATAAATAAAAAAATCGTAAAATAGTAACAATTTTATTAAAAAAAAAGTGTACATTACTAAATATTTCCTACTATTCATTAAGATTTACATTTATTTTAAGTAACTACATCATTTTTAAGTATGAATAAACTTATTTAGAATTATGGTAACAATAAATGACCAAGTGGTGTTCAAAATTTTCTAACAAAAACTTGTGGCTTCTGTCTGAGTACATATATTTATATATGGAAAAACTTCGTTCAACATCAACTGATGTTGAGTAACGGGAGCATTTTTCAAACTAACCAAAACATTTGGTTCTAAATTAATTGTTTCCGAAATATTTCCAGCTAGAACACTGACTACTTCAGAAAGAATATGGTAACCTTTATTTTTTTCCATAGTAGCTTCAAATTTTTTTAAAATATCTTTTCCAATATTACCTCTAACGTTCCGACAACATGATGCAAATTCTTTTATTAATGCTGTACTCTCGAACAATCACAGTTTTGGTGATTCTAACTGAGTAATTGTTTTTTGAACAAAACTAAAATTAGATTTTATAAATGAAAGTTCGTGTTGAAGCAAGTTACTCTGAAAAGTTTGTTTAGAATCCAAAAGAGATTGGGAACTTTCATCTGTTAACGTATCAATTATGTTCTTTATTTTAACAAAATGATCTGCATAAAAATTAGCTGCTTCTAACCATGTTCTCCATCGCGTTAAAATAGGTTGTGGTGGAAGAGGAATGTTAGGTAGCATTTCTTTATAAAGTTGAATTCTTATAGGAGATTTAAGAAATACTTTTTTGACACTGGATATCATGGTATTTACAAGAGGAAACTTTTTTCGGTTTTTCTTCTGCAACTCTGTTTAATCCATGCGCTACACAAGGAACATGTATTAAATCTGGGAAAAATATTTTTAAATTTTGTCCTGCTTTCACCATATAAGGAGCAGCATCCGATAAAATACGCAGTAATTTATTAGAAGGAATAGTTGTCGGAAGAAAAAAAATTGCTAATGTTTCTTGTATAAAACGCGAAATTGTTAAAGCATTTGTTTTCTCAAGTTGCTGGCATGAAATAAGATGAGATTCTGGTAAGGTATCTTCTTTAAGAACACCAATCAATAAATGGGCAATATACTTTCCTGAGGAATCAGTGGTTTCGTCTACAGATATGTAAAAATAATTATCTGCAATTTCTTCCTTAATATTAATTAACACCGACGAGTATAGCCCGTTCACATTATTTCTTCTTAGAGACCGATCACTTGGAACATTAAGTTTGCAATATTTTTTTAGAAACGAACTAAAATTTACATTTTTGCTAATTTTGAAAGCGGTATGTTTGCAGACACTAATGCGCGACACAAGTCTTCATTAAAAGTTTCTTGCTCATCTAATTTTTTTGAAGTAGATTGGAAACATTTAGCCATTGAAGTTTGATGTTTTCCTCCTATTTTTCTTTTTTTTTTTTTGCAATGTGTGAAGCAGTTCTCACATGTTGGTCTATCTGAAATTTCTTCTCACATGCTATCTATAAATAAAAAAAAACCTTTATTTTAACCCAACCTTTAAAATATAAAAATATACAAGGTGTTTTTGGTTAATCAAATAACTGGTTTGAAAAAAAAAACACTCGCTAAGTGTTTTAAATGCAGTATTAATCCACAAATTAGTTTTTGTTACTAACCATTAGTACATCATATAACTTATTTTAAAATTCAACAAAAGGTTTTTTTTTGTTAATTCAATTACAATAAAAATAATTGTGTTTTAGAATAGCTGACTTCATAAAAAAAAGTAAAGGTGAAAAATTTTTCTAAATACACACCATTGTATTGTACCATGGACAATTTTTTCTCACTAAAGGAAGCTATTTTTCATTTAAAAACAACCTACGAGTACTAAGTTTCAAGTAAATACGTTTATTGGTTTTAAAGTTATTGTTGTTATTAACTAAAAGAATTTAATTTTTTTAATTTTAACACCCTGTCTCTCGAAAAGTAAATAAGTTTGACCCCTCATTAACTATATCGTTTTGTTCAATTTTTCGAGAAGTATCTACAGTCAAACGTTGTAAGTGTCATTTGGAAACACCCTGTATGTATGAAATATTAGATATTTAATAGAAAATATTAGATACTTACAATTTTGCCACAGACTGAACAGTAGATTTTTCCCATATCCATAGACAGCTCTTTATAAGGTTTAATTAAAGTTGAAGCACTGGTTGTTTTAGGCATTATAAAATCACAATCTTCCTTTTTGTTACGCACAACGAGTGTTTACGCTTTGAATATCAAAACAAAAATGATTTACAAATCTGAGCATCAAATTAGAAATGTTTAGGTACCTAATTTAATAAACTAGGAGATTTTAGAAAATCCCTAAATTAGGAACAAAACTATTAGCCGTTTACCTGCTGTTAAGATACAATAAATTGTAGATAGATTTGGGGATTAGATCATAAAATGCAAATGAGCGAACCCTTAGCGATTATCCAATAACTGAATGCCTCAGTGACCGAGATTTCTAAGAATGTTGAGGGCTACTTAAATTGATCTTCTTTGAAATTGTAAATGTTTTGTACCTGTAGAGATTACGTACTTAGATCATTTCTTGATTAAAATGACTACAAAATTTTATACAAGAATTGAAATAAATTGGTATGTTTAAAAATTTTCAAATACAGTATAAAAATCTGAACTTTTATGCACTTTATGCAAACTTTTATACAAATATGCCAAAATATGAAATATTTGCATAAAATATGCACAATATGCAAAATATGCAATATGCATATTTGCCCAAGTCTAGTAATAAATATCTAACACTACAATGTCTCTTTTGGTTTATGAACTTCCACATTTCTTTTTATACCTCATATATCTTTTTTTTTGTATTACATTGCATCGACCAAATGGCATTAGCGAAAAATTAATGGATTACATTAAGTACAATTACTGCATTACAATTGGGTTTATTAAATATTGTGGTACTTATTAATGTCTTTCAAGAAATTCAGAGTATTGTTAAAGTTACAGTTTGTACCTAGAGCTTCTAGAAGTGTTCCTGGTATCTTGTTATTACTTCGTTGTTGATTGCAGATGGGACATTCACACAGTATGTGCATGATTATTGTTAGTGTCGTATTACACGTTTCATATCGCGGCGGTTCGCACTTTTTGATGAAGTAATCATCCGTTAACCTAGTATGTCCGAGTCTGAGGGACGTTACTATTATTTCTTGGCTTCTTGACGTGGGTAACACATTCCATGTCTCTATGCTGGGTTTCACTTATTTTAATTTTGAATTCGACATATTACATTTATTTTTTCACGCACTTAAGATTGATTTTTTTATATAAGCATTTATATCCGTTGATATCGATGTGTTTACGATTTAGGAAATGTTACTCCCTATCGCGTCTTTCGCGCTATGGTCAGCAGTTTCGTTGCCCTTTATTCCTATATGGGATGGGATCCAGATGAAATTTATCTCATTATGATTGATATAAGCCTGAAGAAGGACCGTTTTAATTTTTTTTAAAGCGGGATTTTTTGATATAGTTGCCGGATGCTTTGTATGGCACTAAGTGAATCTGTTAAGATAATACATTTGCAGTTTGTTCTCAGATTGATTAGTTCTATGGCGCTTTAAAGAGCATACAGTTCAGTTGTATAGATAGTACTAACATTAGATAGTTTGATTCAATTCGACCCTGGTGACTCCAAGATCGCCAAGGTCTCAGAGATAAGGTGAAATCTATAAGAACCTTATCCCTCTCACTATCCCAGCTCCTCGCCCGCTAGCAAGTGGTTACAAGAAAGGAAAGAGGAACATTCCATTAAAATGATAAACCTACTGTCATAGAAGGAAAACTTAGTCATAAAAAAGATGAAAATATCTTCTGTTAAATATAGGCCTGTTAAATATCTATTATACTGCGAATAAAAAAATATAGTTCCAAAAAAAAACCACCATTGAATAGACGTTATTCATTTGCAAATTTGCAATATTACAATTGGGGGATGAAAACTGTCGTTTCTCCAAAAAGGTGCTTACTGTATGGTGTCTCCTTTTTAGCCTTTAATCTGTTACATGTAACGTGATATCATTACTTTATGGATTAATTTTTTGTGATATTCCTACATTTTTCTCTATTCTC
The DNA here is from genome assembly GCA_918026665.1 of Diabrotica balteata. Classification (NCBI taxonomy): domain Eukaryota; kingdom Metazoa; phylum Arthropoda; class Insecta; order Coleoptera; family Chrysomelidae; genus Diabrotica; species Diabrotica balteata. Next base: position 160,317,578 of record OU898277.1, read on the forward strand.
TGAGAATTCTGTCATTATCACACACTGTCATTATCATCCGTGTATCTTGTAGAGGATCTGCCTTTAAATTTTTCACCATCTGAGGTATAGTATTGACTCATTTATTTTCTGGGTAACTCAGGGCATTTTAAGCATTCGTCTCCAACAGAATATCTCGAACGAATCTTTAAGCCTTTAGTAGCAACCAAAATGCGCAATGTCTCAGTTGTTTCTCGGTACTCTTTCTCTATCTCTCTCTAGTTTCTCTGTGTCCTTAATCAGATCAAAATGTGGCAAATCAATGACTCGTTTTATTCTTTTTTTTTCTTGAGCTTATAACCCGGGGCTGGTCTTTGACTGACTGTTTTTTTGCCTGCATTTATAACTTTCTTGCTATCAAGTAATATATTTCTGGATCTTCCCACTTTTCCTTTTGCAGATCATGATTTCCTTTACAAAATTTAATTTTTTGTTGTGTGTTTTTTAACTTCTAAACATACTCTAGGCTTGCCGGCTTCAAACTGTTTTATAAATCGTACAAAATCAGGTTCATCGCCCAATTAATTAATTTCGTTTCTTTATAATTATGTTTAATATAATAAGTCTTTAGTATAATGATGCTCTTTTATTGGATCATATACTTTTCTACTATCTTTCTTTAAAATGTAATGGGTCGATTCATTTTTTTAAATAATTTTATTACGTAAAAAGAAGCATATTTTAGTATAAATACAAAAATTACCTTTTTGTACATCTTTTAATTTTAAATATCGAAATCTATGTCATAATAATGTATTTAAGAGAGTCCTCTCCACAACAAATCGGTTTGTTAGGGGAGGAAGTAAGGGTAATCTTTTTTCACGTCCGTAAGGTCGCATATGTCATCCTGGGTCGATTGATGAGTGGGTAGATGAATTTATGTATGGATGCAGTGGCCGAATTCACACGATACTAATTACATATCATTATGGTTACAATGGGCTGCGATGATACGAGAATCGGTGTTTAAGTAACTAATCAAGCGTGCTTCCTTACTTGGTGTCTGATTTCGTGTTTGTCACAGATTTTGCCGAGTTTATTAAATATTCGGGTGGGATATGCATTGGGGAGTGATTCTCAAATCGGAAATTTGTTTGTCTGGAAGAATTAAGACGCGTAATTTAAAAATCAAGGAGGGTTACATGTATTTAATATTCTCCTTAATATTTTTTTATATCTTTATAGGTAGTATAGGAATTAAAATAGATAAAAAAATATTTGCACACAAATTTATTATAATTTGTATTTAAACTCACGCTTTGAAAATAAAAGTTAACAGACATATCTTTTGTACATTTTGTGTACTATAAAACACAAAAATCCAAATTAAACAAACTATTTCTAAGAAATTAAACAAAGACTAAGTAAAAAACAAATGTTTGAGATTCGCAAACTAGATACATGAATGAACGGAAATAATTGGACAATCCCCAAAGCCAATCCTGGTTGGCCTATTTTTTGTCTACTACAGTAAAAGCAACGACCTTGACGATTAGGTTGTTGTAAATTTGGGGTTAAAACAATTTCTTCTTCAATACGTTTATTCAAAAATCGACTTGCAGATGATCGTTAATAGACCAAGAAATAGAGGTATAAAATGATCAGAAATTCGTAAAAATTACTGGACGCGATTTTCCAGGTGGAAAGTGTTGGGAAAGCCTATGCAAACAGCGTCTCATCTCGTGAGTAACGTTTTTTTGGTTGGAAAATTGTTTATTTTAAACTTTTTTGCAAAAAAGTGGTATCTTTTTGTTCGATTCAATATTGCGAAAAACCCACGAGGGTTGGAGAATAATGGTCCACAGATGATTTTTTCCTCGAGAACTGACGAAGATTTTAAGACTTGCTAAATTGAAATCCATAAATAAATAAAAAAGTTATTGCAAAATTAGTCCAAAAAACATTGTTTTTTTACAATTGTTTATAACTTTTTCAATAATGTATAAATTCATTCAAAACTTTATCAAATTATGGGTTTTCAAGTACTTAAACTGTGTGCAAAAGATGGGCGCAATCGGTCGAGTAGTTTTTGCAAAATCCTAATTGTTTATCCCGTTTTTTAAAAAAAGGGTCATTTTTGAATGGACGTACAGCTGGCTGGGTGGCGACTAGGATGCCTATTTTGGGCTCATTTTCTTCGTTTGGTCGTCAACTATCATATACTTAAAATTAAAAAAAATATGTTGTAATTTACTTATTGAAAATTGTTAATAAACGAAGTACACTTTTTCGCCTTATAAACATTTAGAATATCTCGGTTGTTTTTGAATATACAAAATATCGAAGCATACCATTCGAAAGCTGGTCAAAAACACACATTAAAAAAAAAACTTCCTACGACCAATAGAACCGGAAATATTTTTTTTTCAAAAAATCGCAGACCAATTGTTTATAAACATTAAGGGCTGAAATTTGGCCAATATTTAAATAAAGACTCAATCTTTAATGTACAATTTATTTCGTTTTTATTAAGAGCAATTAATGTAATAAAAAAAATATATATATGTATACAATCATTAGTATACAATCATAACTATATAAAATATTTGTATTAAAAAACCAGTCCCCACATACAATTATAAAAAAATTAAAAAAAATTGAAAATTTTTGACAAACACATACATATTGAAGTCGAAGATAATTTATAATTGTAAAAATAATTATTAAAAAAACCTTTAAACAATTTTTTTAGAATGGAATTCATCTTAATTAATATATGAAAATTAAAAGAAATGGGTATAAAAAATTTTCTGGGTGCAGGGCGGTCGAAAAGGGTAAAAATACTTATTCAAAGAAATATATGACTTATGAATCACTGTATTAAAATTAAAACAACGAAAAACGGTACGATAAACATTCTTTTTATTAAAAATTTTTTTCGGGGTGAGATGGTGTGAACTGAAGGGTAGATATAATGCCTAGAAGTAATAAATGTGTTATTAAGCATATGTATAAAAATAGTAATAAAAAAACGATATAAAAAAAATAATTATGAAAAATGAATTTTTGGAGGGTTGGGGGTAGTTTTATAGGGAGTGAAAATATGCTAGTTGAGTTTCTCTCGACGAGCTACCCCAGTTTAAAAAAAAAGAAGGTTCTAGCCCTTCTGGAGTCCGAAATATTGCAATTTTTTCAAGCGCGTCCAATTTGAAGTTCTATTTCCGATTTGAAAATGAGTAAAAGTCGATGATGACTCATCGAACAGAATTTATAGTTTTTTTTTCGAGCACTTCTTTTGAAGCGCTCTTAAACCTTTTGGTTTGTTTAAATAAAAACGAAATAAATTGTACATTAAAGATTGGGTCTTTATTTAAATATTGGCCAAATTTCAGCCCTTAATGTTTATAAACAATTGGTCTGCGATTTTTTGAAAAAAAAATTATTTCCGGTTCTATTGGTCGTAGGAAGTTCTTTTTTTTTAATGTGTGTTTTTTGACCAGCTTTCGAATGGTATGCTTGGCTATTTTGATTATTCAAAAACAACCGAGATATTCTAAATGTTTATAAGGCGAAAAAGTGTACTTCGTTTATTAACAATTTTCAATAAGTAAATTACAATATATTTTTTTTAATTTTAAGTATATGATAGTTGACGACCAAATAAAGAAAATGAGTCCAAAATGGGCATCCTAGTCGGAACCCAGCCAGCTGTACGTCCATTCAAAAATGACCCTTTTTTTAAAAAACGGGATAAACAATTAGGATTTTGCAAAAACTACTCGACCGATTGCGCCCATCTTTTGCACACAGTTTAAGTACTTGAAACCCATAATTTGATAAAGTTTTGAATGAATTTATACATTATTGAAAAAGTTATAAACAATTGTAAAAAACAATGTTTTTTGGACTAATTTTGCAATAACTTTTTTATTTATTTATGGATTTCAATTTAGCAAGTCTTAAAATCTTCGTCAGTTCTCGAGGAAAAAATCATCTGTGGACCATTTTTCTCCAACCCTCGTGGGTTTTCGCAATATGGAATCGAACGAAAAGATACCACTTTTTTGCAAAAAAGTTTAAAATAAACAATTTTCCAACCAAAAAAACGTTACTCACGAGATGAGACGCTTTTCGCATATGCTTCCCCAACACTTTCCACCTGGAAAATCGCGTCCAGTAATTTTTCGATTTCAAAAACTTTATTTTCTCGATCTATAACTAGTTCCATACCAAGAGCTTCTAGAAAATGTCTTCTAGGCATTTTATCTTCCTCATTAGATTTATGTTTGTTTATTACAAATGAATTGGTACCGGCTACATTCATTGCAGAATAAAAAATGACCATAGGCCACCTGTGAGTGGCTTGAGCGCAATTGTAGGCGGCACACACTTTATATCCATATTATTATTATTTATTATAGCCAATGATGACTTCTGGCTTGCCCGTTAATTAGTTTCGCAAATCGTGGTGGTGCATGGTTGAGAGTAAAATAACGTTTCCGTTTTTTCTGGGTACATACGACACAATCGTACATTTTTCTCTAAAAGCAAACATACTTGTTTTTCTGTTCTCTTAGGATCAGTTAATTGAAGTAAAAGCTCTCTTTTGTTTTTTCTCATAGTGCCTATCAGAGGCAGATGATGTTCGTTCAAAAGAAGATCGACACAATCGTACATTTTTGATCATAGTCAGATGATGTTAGTTCAAAAGAATATCGACCAGTTGAGGCTCGTAAAAAAATTGTTACATTTCTGTGAGAACCAGATATAGGACTGCAGAGGCGAGGAACGAAGGAAATATTGCTCGTATCAACTTCATATGAACCAGATTCATTAGATTTATGTTTGTTTATTACAAATGAATTGGTACCGGCTACATTCATTGCAGAATAAAAAATGACCATAGGCCATCTGTGAGTGGCTTGAGCGCAATTGTAGGCGGCACACACTTTATATCCATATTATTATTATTTATTATAGCCAATGATGACTTCTGGCTTGCCCGTTAATTAGTTTCGCAAATCGTGGTGGTGCATGGTTAAGAGTAAAATAACGTTTTCGTTTTTTCTGGGTACATACGACACAATCGTACATTTTTCTCTAAAACCAAACATACTTGTTTTTTCTGGTCTCTTAGGATCAGTTAATTGAAGTAAAAGCTCTCTTTTGTTTTTTCTCATAGTGCCTATCATAGGCAGATAATGTTCCTTCAAAAGAAGATCGACACAATCGTACATTTTTCGATCATAGTCAGATGATGTTAGTTCAAAAGAAGATCGACCCAGTTGAGGCTCGTAAAAAAATTGTTACATTTTTGTGAGAATCAGATATAGGACTGCAGAGGCAAGGAACGAAGGAAATATTGCTCGTATCAACTTCATATGAACCAGATGGCTGTTGTCCAACGTACTCTACGAACACTTGCCACGAAAAGCTTCCAGTTTTTCATCTACCGTTGTATATACTGACAATTAAAAATGTTTAGGTAAATTTGAATTAATCGAATCAAAGAATTCTCTCACAGCTGCCAATTTGTCGAGTATTTTTGCCTCTCTAATTGTGTTCGTTTATCATCAAAACGGATGTGTCTGTGCAAAAACTTCAACCGTGCAAGGGACATTGTCAATCTAAATTTCTACATGTGTCTTCCATCCTTACCAATAAAATGCGGCACTCTTTGTGGAACATTCATGAGATTGGCTCCTCAAATTCTTCTTCCATGTCGGTGTCGTGGTCCTGTATATCTTCGAAATCTCCTACCAAACTAGCATCGTAATCGTCAGGTTCAACTTCTGGCTCAGAATCAGAGAGAAATTTCGCATGAAGTTTTTCAAGCTTGAAGGATCACTCCCAATTATAAATTATATCAATATTTTTTATTTACCCCAGAAATAAAATATTTTAAAATTGAATCTTACCTGAAGATTTGTGACAATTTGTATAACGTGCGGACTCACGTTCCGCAATTCAATATAACAGCATTAACTCTAACAACTGTACTGAATAGATATCCCCTCGCTTGAAGCTAGGAAGATTTATTTATGGGGTTTGTTCCATTTAATAAAAATATAAAATATTACAAGCGTGCAAAAGTAAATAAATGAAAAATTTAATAATATAAACATTTTAGTAGATTTTAAAAATAGTACATTGTTTACCGGGTAGGAAAAGCTTAACATTCCTGGACGACTGTGAAGATTGCTAAGTCGAGGCGCAAGCCGAGACTTAGCAACACAGAGTCCAGGAATGTGGCTTTTCCTACGAGGTAAACATACTATTTTTCCGCAAATCGTTTAAAATTCGACAGATATTGATTGATTTAAAAAAAACGCGATAATTTTATTCCCAAATAAATGGTGCTTTGAAATTCCTAATAAAATTACTTGGGTTACTATGGAAACGTATTGAGGTTGAATTGTCAAAGTTTTCTATCATTTATGTAGAACACTAACAACTGTACGGAAATATCATTTCCTTACAGTAAGGAAGTCCTGACTTTTTCTTCAAGAAATTTTGACAGGAATGTCAAAATTTCCTGGCGATTTGCGGAAAAATTTATTATCGTATTCAACTGACTTCTGTCAAGTAAATATCATATCAATGACAAATGAATAAAGCTAAAATTACGGTGACAACTAAAAATCTATTGAGATAAAATTTTGAAAATTTTTACTTGCAAAATTAAAATCCTATTGAGATAACGTATAAAACTTTTATATTCACAAATATATAAACTGTTAATTGTTTAAATAGTCCAGGAACTCTTGGACCACAGTGTGAGATGGGAGTGCGGAATATAGAAAAAGACTCTATGTTTTCCCAACCGACAACACCAGTGAGGCATTACTAGCTCAACAAAATCAAGTGCTCTTTACTGAGAATTAGGCAAGAAGCCAAATACAGCGCCTAGGTACAGGAAAAACAAGAAAAAAAGAATCTAAATATGACCAATGATCATACAACAAATGAAACTCCATATAGATTCACTACAAAAGAAAATAGAAAAAGAAAAACATCAAAATGAAAATATAGAATATCTTCATTCTGGATGAACTACAGACGAAGATAAACTAACTCAAGAAACCGAATGGATTTAAGTTCGAAGCGCAAAAGGAAGGCAAGCGATACTCAAACGGTACGTAAACTACCACCAGTTATTATAAACAAATTGGACAAATATGATACAAATTGGAAACTAGAATGCTAGAAACAGGAAATATAAAAATTAATCTATATATTAATATAATAGACGAGTCTTCTACAGCTCTCGCCGTTTCTCGTATTCTATCTTCAAGTGTTTTCTGTCGCAGCAATCTTCAGTTTTTAAATCATTGGAGGTCATTGCATCTTCGACATCTTCTCTCCATGACCGTCTTCGTCTACCTGGATTTTTTCTAGTGGACGTAGTTCATTTTTCTATCTTTTTTTGCCTTCTATTTTCAGGTATTCTCTGCAGGTGTCCATACCAGTTTAGTCTTTTAGCTTCGATAGTGTATATTATTATGTCTAGCTCAATTTCCATTTCTCTCCTAATGTCTACGTTCCTCACCCTATCAAATCTAGTGAACCGGCAACATCGTCTCCAATAGTATATTTCTGGTCTTGATTTTTGATTTATTTTTTTGATTTGTTTCTCAGAGTTTGGCGCTGTACAACCCAATACTTTCTATTGTTGTTTTAAAAAATTCTTCGTTTATTTTCTTTTGTTATTTTATTATTCCACAATAGTCCGTTTAGTTGTCTAGTGACCGATCTTACTTAGCCAAATTAGAATGTATGTCTTCGTTACTCCCTGCCATTTGAATTTGTAGGGTTTCTGTTAATTGTAAGGCCCCACTTGGTGTACTCCTCTTCCGGTTTTTAAGCATATATTCTATATCACTCTCGTCTTCAGCCAGAATGACCTTGTCGTCAGCGAAGTGTATTGTGAACAATCTCTCGTCCTCTATTGGAATACCCAATTGAAGCATTTTCTTCTCCACACTGGGAGGGCCTTATTCAGATATATTTTGGAGAGTGCATAGTTTAATCATATTAAAAGAGAAAGTTAATAAAAGGAAAATACCACTATTAAAAGTCATTAACATATCTAGGATACATCATTCATGTTTTTGAATAACATACATATAAAATCAGAGTTTGGTGTTTATTGGGAGTAAACTCATCAAAGGCAACAACTTAATAAAGATCGTGGAACTATTTAACAGCATTTACAAATCTGGTATCATACCTAATGAATGAATGAATGAATGAATATCGCACCATCAGTCTCATGTGTCATATATTAAAGGTCTTCTTAAAAATCATTCATCGGAGAATATATAAAAAATTGGAAGTTGACATCGGACCCTCTCAATTTGGCTTTAGAGACGGACTAGGAACTAGAGAGGCACTGTTTGCTTTTAATGTTCTAACACAACGATGTTTAGATGTAAATCAGGACATATTTGTGTGTTTCCTAGACTATAACAAAGCATTTGATACAGTAAAACATAGGCCACTGATGCAAATACTGGAAAATAAAAATATGGATACAAGGGACATGCGAGTGATAAGGAATCTATACTACAAACAAGAAGTTACCGTACGAATTAACAGCTCGATATCAGATAGAATACAGATCAAAAGAGGTGTTCGGCAGGGCTGTGTGTTGTCTCCAACCTTGTTCAATGTCTACGCGGAAGAAGTTATTAAAAAAGCTCTTATGAACGAAAAAGCCGGAGTAAAGATCAACGGTCACCCCATTTGCAATATCCGATATGCTGATGATACCGCGCTCATAGCAGAAAATATTGACGACCTACAGAGATTAAGTACTAAACAAAGTGGTAGAAGCAAGTGAAGAATTTGGTCTGTCACTGAATACAAAGAAGACCAAATTCATGATAATTACAAAGAAACGTAACAATAATATCAACTTACATGTAGGACAGAATCTCATTGGACGAGTACAAAATTACAATTACCTCGGAACAAATATTAACAAGTCAAAGGAATACACCAGAGAAATAAGAATAAGAATAGAGAAAGCCCGCAGTGCCTTTAACAACATGAAACAAATGTTGTGTAGCCGAAACCTAAGCCTAAAGCTGAAAATACGAATGCTTAAATGTTATGTTTTCTCGGTCCTGTTATATGGGGTGGAGGCGTGGACACTAAATAAGCAATGTATGGGTAAGCTGGAGGCATTTGAGATGTGGGCGTACCGAAGAATGTTAAAAATCTCCTGGAAGGATAAGATAACTAACCAAGTTGTATTAGACAGGATGAACAAACAAAAGGAGGTCGTATTGAGTGTTAAAATGAGGAAACTACAATACCTGGGACATATTACACGTGGGAATAAATATCAACTGTTACAACTAATTATGCAAGGAAAGATTGAAGGTAGGCGTAGCATAGGTAGGAGAAGAATGTCATGGTTGAGAAACCTCAGGGAGTGGTTTGCTTGCACTTCCATACAATTGTTCCGAGCGGCAGCCTCCAGGGTCAAAATTGCCATGATGATAGCCAACTTTCGTAGCGGAGATGGCACGTGAAGAAGAAGAAGGGAGTAAACTAAATGTCAGACCAAATACTTACTATGTCGGTCTAGTATTATGAGGTTTTTTTTTGGATTGTTCTTCATGATTTACTATGGAATCACTAACAGGAGAGTTTTACTGTCATCATGGCATGTGGTTGTCTTTTTAAAGACGAATCGCATGCTATGATTTTTCTGACGGATATTCTTAAGTTCAAGTTGTTTTCATGTAATTGAATGAACTATCTTACAGTAAAGTCGTCCAAGGAACGCAACTCGGCAATATTTGCAATATCATTTTAAAGTCGTCTACTTTAAAATGTATAATATATGTCTGAATTGTCAATATGAATGAACAGGGCTTCCGAGGGTGGGTACCAAGTCGACTTCTTTTATACTGTTTTCTCAAAGGCCTTTGACAAAGTATTCTCATTCATTACTCATCGATTAATTAAGATGTATTGGCTATTCCAAGTGTATTCTTTCATTGTTAAATAGTTATACTGATGAAATAGTTCAGATTTTTTTATAAAGGGTTCACTCTCGATTCCTATCTTTGTCAGTTCAGGGTTCACATGTGGGTCTCTTCTGTTTAACATGTTTATTAATGATATTTCTGGGGTAATTAAGTTTTGCCAATTTTTGCTATTTGCTGATGACCTTAACGTGTACTTCAAAGTTTCAAACTTATCTGACTTTCTAAGGATAAAACAAGACCTGAATTACCTGTATAATTGGTCTCTTTCCAATTATAAAGGTAAGTGTTTTATTACATCCTTTAGCAAATCAAAAAAAATATTATCGTATTTGACTACCACATTAAGAGAAGCCTTCTCTCAAGAGTGACTGAAATAAGAAATTTGTGGGTGTTATTTGACAGTTCCTTGTCATTCAAACTCAATCCTCAACCTCAATTAATAATTTTTCAAATAAAGCATACCGAAATCTAGGTTTTATTACAAAAAACGAGGTCTTCCTCGTAGCATCCTGCCTTACGCTTCTATATAATGGTCACCGTACTATTTTAACCATATTTACACCCTTGAAAAAATTAGAAATAAGTTTCTCCAGATTTGTGCTTATAGATTAAACTTACAGAACATGAATTTGATCAAGGTCAAGGCCAAGGCTAAAAATATCAGTTCCCTATAAGACTTCAGAACTAATTGCTATCGAGTTTTTCTCTATAAACTACTTGACCATAACACTGACTGTTCTGATTAATTAAGTATTATCAACTTGAGATGTAGTACTAGAATTCTTAGAAACATGCCTTTGTAACACTATCACACAAACTATGACAATTTCTCTCATATTAACAAAATTCAGAAACTGAGAAATAACTTTAATCAATCTTATGATCTGGTGGATATAAAATCTGTAAGGTTTAAGAAGTCTTTTACTGAGTGTGTTAGAGATCGAAGATGCATGAGCTTTAACTTGGAGTATCCATTTCATTTTAATTAGACTTTCAGGAAAATTTAATGTATTTTAATTTAATTTATTTTAATTTAATAATTTTTTATAAACATTATTTAATAATTATGTAATTATTATTTAATATTTAATTTTTAGTATTTTTGTTATGATTAGTATTATATTTTTGTTAAACTTTGAAAAATAACTTCTACCTTTCAGAAACAAATTTCTAAAAGAAAAGATAACAGGGAAGATTTTAACTATAAGTTAAAATATTTATTTACTATCATTTATTTAAGGTTAAATATGTTAAACAAAGGTTTTTATATCTGCCTGCAAATGTATTAAGACTTACTGACAATTGTCTCATAAAACCGAAAATGTTTTGATATTTCAACTAATCGGTTTGGATAATATTTAAAATATAGCAATTACTAAAAAGAAGGTTTGATATTTCCTGTTTAATTTTTTTATTAGAACCATTTTGATCTAAAGCACTATCTGTCCTGTATTAAGATTACTGAGAACGCTCTGTTATTCATATAACTAACCGCAATATTATAAAATTGTTATTTCCTGTATTGGGGATGAATCAAGCAATATTTCGCACTCTTCAGTCAACAGTGATTGACGGAAGCGGGGAAGCCCTTATAGGTGAACGAACATTATTCGATGTCACAAAAGGGCCCATATGGTCAAAACTATTAAGTTTTACACGAAACCTATTAATATTTACCTGGAGGAAGGAGGAGGACTAATTAACCGGAGATAATTCATAATTGATTTGTGCATCCGATGGAAAGAATCCCAAGAGGGGTGCCAGTTGAGAAAGTGCGAGGAAAGGAGGGTCGATTGTTGTGTGAATTTTATCAGCTTGTGCATTTATTATAGTAATGATATTAGGTTATTAGATGTAAGTCTTACTCGTATCAAATCTTAAAAATCAAATTTAAATGTATTTTATTTGAACAAAATTATATACAGGGTGAGTCATGAGGAACTTTACATAGCATTCGACTGGTATTAGCTAAACTAAAAAATTCCAGGACTGGCTTTGGAAAAATTAATTTAGGGATTCGTATAATTTCCCGTTATATTTTTATGCATGATTTCAACTACATAAATAGCCAATGAAAACGACATATGCGACAATGTTGTCGCACTTTTATTAAATTTTTAGTGAACGATCACATCTTACCAAAAATAGAACAACCATAATGAAGTATCAAATTATAAGGTATTAATTTAAACAAATGTTATAAATTTCAAACATTTTAATTAAAATGAGTTCCTACAACATAATCTAATACGTAGAAAATTAACATCTTTACTGTCACTTTGTATTATCTCTACGATAGAATCAATTGTTTTTCAATTTTAAATTTTTACTCATAGATCGTATTGGGGCATTATTTTCGATAAATAATAAATTAAATTTATTAAAAAGTTAAACCTCATGTATGTGTTAGTTTTTGTTGATTGTAAATGATTAAAATTTTCTGTCAAATAATAATACATTGCATCAACTGTACTAAATAAAAATAAATCTAAAAAAGTTTAAAATGAAGGTTGGCGTTGACCGTTTGACGTTTCTTGATATTTTATACCCATTGTCATTATTGTCATTACCAATTGTTATTTATGTGTACAAGAATACATATTTCTTCTGTCATATCTATGTTAAGTACATTGTGTTAGTTTTGGTAGAGCTTTTGTTACTTTCGTTCAAAATGCCACATCAGTTTTCGACCACGGAATATGCAGACATATTTGTTTATGGATTCTGTAATGGGAATGGTAGGGCTGCTAGTAGAGAATATCGCAGGAGATTTCCTAATCGTCGAACTCCCAGTTATCCAACATTTGGGTCAGTTTTTAATTATTTGCGAGAAAATGGCACTTTTCCTAGTGGAACAACAGAGCGACATGTAGATGAAGCGCAGGAAGATGACATTATGGACGCCATTACTATGAACCCTACAATAAGCACTAGACAAGTAAGTCGAGAACTCAATGTTACTCAATCAAAAGTAAGTAGAGTCTTACAAAAAAATAATCTATACCCATATCACATTCAAATGGTTCAGCGACTACATGCTGGAGATGAGATCGATAGGTTGGAATTTTGTAGATGGATTAACAATAATCGACCAACGCTATACAGGACACTATTTACAGATGAAGCCTAATTTACGATAGACGGGATAAATAATTCACGAAATTCACATGTGTGGGCAGAAGAAAATTCCCATGCTATTCGAGAACGTCGTTCTCAGTTAAGGTTTTCGGTTAACGTGTGGATTGGTGTCATAAATAACCAATTAGTAGGTCCTCACTTTTTTGATGGTCCTTTAACAGGGCAGGTCTATTTGAACTTTCTACAGAATATTTTGCCGAATTTGCTTGCCAACGCGAACGTTGCTATCCGAGGGATGTATTTTCAGCATGATGGGGCACCCCCACACTTTTTACTGGCAGTGAGACAACTCAATCATCTCAATAATGTTTATGGCAACAGGTGGATAGGACGTGCAGGTCCTATTTCGTGGCCTTCAAGATCCCCTGATTTCAATCCCGTTGATTACCATATTTGGGGACGATTAAAGCAACTAGTTTACGCAGTGAATATTAATAACCGACAACAATTAATTGATAGAATTATACATTGTTGTAATACTATTAGAAATGATCCCCAGAGTATCCGTAATTCAATACGTCAATTAACAATTCGGCAACAAAAATGTGTACAGGCTGCAGGGTTCCATTTCGAAAATCTATTTTGAATTATTTTTATTTTGTTACCATTATTGTATCTTTTCCAGTTCTAATTTATGGGTTTATCATAACTATGTACATATTTTTAGTTTTTTTTTAATTGTTCTTCGGTATTGTTAGTAGTTACTGTTTTTTGTTGTGCAGTGACTCAGTTTATCATTTCAATTAAAATGTTTGAAATTTATAACATTTGTTTAAATTAATTACCTTATAATTTGATACTTCATTATGGTTGTTCTATTTTTGGTAAGATTTGATCGTTCACTAAAAATTTAATAAAAGTGCGACAACATTGTCGCATACGTCGTTTTCATTGGCTATTTATGTAGTTTGAAAATCACTTATATTGCATTTTAAAAAATATATATACAGGGTGTAATATTTAATACGAATCCCTAAATTAATTTTTCCAAAGCCAGTCCTGGAATTTTTTAGTTTAGCTAATACCAGTCGAATGCTTGATAGTAGTGTACTGTATCATGCAAAAATTAAAAAATCAAATGAGCCGTATAAACACTACAGTAAAATGAAATAAATGGTCAATTACACAAATCACCCTGTTAATTAATAAAGAAGAGGAGTTGACATTTTTTAGTGGCCACATGATATGCTCCTGAGGGACTCTACATATGGTAGAAGTATGTAAAGTTCCTCATGACTCACCCTGTATACACAGTAACGTCTCGTTTTATGCGGTGAATACGTTCCACAGAAAAGTGCATATAAAAAAATTGCATAAAAAAGACATTACTTGCCTTGAAAAAGTAGGGATTCCTGACATATCAAAAAAGGTATTTAAATAAAAAAAATAACTTATTTTTTCAAATATCTAATTAAAACAGGAAAACTTTATTACTTCTGGAACTCTGTACATTCCACGATTATTTAACCTTGTTTGTTCGTTCATCTTCAAACAATATCAGTATGATTAAATAACATGATCACCTTCTGATAAATGAGATTTGGCGAATGATGGAACAATTGCTGGAATATCATCAACACTACCAGATTCCAAATTTAATTGCTCATCAGTAATTTTACTTGAAATTTCGTTTTGTTTTTTTTTTATTTCAGAATTTTCTTTTCATCAGAATCTGAATTTTCCTTGTAATTCCGCTTTGTTTTTTTTTCTTGCAGAATCTTCTTTTCGTCTCGTTTTCGCTCTTGCTTTTCCTGTTCTTTGAATTATTTTTCCATTTTTTTCTTTAAATGGTATTGTTTCCACTGAGTGGAAGTTGCAACAGATGGCAACTTTTCACCGACTCTTTTTTTTTCGTTTTCTTTAGAATATGGTTTGTCTGGCCAAAACAATGCATTCTTAAATGGAGTAGGTATTTTTCCATCAATTGGTTATATATTTTTCAGGTGATTTTTCAAGGAGACTCTGTTGTAAGTTTTCTAAAGTAGGTGTACCGTTAACATTAAAATCGAGTTCAACAACTGCAACATCGCACCTGGTGGATTATTATCCGTATAAAAATGTGGTAGTGGGTCTTTATCTGTATTACATTGATCCATGATGTTCTCCTTGTTATCTGAACGATCTTCTTCTGTTGTTGAGATTCCAGGGTTATTTCATTTGCGAACGATAAATTTGTTGAGTTGTTTTCATTTTTGATCTTCAGCCAAACTTGAAACTTCAACCAAACTGTCTAGAATGTTGTATATTTCCGTTCCATGTATCCGAGTCTGCTGCATTAATGTAACAAGCCAGGGTCAATGTAGGTCTCTAACATTTGTTGAAATGTTTTTTCTTGTAAAGTTTCTTCTACGGGGAATGGATTCTTGTGAATTTCTGTATTATTTGACTTGAAATATTTTTGGTAGTTGATTGCATCGGCGTTGTATGGGCACAAACCGGCAGCACGAAAACCATTCAATATAATTTTCGGAGTAATGGAATTCTCTATGGCTTTTGCTAGAACTGGTCCAAAATTCTCCTTCTTCATGTTTGAACCATTGTTTTGTATTCTCTAATTGTCTATTTCATTTCTCCAGCAATTTTTTAGGGGTCTAAAAACTGCTACATCTATCGCTGCGTAATATGTGACTAGAATGTCCATCAATGAAAAATATAATTGGAAATTCAATTTAGTTTTCCACAGCCCAAGGATAAAAAACGTTTGTTATATACTCATAGAACACGGATGGCTCAAAAACAAGGGAGGGTGTTGGAGCCGGCATAGTAGGGACAAATCAAGGGATACATTTCCCGGTAAGTCTATCTAAGGATGTGACAGTTTTCCAGGCGAGAAATAACTGCAATCCATCACTGTGTGGAAGAAATAGAAAGGCAGGAAAGAACGTTCTGTTCAGTTGCCATCTTCACAGATAGTCAGGCAGCGCTTAAGGCACTCAATTCTGTAGTGGTCAATTCTAAGCTAGTATGGGATTGCGTGTGTGCCCTAAATAAACTAGGAGACCGTAGCAAGGTTACGATAGCCTGGGTACCGGGGCACGAGGGTCATAAGGGCAATGAAAAAGCAGATGAAATGGCCAAACAAGGCTCATCAATGCCATTCATTGGACCGGAACCCTTCTGCGGCGTTGCAAAGTCAGTAACAAGAACGGCTACAAAGGAGTGGGTAGCTCACAAATCTCTGGAATGGTGGAAGAATTCACCAGGACAAAGACAGGCGAAACAGTTCATTAGAGAACATTCGCCAAAATTTACGGCAGACCTAATTAGCAAAGATAGGAAAACAGTCAAAGCCATAGTAGGTCTTCTAACAGGGCACTGTAAGCTGAATAGGCACTTGAAGCTAATGGGATTATCAGATGATGACCTGTGCAGATTCTGTCACCTCGAAGAAGAAACGGCAGAGCACATTTTATGTCAGTGTGACAGTCTGGCAAATGTGCGGTTTTTTGCATTAGGAGAAGAAAATCCACCGGCAAACAGCTACATGGAAGGTACAGTCTCGAAGCTACTAGACTTTATAAAGAGGGTCAGGCTAGAGAATGTTGTCTAGGACTAGAGGGCCACAATAGATCTGAAAAGGTCGCAGTGGAATAGGCCGAAAGGCCACCTCTCTTAATCTAATCTAATCTACTCATAGAAAGTTTCCGCGATCATCCATCCACTTTCACTTTTACAAATTGCAAAAGATGTTTGCATAGAAGCAGATATACGCGGTGGAATCCTTTCATAAACAATATCACTATGACTGGGGCAATGTTTCTTACTGCGTTTGCTGTCATAAGAATAGTAAGGCACTCTTTCTCGTCGTTTGGAAGATGGCTGTAGACAGTGGAATCTCCGTTGAGTGTAAGAACTCGGCTTCCTTTAGGATTCATATAAAAAGCCGACTCATTAGCATTGAATACTCTTAGGATCATTAAAAATGTCGTAATAATTATTCTCCCCAAGGTACGATTTAGTATCCCTAAATGAGCGGCGTACATTTTCTTCATTGACAGATGACCTCCTCGTGGTTAGGTTTTGCGCGACTCTATGTGTCAACTCTGGATGTTTTTGTAGAAAGCAAGAATATCACTTTTTGCCAGTTCTTTCATTTTTGAAATTATTTTCACGTTTGTTGTTCAAAGCTGAAGCTTTGTTGCTGGAAAACCACGATCAGAAATATAAAATAACCATTTGACCAACAGATTTTCTTCATCAGTGGTTAAATTTGTAGCAGGTCCCTTTCTGCATTCTCTAGGGCGTTTACCACTTTTTTTTATATATTAATGTAGTTCTTGGGATCCCCAATGAAAAGTGTAGTGAAATATCTCATAACACAGTGTTTCCGGACAGCTATCAGAAATTGCTATTTAATCTTGGCATTAAATATAAGTTAGTGTTTAATCTGTCTTTCAATTCAGCCCTTGGCTGGTGGTCCTTCGATTCTTTTAAATAAGTTATTGTTTAACCATATGATGATAATAATGATTGAATGGCGATGATACGATAGGTGATGATTGATGATGATGATAACGATTAAGAAATTATCTTTTAATAGCAGTAATTAAAATATTTTGTGTCTTTATTATCTTTCTGATTTTTTCATTCATTGAATCCTTTATGTTAAGCGCTTATTTCTTCATCCAGTTTTATTCATATAAAAACTCAAAAAAACTGATTTATTATATTTATTTAACCCATAATTATTGCATTTACTCGCATTACCGTAAAATTACAAGATACCATTCACTTTTGCAATATTGATCAATGTTCAAGCCCAATCTCACTAAACGGCCGACGCACCAATTTTAGTTATAAACAACAATTTCAATTAACCAAACTGTTTATTGCTAGTAACAATGGCGTCTACATTAAATCTAAATCGACGTAAAGCGTTGGAAATTCACGCCGTATTTACTTCGTCGTGTTCAGAATTGTTGTTGTAATCCGATTAGGGAAAACTTCCAACAATATTTTGATGACAATGTCTATCTCTCCCGGCAATATCTATTTGTCGACCAACGAAATCCCCGATATTAAGCCGGAATTCACGCGTTTTTCCAAAGCAGACGTATAAAATAAGATATTTATTTGTTATTTTTGAATCCCCAGCTTAAATTTATATCAGTATTATATATAATCACGAGAAAGATGGAGAAATGTAAAAAGAATAAGAATAGACAATGAAACGTTTAAAAATATTTTTTAGATGTTGTAAATGTTGTTGTAAACGATTTTTTAACTTAAGTTTTCATTCATCTAATAATAGCATTTTAGCAAGAAATAAAACCTTATTTAAGATTTTTTATTTCCAAAGCATTTATTGTTCTGAAGCTATATATAGCTTCAATTTACTGTTTGTATTCTGAGAACGATTTCCGAAGTGGAAATTGAAACGTCAATAAACGTATTTTTACCTTTAATTGTGGCTTATTCCAGTTAAATAGTAATTAATCCAAAGCATTTCATTCCAAAGATAATTTGGTTTTTTCATAAAATCTATTATAAAATAATGATTTTATAATTTATTCTTCTTCCGGTTTTGGACCGTGTCATTTGTGAGTGACCCAAAAGTGGGTTCATCTCGACGTTTCGCTACAATTGTATGTAGCTTCTTCAGGAGAACAAAGAACAGAAAACAAAAGACAGGAAGATGGGTTAGTTAGCAACGGTAAACTCATGTTACTCAACGCAACCAGAGGCGATACTAACTACCAAGATGGCATTTGGTCACAGTAACTCAACTAACTCAACGCAGCCAGAGGTGAAAACAAATCCAGGACAGGGATTCACGCCAACAGCTCAGAACACTAACGCGTCGAGAGCGGGGAGTGAATCCGGGGAGCGGGGAGGAGATTCAAAGATCAAGGAAAGCGCAGCATAGGTAGAAGAATGTGCTAGCTGAGAAACCTTGAGAGAATGGCTGAGAGAATGATTTGTTAGTAGTGTCAAAAGTTAGAATAGCTATGATGGTTGCCAACCTTCGTCGCGGAGATGGCACGTAAAGAAGAAGAATTTATTAATTTTAGATATTTAGTGTAGAACACTTGATCTTTATTTATATCTTATTTTTTTTAATTCAATAGTACTCATTTTTTTAAAAACTTATTCCTAATAGAATCATTACCCTTTTTCAGTGGCAAGACGACGCCGAAAGGAAGGTAGGCCAAGACGACAAAGGACCACTTTCAGCAGCGAACAGACTTTGCGTTTGGAGATAGAGTTTCAGAGGTCGGAGTATATTAGTAGAGGAAGAAGATGTGAATTAGCTGAATCTCTGAGACTATCCGAAACTCAAATCAAAATTTGGTTCCAGAACAGAAGAGCCAAGGATAAAAGGATAGAGAAGGCTCACATTGATCATCATTACAGGTTAGTAAAAAATTATAAAAATAAACAACTGTGAATTTTCTTATATGAATAGCTATGTGTCTTATACATATTAACACAAAATTTCCTAGCCACTCTCGTGAATATTTCAAGAAAATAAATAAAATCACATTAACACTTATCATAAACAGATGAAAACTAATGCTAAATAATATTTCATTAGGTAGTAGATGTTTGGGATTCTTTTTTCTTTAATAATCTTGTTAAAAGGAGATGTAGAGTATTAATTACCACTTTTCCACCATATTTTAGCATCTCTGCAGTTATTCCATCTTTTCCAGGCGATTTGTTGTTTTTTCATTTCTTTCAATGCCTTCTTTATTTCTGATTTGCTTATTTCTGGCTGTGGCTCTAAGTTGACATTTTTTATTTTAACCTTAAGTTGGTTTTAAATTTCTTCTGGTAGTTCCTTTTTTGTTTTATATAATTCTGAGTAGAAATGGTGGATTATATTTATGATGTCATATTTAACGTTTGTTTTTACTCCATTTACATCTTTTATTTTGTTTATTTCAAACTTACCTAATTTCGGCCTTAAGCATTTCATATTTTTGTTGTTCTGTATTAATTCTCCTATTTTTATTTCTTGTTCTTTCTCTTATTTTCTTTTATCATTCTGCTTATATTTTATTGATTTCTACATATTCTATAGATTTCCTTTTGCCTCCTTCTTTCAGCTTCTTTCTTTTATCCATAAGCTTCTTTGTTTCTGTTGATATATAGTTGTTTTTTTTTTAGATCCTTTTTGCTATTTCTTTTCCTGATGTAATCATTGTTGCTGTAAGTATGTTGTCTATTTCGTCATCATCACTGTCTAATTTTTGGGTAAGTTGTTCTTTTAATAGGTCTTTGTATATCTCTTTATATTGCCCTAGTTTGTTTCTATCTACTTAGATCCCAGTTTCTACTTATTTTTCTTTTCATCTCATAGTTACCGTCAATACTAATTTTTGCTCTGACCATCCTGTGATCGCTACCTGTTGTGAATCTGTTAAGAACTGTTACATCTTTAATGATATATCGTTCCGTGGACAGTATGAAGTCGATCTCATTTTTTGTGGATCCATTAGGGCTGATCCATGTCCACTTTCGTTGGGGCTTCTTTTTGTAAAAGGAGTTCATTGCGTGTAGATGCTTTTCTTCTAGGTAGTTCATCAAAGTATCACCTCTATCATTTCTCTGACCATACCCGAAATCACCTATTTTAGTTTCTTCTTTGTTTAGTTTTCTACCCAGTTTTGGCATTGAAATCTCCAATTACTAGTGTAAGACGATTTTTATGTTCTTCCATAGCCTTTGATAATAAACCTACTGATGGAAAATAGTAAATTTCGAAAGAAACAATACAAGATCCAAATCGGTACAACCTGATCTACCTCCAGACGAAATAAATAATTTTTTATTACAATTGCAGAGAATATAAATTGCATCTCTTTCTAGTATTAATATCGATGTCCTGTTCAATTACAGAAATTATCCTTCTCCGAGCAAGTTATTTTTTTTTGTCCCATTGTGAAAGAGTTCTGTGAAATAATAAAGTTTCTTAATAATTCTAATTGTAGGGACGTTCACGAAATTAATAGCAAAATTTTAAGAGAAACTTACCAAATAGTTTTAACATCTTTCACTCTTCTTATTAATTTAATTCTATGAACTGGAATATTTCCGGAAGGAACTAAATACTCAAAAGTACTACCTATCTATAAAAAAGGTGATTCATCAAAAACTGACAATTACAGACTCATAGTGATTGAAAAGGTGGCCAAATAACAATTTTATTCCTATTTTGAGTTCAATAATTACTTTAGCAACTCACAATATGGATTCATGTGATCGTTCTATTATGTGACGTTGTGACTTGTCGACGTTTCTCTTTGTGACTTGTCGAAGGCTTTTGACTACGTTTCATACGCCATTTTGCTCCACAAATTAAATTTCTCTATGGAATCAGAGAAGAGTTTAGAAAGATCCACAATATACCTACTTGGGTGCAAACGTTAACGATAACTGGGATATAAACAAAGAAATAAGAATAACGCATTGAAAAGTCCAGAGCCACCTTCTATAAATTAAAGAAAATTCTAATTAATAGAGATATTACGTTAAACCTTAAAATCAGATTAATACGCTGCTCACATATTCTACACATTGCTGTATGGTATGGAGAGCTGGACCCTTACAGAGACATTAATGAAAATAATTAGAGGCCTTTGAGATGTGGATTTATCGACGAGTATTGCGGATAAGTTGGGTTGATCGAATAAGAAATGAAATAGTTTTACATCGAATGAAAAAGAGCACAGAAATAACAAAAACGATAAAAATTCGAAAGTTACAATATTTCGGTCATGTAATGAGACATCCAGAGAGGTATAACCTTCTACACCTCATAATACATAGTAAGATCGCCGGAAGGAGCGGCTCAGGCCGACGAAGAACATCCTTGCTCTGAAATCTCCGAGAATGGTATCAAGAGACAGCCGCTAATTTATTTAGAGCCGCCGCCGTAAACAAAGTTATTATTGCCAATATGATCGCTAACGTTCGATAATCGGACAGAGTACTAAAAGAAGAAGAAGATGGAATCAGGCAGTAGCGTCTAAAGGTCTTCTCTCCGATTTTCTATCCGTAAAACATGGAGCCCCATAAGGTTCGGTCTTAGGACTCTCTTTTGATTATTATTATTGTCAACGATTTGCCTAAATTCATATCTTCGTACAAATCCATATAATTCGCAGATGATAAGAGGTACGTTATATCAAGAAAAAATAATGATGATTTAAAATGTCTTACGAAGAAGTTTCTACTAAATCTTGCACATGGTTTCCTGCAAAAAAAACTGAAACTTAACTCCGATAAAGCGAAAAACTTGGTTACATCTGCAAGTAATTTATATAATGATCCAGATACAAAAGAGACTGGTAAACTATTGGGAATAACCATAGATAATCGAGTGAACAGAACGACTCATATCTAACAACTAAAGAAAAAGATATTAAGTTCATTATTTGTTATTCACCAACTAGCAACGATTGTCAACTTTGAAACATTAAAAGTGACATATTTTTCTTTATTCGCTCAAACCTAAACTATGGATTGATCATAAGGGGTAATTCAACAAATGCACTTAAAATTTTAGAATGCAAAAGAAAACTATCAGTTGATATTTCAAGTTCTGACTGAAATTCACAGAAAAACCGGCCCATTTAAGCCATTTAAGGCCGAAACTAAAAGCCTCGTGGCATAATCAATTATTGTGAATTACAAATAATTAAAAGGACCAACATTTTAAAACAAAGTTTTTTATTCTAATTATTTCAACAAATAAAATAAAAAAATCTTAAATATCTAGTTTGTATGATATTTATAAAAACATTGTTTTCGATGTAGTGCTACATTACATTTACTGCAGCAAAAATTACATTTTTTGTGGCAAACAGCACAAAGAGTTTGAGTGTCATTATAGACAGTAAGGTGGTCCATCCCATAGTATCTTAAGTGACTATGCAAATTGGCCTAAAATTATAGCAAAGTGTTAAACATTATGGAGAACACCAGTGCAGTTTACCGTGCCTTTTACTGTAACGAAAGGTTTTCTGCGAAATTCCATTAATCGTTTAGAGGTGTAAGTTGGTTGAATGTACTGTACAATATCCTCGCGATTAGCAAACTAAAGATTAGAAACTTACAAAGACCCTGCTCTAAAAATGTACCTGCTGTACATATTTCAATTAATTGGCAAACTACTTGTGGCCTTGTATGGTCTTATTATAGGTAAAACAGCATAATACCCAAAAGAAATAAATAAATTTTTATAGAAATAGAAATACCTACTTTTCATTCATTCATCCCAGATACCTACGGTATCAAAAGGATTGATCTCTGGTGGGACTCTTTCCGTGTTATCGAGCCCTAGGTGACTTCGTTTACTGGAGTATCTCCCAGAAATTTTCGTACACATCTGGACGACATTGGTTATTATTATTATACATAAGCGAGAGGAAGAGGAACGAGTCCCTAATATGTCCAAAAACAAAGAATATTCATTAATAACCTACTAGTGAATAACAAAATTACAATTTTTAGTTTAAAAGAAAAACAATATTTTAACTATAATATATAACGGTCAAGTCTGTTTTGAACGAGTTGGTAGAGAGAGCAGAGACTATGTTATCATTAAGGTTATTCCAACACTCAAAAACTCTGGTAGAAAGTTCTGTCTTGATCTTGTAGAAAATTTTCTTTTTTGTCGGCGAAATTCAAAAGAAGTTAGGTTAGCCATATTAATTCTTTCTGCATAAAAAGGTGTTCTCGGTCCCAAAAGAATTCGAGTGGCTTTTCTTTGAACGTTTTCCAACAAAGTCTTGTCACGAACCAAATCACGATAGCACGTTGGTCCAGCGTATTCAGTATGGGTCTTACGTAAAGAGTGTAAAGTTTAGAGAATGATTGCATTGAAACTCTCGAAAAACACCTCCGATTAAAATACAGTTGAAGTTCGCACGTTTACAAATAGAGGTAATATGGTCGGAAGAATTTAGGCTGCTGTTTACGATAACACCAAGGTCGTTATACGGGAATACAGAATCTAATTGCCCGTTAACAAAGTACAGCACAAGTAGGTTATTTTTACCAATTCGCATCACTACACATTTTTCCGCATTAAGGCTAGTAACCACTGGAAACACCAAGTTAAAATAGAGTCCAAGTCCATTTGGAGGGTTAGCTGGTTTGTGATTGTATTGGCATATATTTTTGTGTCATCAGCGTAGAACGATATTTTACTTGAGACATAATAGGGAACATCGCTGGTATATGATATGGTAAAGCAGAGGTTCAAGGACAGAACCCTGAGGCACTACACTTTCGACTAACCTGTCCTGTGAGAAAGATTCGCCAACTCTAACTTTGTAATGTCGATCTGTCAGGAAATCATCTATCCAACGAAGTAAAGTACCGCGAACTCCGAAATTTTTTAGCTTATGTAGAAGCATTGATTATAAACCACCCACGGTGGTGGTTTATATGGTAGAAGTTTGCGCTTAGGTAAAATATACACGGTCAAAGACTTTAGAGAAATCTAGGTAAATAACGTTGACTGGCTGCGAACTGTTAAAGGATGACGTCCAATCGTTAACACAATATAGGAGATTGGTTAGAGTAGAGCGACCAGAGACAATCCATGTTGTTGTGTTGGAATAAAATGTTCCTGGAGAAGGAATTTGTCATCTCCTCGGAAATAAACGGCTTCAATAACTTTTTTAAAAATATGGGTGACGGTTGCTAATTTCCAACTAGGGGGTACGGAGTTCTGGATGAAAGAAGTTTGCATAATTAACGTTAAGGGTATTGCAAGCGTGTTTTGAGCACAGTTTGGTAGACAGAGAACATTTGGTATTAAACCATCTAAACCAGGTGAAGCAGCTGTGCGAAATTTAATTAAGTGTTGTTTGACATGATCCACTGTGAATTCAACTTGCTTTAAGGATGCGCAGACACGATTACAGTTAATTAGCAGGTAGATAGCCATTATTCCATTCTTTAGTAAATACCTGTGAAAATGCTAAAGAGAGAGTTTTCGGAAGATTCTTTGTCAGAAGAGCATAAAGTCTGGTTGGGTTTTTGAACGTATCTATTTGTAGACTTTTTTAATGTCACCACTTTCAATAACAGTTTGCTTCAAAATTTTGTCTTAGAGTTTTTAGAGATGTTTGTAAGTTATTTGAAAATCTGCGGTGGCTTTGGATATCGCTGAGAAGTCTGGCGTGTTTAAATTTCCGCCATAGGTGTAGTTTGTGATTAATTTGTTTAGTTGCTGTTCGATTTATCCAAGGTTTAAGGTTGTTTTTATAAATCTTACGGAAGGTGGTATTTGTAGAAATTATATTGTGGATTTTATCGAGAAAATGTAGTCCACATTAATGAGGGGTCGTTTAAGTCTGCAAAAAATAAATGTCAGTCGATTGGACAGAGTTCAGTGTCAACTTCAGAAAAGTCAGTAGTAGCATATGCTACAATATTATTTTTGCGGGGTAGTATTTGATTGAACTGGATGTGAGCCGTTCTGCGGCATGATCTGACTTTCCTATAGAAAAACTGACTTTGAGAGATGAAATTAGCTGTTCGTCATTAATAAGAACTAGATCTAAAGTAGAAGTGTGGTTATTATTTCTAAATCTAGTAGGTTCTGTAATGAGTGTTGTATCAGGTTCGAATTTACTACAAAGCTTTTAAATAAATTACGAGCGTTTTCGGCGTCAGATAATGAAGTTATTGGCCAGGTGATCTCTGGGAAATTAAAATCTCCAGTAATGATAAGATAATCAAAGTAACATTAATTGTAAAGAAAACATTATCGTGAACAAGAAGTGTAACAGGTGGATGATATATACATACCAAATTAAGGCAAAAAGAATTTTAGTAACAGATAAGTAATTGCATCTGTTCAATGAATGTTGTAGAATTTCTAGCGATAAATCAAAACAGACACAAAACTAATGAAATATACTGTATATATTATATGTCTTATGAACATTACATTATTGCGTATCATCCATTCCCGAATGAAGGTCATTATTTGTCTTATTTTCGTTGGTACGAAGTTTCTTACCAATTTAATAGTTTATTCAAAGTTTTTAAAACACACAGATACCCATTTACACTAATTACCTCCGATTCCCATATTATTTCAATTGATAAATATCTTCCTTGTATCATTTGGAAACACCTGTCTTGCCAGAATTGTTTCACATCTCGATGCCCCTTTAAACTCTTCTAATTGTTATTCTTACTGGAAATTGTCATGCAAATACAACATAACAACCCTTATCGACGCCTATTATACTTACCATTAGTAGGGTACTTAAAAATATAAATGAATTTCGAGTAATACCCAGATATGTTAAACGATGTGGATAAAAAGGTAGGGAGCGCTGTTTCTTCCACGTGTATGTTTGCCTAAGCTGTACCTATGGGTGAGATTTAACATGTTTGATTAGGAGATCAATGATAAGTGTATATTATCTCTTTTTGGGGGGTTGTAATTGTGGTAGTAAAGTTTTAAATTGTGAAAGATACATTAAAATGTATCATGAAAAGACAAATAAATTTGTAATAAAAGGTTTAATAATTAAAAAACATAATAAAATACCAAAAATGAGTTATAGTTTATTTTTATGAACGAGAGAGTAATTAGCATAATTTTTAACTGGTACCTTCGACCACTCCATGGGCGTGCTCAAGATTAAATGAAAAAATTACTTTGAATAATTGTAAAAAATAAATGAATTATTTCAGTGTTATAAAGTGTTATGTGTATGTAAACATAAGTGACCTCTTTATCACACACTATATTAGAACTGACTGGCCTACATTAAAAAGGGTTTTAAAAAATTCACATTTTTTTTATTTTTATAAAAATTACAAAAGAGAAAAAGAGTTTTTTAAAACCGTCTAAAGTATGTTAAATAGATGAATAAAAATATTAATATAAAACTTACAGCTACTTGTTACAAATCCAAATCAGATTCAGAAGATGAACTTTCAGAACCAAGATTTATAATAACTGGCTCGATCATTTTATCAGTAATATTGTCCAGCTTCCACATTTTTTCCTCTTCTTCCTTTTCTACTGCCTTTTCCCAGTTTTCAGGTTTTACATTATTTACGGCCTCCAAAAACAACTGTTTAACATCATGAATTTTAAAAGTGGTATTTTTTTCTTGAAACTTCACTCTTTATCTGTGCCCATACCAGTTCAATCGGGTTTAATTCACAATGATATGGTGGGGATCTAAGTACTGTCATTCCACGATTTTTGGCAATTTCATCAATTTCGTATTTTTTAAATTTTTTCTTATGAAGGGCACACAACGAATAAAGTTCCTTTCTTATAGATCCGGGATGGTACGTAATATTTTTTGAACTCAGCCAATTCTGCAAGTCTTTTTTTAACCACTTGGTTGTGGGCAATCCTTCTATAAGTCTGGAGTGATAACTTGCATTATCCATTACTATTACACAGTTCTTAGGAAGAGGATCTATCATTTGTTCGAACCATTCTTGAAAGACATCAGCGTTCATGTCTTCATGGTAGTCACCGGTACGAGTTGATTCAAAAGTTAATAAGCCACCTTCAACAAAACCATCTGAACTGCCAATGTGTACTATTATCAGCCTGCGTCCCTTTCCTGATGGTGGGTTTAAACCAGTAGATAAGTTATTTACAAAAGCGTGCCTTTGACTTGTAACAGTTTCATCCTGCCAAAATTTATTTGGTGTATGTATGACCCTCGTTGATCCATGTTTCATCAGATAAAATATTTTTCTTTTTTGGTTTCTCATTTCCTTTATGGTTCTTAGAAAATGTCTTCTCCATATGACAATATCGCTTCTTTCTAATAAAATAGACTTTCTGGGATTCTTTGTTCCAGCGGAAGCCTATTTCTTTTAAAAGTTTCCATAACGTACTTCGACTCATTTCTGGGTAATCCTTATCATCTCGAACTGAGACAAGAACTTTATCCAATGTTGGAAATTCTTGTCTAAAGAAGAATTCATGCACTTTCCGTCGAAGTCCTTCTTTAAAATGATATTCTATTTGAAATTTTGGTTTCCCTGGAGCATTACGTGGCATTTGAAAACTACCACATTTCTCTTCTTTAATAACTCTGTAAATCGTTAGATTTCCCAACACCAAGTGTACTGCTAACTAACTCAACGGTCTCATCAACACTTTCACATAAACGTTTGTCTGTAAATGATTTAAAACAATTATAATATTAATGTTTTTTCATTAACTGTTAAAGGACCAATTTTTCGGCGTTAACACGGCACTTCCAAATTTTCCATAACACTAGTATACACAATAAAACTGCACCTTGCAACTGAAGTACCTACTTTTAGTGAACTGTTAAGAATTTTGAATACGCCACTTGGACCTTCCTACAAAATGGAAAAACCCACTATCACATTTTCTGTGGAATAAGTTTAGAAGGTAATTATCTAGTCAATTACTGTCGTAGGTTCCTGGAATTAAAGAATTAAATGTTTGATTGTTGAAACCCTTACTTCGTGGAATGCACTCATTTCAGATAAAATAAAACGTTTTATTTTATCTAAAGAATTAAACTTTATTTTGCAAATAGGTAGGTACTTATTAAACTTTTATTGGTTATATATAACCAATAAAATAAACATCTTACATTTCTTGCAAATTCATTAGTACCTGTTAACCTCCATCACTCCGACACTGGCAACCTTATTTAGGGATTAGTAACCCTCACAACTATTGTATTCTATTCTGCTCCAACTACCTGGTGGTCATACTCAATTTAAAATTGTTTTCCTATATACTTCTGTAAACTTGTTGACAAATATCTGTTTTTCATTGAGTCACCCGTATCAACAGTTTAGGGATTTGCATACATAATTTATTGTTTTATTACTCTCTCATACATAAAAATACACTATAGAATAGAAGAATAATTCAAGAACTTAACAGATTTAATAATAGAGAAATTATTAGAGTTATAATACATTAGCTCAAGATATTAAAAATTGGTATAAATGACTACACCAACTGTTATCTTTTATGAGTTTTTCGTTGATCTTTTAACTTTGACAAAACATGAATTTGAATAGATATTAATAAAAACCGAAAAGCCATTACTAGTACATACAGTGCTAGCCAAAAGTCCCTCCCCCTCGTATCTTTTAATCTATTATAAATTATTTATAATAGTGAAATTTGGATGGATGAAATAAACGAGCTTCTCAACTAGTCATAACAGGTGACGTAATAGTCATAGATGAAGTTACAGAGCCACTGTGACCGATAATTTTAAATTGGACCTTACGGCAAGTGATATATCGTTTGAAAAGAAATTGAAAATACCCAAGTATTCAATCATACTAAGTTTGTTTTAAAGATTTAAAAACCTAGTTTAAAGTTCTTATATCAAGTATTCAAAATGTGCTTCATATACTTCATGACAGTAATGCATCCTATTGCCAAATTCTTGTCATACTCGTTCAAATTAGTCGGGGGAAATTGCCCATACATTCTTCAACAAATTCGTTGTTTTCAAACAGGTCCAATATCTGTTGGGTCTACTGCACCCTAATAATATAGAAGAGCACCATCTTTTGAAATGTTTGTCCAAGTTGCTGAATTCACCTCGATTGTCTTCCAGAATTTCAAGAAGTAACATATGTAGATACACTTCATCGGTTCAGTTAGCATTGAAAAAACAGGCCCAACTATGTGGTTTCCCAAAATATCTGCCCAAACATTTACTTTTTCTGGAAATTGAGTATGTGTTTCACGAAAAACGTGAGGATTTGTGTCACTCCAATACATCACATTGTGCGTGTTAACATTTCCATTGAGGGAAAAAGTACTTTTGTCACTAAAACAAATTGTTTTTATATAATCTGAATGTTGGTTAATTTAAATGGACATATTTTCACAGGATTCTAGTCTTCGGTCAATGCATCGAGCAAAAAGACAAAAGAGGGAATGTAAATGTAGTGGGGGCAAAAATATTGTTAGACAGGAAGTGCCATCTTGAGAGGCCCACATTAAACAAGGAAAGAGAGTCTCTTTCCTTGTTTAAGAAATCAAATTTAGTTGGGTTTATGTTTATTGTTTGTCCCAAATGTCAAATGAAAGATTATTTGTATTTTCTATTGAAGTTTTTTAACAATTTTTCACATTTTAGACTATTATCATTATTATTTAATTACAATTTTATTGTGTTCTAGTGTTAAAAAAATATTTTAAGTGTATTATGTATTAATATTATGTAATATAAAATAAATAAATAGATAAATTAGAACCCCTACACCACTGTATGATTATTGTGAAGTGTCATGAAATTCAAATTTGGTGCATTCGCATTTCCGGATCGTCCGCAGTCATTTAAACACAAACAAACAAAACAAACATTTCCTGATATGTCCGCCATCAAAGGCCACTTTTTTGGTCTCTTTTTCATAACGATTAGATTCCCTCTTTTGTCTTTTTGCTCGATGGGTCAGGGTCACCATCTCAAAGTTGGTGCACAATTTTTAATTTGTATGGATGAAATTTGTAGGTTTCTCTGGGAAAGAAAGGAGACCCACAACTCTCGATTAGAGATACAAAAGAATGCAAAGAATTTAAATACCTATGGACAGTGATCCCGAAGAAAGACAGAAACTACAAAATGGTCAAAATGTAGTAAAAAAAACACTAAACTCATTCATTTGGACTGATAAAATTAGTTTACAAATAAAAATGCCAATGTACAAATATATTGTAGACGGAATTTTAACTATGGATCTGAATGTTGGTAGATGACGATGAAAGAGAAGAAAAAACCGGAAGTGGTAGAAATAGACTATTTAAAAAGAGCGTTTCTGGTATCCAGATTTGATCACATCGCAAATGAAGAAATAAGAAGAAGAAAAGGAAGGATTTACAATACCGTAGATATAATAGAATCCAGCAACTTTTATGGTACGAGCACGTAATGCGAATGGAAGACGAACGATTGCCAAAACAGGCCTTAAACTATGTTGCATGGAAAACAAGAAGGATATGAAATCAACATTAGATGAAGAGAAGGAATCAGAGTAATAATGAGAGATAGAGCCATAAATAAGGAGAAATGGATCGACCGAAAGAGGTGGAGATCGAAATGCGGCAGAGGTTGTAAGACTGCCGTAAAGATAAGAATACTGCCTAAATAAAAGCGTTCTGGAGGTATTAAAAAAAAAAACAAATAACAAGGCGCCATCTTCAAATAGCTCTAGCTCACTTAGGAAGCATTTTCGGTGAACTGGATTAAATTTTCTAAGAAATCTCCGGTTATATATAAACCTAAACCTTAATACCATTACAAGAATTAATATTAAATTCAACTGTCTTCCATGTTGAACCACCTCGATTATCACTGCGCCGAGCTTTCGACGTCTTCTTCAGGGCTTCCGAGGTACAGTCTTCGAGCTCCCAAACACTACTACACGGATCACTAACCAATGCTTAGAGCAATACTTATTGTTAGAAGTTATTTAACAAATAACTTATAACAATAAGCCAATTTCCATAACCATTGCCATTGTTTAAGTCTCCTGGTAATTTTTCGAGTTATTTGCAGTTTGTTGTTAAAAAAATGCGTTAATTTTTGTTCTGAAAAATTACTAAATGAATTTCAATTCTACAAAAAGTTTTATAATCTTTAAACCTTTACGTACAAGTAAGAATATTTTAACTCGGATAAGTGGTTTCTATCTTGCTAAAAACATAGTTTTAAATTTAATCAACAAATATTTATAAGTGCTGAGCGGCTGTATCGCCGCAATCGTATACAGCGATAGACTGTCGAAATCCATATTCGAAATATTTGGTTCCGTTTCCAGCAAGATATAAACCATTTCTCCTTGTCAAAATATTCTTACTTGTAGTTGAAGGTTTAAAAATTATAAAGCTTTTTATAGAATTACAATTCACTTAGTATTTTTTTAGAAAAAAAATACCAAAAATCACTGATTACGGCATTTTTCAACAAAAAATTGCAAATAACTCGAAAAGGGAACATTTTTTGAAAAATAACCGGGATAAAAAAGTATTTATTTCGATGAAATGATAATTCTAAAAACGTTTTCTTGGTATAAGTTATTTGTTAATAACAATTTCCGGCCGACTATTGTAAGTACTAGTAAGAACGAGGAAAGAACACATGTTGAAAATATTAACACCTTTATTAATCCTCTGCATTCTTGCAAAAAGTTGGTTCTCTAACAATAATGACTAAATCTTTACACCTCCGCTTATGTATACTTGACCTATAATAACATGATAATGTCAATAAATAAAAAAACCTATTTTTATTTACCTAGAGAGACTTTACCTTTACAATGCAAACTCTTTAAAAAATGTAATTTATTGATTAAAAATATTTTTTTCAGAAAATTGTTGGGAGTATTCCCAGGAAGCTTATGCCCCATATGTGTTGACAGTCCATGTTACCATGTGTCTCCATTGCTACAAACACAGTATCCAATTTCACAGAATAACACAAGTAGCAGTCCTCAATACGAAAACGAAATTAGTAATGGTCAACCAGATAATACTTGTAATAACTGTAAAACTTATGATATGTAAATTGTGTATATTTGTAAATATATAGTTTTAACATTACGCGAAAACATTATTATTTTCTTAAGCTCTCACTCATATTAACTCCGGTACTATATCCAAAGCTCTTATTATTACCGATTCCCTTATTTCCATCAACACCATTAACCAGCTTTACACAGCATATCCAATTGCTCTCCTAATTAAAAAAGAACTAGCTATTCGTACAATGATGATAACAATGATGTTATTCTTAAACCGTCTTCTTCTGATGATGGGAACAAATCTACAAATATTCCACAAAATTTTCCCCAATAAGACCACCATCTGGAGGTACATGTGCATCAAATGGCTATTACAGTGTTTATCAAAATGTTAGAGGACTACGGACAAAACTTAATACCCTCTCTGAATCAGTAACAGCGAATAATTATGATATACTGGCATTTACTGAAACCTCATTATGTGATAGCAAAGAATATAGACGCATATGTGTCTATATTCTTTGGTGATAGTATAGAGCAGCGATACTCAAAGTGTGTTCCGTGGAACCCTAGGGTTCCGCGATACCCCTGTAGGGGTTCCGCGAGAATTTAGAAAAAAATTCAAAACACGTCTCTCTGGTCGACTTTTCTGATGCGGTGGCGTAGCACGATTGGAAAAATGGAACATTAGCTTAAAGTCGTTTAACGTAATGCAACATCTTCTACACAAGGCGAATGTTCGGAGGCAGTAAGCGCAGAGTATTCGTCAATTACCGATCAAGACGATTATGCAACGACGTCAAGTTCCACGATTTCAAAGGTGAAAGAAAGGACGTACCTATGATGAATCATATATCAGTTTCGGATTTGTTGATTGCAACGGTTCACGTCTGTGCATCCTATGTAGTAAACTGTTTCCTTATAGTTCCAAGGTACCTACCAAGTTGCGCCGACATTTAGAAACTGTACACCCCGAGTCTAAAGGTAGAAAGAATAAAAAAATTTTTCTAAATTAAAAAAAAACAGTTATTGGAAACTCAAAAAACTATAATGCATGTAACTCAAACTATCAATGAAAAAGCCACAGAGGCATCATATTTAGTTAGCTATCGCATTGCACAAGCAGGTGAAGCGCACACTATCGCTGAGAATTTAATAAAACCATGTGCGTTTGACATAACAAAATGTATGCTTGATGAAAAATCTGAAAAGCAGCTTTCTACTGTGCCGCTTTTTAACGATACTGTTTCACGGCAAATTCATGATCTGACAAGCTACACCAAACAAGAACTAGTTACACGTCTACAAAAAACACGATTCGCATTGAAAATAGATGAGTCTACTGATGTCGCTAGTTTAGCTATCTTGCTGGTTATCGTGAGATATCCATATAAAAGTTCTTTTGAACAAGACATGCTTTTGTGTTCACCGCTGCCCACAAACACAACCGGAGAGGAAATTTTTAATAAAATAAATATATTCTTTGAGGATAATAATCTAAGTTGGAACGATTGCATTGACATTTGTACAGATGGGGCCAAGTCGATGACAGGTAATACAGCAGGACTAGTGTCAAGAATAAAAAATAAAGCTACTAATTGTAGTTCCAGCCATTGTATCCTGCTTAGACAAGCACTTGCGATGAAGCAAATGCCGTCAAATCTAAAATTGGTTATGGGTAAAGCGGTAAAAATAATTAATTTTATCAAATCACGATAAAATCTCGATTGTTCTCATTATTCTGTGAAGATTATGGCAGCAAACATAAAACCCTGCTGCTCCATACAGAAGTGCGATGGCTGTCTCGGGGTAAAACTTTAACAAGGCTATTTGAACTTAGATCCGAGTTATAAGTGTTTCTTAGGTTACAAACGGACAACAGTGTTTCAGGCCTGTAACAAAATAACTGCCTGCAAAAGAAACTCATTGAGTTTTTTATCGATAACGACGAAATGTTCCAAGATGATGTATTTGAAGAATTGATCAAATATCTCATTTCGATGCGTGCATCTTTTGAGAAGTATGTTCCAGAAGAACATAACAGAACACAAAAATAAAACTGAATTTATGGATTTACAATGTCAAAGTATGTCAAACGAGATATACGAATCTCTTTAGAAATGTCATCAGGCACATGTATGGAGTCACTGTTTAAAACGACGCCTCTTAACGATTTTTGGTGCAGAGTCCGTGATGAATATCCAATGCTTGCCAAAATGGCTCTAAAAATTCTTCTTTTGTTCCCAACAACATATTCTCGAAGCCAGATTCTCAACATATGCAGCCACGAAACAAAATACCACAATAGACTGGACGCCGAACCATTGATGAGACTTCTAATGTCCTCTATCAAACCTGATATCAACCAATTGATGAAAAATAGAAAACAGTTTCATACCTCCCATTAGTTAGAGTTTTTATATTTAATATATTCCATTATTATACTTGTTATGTAACATTGTACTTTTAGTATGCTTATTAATACAGAATACACTTTTAAAAACTACTTTTTTATTATAAGGTTCCGTGAAGTATTTCGCTTTCCAAAAGGGTTCCGTCACCAAAAAAGATTAAGAACCGCTGGTATAGAGAGTAATGAACTAGGCATCTCACAGTACAATATATAGGTACCGCTGTGATAGATCAAGCTTAACCAGTTCATGTGAATGACTTGGAGGAGAAGAAATGGTACACTCCTCACTTAAAAACATGTATTATTTCAAAAGAATATTGCTCATCACAAAAATAAAAAATGGCTGCATCTAAGAAGGATTATGATTATTTTTCTAATTTGTGTCAAGAATTTAGGGATTGTTACAAAACATGTCATCAGATTCACCTAAATAATTTACAAACTGCTATTTATGATAAAAAAGGTTTTTGGAATTATGTAAATAATAAAAGAAAATGTTTTGATTTGCCAACACCCAATGGAAATAAACTGATAATCCCAAAATATAGCAAATTTGTTTAGTACATTTTTTTAATTTAACCTATACTTCATCTAATTTAGATAACGACTTACGTCATTATCTACGTCAGAGATCGAAGTTGACATAGTTGCCAAAAGTATAAAAAAATTCCTGACTCCATTTTAAATCAAATAGATTACATAATTATTGCAAAGTATTACCATCTGTTTACAACGACTATTTAAATTCTTACGTGACATTTTTGAAATTAAAACACACACTAATTTTTGTTCTAAAAAAGAACAGATTTTATTAGATAGTTAAAAATATAAAACAAGAGATATTCGCTTTAAAATTCAAAATAATGAAGTACAAAAAGTGTCACCACCGCAACTGTCAAATAAGTGTTACCAATTTATGCCAAAATTTTTACCTTCGTTTGATTAACAGTTACAGTGTGTTCCGAACAAATGTTCTTGATAAAAACGCTTTATTAATGCATGTATACAAATTAAATGAAACATATTATTGTGTATTTCTTCAAGTTAACATTAATAGAAATTTTTAAATATGATTTCTACGCGTATATAATAAAATATGTCTAGTGGCTGTAATGTCAGTGTACTCGGTAAAGTGGTTCTAAAAAGAACACACCTACACCCTAAATATTTTGTGTTGGTATCATGTGACGCCACAGGCTATGACGCCGATGACGTGCATCGTTATATAAATTAGATGAAGTGTATCTAAGATTGATCTGAAAGTAAGTTGTGGACCTGATAATCTTATACCTGTAGATGTATTCTGAGTTATATTTTTACCAAAAAATATTTAGTTTATCATTGAGTTCAGGTGTCTTTCCAGAGATATTGAAGAAAAGTTATATTACACACAGTACCATAAAGGTGGGTAATAGAGAAAATATTGAAAACTATCGAGCTACTATATTCTAAAATTGTAGTTTTCGCTAAACCTTTTGAAGGGATTGTAGCTGCAAAACTTGGTCCATTATTAAATCTTACTTTAATTGCCCGACCAACATGGTTTTATTCCAGGACGTTCTACTACTACCAATCTTTTAGTTTTACAAGAATTTTTGTTGGATGTTCTTGAAGGGTATGACCAGGTTGATGTAATTTACACCGACTTTTCGA
Source organism: Diabrotica balteata (assembly GCA_918026665.1). Classification (NCBI taxonomy): domain Eukaryota; kingdom Metazoa; phylum Arthropoda; class Insecta; order Coleoptera; family Chrysomelidae; genus Diabrotica; species Diabrotica balteata. The sequence continues at coordinate 160,354,217 of OU898277.1, forward strand.
AGGCATTCGATAGAGTTAATCATAGTGTCCTAATTTCTAAACTTAGTAATGCTGGTTTACATGGAAGATTATTGGGCTCCATGGAGAGCTATCTCACAGATAGAACTCAAGTTGTAAAAATTAACCAATTTTTGTCATCTACTATCAATGTAGCATCTGGTGTTCCACAGGGTGGACATTTATCTCCTCTTATTTTTAATTGCTTTGTAATGATATAAAAAACTGTTTTTATCATAGTAATATTCTTCTTTATGCTGATGATCTAAAAATTTATAGTCATAAAAATTCCAATAACTGTAGTTTATTACAGAATGATTTAAGTAGTTTATTGGACTGGTGTAACTGAAATGCTTTGAATTTGAACATAAATAAATGTAAGGTAATGCGATTTTATTTGAATACCATATTGGACCGAATATTTTAGAGGTAATCACAACATTTAAGGATCTTGGGGTAATTTTTGACCATACAGTAAGCTTCAGCGACTACTTTTCCTACGTTTCCAATAGATCCATGAAACTTTTAGGTTTCATGAAACGTAGCCTTTCTGAATTTGATAATATTTATTGTCTCAAAAATATTTACTATTTCCTTGTTAGATCGGTTTTGGAATATGGTAGCAATATTTGGTCTCCTCATTATAAATGCTACAAAGATCTATTAGAAAGAGTACAGAAAAAGTTATTAAGATTTATTGCTTTTAAATTGAGAATACCTGTAAATGAAATTGAATGCATTGTTTTGCAATCTTTACTTAAATGTCCTACTCTTGAAGAAAGGCGAATATTGCTAGATGTAGCATTTATATATGAATTAATACGAGGAGGCATTGATGCTAGTGCTATTGTAGAAAAGTTTTACTTCCGTACTCCCTGTAGAGACACCAGATCTCAAGACTTATTTTATTTAGAATTTCATAATCGAACTTATAGTGTAAATAAACCCTTACAGAGAATGTATAGAAATGGAAATAAATTTAATAGTATTGATTTTTTTCATTTATCACTAAGTACTATTAAGAATAAGTCGAAAATACCTTTTTATGTAATCACATTGTGTTTTAATAGTTTAAGCTAAATTAAGTTGATTTCTAAAAAATGGCAAGTCCGTAAATAAACTTCGACTTCGTTTAGGTCATACCCGACTTACCCACGGGCATATAATCGGCCACACTATTCCTACTTTATGTGACAATTGTAATGTTCCATTCAGTGTTAAGCACGTCCTTATAGAGTGTGTACGATACGAGTTGCAAAGACAGACCAACCACATCATCGGATCAACAAGTGAAATCTTCCGAGAAAAATATAAAATTCAACAATTGGTAAAATTCATTAAAGACATTAAGTAATATACTTAACAAAATTTAATATCTATAAGTCAATTATCTCATGTTATATATTAATATGTTATATGTTAATATGTCGCTAATAACCCCAGAGGTTGATGCGACAATGTTTGTAAATAAAAAAAAATTATTATTTTCTGAACGCAAAGGGAATTACAATATTTTGATTATATGAAATATTATTTTAGATGAGTTTAAACCACAATTGGTTGTAATGACAATTACATTTTATATTTTTTTTCAATTCGAAAATCGAAAAAGTAGTTTTAAAAAAGATCTCGTCATTTTGTCATTACAAATGCAAATACTCAAAATTTAGAGCATCTATCACCGTCATACATATGTCATGCCTTTGTTTAAGTATACTCTCAATAGTACCGGTGAAATGAAATCTACCTACAGATAAACACAATGTATAAAATATATTATATTTAATCATTTTCATTTTTTATCACAGAAATATCAACATTTTCCTTCTTATTCTTCGCATCAGTACATTTGATCATATGTTTCTCCAAATATTTCTTGTACGCAAAAACTTTCCTACACTTCGGACAACTGACGCAGCCGCTTCGGTGAGTGTGCATGTGGTCTTTCAAATGTTGCGTGGTATAAAACTCCTGATGACAAATTTTACACTCATATACACGTTGTTTGGAATGTTTACTTTGTACGTGTTGAGTCAAATTAAATTTTTCACGAAATTGCTTTCCACAGTGATTGCAACGGTACTTTTTAGGATGGTGCATACGTTTTTGGTGCTAAAAAATACAAATTATATAATAAAAAATATATATTTTAAAGCAAACTTTTTGCCATAATTTTATGTATAAGCAAACTGAATTTAACAAAAAACATGCGAAAAAATTGTTTTTATTTAGGGTAGTCTCACAGACGACGACGGCATGTCAGTCATTGTGTTCCAATATTCATATGTCAGGACTTAAGGGTTATTTATTTATTTATTCATTCATTTATTTATTGCAACGATAGAACCATTTACAACAAATAGTAAAAAGTAAAGATCATATACAATAAAAATCAGAAAAAATAACAAAGAAACAAGTAAACAGTTAAAATTTGTACATTAAAACAGTATATCAAATCACCAAAATAAAAAAAGTAGTATCACATAGTAAGTATCACATATCTAGATTAATAGTCAGATTCTTAAGTTGCCTTTTGAAAGCATTAATGTTTGGGCAGAAAGGATCCAATAGGAGGTCGTTGCAAGAGCTGAGCATTCTCGACAAGGAAAAATGACGAGCATAATCAGTCCTATAAAAAGGAATATAAAAGAGTGCCGTGTGCCATGTTCTATGTATTGTGTTTAAGTGTACATTGGCTAATAACGAGGGACAATTAATAACTATGTTTAGAATTTTAAACAAAAATATCATATCAGCTCTCAACCTGCGGTTCTTCAATGTATCAATGTTAAAATGAGACATTATTATAGAATAATCTATGAAATAATTTTCAGTATTTTTTATATTACTATGGGCTTTAAAAGCTAAAGATCTTAGAAACTTCCTCTGAACGCTTTCCAATCCATCAATGTATACTTGATGAAACGGGGACCAGACAACAAAGTAGTATTCAAGACCTGAGCGTACCAGAGAGCAATACAATAATTTGAATACAATAGGTGAGAGATCATGACTGTTACGATAAATAAAACCAAGATTACGAAATCTTGTTTCCTTAATTTTAAGAAAATGGCTTCTAAATGTCAATGCACAACCCAATAATACACCCAAATACGACCAAATAAAATACAAGAACATTTAGTTGGATTTAAGCTGAAACCATTTTGATTTGACCATAAACATATATTATTTACGTTATCTTGCAGGACCAACAACAGAAGTTAAAAAACAAGGGATCACAATGAGACCCTTGTGGTACACCAGAATAACAATGACATATAATTGTTAATAACTGGCTATGTAGGTCCCATCAGAAAACTTTTAATCCAATTACAATGGGGTCACCAAAGCCAGATGCATGAAGTTTGTGGACCAAAAGATTATGATTAATCTGGTCAAAGGCCTTTAAGAAATCACTGTAAACGCTGTCGACCTGAATTTTATTCTCAAATGCACCCAACAAGTATTGTTGGTAATTGACAAGGTTTGTTACAGTTGATTTCCCTTTAGAAAAACCATGTTGTTCATCAATAATTATGTTTCTGCAAGCCCAGATGGGATTTATCGATAACAATTTATCAAGAAGTTTCGGGATTGCTGATTGAATAGTTATGCCTCTATAATTGTTAACACACTAGCGATTGCCAGATTTATAGATAGAAAACTGTTTTTCTAATATTGTGGAAATACAGATGATGACAATGATAAATTGAAAATTTGTTGTAAAGGTTTACAAAGGGAAAAAAATACACTTCTTAATAAGTGCTGCAGGTATACGATCAGGTACTGAAGAATGTAGTTTTTAAACTCCTAATCCCCTCGAAAACATCAGCCAGACTAAACTTCAAAATCTGGAAATCCACACTATAGTCCAATTTAAAATTAGGTACATTATACTCACTATCATTATATGTACCTGAAAAATAACTCGCAAATAGATTGACTATTTCATCACCATTCTCAGCTATTACATCCCTACCTTTATTAGACGTTACATTAGGATAAGCACTAGACCCACGTGTAGTACTAACATACCTCCAAAAAGAGATTACTTGAAAGATTTGCTTGAATATTCTCTAAATAGTTCTTATAACATACTGCTTGTAATGATTTACATCTTTCCCTTAACACGGAAAATTCCTCATATGAGTTGCCTGATGCTTTAAAATTCCTGTGAGCTATTTTTTCTGTAAACCAAACTGGAAAGTTTAATGATTTAAACCGTTTGATAGGAACAAACATATTGATGGCATCATATAAATTATGGTAAACATTTTCTAAGCAGAAATTTATATCTGATTCATCTAATACCTTGTTCCAAGGAATTGATGCTAAATATTCATTTAAAACAATTACAATAGATTGATAGTAATTACAATTTTTAAAATCATGATAGAAGACATCATATTTAATAAACAAATTTAAATTGGCTGCATGTAACAATATAGTATAAGCTGAATGATGTTGCGAAGTATTCAATAAAATATCAGTTGAAATGAAGGGCTAAACATAAACAAAAATAAAAAATAGATTACCCGTTTCAAACTAAATTTTGATTTAAACCAGTTTTCGCATATGTCACACATGCATTTTTCAGAGGAATGTTTCCTAGATGTATGTACTTTCAAAAGCGTTTTCAATTTCGTTGCAAAGCTGCAGAAATTGCATGTATATGGTTTGTTTTGAAGATGAGATGCTAGATGGCGAGTCATGGACGTTTGACAACTATTCTGTTTTCCACATATATGGCAGATGTATCCCTTTAAGCCTTCATGCCGCGCTTTTATGTGTTTTTCCATAGCTGCTTTTGAAGAATGCCGAGAGTCGCACATATTGCACCTAAAATATATTAAAAAATAAAAAGTGAGATTTTTAGGAACAACAACACATACAACAAGTTTTTAAACAGCCTCAAATAATACCTAAAACTACAGACTAAATTAATATCCTTGCACTAACTTACTTAAAAACATCGGAGTGTTTCTTCATATGTGCATCCAAACTTTTAGGCAACACTAGTTTCTGGCAAATTGGACATCCTATTCTATGATTATACTCATGCTCAACAAGATCTGTTCTATTAGCAAACACCTATACACAAATGAAAAATCATTAATATAAACATACAGTGACACTGTACCTAAGTTCTGGTCTCGAAAAATTGTGTAAATGCAGCAGTCCTTAATACTTAAAGCTGTAAAGGCCAAGAGAAAGAAGGTTAAATAATGTAAAAATGTAAATTTTTGAACAGAATTGAGCAAGCGGGCAGGTTTTTTAAAATCCAAGAAAGATTTAATGAAAATGGACAAGGCATGTTGAGGGAACATATCCTTTATAAGAATATCGACGCAAAAGGCAACAAAAAGGTGCTGAGGAAATACCGAGCTATGTTCACAGAAGAACAAGAAGCAGAATTGGTTTGACACATACTAGATTTAGAGGTACGATTCTTTGGAGTCACCATGCCAGATCTGCGCTCATTAGCATACAACCTACAACCATGACAAAAAATTGCTGGCTAAGACTGAGGTTGATGGATTCAGACATCGGCACACTGAAATTAGTTTAAGGAAACCAGAACAGACTTCTGCCGCAAGGGCTCATGCATTCAATAAACATAACGTGACAAAGTTTTTTAATATCCTTAATGTTTAAGAAAAGCAATGCCGCCTTGTCCACAGGGTTATCAATGTTGACGAGACAGGACTCATAAGCTGTTCAGTCCAAGATTCTCGCTCAATAGAGATAGACGTCAAGTTGGTGCTTTAACATCGGCTTGAAATAGGTCTATCAACATTTGTTGTGTGTATGTCAGCTGGAAGGAACTTTATTCCGCCATTCGTGATTTTCCCAAGACTTAAAATGAAAACAGAACTTCAAGATGTAGCTCCACCTGGAACTATTATTGTCTGTCGCCCATCTGGATGGATGAAAAACAAGATATTCTTTCAATGGTTTGGACATTTTCTGACTCATACCAAACCAACAGCTTCCGAGCCAGTCTTGTTAATCTTAGGACGGCCATTCAACGTATGCAAAAAACCTGGCATTTATTGAAAAGGCAAGAGAGAGCTGCACCACCTTCGTTTCTTTATCATCGCATTGTAGCCTTAAAATACGGTCTTTGGAATTTTTCCTTTCTTTTTGATCTTTGTCTTGAGGTTTGGGGTGCCGTTCAGATATATATTCTACGTCCAGCATAGAAACTGTTCTAAAAAACAGTCCTGAATGTGTTGAAGCCCAGTTTAAAGTTTGCCGACTTCTTAGAGAAGTTTTTTAAAGGCAGCAAACTCAGCCACAGCAAAAATGAGTGTCGTTAGAGCAGCATTGTGCCACCAAACCAAAGCTGATTACATTGCTGCTGAATGCACTGATGTGCTTGTTTAACAGCTTAGACCTGATTACCAACATCGTGAAGCACCTCAAACTTTGTCTGTATTTAAGTCAAGTTAAGAAGGTGTGGGCCGACCTTTTGAACATCCACAAGATCAATCTGAGCCTGGGTATGAAATCCTACGGCAAGAAGGAGCGCTTCAACAAAGACCAACTTTCAGTTCAAAACTTAGACCTTCTTCCATCTCACAAATATGATCTTCCTTCACCGTAAGCCCAAGAGATACTATTCCATTACCAAAAACTAACCATGTTAAAAGATAAGCAGGAAAAAAAAGGAAATGCTACTGCTTTGACATAAAGCCCCATATAAATTGGAATTATAACAAACGAAAAAGGAAAAAGACAAAAAGAAAGGAAAAAGGGGATTTGACGGATTTTGAAGGCACAAAAGAAGAGAAAAATAAAAAAGGTTTTGACCAAAAGAAAAAACATACCAAGTTTTACAAGACACAGTACCAAGCAAAGCAGAAAAGAGATATCGGAAAAGGAAGTGGGGAGTAAGGTGCCACGTCACCTACAATTTAAAGAAGAATCTGACTTAGCAGAAACAGACTTAGCATCTACAATAAGCGATTTAAGCGACGCTGATTGTCTGTACTGCAGTGAATTGTATTCCTATTCAAAGGATTGTAAAGGATGAGTAATATGCTCTGGATGCCACCGCTGTGGCAGCTTGTTTCAAAAAAATTACTTTTGAATAAAAAAAAACTCCCTTAGAGTGGCCACTTTATCCGGGTCTCCCCTACACTATTCAAAGCACTAGTTCTTTATTCCTGCAGTAAACTGAATATCATGTAATTAGTTGTCGACGGTTCTAGGAAAACATGATACTTGAAGAACAAAAAATGTTTTGATTGAACATTGAATATCTTTATACAAAATAAAAATGCTTTTAAATGTTTAAATTCAACAACATGTAGATACAATACCTTTATCTAAAATATTAACACAATTTGACGAAACCAGACGCTATAACTTAAAAAATATTAACAATACCTCATTGCATTTAGAACAACAAAAAACAAACTCTCCATTATGGGATTCCTGATGATCTTGATAATCAAAAAAGACATCAAATTTTTGGCGGCATATATCGCATTGGTATATAAATCTGTCATTGTGTAACTCCACCGCTTGCAACTAAAAACAGTTATAACTGAACATTATTAAATATAAGACACAGTATTACGTCTGGTCACTACAGCAAATACTGTATACCAAACATATGAGATGCGCAATGAGACAGTCACGCTGATACTGCAATGTACGTGGCTTTCAAGTTGAACAATTACGCCTCTTTTATTTCATAAATAATGAACCATATGATAGCGCATTTATCTTCATTTATCAGTAAGTTTGTTTCCTTCTCCCTTCACACATGTTAAAATATTACACAATATAGCGACTACAATAAATAAAGAAAATTTTACTGAAAAAAAAATGTTTTTTATTTCCCCTGAGCATGTTTTGAAAAATGTATAGAGAATAAACATGTATACAGCACATATATACCAGTAAACAGCATGACGAAATTTTGGACATTTCATCCTTTCAATGATCCCACTACTATACATTGAATTAGAAGAAAAGTGAGAGTGGCCCAGACAATGATTTTTGAGATGGAATCATTGGATTGTGGAAAATCACATGAATGTGTATCATACTAATCATTCACTTACAGTAAGAATTTTCCAAAAACATTTGCGCCACTGTGAGTAGATGATTTATAAAATTGGCCCCTATATTCTTCCTAACTGACAAGTTGCCAGCACTTTTAGGGGATGTCCCACTGCTTACAGAATGTTATAGTTGGTTTCACATGGATGATACACCCCCACATTTCAAAGTTCATGTCACAACTTTTAATATATCCATACTAATGTGCTTGGTTCCTAGTTTTGGAAATACATCAAATATAAAGTATATACAGATATAAATGTCTGACAAGAATTGTTGGATCATGCTGAATTCAGAAAGTTGCCCAAGAAATTTGTATAAACTATATTGTCGGAGTTAAGAGAAACAGGTTTGTTATAGTGTGGGCATGGGCACTTTGAAAATTAATTGAGTACAGTTGCCTATGATGTATTAAATACTTTGAATATGGATGTTTTCGATTTATACACTTTGTAGTTCTGTAACTGAAATAAATAATAATAAATCTACAATGTTTATATTTTTTCGTATTAATTGAACTTAGGGTGTATTCCCAAATTTTGAACATAAAGATATGGGGCACCCAGACCCTATTTAAAGAAGGAAAGAGAATTAATAAGAATAGAATTTGTATATACATTGGCTTACATATACCGCTCTCTTTTAGCCTTTAGTTTTCTTGAGGATTGGCAAAACCAGTGATCACGATCCAGTCTCTTTGTTTTAATAAAAACCTTGAATTAAAGAGAAAAAACGGATTGTGATAAAGACCTTTTCTCTACATTTAAGAATTTAATAATTTTAATAGTCAATTTTATTCAAGTAATTAATGGCCATCACCTAACATACTTACTGCTGTACTTCCAGATCTTATTGATAAAATTTCATCACAATTATCACTAGAATCCTCCTGATGGATATCTTTAGCTTCTACAGATGATTTTTCATTCTTTTGAAATATAACTGGAGATGATTGGATTTGTATATTTCTAGAACTGATATTGCTATCACTTTCTATTTCATAAATTTGCTTTACAAGGTACATCACTAAAATATTGAACAATCAGATTCATTTCTTTTCAAATATATATTATAATTTACTTTATTGGATCCTGTTTGACATCTTCAGAATTATTTTCACAAAAAAGTTTTTGTAAAACCTTTTCTGAGTTATGAGCTGTTTCAATAAATGAATATATTTTATTAATGAAATCTACACAACTTAAACATATTATTGAAGGTATCTTGGGATTTTCTGGTATCTAAAAAGTAAGTTTTACTATACTGTCTGTAATTTTTGTATATTTGGGATAAAACCTTATATCTACCTCATTACATAAACCCTCCAGGCTGAGGTGTTGAGGCCCATGGACATATAAACAAAAGATCTTTATTTATATGTCCATGGTGTGGCCTGTCACTACACTCACATATGAAAGTACAAAATAAATTTTGTAATTTTTTATTGATAACATTGAAATCCTATACACTTTTTTCTATTCATAAAAATATTAATTTTCGCTGCAAATAATTGACAAAAAAAAGATATACTGAACTTGATATACATATATTGCTAATGATCCTCACAGGCCTCACCAGGTTTTTATGTAATTTTATTTCGCCCCTCTGCTGAAGGGGTTGATCAGTTGTATCATACCCATAATATCAGTAAGCAATTGAATTTATTATTATCTACATCAACTATACTGGAAATTCAAGAAATAACCACAATATATGAACCCTTTATTCCTAATACCATATAACCAAACTGTTCAAGCAATCCTTCCAAGATAAGGTCAAGAAGCTACAAAAAGAAAAAAATAAATTTGAAATCAAGGATTCATACCAGAAAAACCCAATAGGTATTTCGAAATTGGATTCATCCATTTGTCCAATGCACTAAATCAAATACATCAACTAATTATGTAATTATTGCTACTTATAATGGAAGGCAAGCAACTGATATTTCTCAAACAAAATGTAAAAGAATTTTGGTATACCTAATAAATCTTGACAACCAAGAGACAGATAATCTAGTTTATTGCTATAAGATCATTTATACTAATTATGCTGGTGGAACTATGCTAAAAAGGTTAATACTTACATTCAATCCAATGTTTAATATCCTCTCCCTAAAACGTCCTTCTATAAGTAAATTCTTTTCATTCGAATGTAGACAAAATCGACACAAATTAGTTAGATTATCCATCGCTTTATATACAAATTGTACAAAATTTTTAACTAAAATAAAAAAATTTCATCCCTAACCCTAACCTCTATAAACAAAAACAAGATTATTTAAGGTTGATATCACAGAATACTAATCGTGTTTAGTGTTCTGTGGTTATATTTATACCAAAGAATATAGGACGCTTATTATAGACGCTTATATAATAAGCGTCTATATTCTTTGTTTATACAGTACAGCTGTAGCTGATCATGGATTGCAGCTGAGACCAGGCTGAGACTGAGTTTGTTGCGTATTGTGTCAGTCAGTAGTTAGTGTAGCTCATGAAGAGTTTGTGGATAATTAAATTTTAAGATTACCATTACAGGAATTCGAAAAAGTATTCTAATTATTGGTAAAATAAAAAAGTTAAGTCTTTACGAAGTCTTTGGTTTAATTTTAAACACTTGAAAATAGTTTTCAAGCAGGGACAATGTTTGAAAAAATTGCGCCGATACAAGATTCAAATCTTGTAGGTATAATAGTTTATATATCAAGAATTTCCTTAACCTATGCAATATTCGATCACCTTTTACTTAGCAAACCATCTTCTATTGAAAATTCTTCGATAAGTATATTAAATATATAAAATCAAAGAAAATAAGAAAATACATTGAAGACTGATAGAAAATGCAATCGAAAACAGGAAAAACTATAAGGAAAACAAGGAAAAGCATTAATCATTGGGAAGAAGCAAATCGTTGCTCTAACAAACGAAAACACCAGAATTACAGACAGAATAATGAAATAATACAACTCGTACTAACTAAATTCTACAGCGAACTATTACAAAGCCCCTGACACAACTTGAAGAAGTAATGAGTAACCAAGAAGATGTACAAAGAAGTCCTTCCGAGAAGAAGTAGAATCGATAATTGCAAAAATGAAAAGCGGTAAATCAGCTGGAATAGATGGTAGTATACAGTGGAACTGCTTAAATACGCTGGCAATAAAACCTGGAAAATCTTAGCAAGCATATTTACGAACTATCCTAAGATCGAGATGCATATAAACTACAGATCTACCTCTACCAATCAGTACCAGTAGACCAAGTCTACTACCAATCGATATATAAAGATATTCACAAAGATCATCAACAACAGATTAACAAACGCATTAGATGCTGCACAGCCGAGATAACAAGCTAGGATTCAGAAGTGGATTCAGTACCATAGATCATATTCATACACTTCGAGAACTAATGACTAGAGCTAAAGAATATGAAATACCGCTAACATTAACCTTCATAAATTTCGAGAAGGCTTTCGATTCTATATATATCCAATACAGTAATAGACGCTTTGAACAACCACGGCATTGACCAACCGTACATAGAAACTTTAGCAAATATATGCAGACAAGCAAACGCTAAGGTAAAAATTTATGAAAACACTCCAGAATTTCCCACTACCAGGGACGTCCGACAAGGAAGACGCAATATCACCAAAGCTTTGTACTGCACCTCTAGAAAATATATTCAGCAAAATGAACTGGCAGAACAAAGGCCTATCTATTGATAGAGAATACCTCAGCCATCTAAGCTTTGCAGACGACATCATACTGATTGTTTATAATCTTGCAGAGCGGCAACAACTTATAAGCGACCTAAATGCAGCTAGTAATGAAGTTAGCATAAAAATGAACTTGGCAAAAACAAAAATGGCCATGTACAACGAGCTAGTGGATGTCATAATAAGATATAATAATAAACAACACTGCACTTGAACAGTAGACGAGTATGTATATCTGGCACATTAATACATAAATCTGTCTCCTTACTTCCAGAAATCAACAGAAGAATGAAACGAGCTTGGACATCTTTTGGTAGAAATGTAGTTATATTCAAATCGAAGATGCCAATTAACCTGAAGAAAAAAGCATTTGATCAGTGTAAATACCAATCATGACATACGACTGCGAAACTAAGACACTAAAGAAAGAGATAATATCGAAACTCAAAAATCAAAGGTCGATGGAGCAATGCATGCTAGGTATAAAAAAGAGAGATCGAAAAAGAATAGAATGGATCAGACAGAAAACCAAGGTTTATTGATGTAATCCATAAAATTAAATACAGTAGACTCCCTCTTAACCGGTCCCACATTAACCGGCCGTTGTATTAATCGGTCACTCTCCCTTCCTATTATTTTGCGTGCGAGACGATCATCAAGTGCCGCTTGAGGATCGTTCTCTCGCCCCGGTTGTCAGACATTGTCAGCATTGTCCCTCCTCTAATCTATGATTGTCAGTGCTGTTTTTGCTTTCGAGGATGATTGAATTCGTCTTATGCGAAAATGAGTGTAGAAGCGTAAACGTATGTTGAGACGATGGAAAAACGCCCTAAGTGTGCTTAAATGGATCGACAAAGGTGAATCAGTAAAGACAATTTTGTTCAGAGGAACAATGTTGGTTGTGTCTCCGGAGGCGTGTCAGGCAGCAGAAGCTGACAGCCGTGCCGGACGCATTTAGAAATTCGGAGAGAAATACTTGGAAATTCCAAGTGTGGGCAAATCCGAATTTCTAATTGACTCGATGCAGGGAAATTCCACTTTTGCTACATAAAACAAAGGATTTGTTTTATATAAAAGCAGATGGAATTTCTCTCATCGGTCAGTCGAGCTTGCCTCTTCTTCTGGTAGACCTAGTCGGTGCTATTATTGTTCCGACTAAGCTATTGTTTTATTTCTTATTTCCTGATAACCATTTATATTTTATTATTGTATACTCAGACCTTTTCAGGTTAGAATATTACTTTGACTTATATTTGTTCATATACTGATTATTTGATATTTTATTCAATTATTTTGATTGTTTATTTTTCTTGTATTTTGTATCTAAGTTGTTCTTCCGTAAGTTAAGAACACTTAGAAATATTTACCTTACTTTTTTCTATTTTATAAATTTTGATTTTGTACTTGTGTCAAAATAGTTCTTTCCGGTGAGTCAAAGAACTCTTAGAAATATTTCTCTGATATTTGACTTGTTAATTTTATTGTGTGCTAAGTCTTTCTTTTCCGGTAAGTCAAAAGAACACTTAGAAATATTTTCATATCATTATTGCCATTATTATTTCCGATATTATCTAAGATATTTTCTTAATATATTTGTCTCTTTTATTTTACCATTTCATGCTGAGTTGTTTCTTCCGTAAGTCAAGAAACACTTAGCAATATTTCCATATCTTTTCTGTATTTGATTTTCTTATTTTCTTTTCTAAGCCGTTTCTTCCGTAAGTCAAGAAACACTTACAAATGTTTGTATTATTATTTTACTATATTTGATTCTACTTGTCTGTTTTCTGTTCTAAGAAACACTTAAAAATATTTCCATACATTGTTTCATATTTACATATTTCATTTATCTATATTTCTGTCTTAAGTTGCTTCTTCCGTAAGTCAAGAAACACTTAGGAATATTTCTGCACTTTTCTGTTCTTTTATTCTTGTGTATTTTACTTTCATTCTAAGTTGTCTCTTCGATCCGTAATCCGAAATCCGAAATGTGGATCTACCGGAGAATACTCAAAATTTCATGGACATCGCATACCTCAAACGAAGAAGTGCTGCATAGAATAGGCAAGGAAAGAGAACTTTTTAACACAGTTAAAGTAAGAACAACATCATACCTAGGCCACATACTGAGAAATAATAATTACCAATATGCCCAACTTATAGTGAAAGGAAAAAATCGAGGGAAAGAGAGGCCTAGAAGGAAAAGACTATCATGGCTCAGAAAACATCCGACAATGGACAGGGCTAATTATTGAACAGCTAATAAGAACAGCTGAAGATAGAGAAGAGTTTAAAATGTAGTAGCCAACCTCCATTGAGGAGAGGGCACTTTAAGAAGAAGAAGCAGTATTAACACGTTTACCAGCGACAAGCAAAGATGGTCAACACCCGATCAAATTCCGGGGACAGGAAGAAGTCCGAAGAGCCGGCGATGGGTCCTACAGACCCAAATGCCCCCTCTCGACAACAGTTGAATGTGGGGAAAACTACAGTGAATGAGTAGCGAAGGGATCGCGTTCAATCGAGGATTTCTAGCGCCCAAATGGAATCAGATAAAAATCCAAGAACTAGATGCACTAAAAAAAAACGAAATTCGGGATAGTAGATGAAGCTCTTTGGTTGTGGTTCTTCAAGAACGGCGAAGGGGCACACCTTCTGATCTGAGAAAGGCTTTATGTATATACAGCAAAATTATAGACAGAGGCGAATTTATTGCAAGTGAAGGTTAGCTGACTCGCTGGATGGCACGTCACGAAGTTAATTATGCACACGTAGTGGAGAAAACATGTCGCGGACGCTTCAGGTGCAACTGATTTTACCTACAAGTTTGTAGGAATTGTAAGTGGAAAAATTAAACCCGAACAAGTATATAACATGATGAGGGTCTCAATTTTAAAATGCTTCCAGAAAAAACATTTTTGGAAAGTCATTGAAAAATCGACTTCTGGATTTAAAAAGAATAAAGACCGCATTACTGTTGTTTGGTTCAAATGCAGCAGGAACACACAAAATTCATCTTTTCGTTGTTGGTAAGTCTAAACCGAGTACATTTAAAAATTTACACCCATCGTCCCTCCCCGTATTCACAGATCACAAAAATCAGCATGGATGAGCGCTGATATATTCAAAGAATGGTTTGAGCTTGAATTTGTTTCTAGAGTAACGCGCCATCTTAAGAGAGTAAATCTTCCCACTAAAGCATCCTACTTCTGGATAATGCTTCAACTCATCCTGGAAACCTTACATGTGCGACAGATGACAAAAATTATCTTTTTTTCTCCTAATGGACAAGCTTTGTGCAACCGATAAATCAAGGGTGATTGAAAGCTTGAAAAGACGATACAGATGTAAATTACTGTCAGAAATTTTACAACGCGCAGAAAGTGAAGATCTCAATCTTATTCATTATGATCAAAAAAATTATAAAGGACGAAATTTACATGTTCCAAGAAATTCCTGTTTCTACTTTCGTTAAGTCTTGGTGAAAACTTTGGGCCAACATTGAGGAACTTTTTGAGTGTCAACAATCACACGAAAAGATTAATTCTACATCATTCTTCAAGATCTCCAAACGTTATCCAAAATGTCCAATTGCAGGCCGAAGATATTAAAGAATGGATGAACGTGACGAGGAACTTGAAAAACGAATTTTTGACAGACAACGAAATAATTACACTAGCAACAGATGAAGAGCCCTATGAAAATGAGGAGACTGATGATATTGACGGAGAGGAAAAGGTCGGCCACACCGAAGCGACGGCTGCAATGGAGGTGCCATTGAAGTATATTGAACAACAACCTGGTCCATCTTCAATAGATGTCTTGGTTTTAAAAAATGGAGATATATAGCTTTTAAACATTCACTTAATGTCAAGAAACAGAAGAAAGTTACCGATTTTTTTTAAAACAAGTTTGTAAAATATTTAAATATGTATACCTTATGTACATAGAAATAAATAGTATTTTTCAACTGTATACTCCGTGATCTTTATTTATACACCTTCCTGTATACGTTTGATATATGTATGTATGTACTTGATTTTTCTAATGAAAATGCCTGCACATCGGATTTAACCGGCCAGGCTCTGGTCCGATGTGGCCGTTAAGAGGGAGTCTACTGTATTTTAAATGGCAGTATGCGGGACATTTAACGAGAAGAATTGAACAAGAAGACGGCCAAATTTAAGATGGAACTATGACATAAGGAAACAAGCCGGTACAACATGGCACAGAAAAGCGAATTTTAGACAATCGTTGGGCAGATATGAAGAATTAATATGTAAGGGGATGCTACACCATAATCGGTAGAATATGCTAAGATTGAGGATGATATAAAATCAGAATGAATCTGCTGCTTTGACTTCAAAATTCGCGTATGAATCAAGCGGCTGGTGGATATGAGTGGTACAATAATTAGTGCATGGTTTTATTTTTCTATAAATAATAAGATGGTTTTTTCGCATTTCTTAAAGAGAAGGGGAACATAACGTTCGTTTTTCATTCCTCAGATATTCTTGATAATCTGAGAATCTTAATATTGTTTTTAAGCCATGATTTAGGTGACATCTTAATTACAATTTACTATTTTTTTGGAATTAACCACAATTTTAGTTTAAAATATGTTTATTTTGATGTTTCAATTTCCACTTCGGAAATGGAAACCGAAACGTTGAAGTGAGGGGGTGGACTTTAGTTGCTAGGTAAGGAGCTATAGGTGTATCTATAAGCACGACTGCTCTGGGAGGATTGCGTGCTGATGGACCATTCCACCTGAATTCAACACACGTCAGGGCATCCTCAAAGGAATACGGCCTGGTACTGTCTTTAGAAGATTTGTTGGCAACTGCCCAGTGGAAAACGGAATCTTGAATTATTGGCGTCGTCAGGTCATTTAGGTTTTAACAGATTTACCACCTCCTTCCCATAAAAAAATCTATCAATATACAAGTCTCCGGAACTTTGGCCGATTTCTGCTATACATAAGCTCTCAGCCAATCACTGATAAACCTTTTTTTGGCCTTGTTACACCCAGGACTCTTATATCAACGCTAAAGCGAACCTTCTTATAGCAACAACATGTTCTGCCTAAGCTGCATCACTGTGTTGAAGATTCGCCTGTAGATCCTTGGTTGAGGTTATAAATATGGTTTGACTGTCTGGTAATTGACCATAGTGTAGATTTCTGTGTATTTTGCGTTTGGGTGTATGTGTCTGTGTGGGCGTGCACGTATTTAAGTGTTTCATAAGCAATCAAATAATCTACAGTTATTCCTATGTCATGTTCTCAGTTGATCCGTGGAGGTTTATTTTATTCACACCTGTCCTATTTTCCTATATAGCTATAAGACGTTGCCTATTAGCAATTGGTACGCGCCCTGTCGGGGAGGACAACTTCCCAACCCAGAATTACAATCTATCGAGTTACTGTCTCTAAATAATTCTTAAACCACGAATAAAAAAAAGAACTTAACAAAAAACTTTATTTTATTACTTATACTATAAAGCAGTACAAAAAGTTCAAATTTATTTAAAAAATAACAATATTATAATCTATAAAAACAAGTACAAGTAAATATAAAATTTTATACTGTATTTATTACTTTTAATCTCTCACGATCTCTTTCTGAGTTAATACTCAGGTACAAGTTCTAATATTTTTTTCAAGGCATTTTGGCTGTCTTCGCTACTGTTATTGGATACTTGGAGATCCCAATATTCAAAATCATCCAAATTACATTCTGATGGAGCATCATCTACATCTAAAACAAGATATTGTTGTGAGTCACATACCCCTAATTGCGGCCTTGTGCGTTTGAAAAATCCAAAAGCCTTTTCGTGCCAAACTATGATCAAAAGATGACATTCGAGAATTTCGAATTTTCCCGAGAATTCAAGCGCTGTAGGGTTATGTTTTTGAGACAATTCGTTCTCATTATATAAGCCAGCAGGGACAGGTTCTGAGATTATTAACAGCGATTCTATTGTAATAAATTAATAAATTATATATTTGTAATTAAGTGATTTTGAAGAGCTCCTGAATATCCAAAATTTCACTGATGAAAACAATGAAAATGGTAGAAACAACGGAGAACATGAGTATCAAACGGTCGAATTAGAAATACCCCCACCAAGCATGGAAGAAATTACACATGCCGTAAAAACGCTTTAAAATGATAAATCCCCTGGTCTAACAATATTGATGCCGAGCTAATTAAAACAGGCGGTCATGAACTCATAAGTAAAATCCATCAATAATAGAAATGGCCTGGCAACAAGAAATAATGCCGAAAGAATGGTGTGGTAGTATTATTGTACCAATACACAAGAAAGGAAAAAAGGAATCATGCATGAATTACAGAGGAATCTCATTAATCAACACTACATATAAAATATTGGCTTCGATATTATTAAAAAGATTAGTGTACCATACGCCGAAGAAATAGTTGGTGACTACCAGTGTGGTTTCAGGTCTGGCAGATCGACTATTGATCAAATATTTACAATAAGACAAATGCTTGAAAAGTATTGGGAATGTAATCACGACGTGCATCAGATTTTTATAGACTTCAAACAGGCTTATGATTCAATTAATCGTGCAACATTATGGAAGGCAATGATCGAGCTCGGCGTACCCAAGAAACTAGCTGCGGTAACACAAATGTGTGTAAGTAACTCTTTTGCACAAGTTAAACTAGGGGGAAAGATATCAAATGCTTTCTGCGTAAATTCTGGACTGAGACAGGGAGATCCTTTGCGATGACGTAGACGCAGTAGCACAATCAATATTAGAAATTAAGGATATTTTCTCGAGCTTTGAAGAAGCTGCATTAAACATTGGTCTAAAAATAAATGAAGACAAAACAAATACATGGTCATCTAACATTACTATAAATGATCACAGGTTCGAAGTGGTTAAAGAATTTAAATATCTAGGAGCAACAATCACAAATGACAACAAATTAGAGCAAGAAGTTGAAACGAGAATAATGGCAGGAAACAGATCTTTCTTTGCAATGCAACATCTAATGAAGTCAAAACTTCTTTCACGAGCTACACAAAATCCGGATATATAAGACCATAATACGACCAGCAGTCGCGTAATGGAAGCGAAACATGGACGCTAACAAAAAGGAAAGTAAATAAATTGCTAGTGTGGGAACGTAAAATTCTTTAGATGAAATATGGCCCTTGCAGAGAGCGTGACAAACGAATGGAGCGGCAGATACAATAACGAGCTAGTCTCTATTCGGAAAAGAAAATCTAGTCGGATATATAAAGGCCAATAGACTCAGATGGGCAGGGCATGTGATACGCAGTAACGACAATCGCCTTATAAACAATGTGTTCTGGGAAAGGCCAGATGGAAGAAGGTCTGTAGAGCGGCCTAGAAAAAGGTGGAAAGATACAGCCAAAGATCTAGAGAAAATGGGAGTTCGACAATGGGAATTACTGGCATAGGACCGACAAACATGGAAGGCAACAGTAAACGCAGCAAAGACTCACAAAGAGTTTGTAGCGCTATTGATGATGATGATGAATTAAGTGATTTTGAGTTAAAGATATTTATAGTTAAACCATGTTGTGCACATTGTAATATTTACCTTTTGTAAAAATCCAGCCTCTATCTTTTCTGACTTCAATATCAGCTGATATTCTTATACTTTTGACAAGCTCTCCATACGTCTCCTTAAACCACTTAATGTCTGTTTTTCGTCTAATATCACAAACTATCCAAATTGGCACATCAGACACTAAAAGAATATGAAAACTGTGTCATAATTTTTTCTGAAGCTATTTTCTTGTGGCATTGTAATTAATTACTATAAACTGGAATAAGCCACAATTAAAGATAAAAAATACGTTATTGACGTTTCAATTTCCACTTCGGAAATCGTTCTCAAAATACAAACAGTAAATTAAACAAATTTTGTTTTTTTGTTACATAGTGAAAAATTCTTCTAATAATATTAATTTTATCTGACTCATTTATATTGACAATTCAGACATACATTATGCATTTTAATAGTAGACGACTTTAAAATGATATTGCCAATATTGTTGAGTTGCGCTCCTGGGACGACTTTACTTATAAGATAGTTCATCGATTACATGAAATCAACTTTAACTTGAGATAACCGTCAAAAAAATCATACATGCTAGATTTTTTTTGACGGATATTCTCAAGTTAAAGTTGATTTCATGTAATCGAATGAACTATCTTATAAGTAAAGTCGTCCCAGGAGCGCAACTCAACAATATTGGCAATAACATTTTAAAGTCGTCTACTTTAAAATGCATAATGAATGTCTGAATTGTCAATAATAAATGAAGTCAGATAAAAATTAAATTATTAGAAGAAATTTTTTCACTATGTAACAAAAAACAAAATTTGTTATTTACAGTTTGTATTTTGAGAACGATTTCCGAAGTGGAAATTGAAACGTCAATAAACGTATTTTTTATCTTTATTGTGGCTTATTCCCAGTTTATTAGTAATGTGTCATATTTGGTTCACATTGGTCTTTTTCTTGTATAAATTCAAGGTACTTTTATTTTATATGACATTATACCAACCTTTGTCACAAGCTGCTTTACAAAAAATGCCAGGATCTTTTTCCCTTATTTCTTCACTCCACTTTATCATGTTGTGCCTATGAATTTCTTTGTATGGTCCATCACTTAACAATTCTTCTAAATCTAAATTGTGATCTCTAGCATAAACTCTTTTAAGAGGTTCTGATATTCGAAGAAGACAACACTTGTCTTCTCCTAGCCTAAAAACAAAATGATCCTTATGTACAGTTGCGGTCACGGAATGTTTACAGGTTCACGTATCTAGGAGCCCATTTTTTAAATTTTTACTTCGTTTAAACGCACCTTTTACGTCAAAGTGACGTTGCCAGTGGTGTACTAGCTAGAATAGGTAGATTAAAATTAAAATATCAAAATATTTTACAAAATGAAAAATATAGAAAACAGTTTTTTTGAATAAAATGGATTATGATCTTAATAACGAAAATAAAGAAGTCTTTTTTTTAATATGCATTTTATTTTAAATCTATTTTATATTAAATAACGATAAACAATGATAAATAATAATTAATATTTGGTGGAAGCCCCATTCTTGTCAATACAATTTTGCAGTCTTCTGTTCATAGATAGCACCAATCCCCTCATGTTATAGTTAACAAGCTCTTCCCATGCCTGCTCAATTGCTTCCCATAATTCAATTCTATTCCGTGGTCTAAGGTTTCTTTCATTTAGTTTCTTTGTTAACTCTGCCCACACATTTTCGACGGGGTTAAAGTCTGCACTACGGGAAGGCCACGGAAGAACATTAACATCAGTTTCTTCTAGCCATTCTCGAACAATTCTACTCGTATGCACCGGGCAATTGTCATGTTGGAAGATAAAGTCGTTGTTGGGGAATCTCTGGATCACCGATGGCAACATTGTGTGCTCAATAATATGTTTGTAATATAATCCTGTTAACTTCTCCTCTACATGATAACAAACGCCCGGGCCTTCGGCACTTATCCATCCCCATACGTTGACAGAGAATCCTCCACTATTTCTTAAATGATGCGTATACTGTTCATCATACCTATGATTTCTCGGCCTATAAACTCTTATTCGACCATTATTATACGACTGAAATACTTTTTCATCGGAAAATACAACCCTAGACCAAAAATTCTCATCGCGGTTTATAAATTCATTACAAAATTCAACTCGTCTCCTCTTGTGATCCTCAGTCAAAAAAGGTTTCCGTGCAGCTACACAATTTAGCAGTCCACTTGCTTTAATTCTTCGACGTGCAGTGCGAATACTGCCTGGAAACGCTGCCTCTTCTCTTGCCTTTTGAGCTGTGCAAAAGGAGATTCTCTCAAATAATCTACTAACATCTCATCCTGTTGATCTGTGGAAATCTTCTGCCCTCCTGAACCGCCCAACCGTGCTATAGAGTGAAAATTATCCCATCTTTGTTTAATCTTCCATATGCACATATGACTCACGTTCAAATCAGCAGCAACTTGCCTTAGTGACCAACCTTCTTCGAGTTTGGCAATTGCTCTTGCTTTTTGCGCATAATTCAAATGTATTCTAACCATTTTGGAAGAGTTTAATATACTTTTATTTTATTGTTGAACACTCGCGAAAGCATTGACGTTTTGAAATTTTTTGACTTTGACATTTATCAAATCCGTACGACACTGCAATTTTACAGTATTACAATATAAAAAGTAAGGTGTAAACTATTCCGTGACCGCAACTGTACATGTTTCCTTAAAAATATTTGGTGATCATCAACATACTTGATTTGTACTTTGTTGTTTCTTGTAGGATTCTTAAACCTAGAACCACAAGATATAATTGGTGGAATGATTTTCACAAAGTCAGGTCACCGGCGATCCAAAAATATTTTACAAAATAAAAGACATTTAAATCTTTTTATTTTTACTTTTTATTTAAAAGACAATTTAAATAAAAAATTTACTAAATGATTCGATTTCTAATCTGAAAATGTATTGTTAGATAACAATAAGCAAAACTAATAAACTTACTTAGTTAGTCAAAATATAAAAGCACTTATATTAGAAGTATAATCTTTGGTGAATTGACACACACACAGAGTATTTGGTCTGCACAGAAAGGCAGTCAGGGTCCTTGTTGGTTTTGGATTTAGGGAGGCCTACCATCAGGCTTATGAAAGATCGGGAATTCTAACTATACCTACATAGTACATTCTAGAAAACCTTTGATTCATGAAGAGGAATATCATCTTTATAGAAGTCACAAAGATCAGCATGGTTATTATACTAGGCACAAACAGAATATGATACCAGCATATTGGCATTTGAAAAGGTGTCTATGATGTTTCTGAAGTCAAATGGTGTTCCTGTTAACCTAATTTGGATGATTATATTGCAGTAATCTTAGTTTCATTTTGAATAATATTTGTTCTTCCTTTCTGTAAGCAATAATGCTTATTAGTGGGTGAATTGATGACTCTATTGAATGTTGTTACTTCATCATTTTAACATTTATTTGTGAATAAATCAATCTTATTATTAAATGATTGGTTATAAGTTGTATAATTGTATATAAAGTTAATACATAATAAGGATGATATATATGAAAAACAGTTTTGAAGGGATAATTGGTAATACCTAGTGCATATTTGCATGGGAGCAGATTTTGTTGCTTGTATCTATCGAGCTAATTACTTCGAGTATTGGGAACAATTCACTTAAATGAACATTGCATAAATGATACCCAATATGTTGTTAAATGCAACAGTTTAATAAATTGCATAAAAATTGTGAAAAATAGCTAATTACAAGTAAAAAATACTCATTAATCATGGTTTCAAAATACAATTGATATTCTGAATAGTATAATTTAAATTGGGCTAGTAAAATGGAATATATCCTAGCAAACACTATTAAGGAATACTAAGAAAGTTTTATTCATGGAGAAAGTTTCTTGACACAACAGTAAAACTTTATCAAAAGATTTAATTTATGCATAAGAATATCAACGACTTAGTTAATACTTACATACATTTAAGTTTCTCACATAAATAATCTTTCCCAGATTTTCTTTTGCCGCTAAACACTAAAATGATTTTCGGGTTTTCCATTTTCAAAGTTTTAATGGTTTTAATTAGTAAAATAAACAATAAACATCACTGATTTATAGACAACACCTATTACATATTGATTAGTTTGGAGTGTATACACAACCGAAAGTATTTATGCGGAAAAATAGCGATGCATCCAATTTTATAGTATTTTTATAAATACATATAGTAATATATTTTATACATCTAAAGTATTAACTACAAATATATATGCATATTAATATACGATCTTCAGGAGTTTGGAACGAAATTGGGTTTCAAAGTTATTAATCATTTTTTTCTTTTCGTGCGTATAACTCTTGGACTATTATACACGATGCCAGCTTAAGCCAAGTTTATATCGTTTAGATGCAGGGTAATTTCTGAACCTAAGTATTATATTCTATCCAATCATATTGAGTTCTCTGTATTAATACTGTTAAATATAGTACTTTGTGAAACTATATTTAGTTGACATTTCTATTATCAGTTCTTGCACTTATGACGTTTGTCAACGGAAAGTTCCCCTTCCTCTCTTCATTCCGCATTCGACTTCGAACTTTTAGCCGGGTATACCAGTTTTTTTATAGACCTTAACTTATTATTAAAACTCGTTCTATTTCAAAACTTAACACGTTGCGTTAACGTCAGTGATTATAATTTCATTCCGATATGGCTCAAAAGTTCAACGAAATTAAGCAGCAATTAGATGTAGCTTTGCGCGATAATTCTAAACCCTGGACCCCTATTCTATCAGCTGCGGAACAAAAAACTGGCCTAGATAGGGTTTATCTAGCTTTAGGTAAGAACTTAATTATTTTTTAATTGAGGAAGATTTTTTATATCAACTTTTTAAGAATTAATTATAATAATCACTGTGTGAATAGGTGACCTTGGTTATCAACTTTTTTTAATATTTTAATTCACCCAGGAGAGTAATTAATTATAAAAAATGTTGACTTTCATAATTTTGTGTTAATCTTAAAATTAACCTCATTATACTAATGGTTAGTACAATTCTTCTCAAAATATTCAAAACCCATGAATTTATTGCTTATCCTAAACTTCACTCCACTTTATTTCTTTGTATAATATGGAGGGCTAGACAAGGGGTATGCCACATTTACATTACATTTAATATAAGTAAATTCCAAAAAAATAATAGCCTAAAACAGTATGTTTAATTGATGATCTTTCAAATAAGAGATTATTTTAATATATTCTGTTGTCTACTGAAAATTTGTCTTATCAGCCAAATTTAAAAAGCAAATTAATTGAGATGTTTTTCACAAATATAACTTCATTCATTAATATTCATTCTATTACAATACATTTAATTCTCCATTATTTATTGATTCCTGCAGTAAAACCTGTAAATTTTAATACTTCATTAAAATTTAAAACTTAAATTTAAAAAGTGTAAATGATAATTTCCAAATATGTATCTTCTATGAGAATAAAATCTACATTGTGTAGTGAGACTGATTAGGAACATATTTCTCCACCATTTGAGTTATAATTGATGTTTTTCAAGACATTATGTTTTTATGGACAATATTATACTCATTTAAAGTTTATTTTTTGACTAGATTTCTACATTGAGGATTTGTGGTATTGTGCTTGATTGATTTCACATGCACCAAGTTTTAACTTTTTTTATAGGCTGGTTGATCTTTCACACTTAGTTTTTGTATTATTCTAATTATTGACTGTATTCACATCACTTCATATTTCGTAAGATGTCCAACACACCTCTGATATGACCAATGAATGTTCAAAGATGTGGCAGCCATAGATCAGTGGCAATCAATCCTCATCAAAACACCAGAAATATTTAATTTCTAATTTAACTGAGCCACCACTGTGCTTTAGAGGACATGTTAAGCTGTAGCTCTCAGCTAAATAACTAGATAATTAACATTAAAACCTAACCCAGAAGGTTATTTGAATGGAAAATGTATAATAAGTGTATTGGCTGCAGAATGACCAGTTATTCCATAGAGAATATTAATTACAGTTAATTTTTCACAAATTTTTCTATACCTATGTTGTTATTTGATCCAAACATATTTTAAATGTTTTGTAGCAATATTAACCATCTTATATCATCAATATTTTTCTTGTCATTGGCTTCAAGAAAGGATTATTTTACTTTTTACTAAAGGTTTTTGCTGATTGCTACATGGAATTTATGGAAAGGATTCTCTATATGTGAACTCAACACTTCTTCTTCTTCTTAGCCTTCTATCGTCCATGTTTGGACATAGGCCCCTCCCAACTCCTTCCATCAGTCTCTATCCTGAGCAACATATTTCCAATTTGTTCCGGCTATTCCTTTGATGTCATCAACCTCATCTGTGGTCTTCCTCTTGGTCATTTACTTTCGTAAGGTCTCCAATGTTGTATTATAGTATTCCAACGTTGGTCTTTTTGTCTAGCAGTGTGGCATGCGAAGCTCTATTTAAGTTTGGCAATTTTTGTTGTTATGTCCTCGACTTTTGTTTTTGATCTTACCCAGTCGTTCCTCCTTTTATTTGACAGTTGTATACCTAACATTGCTCTTTCCATTGTTCTTTCTGTTGTGGAAAGAGCAATGTTAGGTATACAACTGTTAGATAAAAAAAGGAACAACTGGGTAAGATCAAAAACAAAAGTCGAGGACATAACAACAAAAATTGCCAAACTTAAATGGAGCTTCGCGAGGCCACACTGCTAGACAAAAAGACCAACGTTGGAATACTACAATAAAACATTGGAGACCTTACGGAAGTAAAATGACCAAGAGGAAGACCACAGATGAGATGGGTTTGATGACATCAAAAGAATAGTCAGAACAAATTGGAAATATGTTGCTCAGGATAGAGACTGATGGAAGGAGTTGGGAGGGGCCTATGTCCAAACATGGACGATAGAAGCTAAGAAGAAGAAGAAGAAGTGTTGAGTTCACATATAGAGAATAGTTTACATACATTCCATGTAGCAATAAGCACACGTCATATAATTATCTATATGTAAACCAATGAATATCCCACTACAATGCTAACTACTGCAATTTTTGAATTTTGTAATAAGATCAGCTAGCAACATTATGATTATGCAACATCTTTATAAGGTTTTTGATATTAACATTAAATCATTTGAAAACCTGCATGACCTTTTACTTAAACACTAGTATCACCTCAATTTGTAAGAAGACTCAATAATTCAAAAAAAATTAAAAAAAGCATTAGTTGGTTGAATTTCACTGCATGTTTAATTGTGTATATCTACTCTTAAGCTAGCATATTTTGTTTTGTCTATTGCAGTATAAAATTATAATATCTTGATTGCATGTTATAAAATAAATTAAAATGTAATATCATTGTGATATGATATATCAACTACAGGCTAATGTAAGCATATCTGTAAATAAACATTGTCTTTTATCTTTAAATTTTACAATAATTAGTTATACTGATTGGTTACAACCTTTCTCTGACCTTTGACATATTATATTTAGATACAGATGTTCATGTAAAAAGGCTGGTATTTAAACATTTTTCAAAAAATATTCAGTGATAACCATAACTTATTTGAACCTTTTTAATGTTCTGACATGCAACAAGGCTTTGGAGCTTTGGATTTAAAATGTATTTAAAAACTGAGGATTAGGTAATTACTTTTTGTGATGCATTGCACCACAATATTTTTTTAAGTTGATCTATGATTATTTTCAAAAATGAAACATCAGTTACCAGAGAAATTTGTTGGTGAATGAGGTAGTAAATACATAAACTCTGATAGAAGAGTGAGCCTTGTGTGTTAGCTTTTATTTATTTATTTATTAACAGGATAACCTCAATAAAATAAAATACATTAATACATAAATAATAATTACGAAAGTGCAATAGACCTCTCAAGTTGATTCAAACTAGTGCAAAATTTATATGGTGCAAATCTAAATAAGGAACATTAAATCTGATTGTATTCAGAAAGTAAGGGCCAATCAATATGACTATTTATAACTTTAAAAATAAAAGTAGCATCTAAAATATCCTGCCTAATACTAAGTGGTGGTAATCATAGTAGTTGCCTGATATTAGTATAATCATGATCAACAACATTATTATGAGTTCTAAATGTACAGTATCTCAAAAACCTATGTTGCAGCCTCGTTGCAACCTAGTGTGTAAATATGACATTGAAAGTAGGGTGACCAAACTACACAACAATATTCATAGATGGATCATACAAAAAACAACAGCTAATTTAGTTGCATTAATACTTATTAAAATACTTACAATTGCTTGTGACAAACTCATGTAATTTAAAAGCCTTTGTGGATATTTGGTTGATGATAAAGTTGCACCAATCTTGCTCACTTTTCAGGTAAAACTGATATAATAACACTTATTAACATTTAAATGAAGACCATTTCTACTACTCCAATTGTATAAATGATCAAGATCAACTTGTAAAGACAATTGATCTCTAAAATCTTCAACAACCCTTCAGAACTTCCAAGTCATTAGCTAACATTAATACAGACTACTTAAAAAACACAGCTCACAATATCATTAACAAATATATTGAAAAAAATAGGTGGTGTGTGTCCTTCCTGAGGAACACCTGAGGTAACCATTATTGACTGAAATATTACCAACAACCTAAGCTTTGACTAAGATCTGTTGAATTTTTGATCCATTCAACAAAATGACATAAAATCCCACAGAAAGCAATTTTGCAACATGATTAAATGCTTTACTGAAATCAGTTTATATAGCATCCACCTGTTTTTGACCTCGATTTGCTTCATAAGCTGAGACTGATAGCAAACTAAATTAATAGTTGTTGATTTTTTGAACAAACACCGTGCCTATGACTTGTAACGATAATATTTTGCCTACCTCAGGGTAAGATTATGGGGGTAAAGATAGGCAAGCAAATAAATGCTACTTGTGCGAACAGCACTCAGGGGGTTTGTTAGAGAGCTGGGTTAGGATAAGTAAATGGACAAGGGGTCGGAATGGGCAACTACAAGAAAAAGAAAACAAAAGAGGTACTAACATAATCTCTTGTGACAAACAAAATAAAATAACAGGAAACACCTAGAAAGGATATTTCATTGCGACTTTATTACTACATCTCATTTATTTTGGTCTCTGTGTCAGTGTCGCTTTACTTCGGATAATTTCGAGATGTTATTGTTCACTCCAAAAACATTAATTGTTATTTGGTTTCTAATATTAGGCAATAGTTAGGTAGATATACAGATTCAAGATTTCACCTCTGTAAAAATACATTGTTATTGGTTACTGTTTTTTATTAAAAAATTATATTAATTACATTGAACATTTTTAATTTTAGACTTTATAATTTTAGGGTGATTTTTCGTTTGGTGTTACTAAGTATTTTGCAATTTATATTTATTTTAAAAGTAGTTTATTTAGTAGGTAAGGTATATTGAGTGATAATGTTGCCTGTGAACAATATGAACTATTAGTTTTTGAGGATGAGGAGAGGACTAAGTAGTATTAGAAACTTTAACATTAATAGGCGTTTACTTAGGGATGAAAGTATCCTTTCCAATCAACTAACAAGATTTTTCAGTTTAAAGGATTGTATCGTTTAACCAAGATATAGCAAGAGGTATATTAATTGGAATCATGCAAAATATGGTTATCCATAATAATGTTGTGGTAGCTTCAGTTGCAATAAAGATTTTTGGTACCCTCCAATTTCTTGCTACTGGTAGCTACCAAAAAACTATAGGCCAAAATTTTACAGGTTGCAGATGTCTCATAAATAATGTCTAGGGAAATTTTTGAAATAATTGAAGCCCATTATTGAAACATTTGCCAATCAAATCAATTCTTAATTCCATTGGAGTGAAAAATACCAAAAAATAAGATACGATACGGTTATACGATAATACGACACGATGTTTACATATAACAAAACTCTAATTCTAACCTAAATTTTTAAGGTCTTTATCGATTAGTTTCTAATAACAAACTAAAACAACACGTCTGAAGGTGTTGAGTAGAAGCGAGGCCATAGCTACAAATAAGTTGATACAAAACGATATTTGACACCTTGAATGGAAGACAGAGTACGACGTTTGTTTTTTGGCGACTGTTGATATCAACATAACACAGAGTTTACCCACTGGTTTACCTTGCGGTCTCAAGAATTGTACATCGTTCCGAGAGGTCCATAACATTGCCAGGTACATTGATGAAATCATCCAAGATTTTGTTGTGCTTATGCTGGTTTTGGTGGAAAATGACTTTGTTTGATGCATGATAATGCCAAGCTCACAGTGCGAGATCATTCAACAGTTTTTAAATGAAGTAAAACATTCCTGTAATGAATTATCCAGCATTGAGTCCAGCTGCAAACTCAATCGAACATGTTTGGACATGCTTGGACAAAGGATACGAAGTCGTGTTCCTGCCCCTTTAACTTTAAATCAGTTACAAGAAGCCTTTTAGAGGATAAGAATTTATTCCTCAATAGGAACATTTCTCATTTGATTTTAGCATGCCAACGAGAATTCAGCAAAATCGGCATGTGGAGGAAACATTCATTATAAAATCCTTAAAATCAGTTTATCCGGCCATGCTTCAAGTTTTTATAATTGAGCGTCATTTTGTTACAACATTTCTTCTTCTTCTTCTTCTCATGGCGTCGTCTCCTTTCGAAGGTTGTCGATCCAAATGGCAATTGTGGGTTTTGGAAAATGCTGACGCGAAGATTTCTGCGGATGAGCGGTCGAACCATCTTCTTAGATCTTTCAAGCCATGAGTACTGGCATTTTCCTACTGATTCTTTTGCCCCTGTACTTTTCCTTCAGTATATACTTGATGTAATTCATATTTTTCGCCTCTCAACACATGACCCAAGTATTGCATTTTCTGTCTTTGATTATTCTTAGTAATTCTTTTGTTTACACATTCGACGACGAGTACTCAACATTAGTAACTCTTTGTACCCATGGAATTCTCAATTTTTCGTCTGTATTATATACATCTCAAAGGCATGTATTCTTTTTCTATTTCAGAGTCCCATGTCCAACTTACACAGCCATACACTAAGACAGAAAAAACGTAACATCTAATCATTCGGATTCTAAGTCTGATCTTTATGTTTTATGCTCATGAATGTTTTCCTTGCTTGTTCTATTCTTGATAGTATTTCTTTTTTTTTTGATTACACTGACTATGGATATTTGCTCCCAAATATTTTATGGAATTTATTACCTGTTCTATCATTTGTCACTTGGCATACACATGTACGTTTATGGTCTCTTTGAAAATAGTAAAGTTTTCGTTTTGGAAACGTTTAGATGTAAGCCGAACATTTCGCTGTGGTGAACTACCGCATTTATTACATTTTGTAGTCTCTGTGCGTTGCTTGCTATTAAGACAGTTTCATCAGCATATCTGATGTTGTTTATGCTGATTCCGTTAATCTTAACTCCGCCTTGGACCTGATCTAATGCTTCTCTGAATATAGACTCCGAATATAAATTAAACAGAAGGATTTTGTATATCTTCGGATGTGTGTGTGTTCTATTTCAATTGTTGCCGTTTGGTGCCAGTATAGTTCTGAGATAATTCGCAAGTCTTGTTCGACAACTCCAGTTGTTCTCAGAATTATGATCATCTTTTGATGGTTAACACAGTCAAATTACTGAAAACGGTTGTTTCGGTTTGTGCTTATATAATCCGACAACGAGAGCTGGCGGGTGAGCTGCGCCAAAATAGATAAGGAAATTATTCTAAGAGAGATAGGAGAGGTACTTAATCGCGATTATAGGTATATAGTTATAGGTACATAAACGGTTATACAACGATGTGAACTCCTAGCCGAACTGCAATAGAAATGAGCAATCCTTACACTTTTCAATTTGTTCTACACGCAACCCGCCAGCTCTCGCTTGTCGGGTTATACATTATTATAATAATAAAAGTTTAAAGAAAATGAAAATTTTAATTGTTTATTTTAAAAATGCAAGTGCACCGTTTTTTTCGTGTGGTGAGTGTATAACTACGCTTAAATTTAGCAAATGTTTTTAACCACCGAAAATGAAGGAGGTGAATCTAATTGCCCGCGTTCGATTTTGCTTACAAAAATATCATATTTAATTTATTACAAGATGATTATGCAGAATAGTAAAGATTCCTCAGAATTTTCGCCATCTCTATCTAGCCACGTAATTCTCGGATAATCATCTTAATCTCGTAATGATATCGTCATTCACTTTTTTTTAATCACAAACAAATAGTTAATTTAAAAAGATCTTATACTCTTGAATTTTTTGTCTAATACAAGAAAGTGACAGCATAAGCTTTTGAGTAGATAATATAGGACATATATCTGAGTCATTGTCAAATAGATTCAGGATATGGAATATATGGTTTATATTTTAATATCCATTTTTAAAATATATAACGACGCAATAATAAATACCAGCAATTAAAATAGTATTACTGTCTTATCTGTATTTGAAAATAAATATAAGCCATCAGAATTTTTAAGTAAAGATAGGTATTTATGTGTACAACCGCATTTTTCGACCCAGTGGCGCGTTATCGTTTCGCATGTTTAAATTAAGTTTAAAGACTAAGCCGTTATATAATAAAGGTGTACACCATTTCTTTATCACAACCTTGTCTTATCCACCCGCCTTAATTTTAAAAATAGAAATATGTATAACATAAGCGATAACATGTTTCTTTTAGGAGCTGCAGCGTTCTTGGGCATTTGGCTAGTGTTCGGATATTTTGCTCAACTAATCTGCAACTCATTAGGTTTCCTGTATCCGGCCTACGTTTCGATAAAGGCGATCGAATCGAAAGAAAAAGATGATGATACAAAATGGTTGACTTATTGGGTTGTTTTCTCCTTATTTTCCGTCACCGAATACTTTGTAGATATTATTGTCAGGTGGTTCCCTCTATACTGGCTGATAAAGGTAAGTTATAATATAACTAATATTAGTCCATATAACAGAATATATGTGTTGTTTTTACCAGGAGTGCCACTTTACCAAATACTCATAATATAAAATACTATTGTGTCAATCCTGATTGCAGTTCTGGTTTTTAGTGAGGCCAAAACTCTTTCACCGCTGAACCGTCGAATGTTCTGCTCGTCGTTTCTATCGTTCTAGTCGCCGCCGGTGATCTGGAATTTCGTGTTATCGTGTGGTTTCGGCCTCATTCCCTCCGCTGGCTATTTCTAGAACAGATGTTCTTATTATATAAGCCGCTGACTCTTTTGAGTCTGTTAAGTAACAGAAATCTCTGCGTAATGAAATAACTCCGGTTGTGTCAATAGCGACTTTACCATTAACTGCTTAAAAAACACAATTGCACTTTGATCTTGTTGCAAAAACAGTCGATGTTCATTGGAGCGTCCTTATATACTGCCACAAATGTTGATGTTAGGCATGCGTTTAGTTCGTCCTCAGCAGTTAATTGTACAATAATTATTAAATAAAAAACAGCCTGACAATAGAATAATGGCTCCACCAAAAATGTTTTGATTGTCACGAATATTTTCCAAAGTTCTGTCCAGTACTACCTAGATTTGTCTGCTTGTGGTGCACTTGTTGGGCATTTTCAAAATAGCGACCCTCAATGTTCAATTACCACTGTAAATAAAATATTGACTATCCATCATGATATGATAGTCAATTTATTTTTCCAATTGTCATGTCACTCAGAATGTTCCAAGACTTTTGTGGAATTCTGTCTTTTATATTTATTCTATGAAAAAATATAATAAATAACATTTAAAAACATTTTAAAACAGATAATTTTTCAATTAATATAGTTAATTTCCAATAACTTCATCTCTGTTTCAAATAAAAGTCTGATTTCGGCGACCTATATTTAAAATAATCGATACTATGTTGTTCTGATTTCATCCCAAATTTTAACAAGACGTTGTCCCACTTTATCCAAATTATTGGATCAGTTTAGGAGGTTTGTAGGACAAGTTTGTCCTTAACATTCCCAATGGGGTCAAAATTTGTATATATCATTTTATAGTAATGAGTTCAACTTTAGAGTATTTAAAGAAAATTGTTGCAAAAAAGCTTGATGAAAAGGATGATAATATTTAAAGTGTATATTAATCCATTAACGCTCAAATTTTTATTTTTCAAATTTCAAAATTTTATTTATAATGGGTGTTTTTTTCGAGGTATAGAACTTTGAATAGGAATAAAACAAAGATGATTTTTATAAATTAACATGAAATTGACTTTATACGAAAGATAATCTTTTGGCATTATAATTTAAATATGATTTCTGGCATATGACCGCCATGGCTGGCTCTGACGTAGTCTATTCTAGAGGTCAAATTTTCGATAACTTTTTCCAACATTTGTGGCCGTATATCGACAATAACTAGGCGAATGTTATTCTTCAAGTAGTCAATCGTTTCAGGCTTATCGGCGTAGACTAGCGACTTCACATATCTCCACAAAAAATAATCTGTACAAAATAATCTCCACAAAAAATAAGCTGTGTGACATGTAGCGCCTTATTGTTGAAACCACAGCTCCTGCATATCATTCTTGTTCAAATGAGGAATAAAAAGCGGTCACCATTTACTATAACGTTCTGATCAACATTGTTTTTGAAGAAGTGCGGACCAATGATTCCACTAACCTACAAAGCACATCAAACAGTCAGTCCAGACGTGAGTCTAATTATGCTGAAATGCCAAACAAAACTAAACATAAATCACTTGACTGCTGTCAAAATTGCCGCTAGTTAAAATAGTATTGCCAACTTACATTTCTATACCACTAAAAAAACACCCTTTATATAATAATTATCAGTAATCTTGTTCTTAATAAGGAAATATTCATGAAATAAGTTACATATTTGCGTTTTCGAATTACGTCCTGATCTATAAATAGGACACTGGGCGTTAGGGTTATCATAATTTCAAGTATGTCTGAATGAGTTTAAACGAGTTATAAGAATTAAAATTTTTATTTACATCTAATAAAAAAAAGTTTATTTTTTATGATACTGACGTTAGTGGTCTTTTTTTCACGTTTTCTATGAAGTGTCCTTTCCCATCTAATCTTACGTCCATAAAAACTTTTGCTGATGATGTACTCGGTTTTCCTACTATACTTCTTGTACTAAGAGTCAATTTTAGGTAGGGAATTGTTACAGATCGACGAAAATCTAATAGGGTAATATTTGACTTATTAACTCGTTTGTAGAGAAGACATGAATTTACTAATACCATATCAATCAATTGTGTGAATATTGGCCAATACCACTCTTTGAGTCTGATTTTAGTGGTATATTTTCCAACAAACCAGTCGTGTTAATCCACGTTTCTCATGTCATCATCATAAGTGGCTCGACAATCCGTTGTGGATCTTGGCCTGCTCACAAAGAAGTCGCAAATTCTGTCGATTCTTGGCAACTTTCCATCTCCTTCGTTGTCGTCCTCTGCTTCTTATGCCGTCTGGTTTTGAAAATGTTAATCTCTTCGTGTATTCGTGATTTGACATCCTAGCAATGTGTCCAGCCCATCAAAGTCTCTGCACCTTAACGATTTTCACAATATCTGGATCGGTGTATACTTAGTTCAAAGTTGTATCTTCGACGCCATAGCCCATTGTCATTTACGCCCCCAAAAATGTTTCTAAGAATTTTTCTCTCAAAAATACCAAGTAGTCTTTCATTATTTTGAGATAAGGTCTTCGTTTCAGCTCCATATATCAAAACAGGTCCGCTTCAGGTTGTCAGTCCATCTAGTTGGTGGGCGTCATCTGCTCCGTATTGCTTCTTGCCTTGGTGTCACTCTAAAATACGTTTTGTTCAGAATACAAATCCGAATCCAAATTCGAATCCTATTCCAAATCAGATCAAATTAAATCGAATCGAAAGGAATTGAACTGAATTGAAGTAAAAACTACCACTTCGTGCGTAGACGATAAAAAGGTCATACTTCCCTTCCTTGGTCACTCCAGGTGTGCCACATCCCGGTTTTTAATTTAAATTTTAGATGTGATTCGATTAGGTTAGGTTTTATTTTGTTATCAAAAAATTTAAATTCATTATATTTACTTCGCAAAAAAACAAATGTATACGTGGCAACATTGAACATGTGCAGAATATTTTATATTGTGCCCAAACGCGGCTTGACTTCTTTTTTCAAATGAATGAATTTTACAATATTTTATTTGTTGTGTAATTTAACAGGGAAAAAATAATGGGAATTTACAATTGGTTTATGCATTTTATATCACTAAGGATATTTCGTATTTGATAATATTTTCCTCTTCCTAATTTTCGATTTCCTAACTTTTTTTCAATTTTTTTTCAACATTTCTACATCTTTCGTATGTTTCCGGTATAAAAAACACGAAAATTTTGCTTTTTTTTTTCATTTTTCAGGGAAGTCCAAAAAAATTCGCATTTTTAGCAACCCTTACTAATGTAAACAAATATAATATACCAATAAATATTATGATAAAAACTTCTGATACTATCCCGACATGGTGGTCTTACATTTAGTTTACTCCCAATATTAACTTCAAACTCTGCTTTTATGTGTATGTTATTTTAAAATATAAATGATATATCCCAGATATGTTTAAAAGAGGATCATCGTCCCTTAAAGAGGCGAAAGCCTAAACAAGGTAAAAACATGATTTTCTGATATGTTATTGACTTATTAAAATCGTATTTTCTTTCTATTGATTGCTTGTTTTAATATGGGTAATAAATATTAAATTCAAAGTTAAGTTTTAAACTGATAAAATAAGAATATTGGCTTAGAAAGAGGTAAGGAACAATTCGTAACTTCATCAGATTTATTACCAAATATTTACGTACAATTGATTTAAACACGTATCCAATAACATTTTAATTGAAATACGTCAATTTTATTTTCTTCTAAAGATGCTCCGAATAAAACGCCTAGAAAAGTATACTTACTTAATTGACAATATCTTCATAAAAATGGTATAACAAAAGGCTGGGCGTGTGTATAGTAGCATTAATTATAGAAATAGAAACCAACTAAATGACAACAGTCACGGAAGCCGTGTTGCTAAAATTAAGTACAACTTTTTAGAAATATATTATTACGTGTTTACAGGTATCTGTGTTTGGCTCATTTTATAGTCATATATTTACTCATTTTATTTTCACCTGTGGCAGTCCGCAGTCTCCGCTGTTTATAATTGTCAGGCGAATAATAGTCCTAGTCGCTCCAGTATCCACCAACAAGATATACATTTTATCTTGTGACGAGCTAATCGCAGTGTTCTCTGCAATTCATGATCATGAAGACCGTCAATAAATGTTTGAATAACCAACTTTTCCATCATGTCTTCAGGAGCTATTGGATAATCATATCGCACTAACCTAGCAATATCTACTTCATATTCTTGAAGGGCCTCATCTTGCTTTTGTCTTTGATTTTTAAGCTGTCACTGTTATGACTCCAAATGTTCGTGACCATACCGCATGTTTAGTCTCTTATTCGATATCATCTGTCTCCTTTACGGCTATGGTTTAGAGTACATTCAAGGAATCTGATGAAAAGCAATAGCCAGGTTTACAGTCTTTTTTGTTTCGGACCATTCATTCGTTCTTGTATCTGATTCAAACTGTTTTTCTTGACAATTTTCCGTTGAAAGTTGGGACTTTAACATGAACAGAACCTCCACTTCCTTCAGATGTTGGTCGTGGCTTCAACTTACATTTCGTCTCGTTGTCTTTTGTCTCTACTGTAATTGATCGAATTCCTCCGTCTGCTGGCCCTGTTTCCTCGATACTCTTTTCAATCTCTTATCTTTTTTTCAAATGATGATATATCGGCTTCAACTTTGCTTTCCGACGAAGATGTTTTATCATTAAGAGAAGAAATTTCTTAAGTGAGTTTATTTTCTAAAGAAACAATGTCTAGGAAATAGAAAATTTAAATAGTCTTTGAATATATCAGTAGAAACTTTATTTTCTAAAAAAAACAATGTTTGTAGAAACTTTGGAAATATCAGATTTTTTTAACAATGTAATATTAGCAGAAACTTTGGCCACATCGGAAGAAACTTTCGAAATCAACGAGATCACAGTAGCATGCTTGTCCTCAAACGCATAAGTTTCTGGATCAAAAACTTCTTCCTGTAGGGCGTTCGTCAGATGTTGGATCAATTCGGCCTTTTTCCCAATAGAATTTAGTTCTTTATGTTCCAGTTTTCGTCGTAAATCGGTCACTGAAGAACATAGGGGGATTTTATTTCTCCCCTGAATATGTTGCTAACTGCTTATTGAAGCAGTACCTTCCGATTTTGGTTCTATGTAGTTATAATAAAATAAAATTGGTTACCTTTATTTTGGCGATCACACTCTCGTAATTACTTTAAATTACACTTAATAATTAAAACTATATTTTTTTTTATATAACACAAAATCTTTTGTGGAGAAATGAGCGATTTATTTTAAAAGTGACAAATATTAGAGAGTTATTAAAATTGACAAATATTAGAGTAATGTCAGAAATTATAGAATGACTGTTGTCGACGTCATAAAGGTTAAGAAGGGAATTTCTCGCAATTATGTGCAGCAAATAGAAACAGCATCTGTCTTGCATTATCGGCAATTCGACCTATGAATTTTTTAGGTTGCGATATGCAACAGTCACTTTAACTCGCAGATTCTCGGAGCCATTTTTCACAGGATTTTCAGAAATGTAAATATCTCACTCTTCTGCTGCCCTTTATTTACATTCTTCTAACACTTGTTTTAATTTATTTATAGTGTTTTAATACTAACACTAAAAACACAATTAATTTATAACATTTATTTCTTAGCGGTACATATTTTTTTTATTGACTAACCCTCTGCAATTGTAATTTCTCTTTATATATTTGTCCCGTTATTCTGGAATTCCATCGAAGTCTCTCAGCGGAACCTCACCTCGTTAAACAAGTTTCTAGACCCTTCGTTTACATTATTCATTTTTTGTTTTATTTTTTTTATTGATTTTTTTATTTTCATTATATTTAAAAAAAATAGTAAAAAAGTTGTTGATCGGCCTTGCACAAATCTAAGCTGATTTTCGGTTTCTTCACTTCAATTTATCTCTCCTATATTTTCATAGTGTGACCAAGTAGTTTTATGATCCTATAGTTTGTGCATTGCTGTATATCTTCTTTTTTGTTAACATGTATTAATTATACTGCTTCTCCATTAGCCTGGCATTTGTTCCTGTCTCTCCCTCTCCTAAAGCTGTCCACACTTACCCAGGCATATCATCTGGTCCAACTATTGTACTTTTCTTTATTTTTTTAAGTGCTTGAGCAACTTCTTTGTTTATTATTTTGGTGACCATTGCAGTTACTGTCTCCGTTAGCACAACTGTTTTTTTTTAATTCTTTATTTAACAAATTGTGAAAGTACTTTTTCATCGTTTTGTGGAATCATTTTTTGTAAACTAGTATTTTATTATTTTAGTTTCTATCTCTTTCATTTTTTTGGATTAAAATACTTTGCTTTCTTTGCTCTATGTTAAGGTTAATTCATATACTTTTATCCTCCCTGGTATCAAGTTAATCGTATACATTTTTATAGACATCTGTTTTAGCTTTTGCTACTGCTTGTTTCGCTTCCATTCTGGGGACTTTGTAGTTTTTAAAATATACAGTGCTAGTCAAAAGTCCGTTCCCCCCTAGTATCTTTTGAACGGTTATTGTTATAAAAGTGAAATTTGGAGAGAGGTAATAAACAGACGTAGGCTTCTCAACTAGTCATAACAGGTGACGTAATAGTGACAGATGACGTAACAGCGCCACTGTGACAGATAATTTTAAATGGGACCTTATGGCAAGTGATACATTGTTTGAAAGGTATTGAAAATACCTATTCAGTTATAATAATTTTGTTTGAGTTTAAGCTAATTTAGATGAATAAATTAAATAAATACTAAAATTGTAGCTTCTCATTTAATTGATAAATATTTAATAACCAGTTCTTCTAGTAAGTGTTCAAAATGTGCTCCATCTACTTCCTGACAGTAATGCTTCCTATTTCTAAACTCTTGCCGTACTCGTTCAAATGTGTGGGGGAAATTGCCCTACATTCTTCAACAATTCGTTCTTTGAAAATGTCAATATTGTCGGTTGCTGTAGCGTAAACTTTAGATTTTAAGTATCCCCACAGAAAAAAAATCTAATGGTGTGAGGTCCGGTGACCGAGCTGGCCATTCTTTCGTACTTCGTCGTCCAATCCATCTACCACGATATTCCTCATCTAGGTAACGTCTTACTGCACCATAATGGTGTGCAGGGGCACCATCTTGTTGAAACGTTATTTTCAAGTTACCGAATTCATCTGGATTATCCTCCAGAATTTCAAGTATTAATGGTTCAATTGCATTTTGTAACATCTCTAGATATACTTCACCGGTTAAATTAGTATTGCTAAAAACAGGCCTAACTATGTGGTTTCCCAAAATACCTGCCCAAACATTTATTTTTTTATATTCAGTATGTGTTTCACGAAAGACGTGAGGATATGTGTCACTCCCAATACCTCACATTGTGTGTGTGTTAACATTTCCATTGAGAGAAAAAGTACTTTTGTCACTAAAACAAATTGTTTTTATGTAATTGGGCTGTTGGTTAATTTTGTTGGACATATGTTCACAGAATTCTAGTCTTCGGTTGGGGTCATCATCTGAAAGTTGGTGCACAATGTTTAATTTGTATGGATGAAATTTGTTTTAAGCCAACACTCAGTGTACTTTGTCTTTTGACTAATTCAATGTTTTTGTCATCACTAATTGTTGGTCGACCAGATCGTTTGACATCTTGAACACTACCTGTTTGTTTAAACTTCCGAAGAAGCTTTCTCAACTAAGATCGATATAGGGCGATCGGGGTACCTCTCATTAAAAAGACGTTCCGCTGCATGGAAATTATTTTCACATTCACCAATTATCACAGCTGCTATTTTGTCGGCTGCAGTACGTACCATTCTGCCTTTGTAAAAATTTAAACGTCTCGTTAAACAATAATTAAACTAAATATTAACTAAAAGCAACTAACTAATAACAACTTGACTAAACTTAGATTGACTAAACTAAGTAGAAACAGAAACTAAATATTGGGCTATAAACGCTTTTGCAAACTAAAATCAACTAGAGAATTGACAAACGTCAACTTTTTCTGCCAAATAACTAAAGGCTGGCGTTAGAATTAAATGCCAAATTAGAATTTTAATATTTAATTTAATTTATTCGTCAAAAGCATCTTAAATCCAAACAAAATTAGGATGATTGAATAGGTATATTAAAATAATTGTAGTTTTGCATTTAATCAATAAATATTCTAACGTTTCGCCTTTTGCTAATTGTCAAAAAAGTTGACGTTGACGTAAAAACAATTAGAGAATTGAAAAACGTCAACTTTTTGACAAGTAACCAGAGGCGGAGGTTTTAATATTTTATTAATTAAATGCGAAACTACAATTTTAGTATTTATTTAATTTATTTCTCAAAATGAGCTTAAACTCAAATAAAATTATTATGACTGAATAGGTATTTTCAATGTCTTTCAAACGAGGTATCACTTGCCATAAGGTCCCATTTAAAATTATCTGTCACAGTGGCGCTGTAACGTCATCTGTCACTATTACGTCACCTGTTATGACTAGTTGAGAAGCCTACGTCTGTTTATTACCTCCCTCCAAATTTCACTATTATAACAATAACCGTTCAAAAGATACGAGGGGGGTAACGGACTTTTGACTAGCACTGTATACACAATAAAGTGAAATAAATAAAGAAATGTAGAATAATATGTATTTGACTACGAATAATTTAGGTGAAGGGAGAAATATTCACTCGTATACCTTTATCGAGTCGAAGGTGAGGCAGAATATGGTATTTTCTGTGAGACGGGTTTTTAGTTTAGTAATTATGTTAAGTATTTCGCCATTTGTATCTATTCCACGGGGTTGACCTTCAAACACTTATTTGAATAATTGATCAAATATAAATTGAATCATGTTAGGGATAGAACCTTTTCTACTTCCCGTTGCAGATCACGTTTGAATATTATTTCGAACTTTTACTTTTGCGGTTTGATTCTGGTAAAATTCGTATTGATTCCGAATATATAATTTGTCGTCATTTCCGACAGTTTTAAATTTTCGAGCTAATTTAACATCTCGAATAAATT
This sequence comes from Diabrotica balteata, assembly GCA_918026665.1. NCBI lineage: Eukaryota > Metazoa > Arthropoda > Insecta > Coleoptera > Chrysomelidae > Diabrotica > Diabrotica balteata. Next base: position 160,395,838 of record OU898277.1, read on the forward strand.
ACCGACCACCTGAGAAAATTTATTATTAATACAACATAAGCCAATCCTTTTGCGGTTACTATGTTATAACTTATCTAATACTGTGACCTTAAATAAGCATCCGATTGATACATAATATACATATACTTATCAAATCTAAATATCTAAAACTTAGGATTAAAAATTCAGAACAAGAATGAACTGCAACGTCAAAAGCAGTTCTATAGTAGAATAAAAGACCTTCTTTTATTACAACTGCGTCCGTAACAAAGTAAATGGATCTACGAGAGTAAATAGAACTTCCTTGAAGAATTAAGTGAATTAAAGCCACTCATAGAAATATAGAATTATAATTTATAATATACTCCTTTTACCCTATGACGACCGATATATAATTAAGATATGATCAGTGTGCCTCAAACAGTGGGGCGTTAATATTTAATTCCGATCGCTTGGAAAGTAAAAATTTAATTTCCTGTATTTTATGTTCAGTAATAATATTGGATTTTACTGAACATTACACACTTGACTTGATGACATCAAATGTTCGTCAAGGTCTCTATAAGTCTCTATTTTGCGTATAGTGAAAATTATACGACTGATTTTGCATTCGGTTAAATTGGAAAATACTTGCAAAGTGGCTGGTATGTCCAAATTTGAATAAAATACATCCAAGACTTTACTTTCTGCAGACACTGTATTAAATATAACCTTGAAACAAATTGGCACTAAATCACTTCCGAGTTTTCAGCAAAACAAAATGTTTAAACACGTGTAGTCCAGTAATTAATACCAAAGCTATTGATAGTATGCAGTCCAGTAATTAGACCGAAGGTCCTTTATCGTTTAACTAAAACACACCACAAGTCCGAATTGAATTTCCGAAACCCTTTTTTGTCAGTTGTTTTTAGCAAACGATTTATCCTATTCACTGTCTGATATTTCACTATCAAAGTCTTCACTATCTGAATTGTCTATCCGAACAATTAGATACCGGACCTCATCTATAACTCGCTCGGTTTTAAAAGACTGCATGATTATGTCTTCTGTATGTCTAATACAATTTTGCCATTGTTCTGCCCTTATTTGTTCTAGCGATTCTTTCCATAAACTAAGAACGTCGTCTGTTTTTTTTATGCATGTTTATCACAAAAATTTTTGGCAATACCCCAAACTAACGTAATTGCATTATAGTGGCAATGGTAAGGCGGAAGTCGAAGAACTTCATCGCCATATTTAAGAGCCATTTGGTCAGTAACAAATCACTTTTAAATTTTGTGCTCTCCACACCTTTGAAGTAAATCGACTTTTAAAAATATGTCACTGTGATAAATTATCTTTTCTGTCAACCACAACTTTATTTCTTCTTTTGTCCAGCTGCGTGAAGGAAATCTCTCGTCTACTCTTGAGTGTTAGGATGCATTATCCAATACTATTATGGATGGTCGCTCCAATTTTTTTAATAAATTTTCTTTATACGATTCTTCAAAAATATTTGCATCCATATTTCCATGGTAATCACCTTTATTCTTTGTGGACAAAAAAACTAAACTAGCGTCAGGAATAAAACCCTCATCATTTCCAGTATGAAGTATAATGTAGCGTTTACCATTACCGGAACGACTAGAAGAATAACATTTCTTGGTGCCATCTTGCCAGGATGATTTTGACATATTTCCTTTAGCGAAAATCGAAAAGTTTCATCTAAAATACAACTTGCCTTGGACTGTCAGACTAAAAAATGCCACCGTTTTGAGACAACATTAGAGAGTTCACACAATACTTGTCTATTATTTGTCTTTTTATATCGAAAACCTAAATGTTTCAGCACTCACCACAAACTTGTTAAACTAATCACACAGTTAATTGTCTTTTATTTTTTGTAACACAGCACTAACTGTTACATCTTCTTTGGCTTTATACATATTATATAATATTTTTAATTGAAAGTTTAATTAACTGGTACAATTCTAAAGTTTTTGGAGGTCGACGATTTCTCTTGCTTACTTTATTTATTTCATCCTCACTCATATTATTAATTCTTCGGAATGTCCTCTCTAAGGAACTGCAAACATCGCATGTGCATTTCTGAACTGCCATAACAGATGTCAATGGACCCTATATTATTTTTTTTTCAAATTTAAACAACTTTCTACTTTTAGAACTAAATGCTGTTCTTCTGGATATAACACTCTACGTTTCGACTGTATTTTATTTTCTTCCAAATTACTCATTTTGCTTTAAAGTACCGCTTCACTACACTACTTTAAAAAATAGGTACTTATATAGGTACAACTACTGCACCCTAAAAATGACGAAAAACCGCTCGCATGTTTTAAATAAGATTTTTGCTGATTATGTATTTTGTTAAATTATTAAATAACACCAATACAACCCACGACCATCAATTAATTTTTAACGATAAACAGAAGATAGATATGATGACGTTTGAATTTGATTTACTTTGTCGATGACAGTGTCGTTAACAGAAAGATATTTTTAAACAGCATGAATCATTATTCAATGATTGTGTGGATTTAAGAAATACATTACTAAACAAATTTTTAAAGTCTGTATAAAGGAGATTACAATTATTATGACACATGGCACGGCAGAATAAATTAAAAAAAAATTAATATGTAATAAATTCACTGTTAAAATAAATATTCCGTACTCGTACTATTGCAATAAACTATTAAAACCGATAAACGATATCTTGTTGAGCAGTGCTGATTGAAACAACAAAATAGTAAAATGTTATTCATAAAGGTAATGTAAAATATATCGCCGTTTATCTGGTCCGCTAGTAATAAAGTTATGGTCTTTTTAGTTGGAAAATTAAAGTTAAAGTTAGTAGAGAAGAAAAGAGAGCGGTACGCGCCAGCCGGTTTATCTGGCCTTTTATGTGGGCCAGATGACCCCAGCTGTTTATTTTAATCGGATTTTCTCGAAACTACGTTTTTTCACTTATCAACATGAACCAAACGGCATTTTACTGTTTAGATGTTTCTCTATGGTCAGTACCACAATCAAAAATATTTATTGTTATTTAAAAAAGTTCTAAACAATTAAAAGTGGAAAGAAAGGGGTCGAAAAATTTAAAAAATTTAAAAGTCCGCCATTTGCTTTTTTTTCGGTGAAAATGCTATATTTCCGATGTTAGCCAATTCCATACAGAATATGAAGCCATGTTTTTTGCTTTCTGATGATTCTTTTCAAGAAATGATGGCACTCATCAACAAATAATTGTTATTTTATTGTTGATTATTTTATAAAAAAAAACATTTTTTTTTTTGAGGAACCTGTCCTTAAAATTGAATTCTTTTGAACTAGAAATTTTAAAAACTGCTTTATTTAACATTAAACAAAGATTCATACAATAATTAAATAATTAATAATGTCTTCATGTGGAGTCATATGCCTGTTCTGGTACTTTGGCTATCGTCATAAATCATGGAACCTTTTCCTTTTATGAAAATGAATAGATTTTCACATCTAGATTCTTTCGCTTCCTGTTCCATTTAAGGATCACCCGAGACTCGCAGTTATTCATGCAGAGTATGTGGTTATGATGATTATATTACAGATTTGTATGACACATAAATATTGAAGTTCTCCCAATTCCTATGTTCACTGTTAAGACCACCAGTTGCCACAGTTCAGTGTCCACTGTTTCGTAATATCTTACCACCCCCACTTAGATTCACATGCAAGTCGATGCAGTTATCGAGATTTGGGTAATTAAAAATATTAATTTGAGTATTAAGTAATACAAATTTGACCTTACATAATAAATTACGATATTGTTTCAGGTTTTTCTATCAAACTAATAAAAACTCATAACGTAAGTTTTTGTGTTTAAATGTGCCTGTGTTTTTATTATCAAATCGTTTAGAATTGATATTACAAGGGAAATAATATTTCTGAAGCTAGATAACCTAATCGATAATAATTACCAAGGCAATGCTGTTGACAGTGGAATTTTTTCAGGAATAGAAATATCATGAATATCATTCGTGCTACCGTTTTAATACTTATATTCGCAGAAATTGTCATTGTTTGGATTTTAAAACACTACATTAAATATTATACAAACAAACTCTTCTTCTAATGTTATGATTTAAAATGTACAATGATGTATTTTAAGAACTTATCTATTTTAAAAATATCGTCAAAAATTCTTCGAAAGATCAATCTTTTCTTCTAAATCTATCTTCTAGATCTATTATTCTTCATCTTCTTGTATTAGTCCTTAGCTCTTTTCTTTCTCGGTTTTTTTCTTTTAGTAACAAATCTTCTTCTATCTAACGCAGTCAAAGGTTTTGGTCAGACCTACAAAGCACATATAGGCAGCATATTATATTCTAACGCTTTCTTACTAATTTGTCTGGCTATGAATATGAATATAGCATCTATATTTCATTAATCCAATCGGCAATTATTCTTGTTAGCAGTTAAAGAGTTGTATTGAGCAAGGTTTTTTACGATAATTGGTAGGATTTTTCTTTTTTTGTGTATTGCTATGGTAATATTGGTTCTCCACTGGTGTGTCCATGCTTACTATTTAAAACTTCCTGAAAAAGTAACTTTGTTTTCAACTATCATTTCTCCACCGTATTTTAAGATTTCCTTAGATATGTCATCGGGTTCTGGAGCTTTATTTATGTTTATGTTTATTTTATATTTATGTTTTTTATTTACATTAGCTCCTTGATTTCCTTTTCTTTTGCTTCTGTAGGCCTAATACCTTCTCAAAATCTTTCTTCTTCAAAATTTTACTAGAAAAAACATTTTACCGAAAATTCAAAGTATACCATTAATTAGTGCTTCATCCCATTTTAAAAAATCTAATATACAGGGGGTTGTTTTTGGATCGGAATATTTTTCCAATATTTTTTTAATCCGGACCTGGATTTCTTATAATTATAAATAAATTAATCGATTGGACACCTTAAAGTACAGTCGCGTGCCAAAGAGAAAGCAAATATACAGTATGGTTAAAAAGTTATGAATCAAATAAGAAGTTGGCAAAATAGATGAAACACCCACTAGCTTTGTTATTGATGAAGTAAGAGCCATTAAGTATGGGGTTTTTGAGATCGCCCAAGTGTCCTCTTTTGTCAATTAACTTATGTTACTCTTGCAAAGAAACACCCTGTATTTATTATACTTATGTAAATTTTCTTTCTGAAGTGTAATGTAACTTTGCATTGTTGTATCATCATCATAAGTGAGTTTACAATCCGTTGTGGATCTTGGCCTGCTCACAAAGAAGTCCCCACTTCTGTCGTTTCCTGGCAACCTCCCTCCATCTTCTAACCCTTAGAATCTGTAGATTTTCTTCCACATCATCAATTACATCATCCATGGTCGTCATCTGCTTCTTGTGCCCTCTGGTTTTGAAAATGTTAATCTCTTAGTGTATTCGTGATCTGACATCTTAGCAATTTGTCCAGCCCATCTAAGTCTCTGCACTTTAACGAATTTCACAATATCTGGATCGGTGTATAAATGATATAGTTGAAAGTTGTATCTTCGACGCCATAGCCCATTTTCATTTACGCCCCAAAAATCTTTCCAAGAATTTTTCTCTCCAAAATACCAAGAAGTCTTTTATCGTTTTGAGATAAGGTCCAAGTTTCAGCCCCATATATCAAAACCAGTCTTATTAAGGTCTTGTATTGTACTGCACGCTTTATATTTTTATTTTTTATTTTTTTTTGGGTTTCTAGAAACGTGAAGAGTTCTGTTTGCTGTTGCTATGCGTCTTTTTATTTCGTCGCTTGTCCTGTTTTTGCATAACTTTAATATAATAAAATAACTGTACCTATGTCAATGACATACGTAATTCTCAAAACAAATGAGAAAACCGACAAAAAAAAAGAACAAAAACAAATTTAGTTGCTGTACAGTTTATAGAAAATTCTGGTTATTGTACATTATTAACGATATTTCTAACCGTGTATATTTTTCTCAGGTTTAAATTCATTAATCTAAGGAATTATCTTGCAAGTTCTGTCCGGTTTTTATTCCTTAAAAGGAAGTGAATCATTTTGGTTGATAATTGCGATGTAAATGTCTATAAAATTCTATTGACAAAAATTCCTTTGTTGATAAAGCATTGTTTAAAAACTATTATTCACGTGATACAATATAATTTTTGATAGTTTGTACTTCTGTTTATAAAACTAGTCTTTGTAATGTATGTACATTTTTTAGTTCGTTAACATCTATCGATAATTTATAAAAACTGGTTATTTCTTTTTAAAATGCAAAATTCGAAATATATTTTCGTACATCAGCATATGATAGTTTAATTCTGTTAGGATAATTTAATTCATTTCTTGAGGTAGATCACCTCTTCTTCCTTCCGGTGTAAAACACGTTCCTAACAATATTTTTGCATGTTCTGGTCCAATTAGTCATATTTTTTATGTTTTTGTGGTTTTCGCGTTTTTTTTTATGTGGTTTAACCGTAACCAACGTGGTGAATTAATTTTACACCAACGACGTGGTAGAGTCCCTGGGACTCCATGTTGTCGAACTGACAATTTGTGTTCTAAATGTTATGTTACAGTTATTGAAAGTTAAAAAGGCATTTAAAGAAAGCATATTTATTATAAAAAGTTGAACAATACAAAATAATACCAGCTTATAGGAAAATAAAAATTGAATAAACCGAAAAATCTGCTATCAGCGTTTGCGTCGATAAAAAATAAAATTTTTTTATATCAAAATTTTTTTTTTCAAAAACTCGTTTTTAAAACTATATTGAATACTAATTGTGCAAGTCCTGATTGATCACATTTCTTCACGCTTATTTACACATTCACTACACATTTTTTTGTTACATTCCAAACAGATCGGTTTTTTACACTGTATACACAGAAATTCTTGTCTTCCTTTTCAATTTTGGGTTACATAAATAGCAGTACTTCCTAGTGTTCCTGGGTAAGGTATCTGTATGATCTTCATTTTCGGTTGGATTTATTCTTAGCACCTTTTGAATGCTGAGTCTTAGTTATCTTGGAAGACGTTGGTTTAATTTCTCATTCTCGAAGAATCGGTTCATAAGCGGTTGCTGTGTCAAAATCTTCTTCTTACGGTGCCTTATACTTAAGGACGTTGGCCATTACATTTGCCCATTTAATCTTATGTGTAGCAGCCCTGAATAGTTCTATGGAGGTCATGTTCGTCCATTGCCGTAGGTTTTTAAGCCAAGAGTTGCGTCTTCTTCCTGGTCCTCTTTTGCTATTGAACTTTGCCTTCGATTATAAGTTGGAGCAGTTCATACTTTTGATTTCTTATGATGTGACCAAAATATTGTGTTTTCCGTTCTTTTATTAAAAGCATAAGCTCTCTTTCCTTATTCATCCTCCGCAAGACTTCCGCATTTGTCGTATGGCTCATGTAGGATATTCTGAGCATTTTACGGTAACACCAGAGTTCTAATGCTTGGATTCTTTTTGGTGTTGCTTCTGTCATTGTCCAGGCTTCAACACCATAGAGCAAGGTGGAGAAAACATAGCACTTAAGTATTCTAGTTCTCAATGAGATGCCCAGCTGGCGGTTGCATAGAACTTTTTGCATTTTGTAAAACATTGTACGTGCCTTTTCCAGGCGTATTCTTATCTCTAGTGAGTGGTCCCAAGTTTTATCAAGATTACTTCCAAGGTATGTTGTTCTTGTTACTCTTTCCAGATCTGTTCCGTCGACATTGACCTTCATCCTTCTGCTTTGGTGCTTGCTGATGACCATCGTTTTTGTCTTCTTTGTATTTAATTTCATTCCCAATTCTCTACAGGCTGTCGTTACTCGGTCCATTAAGCGTTGCAGGGCTTCAGCATTATCTGCCAGATGACAGTGTCATCAGCATATCGCAGGTTATTTATTACATTGCCGTTTATAATTATACCATCCGAGGTGCCTTCCAAAGCTTTCTGAAATATCTTCTCAGAGTAAACATTGAACAGCAAAAGGTGATAGGACACATCCCTGTCTTACTCCCTTTTCGATATTGATTTTTCCAGATGTTTCGCTTTTTATTCTGATTTTAGCCTTTTGTTCTTGGTAGAGGTTTGAAATGATCCTTAAGTCTTTATCGTCGATATTACATGACCTTAAAATATCTATTAGTTTATCATGTTTCACCAGGTCAAACGCCTTCTGAAAGCCTATTAAACACAAGTAGGTATACATCAGAATCGACATCTCTACATCTTTCAACTAGCACACGTATTGAAAAAAGTGCTTCTCTTATTCCGAACCCATTCTTAAAACCAAACTGACTTTGACCAGTGTGTTCGTCTAGTTTATTGTATACTCTATTGTGTATTACTCGTAGGAAAAGCTTCAACATATGATTCATCAGGCTAATAATCCTATGGTCTTCACATTTCTTGGAGTTTCTCTTCTTTGATAGTGGTATAAACACCGATGTCAGCCAATCATTTGGTGTTATGCCTGTTTCGTATAGTTTGTTAAATATATCTTCCATTACTTCGATGTGTTCGTCTAGTAATAATAAAATCTTCAGAAACTCTAATCTTGTATATTTTGTTTTGTTGGCACAAGCCTGGTGAATAATATGATATGCTTAATGCACTCATATCGATTATTCTAAAAAATATGATCATCGGCCGGTGCCTGGTTCTTCGACTGCACGAGTATTTTGTGCATTTTTCGTCTACTGAATGTACGCCTGCTTTTGTATTGTTATAAAAGGCATTTATTTCCGGTAACCCAGTTTCGATATCATCTTCTTTCATGTGATGCAGCGGGGATATTAAAAACACAGCCCATTTTTCTTTGGCACTCGAAAGAATATAGTTTTAGTTTTTGTAAATCCGTATAAAGTTGAGTTTACAGATTTTGATCTAAATGGTAGGAACTCTTTAGGAATCTCTCTTAAAGGAATAAACTTAAATTAATACTAAGCCACTATTTCGCATTTAATAACAAAACGTATGTGTAAAAGTGTTGTTTTTCGCACAAAACATCTAAACAGGTTCAAACAAGAAAAAAACGTTATCGCTAATAAGGCATAAAATACAATTCAAAACAAATTAACCAATTGATCTCAACACCAATAAAAAACAAAAAAATCTTAGTGTCCGGTTAATTTTGCACCCCAAAATATATTATTTAACATTCTACTTATTTATGTCTTACGTCTTAGTTTAAGTCGAAGATATAATTTTTAATCATAATTTTTTATCAATTCTTAGATAAAAAATTCTTATTTAGTGGATTTATCGATATTAAAGTTTCTAAAAAACCATACTTTTACTTGTATAAAGATTACGATAACGATTTTTCGAAGAAATTTCATTTAAATCATCGGTTTTTAAAGCCTTTAATCTTTTAAGTATTTATCAGGTAACTAATTTATCATAATAATGTTTTGTTTTAATTATTTTAGTGCATTTTTATGGTATGGCTTATGCTTCCTGGAGATGTCAATGGCTCAGTAATCCTCTACCGTAGAGTAATCAAGCCTTACTTCTTGAAACACCAAGGTGAAATCGACGGAGTCGTTAACAAAGTAAAGAATACAGTTAAAGATACAGGTAAGATATTTTTCTACTCATATAATTAGTAGGAACATCATAATGCAACAGTCCATTCCTTAAATATATTCAGCACTATCTGTTATAACATGTATCTCCAATTTACTTAATATTATTGCCTTAATACGCCACAATTTTACTTAATAATAAGTTTATTACACATCTTAAGATCTAGTCATAACACCAGACCTTTACAATAGCCTTTGTTAAAACTGCTCATTACAATATTATAACCAGAACTGCTAGCAATCGATTTTTGTTCACCAAGAATGCCTGTGAACTCGTTTTCAATTTGGACCAAAATATTTTATTGTCTCAGGCATCAAACTGTGCCCAAAGGCTCTGAAGTTTACGACTTGTCTACCTTAAAACTTATCCTTTAGTCAGTTAAGCAACTGGCAGAGCTCGACAAAGTAACTTTGCTGTGGCCAGTTCTGAATCCAAATTGGAAGTTTGGGATGATATTGTAAGTGTCTAGGTGTTCTACAAGTCTCTCCTTAAGGATCCTCTCGTGGATCTTGCCTAGAGTGTTTAATAAAGATATTGGTTTGTAGGATTTAAGCACTGGTGCTGAATTCCTACAAACTGGATATTTTCCAAAGGGTAAGAAAATATTCCAACTGTAGGCATGCAACTTAATAGTTTCGGTTAGCAGCGGGCAGATTGATTCTGGGAGTTGTTTATGGCATCTTCTGTATGCCATCTGGCTAAGGAACGGTATTTTTTGCCTAGGCTACACATTCTCCTGACGGTTGTGCAACTATACACCGTGACACCCTAGTCAAGTGGTACAATATATTAAGAGTATCTCTCAACTGTGCAAAAACTCAACTAATTTTATTAAGAAATTCTTAATGTTCCAGCACAGTGCTATAACAGGAAAACCATATTCTGCTCAACAGAGAATGGCTTTACTTCAGACCGTCGGTTTTCTACTTGGTGTCGAATTTTCAAAGACATACAACTTTCATTAGACTCATAATCAAATCCAAAGCTAAAATCTCATAGACTCTAAGCAAACGACAAATCAATCAAGTCATGGCTGCTGAAATGAAAATCCTGAGGAAAATCATGGGCAAAAAAAGGTGACCCGTCAGCAGTAATTCATCAATTTGCAAAAATTTCCTACTACCTAAGTATTTAGAATTACTCTCGCAAGAGATATGTTCTCTCCACTGTAGAAACCTCGAACAACAGAGTCAAGGAGGTCCTGAAAAAGACATGCCACCGGCAAGGACAAGTATTCAAAAGACGTCCTAAAGCTAAAGTTCTCTTCCTGCCTGCTAAACTTCTAAACATAAGGGCAACGAACTTCATGATAAGTACAACATCCTTGAAACGATCCCACTAAAATATCGTAGGCAATAGCCTACGTGCCAAAAATGCTGATCCATGAGCCTAACAACATTGACTTGTACAAATAGTAACTACAGAGAAAGTAAATGGTAAATTAACATAACAATCTGAACGAGTATTAAAAACTAATACACACCCCAAACCCCAGCTTCTATTACAAATTTTACCCCTCACATGATGTTTACAGTGCCCCCGAAACAAAAAAGGGGCATCATTCTTTAAAGAAGCGAAAGCCTATAACGAGGTTGTCGTAACGTTTGCTAGTGCCATGTAAGGTTAAATGACATCCCAACTGGACTAAATAGGCTTTTTAGAAGCCTAGATCTGTTGGACTAAAAATGTATGTAAGGTATATACAAAAGATCTTTCTCAGAAGCACACAGAGAAGTTATAGAGCCAATATTGACGTACATGTTGGAATCTTGGCAGATAAAGGAAACTGTATGGAAAAAAGTAGATGCAGTAGAAACAAATTTTCTCTGAAGAGCCTGTCAAATATTTAGACTAAAGCACACACTAAATAATAAAATTATTACACACTATATTTGAGTCAAATTATTTCAGCTTCATTTTTTATACAATACCGTGTATTTTATCCAAAATGAAATAATTCTCTATTTAGTGTTAAATTAATATATGTAATTATTGAGTGTCATTCATAATATCATTACTAATATAATTTATTTATTTTTTTTTTTAGTTAACAAAGTGTCAGAAAAAGCAGAGTGAAAATAGCCAACATCGAAAGGTCTGAAATTTTTTCCATTGATGGAATGTTTTATTTATATAAACTGGATATTATCCATATTCTAAGATATTTATATAAGCCAAGTACTTTATTGGTATTGTTGTGATTATATATAATCTCATATGTATAGTATTAATTTTTAAATATATCCAATTGAAGGCTTAATTTTTTTAAAGGGTTTTTGTAAAATTGTTCAATATTTGCTTAAGCACTTGTTTAAATTACTTGAAATTTTAAAGGGTACTTTTTAAAGATATAAACTATTTTGAGACTTTTTGGGCACCAAATAAATACAATTGTTCAATAAATGTTTTCCCGTTATTTTTAACCATATCAAAATCACTTTTTCTTCCTTTTTTCCATATACCCTGCCAGTCATGGCGTTTAGACCACGTAAATCACGACTACTAATATATTTTTAAGGACTATAAAAACGAAGAACCTGATATAAACCAGTAATATATGCAATATTAAGGGTATATATAACCAAACTAATTATAAGAGAGTTGACTAGAACTTCGATAAAGTCAAACAGCTGCTCATATATTTGCTCGAAAAAAAAAACTGACCAGATATACTGATGACCAAAAAAATGCAACACCGAGAATGACAAATTTTTTTTTGAATATTTATTTATGGAAGTACGTATACAATATAATATTCTTATTATTTGATTATATTATAAACAAATTTGCAACGTTATTTGCGTCAAAAAATTAATAATGAGTGGCTTCTCCTTGATTTTCTATACACTCAGTTACTCTTTGAGGCATTGATTGAATTAAGTGGTCTATTATATCATATTGTGAATATACTCATCCAGATTCTTCTTATGGCATGCCACAGGACTTCTAAGTTTACTGTAGGACGTGGCAATCGATTGAGGTTTCGATTATGTCATTGAGTTAGAATCGATGATAGATTCGAACTCGATGGATTATGTAGACCTATAAAACAGAAGAAGGATCCGAGATTGAGCGACCTTGAAATTTGCGTACTCTATTTTATACCTGTTTGTCTGGTTTTGTCCGCTAAGGCGGCGGCTTGGTGTAGAGAAGAGTGCTATGGTCTGTTTTTTAACCAGGAGGAGTAATTCAAATTTTCCGCGCCGTAATCCTTGTTTGCAATTGGTCCATGGACGTATAAACACAGATGGACTCAGTTATTTACATAAAATTGTGAAGTCAAAATTATTTGAATAGGTCACATTCTCAGCACCTTCAACTGTTGTCACGTTTTGTTTTAAAATTTCTTATTCGCGAGTCGCTGAAAATATTACTCCGTATTTTATACTCTACAGGTGCTATCAAACCAAAATAATAATTTATTGGTTAGATTAATATATTTAATTGTAATCAAAATATAAAGTGTGCACATAGTGTGCATTATCATTTAATAATAGCGTATAATAGATAGTCAATCAATTATTTTATATGTAGAAGCACTGAAAACTATTTATAAATGGCAACGGTTGTTTACATTTCTCTGTCTTATGGATCTACGTCAAACTTCAAATGCTGTTCCATGTTTGTTTACTTTTTAGTAAAAGTTGTTTTTCGATATTTTGGCTGTATTTTGAGTGATATTTGTGAAAAGTGAAATAAAATAAACGAAATATTTACATCCCGATCTCTCATTTCATTTGTAAGTACATACAATTTACATTATTTAAGATGAGGAAATGAGGAAGCGTGTTTGTTTACATTTTAATAGGCGTACCATTGGGTTTATTCATGTTCATTAATGTATTAATAAGATATATAGTTCATGAAATTAGTAGACATTTTTAAATTGTAAGTAGACATCATCTGATTAAAAAAGATCTATTTAGTACCTTTTTAATCTAATATTTCTCATGGATGCAAATAAATTAGTGAAATGAATAAAACTCATTTATTTTTCTATGTAGGTTTCCAAATAATATTGACGATCGAACTATTTTGGTAGCAAATTTAGGAGAAAACATAAAGATTTTTTATTGTAGCATTATTTTGATACCTATTAAATATTAACTTGAATTCAACTATATTTTATTGTATTAATTTTAAAGCAAATAAAATTGTATTTTAATTTTTCTATAAAGACGTGATTTGTTAATAGTTAAACTCTCGTTTTTTTTAATTCTTTGAACGTGTTTTTATACATTATTACTACTTCAATTTTTAAAATCTGAATAATTACCCGCGAGTAAAAATTCAAGCACGCTTATGCTCATTGCGGAAGCATCACATTCTATCGAAGCTTCAAAACATTGTGTGTTAAAGGTATCTTATTGCTGTGTCCATCTATGTTTATACGTCCATGGTCCAACCGCAGTCAAGTTTACCTCCACTAAATTATGACCAAATTGACAGTTAATGACAATTTGTGAAATTTATTTTATTATTATTATTTTCCTTTAATGTATAAATCGCTTTCTGACTCTTTATAGTTGTTTGTAATTAACTTGGACTTGGTGATATGCGAATAGTATTAATGTGAATATTTTTCTAGATGATGTTTATACTAAATATAGTTTTAAAGTGTTTATAAATTTATAAATATTATGTTATTTATATCTAATTATCATAAGAAAAACGGCAACTATCTTTTAATTTTAGTGTATACTTGTTAAGAAGCATTTATCATTTTGTTTTCAATCACAATAAAAGAACATTAGTAAAGTAATGTTGTATTTTAGTTTATATGATACAGTTGGTTTTGTTCTTTTCCTGGTTGTAATCATCACAAGAAAATTATGCAAGAATGTAACATAATAGATTGGATTTGTTGATTATCTCACAAACAAACTCACTATCAAAATTTAAAACAAGAATCCAGCATTAAAGAAATTGTATAGTACACACTTTTTTATACAAAGTATATGGTAAGAAAAAAAAACTAGATTTAAGAAAGTGATCATACCAGGATAAGAATATGGTCTACTAATTAAAATGACAAATTTCTGAGAAACCGAAAACCCATACCTACTTAGATCTGTAACACTATTGATCCCGATCAAAATATTCTCTAAATTATAATTAAATTCCATAGACTTAAGAGATCCATAAAAACTGGATCACTCGATATTTAAATATTATACATGGGACCAATGTGAAAAATGTCCTTTTTTTATTGTAATATATATTGGAAGTGAATTGAAAAAAATTATTATTCTTAACATAAATAAACAAAGTTAGGTTAAAATTGACGTGTGAGGTTGTCCAATATTGATTACTCGATTACCGCAAGGTAGAGATAATCAACAAAAAAATAAGATGTATTTGGTGACTTTTCTAGTAACTTTCTTGGAGTGTGAATCTGCCTTTTTGGTTTACTCCTCCTGGTTAAAAAACAGAGTATAGTAGTACATTGGTGAGTGAATGTGAAAATTTCGGAAAAATAATTAATTATTCGTATTTAATATAAGATTACTGTTTTGGTGGTTAATATTTATTTTAATCTTAGTGCGAAGAAAGCTTAAACCAATAGAAACTTGCTTCGTATCGGAGTGTATAACGGGTTATCATTCCGATTAAAAAATTCAAAAGGGAATTTAACAAAGGTTATGCAAGCCTTTTTTAAAAATATCAAATATCTTAAAGATGTGTTTATTTATATTTTCATATTAATTTTTTTTAAAGTAGGTATATATATTACTTACTGCTTATTTTGCACTAGAAATAATTGTAAAGCTTCATTGACTAAGTGAGTAAAATTGATGATTTTTTAATTAAGTAACATCCAGTTGTGGCTTATTTGTGAATTATTTTTTGTTGTCATTTTAGTTTTCGTATGAAACAATGTTAAGACATCATTAAATTTATAGAATGGGTGCTATTTCAGCCCTATAAAAGAAAAAAATTTGGATTTAACACGGAAATACTACGACATTTCTATGATTTGTCTTTATATTTATAACATTCATAGATTATTTTTGTTTTGTTATTTTTTTTTCAGTGTAAATAAAGTTTGTGTTGCACCCATTATTGATTTTTATTTCAACCTGAAGATTATAATGATAATAGTAAGATGATCTTAAAGTTTTTCTGTCGATCAATGCATTTTTTTTTTGAGACAAAAGTTATTTTACAAAAATTAACATTAATTTTGAAAAATCAAACTGTCGTTAATAGTTAATTAATTTAACATATATTTTTTATTAACACATACTCTCACGGATACTCCCGAATTGCAAATCGGTCAAAACTTTTCACACGGATATTAAGGATTTACAAGTTAAATTTCAAAAATTCATTTAGGGAGGTGTTTCTAGGAGTAATTAGTATAGTTTTTTTCCAAAAACATGGACGGTTATAACCGTTCCGATCCCACTAGACAGTTATTATCTGCATCATAGGACACGACGGTTACCATCGCCGCTTATTTATAACACAAAATAATTTATTTAATAAACCAAACTAATAAAATTCAAGAATAAAATACAAACAGTAAAATGCAAAAAATTAAATACAATAAAAATACATTTTACACTTTTGTATTTGAGTATGCCACAACATCGAAAATATAGTCCTGGACACTAGTGATGTAACGAATATTCGCATTCGCGAATATTCGCATATTTTTGCATATTTGCATTCGCATTCGCAAAATTTGTGCGAATGTTTTGCGAATATTACACAGCTTGCATTTAGCTCGTTCAGTATCGAAAAGTGGTGAAAAATAAGTCCATTATTTCCACTATAATTTGATTTACTTATAGTAATAAATCGCTAATCACACTTTAAACTAAAAATTCACTTGTATTTGTATCACGAGCAGAGCAGGGCAAGTGGAGTGACTTGAGTCCCGTGAAATTTTTATTGGAACTATAACCAGAGAACTTAGTTCTTAGTTGCTTTCTCTACGTTTTTGGCCCGGACGTGACTATAAATAAATACTAAATACCTTTTTAAAACGACCCCCTCAATAAACTTAACCGCCTACAATAAACTTCTTTACAATAAATACAACTGTTTCACATATTTACTTTAGCAAATATGATAGAATGATACTGGACAATTTAAAGCAGTTAAAAATGACAGACCTTTTTCCAATTGCCTACACACCTCGCGCAAATGAGACTGCCGGCAGAGTGCCGGAGACAATTTAAATTGCCAAATTAAAAAAAAACTGAATATTCGCATTCGCGAATGTCGGTGGCATATATTCGCATTCGCGAACTGTTTAAAAAATGACATTTGTTACATCACTACTGGACACAATGGGGGATATTCAGCATTATTTTTTGCACCTGCAGCTGGCTCTCCCTTCTACTCCCGTATTTTGTGCAGTGTTTGCACCGCACAGAATACTTTATTTCGGCTATAATTCTGTAGAAAATGTATCGTTTCCTGATAATACTGTACTGGTAAATTTTTAGGATTACCAGGAAGAGCCGTATTTTCTTGTGGTGTATTTTGTAAAGAAAAATTAATCAAGTTTATCGCATCTTTTATTTTAGGGTCCAGTCCTAACAGGCTTTGAATAAGTAAATCTATCTAATAGATGAAATAGTAGCCTAAAAATTTATATAACTCCTGCTTATCAATCGGTTTGTATATCCTACTTAGAGAGTGTCTGGTTTTAGGGCGAAACCTGCTTACAAAGTATATGTCCGTAGTTGTTGATGCAAGCAAGTAAAAGTGTCACAATTCCATCATCCCATAGCTTACTAAACATTTCATAAGTACAGAAAACACTAATATTGGCAACATCCACTATATGCCATCCAATATCTGGTTCTTGAATAATATCATTTCGGCTCGTCTGAACCACCTGGCTCTTGTAAATTGACATCCGTAGTTTGTTTCGGTAGTTTCAATCACTTTCAGTAGTTCATTGTTTCTATTATCAAGATCCGAATATGCTCTGAAACTTTTATCACTTGCTGAATATGAACCTGCTTCATGGTCTGTTAAACTAAAACATCTTTTATAGAAGCCTTCAGAATATAAAAATATGTATTTCTAAACAGAGCTAAAGATAATTCATATGTCGTGGACCTGACGTAATCATTTAGTGATATCGATCTACGAACGAAACAACGGAATTAGGCATTGCCTAAAAGCATGCAGTCTGTTATCGTAGCAAGACAGAGGACGAAACTAGTTTTTGCGTTAGTGAAATAGCTTTAATATTTTTTATTTGTAAACAATCGTTTTTAATATTTTATCATTTTTTAATCATTCTGAATAAAAAAGGTTAATTGTAATTTTTTTCTCCAAATTTGATCGTTTTCAACTTATAAATAATTTAAAACTGAAAAAAAAAAACGAAAAATGATGACTGAAGGCTCAAAAACACACAATTGTTTTTGAATTCACCAACCTTGTTCTATCAGTTTCTGATACTTTATTTTGAGCTTAGTTAATATAAAAACTTTGTTTTTAGTTGTTTGACTCCCATATCACAACCTAAAAATGGATTTATACAAAACTGTTTAATAAATTAGGATCACTTTTTGTATGAACGACCTCTTGAACATTATTCTGCTGGATTTTATGAAAACGATTATGCAAAAAATCTCATGGGAATATTTTTCCCAAGGAATTCCAGGTTTTCGTCTCGTATATACATATTTTGCTGAATTTAAAAACCAAAATCCTATTATTTTTCTATCATACATTGATTTATTTATTTATTTGTCCTCTAGAGTTTTTTCAGTTCTTTTAAGGTTTATTTATAACCAAATTAGTGCAACGTAAATATTTTATTTTTACACAGCAATTCTTATCGAAAATCAAGACTGGAAGTCGTAAATTTTTATTACATCTTTCAATGTGAGACGAAATACTCGATATCATTAGCATGTGCAAATCCTACCCTGTCGCCTAATTTCCTATGAAATTAAAATGGTAAATGTTTTTAGGATGCATTTTATGTTTTCGGGCATGCGTATTTACTGGGTCCAGGGAGTGTTTTGAAAACATCTTTACACCGCTATGTATTCCTAAACAGAGGACGGGTATAGCAGGGGTGTCCAGCAATGTGTTAACTAAACTTTAACATCTTTATAGAAGCCTTCAGAATATAAAAGAAGTGTTCATGAAGAAAAATCATTTTAAATTTTGGTAGATAATTAAAAAAAGTTCAATAAAACTATAAATAATTTAAATAGCTTTTTAAAAACAATTACAGTAAGTTAAAACTTTATTAGTTTGGCTTGAGATTTTATAGATATAAAAATTAAAGTGTGTATGTAAAAATTTGGATTTACTTATTAATCTTGGTAGGTAATTATGTAAATTTACGTCAGTCGCAATTGGATGCTTACAGCAAGTTTTAAAGTATCGTTATAGTCGTCAATTAATGATAAAATATCAATTAGATTTGACTGTATAACTAGCTATCCCCAAAATCAGACGAAGGTACTCCTGGAAAAATATTAATTTGGTTCACTAATATTTGATATTTTCAACTAACAAACTTTTTGATATCAATTAATTTGCAGTTGAAATTCTATTGGTATACTTATAAATGAGGCAGTTAGATACTGAATGATTAGAATAATGTGATAAAATATTTTCGCTTCAAAATAAGCTGTGCCAAATTAGAGTAATGGCAAATTTAAATTTGATTTCACATCTCCATCATTTCGCATAGAAATAATACACTTTTGGCCTCACGTCGATATGTTAGTAATAATGTTGAAATTATTTATGGCATAAAAACTATTCGGCACTAATCAACCAATAAATGACTGTCTAAAAACATGAATAAAATTAATTAAAGCAATAAATACGTCCATAAGTCACTATTGTATTTGTAGCACCCTTTGCAACACTTGGCCCTCTAGCGGTGATTGCTGAATTAGATGTTGAAAAAGTAGACACACAAACTTTGATGGCCACTCCAAAATCCTTATACCAGATTCTTGTATGAACTCAATGGTTTCACGGGCAATATGGGGTCTTGGGCTATCCTGTTGAAAGATTGCATTTGGAATAGTTTATAGGTAGGAATGTAAAACCGGTTGCAGTACTTCACCAATATAACGTTGAGCTTCAGAGTGCCGTTAATATGAACTAGAGGTGATCTATTTTCCAAACATATAGCACCGCATACCACAATGCTTCCCAAACCGATCGTAGTAGATTTTTATTGTTATTGCCGAATTTTTAAAACCTATAACATGATATTTTAATTTTGAGTTTTGGCAATAAATACGGGGCAAAATATGTCTAAAAAACGCAGAATTTAAACTTTTACATTACAAACGATCGCACGGCACGGGAAATGCCTCCACGAAGACGCTATTGGATGGAATTTGTTGTTGAAGTTGTGTAGTTTCGAAAAACGTACTTGTGTAATTGAAAAGAAGCAGTTTTAAACATTTTAGATCGTTTGTAATGTGAAAGTTTTTAGTAACATTTCAAATGCCTCACATTTGTTGCCAAAATTCAAAACTTAAATTTCATGCTATATAGGTTTTGAAGAATGGGCTTTAACAATGGAAATTCTGTAGTGATCGGTCAATGAAAGTGATGAATTTTATTGGTCTCATAACAATCATAAAAAATGGCCAAAATCGCTCAACGTTTATTAAAATACAAAAACTTTACTCCTTGGCTTTAAAAAACAAATTGTTCGATAGGATACTATGATCAAAAGATATCACATTTTTTTTCGCCGAGTTGATAACAATTTTATTTTTATAAACGCGCGCGTAACGGACATTCAAAATCGCCGGTCGCTCCAAGCATTTTTATTCAAAATTATCTCGGCTACATTTTTTATTTTTTCTAGGTGTAAAGATTCTTGGAAAATCGATTTTTTTCCGTTTTAACTCCCTACGAGGGGGTTTTACGAAGAACCGGAAGAGTGGTAGTAAATTTCTTTGCATATTTTTTTGGGTCCCTAAATAGACATTCTCAACAAAATTCAGCTTGTTCATATGATGTTTAAAGGTTCACTGAAATTTTGGTCTCTGACAACTGAAGTATTGTGATAATTAAAGTAATGTTTACAAAAGATATATGCTAACCAATCCCCTAAATATTACTTAAGTTTATGATAATGTAAAACTCTCAATACTGATGCATTTGCAGCATAAATGTAGATTTGATCTGAATATTAGGTAATCTTTATCTCTATTATTTGTTACTCTGTAGGGATCAGGGACCGATCTTATGGACTACTATAGTTAGTAAAGCAATTGAGGATGAGGTAATACAGAAATGCAAAAAGGTGATAGCAAATGAAAAGATTTAATTAATATTCAACATTATTTAAAATACATAACAAAACATATACACATTATATCAAGAATTTTCACTTTCTTTGTATTTACATTTTGTACATGTATAAAAAACTGTTTGACCTTCATCTGCAGATCGCAATTGTAAAGTGGCATAGGACATTTTGTCATTGCCACATTTTGGACATTTCCTATCTACCACTGGGCCCTCATCATCATCATCATTTTCTTTTTGTCTCTTGTCTTCTTTAAGGTTCTTCTTTTTAGCTTCTCGTGAATTAAAGGTTATTGTGTACTGGACCTTCGAATTTCCAAAAACTAGAAAATATATATTAATTATGTTAATATTTAAACATATACATCTAGACATATTAAGATCAACAAATAAGTAGTCTGACAAATAGGTTCAGCTTCCATAGTTATCAAAAAGGAAGCAAAAAACATATATGTATGTTATTACATTTTAAAATAAGAATTTTTTTAAAAATCTTTGCACAAATGATATCTAAATTTTTGGGTCCTCTATATGAGGATTCTTATCAAAATTAAAACCGCTAATTTTTCAACTATCTTAATTGAGTTGTCTATTATCAATGCGGCAATATCCTTACAATGACGTTTTCCTCAGTGAGGTATAAATTATATTGTAACTTATCAGTTACTGCTATTAAAAATTTCTCAACAGGTCATAACATTGGATTTGATTTAAACATTTTCGTTAGTTGTAACGTATTTTAGTTAAACACAAATCAAAAATTCGTGAAAACAAAACGGAGATTTCTGAGTTTGATAGTCAAATTTTGGAGTTTTCTGGTTTTGAAACCAAATGTAGGGGAGACTGCTGTTTTTGATACCAAGTAATGTCTAAATCTGATCATGGAATATTGTATTATAACAATTCTTATTATTTAAGGGCGATAAAATTATGTGGGTATATACAATATAGGTTGTAAATTGAAAATACTTTATTCTCTACAGTATACAAGATATATAAAAAATTCTTCACTATTTTCTAAGGCACAGTTTTCATTTGGAGTATTATGATAGAAAATTGTTTTTAAACCACTGGTATATTCCGCAGGTGAAATAATAGTATTTTTTCTTATATCTCTCTTAATTAATCCTGCTACCTGATCAGGGGGCATAAAAGGTGACCAACCACAGGGAATATTAATTTCCACTTTTTCAATAGATGTTCTAGTCTCATGGAACCATTTGTGAAACATAATAACAATCTACTGCGTAGAAAAAAAAATCAGCTCAAAATCACAACAGGTTTCCTTACTATATAGGCATGCACCAGTTTCAGGGGACAACTGCATACAATGAGGATGTTTCATGATGATCTAAGCTGCAGACTTAGTAGCAGAAAACCTGAAACAGTCAACCAATGTTGCATGACTGCGAGGCTTTTAGAGTCTAGATCATAGGCAGCAAACACTTTTGAAGTCTACAAAGGGACTTTTTAAAGATACAGTAACAATCCAATTGACCTATACAAGCTGTATGTATACGGTTCCACCATTCTGTAATGGACATCATGAATAAATGCTGCAGTAAGATCTCTTTATAACAATTTCTGTAAAAAAGGATGAAGCACTATAAAGTTGGTCCTAAATCCAAACATTTCATAACAAGAACTGACTTTACATTTTTATGTTTGCTTATAAAAGCATATTTAAAACACACCACAGTAAGATTAAATCATCCGAAATTCATTTATTAAAAGTTGAAAGCTACCTTCTTCTGCATCTTCAAAAAATACCCTAGAACAGGCATAACATGTAACGCCACCCTTAGCCTGCAAAGGGGGTAAAATTGATCCACAGTCAGGGCAAAACCCAGGAATTCGATTAAAAGAACTAGTCATTATTATAAAAAAAATATAAAAATAAGGTTAAATATGCACTACTATTAGGTTATCCTTTTCTTCTTGTTTGGGTATTGGTAACTGTTTTAAAAATAGATCTTTTTATTTTCTGTGGAATTCATATTGTCGAATATATAACGAAAATATGTACATGCATATTGTAGCCTGTCACAAAATGTTTAATGGATTTAGATTTTTCGTGTGGGATGAAGACGTCTGCGTCTGTTTTACCAATATTTTGTTTTTATTTTTACAAAATGACTATCAATGTTGGCACCAGGCCAAGGTCGTTCAAAGCAAAAGAGGAAGAATTTGACTTTGTTGACAATAATGACAGTTTTTCTAACTAAGGTTATGTAAATAATATTAGTGTTTGATAAGTTAATTAATGATAGATTATATTGAAGAGTCGGTCGTCAATCTGATTAAATTATCATGTTACAAATGCGGCATTAGTGTTAATTACTCTAGAGATAAAGTATTTACGAGACTCGCGAATGAGTATGTGATAATAAACAGTCGGAATTGTGGTATGTTCAATTAAATTTGAGAATTTAATGTGAATTTAAAAAAAATTGGATGATCCTGAGCAGAGTCCACTAGAAAACGACGAGTTGAGTGAATATGATATTTATTCAAAGACCCCTCCAAGAACGAAGATCTTAAGAAAAAATCGGGAGCGAAAAAACAGAGACAGACAGTCAAGGTATGTAATTATTATAAGATTTGCAAAATTAGTAACTTATTGTTTTTAAAACAGTTATAATTTTACTTCTTCTAAAATCGATAAGATAATATATTACTCAATTTCGAGTTTTGTAAGGACATAGTTGACATAATGAGAAACTTTGGAATTCCCCATTGCTTTCTTTTATATAGAGTTAATGTCATTTAAAACAAGTTTTAGCTTTAGGCAAATATGTTGGTGCCAAAATAAATAAAAACATTGCATTCCAATATCATATAATCAATTTAAAACTAATTGATATTTGATATTAAAACATAAGTTACCTACCTTTTTTAAATTATATCCCAAGGTTTTTTAATAAAAAAGAACTTTTTCCTTAGGAAAAGATTTTATCATTTGTTTATCAGCTCATAATGAAGAAATGTTTAATTACACTAATAAAGGAAAAATCCACTTGTAGAACAAACACATCTAGTTTATTGACTAATTATGTAGTGCATCAGTGCATCATTGTGATTAAGTTATACTGGTTTAAATAATAATTAAAATTAACAGATAATATTGAGACAACTGTTTTAAATTGAAAAAATTAAGAAATAAATAATGTAAAGCACACATGGGCAATAACAAATGTTGTGCATCTATTTATTTTCTTCAAGTTATTGTTATTCCTTTTTCTATTGTTACTTTACATTAGTGTATAGTGTATTATATTACTATTATGTATCAATTAAATTCGAACAGAGATAATATGAGATTTAAAATAATATCATTTAAATAAATCAATGTGATGTTCATAACTACAATATATGATAAACTATACTACAAGTTCTAACGATTACACTCACAATTAACATTGTTAACATATAAACTGTACATATTTTCTGTATAAATGTTAATATAAATTTTTCAAATTTATTAAAATTAAAAAAAAAAATGTATATGTACTATTCAAATTTACTCGATGGAGCTCAGCGGGGTTGGAAAATTATTTTATAAATTAAATATTATTATTATTATATTTACATGGGATAAAGCCACAATTAGTTGTAATGGAAATTACATTTTACCTTTATTATTCACACATTAACCATTTCTATTTGTTTAAAATTTTAAACATTTGGAATTCCTTTCCTCTCAGGTAGCTGTAGCTTCCTCCGTGGATGTGTTAGTTATTGCTCTGAGTCCTCAGGGTCTTCTATTATTGCCGCAAATTGCTTACATTGCTCCTGTAACAACCCCTTTTTTCCAAGTTAATGTTTTTCTATTCTAACTTGTCTGCACAGTACTAATGATAACCACATAGTCAGAAATACATATTCATGTTTGCCTTCCATCTATATACCTATTTTGTTTTTGGTTTTTTCCCTGTTGCGCAATATGCCATTACATTTTACCTATATACATTCCTATCTATAATTCTGAATAGCATTAAAAAATGAAACTAAAGGTGTTAATGTTCACTGCAAAATTAATAATAATAGATTTTATGTGTTATAATCAAAATTGTATTAATGTAATAAATGATTCAGTACTTATGTGATGTGAATAGGAATATAAAATGATATCAAATATTAAATACATGTACTAAAAGGCAATGGGAATATGAGTTATACCTTTAAAACTTTCACTTCAGAATGTATCACTTTTTATATATTTTAAATTAACCCCTCTCTCTCCTTTTATTTTTTTTTGAATAATATACTTTATCTTGAATATTATTTAAAGGATACTTATGGTCACTTTTTAACTCATTTCACATTCTATCTAAAGCGAGTATCAGAAACATAATTACAAAATAGCCTAGAGCAAAAACACTGTAAATATCACATAATAATTACTTTTTAATTGATACTCTGCTGGTTAATGGATGTTATCATAATTTAGCTTTTTACAAATATTCTTTACAAAAACATGAAGAAAACTATAATAGATTTTTCGAAAATTAATTTGAAATTTTGAAAGTTAAAATTTTAAAAGCTTATAAGAACTTTCTAATAAAAAAAGTTTAAAAGGAATGAACTCTTTTGATAAATGGAAGATCGTTGACATAGGTGGATAACCTATAAAATTAATTGAATACATAAAAACATACTATAAGAGAGAAGTAAAGGACTTTCTTCTTCTTGAAGATGAAACTAATCAGTCCGAAAACTATAAAGGTCTAGGTTTATCAGTCTATAAAGGATTTTTTAAAAGTTTGTGACAACTTTCAAAACATTGGATTTTTTTGCAAAAAACCAAATATTGTTTCTAAATGGTTATACTTTTTAAGGCGCTAAATGAAAAATTATTTATGTAACTCCAGTTGTTTTTTTTTTTGAGAGATTAAAAAGATATACTTACTTGGGAATGATAATTACAGAAAATAAAGATTATACTGCAGAGATAAGAGCCACAACTGAAAAAGCATGTGCCAACTTCGTGAAAATGAAAAAGATTTTATGCAGCAAAGATCTGAAATTGGCCCTCAGAATAAGGCTAATTAAATGCTATGTACACAGTGTACTCTACTAGTATCTGCAGATTTTTTCTCAAAATCATTGTTTAAAATTGAATACATCAAAAATTCAGGGTATCATTTTTGGGAGGAATCTCCATAGGAAAATCAAAGCAGTAATTTATTAAGTAGGGCCACAAAGTCATTATTATGTAATGCTCTGGTATTGTGAAAATTAAACTATTGTGACATGCTTTACAATGCGTGTCTCACTGAATTTGATTCATGGAGAATACAGAAATTGCAAAATTCTTGTTTGCGTTTGATTTTTGGCATCAGGAAATTCCAAAGGATAAGTCATGTTTTCACCATAGTCAAGTGGCTAAATATGAAAAATCGTCGGAAACTTCATGCTTTATGTTTTTACCATAAAATCATTCAGGAGAGAGTTCCACCATATCTGTACAATCGAATAACTTATAGGACAAACGTTCATAACGTAGCGGGTAAAAGATCCCAGAAGAAGATCTCTAGTACGATGGTCGGACCAAATAAAAGAGATGATTGGTTACTCATTCTTCGAAGCAAAAGAACACGCAGAAGAGAGAGAGAATTGGTCAGAAATAGTCAAACAAATTACATGACACCACTACATCTTTATGAAGGAGAAAAGATTGAGGAGAGAGTAGCAAATTAAATTGTTTACAACTTTATTTCTATTACTTTTAATCGTAAAATGAAAATAAAAAAGTTATTAACTATAAACTAAAATTTTTGAACAAATTTTGAAACAAATTGATCGAGAGTAGTGAATCAATGTCAAGAACCACTATTCTATGATGCTACCCGTAACGACGCCACCTTGTGGCGCTAATTCCGTGACGATCGCCTCAGAATTTTACTGTAGAGAAAAAAAGTAATACAACGCCAGTATAGAAGCTTCGCTTCAATAAATTGATTTAAAATAATATGAATAAAAAATAATATATAATAGGAAACTAAGTCTAATGATTCGTTTTAATCGTATTCTCACGAGTAATCAAGAAACCGATCAACTTCGGAGTGCTATAAAACCCAGAAAAATGAATGAAATTATACAAACTTGAAGTGAAAATGATTCGTTGCAAAACCCACTATAATATTGCTCTGACATAATTTTATTGTAAAATGATTAGAAAAAAGACCAAAAAGAAAATTTGTTCAAAAATTTTAGTCAAAGTTAATAACTTATTTCCATTTTACCATAAAAAAGGAATAGCAATAATGTTGTAGACAATTTAATTTGCTACAAATAATGTCTGATACAATTTTCTGTAGAGTTGCTAGTTTATGAGATACAGCGCGAAATCACTTTGCATCTCTTATTCCAAGATGGCGAGTATTCAAGAACCCGGCTAACTTCGGAGCGCTGTAAAATTCAGAAAAATTAATAAAATTAAACACATTTGTAGTGAAAATTATTCGTTGAAAACCCTCTATAATAATGCTCTGACGTCATTTTATTGTAACACTACGAGAAAAAAAGTTATAGGGCCTAAAAGAAAATTTGTTCAAACATTTTTAGTTATGTTTGTTTATAACTTGTTTATTTTCAATTTTACAAAAAAAAGTAAAACAAATAAAGTTTTAGAAAATTAAAATTTTCTATAAATAATGTTCTATAAAATTTTCTGAAGAGTTTGCTAATTTACGAGGTACAATGCGGAAACCTTTGCCCCCTTTTTCCAAGTTGGCGGCCGGGAGACAAGGGTGGCGACCCCACAAACTTACTAACCATCCCCACACATAAAAAAAGGAAATTGCGTCCTCTCAATGTAACTTTTCAATTGACTAATTTTAATTTATAAAATATACTCCGTCATTGATAACTTGTTGATCGTTTCATCTTACTTCAGTGGTTTTCAATATCAAATCGACCAAAAAGGGACTATAAAATACCGTTTGGTCTTATATAATACAGTTTAGTGTTACAAGTTTGTCGTATTTTTTATAATTACTTAAATTACTTAATACTTTATGCGATTTTATAAATAGAACAACTGTTTTATTGTTGCATAATAATAATAATTTCCTATCGCAGTAATTATTCTGATTTCCGTAGCTCACTAATATTTTTCAAGTTAATCTACAAGCTGATAAACATACATAATTTAGTATAATATATAAATGTTTCTGCCAAGGTCAGTCATACCCGAAAAAATTAAAAAACTGACGAAATCATTTGCGAATTACCATACAAATCAAGTAATCTGCCTGTTAAGTTCTGAAATAATACGAGAATGAGTCAACTGAATTACAGTTTTTGATATTAACAATACTCTGGGGATTTACTATGTTTATATAAAATTGTATGGAGGACATTAAAACGGGATTCAATATTGTTCTGAAATTGTCTCTAATAAAAGTGAAATAAAAAGTTAATATAAATTTTTCAATTGTCTACAAGATCTTTTAATCGATAATCACAATTTTTTCGAAAATTTAGTATCGAAATAATAGTCAAAACGATATTACATACTTAGCCAATAACCGGTTTTGGTTATTATTCATCGTCTTTTACTTTAATCTGTATTTGCAAAGCTGGTTTTAACAGTTTTTAATGCTATGCTCCATAATTGTAGGAGTTTCTTACTTTTTTAATATTAAGTGGAGGGTCTGTTTTTATAGATGGCAGTGCTGGAGTTCCAGCGTTCATAATTAAAGCTTTTTTTACGCGTTTCCTCTAGGAGCCCATTTTCTGCGATGAATACAGTTTTCTTTAACATATTCATCTCACCAACACTTTTTAAAATATACCTTGGTAAGGCATTGAAGGAATGGAAAATGAAATGTGAAGGAATGGGCATTCCACTAAACAACGATAAAACCCCATATAGAGGATTTCGCAGTCGATCAGATAGTGATGACACTGGACCATGTTAATCAAGAATACACGACAAGGAAATTCGTAGAATACAGTAAATGGGGACTATAGTCGAACAATTTTCAATTAAAGGTGACTAATCTACAAATTGAACTGAACGGTAGCGGCAACCATGTAAAATTTCATTAGTAAATTCTTACCGGGGTCATTTTTATTGTATATGCTTCGCCCATGTAAGTATGTAAATTTGTAACCCATGTAAGATAAATTTGCCCCCGTAACAATATAAATTAATGCGATTCACGAGTGTATAGTGAGACAAGTTCAACGAATAGTTTGAAACATCGGTAAACTTATCAATATTTTGCTGGTCTATATATATTTACGTTCTTAGAAAGAATGTTAATGAGAGAAATATGATATCTTAGTTTATTCCTTCCAGATTATAAACATTTGTGCATAAGCGTAGTGTGTTATTGGGAATATATTTATTAAATAGACTTTATTATTAACTTTAAAATAGTTTTAAGGTAAGTAAAGTAAATTTGAGGCCAGTTTATTCTTTATATAGTATTAAACCCTTAACGGACGCTCAATATACAAAGAGAAATTTGACAATTTATTTATTAGATTCGATTAAAAACCATAAATTAGGACTGATTCACAACCAAAAAAAATTTTTTTTCTCATTTTCAAGGAAAACAGTACAATTTTTAATAAAGGAACATATTGTTTCTTAAACGTAAATTAAATTTTAAGGTGAAAATTTTCGAAACATTCGGGGTGTAGATGCATTCTAAACTTTTTACATAAATAAATAGTATTACTTTTGTACATCCTAGATTTTTGCACTATCGTCTCTTTTTGTAATGTGGCCAATATTGTCGAATCTGGTTTCATCTGGTAAAGCAAATTTAGATTGACGTCCATGTACTAAGTGACACTGATGTAGCGGTTTCTTCACTATTATAAATTAAAATTATAAATCTATGTCGGCTCATGCTTTCTCTTATAATATGCACTTCTTTATCCTCATCCTTTGATCAATGCATATCAACTTAAAGTGAAGTGTAAACCAGATAATATACATATGCTAATAATTTTATTTAAATCTATGTTATTCATTTCAAAATTGTGACGGTTATTCTCAATTACTTTTTTATCAAAAAGAGTAAAAAAACTTCAATATATGACTTGCCTACATGGTTGGCTTTTATATTGTCTAAATATCAATCAGACTGATGTTGAATTACTACTGAGCACGAATGAATATCCGTTATTACAACTTGAGATAAATTTGGATTTACTATTTTTGCCTGGTTTTTTCTTTGGTCGTTTTATCTGTGGTTCAGAAGAATATCATAATCAGAGTCGTCAGAATTCCCAATCACTTGTATTTCATATGTACCTGCAATATCCGATTTTATTGATTCTTCACCAATAATATTATCATCAATGTCTTTAAGGAATACAATAATATACCAACAAACGAATGAGAAAGATTCCCGACAGAACTGTTTAAAGTAAAGGAAAATAATAATCAACACAATAACGTACCTGAATTAAGACACGAAATACAAATCAGTTTTCAGGAAGTAGAAATAGTCATAAATTCACTCAAAAATAGAAAGTCACCAGGACCAGACGGAATAACCAACGAGCTTTCTAAAATACGGAGGAGAAAGTATGACCCTACAGATGACAAAGCCTATACAAAAACTAATATTGCACTGCAAGATACCAGACGCATGGAGAAACAGCATAATGATACCAATGTTCAAGAAAGGAGGTAAAGAAGACCCCAACAATTAGAGAGGTATAAATCTACTGAACACCGAACTTAAGCTTACCACAAAAGTCCTAACCAACAAAATCAATAAATCAACAACTTTATCAGATGAACAACAAGGATTCAGATCCGGATGATCCTGCGTAGATGCCGTATTTGTACTAAGACAAATCACAGAAAAGGCCATCGAGTACAATAAACCAGCATATCTATGTTTTATAGACCTGACAAAGGCTTTCGATCGCATCCAAGTCGAAGACGTCTTACACCTACTGTATAAAAGAAACATACCAATCAATATTATACAAACCATCGAAAGCATCTACCTCCATAATCGAATACAGGCAAAGATAAATGGAAAACTAACACAGTGTATACCAGTACAAAGCGGAGTCAGACAGGGTGACTCGTTAAGCCCACTTCTCTTTAATATAATAATGGACGAAATAATACAAGCAGTACGTAAAGGTCATGGCTGATGAATGGGGAACAAAGAAATCCAAATATTATGTTATGCAGACGACGCCGCATTAATCGCCGAGACAGAAGACGAGCTCTAAAGATTAACACATATCTTCAATACAACAGCTAAGAAATACAATATGATAATATCAGCAGAAAAGTAGAAATGTATGACAAACATTTAAACCCATAATACCACTACGGTGTAAAATCGAAATTGATGGGAAATAAAGCCGAAGCAAGGTTTAGATATCTGGGAATAGATATAACTAGTTACGGAGATGTTGAAGAAGAAGTACGAGCGCAAAGCTTAAAAGCAAGTAAAGCGGCGGGTTCTCTTAAAGACACAATCTGTAAGAACAAACACCTAAGACAAGACACAAAAACTAAGCAGTCTATAAAGCAGCAATTAGACATATATTAACATACACGGCGAGATAGGGAAAGAAGAATCATGCAATATAGAAGACATAAATGGATGGGTGACAAAACGAAAACAGGAGTGGAACACATCAGTAGAATGGCAGAGGATAGAATAGTACGAATAGCACGAGATAAGTCACCAAATGGACGAAGAAGTATTGGCAGACCAAGAAAAAGATGGTAGGATAATTCAAACAATTTAGAAGGCTAATATTAAAAAAGAAACAGGCTTTAAAGCCTACATACTAGAAGGAAGAAGAAGAAGATCAATGTGTTCTACATCAGAAACTTTCTAATCTAATCTCGGCGGCAAATAAACGACATTAAGTGAGTCAGCATTTTCACAATCTGAGTCTTCTTCTATCAAAGCTATTAACTCTTTAGTAGTTAGTGCCATCTTCATTTCATATTTCGAGAATTTACTGAAATAAACAAATGCACTACTATATAAACATTCACTAGCATTCATCTAATAATAGTTTAGCTTACTTCATTTTAATTTATATGAACTTCATAATACATTTTCATATTTATATAAACAAATAAACACAAGGAAACTTTCAAATTATTAAAAAAAAACAAATATAACGTTGACAGCACACAAGCAATTCTATAAATAGAGAATGATGTATATGTGTGTTATTAAAATTGCAGATTGGTTTTAGTCTAATGAAAAAAAAAAGTCTTTTCCAAAGTTATCTTTTTTTTTGAAGTTCTGTATTAGATACTCTCTAATAAGAATAAAATTTTACTTTACTTTGTTAGACAACTATAAGATACCTATAAAAGAGACATGATAATTTAATAATTAAATCGATCTTAGATTTAATTTTTACGTAATTACCTATGTGTTTAAATAAATAATTAAATTTTTTTTGGTACGCCTCTGTAAAATTGATAATTTCAATATGATTTCGTTGAAAAGTTATCGTTAAGGGCTTCGTTAAGTACGATGTTGCCAAGTAATCACCTTCAATTAAAAATTGTTTTAGTATAGAAGTCAACTTGAATAAAACAGAAACTATGTGCATTGGAGGGAAACTATGTGCATCGGACCTTGTAAAAATTGTAAACTATAAATATCTGGGCTTATATTCTACAAATTATGTCACAATGGACCACACCAATACTAGACAGAAACATAAAGGGTAGGAGAGCAATACGAAACTAAATGGAGTTCTTTGGCGTCAGACGATATCTAAAACCATCATAATCATTATTTGGCTCTACAACTCTATGTGAGTCTTGGTTTACTATTTCCCTCCATTGTTGTCGGTCCTGAGCAGCTGTTTCCCATTGCTGTATCCCCATTTTGCGTAGATCACTCGCTACTGCATCCTTCCATCTCTTTCTTGGGCGACCAACCGACCTTCTGACATCTTGCCTTTCCCAGAATGTGGCGTTCAGGAGTCTTTCGTCACTCGATCTTAGCACGTGGCCCGCCCATCTTATTCAGTTTACTTTAAAGTAGCGTACTATGTTTTCATCTCCATATACTGTCTGAAGTTCATCATTGTGTCTTCTCTGCAAGGCCCATAGATAGTCCGCAGTATCTTTCTTTCCAGTAGCAGTAATTTTGTCGTTTCCCGCTGGTTCAGAATCCATGTCTCGCTTCCATACGTTATTGTGAGACGAATTATTAGAGACGAATACTTATAGACTCTTATTTTTGCTGGTATTGAGAGTATTTTTGATTAAAGTACGGTAATTAATGAGTAATATGAACTATTTCCTGCAATGATCCTGTCTGCCACGTCCTCTTCATATTTATATTTAGATGTTATGATCGCACCTAGGTACTTGAATTCTTTGACGACTTCAAAGTTGTATTCATTGATTGTTACCTTTTGTCTAACCCTTGTTCTTGGGTTCTTCGTAACCACCATGTACTTGGTCTTGTCCTCGTTGACCTTGAAACTAACTTCCTGGCTCCGTTTTCGAATAGGGTGAAAACTTCTTTTGCATCTCTGGTGGATTGTGCAATTGTGTCCACATCATCCGCAAACGCCATTAGTATTTTTGATCCTTGGGCGGCAAATCCGTTTGTCAATTGTGGTTGAGCTTTCCTTACCGCATGTTCCAGTGGTGGCAAGAGGTTCTCCTTGTCTAAGCCCGGTGTCAATGAGGAATTCCTCCGACGTGGTGCTGCCAATTCTGATCCGTGCGGAAGCGTTCTCTGTGCTCACCTGTGCTAATCGTACTAGCTTTCCAGGTACTCCCATTTCTACCATGGTCTCCCACAATGCTTTTCTGCTAACAGAATCGTAAGCTTGTTGAAAGGCCATGAGGATTTGGTGTACATCGCGGTTGAATTCCCAATTTTTTTTTAACACCTGGCGTAGGTCGAATATCTGGTCTATGGTCGACCTTCCCGATCGAAATCCGCTTTGGTAGTCGCCTATTATTTCCTCTGCGTATGGAGTTAGTCTTCTAGACAGTATTATGGATATAATTTTGTACGTTGTATTGATTAACGATATTCCTCTATAGTTCCGACATATTTGTTTGTCTCCCTTCTTGTGGATAGGTACTATATGGCTTTCTGCCAGTGTTTCTGTATTTCTTCTCTTTCCCAGACTTCTCTTATAAGATGATATATCTCAAGGTGGAGCTTTTCTCCCCCCTTTTTTTAGTAGTTTCGCCTGTATGCCCTCTGGGCCTGGGCATTATGGTTTTTTAGGGAGGAAATTGCGGACTTTATGTACTTCAGCTAGTGTGGGCCCTGGTATTTCAGGTTCGGCTAATTGGTACTGTCTTTGTTGCCCTGTCATTGTGGGTTTTTCTGTATTTAAGAGTTGCTCAAAATACTTTCTCCATTGGCGGCTTATCTCCTCGTCGTCTGTGAGCAATGGTCCTGCATCGTCTTTTATTAATCTTGGGCTGTTGGTCGTGTTGCCCATTGTTTTTAGGTCCTCATAAAACTGTCTAGACTGACCGGTTCTATGTTCCTCCTCTAGTTGCTGTATTCGCGCTCCTAGATACTGTTTCTTTTTTCTTCTTAAAAGTCTTCTCGTTTGAATCCTTACTCTGTTATAGTCTTCCCTGTTCTCATCTGTAGGGCGTGTTAGTCTTAATCTTCTGCCTGTTGATTGCTTTCTGATGCAAGCTTTGTTTGCACTCCTGGCCAAACCACTGGCTTTTCTTCTTGTTATTCAATTTCTTTCCTGTTTCCGCTGCGGCACTTTCTATGACGATCGCTATATTTTGCCATTTCTGGTCTATGGTCAATTCTGGCGTTGATGTTTCTTGTTCTTCCAGTGTCTGCAATTTGTTTTGGATCAGTGGCTGGTATTGGCGTTCTTTATCAGGTAAATCGAGTCTTGAAATGTCCCATCTGTTTCCTTGTTGGGGTTGCTTTGTCTGTCTCGTCTTTAGCCTTGTTCTCATTTTTGTTCTGACCAGAAAGTGGTCAGAGTCACTTTTTGCTCCCCTCAGACTGTGTGTGCGGATGATATTGCTAAAATGTATTCCATCGATAAGCACATGGTCTATCTGGTTTCGTGTGATTCCGTCATTTGACACCCAAGTTACTTTATGTATATCTTTTCTTTGGAATTGTGTAGTTTTTACTACCATATTGTTGACTACAACGAATTCTGACAGTCTTGATCCGTTATCATTAGTGTTATCATGTAAGCTATGGGTGACGATCACCGCTCTAAGATGGTCCTCTTTACCTAGTTTGGCACTGAAGTTTTCCAGTATGATTTTGTGTACTGTTCTAAAATTTCATAAAATTCCTCCTTGTCGTCTTCAGTTGCTTCTTCCGTTGGTGCGTGGATTGAGAGGATGGTTAGTTTAAACCATTTCCCTTTGATATCGATAACCAATAAACAAAAAATATACAACACCAGAATCCGGGGCATTATAACTGTAGACGACATTAGGACAAAACAACTGATATGTTACAGCCATCTACAGAGGATGACAGAAGATAGACTATCGAAGTAACTGTTAAATTTGATCGGGTTAGGATATCGTGTTGGAGTTCTTGTACCCAGGACTTCTACACGAAAAGCATTTGGCTGATAGTTGTGCCCCTATCGCGCATCAGAGTGCTATAGGGGGAAAGGGATGGCCTGGAGCATTGGAGCGCGGTGGAGTGGTTTCTGATAATACGAATCAGTACACCTCGCTCTAATAAATTGTAACACCCGAATGTAATTCTAAGGGGTGTGCAAGTGTGGGTTAATGAAATTGCTTGCTTGGGTACCTCCGGGACTTAGAAAACGTGAAAGACGTTTTGAATTCGAAATTTGTTGTAGTGGCCATAATATTTTTATAAAACTGGTAAAGAACTGGTGTCAAACTGAGACAATAAGTTATCGATATTTATAATTTTTTCTGCTTTGAACGTTATAATCTTGTACCATAAAACTTATGCTATCATCCATTTCCAAATCGAGTATAGTATGTGTTTCATGAAATTAAGTTTTATGAAGTATCTGGTGACTGTATCGCCCATTAAAAAACACTGATATATTTTCATAATTACTATATTTCCTGATATATGTTCTAGGAACAATTAAAGCTAGTCTCGTTTTCAATTCATGTTGCTCTAGAACTATCTGTGGTAATTCGGAAATCTTAATTGAAGTTGATCGCATTAAATAGTCATAAGAAAAACTAGATTGAAAAGTGAGTGTCAATTAAAACTAATTAAAAGAATCTTTTCCCACATTTTTAACATTCCTAGTTTGGTGCAAGATTCAACATAATTCCCGTATCCGAGGTAAACCAAAATTTTAAATTATATTTTATGGGGCTATTATATTTTATTTGGAAGTAGAATCCTGGTTAGTATTCTTCTTGAAGAATAATTTTGTTAATGTCTTGATAGTTTGTGATTGCAGTGTTAGAAGTAGGGGAGAGGCTGGTACAGTGGCCACCTTTCGAGTAAATTCAAGATAACTTTAATATAAATCATAATATATTAATGACTATCAACTCCAACAACGTCAAAGCACTTGGTAAATTAAAAATGTACTCTGTAATCCCAAAAAATACAAGTTATGCAGGAGTAACTAATTTTGTTTTTTCAAAAAATGTGGCCACTGTACCAAGTGGCCACAAAGGTAAGGTACAGTGGTCATTACTTACAATTCTTATGTTTTTATTTATAATATTTGCTATAACAGATTTGCTGTTCGTTGTGTTGCTCCAGCATCTTTTGGTTGTGTTAAAATGAGTTCAATATCTTCTTTTGTAATTGTGGCAGAATCTGTACCTGTAGGAAATGAAAACTATTCCGTGACGCCTTAGAAAATTTACATTGTATTCTTGACTAGAAGAAAAAACGTCTGTAACTTGCGCAACATAAAATTTTGAAGTTTTCTTTGTTTGAAACCGCACGAGAACAAATGAATTCAGTTCCAACATTCGTGGGATATGTCTTCGTCAGAAATTTCATCTACTTCTGAAAATATACTAGCATCGTCGAAATCCACAACATCATACAATTCAATGTCACTGTTACTATCATCACTGGCTATGCTTTTATTTTTCTTTGCATTACTTCTATTCGACTTGTGTGAACTATCAATTTTTCTTTTTACTGTTGTCTTAGCTCTCTTCACTCTACTTTGCTTTCATATTCTTTCTGCTGTTTTTGCTTCTATTCTATAATAAATTGGTGTATCAGTTAAAATTTCAGTAGTGTTCTTTTTCCTTTTGTTTTTTTTAATGGCAATAAGATAGCTTTAAGGTATGGTTGCAGTAATATAGAGGAAATAAATCGGTTTTCTGGTGTGTCCTCGGAAGTTGCCATCGCTTCTGTACCTGACTGGCCATTGTTCCAGCCTCTCCCTTACATATCATTAGTCTCTTAATTTTTATCCCAATGCGGAGTTGGCTAAACTAATTACATTTGCCCATAAGTTTCTGTCTTGATTCATACCAATAATGATACCCTTCACATACATGTCATTCGTAAACTTTTTCCACCGTTTTTTAGTCTTTCTCTTCTAGGGACTGCTTCCAGGAACATCCAAGTTGTGCGATTATCATTTCGTTGTTGAACATACCATAACTATCTAACATATACTTAGTTTCATCGAATTCTTTCTGTCCCAAAATACACTAGTCGCTTCCTTCCATTTTATCCACAGCGCTTTAATTCTATATTCATCTCCATCTATTTTCCCATTACTCTATAAATACCGATTTTAGATGCTTACCTACACTGTTCATCATCATAATTTTTGGCTCCTCTGTGGATCCTGGCCTGCTCTAAGATTAGTCGTCATCTCTTCGGTTTCTGGCAATGTGTTGGCGTCTTCTGATCTCTGGTATCCCTAAATCGGTCTCAACTAGATCTTCTTCTTCTTAAGGTGCCTTCTCCATTACTGAAGGTTGGCTATAACTACAGCAAATTGCTCTCTATCTTGAGCTGTTCTTCTTGAGCTGAGTATCGACTGTGTGTCCATGCCTGTCCAGTATCTGACATTCTTCGACCAGGAGCATTTTCTTCTTCCTGGACCTCTTTTTCCTTCCACTTTCCCTTCCATTATAAGTCGTAGAAAGTTGTATTTTTCTCCTCTGTAATTATGTCCTAGAGAACTCGTTTTTCTATTTTTTACAATATTTAGGAGTTCTCTTCTCAATATCCATTCTTCTTAGCGCCTCGTTGTTGTTCACGTGCTCTGTCCAAGAGATCTTAAGGAACCTTCGAAAATCCCACATCTCAAAGGCTTCTATACGCCTCATACTTGTAATTAAGAGAGTCCATGTTTCCACCCCGTATAGCAATATGGAATAAATAAACGTTTTTACAAATTGGTATTGAATATCCAACGATAACGTAGAGTTTATTAGGAATTTTTTCATTCGTTGAAATGTGGACCTAGCATATTCTATACGAGCACGTATTTCATACCTCATGGTCAAGATCGTTTGTTATCCAGCAACCAAGATACTGGAATCTTAGTGTACTGGTTCTATATATTTGTTATACATACGAATATTAATGTCGACATTTGGTGCAACTTCATCTAACCACCTAATTTGCGGTCGGCCTCTGCTTCTTCTTCCTATAGGTGTTCCTGTCTTAAGCTTTTTAGCAATCATGTTGTCAGGCATTCGTATTATGTGTCCAGACCATCAAGTTGCAGTGCTTTCATGAAAGTTACGATAACTGGTTCATTAAAGAGTTGGTATAATGCGAAATTCGTACGTATGAGAGATTCGGGAATAAACTTAAAAGGTACGATATATACCCGCAGTATACAAATAACGGCATACGCTGATGATATCGTCATAGTTGGAAGAACCCAAAATGAAGCAGTGGAGGCTTTCACACGTATCAAAAATGCCGCAGAAAACATCGGACTTCTGATTAACATCCAAAAAACTAAATATATGCCGGCCATATCAAGAATTCAACAAAATAACTTACAGGTGCAACACGAAACGATAGAAATGGTAGAAGAATTCTGCTACTTAGGATCACTGGTAGACTACAAAAATAACACATCCAACGAGATAAAAAAAAAGAATATGCGTGGCTAACCGCTGTTATTTTGGCCTGGGGAGCGAGAAGTATGTCAATAGCAACAAAGCGCAAACTTTATAAAACAATAATACGCCCAGTGCTCACATACGGATCGGAAACATGAGCAATGACGACGCGAGATGAAGAGTTACTACGAGTCTTTGAAAGAAAAGTATTGAGGACCGTATATGGCGGAGTAAACGAACAGGGTCTGTGGAGAAGGCGATATAACTTTGAACTCTATAGACTTTTTGGTGATGCAGATATTGTGAAGACCATCAAAATAAACCGCCTAATGTGGGTGGGCCACGTTATGCGGATGGATGAGAGTGATCGCACTAAAATAACTATGCTAAACAGGCCGGTCGGAAGAAGAAGGGGGCTACCTAAACTCAGATATCTGGACGATGTACAGGAAGATTTGAGGGATCTGGAGTGAGAGGCTGGAGAAGACAGACACTCGATAGCGAAGGATGGAAGAATGTTTTGAAGCAGGCCAAGGCTCACTAAGGGCTGTAGCGCCAACTGATGATGATGATAATTCGAAAAGTTTATTCGTCTTTTAATGTCTTCGCTTGTTTTATTGGTAGAGGAAGTTGTCTAAACCCGGGCCCCCACTTTGTTTTTATAATAATAAAAAAATATATTTTTCAATATATATCTTACTTAGTTTTACATAGGTGTCTATTTTATTTTATTTTTTTCTTGAACATTGCAAATAAATAAAAAACAGAGAAAATTTTAAGAAAAACTTAAAAATAAAACAGTAACAATTTAGCCCTTGATTTGTATTCGTCCCGCTAAAGGGCCATTATTATATCTACAAATACGCCTCTATTTGACAGGACCACAGTGTTGGCACAACTAATTTTACAGCCTTGTTTACGGGGGC
Source organism: Diabrotica balteata (assembly GCA_918026665.1). Taxonomy (NCBI): domain Eukaryota; kingdom Metazoa; phylum Arthropoda; class Insecta; order Coleoptera; family Chrysomelidae; genus Diabrotica; species Diabrotica balteata. Next base: position 160,435,584 of record OU898277.1, read on the forward strand.
CATGCCTATATTAATTACATTTTTTTATTTGGTTTTCTATTATCGTATAATCGTTTAGCATTATACTGTATCACACTAAATCAATATTAACGCAATGTTTTCTATCTTTTTATTGTTATTAGAAATGTCAACGCACTCTTTTATTTTTGATACTTGTTTGTTTCGTCTGAAACAGTATTTGTTAAGTATGCGTGATTATCAGCAAATCATCACTGTTAATAAATATTCCAAAATTTGGAAAAACAACTAATTCAATAAATAGAATAAGATAAAAATTAGAGATATTTAATTTTACCAAAATGAAAATTGTTCCTTTTTTGTGCCAATGTGTAACGATAAGACTACCAAAGAGAATTGAAATACTTGGTTGTAAACTGATTTTTTTACAACCCTGTAATTTTCAAAATATAATATTTCCTTTGTTCATTATTAAATTTACTCCACTGTCACTGTCAAAGTTGACAGAACTGTCTGTTAAAAACTTTGTGTATTTTAACAACGTATATTATCACATACTATTCGCTGTGAGTTTCGCCGGTAGCGCTCTCTCGCGGTTTGAAACTTGTACTTTTCTTGTAAAATCAGTGTAAATGAAATATGACAAAACGAGAAAAATAGATATTTATTTAAAAATACAAAATAATGAACTGAAATATTATGGTAAACTGATTAATGAACGAATACACAGAATTAATAGTAAAAGTAATTACGCCTTGTTATTTTATTCATTATAATTATAATATTTAAGATATAAGTTCTTGCGACTGGATGACTACTTACGCAAGAGGTCATTGAGAAAAAGAAGAAGTGTATATGAAAATATTTAATGGTTAAAGCAAATATTTAAGGTTATAGACGCTTAAAACGTCTATATTCTTTAGTTAAAGGTTACCTTTACCTCTGTAATTCTTGTTTTTATTTTACATTTATATTCTGTTTTTGCTCAGTTATTTTTTGTGTGCCTAGGCCTTAGTGCTTAGATATCAATTTGTTTTAATTCTTCTTCTTCTTCTTTCGTTTTATGGCCTCCACCTCTTAAATTTGTATTAATTTTATCAAAATGGATATTAAACATTATACTGGTTTTAAGTCTATATCACATGATATCCCATTTCAACCAGCTACACCAAAGAAGGGAAAAGGTTTAGTTGATGCAGGGCATGTACGCAATGTTTCGGAATATAATAGCTTTTTAATTTTACACCATATAAATATCATGTTTGCATTATAGGTTATTTACTTATTTTTCTCGTTGATAGCAATAATCCATTTTTCTCTTTGAACTATTTTATGCTTGGCAACAGGAAATGAATAAAATTTACAATGACTGCTGTACCCAGTATTTTTACATGTATCATATATTTTTCTTTTTGAAAAATCCATATTCGCCATTATTTGAATGTTTACAAGTTAAATGCACAAAACTGCCACTAACAGCGTTGGTGAAAACTGTCAAATCCCCTCTACTCATCGGCTCACAGCGAATACCTGTACCACAGAATAATACACAAACAGAATGCCCACTCTGCTTGAAAAAATCAGCCATGCTTTTGTCGGAACCAGTGCTGTTAAAGATTTTATCTGGTGTGCATAGACAAATTAACCCGGTTTAATTAATTTACGGCAACTACAGACATAATATGCACTATTTTATTCGTACTTTTAGTTGAAGAATAGATTAAATTATTTCAAATGTACTAAATTATTAATCTCTAAAAATTTAAATTACAGTTCTATCGTAGCTTGTCACAAATTTCTCAATTCGAGTCTAGACAATCAAAATAATAAAGTCCACTCCAAAACATCAGAGAATAACGGCGGGATAAGTTAGTAGAAGATTAAAAGCACGTGGAATCACACATATTTTCCACCTCAGACGCCGGCATTTTCTCCAATACTATAATAAAATAATACCTCAATCAACTATGGGACCTTATCGTCTATGATTCGCCTAGCCCAATCTCTCAAGTGTGAATCCGTCTTGTCTTAAACTATGAGTTAAACAATGAACATTTAGTTGGTAACAAATAAAACAATGAATTAATTAATCATATTTATTCAACATAAAACAAAATAATGTTTAAACTTGCAAGAACAACTATGCCTAAAGCTTTACAATAAATAAATTTAGAACTGATACTTATGGCATATATTTGGTTGCTGCTCCTGTTAAGATGTTTCCTCCAGATTATGTATGTAGGACTTGTTGTTGCCTCCCGAGAATGTTGGTAGGTCTTAAAGACAGCTACAGTTGACAACTCCATAAATTATTAGATAAACCATTCCATAGAATATTTCAGAAATTATCCAATAAACCAGTATATAACATCAGTATTAGCGAGACATCAAAGGGGGTTAACTTCCTTGTCAATTATTTTACAAAATCACAATTAAACAAATAGCAGATGCCAAGGATAAGGTGAAATAGAATTATTATTAAAATTAGTTAAGTTTTGTAAGATTCCTACATGCATAAAATCGAAAACGGAGCTTTGGAAGAAGTGAGGTTATGCATATTGAAAATGGTATCAGAATTGTAAAATAGATTACAATGAAAGTACTCACCCCAAGAGATTTCTGCAGATCATAAAATGAACCTTATTACCTTCTTTTGTAAATTTCAATTACAGACAAAAAAATATCGCACCATGTTAGAGAAGCTGATTGACAAACAGTGAGAAGTGACTACAATGAAGTATAGCACAGATGTCATAGAATATTATATATCTATGATGAAATTAGCTCTTCTGCCAACATAGAACAGAATATTTCATCTACCGGACAGAAAGAGAAAGAGGGCGCCAACTATTTTTTAGCTAGGCTGCCAAATGTACTCGGCAGATTGGATTGTACACACTAACATTGAAAACCCAAGTAAAGCAATAAATAACTTTGACAGTAGTGATGTTATTTACATCTTATAATTAAAGGCGGAGATGTTGCAGTGCTGTTTAGACAAAGAACAAAACTAAACAAAGTTAATTTACAAATAACTTACAACTAAATAAAATATCTATAACACGACAAAACTAAATAAAACCAATTTGACAAACAAACAATTCATTCATCAGTTGGCGCTACAGCCCTTCGTGAGCCTTGGCCTGCTTTAAAACATACTTACATCCTTCCCTATCGAGTGTCTGTCTTCTCCAGCCTTTCACTCCAGCTCCCTCAAATCTTCCTATACATCGTCCAGATATCTGAGTTTAGGTCGCCCCCTTCTTCTTCTTCCGACCGGCCTGTTTAGCATAGTTATCTTAGTGGGATCACTCTCATACATCCGCATAACGTGGCCCACCCACCTTAGGCGGTTTATTTTGATGGTCTTCACAATGTCTGCATCACCAAAAAGTCTATAGAGTTCAAAGTTATATCGCCTTCTCCACAGACCCTGTTCGTTTACTTCGCCATATATGGTCCTCAATACTTTTCTTTCAAAGACTCGTAGTAACTCTTCATCTCGGGTCGTCATTGCCCATGTTTCCGATCCGTATGTGAGCACTGGGCGTATTATTGTTTTATAAAGTTTGCACTTTGTTGCTATTGATATACTTCTCGCTCTTAGTTGAGAGCCCAGGCCAAAATAACAGCGGTTAGCCACGCATATTCTTTTTTTATCTCGTTCAAACAAACAATTCAATAATAACAAATAGAAAAAGTAAGGTTATGACATTTTATTCTTTATATTATTTATCAGCAATAGTTCAAACGTACCCGAATTAATACCTAAGGATTTCCTAGATAAGCACTTCTTTTAGTTGTGAAACGCTATTTTTCCTAAGTATTGACTAAATTGTTCCTTTCGATAAGAAATACTTCCTAAGGCAACTGTTTAAGTATCGTTGGTGAAATCGGGCATTAGTGTTTTACGATTAGTTTTTATGGAAATGTTTATGAAGTGGATACAGTCATTCTCTTATTTTTATTTTTCTTGCAATTTTGCTTGGGGTATACTTGGTTAAAAAAATTCTTATGAAAATATGACATTTCTTATATATTAATTCCAGAATAAACTGCAGTTTTTCTTTTTAAATAACTGTAGAATTAAAAAAATATAAATAATATTTTATATTTACTGGTACAAACTGCTTAAATTATACCAGTCTTGTTGCACGTGTTAATCTGTTTTTGGATGATAAATAAAATTTATTTATTTTGTAATTAGTAGTATAGTCGTTTGGAAAATTAATTATTAATGGAAGCGTTTGGTGTAATCATCAAATCTTGGCATATTTTAATAATATCAAGAAAACTCAATTAAGAATTCAGTTATGTAATTTCAACAAACTAATGGCCCTTTATTTCTTTAATTTATGAAGTTTTGTTTATATCAGCTGTTGAAGATAGCAGAATGGAATTCCTAAGGAATGAGTTCACACGTTCAAAATCAAAACATTTATCACTAATAACAATATAAATATTTTACTGGTTGCAGAGACACCCCTCAAAAGTAATAATTACTTAACCCTTTGACGGACACCGTAAAAATTTTGCACAATGTTCAAAACACACTTGCAAATTTATCAGTACTTTGTTAACATTGGTAACAAATTAACCTATTGATACACAATGGTACAAAATACCTCATATTTCAGACAAAAAATACATAACGGTAACAGCCGTCTTGTCCGATTAGAGATATATAAATGGTCTTATTGGACAAGACGGTCATGACCGTCGTATTAAATGTTATGAAAATGCATTTATTGAACATAAACTACGAATAATAAATGAATGAAATACGGTATTTCAGTAATATAATGAATACAAACCCAACCCATACTATAAGAAATTGTAAAAAAACAAAATAAAAAAACTTATTTGCTAGTCTAAGTCCTGATGCCACTTTTGAAAAACATAACGATTGTTTTTTAATTTTATTTTTAGAACATTGACGACATCGTAAATAATACTTCTTGCGTCTATATCCTTCAGTTACAGGAATCATTTCTTGATAATGAGGATGCCTAATTTGTTCATCATTCCTCTGAGTCTTTTCCTTACGTTTACTTCCATGTATAGGACCCACTTTTACATAACTCCTGCCGTCAGTCTGGTCAAGAGGTACATCAGTAAAAGTTTTTATAAGATAATTTCTAAAATCTAAGCCACTCGTACATCGTTCTTGGCGGTCTTCTTTTTCCTTTTGATAAATAAAGTAGGTATTGGCAATTGTTACGTTCAACAAATGTAATAGCACTTTTTTATATCAGAGGATGGTCCTCCGTGGACATGAGTAGGTTATATGAAATTAGTTGATCAGTTCTACCAACACCAGACATATTGTAATTATTTTCAGTTATCTATCTATCTATCTATCTAATTAGTCTTCTTCGGTCCATCTTTGGACATAGGCCTACCCAATCCTTTTCCATTCTTCTCTGTCTGTCGCTACAGTCATCCACCCAGAGCCCACGTGCTTCTTGATATCGTCTGCCCACCCTAATTTTGGCCTTCCTCTACTTCGTTTATATTCCCACGGTCTCCAACTCATAAGAATTTTGTTCCATTGGTCTTCTTTTTGTCTTATATTGTGTCCAACAAATCTCCATTTCAATTGTGCAACTTCTTGTCTAACATCCCTCACTTTTGCTTCCTCTCTTATCCACTCGTTTCTCTTTTTATCTAATATGTCTTATATGCATAATTTGTCTTTCCATTGCTCTTTGGGTTTTTATGATTTTGTCCATGTTTGTTTTTGTAAATGTCCACGTTTGGGAACCATAAGTAAGAACAGGAAGTACGCATTGATTGTATACTTTGGTATTAAGATGCTGTGGATATCTTTTTTAATAATGAAGCTTAGTTTGCCAAATGCCGTCCATGCTACTAGTCTAACTCGTCTTTTTTCTCTGCTGTTTGGTTTTCTTTGTTAAGTTTTATAGTTTGAACTTGAACTATTTCATCTTGTCCGATTCTCTTTGTGATGTCTTCAACTGTATTTGTTATGGTTTTGTCTTGATGTAATTCATATTAAGGCTTATCTTTCCAGCTTCTACGTCCAGTTCTTTCATAATTTCATGATGAAAGATATTCAGTTATATCTTTTGGTTTTACTTTGAGCTGGTTAAATCTGTTGGTTGTCGAATGGTAACGAGTGGATATACTACAGACATCTCTCTTATCCTTCTATTTTGATACATAAACATGGTCTTGTCTTCTCCATATATACTGTCCTTTTCTTAGGTTCGCGCCAGTTACAATCTAATAATTTTTTGCATAAGCCTACACTGTTATAAAAATTATCCACGAATATTTGGTGTCCTTTATTTACGTTCTGCTGTTTTTTTTACATTCATTTGAGAAGTTATATTCCTGTTATACCAATTATACATATATGTACATAGGATTTTGTTATTTGCTATTTGCTATATAGGTACACATGTAAATATTTTATACTTACCACTACTCTCATCTGTGTTGGTATTGGGAATATAATCATCTGAACTGTCGCTATTTCCAAACATATTAGCATTTTGTTTGTTATTACTTTCCTCACTATCATCAGAACTGCCACTACTTTCTGATAAATACAGATGAGTTTGTCGATTGTGCTAACGAGGCTCCACCTCTGCAATCATGAACGAAAATAGTGAGTTACTAATATTCCTATCGAATGTCGTCGTTCACCGATTTACACCGATTTCCCACTACTTGCACTACTGTGGGAATCCCAAAAAATTAGAAGTATTCTTATAGGACACCGCATTCTCATAGATAGGAAAACACTTATAGTCATCGTCGGTCGGTCGAGACCCTCTTGACGCTGAGAGCGATTCAAATAGCGACTGCTATGACCGACTTGTCCCAGAATACCGATAATAAACCGACTGCCAGGACTGTCTTGTCCGTGAAAGGGCTTCTTCTTAAGGTGCCTTCTCCATTACTGAAGGTTGGCTATAACTACAGCAAATTGCTCTCTATCTTAAGCTGTTCTTAGTATCGAATGTGTGTCCATACCTGTCCAGTCTCTTACGTTCTTCAACCAGGAGCATTTTCTTCTTCCTGGACCTCTTCTTCTTACTTCCACTTCCATTATAAGTCGTGAAAGGGCTAAAAATACCAAAATATTAATATCTATCAGAGTAACCACAATTAAAATACGTAACACTATAAAACATTATGAACTGGAAGATTACACTAAGAAACACAATACAAGCCATCTTAGTAGTACTGGAAAGGAAAGTAATACAGGCACGTATGCCTATAGTACCTTTTTTTTCTGTTACTGACTTACTAATAGTGGTATTTTTCTTTTATTACTTTCCTCTTTTCATATGGCAAACCAGATCCTACCGCATTCTGCCGAGAAATTTGCGACACAATTGGTCTCTATTGGACCCTATATTTTTTATCCTACATATTTGAGATCTATCAAATTCTCTATCTTTAATATAAGATTTATGTTCACTTATTCTAACATTTAATGGCCTTGATGTTTCACCTAAATAAAAGTTATCGCATTTACAAGGTGTTTTATAAATATTTTGTTCTTTTTTGTTCATTATCAGGTTTAGTTTTAGATAAAATCGATCTCAATGTGCTTGTTGTTTTGAATGTTGTTGAAATCTTTAAGTTTTTCTGATAATCCTTTTATGTATGGTACTGTTATTTTTCTCGTATTATTCCTTGTACATGCTGTAGGATATCTTTCTAAGTTGTTCTGTTCTATTCGGTCGATTGTTGAAAATTCCTTATTTAAAAACGATAAAGAATAATCATTTTTTAATAAAACATTATTGTGTGGTATGTAAGTTAAATCCTATTAGAATTTCACGTAATAATACAAAAACAAATCACTTAAACTATATTGAAGTAAAAAGGCACATGTAAAATATGTTGTAAACCATAAATTTAAAACTAGCGTCCTTAGCGTGTTGAGACTCGGGTGTGGACTGTTTTCGGAAGAAATTGTCGAATTTGAAGCTTGAGCAGCTTGACTACAGGGTTTTGAAAAATTGCTGTCAATAAAATCTCGCACAGCGCTAGTGATATCGAAAAACGGCGTTTCGAAAGACGACCTTTCTATACCATGGATAGTATCTGTGTTGGCAGTATAGTCCTCATCAGAGGCCTCGATAAGTGATTGAGCGTTGTCAAAATCATCAAAAAGTTTCTCAATTCAATCAAGTCTAAGTTGTAAATCCCTAAAGTTAATTTGCTCTAAAGGTTTGTTTTTGATAGAATTAAAATACGCACTAAAACGGGTTACAGAACATAAAAATGTATGTATGTATACGCAAAAAAGCAATTAAAATAAATTATGTAATTTTGTGTGTAAAAATATTCTGCGAGTAAAAAACGTTAAAGTTAATATTTCAACTTGTAATAATTTATAAATGTGAAATGAAAAAATTGAAATAAATTTAAGGACGCTACTGTACTATGTATTAATGTATAATGAAAATATTGAAATCTCTAAATGTGTTAAAACCTTAAAATACCTGCTTTTAAAAATAAATATTTTCCACTGAATTAAATCAAATACATATGTACCCTTTAACGACGATAAAAAATAAAGTAGGTAACAGGAGATATGCGCTAACCTTGGCGACAGATTATACCTGCTTTTTTCCGATGCAATGCAAATTCGTCGAAATGAATGCAGCTTATGGAATGTACAGCAAAATAATCTTGATCACTGGTTAATCCGTCTCGAATAGGACCATTTTATGTGTAGGATGTAGGATGTAGATTGTAATCTTAATACAATTTCACGTAATAATACAAAAACAAATCACTTAAAACTATACTGTATTGAAGTAAAAAATAGCACATTTAAAATATTTGTAAGCGATAAATTTAAGAATAGCGTCCTTAGCGTAAGGATGGTGTGCTGAGACTCGTGAGACTCGGGTGTGGACTGTGTCTCTCTTCTGCTCGTAACTACCGGCATTCCCTCTCGAGGGGTGTAAAATGAACGTCGGGTTGTACTTAACTAAAGTGTAGTATACGGGGTTGCTCGAAAGTTTTAACAATTATGTTTATAACAACTATATTATATTAACGTATTCAGAGAAAAGTACATATTACAGTTTATGTCTACATATTGTCGTATAGTGATCGAGGGAGAAGGAGCTGTTAACTGTATCTCTGGTTATTGTTTATGGATTCCGATGTTTCTTTTTTAAATCATGAATGTGTTGCTTGTGTGAGTCCATTTCAAATAGGTCAAAAAGAAATAAATAAGACTTACTCACAATCAGTTTAATTTAACTATCTAGAAAAAAGTTTAAACAAAACTGTGAAGAAAGAAATTAGGAACGATCATAGAAACTATAATAACAATCTAATAAAAAATATAATACAAGATAACTGCAACATGAAACTACTCAAAGCAAAAAACTCAAGCGACACAACAAAAATCATAGAAATAAAAAATGAGAAAAACGTCACCGTCAGAGACAGAAAGGAAATAAGCGAGGCCATTGAAAAATTCTACACTAAACTATACTCGGTAAATACACAACCACAACAACGACGTACTCAACGAACAATAATTAACAACGGCTCAGAAGAAATACCAGACATAACCGACTATGAAATAAGAATGGCCCTAAATCGACTTAAAATGAATAAATGTCCGGGAGAGGATAAGATTACAGTTGAAATGTTGAAAATTGGTGGCAGAAAAATGGAACAGGTATTAAATGTTTTATTTATTAAAGTAATTGATGAAGGAAAGATTCCTCAAGAATGGTACAACTCCGAGGTCATTTTACTATTCAAGAAAGGAAACAGAGCAAACATCGAGAATTACCGACCAATATCCTTGCTATCACATCTGTATAAATTACTAACTAAAATCATAACCAACCACCTAACACATAAGCTCGATTTCTATCAACCTATCGAGCAGGCTGGATTCAGAAAACATTTTAATACCATAGACCACTTGCACACCGTAAGAACACTGATAGAAAAATGCACCGAGTATAATGTTCCAATTCATATGGCGTTCGTCGATTTCCATAAAGCATTCGATTCCATCGAATTATGGGCAGTGCTTGAATCTCTAGAAAATGCACGCATAGATTCAAGATACATTAACAAAATTAAAAACATATATGAAAATACCACCATGCATATAAAGCTGGACGAAAGCACAAAAACTAATCCCATAAGACTACAACGGGAGTAAGACAAGGAGACACCATCTCTCCCAAACTATTTACCCTTGCTCTAGAAGATATTTTTAAGAAACTGGAATGGAACAATAAGGGTATCAACGTCGACGGATCATACTTAAACCACTTGAGATTCGCAGATGACATAGTTTTAATAGCCGATAATATCCAAGAACTAAATGATATGTTACAACAATTAAATGCAGTTTCAGGAGCGGTAGGCTTAAAAATGAATTACAGCAAAACAAAAATACTGAGCCGAGACCAGACAAATATAACAATACAAAATCATACCATAGAAAATGTGGAACATTATGTATATCTAGGTCATGTTATCAAACTAGGAAAACCAAATCAAGATGCTGAAATTAAAAGAAGAACACAACTGGCTTGGGGCGCTTTCGGCAAACTAGCACATATCTTGAAAAACACCTCCATTCCTATAAACTTAAAGAAAAAGGTGTATAACACATGCATACTACCTGTTTGTACCTACGGCTTGGAGACAGTAGCACTTACCAAAAAATCTGCCAAAAAATTAGAAACAACGCAAAGAGCAATGGAACGAATCATGCTTGGAATATCACTAAGAGACAAGATTAGAAACACCGAGATAAGACGTAGAACGAAGATTAGGGATATTGTGGAAGAAATTACAAAAATGAAATGGCGCTGGGCAGGTCACATAGCCCGATATAATGACAACAGGTGGACACGGAGAATTCTTGAATGGAGACCAAGGACGACAACAAGAAGCATGGGAAGACCTCAAAAAAGATGGGTAGATGACATAAGAGCAGTGGCAGGCAAACAGTGGATTAGATTGGCGCAAGATAGAGAAAGATGGAAGCAATTGGGAGAGACCTACATTCAGGAGTGGATGGAAAATGGTTGACGAAGAAGAAGAAGATCTAGACGACCGGTTTCGCTTTCTACAATTTGCAAAGCATCTTCATTTTCTCCAATTCAGAGATGTAGTGCTGTTAAGTCCTCCATTTTAAATATAATGTCTGTTTTGTCCCTTTAAGTGTGTTCTGTTTGTCCCTAAGTGTCCTTAATTATTTTAGTTTTAATAATTTTAACATATTTGACATTACAATTATCTGCCAAACAACAGTAATCTAATTAAAACAAATTAAAGAAATTTGATAAATACAAGTTAAAGGAATTGCACACCCACACAATTGTACATCTAATTTCATTTATTGTCATACAACTATCACCTTAATGATAAAAAATTTCAATGAATTAAATAATACAGAACATCACTTTCATTTAACAAACAATCACATTATAACTTTTTTCTACTTCATTGGTTAATATCTATCTCCTCAAGAAACTTCCCCGTTATTTATCAAACAGTTACAATTGTAAAAACTGAAGATTCCCATCATCAGCAATTACAGGATAGTTTGAACTATGTTTTCCCATGCTTTGCCTGGGAGACCTGAAGATGCTTTGCAAATTGTAGAAAGCGAAACCGTCGTCTAGATAGTTAAATTAAACTGATTGTAAGTCTTATTTATTTCTTTTTTACCTGTTTCTTTTTTAATATTTTCTGCGACCTAATAAGCCTATGTCGTTTTAAATATGCCTTTCTCAGTTTCTCCTGATGAAAGCGGAAAGCGTTAAATTATTTTCGGTACTGTATAGAGGACATGATATTTAAAATATAAGGTTAGTTAAGGAAGTTTTAGTTATCTTCTGGTATAATCTAAAATAGTTTAGATAAATTAGGCATATCTAAAAACCTATCATACTAAAATTTCCAATATTAATTAGATATGTCAATTTTTTCTAAAACTGTCTAATTGGAACTTCCAAAGAATCACTGTAATAGTTTTTATTTTCGAAAATACATTTGCATTGAACTTTAAAAGTTTTTTTTTGTTTTCAGTACTCCTGTTACGATCGTAAAAGCCAAGGCACCGATAGTACGTAGAAACACTACAGGAACTTTTTACGATGACATTTTTGCAAAGGACGATAACACCGATGACGATTGTAAGTATTTTTTTAAAACTTTGCAGTATCACCATCATTTATTGTGCCTTTATCTCTGCGATGTCGCATGTCGGCTAAAATATTTTTCCGCGTGTTTCTATCTTGCATAATTTTTCTTCTTTATGTGCCTTGTCCTGCCTCTGTGACATTTGTAATTCTTCTTCTTCACGTGCTATATGAGAGTTATCCGACGTTGGCGATCACCATTGCGAACACTTCTCGATCTTTCGTCACATGGAATAATTGTCCCGCATTTCATATTTGAGTCCATTCACGAATGTTTTTTAATCAAGAAATCTGTTTTCTTCTTACACCTTTACAGCCTTCTATTTTGCCTTTAAAGATCAGTTGTAATATTTTATATCGATTTCCCCTTACTATAGGTCCCAGATAAGACATTTTCCGGTGTTTAAGAGTTTTTTAGCAATTTTCTTTGTTGACCCTCCTTTGCACTTCCTCATTAGTGTTTCTTGCTGTCCAAGGTATCTTCAGCATACGTTTACGAATCCACATTTCCAATGCTTCAATTCTGTTCATACTTGAAACTTTTGGTTCCATACAAAAGTACACACCAAATATAGCACTTCTAAACTGAGACGATTATTGCAAAGAAATGTCTTCATTTTCATAAAAGTAGCTTTAGTAATTGCTATTCTTCGTTTTATTTTTTATGTCTGGGTCTAGTTGGTCGGTTATGACTAGACTTCGGCAAATATGCAAATAAAAATGTAGAAACTATGCGCATGAATATGCACGTGTTTACCCGAAAATATGCCAATATTTTACAAAATATGCATACAAATAAATAAAAAAATCGTAAAATAGTAACAATTTTATTTAAAAAAAAAGTGTACATAACTAAATATTTCCTACTATTCATTAAGATTTACATTTATTTTAAGTAACTACATCATTTTTAAGTATGAATAAACTTATTTAGAATTATGGTAACAATAAATGACCAAGTGGTGTTCAAAATTTTCTAACAAAAACTTGTGGCTTCTGTCTGAGTACATATATTTATATATGGAAAAACTTCGTTCAACATCAACTGATGTAACGGGAGCATTTTTCAAACTAACCAAAACATTTGGTTCTAAATTAATTGTTTCCGAAATATTTCCAGCTAGAACACTGACTACTTCAGAAAGAATATGGTAACCTTTATTTTTTTCCATAGTAGCTTCAAATTTTTTTAAAATATCTTTTCCAATATTACCTCTAACGTTCCGACAACATGACGCAAATTCTTTTATTAATGCTGTACTTTCGAACAATGACAGTTTTGGTGATTCTAACTGAGTAATTGTTTTTTGAACAAAACTAAAATTTGATTTTATAAATGAAAGTTCTTGTTGAAGCAAGTTACTCTGAAAAGTTTGTTTAGAATCCAAAAGAGATTGGGAACTTTCATCTGTTAACGTATCAATTATGTTCTTTATTTTAACAAAATGATCTGCATAAAAATTAGCTGCTTCTAACCATGTTCCCCATCGCGTTAAAATAGGTTGTGGTGGAAGAGGAATGTTAGGTAGCATTTCTTTATAAAGTTGAATTCTTATAGGAGATTTAAGAAATACTTTTTTGACACTGGATATCATGGTATTTACAAGAGGAAACTTTTTTCGTATTTCCTCTGCAACTCTGTTTAATCCATGCGCTACACAAGTAACATGTATTAAATCTGGGAAAAATATTTTTAAATTTTGTCCTGCTTTCACCATATAAGGAGCAGCATCCGATAAAATAAGCAGTAATTTATTAGAAGGAATAGTTGTCGGAAGAAAAAAAGTTGCTAATGTTTCTTGTATAAAACGCGAAATTGTTAAAGCATTTGTTTTCTCAAGTTGCTGGCATGAAATAAGATGAGATTTTGGTAAGGTATCTTCTTTAAGAACACCAATCAATAAATGAGCAATATACTTTCCTGAGGAATCAGTGGTTTCGTCTACAGATATGTAAAAATAATTATCTGCAATTTCTTCCTTAATATTAATTAACACCGACGAGTATAGCCCGTTCACATTATTTCTTCTTAGAGACCGATCACTTGGAACATTAAGTTTGCAATATTTTTTTAGAAACGAACTAAAATTTACATTTGCTAATTTTGAAAGCGGTATGTTTGCAGACACTAATGCGCGACACAAGTCTTCATTAAAAGTTTCTTGCTCATCTAATTTTTTTGAAGTAGATTGGAAACATTTAGCCATTGAAGTTTGATGTTTTCCTCCTATTTTTCCTTTTTTTGCAATGTGTGAAGCAGTTCTCACATGTTGGTCTATCTGAAATTTCTTCTCACATGCTATCTATAAATAAAAATAAAAACCTTTATTTTAACCCAACCTTTAAAATATAAAAATATACAAGGTGTTTTTGGTTAATCAAATAACTGGTTTGGAAAAAAAAAACACTCGCTAAGTGTTTTAAATGCAGTATTAATCCACAAATTAGTTTTTGTTACTAACCATTAGTACATCATATAACTTATTTTAAAATTCAACAAAAGTTTTTTTTTGTTAATTCAATTACAATAAAAATAATTGTGTTTTAGAATAGCTGACTTCATAAAAAAAAGTAAAGGTGAAAAATTTTTCTAAATACACACCATTGTATTGTACCATGGACAATTTTTTCTCACTAAAGGAAGCTATTTTTCATTTAAAAACAACCTACGAGTACTAAATTTCAAGTAAATACGTTTATTGGTTTTAAAGTTATTGTTGTTATTAACTAAAAGAATTTAATTTTTTTTAATTTTAACACCCTGTATCTCGAAAAGTAAATAAGTTTGACCCCTCATTAACTATATCGTTTTGTTCAATTTTTCGAGAAGTATCTACAGTCAAACGTTGTAAGTGTCATTTGGAAACACCCTGTATGTATGAAATATTAGATATTTAATAGAAAATATTAGATACTTACAATTTTGCCACAGACTGAACAGTAGATTTTTCCCATATCCATAGACAGCTCTTTATAAGGTTTAATCCAAGTTGAAGCACTGGTTGTTTTAGGCATTATAAAATCACAATCTTCCTTTTTGTTACGCACAACGAGTGTTTACGCTTTGAATATCAAAACAAAAATGATTTACAAATCTGAGCATCAAATTAGAAATGTTTAGGTACCTAATTCAATAAACTGGGAGATTTTGGAAAATCCCTAAATTAGGAACAAAACTATTAGCCGTTTACCTGCTGTTAAGATACAATAAATTGTAGATAGATTTGGGGATTAGATCATAAAATGCAAATGAGCGAACCCTTAGCGATTATCCAATAACTGAATGCCTCAGTGACCGAGACTTTCTAAGAATGTTGAGGGCTACTTAAATTGATCTTCTTTGAAATTGTAAATGTTTTGTACCTGTAGAGATTACGTACTTAGATCATTTCTTGATTAAAATGACTACAAAATTTTATACAAGAATTGAAATAAATTGGTATGTTTAAAAATTTTCAAATACAGTATAAAAATCTGAACTTTTATGCACTTTATGCAAACTTTTATACAAATATGCCAAAATATGAAATATTTGCATAAAATATGCACAATATGCAAAATATGCAATATGCATATTTGCCCGAAGTCTAGTTATGACAGTTCCCAATATGTAATTTTGTGAACTTCTCAACTTATACTCCATGTAATGAAGCTCGTGCATTTGAATGTGGGTTAGGTTAGGTAGGACTAAACCACTAAAAATGTGGTTTTCTTTGAGTTTATTTTAATGTCCATTCCTCTCCTACTTCGTGAATATGACCAAGCAAAATTTTAGACCTTCAATATTTTTTAACAGAATTAGTGTATCTTCCGTGTATTAATTAGTTCTAAGGAGTAATACATTAGTAGTTCTCCGTAGATTTTGATTCCATAATAGCTGTCTCTTATTTGTAATTATTTTAGGCGAATTTTAAAGATTTTGTAGACACTGCATGTTTCTGTAAGAAGGATGTGATTCTGGTTACCTGAATAATGTGAACTAGATAGTATTTTTTTCGACGTTTCACGATTTATAAGAATCTCCGAATAGTATTAGCTCTTTGTAGGACTTCATTAACTAGAACCCCTAATCCATATACAAAAAAGCCATAAAGCACCGGAATAGATAAATACCGGCAGAACTACTCAAGCAAGGAGGAAGGAATGTGACACAATAGATGTACCAGCTAATACGAGAGATATGGATAGAAGAAGAAATCCCCAACAATGGAAGAAAAGTATAATCTGCCCTATTCATAAAAAAGGAGACAAACTGTTGTGTCAGAATTATAGAGGCATCTCTTTACTTTGTTCGGATACAAAATACTCACAAACATCATTAATCGAAGACTTCAACTCTCACGGAAAAAATCATCGGGGAATATCAAGCAGGGTTTAGGCAAAATAGATCTACCATTGACCAACTATTTACAGTTAAACAAATACTAGCCAAAGCATGGGAATATGACATGGACGTTTACAATCTCTTTGTAGATTTTAAACAAGCCTATGATTCAATAGATAGAACAATTCTACCTAATATATTGGAAGAATTTGGCATACCATCAAAATTAATACGACTAGTGCAAATGACAATGACAGAAACAGAAGCACAGGTATGTATTCAAGGACAGATCACTGATGCGTTTACGATAACGCAAGGACTGAAACAAGGCGACGGACTGGCTCCAACGCTCTTTAATCTTGTTCTTGAATATGTAATTAGACGGTTGACGGTGAGCGGAAATAACATACTTACAAACAAATCTACCCAATTAGCAGCATACGCAGATGATATAAACATAATGAGCAGAACAGTGAATGCAGCGGAAGAAACCTACGTTGAGTTGAAACAGAGTGCAGAAGCAGTAGGGCTAGCAATAAATACAAATAAAACAAAACTACTCATACAAACCAGATCAAATAGACCGGCGCAACAACACTTTATTGACGATATAGAACATGTGAATAGATTCACATACCTAGGAATGGATCTGGTCGCAAGCAATGAAGAAGAACCGGAAATAAATAGAAGGCTTGTGCTGGCAAATAAAGCCTATTTCGCGATGGGCCACATATTCAAATCGCGAGACGTACACCGGAAAACAAAACTCCGGGTCTATAAAACAATAATCAGGCCCATAGTAAGTTATGGTTGTGAAACATGGGTGGTGACACAGAAATCTGCCAATGCATTAGATGTGTTTGAAAGAAAAATATTACGTAGGATACTGGGCCCAATAAGTGAAAACAACAACTGGCGAATTAGGTATAATAGAGAAATATACGAGCAATATAGCGAACCAACTCTAGCACAATACACTAAACTGCAGAGATTACGGTGGGCAGGCACGTGGTCCGCATGCATGAGAATAGAATCCCCAGAAAATTACTAAATGCAAGAATGCAGGGAAAAAGACCTGTTGGAAGACCTAAAAGAGATGGGAAGACGAAGTCGATGAGGATGCCAGGAACTACCTGGGAACGCGTTCATGGAAAAGAACAGGGGTAAATCGAAATGATTGTAGAAACTTGTTTGAAGGAGGCCAAGGCCCGATTTGGGCTGTAGTGCCATTAGATGGAACTTCATAGTTTGTTGTTTTTTCCTCCCATGGTATCTGTTAATTCTTCTGTGAATCCATATATTTATGGGCCTCTAGTCGATTTTTTTACTGTATGTATACTTAAAGTCCAGATTTCAGTGCCGTACAAGAGCGTTGACCATAATGCAACATTTTACTATCCTCTGTACAAGCTGGTTCTATAGAACTTCTTAATTTTGTGACAATATGAATTAAAGAATAATGCTAACATAACGTAGTCTCTGCCTCACTCCAACATTTTTTTTCTCGCGGGTGTCGATTATTCGACACCGGTTTTTGTAATATTTCAATTAACTTAGCATATTGTATTCTATGGAAAACTTTTTCATAATCTATGAAACACATAAAGGCATCCGTTTGTTGATCTCTGTTTCT
Organism: Diabrotica balteata; assembly: GCA_918026665.1. Taxonomy (NCBI): domain Eukaryota; kingdom Metazoa; phylum Arthropoda; class Insecta; order Coleoptera; family Chrysomelidae; genus Diabrotica; species Diabrotica balteata. The sequence goes on from OU898277.1 coordinate 160,453,678, forward strand.
TCTGAAGGAGTATACAAACTGCAAAAAAGGTTCTGGTGTCCCAAAAGCGTTGCGGAAACCAAACTGTGTATCTTCTTCGAATATTTTTCTAATTCGGCCGTGAATTAGGAAAGCCTTTATAATATATTTAATATTCTGTATCATGTAACATAGACTATTTTTACAGTCCATAGCGTCTATGTTATTTAATAGCCACAATGTGTATTAACATTATTATCCTTGTCTTATTTTCTGTGTAACAGACTTTCAAACTCTGTCTTCCTTGACAACCATGACTCTCTTGTGTATAATATCTAACAAATCATATACAACAATAATTTTCTATTGTGCAATACGTGATTTAATGTTTACGTTATGTACAAAATATGAAATATTACGGTTTTTATCTCATTTTCAAACAAGTTATAGTTTCTATCTTGTAGTAGGCGTATAATGGAGCCATTATGGTATTTGCTTTACCAAATTAATGGAAACATAAAAGATAACAGGTATAAACATTTGTTGTTTGCTTTGATTATTCAGTCGTCAAAAATTTATATTTATTAGAATTCAGATGTTCACAGATGATTTCTGGCATATTACGCAACTTTAGCTAAATTTGCTTAAAAAGTAAAAATTCGAATAAAAAAAGTTTTTTATTGGTTTTCTCTACTTTATAAACATTAAGAATTATTTATTTATTTACGTACTTGCCATTATGATAAAAAAACATGGAACAAATACACAATATACAAAAGTACAAATAAGTAGGATAAAAATATAAAACATATGTATATAAAAAGTCATCATCATCATTCTGGCTTTACAACCTGCTGCGTGGGTCTTAGCCTCCTCAAGAATTTCTCCCTAGTCACATCCCTATCCATCGTCTTCTCTCGCCAAACACGTATTCCCATATTTCTCATGCCTTCATCGATGTTATCAAGGAACCTTGTTCTGGGACTTTCCTCTTCTTCTCTGACTAATAGGTCTATCAAGGAGCGTTTTTCTATCTGGATAATTTGTTCCATCCGCATTACAGGCCCTATCCACCTCAGACGTCCTAGCTTAACCCAGATATGCATAAAACTTACTTCAAAATAAATTTTAAAATTTTTCTCCAAATTAACTTATTCCTAAGGTAACAAAAACATATTTATCGTTAAAACAAAATATTTATGCCAAATTAGTAAAAAAAAATATTGTACAAAATATGGTACATTAGGCATATTACGCAACTTTACTATTAAGTTTGGATATGGTATGAAACAAAACATTTGATATGGAAGCCTGATTTGCATTTTGGACATCTTGTTTTGCTCTATCGTGGCAAAAACCATATCAAGTTTTTTCTATGAAATCACCAAAAGTTAATGGCTAAAAATCTGTCCGTCAGTTTTTCCATTAGGGATAATAGAGGTAAAACAGTACTCAAAACAAGATTAAACATTTCATTTTTCCACACTTCTCTTTGCGCAACAGAATATTCTAAAAAATCTAAAAAAAATCGCTAGTTGCGACTCCATAATCTGTATATATATTTCGTCACATAAATTATTCATAAACCTTATATCTTCAACAACAGAGTCTTCGTCTATTAGGAGACCACATGCATTTACTGAATGCACTAAATAAGAGTGACCACATTTGCTACTAAATTTTCATCATTCTCTAACAAATTAAGCGCATCCTCCAATGAAAAACTTCTAAAAAGAAATAGTGTGATATTTGCCTGATGTACAATATTTTGTACACTAAAATCAAATAGCCTAACTCTAATTACAAAATAAAGATTTAACCAATTTTTTAATCTTAATCGAAATATATATATATGTATTTTTTAGTCGTAAATACAAAAAAGATATTTTTTTCTGCATGCATATAGCAAATATTTAGTTACTTAGCACATTATACCCCACATTCAGCCATATTATAAAACTTATAAACTTTATCACAAAATTATCGTCATACATCACAAAAAGAGCAATTCACAAATACACCTTATGATTGATTAAGACTTACTGAAGTATTTAAGCTGTTCGCAAGAAAAAAAAAATTCCACATGTGTACAAGTCAAGTCATGTTTTATGGTGTACAATTTATTGTACGTCAGGCACATCTGGGTTAATATGTTTTACGATATCTGGTTCCTGGTATATTCTATAAAGTTCGAAGTTATATCGTCTTCTCCACACTCCATTGTCATTTACTACTCCATAGACTCGCCTTTCTTTCGAAACATCCTAACATTTTTTCAGAGTCCAGGTCTCTGAACCATATGTTAGGACTGGGCGTATTATTGTTTACATTGCAACAGCATAGGCAAGGATTTGCGCTGATGAATTATATATTGAACCAATCGTTGTGTATTGAACTGTATACAGGAGAGAGGGTCTCCCTGGTGCAGCCCGTTATTTGTTTTAAAAGGTTCAGACAGTTCCCCCTGAATTCTTACTGTACATTCAACTTTTTCAAAAGTTAGTTTGGTTAAATTTACCAACTGATTTGGTATTCCTAGCTTCTTTCATTGCTTTGAACATTTCTCTTCTATTCACAGAGTCGTAGGCTGCTTTGTAGTCTATAAATATGTGAATCATATGCCATATTCCAGTGTTTTTTTTAAATTTGTTTCAGGGTTGAAATCTGAAGAATTTGTCGATTTACCATCTCTGAAACCGGCCTGGTATTTTTCTACTATCCGTTCTGCATATGGTGCTACGGTTACATAGTACTGTGGAAAATATTTAGAAACGTAATTCCTCTGTGGTTAGAGCATTGAAAGATATCTCCTTTTTTGTGTATGGTGCAAATTATTTCAATATTCCAATCATTGGGGAGGGATTTCTGTGTCCGTATTTCTTTTATAAGCTACTTTAATGCCATTGTGGTATCGTGGACACCTTCTTTATATAGTTCAGCTGGGAGATTATCTATTCCGGGTGATTTGTTACTGGCTAGTTTTTTAACTGCATCTTTAACTTCAAGAATTGTTGGTGGTTCCTCTTCCCTCTCGTCTGTTCCGCTTACCTCATCTTTTTCGTCTTCCAAGTTTTCTTCTTCTTCCTCTATATTAAGTGCCTGGATTAAAGTATTCCACCATCTATTCAATAGATCCTTTCCTGTTTGTTAATACGTCGCCATTCTGACTTGTGCACTGTCTTGTGGTTGCCTTGAATTATTTTCTGTGCTGTTTACTTTCTTACTTAAACTTTCTTACGTAAACTCACATTTACTCCCAAATATGTTTGATATAATTATTAAAGAAAAATGGACAAAACTATCAGTATATTTTTACTGATGGGTCAAAAGATGCAAATGGAACGGGCTGTGCAATGTTCCACGAAAATAAAAATTACCATCACCAGTATAGCTTACCCAGTGAATGCTCAATATACACAGCAGAAATGATGGCAATAATGTTTGCTCTTCAGTATGTAGTACTGAAGCCGTCTAGCAACTATGTTATATTTACTGACAGTAAAAGTGTGGTCGACAGATTCAACAACATTCAAACAGCCAAACATATAAACCACATTGAACTGAAAATTCTAAAAATTCTTTCTGAAACTATACAATTAGGACTAAATGTAATAATTACATGGATCAAGGGCCATTCAGGAATAAAAGGCAATGAGATCGTTGACAATTTAGCTAAATCAGCATATATGCTTGGAGAAAAAGTAAACAAAAATTTAATTCCAGCGACAGATATTGACACCGTTAGTAGACAAAAACTTAAAAATAATTGGCATTTACATTACAGAGAATGTAAGACGGGCTTAAACTTTTATCATTGTAACACTAGGATACCCTCAAGAAGATGGTTTTACACAGAATCTAATCGACATTTTATAAAGACCATTAATCGGCTGAGAGCAAATCATGCTCTTACGCCATCTTACATGAATGGAATCGGCTTATCAAATACTCCCAATTGTACTTGCGGCAAAATAGGCGATCTAACACATATTATATTAGAATGTGATTTACAAATGAATAATATAAACGAACTTTATAAGGAACTAATAAATTCTAAGTGTTGTTTTCCAATAAACCTTAATATTTTATTATTTTCAAATAATATGGAAATTCTTCATTGCATTTACAAACATGTTAAAATATGTAAATACAAGTTGTAAATAGTATATAGTCATAATCTGTTAATATGGTTTGAAAAAATAAAAACAAAAAAAAACAAAAAAAAAACAAAAAAAACGTATACCACAAATTAATAAAAAAAAAGAATTAAGAAAATAGAAATAGAACAAAAACAAAAGATAAATACAAAAAAAATAACAAAAAAAAGAAAAAAACAATACAAAAAACAAAAAAAAAAAACAAAACAAAAAAATTAAACAAAAAAAAAAGAGAAACCAAAACAAAAAAAAACTAGAAAACAAAAGAATAAAAAAAACAAAATAAAAATATATCAAAACAAAATTTATGTATCTATAAAAATATTAGGTATATGTAGTAATAACATTGATAACTGATAGAAAAATTTTGACTATGAATCTGCAATCTATAATAATTAAAATTCAGTCGATTTTAACAATCAACACAAACAAGTCTGGCTAATTGGCTCTGCCAAAGCTCTTTTCTCTTCAAAAAAAAAAAAAAAAAAAAAAAAACTTTCTTATAGAATACTCTTAATTGTTTCTCTCTGTTGAAGTTTTCTATATACTTATTTAAGTTCCCCATTTAGGTCTCCCTCCTTTAATGTCTTCCTTCTGGTCTAGTCTGGCTTCTTCATTTATCTGTTGGCCTTCTGTTGGCCTTCTTCATTATCTGTTGGTGATGTTTTTAGAGTAGCGTTCTGCAACACATTCCTTTTTCTTATAGATTTTATTTTCTTTACTGGTGTTTGAAAGTCATAAAATGTTATAGGCAGAATGGATTGAAGTGTGCAGCCAAATAAATCTATATGATTATATCTATATCACTATTAAATGCATTACAAATTCTGTTGGCCATAGAGTGTACGATGTACTTCAATCTGAAAATTATCTGAATTACGGGTAACTTTTTTTACCCGTATGGGTATTGGTGAGCCACGTTATGCGGATGAATGAAAGTAATCCGCAAGCAAGCAATTTGATTAAACCCAGCCTATGAGAAATGTTCACCCCTAAGTATTACGATCGGGTGTAACAATTCATTGGAGCAAGGTGTGTTAACTCGAGTATGAACAGGAGTCACCCCACCGTGCTGCAATGCTCTAGACCATCCCTTTCCCCTATAGCACTCTGATGCGCTATAGAGACACAACAATCAGCCAAATGCTCTTCATGTGGAGGTCCTGGGTAATAGAACCCCAACATGGTTTCCTAATCGACTGCAAAAACTCAGGACAGCGCATCTCCGCTATATTCCTGTTATCTTATGGTGGCTTATCCGCGAACTAAAATTGCTTACTTGGGCCTCAAGTCCCCGCTCTGAGTCCCGGCTCAGTTCGGCGACTTGGTGCTCAAGGGGTTGGGCCCTACGTGCCCGGGTTTTGGGGTTTTGTTAATTTTTTTGGTGGCCGAAGCCGGTTTTTGTTAGTAATTTTTTTGATTTTTTTTGGTGGCCGAAGCCGGTTTTTTTGTGTTTTTTGTGATTTTTTTTGTAGGTGGCGCTGTGAACAAAAAATCAGAATTAGTATATAGTCTATATTATAATAATGAAAATAAATTAATATTATACAATACCACAATACAGACTCTATCCTGGTGTGAGCAACTGGACCCACTCTGTATTTGGCGATATGCGGTATCCTGGATGTTATGAGCTACGAACTATCTTCCTTGTGTTTTGTGTATTGATTTTTGTGATTTCTTCTCTCTCTCTGGTGTTTTTTGGGGTTACGTTTCCATCGGGGGGGGGGGGGTTGAAAGTAATCCTTCTCAAATAACCATGCTAAATAGGCCGGCCGGAAGAAGAAAGGGAAGGGGGCGATTAAACTCAGGTATCTGCTCTGGACCGTGTTCAGGACGATTTAAGAGAGACTGGAGTAACGGGATGGAGAAGACAGAGACTCAACAGGGAAGGATAGAAGAATGTTTTGAGGCAGGCTAGGGCTTAGGAAGAGCTGTAGCTCTAACTCATAATGATGAAAAGTTCCTGGACAATCTATTAAATTGTAACATAATTTATATAAGAAACATATATCCGAATATGTTCTCCTATCCTTAAAAAGTGGGATATTCAAAAAGACATTGCAATGGTGTAAAATCAATTTTATCACATGGAATATTTAATCTATAAGCAATAGTCCTTAGAAACTTTCTTTGAATTCTTTTCATTCTAGTAACATACACATCACTATATGAGGTCCACACAATTAATGCATATTACAGAATAGAACGAACTAATGAACAATAAAGAATTTTGAAGCAGTAGATGTTGGAAAAAATCTTTTTTTCTACTCTCTTACTAGTAAATTGTCTAATACCTACTATTTCGATGCTAAGTAAATGCATCATAACAGATACTGACACGTAATGACTAGCACGTAATAAAAAAATTACGCTTCAGTTTTATAAAAATGATGTAATATCACATAAGCCTTGTAAGTCAGTTGGTCGAGTTACCATGGAAACGAATTAACAGACGTTATTTTGACAGATTAAAAATTATTAAACTGTCAGTGTAAATATAGTGGTAATTTAATTTTTATTTTTATAAACGAAAATAATGGTAGAAAAAGTATAGTACACAACTTAAGTTGTAAGCTTATTACATGCTTGTAAAATTACTGCGCTCGCCGCTACGCGGTTCGCGCGCAACTTTTTTACTCGCATGTAATAAGCTTCTTACAACTCTCGTTATGTAATATACTATTAAATATCTGTTAATAAAACCCAGGAGTTTAACGGCTCTATTACAAATGTCATTTATATGAGTATCAAATTTTGAGATCCATCAAAAGTAATGCCCAAGTCTTTTATGGATGTAACATGATTAAGCACGTTATTATTTCTTAATGTGTAATCATAACTTAGAGGAGATTTGCGTTTTGAGAAACTTCGAGATATACAAAATATTTTTTTTTTATTTTTAAATAAATTACTTGGTTAAATAAACAATTTTCGTTGAAGATTAGAACCGGAGATATAGCGACTTTTATAAATTTGAATTTTTGAACTCAGTTTTTGAAATAGTAAAATCGCTTTGCTTTTAAATCCTTATCTTTGGCGCATCCAGGACGGCTCATTTTTGAATGAATCGTTTTTAAATGTTTTTGTCTAATCTTGAACTACTAAATCAAGTGGTTCTTTTTAAATTGCTTTAAAAGTATTGACAAAGCTAGACGGGAAGTTACTACAGACCAATGCACTCGCTTGGAGACCTTTGTGGCCAAAAGAGCCGAAGATTATAACTATTAATAATTTTAATTTCTACGTTTGAAATCAATCGTAATCTCCACAGATTGGAGTTTTCTTTCAAGCTAAAAGAGCCATGAGACTGACTATGACTAAGTTTAAAAGTCTAAAACAAAAATTTATTTCTTTATTAAAGTGCTCAAACAGGTTTCAAGTAATCCCATTAATATATCATATCAAGAGTCAGCGAACATAACGAATAAAAAAATTGAATGATATGGAAAACCCCGCGAAAATGAAATAACAAATAAATTGTTAAGATATGGAGGTAATTCCCGGGTTTTATAATTATAATTGTTATATAAAAATATTAGCTGACATACACTATGCTTCAATAAAGTTGAACGAATAATATAGAATGATTACGCTAACAATTTTAAGAATGAAAATAGTCTTCATTCATAAATTCTCATAACTATCGAGGAATCACCTCAGGGTACGTAAGCCATTAATTATCAATAATAAGATCAACAAGGTTACTATAACAAGGTTATATACTGAAACATCTTTTTATAAAATCAGTTTTCATAATAAGACAAATTAAAGTCTCTTTAATGCTAGAAACTCGCGTGTAGTTGAGTCCATGGTTATTTACGCCTGAGTCATCATTAAAAGCACACGAAATAAGTCGAAAATTCACTCGAGAATTACAAATACATTTGAAGAAGCTTAATAAATTCTTTTAATATAATTAGTGATTATTAAATAAACAATTTATATAAAAAATATAATTAAATATACAATAATATTTACAGTGTGTTGATGTAATAGACAACAGTTAACAGTAAATTTATTTAAAGAATAAAATATTATTTAGCTCAAATAATATTTTTCCAAGATTTTGAACGTATGTTTTTCATTTTTGATATTTCATTTTCATCACATTTAGAATCTGAACTGTTATCTCCAATGCTAATTATTACAGGTTCATATTAATAATTGCTATTTAAATGGGAAAAACAACATTAAAGTTAAAATAGAATATAATATGGTTTGTATTTACCTAAAGGAGAAAAACTCATGGAATTCCTGGAACAAGAAAACATGTATATTATGAATACCTTCTACAAAAAGAAACCTAACAGAAAGTGGACATGGTCGCACCTAACGGAACTACCAAAAATGAAATAGACTATTTTTCTCTCAAACAACAAAGGAATATTTGAAGACGTCACAACAATAAACAACGTAACAACGGGCAGTGACCATCGTATAGTCAGAGCAAAAATAAATATTAACATGAAAGAAGAGAGAAAAAGGATTTAAAAAAAAACAACGAGGATAGATGCCTTTAAACTAAGAACAAATGAAGAGCAATTCCGAGAGGTCTTAGCGGATAAGTTCGAATCTGATCCTTCACATAATCAAGATCAAATTGACGAGATTAATAAAAACCTAAATAAAAACCTTCTCGCAGCAGGACTACAGGTCGCAAAGAAAACAAGGACTAAAGAAGACAAAATAAGCAATGAAACTAAACAGCTAATGACGGAAAGAAGACAACTACTAGCGCAAAACAAACGCCATACTCAAGAATATAGAGAACTTAATAAAACAATTAGAAAAGAACTAAAACGCGACATACAAAAATGGAACGAGAACTTAATAGAGCGAGTCATTGAAAACAACAGAGGCTTAAAATGTCTAAGACCCGCACTGGGAGTTCAAAAAATCATCAAAATTAAAGACGCTAACAATAAGGTAGAGAAGGACAAATATAAAATAACAAATATTGTCGAAGACTTCTACACATCCTTGTACAGCTCGCAAGGCCAGCCTAATGAAACAACAAAGGAGAACGTCAAAAGAAAAATAAAAAACGTTGGGATCAGAAGTACTACCAAATATAAAGGGATACGAAATAGAAAGAGCTTTAAAAGAACTAAAAAATAATAAAGCTCCAGGACACGACGGTATAATTGCCGAGCTCTTGAAAACAAGCAAGACATTAACAATCCCTGTACTAACAGAGCTATTTAATAGATGTCTCCATAATAGCCAGATCCCTAAAGACTGGAACGAGAGTCTAGTAATACTCTTACACAAAAAAGGGGACAAATGTGATCTACAGAATTATAGACCTATATCGTTGCTCAGTCAAGTATACAAACTATTTATGAGAATTATTAATAACCGGTTAACCTACAAAATGGATAATTACCAACCGGTTGAACAGGCTGGCTTCCGCAAAGGATATAGTACATCAGACCATCTGCTGACAATGAGAACATTGATAGAGAAGGCAAATGAATACCAACTACCCGTATTTCTTGCCTTCGTCGACTATGAAAAGGCGTTTGATAGTATCGAGATGTGGGCCATAGAACAAGCTATTAATAATTGTAGAATAGACTCGAGATATAGGCAACTAATACATAATATATATGAAAATGCAACTATGATAGTACAACTAGACGAAAATACAAATCCCATCCCCATTAAGAGAGGAGTGAGACAAGGAGACGTAATATCGCCAAAGCTTTTCAACCTAGCCCTAGAAGACGTCTTCAAAACTACAAATTGGTCAACCTATGGCATTAACGTTAATGGCAACAAGTTAAACCACCTCAGATTCGCTGACGACATAGTGATTATAGCGAGCACATTCGAGGAACTGCAAATTATGTTGGGGGAACTAGCAGCCAGCTCCCAATACGTCGGCCTAAAAATGAATATGAAAAAAACAAAAATAATGACAAACACAGAAGACCCCAGACATATAACTATAAACGGCAGTGAGATAGAACAAATCCAGGAATATATCTACCTAGGCCAAATCCTGAGACTTGACAAAGAGAACCAAAGTGCGGAAATTACTAGAAGAGCAAGACTAGCATGGGCAGGATTTGGAAAACTTAGTTGGATACTTAAGAACCGCAAAATACCCCAATACTTGAGGAGCAAAGTGTTCAACCAATGCATCCTTCCTATCATGACATATGGATGTCAAACCTGGACCCTAACCAAGGCAAACATGAATAAACTAGCCACAACAGAAAGAACAATGGAAAGAGCAATGTTAGGTATACGACTGTCAGATAAAAAGAGGAACGACTGGGTAAGATCCAAAACAAAAGTCGAGGACATAACAATAAAAATTGCAAAACTTAAATGGAGCTTCGCGGGCCACACTGCTAGACAGAAAGACCAACGTTGGAATACTACAATACAACATTGGAGACCTTACGAAAGTAAACGACCAAGAGGAAGACCACAGATGAGATGGGTTGATGACATTAGAAGAATAGCCGGAACAAATTGGAAATATGTTGCTCAGGATAGAGACCGATGGAAGGAGTTGGGAGAGGCCTATGTCCAAACATGGACGACAGAAGGCTAAGAAGAAGAAGAAGAATTTACTTACTGTCAAAAACATGCAGTTGTATCAAACCATGGTCTCAAGTGTTTGACTATTCTCTTCACTGCTATGGTCATACATGTAAAAATATTGAACACAGTAAAATGTTGGAAGAAGTTGAACGAGATATGGATATGGAGTCGATGGATTCCTTAGATTTTCTAGAGGCACAAGATAAAGCTACAGATGAAGGAGAAAAAACATTAAATTTATAGATCGAGGACGAAGATATTGAAATAGAAAATGAAGGTTTTGAGGAAGAAATAAGACCTGAAGATTCTTGTCCTTCAAAAAAACAAAAAAAGAAAAAGACTTTAATAAAAATTATTGAAGATTGAGTCAAAATAAAGTATATTTATGAAAAAAAAAAAAAAAAATTCTGTTCGCTTTGTTTTAACAATTTAAATTATTATTAGCAACTTATAAATACATATTTGTTTACTAAAAGTAACAATTTACTTCAATTTATAGATTGCAAAAAAAAACAGTTTCGAGCATTACACAACAGTATAATAACACGTACAATATACACGTCATTTTTGAATCAAAATATATTCTCAAATCAAATAATGTCATTATTATGATAAAACTGCAGAAATAAATTATTTTTAATGTTAATTATTTTAAAAAGTTTGATTTTTACAAAAAAAAATTTCGTTCGCCTTTGTTTTAACAATTCAAATTATTTATTAACAATTTATAAATACATATTTGTTTACTAAAAGTAACAATTTACTTCAATGTATAACTTGCAAGCTCAAAAAAATTGCATGAAGAAAAAATGCAATTTCTTGTTTAACATACAATTGTTTATTGCAAATTTCCCAATTTGCAATTAAAAATGGTATTTGAAAATATGATATTTGAAATCCTTGTCGTCCGAGACATCGATTCAAAAAAAAAGAGCAAAATTGGTTAACAAGAAGCCGAGATAATGCAATTTTTAGCGCGCGCTATGATTTTGAACTCGCCGATTCACATTTCGAGTGAATGTCCCCCACCACCACCTCTCATGCATTCCGAGCGACATTTTACGCGAAAACGGTTTTTTATTTGTCTTTTTTATGGATGTTGCCATGAAGCGCATTACGTAAAACTTTTCATATAAAAAGTACTTGACAAGACGAGGGTATTTGTTTAAAAACGAGCTCTCTATCACTTATGGTTACACGGCAAATGTATGCCAACTTTGACCTTCAATATCTCGGCAACCAGTAAGCCGAATGTATCTTTTTTTTTTTTTTTAAGAAGCGTATTTTAATGTTCTTTAAGTGTATAAATTTTGAAAATGTGATAATGTTTAAAGCTCGTAAAGTTATTCAATTTGTTTATAAGCCTAAAAAATGTTTAAAACTTTAAAAAATTTTCTAGGCTCTCCTAGTGAACCGATTTGAATTTTACAAAAGCGTTTGAAAGTTTGAGCCTTCCTTTATATGTAAAAAAATTTGCAACTATCTGAGGGCCTTATTTAGGGCCTACTATAAATTTGAAAATTTGCGATTTTTTCCAGTAGGCTGGATTGCAAAATTATTATGCAAAACCTATCCGACCGATCTTAACAAAATTTAGCACACGTTTTAAACATATTAAAAAGTTTTCCTAGGTCGGAATATGGAGCTTGTAAGTCAAGTTTATAATGTCGAAAACATTTAAAGGATTTTCATTTTTTTTGTACTTTTTTATATATATTTATATATTAAAATGAAATAGTATCATAATTACAATATTTCTAAAAAATAAAATATAGGGTGAAACATTAAAAAAAATGAAAAAATTGTAATTTTGTTTTGTTAGTTCACCCTGTATACAAATTTTTGTCAATGATTTCAATTAAACTTAATTTAAAAACTAAGATATATTGTTGACTTTATTATGCATTACTTCTTTATATACATGGTGTTGATTTCATAGGGATGTCGAAATAAAAATGGCCATAACTTGTTAAATACTTTGACGAAGACAAGAATTATGAGAAGAATACAAATTTGAAAACATATATAGGGTGTCCCATTTAAAAAATGTTTGTTTGCTATACTACGTAGTTATTAGTAACCGTGTAGGAATCCAAATATTTTCCAAGTATGAGAGAATATCATTGCCTACATTTTTTTAAAGTAAGTTTTTTGGATATTCTATACCATACATACGGAATGCTATTGATGCGACCATTCGCACTAAATACTTACCCTGTATGTGTAATTGGTTTATGTGTTTACAAAACTAATTCTATATTTAACTATCCGTTTTTTAAATCTTCCTGCCATACTATATAGTTTTTTGAGTATGGTACCATAAGTGTGTGTATTATATAGTCCTTAACTTGCTTTTCTATCATATCAATCTTTTTTTATTTTTTATTTTTTTTTATTTTAAAATTTTGATTCTCTATAGGCCCTATATTTCTCTATATTTATTATTGTCTATATATTTTTAGTTCAATTATTTTTTGTTCAAATGTGTCTTTCTGGCTGTTTCCACTTATATTGTTGATCTTTAAATAAACTTTCATTAGTATTATTTGTTAAACAAAATTAAACATGAATGTCACATAAATAGCTTTCTATTTATCAGTATTTTATTTTTGTTGTAGAATTTTAAAAATTACCCAAACAACAACATGAGATAAGGTATTATATGAGTGAAGTAGTAGAAATTAGCGCATTCACGGACTTGGCGCAAGCTCTTATTGATATTTTTTATCATTTATCTATATTTCATATAGTATCACATTACTTTCAGTTATTTGGATTTTATCGGGTGATATACACGTAATAGTTATTCTTTACAGTTCTAAAGCAAAGTGTTGTTGTGAGTAGAAATTATCAATTGTATTGTTTTTTTTTTTCGCGTTAGTGTAATAAAAGTGTTAATTTGCGATACCAGCTTTGAAAGAGGGTATTATTGTGACTGGCACTATTTGTACCATACGTTTCATTCGGGTAAGAGATGTGTTTTGGTGCACGTGAAAAGATTCTGTTATTTTTTATATATAGTTTTTGTAGTATATATTGAGTAAGTAAATTTCAACTAAAGTTTGTTAATCTGAACCATGTGTACATAGGATACATCGGTTTTTTGTCTGTAGTGGTCTTTAATCCCACAGTTTTAACTTAAAATTACTGCTTATTTCATCTCTTTCAAGAACTGAAAATAAACCCAACACACACTCATCGTTAACATTTTTCTTTCCCTTCAGTTGTTGTCTGTCTATGAGTTTAAGCATGCTGTCATATTTTGTAAAAATCTATTAATCTTTATTATATCACATGACTGCATTAGTATTCTTTTCTAAATCTGTATAAATAGGAAGATATTGTAAGACGTCCAATAAACTAAAGGGTTACAATACAACTAGTATCCGAAAAAAAGGCGTTATGATACTTATGATACATCATTTAATCTAGCATCCGTGAGACGCCAACTTCGAAACTTATATCCACATTTCAACATTTTTACTTTGAGTCATATCAATAATAATCCTTTTACAGACAATCTTGTTTAACCACCTTTTGATGTATTTGACAGTAATCGATGCTACATCTAAACTTTCCTTCTTCCTCAACTGTCATACCTTCTAAGATCTTTGACAAGCAATTTCATGTTTTTCGCTTTATCTGCTCGAAATATTGATCTGGTTATAACCTCACAGCATTGACGTAGACTCTCGAGCCATGAGGTTATTATTCAAGTCACTTCTTCTTATAGCATTAAAATTAGCATCACCGAGGTGAGTCTTCGCTGACTTAACAATCTGTCCACACTTGCAAGATTCTATCATGAGCTCCTTTGCTTCTTCAATATTTATCAGCTGCAATATTATCTTTTCACCGCATCATGGTTTCCCCAGCGATCTCTATCCTTTCGAGCTCTTTTCCCATGAACATGGGAAGTTGTCTGTCTCTGATTTTGTCTCTTGACAAGGCCAGCCTATGTTAATCTTTCTGCCTTTATTATTTTTACTATATATGACTGATTATATAATTTCTCCAATTCTCAGTTAGTTCCTACTCTGTAGTGCAGTGTGGTGTTGTCCTTAACAGTTCCATAAATTCCCTTAAGACTTCTTCTTTCCGGGACCTTAATCGTTTCATTTTGTTTTTTCCTCGTCCATGTTTCACATGCATATGTTATTATAATGGGTGTCTCAAAATTCATTTAAAATTTATATATTTAAAAGAACAATCTACCAATTGACTGTAGAGTTTTTAAATAATGAAATATTTTAAAAATAATGCATGTTTGGCGGTTACAGTTTAAAGGTTCTTACAAAATATAGTCGGAATATTGGTTTAAGTTTGTCAACTGAGAAAGAGTCATTGAAAAATTAAGTCTTATTGCACTTCTACATCCCTCTACACTTCCCCCTTCACTCGTATGAGAGTAAGAGAGAGAACAGAGAGAGAGAGAGAGAGAGAGCTATGGAATGTCACTTGTATCATCTGCTTGTTTAAAATCTATAAAGAGCTGGTGTAAGGTTCTGTTGTATTCCCAACATTTCTCAATTACTTGCCAAATAGGGAATATTTGTTCCACAGATGATTGATTTTTCCTAAACTCATACCGATAGTCTCCTATTTCATATTCCACTCATTCATTCAATATTTCCAATAATAGCTGTGTAGCTTGTGGATACATTTTATCATCTTGCTTTATTGCCAATCTTTTACATAATTTTAGACACACACTGCGCTGTCTCTCATGACACAGCGAAGTAATTTCCTCTTTTAGTCAGATGAATACATGGTATTTCTGCAAATAACCCAAAAAATAAAAGAAATTGATGTCGAATGGGGATGGGACTATGGTCGGATTCACGAGAAGAATTCAGTTCAAGTGTCATGTCATAGAACTACTAAAATATCAAATATATGACAATTAGTATCCTCCATTTCTGAAAAATCGTCATCACTGGAACTGCCGGTATCGTCTGTGATAACCACCGGTAGGATATCTTCTTGTAAGTCGTCAGCTATCCACATTTCTATTCAACTCTGATGACATTTTGTATATAATTTTACCACTGTTTTGCAGAAACATTGGCAAATGCTTATGTATGAAGCATTTGCCAAAAAAGATCTTTTTTAAAGTCAGTGTTTCGGGCAGCAACGTAGTGTTCAACTTGACTCCAAACCATCTCTATCGGATTGAGCTCACAGTGATACGGAGGCAATCATAATACTGCTACATCGTCTTTCTTAGCCAAAGTTTTGATGTTATACTTGTCGTATATATCTGCATAACTGTTTGTTACATCCAATAGTACTGATTTAAATCATATTTTTCAAAAAATATATTCTTTTCTCGTAACCATTCTTGAATTTGATGTTTGTTCCAGGAGCTTCTTGGGAAATTTTGTTTGCATGAATGAAATGGAGTATTATCTATTTCTACCACATTTAACTCGCCGTTCATTTCGTCATGGTAGTCGCCTGAATTTTTTGTGTTTAAAATACACATTCTGAATTTGGTACAAATCCTCTATCAGATCCACCATGTAACAAGACGAATCTCGGACGTCTTTGTTTTGGATCTTTTAGACCAGTAGTCAAGCCTTCTAAAAATACATCCTTATAACTGGTTATGGTTGAATTCTTCCATACCTTATTTACTGTATGTCCGATATTTACCCAACTTTCATCCAAATAGAAAATATTGTATCCTTGCGATCGATAAAATTCTGTATTTTTCTGAGAAATGTTATGCCTCCAATTTATTATGTCAGGACTCTCCATCATTACTGCTTTCTTTCTTCTTTTTTATAAACAAAGCCTATCTATCGCAATAGTAGGTAGAGAATACTTTTGTAAAATTTAGGCAAATGTTTATGTAAACTAACGGCATCCAGGATAGCTTTGATTGTGGAAGGTACGTTCTTTAAGAAAATTCCATATGGACGAGTCTTCTCAATTGGCTCCTCTATTCTCATCGAGGTAAACTCCCGATTGGTTTCTTTCTTGGTCCGTTTACGTCGGTTTTTGAGAATTTTGGGTAAGTCTTCATTCTGATCCAATCCTTTCTGATAAATTTTCCAGACTGTCCAGGCGCTAACACCCCGCGCTGTACTTGTTGTAGAAAAAGTTTGTGTTGGAGTCAGATCGGAATTTGTTTTTGTTGCATATAGCAACATACTCAAATCATTTTCCGCACATACAAATCTAAGTTTTGTCCTTGTTTGAAACTTTTCAGCTCTAAATGCTCCTTGTTTTTGACACAGTAGAAAAAAAGTTTAAAAATAAATTACACTTATTTTTTGACCGGTTAACGTCCCTTGTCGAATACACACAAAGCTGTTAAACAGTTTATACAAACTGCCATTCGTCAGTAAGCTATTTTCTTATTTATTAATTTATTACAATACCCACTTGGGTAACAATTAGTAGATACTATAATCAGGAAAACTCTAAATGGGTATTTAATTACAATAATACCGAAATTTCTATTTAATTATTGTTTAGACACCAATAGGCATTTATCAGACATTCACCTCTAAATCATTGTTTTTTTGTAGACAGAAATATCTGTTAGTAACAAATAATTTAATAATTTATTTGAATTGGTTACACATTGGCTAAATTCTGAAAGTCCTTGTATAGTTTTTCAACGTGTGGTATTTCATAAATTTCCGTAGTGGTGATACCCATATTCCCGGTATTTGTGTATCATTATTACCTGGTTCGATTTCAAAAGGTCTCCAAACATCCATTTACGTAAATATAACAAAAAGAGAAGTTAGAAAGAAAAAATTAAAGAAATAAGAAGTTTTGTATTCGTCAAATATTACGAGGACGTCCGAATATTTTCTGGAATGGCCATCAGAGCAAATCAGTGAATTTTAGTTTAGAAATGCAAGTTCTCCTGTATAATGGGAGTGTTTGAAGTTTGACTGAAAATAGTTTATCTACCCACTACCGTTTTACTCGCACCTGAAGCCGGCTCTGCCGCGACAAGGCCGACGATGAATTCGCAACAGCGCAGCGTTTTCTTCCATTTGATTTACATTGTCCGTAAGAGCCAACTCTGAAATCTTCTCGCGAATCCGACTATAGATACAAACTTTGAAACAGTTTTAGACTGAAAAAGAACCAATCATAAAAAAAATTAAGTAATCTAACTTCCGAAAGAAACATTTACGGTAGATGTAACAATGATGGTCCGTTTAAGGAATTCTTAACATACTGCGGTCAAATATAAAGCAAGAATTTCAATTTGATATAATTTTTGGCAAATTTCAACCCTTTGCTAAGATGTAGTTGGTGTGATTTTTATTGTTACATGATTAAATTTTTTTTTTTTTTATATTACCTATTAAGGTAATTATACCAATTATGAAAATAGCATTTTTATTAAAACCAATTATGTACCCCCCAATTATGAACCAATATCAGTGCACTAGTATTACTTTAAAAATACAACTCTTCTTCTTCTTCTTCTTCTTCCTACTTTATAAATAGGCTTAATGCCTAGTTTTACTTCGGTTTTTAGCCTCAATTGACGTTGTCTGGCCATCTTTTCCTCGGTCGTTCCCAATGATCTTCCATTTGGCGATTTGTCTCTTGCTATTCGTAATATTCTATTTTCTGTCATTCTTTCGATGTGTTGATTCCATTCCACTTTTCTTCTTTTGGTCCACGCGTTTATTTCCTCTTACCACATCTCGCTCGTATTTCCTCACTTCTTACTCTGTCTCTTAGAGTTTGGTTTGTTATTTTTCGTAAGACTTTCATTTCATGTTTCGCCGTATCTGCTCTTGTTTCCGCTGTGTACGTCATTATCGGTCTTATTGTTGATTTATAATCCTGGTTTTCGTTTCCGTTGTGAGGTATTTGTTTCTCCAGATTGTGTTGTTGAGACATCCTGCTGCTCTGTTTGCCATGTTCACTTGTTTTTGTACTTCTTCTTCCACTTTTCCGTAGCTTGACAGTTTTATTCCCAAGTATTCAGTTCCCATCACTTGTACTATTATTTTATATTATTTACGACTAGTTTACATCGTCTCGGTTCCGCTGATATCACTATCGCTTTAGTTTTCTCTGTTGAGATCACCATGTTGTATATGAGCGCCGTATCTTCGAATTCTTTAATTAATCTTTGTAGGTCATCTTCATTTTCGGCTGTTATTATGGCGTCGTTGGCGTAGCATAGCTCATAATACAAGGAAAGGTAGAAGGCCGAAGATCACGAGGAAGATCCCCAACAAGATGGATAGATCAAATTACAGGAATATGCCAAAGACCTATGCATGAATTAAAAGAAATGACCAGAGACAGAGATCTCTGGAGAAGGACAATACACGACATCACGTCGACCACTACACTCCCCTGGGGGGTCAGGATTGAAGAGAGAGGCGTAGCATATTATCCTTATTTGCTTTTCTGTTATTCTATATCCTCTTCTTTTTTTCAACTTTCTTTATGATTTCATCCATTATCAGATTAAATATTAATGGGCTCAGCGAATCTCCTTATCTAATGCCAGTTTCATATTTGATAGGTTGCGATAGTTTTCATTTACATCTTACCATAGCTATGTTATCTTTATTATTCTCAATGGTTTTTACTAAATCCATGTGATTATTCCCTTCTCATATAATAAATGTATCGCGTCCCCGAATTCTCACTCTATCAAACGCTTTCTTCAAATCTATCAGACACATATATGCTGGTTTGTTGTATTCCAGCGACTGGAAAAATACGAACTCAATGGATGAATAAATTTTATTTTGATCTAAACATAGTGATTGAAGTTTTTTACATCTTTTTTCTTTGACTCTCTCATTTTCTTTTGAACACATATGTTAGTTTCATTCTTTCATAGTTATCCTCTGGAAGCTGTTAATCATAAGTACACCAGGTGGGATAACAGATTGGCATCATTAACCTGCTCGCTGCGGCTCGAAACAGCTGCGTTGATGTGTTCTTAATACCATGGTCATTTAATTTCCGATCAGGATTGTCGCCTTCGACCGAGTCCCGCGCGTGACCGTTGGACTTTGTAATGGTTGTAATGTCACATGAGTTATACTCCAGGACTTTTATCTCATTGTCCATTATTTTATGCTACAAACAAAATATAGATATAGAAATCTTGAACTATTCTTTTTCCGCCCCTATTACAGGTCGATCTAGATCGAATGCCCCTTCTTTAATGATTTTGCCTTTCTGCAATTAAATATTCCATGTCATTCTGGTCATCATCATCTTCTTCTTGCCAATCAGATTGTACCGAATTTGGTAAGCTGGCATCACTGTCATTCGTTGATGATGATCGAGAAATGGGTTTAGTTTTTCTCTTTGCTAGCTTAGAACTTGATTTTTTTTCCTCTCTTCCCTGTCTGCTCGTTTCTTCTCTTTTTCTTGTTCTATAAGTCCATTTTTCTCTTCATTTTTTCTATAATATTCAAAAATTTGTGGAGATGTAACTACAGCTGGAGTCTTTTCCTCTCTTCGAATTTTTTTCGCCATTGTAGACTGAATAAGCCAGAAAAGAGTTCGTTTAAATGGAGATGGGATAAACTGGTAATTTTGATTTGGACGGTCCCTGACTTGAAGATGGACCTTCATTAAAAGCCCTACCGGTACCATTGGATAAAATATAACTTTTCACATCGTTGTTGTTAATGCCGTTACTGAAAATACCAAAACTATGAATATAGCCCTCGAAAGGTTTGAGTTTATATAGGTCTCACCTAAATACATAACACAAGTTTTTCTTCTTTTTTGATTGAATTAGATGGTGACAGATTAGTGTTGGTCCATAATTGGTACACTTACCTTATCAAAATAAAAAATAAACGCAAACAAATGTGAAGTGAACAAACAAGCAGTAGTTCATTTGTAAAAGAAAGTCACTTTTCAATATCCGAGATATTATTTTTCCTAGACGTTTAAAGCTATCAGCTGTGTATATGTTACGAGCAATGTCCTGAAATTGGACAATCCTAGCATTGTTGAAAATATCGTTCCAACTTCTAGCATTTGATTTTACGTCCCGTTCTCATAAAAGAATATACCGCAGGAGTGTGACGTCCGACTGTCACATTGTCATTATTACTTTCCAAACAAAAATTGAAATGTCCAATCTCAAGACTTTTTAATTTCTATAAAGTTAACATTTTGCTTCCTCTGCTGCTTTTTCTTGTAAGCATAGTGTTTTTTACGATAATACCATCATTTAAAAGTTTAAATTAAAGAAATTCTAACCTTACTTTATTGATACATGCATTTTATTGCTATTAGCATAAAACAATGTGCTTTATTATTTACACAACCTTGTAAAATTGTTGTCGTAACTATTAGAATACTAAATATTGCAAAAAGCGGAAAGATTCTATAAAATAATGAAAAAATAACTTAAAATACAAATTATCCACACTAAACAAGGTTTGTTTGGAAAGTGAAACTGACAGATGTCAATAAAATCTACGTCATCACTCCTGTGGTCCATTGCTGTACAATGTTCGAATTTCAATTAGTAGCCATGCGTCAAAGTTTGGGAGAATATGACAGATATCGATTCATATCGATTTTTACGATTATTCTTCATTTGTTATTAAAGACAAACAGCAATGAGGTTATAAATTATTTTAAATTATCATACACATCTCTTGAAAATCTGAAATGTTTCACAAACGTCTTCCATGTATTATAGTGATGTACCTATTTCTTGAGCTTTGATGTTTCACTCATTATCACTATATTGCAGAACAATTTCTTCTTATTATTTAGATTTTGGTTTGACACAGCATTTTATCACATTGTCGTTTCGAAAAGGAATAACCATTGATTTGGTGTGTCGCTTGTCAATAATAATCGATTCGAATCGATGAGCGTTTCGATAATCATTTTAAATTTCGATCATTTCGGACATTGTACAGTTTGTAGCATCGAGTTAGGTTAGGTACAATGTTAGAAGTGGACAATAATGGACCGCAGAAGTGTGACGTCACGACTGTCACATGTCATTATTACTTTCCAACAAAAGGTGAAATGTCAAATCTCAAGACTTTTTAATATCGATAAAGTTAACATTTTGCTTCCTCTGCTGCTTTTTCTTGTAAGCATACTAATTTTTTTACGATAATTCTGAGTTCTATTTCTATGAAATATAGTTTAAAAGTTAAATTAAAGAATATACTAACCTTACTTTATTGATACATGCATTTTATAACTATTAGCATACACAAAAAAAAAAAAACAACACAAGATAAAAAATCAACTCCATAGTATGGGGTGGGGTTTAAAAAAAAATAAAAAAATAAAACAAACCATTACAAAAACAACAAACAGAAACAACAATCCAAATAAAACCACAAAAAAACACAAACAAAACACAAAAAACGCTAAAACCTACAACCAATCCACCCCCAAAAAAACCAACAAAACAACTACACACAAAAAACCCAAACAAAACCAACAACTCAAACCAAAACAAACCGAACATTCAACGACTCTCTTCCATACACCCCAAATAAAACTCCCACCCCATCAAAACACAAGCAACTAGGGGAAACCACCAAACACACCACACACCCCAACACAAAATCACCCTAAAAAACTATCCCAACAATACAACACCCCCCCCCACACCCACACCCACAACCACACACGCCCCACAACCCCCACAACCCAACCCCACCCACAACCCAAACGAACACAACCCAAGACAAACCCCCCCCCCCCCCCCCCCCCCCCCCCCCCCCCCCCCCCCCCCCCCCCCCCCCCCCCCCCCCCCCCCCCCCCCCCCCCCCCCCCCCCCCCCCCCCCCCCCCCCCCCCCCCCCCCCCCCCCCCCCCCCCCCCCCACCCCCCCCCCCCCCCCCCCCCCCCCCCCCCCCCCCCCCCCCCCCCCCCCCCCCCCCCCCCCCCCCCCCCCCCCCCCCCCCCCCCCCCCCCCCCCCCCCCCCCCCCCCCCCCCCCCCCCCCCCCCCCCCCCCCCCCCCCCCCCCCCCCCCCCCCCCCCACCCCCCCCCCCCCCCCCCCCCCCCCCCCCCCCCCCCCCCCCCCCCCCCCCCCCCCCCCCCCCCCCCCCACCCCACTCCCCCCCCCCCCCCCCCCCCCCCCCCCCCTCCCCCCCCCCCCCCCCCCCCCCCCCCCCCCCCCCCCCCCCCCCCCCCGCCCCCCCCCCCCCCCCCCCTCCCACCCCCTCAACCCCCCCCCCCCCCCAACCCCCCCCCCCCCCCCCCCCCCCCCCCCAACCCCCCCCCCCCCCCCCTCCCCCCCCCCCCCCCGTCCGACCCCCCCCACCCCCCCACATCCCCCCTCCCCCCCCCCCCTACCCATACCCACACCCCCCCACCCCCCCCCTCCGCCCACACCCTCCCCCCCCCCCCCCCCCCCCCCCCCCCCCCCCCCCCCCCCCCCCCCCCCCCCCCCCCCCCCCCCCCCCCCCCCCCCCCCCCTCCCCCCCCCCCCATGGCTTTACCTACTTTACAACAAACCTTGTAAAAATTGTAGTAACTATTAGAATACTAAATATTGCAGAAAAAGCGAAAGATTCTATAAAATAAATGAAAAAATAACTAAAAATACAAATTATCCACACTAAACAAGGTTGTTTGGAAAGTGAAACAGACAGATGTCAATAAAAGCTACGTCATCACTCCTGTGGTCCATTTCCGTACAATGCTAGGATTGTCCAATTTCGGCTTTGCTCGTAACATATTATATTAGTATTTTTGTATCATTTTCTAGCGTAGTAAGTTGTGTTTGAGTAACTTTTAGTTCCCTTGAATTTAATCTTATATATTTACCCGATTCATTCATTATTTTCTTCGTAGCGATAACCTGCCTTTAACAAAAACATAAATAGTGTTATCTAAAGTTTCATAAACTTTTAAAACACTCAATTTTATTAAAGTAAACTATGTCAATTATGTATGGGCTGATACTGTCCAGATGTGCGAAAAGAGGATTACTTTTAATAAGTAGTTCTGTAATGATGAAAATAAGAAATCAAGAAACAAATTCAGATTATTAACTTATGAGAAATTGAAACAATTATTCAAATATTATTTACAATGAATATGCATGACTACCAATTAGTGTAATAGTGTAATACAAACTAAAACCGTTAAATAATATGTACAAAAATGATTATCATGCTAGTCATGATGTACAACTATTCCTAAAACATTGTGCGCTAAGAAAATATTTAAATCTATTTTTTCATAGTAATAACAGAAATATTTGTGCCATATATTATGCAAATAACTTAAACAATAACAAATTAGGCATATAATATACAAGGCGAAGAATTGGCCAAAATGAAGAAATTTCAATTTTATTGGCCAAAGAAATAAATAATAATCATTGAACAGAGAAAGTCAAAGAGTAGCGTTCTTGCCAACTGAATGTCTGAGCCAAAAAGGTCCAACTTCATATCTTTGGACTCTTTGACTCTGATTTTCACTCTCTGAGATTCTAGAAGCTTTTGGTAATTATTTTTTATAAATACCATATGACAGTGTACCGATTTCCCAACTATGGATAGAAGTGGGTAACTTGAAAATAAACCCAATTCTTATTAACGCCACTCAAAAATACTACGAACAAAACTTTGCAAGAATTAAAATGGGACAAGAAATCACCTCTTCTTTTCAAATAACAAAGGGACTAAGACAAGGATGCTGTCTGTCACCGACCTTATTTAAAATCTATTTGGACAGATCCTTAGTGAAATAGGTAAAAAAATGTAGAAACATGGGAATAACGATGGAGGAAAACACGCTTGGAGGGATGCCGGTTTTCAACATCCCTTCCATGGAGAGTCTTGTATGCCAACAGTGTCTCTTTCAGCGGTTTTGTACTTGCTGTAAGGTCAATTAGTCCGCTAGCCTTCGACAGCTCAGTAAAGAAACTTAAATGGACTTTTAAAGGTGCTTTGATTTGGTCTGTTGAATTGATATAGAGTGAAATAAAACAATTGCTTGTTTAGCGAGAAACTGTAATTGAAAAAAGGGCAAGAAATAGAACTTATAAACTGTGAGTGTATAACTTATCGTAGGAACTTAATTTGAAATTACAATTTACACTTTCCCGAAAACACCATACCACTATTAACATTTTACGGCTTCCCAGCTTATTGGTAACTTGCATTGTGGAGAAAACCTCTCCGAACTTGAAAGATAGGTGTAGCCCTACCATTGTCCGTAATCACTGTCGGACCCCTAGCCCGCCGAAATATTTTGTTTATGCATTTTGAATGGCCGGTCTAGGGTCAAGTAGGCGCCATGGGCGAGACTAACATTCCCAGAAACAAGTCCTGCAGACTGGATTTATTATGTAACTGCACGAAAATTTTATTTGTTACGAATGAATTATTTGTTTTGATATATATTATTTGTTTGGAGATTATAGTTCTCCAACAACGCATATCTACACTTTTCTTTGCGGATGACCGGTAGTAATTTGCCGAAGGACAGCTACGATCTTAGCTATATGTAAGAAAACTGCAAGAACAATATGACGTGGCAGGTCTAAACATGAATATGACAAAATGTGAATATCTCTCAGTGGGAACAGAGAAATATGTGACCTAGTCTTGGAAGACGACAAAATCAAAGGCGTGCAATCCTGCAAATATTGGGGTCATTTTCAACAAGAAGAGAAATAGCGCAGATGAAATCAGGGAAAGAATAAACAAGGGCAGAGCAGCGACCTGCCTTAAACACTTCTTTTCTGCAAAAAACAATTCGACGAGAAACCCAAAAACACATTTACGGTTGTATAATCCAAGTATTACATTTCGTTCGGAAGTGTGGGACATCACCAAAGCTAATAGAAACAACACTTATGACGACAGAAATGATTATTATGGAGACGAAGCTGCGGTAGATCGAAACTGGAGAGTGTTAGAAACGAACAAATAAGAAACGAAATGAAAATGGAGCGAAAATATCAATGATGACATAGAAACAAACACAATTAAATCTGGTTCGGACATGTTAAAAGAATGCCTTGCATTCATGTTACCTAATACAATCTTAATGTCATTTCTGGTACATCTCCTGTAGGCTTGCTCTAGGCCTTTGAAGAACTGTTCTTTTATTTCCTCTGTTTTATCATCAGTTGGGGTATGTGAATTGATCAAACTCTAATTAAAGAATTTCCCATTTCAAGCACACATAACACATTCTTTGACTGTAGGCTTTAAAGTAAATAATTAGGTCTTTTGTTCTTCGGCTTCCCACTCCCATCTATGTGCTGGCTTTCATTGCAGCTATATTATATGAAATGGGTTCTCTTGTCAAGAGTGCCAGTTCCCGTACACCGCATTTCCTGCAGTGCTAAAACATATACTTTGTATGTGTTCACTATGTCTAGTAAAGATGTGATTGCTCCAGTTGGTACGGGCGTGTTCCATCTATCCATTTTTCGTTTGTGGTCGTCGTGAGTTCTTCTTCTTCTCGACTAGCAATGAGCTTGACCCTTTATTTTTATGCTCCTAGTGCTGTGCGTCCAGCTTATGGTCTTCCAGCGCTTCTTGGTCCAACTGTAAACTTTCGCATTTGGGTTCAGTGTCGTTTTTGAGTTCCGTCCAGCTAATAGTTCCTGAGGTTCCATAATATATATTTTTTTACAGGAAAAGGTTGTCAGCCTCTAGCCCAACCCACAACCTGGAGGGCCAGGGACTTTTCTGTTAGGGTTGCCATACCTTAGTCTGTTTTGGTTCGCGGTTGGTATTTTTATTTCCCAACTACCCACCAGTCCTATGACCGGTTAGGGCGTTCCCTATCCACCACCTGGGGACGCGTCTGATGGGAGACAGACAACTCCCCACGGACAATAAATTGTATAACTACCTAGAAATTATTAGTTATTACATATTAGAAATGCACTATGTACTTTTAAACCAGGTATTAAACTGTTTACTTACTATTAATATTTAGTTTTAGGTAATAAACGTGTTAACAAACGACAAATGAAGCTCTTAAGAGGGTCCGAACGGGACCTTAAACTAGACATTGCCCGTGCTCAAGCTGCTAGCGCAGAATTCTACAACAAAGATGACTCCACCAATGATTTCCCACCAAAGACTCCAAGTTATCAGATTGAAAGTACTAACAGGTAAATAAATAATTTCCTACATAGTAGTTACCTATAAATCCTCAAATTATTTTCAAATCCTACTTGTACAAGCTATACATAACTCATATAAACAACTTGTCTCACAAGGGATCTGTCTCATACAAGTACCACAGGAAATAAGGAAGCTGATAACATTGCGAAATCAAAATAAAAAAACTTCACTTAATATGGTATTTCAAAAGTGTAATGGAAAAGATCAACGTTCTAGCTCCGAGAGATCCATTACAATATCGACTGATCGCAATTCTATTCTTTCACTAGAAGAGTAAAAGTAATTTTTAGATTATGGATGGGACATGTTATGAGGGGAGATAAATACCAGTTGCTGCAATTGATTATACAGGGAAAGATAATGGGAAAGAGATCTATAGGAAGAAGAAGGCATTCATGGTTGAAAAACTTGAGAGAATGGTACAATTGCACCAATTACCAACTGTTTAGATCGAAGACGGCACTTGAAGAAGAATGAGACATATTAGAATAACCTATTAATATTTAGAATATATATTACGAGGAAAGGATACGATTTCGAGATCATTGGAATATAATATGCTCTATCAGAAAGTGCATCAAAAACAGATAAACAAATATTCTACGAAACCTTATCAGAACTCATTGAAAATGTAAATAGCCGCAATGAAATTGTACTGTTATTCGGAGATGCAAAAATCTTCTTCTTATGGTGCCCTGGCAGAGTACACCAAGTGGGACCTTACAATTAATATATAAAATGTATCCTTTCTTTTTTCACTGTCGAACAAATCTAGAATTACTAAAAAATTCCAAATCATTTTAATATTGTTTAATATTTCAGGTTTATGAGCTTGGTAGGTAGAACATTTCCATGTAAGAAGATGTGCCATGTTAAAAGGGTCATTGGAAAAAAAGTCGACGAAAAGAAAAAAGAAGATGAACAGAAGAAATTTGAAGCGTTGAAATTGTTAGGGTATGATAAAAGGGTAGAGTTTTACCATATCATGAAATCCTTAATCAAAATGGGAGAAAAGGCTGTGTTGTCAGATAATGCAAAAAGATTGGTAAGTTTGATTAATATTTTTTTACTCTAAATCTAGCCTTCTACAAGGTTCATTAAAATGATAATGCACAGTGTTCAATTTTATTTTGCTTTTAATAGGAAAAGGAATAGATAGTTTACGATACGCTCTGTACACCAAGAAATGATAATATGATTAGTGTACTAGATAGATTTCTTCGATTTTCGTACGCATTTGAATTGCCACCTGTGATATCTCGGTTTTTCACTATCTTATAAAATAATAATATAAAATATTTATATCGCGATCATATTTACAATTGAGATGATATTATCGCTATTCACTTCAATTTTCTAACATTAGTATGGAGTCTTTTTGTTTTGTTTCTTCTTTGATACGATATTACAAAGGAAAAATGTACCAAATTCGGTACATTCGGAGTAAAATGTACCGAAGAATCAAAATCAGTAGAAAATTAGATATTTTCGGTAGATACACTGCTGAATCGGTAGAGCTGGCATCGTAGTGTACGGTACGGCGAGAGTAGTGGCGCCATCCCTTGCTCGGATCATGCATAAGGCTCTCCTTATTTTTCCTATACTACTTACATTGGTATTTTTGTATATGCTATATGCAACTCTGATATATTATTAAGGGGTGTAAAATCAAAGTCGGCAGTCTCCCATTTCCATAATTTTGGGAAACCGCGAAAAGCTAGAAACTACAATGTCGTTGATTTCACTCGAAATTAATGTGATTAAACTAAAAAGATTCAAGTGCAGATTTTACTTTTATTATTTCAATTTACACTATTACAATCAACTTAAAATAACTGAATTCGTTAACAAAACGTTTATATCATTTCTCTTGCTCGATGAATCTTGCCATAATTTTCGTTCACGAGTTCCTCAAACTGCAGCGCTTGCCCACCCAAATCCAGATCAACAACAAAATTAAATTAAAACAATAAAACTGATGAATAATGATATAAAATTTGGTTTGTGATCGGATGTCCAGAGAGAGGAGCTTAAGAAATGATTTCTTTTCCATTTTTTTAATATTTTAGTTTGGAGATTGCCGTTTTTGTTTGCAATGAAACTAATAAAACATCATTGTGTCAGTTAATTAGTGAAAAAAAATATATTTAAATATATGTTGAACAATAATGTTATATGTAAATAATGGATATACATATCACTTAAACTAAAATATCCGAAAGTTCGGGTATATATTCACAGGTTTCGACAGACTCTAACTCTGGAACAGGATTCTCCAAGTAGTTCTCGTTGAAAAAGCTCTTTATAGTAGTTAAGCAGATTGAGTTGTGTCCAGTGTAAATCAAAATATTTGGTCAAAAGATTTCGCACATCAGTTTTAAATTATTTACTTTGTGAGCATTGGGGATAAGTTCTTCTGGATTCATAATGCTAATCTGTTTGCCTTTTCGTGTGATATTTACAAGAGATCCTACATCGTTTTAAAATGTACCTTTTACATTCCTCAAACTGAAAACCCCATGCTCCTACTGGTTTAAGAACCTCTTGAACAGCAGACTTCCAATCGTAAACATAGCTTTGTTTCATATCAACGACCTTTACAGATTCGTAAATAATTTCCTTGTATTCGCCAGGTGTCGTTACTACTTCTCGTTTTTGTAAATTCTTCTCAATTTGACCGATAACTTTATCAGATGGTAAGAATGAGTGACCAACTACAGGAAAAACTAACTCAAGTAATTTAACATTTGGTGGTGCGCTCTCGTCTAGCCATTTTCAGCACATGCCAATCATTATCGACTTTTTATTTTGGTCCACTGCATCCATCGGCGATCAGTCCTATCTTTTTTGACATGTTACCAAAATCAGTGTCATTGAGTCGATGAAGATTTCAGAGGAAATTTCATTTGATCCTCACTCTAACAGTATCTTCTTCTTAGAGTGCCGTCTCCCTACGGAGGTTGGCAATCATAATGGCTATTTTTATTTTAGAACTTGCTGCTCTAAACAAATCAATCGATCTGCATTGGTACCAATCACGTAGATTCTTTAACCATGAGTTCTGCCTTCGGCCAACAGATCTTCTTCCTTGAATCTTTCCCTGTATTATCAGTCTCAAAATTTCATATTTTGGTCCCCTCATCACGTGGCCTAGGTATTCCAGTTTTCTGGTTTGTATAGTGGTGATTAGTTCTGTTTCTTTACCAACCCTCTCCAGTACTTCTTTATTTGTAATTCTATCAGTCCATGATATTTTCAATACTCTGCGGTATAACCAGAGTTCGAAGGCCTCGATTCTTTTTAAATTAAATTTTTTTAATGTCCAAGTCTCAGCTCCATATAATAATATTGAAAATATATAAACAGCGAATGGTACGTAGTTGATCTCCAAATTTAGATTTTTGCACGTTAGGAGTGGCTTCATTCGTATAAATGCTGATCTGGCAATCTCTATTCGTCTGTTTATTTCTACAGTATGATCATTGGTTTCATTGATCAAAGTTCCCAAATACTGATATTTTTCTACTTGTTCTATCACGTTACCATTTATTGTCAATAGGTGATGTATATTTTGTGGCCTTTTTGTAATCAGCATGTACTTCGTTTTTTTAGCGTTTATAGTAATTCCCATCTCAGCACTATTTATACTCAAGCTTTCGATAAGATGTTGTAGATCCTCTATACTCGTTGCTATGATCACAGTGTCGTCTGCATATCTTAAATTATTAATTATTTTCCGTTAACGGTGACCCCGCTTCGATATTATTGCGCGTGTTTTGGAAAATTTCTTCAGAATATATGTTAAAACAAAAGTGGTGATACCCACATCCCTGTCTAATCCTCTACAGATCCTCATTTCTTCTGAGTGTTGCATCAATTTGAACTGTAACAGTATGAAATTACTTTTCTTTTGAAGTGGAGACGTTGAGGTACCTTCAACAACAGTAAAGTTATAAAAATAAAGCTGCCTTGAATAATAAGCACTTTAATCAGGAACTTTGGGGAGGACCAAATTTTTTTGGCAGTCAAACGACAAAGTAACTAGGTCTTCTCTGTTTTCTGAAAGAAATTGGAAAAATGCTATCGCTCGAAGTGCAGGCCATTTTTTCAGTATTAGTTTTTAATTTAGAATTGTTCATTTTTTCGTATTTAGTCCGTTCACTTAGCCTATAAACATTTTGAACAAACTTGTTCTTGGGACTTTTAAAGCTCAAATTATATTTTCTGTTTATAAATATATAACGCAAATACAATCCCTTCCAGTCTTTGGGATGAAAGTACAGTTTTTTCGTCAGAACTGGGATTCAGTACATTTTATTTGGTTTATAAATTTTGAACTTCTTCCAGCTTATCCGATATTTCTCAGTTTTTAGATCACCACCTCTGGTTCAATCGGTACTTGGTATTGTTTCATTAAATTGACAATTTTTTTTGACAATTTCGCTTTGATAGGTTAGTGCATGATACTAAGACAAGAAGATATTGCGCATAAGTCGTGACGTCATTGGAGAGTTTGACGTTCGAAATGTCAGTTTTTTGTATGTTTTCAATAAATAATCTTATAATAAATAGTTTGAAGATATCCTTATGTGTACGATTATTGTAATTATTAAACCTCGTAACTTATTTTCGTCTAGTAATTTCATCACAGAATGCATACAAATCCCATTTAACTTTAACAAGAATTCAAATTCTACTCTCCAATGACGGCATGCGCGAACACGACCTATTTTGTGCTACGGGAAGATCCTATCTTGTTATTCATAGTATCATGGGTTAGTGGATAGATTTGGCAATAGAGACAGAACCACCATTTGCCAGATTGCAACAGATGTCTTTTTAACTTTATTATTTATACTGACATTTTACTATTTACTTTTAAAAACTGTTTTAAAATTATTTACTCTTTCTTTTTTGGTAATTCTAAAGTATTAATTTTTAAATATCTTACTGCTTTTGATTGCATATATTTCATTTGTAATGTAAATTTCAACACTGCCAAACACCAATAATTCCTTCTGTCAAACTCATTTGAGGCTATCTTCACTGGGACCAAATGTGAAAATTTCCTCTAACCTTTATATCGATCACGTTTTGATCAATTAATGGGCTCATTTTCTGGTCTAGTAATCTTTACATAATTTTTTGTTTTAAAAGGCATATTTTATTCTTGATGTATTTTATTTTATAACTGCTTTTTGAGAAAAAGAGTACATACTAATTTTTAGATTGTGTCAATCTTCTAGATGAAAATTTTATATTTACACAATAAAATATACAAAGTTTAAAATTTTAATATTAGACAAGGTTAATTAATCATTTGAGATGTGTGTCTACTGTGTTTAATTCTAAATAATCTAAATATAGCATTTGCAAATAAAGCAGACGTTAACATTTAAGACAGTCAGTCAACAAGTTGATGCACAGGAATTAAACAATACCGTCTTATTTGCTTTTTAATAAACTGTAAGGACATTGGAATAAAAAGCATATACTGTTATTTTATTCGAAAAATCAATATACTCGATGTTTATCCAGGAAATGTTAACGCCTGATAATGAATTGTACGAATTGGCTTGTAAACAGAAAAAGTTAATCGATGCCAATTCCATTAAAGAGAGTGGGCAAGTAAACGGATTATGTGTTTTGTTTTTATTTGGTACAGATAACACATTTAATGCGGGGAATTTATTGGGTTAATCCATTGGAGTTTGTTATATATTTATTAGCAGAATTAAAAAAATCACTATTAATCAAACACCTGTTATTATCGACGAAATATTGGAAATAACTAACGTAGGCTTTCACGATAATAACAGCTTTGTATGTTTTGGAATGCAGCAGTCAACATCTCTACTTATCGAATCATTAGCTTCAAGGTAATTATTTAACCGTTAAAAATGCCCAATTTTTTGTGGACTTAGCCGAAAAAGTGAGAAAAACCTCAAATTTTAATGTTTTCTTTGCTTTAAACAATTAAAAGTGTCTCAAAATAATAAAAAAAAATAAGAAAAAATACCAAAAAAAGTTTTATGAACCAACAAAAAAATAAAAAAAAAGCAAAGAAAAGTATATATACATGTCCTAATAAAAAAAACGTAACTAAAACATTAAATATCACTGTTTTTATACTGTAAAAATTAGAAAAAATGATAAAAATGTTTAAATAATCAAGATTTTTAATATTTCCAAACAATATGGCGGCCATGCGCAAGAAGTTAAATTTTATGTACATTTGACATTGTTGCCAGTTTTAACAATTTAAAATACCTAAATTTTAAAATTTAATTAAAAATTACTTACCTTAAATAACAGGTAGATAAAATCCTAATAACTAGGTGGGATTAACGATGCGGCCGCGGTAAAGAATGCATGCATTCTCTCCTTCTTATCGGGAAATCTTCTTTTGAAGTAGAATTCTTCAAGATAACCTACAAAATGGTTTGCGTAGTCATACTGGGAATGGTGGACCGAACTTCCTCAGAGTTCTCTATGTTGTTGGTATATGTACCTGTCTCAGGATCGACAAATCGCTTGGAATGGTTGACTGTTTGGTGAATAAATCCTTCTTGTTCAAACAATTGTATGATTTCCAACAATCACTGTAAATTGTTGTGCCAGGAAGAACCCATTCTTTAATTATCCAAGCAAAGTATCGGCATCCCTTGATTCCAAGGTATTAGGAAACAATTTTGGAATTCCGTTCAAATCCACCAAAACCCACTGTCCAACCACACGGCGACCTCTATTGTACTTTCTCTTGCCGAATTTCGCTTAATCAACCTCAATAATGGTCGAAGGGCCCCCTATTTTGACAGAGTGTTTCATATGTAATCCTGAAAAACTTCTCTGCAAAACGAGTACCAATCAACCATCGTCTTGGAAGAAATCCCGAACTCGTCTTTTACGAATTCTTGCCTAGGCGGTTTTAAATGCAATAAAGTTGCCACCAACATAAATATTTTCTAACGGCAATTTACTTGCTTCCAAAAGGTGCTGCCTTTCTTTGCGATAGACTAAATTAACATTTTTTTTTGGGATTTTTTTGTCTTTGGACAAGTTTATTGCATTTAAATCTACCTTCAGCGTTTAATTCGCAACTCGTTGCCGCACCGACACACCATTTTGTCTTTTATAATTCCGTGTTTAATCATAAATTCTAATGACTACCCTGATTTAAGCACAATCCGAACTTTCTGGTAAATCGTAATTCGCAACCACCACACTCCATTTTGTCTTCTCTTAGTAACGAAACGAACACGAAAAAACAAGAAATGTGTTGAAAATGCCACACCTATTCCCATTCCCACCAATATTTTAAACACAATTGCCAAATTTAGATGTTTGCAAAGACATTGCAAATCTAAAGTACACTTTAATGCAAATGTATCCTATTTTCGTATGAAATTATCATTTATCGTCTAGACGGCAACGC
This sequence comes from Diabrotica balteata, assembly GCA_918026665.1. Classification (NCBI taxonomy): domain Eukaryota; kingdom Metazoa; phylum Arthropoda; class Insecta; order Coleoptera; family Chrysomelidae; genus Diabrotica; species Diabrotica balteata. The sequence continues at coordinate 160,487,890 of OU898277.1, forward strand.
ATGTATGTAGAAAATTTCATCCATTCGATTAAGGTCGGGTATTTTCGTTTTGGTATTGGCGGTATAAAAAAATATAGATAATTCCGAGATTGACACCTAACCGTTAAAAGTCTGTCTGGGAATCCCCCAATATTTATTAGCATCAATTTTTTATTTTCATAAGAAAACATGACAATAAACGTAAAGAAACGTAACCAAATCTAACCTGACCTTGTAAAAAGCTATAATTTTCAGTTAAAAGTAGGTAGATAATAATAAAATGTTATTTTAGTGTCCAATATGAAAGTAAATTTTTATTTTTCATTAGAAAACATAATTTTGAATAACTATGGCAACACTGGTTAAAATTACCATTTTTGACCATAAGAAACAGTTGTCATTCCTGTCATTTCTTGTTGTTTCATGGTAAATAATGGCGAATAATGGCGGTGGCTTTTATAAAATCGGGCATATTTTAAATGGAAATTACATAAAAAATAACGTCTTGCACCGCATAAAAATCATTGCACAATCATTAGTAAGTGAAGCAGAATTCATTGATATAAATTTCATCTCGTAAACATGGTTCCGGTTATTACACACTAGTACCAGCTTCAATTTCTGGAAATAAATATTCCTAAAATTTACTACCTCGCTTCACTTTGGCTCCATTTAGTATCAATGGTTTTCAGTTTACATTTAATTTTTTCGCCACTATTAAGTTGCGAAGTTTGAATATTACAGAAAATAAATTTCCTGTAGTCGTCGGTATACCATAAATCACAAAAATTTTGTTTAAAAAATCATTTATAAAAGATAAAATAATATAAAAAAAAACCCTTTTGGGCTACATCACAGAACGTTTTCGGAATTACTATTCCATCATCAGTACTTTTACATGAGTAAAGCCACTAAATATACGGATAAAAAGCCTTTAACTTAAGGTTATACATGTTTGTCCGTGTGTTGATGCTACTATAAAAATACCAGTATAACCTAACATGACGAAATTTTTTTGCTTGTCTTTTTCGTCCCTACGTTTTCCGTATCTCTTCTATTTTTACTACATATATTTTAGGTTAGTTTGACAGAGGACAGAAGAAAACTTATACTCGGGAATAGAAAACAAAAATTGACTGGTCTGTCTCTGCTGCTATGTTTATGCAACCCTCATCGCACACTTTGGCATAATAGTTTACTCTTTCTTAATTTTTATTAAACAAGCAATAGTTTAATCTTACTAATAAAGAAGAGAAAAACCGGACACAAAAAAATCCATCCACTAAACATTGTTTAATGAATGCAAACAATTACTAAAAAACCACTAGGATCTCTATATAGTGAAAGGTTATGTCACAGTAGCTATGTATAAACAGGACTATATCAGCAAAAATGAAATCATGCTAAAAGATCCAAAATATTACAAAGAACTAAGTAGAAACCCCAGTTGTACTCTTCAACAAAAAGCAACTAAATTAGTAACAGATCTAACCAACACTTTGAAAATTACGAATCTAACAGCAAAAAAGATAAGAATTTACAACTCAATAGCACCTAGATCTACTACTACTTACACTACCTACCGAAAATACATAAACCGTGACGAAAGATTTTGCTTACCACATATAAGGGGTTGACTGGGGACAACTACAAAAATGAAACAAAGGGGTACTTATATGAATCTCCTGGACAAATGGACAAAACAAAACAAGAAGGATCTCTAGCTATTTAAATAGAAACTTCCTGCTGGATGAAGGAAAAGGTTCTTCCGTCCTAAAAAACACAAGAAAAAGGGTTAGAATCTTTTTTTAAAATAAATAGACAAAATGGTTTAGAGAAATAAATTAAACATTTATTGTTGTCTCACCACAGATACAAAAATAGACAATACAAAAATACTATATTAATAGTCACAAAAGTAAATACAAAAATAACAAAGAGAAACGCTTACTATGTCTTAGCCTTTTACAAACTCTAGGAGTTGGAGATACTACAAAACTTACTATTGTTACTGGGCTATAATTTGTAGCAGAAATAAATTATTACAAATAAAAAATTATCTTTACAAATCTCTTATGAAAGTAACTATTAATAAAAATGTTTATTCTTATTTTTGCTTTAAAATTCAAACGCAAAAGTTACCTGGATTGCACTAAAACTTCTGGGGGTGGAATCTAGACTTCACTGAAATTTCTGGGGGTAGAACTGGGCTTACACTTTCTTCCACACGAACAAATTCATCTCCATACTATGAAAAGTATTTTGAAACGGCGTATTTTAAAACACTTACAACGGGAACGGGAACGCCAAATATCCTAAAAGCGGTTTCGATCAAAATAATGCCGAGGAATTACCCATCTGTGTTATATAAACAAACTGTAAAATAGTTTATATCAACTCGGCGACGTAAAGAGTAATTGAAATACACTAAAAATATTCTTCGGTGTTTTATTACATATACGAGGGGATTTCAATATATATCAAGAAATTTTAAAATGCTACAAAATCAACCCTAGCAATGAGACCCAATTCTCGCAGCCATTGATTCTCAAAACAGTAAATTATCCAAGTTCTTAACAGAAATATTAAAAAATGCATATTTTTTGTTGTTGATAGCTGCTGAAATTTGTTCAACAGACTCTGGAACAGAAAAAAGAATAGATGTATATATACAGATGGATGCTAAGAATTGCATGGGTACAAAAAGTTACCAACGATGAGGTACTTCGGCGCATGAGTAAAAAAATTACTAAGAGTAATCAAAAAGAGGAAAATACAATACGTGTGTTCTCTATACATGTGCTGAGAGGTGAAAGCTATGAATTACTCCAAATCATATTGCAAGGTAAAGTACCGGACAAAAAAAAAGTCAGTAGGAAGACGCCAGAACTCGTGGCTGAAAGACCTAATGAGATGTTTTTAGGAGACGGCGCAATAAAAAGAAGAAGCAAATCATTCATTTCCTTAGCTGCTTTTACCTCTGACACTGCAATGGGTAAAGGTACTTCAGATCCTGCTTTTTTGCTCTTTCGAGATCCTTATAGAAGGATTCAACAAGTTCATACTTTATTTTCACGAATCCACCAGTCCTCAATTAATTTTTCTCTCTTGGATATACAGTTCAGAAATACTTCTGGAGTTGAAATTGAAAGTGCTTTTCGCCAAATTCCCCAAACCGCTTCGACAGCGTAACCATTAGGCCCAACATGGTTGTCATAATACTGTGTTGTTATTCCCGTATCTTATATTTGATAAAACTGGCAGTGGTATGGTGAAAGACGTTAAAACATGACCGTAACTTTCAATAATCTGATGTACCACAAAGATTGTTTTGCATGTGGTTTTGTTAAACGTAATAACTCAGATTTTAATACATGGTGTGAAATGAGTATGCGTTTCATTTGTCTACCATTCTTTAATTTTGTCTGCATTCCACGAATCTGTTGGACTTTTTTTAATATTTCGGAATACGAAAGATTATCCATACTTACAAGATATTGCACGCACTTTCTAAAGAAAATATATGTGTGGTTCATTATACTTTGCAGTTAAAAGTATTTCATAATAAATGGGATCATAGTCGATTTTAGAGCTCATTTTGTAGAGATATTCTATTGTAGTTAATAATTTTTGTTTGTAATTTCAGATGACTAGGGAGGAGACGTTGTGGCAAAACGAATTGAAAGACTTGATTTGGTTAGAACTGCAAGCATACCACGCGGACAGAACTCCTATGGAAGAAGACGCATATCTATGTTTAGCTAGAGAATGTGTAGAACCTCTTTTAAAAGATATTATGAATTATAGATTTCACAGATCATCTAAAAAGCAAGTATCATTTTTTTTTTTTTTTTTTATTCATCTAGTAGAGTTTTATTTATCAAAAACTTATTCTTTTATGTATATATCGCTACCGTAGAAGAAAACCGTCATATCTCAAAACGTGACAATTTTCAGAGATTTCTATTTTAAAAATCCATGAATTTTAAAATATCATAAAACTTTACCCACTATTGCGAACATGTTAATATTTTGGCTTTCATGTGTACTAGCCTGTAAAAAGCTAGAGTCAATTCCATACCTATTCCTAGTTTAGACCATAAAATTGTTTTTGAACTGTGACGTTCTTCTTAAAAAAATGTGTTCGGTGTTTGGAGATAATTTATTTCTTTATTAAAATTGTACGTGTTTTTTTACAAATGTAGATTTGTCACTTAAAAATACGAACAAAGACGCTATAGTGTAAAAACTAAAAAATAATGTCATTCCGCAGTAAATGATAGTTAAAAATTACTTGTCTTCATTTGAAAATTCATTTTTTAACTTTTCGTAATACTATCTCATTGTTTTTGACAGAAGTCAACTTTAGCATGAGTCTACTCCTAAATCCTTGAGTCATTTTTATAATCTGAAATAATTCCATCTGGATTTATTTTTTGTTAAGGACGTCATAACGAAATAATTTGTAGTTGGGCTCAGAAATTCAAAAAGTTCTAATAATTTTCTAAAATACTGACATAACTCAAAAGAATAGAACTCATTTTAAACATAAACTCAACTTCTTTACTGACACAACTCAAAATGTCCTTCAAAATTCTTCACAGAAAGTATTGTATTGTATTATTCTGTTTTAGAGAAAGGATGTTATATCTCAAAATATGACAGTATTGTGCAAAATGTTCTTCAAACTTTTCTAATCATATCTTATTAACAATAACATACTTCTACCATCTGATGGCCATAGTCATTAACTAACTTTATGACATTATCACACAAAAAAATAAAAATATTTTCTTACAGGGATGCAAGTTACAATAGTGATAGTGGAGTAGAAGAAGACTGCCCAGGTTGTGCTTCCATTTTGTGTTATTCGTGTATGGAAGCTCAAAATGAAGCGCTCAAAGAGGTAGAAAAGTTACTAAAAAGATTAGAAGATGCAGAAAGTTTATTTCCTTCCTCGAACGCTTTCGCAGAACTTTATCCTTTATACAGGTAAATCGATTTGTTGTTGATTGTATTTTATTGTCTCACATGTATCAAAATGTAACATATAGAAAATCTTTTTTCCCATTGAGGAATGAAACAAATTAGTTGCACTGAAACAGTTCGGCCTACTATGCATCTCCTGTGAGTCACCGACCACATTGTTTACACAGAAACAAATTAATAGGTTTTGATGTGACACGTTAACAAAATAACATGGAATACCGAGCTTAAGAAACGTCGGCGTCGTCACCTTAACCGTACTATCGTAACCGTCGTAAATTGGAAGTGTCACTTCATGCACCTTAGTAAAGAGTAAATACGCCTATTCGCTGTGTGCAAGTACTTGGAGGGGATACAAAAAACGATTGTGCGCGATTGCTTTCTTTCAGGCATAAGCTTAAGATCAGTTCAACGAATAATCAGGGATGATCGGGTAACAGATAACTTGCTAGCTTGCACGAGCAGAAATCTCTTCAATTCTCCGTCTCAAAAAAAGTACAGTATATGTACGGCAACTACGCATTTGTGACACCCAAGATTAAGTATCTTTCCTATCTCTCTTAGAATAATTCCTTTTCTATTTTCGCGCAGGTCACCCGCCATCTCTCGCTTGTCTGATTGTAATTATTGATATATATTACAATAATTATTGTATTAAATAAACAAGTTTAAGTCACTTTATGTGCAGCTAATATAAGACTAAAATATTAATAGTACTAACATTTACGCCGATTTATACCACTAGGTGTCTCTTTTCGGAACTTACACATAGCGAATTGACGTTGCTGTCCATTAATGTATTAAAATTTTTTATTTCGATATAAAATCATGTAGGTATACTAATATAGCGTATTGGATTGATATGTTCTCGTTAAATAGGTCGTGTAAACAAATATTAATATTGTCAAACTCAAGAGCTATTTAGAGATAGAATAATAGTGTAATAAAACACAGATAAAAGTTTTTCCGGAAATAGGTTAATATGTCTTTATAAAAGTAAAATATACAATGTTTGAACAACTTAACACATCATTATTTACTTTGACCGGTTGAATAGCTACTAAGGAGTTAGATATTTAAACACTAGATTATTACTAGTTATCCCGAAAAAACATCAGATATATATTTTTACGAAATTAATGTTGTGTTTCCTTTCAGATCTCCTGAAATAGTAGGAAGGGTTCGAGTAATGTGTCAGTGGTATAATGTAACGAAACATCAAAGGTTAAAATTAAATCTGTTAGGCAGATTAGTGGTTCTTTTAGAATCCAAACATTCCGACTGGCCGTGTTTTGCTGTTGGCGAAGAAAATGGATCAGGTAATGGATATTTAAATTATATTTAGTTTTTAAAATATCTATAGGAGAGTAAGTTTTTACAAGTAGTTTAAGTAAAAAGCGTATTTTACAACTGTCTTTTAACGTTAAAGAGGTATGGGGAAAGCGATAGAGATGCATGCAGTAGAGTTAGGACGGGATGGATTAAGTAGAAAGAAGCTGGTGTGTTCTGTAACAGAAAAATTCCAATGAGAGTGAAAAGAAAAATATATAAACCATGGACGTATAATACATCCATGATATAAACTGTCATAAGACCAGATATGATGTAGAGATATTCCGTCATTGATATCATTCTGACTTAGTTTTTTTTTGGTACACTTTTACAGTGTTAATTAAATATAGCTGTACATGTTGCCGTTGATTTTGATATACATATTGGAGTACTAGTTATTCGTTTTGCAAGTTTTAGATTATTCTTGGGGCTACAGCTGCCGCATATTGTTTTTTACTTTTGGTTTTGTAGTGTCGTGTCTGTATTTTCCCAGAGTCAAACCAGACATAACTGCCAGAGGAGCAAAGATTATTCTCGCATTTGCAGATGATGTAGATGCAGTAGCACAGACAACACTGGAAGTTAAGGATATAGTATCGAACTTTGAAGAAGCAACACTAAGCGTAGGCCTGAAAATAAACGAAGAAAAACTAAATACATGGTCGTATCAAAAAAGGAACGACAGCGAATAAGACAAAACATTACCATAAACGATCATAATTTTGAGGTGGTCAAAGAATTCAAATACCTAGGAGCAACAATTACCAGTGAAAACACAGGAGAACGAGAGGTTGAAATACGAATACTGGCGGGGAATAAATCATTCTTTGCCATTCAACATCTAATGAGGTCAAAGCTTCTCTCAAGGCGTGCCAAAATCCAAATGTACAAAACCATAATACGACCAGCAGTGACATATGGAAGTGAAACATGGACATTGGGAAAGAAAGAAATCAATAAGTTATTAGTATGGGAACGCAAAATCCTGCGAATTATATATAGTCCTTGCAGGGACAGCGTGACAAATGAATGGAGGAGCAGATACAACAATGAATAGAGACTCTCTTCGGGAAAGGAAACATCCTAAGATACATAAAAGCCAATAGATTAAGATGGGCAGGCCACGTGCTACGGAGTGATGACGACATTGACTGTGTGATTGAGCGATAGCAATGTGTTTTGGGAAAGACCAGATGGTAAAAGATCGACAGGAAGGCCTAGAAAAAGGTGGAAAGACGCAGTCAGGGAAGACCTGGAGAAGATGGAAGTAAGGCCATGGGAAATAATAGCACAGGATCGGAATCAATGGAAGGCAATAGTAAACGCGCCAAAACTCACGCAGAGTTGTAAAAGCCAATGATGATGATGATGTGTCTGTATTTTCCATTTTTCCATGTTTTTATAGTCAAAATAGAGTCCTTTTGTTAACTTTTTTATTTTTTCAATAGATTATAATTGCTAAAATAATTCCTTCTATATTTCGGTAGTATATTTCTCCAGTACGTGATTTGTTGCCGTTTTATATAAGACAACAATGTGGCCCGATTCTAACGCATCGGGACTCTAGACCGTATGATGTTCTACTAAAATGCTTTTGTTGTGTCACACCAAAAATATTCTATGCAGAATTATTTTGATATTATGAATGAATATAAATAATGCAAAATAACACGTTTTAAGACGCACAAAAGTAAAGTTTTAGTTTCAGAAATTTATTGAAACAACCGTGCACCACTTATTAGAACATTCTATTCATGTTAATATGCTATAATAATAATACATAATACAAAATAAAAGACGTACATAATAAAACTGGTGATGAAAAATGAAAATCTCTATTTTTTAAAATAACCATAACCATAAAAAGAATTCCACAAGATTAAAAACAAAAACCCCGCTATTAAAAAAATCGCATGTTGTATTCGAAATTCCTGCTCGAATTGTGTTGGAGTTTATATTGGACAAACCAGTCAGCTACTTAACTCAAGAATACGTTTCCCACAAATATGACAAAAAAAACTCAACCGCCCTCACAAAACATGAAAACGAAAAAAAAAACCTAAATTTGATTTTGAGAAAACGAAGATCCTAAAAAGTGAACACAACGGGAAGAAGAGAGAGCTTCTAGAGTCTATACAAATAAAAGAAAAACGCAATAAATAATAAAAAGATGTCACAAATTTAAACAAAATATATTTTAATTTAATTTAAAAACACATAAAAAGACAATCTCAGAACGCCTATGATGTTAAAATAACTGATTGTTTAAACGATAAACTAACATCAAAAAACAACACACTAGTTTTCTAATATATGTTTCAACACCTTTCAGCCGAGATCAATCAATAAATGAATGTTCACCGAGCCATATACTTGATTTCTCTCCGTACTACTTATCCATCGGCTGACTAAAGGTCGATTCAGACACATCAGTCACGTCTCGTCACCATCTCGTCACAGTGATTGCGCCGAATCGAACAATCCGTCATACAAAATATTCTTTAATACAAATATGGCGCCGGCATTCACACTCATCAGTTGACGAACAGTTTGCCAGCTGTCAGATAGTTGATAGTTCTGTGACCAAACAGGACCGGTTCGGTACCGTGACTGTGACGTGACTGATGTGTGTGAATCGACCTTAAAGGTCGATTCAGACACATCAGTCACGTCTCGTCACAGTGATTGCGCCGAACCGAACAATCCGTCATACAAAATATTCTTTAATACAAATATGTTGCCGGCATTCACACTCATCAGTTGACAAACAGTTTCCCAGCTGTCAGATAGTTGATAGTTCTGTGACCAAACAGGACCGGTTCGGCGCCGAGACTACGACGGGACTGATGTGTCTGAATCGACCTTAACGCGTATTTTATTAAATCAGAATTAACAGGGGTAAACGTGAATGGATTTTTTAATTAACAATATTAGGTATGCTGATGACACTGTAATTCTTCTTCTTGACGTGCCTATCCGTGACGAATGTTGGTGATCATCATGGTAATCTTTATCTATGCTTATACGTGCAGCACGCGGAAAAGCTACACGTATGTTGTGTTGAACCAAATTCTGAGGGTTTTTAACTTCTTGTTAATCTTTTCTTGTAGTGGAAGATACTTGGACATTATGGTGTTATATTTAATTAGTATTATTTTACAACTTGTAGTATCACTTTTTTATATTATAAAATATAAAAATCGATTTTTTAACTAATTATAAAATATTTGCAGTGAGTCCATCGGATAGTAACAATAGTACCAGTTCTTCAGGAAGCAACACCGAACCATGTAGTTCATCTGATATGTACAATATAACACCTGTTACTATTTTCCTTGCTCAGAGAGATAGTACTAAGGTGTCTCCTTACAGAAGATACATTGAAAACATACTAAAAACTAGAGCGTTAGATAAAAGTTTAAATTTCTTAGAAAAAATACATAAAAGGGTATTACAGAAAACTAAAAAGACTTTGGAGCTACCAGAAGATCGAAGCATTTTTTCCACGTTAAAAGTTTTTGATGACGAGGAGCTTTGTAGGTAAGGTTTAATTATAAATGTCATATATACCTAGTATGCAGTTCACAAACGAACACAAAATATATTTTAAATACAAATATATTTTCTCACGTATTTTGCATTATCCATAATCATATTCCATGAATCATTTTTTAAATTTTGCTCCTATTAAAGGTATGGATGTTGGAGTCCAGAATACGCCGCTCTAGATCTACCCTCTTACCGAGGTTTATACATTTTCTTAGCTACGGTACCCTTAGACGTTTACCACGAGTATCTATTAATGAGACTGGAGCAAAAGCCAACCAATCCTTCAGCATTAAGTACCAGACAATTGATGAGGGAGTTGAAGCAAGGTTTAAAGAAGGCAATGCGTGAGCGAGGTAAGTTCAAGATGTAAATTCATTCTTTTACTAGGTGTTCTGAGAAGTAACCTCATTTGAAATCGTAAACATGTGAAATGGTAAACAGCGCGACACTGTGATATCTTGCTAATGCCACTTCCGCAGCAGTGAGCAGGGAATTGAGCAGGAAAGTTGGCACCTTGAGTATGTAAATACGTCGCTCGCGCTGCCATTACTAATGTCACTACCGCTGTCGTACGCTCCCTTCGTTGGCGTTTTTTTTTAAGGAAATAAAAGGTCTTGCAGTGTGAGTTTGAGAAAATTGTATTTTATTCGATAACCGATATTCGGTTCCCTTTTAACTTACAAAGATTCTAGCCATTTTTCGACTTCTTTAATACGTAAACCATTTTTTTTTCGAGCTGAATTTTTTATTTACAAGCCATCTCTTCAGATTCGGGATAATGTAATAGTCGGAGGGGGCCAAATCAGGAGAATAAGTCGGATGAGAAAGCAATAATACTCCCAATTCATGAATTTTTACTATTGTTATAACGCTCTTGTAAACCGGTGAATTGTATCACCACAAACAACACTGTTTTCTTTTGCATATGGGGCTGTTTCTTACTGAGTTCTGCTTCAATTTGTGCAATAATGCACAATAACATTGCAAATTGATAGTTTTACCTTTTTCAAGATAGTCAATTATAATTATGGCTTTGCAATCGCCAAATACAGTGGCCTTTCCGACCCTTTCAGCCACTCTTGACCGCTTTGTAGGTTACAGTCTACTGCCGTGCGTTCCTTATGTTGGCTGGTGTTTGTGTGGTGATCATGTTTTTGATCAATGGTCAGCAAAGGCGGCATCCATCGGCAGAATAACCTTTTTATATTCAAAACTTTGTTCTAAATATGACTAAGGCACTCTGTACTAATTCTGTCTTCACTTTACGATCAGTTAAAACCATTTTATGGACTTTCTTCACGTTTTCAGGTGTAGAACGTGTGTACGTCCAGTACGTGGTTAATCCAATGTATATATACAGTCATTACGACATTCACATAACCAAAATTTGACAATTAAGTCAAACTAGCATTTTTTAATCAAACAGCCAATCACTATTGCCAACAAAGTGCCAATAATTGAGTTTTGTTTAGTACCATTGTCTTGCGATGTTATGTTATACGTTAGCAATTGACAGTTGACATGAAGCAGTTGACAATTGTAATGGAGCAATTGAAATGCAACAATTAACAGTTAAAATGAAACTTCCATATATTGTCTTCTTTACGATAATTTATAATTTCTTGTCCGATTTATGTTTTTGCTCGTTAACTATCTTATTTTTTTTTATAGATTTGGCTTGTCAATATATTGAAGCAGCGACAGCAGGTACTTTAATAACGTGTCCCGATTTCAAAGAAAAACTTCTAAAATTTGACGACTGCATCGAAAAAGTTTTCACCGACTACTTGCACTACTTAAAACAATGGATGATTATCCAAACGAATTTTCAGAAAACGATGCTGGAGGACGAATACACATTCGCCATGAATATATGTGAAATATTTCCACATCTAAAGCGGACAGTAGGATCACAATATACGTGTATCTTGGGTACTATTCTAGCGAAAACGGGAGAAAGAATGATTTCTAGGATAAACAGTGCCTTGGAATTGTTATCTCAAAAAGACATTGATGTTAAGTACGTATTCGTAATCTTTGTCGATTGACTCTTTTTTACTGTATATATTTCTCTTTTTAGGCAAAACTTGTTTAATGTGTGCAGGCAGTTACAGTCAGTATTTATCGAAGAAAAAGAAACAAGTATTAAGACGATTTCGTTCCTAAGAATGCATTTAAGGAGGGACATTGTAACTCATGAATGTATACTATATATGAAAGTAAGTATTTATCATGCAATCTTGTTATTCGGTTTTTAGAGGATTGTGAATGAAGAAGAGATAAATCATTAAGCAATCCTTGGATATTGGAAGTGAAATTGAGAGCTTCTTTAAGTGGGTCCGGTATGCCGTAGGTAATTTTTAGGAAAGCTATAAATTGGTTCTCAGTAAGAGTTAGTTCGGATAAATTATTTTTATAGATGGCTTGGACTGCATTATAAGAAATGGGTGTCAATTTATGCTCTTCTGTTACTATTGTTTTACTTTTTTCTTTTGCGGCTTGCTAAAAGAATTAGTGGTAGATTTTACAGATAAGGGGGGAGGCATTTGATTGATAGTTGGTTCTGGAGTAGTAACTGGAGAAAGTTGAGAAGGGGTGCCAGCATTACGTCACTGGATATAGCCCGTTTCTGTCTCTGTACTTGAGGGGATGCTAACTGTGTAACTAAAGGGGATGCTTTCTGTCACATTAGTTGTAGTTTCGGAGTAAGATGTGGTTGGTGCATTGATTTGATTGGGAGTGCATTGTTCTTTATAGTATTTGTAGTATTATTTTGGAAATCCGTGTTTTAATAATCTTGTAACAATGTTATTATATATCTTTTACTTTTAGGATGCGATAACTATATTCCAATCTATAATTCCCAATGGTGTGCAGAATATACATTCATTATTTGATACAGTGAGTGCGTCTAATTTGGATGAAGTCGACAAAAATGCTTTAAATTCGAGGATACGAGAATTATTAATGAGAGTATTTACTTTCGGATTTGAGGTAAGGTAATACATTATATCTTTCACAAGAAATTCAATATTTTGTGAACATGATATGCCTACTCATAATGTGGTGTCCAAATTACTATTGATAATTCTGGATCTATTTTTTGCTTTTATTAAATACTGACTAAAGTGTACATTATTTTACTTATAACATTATAATATCATACTTATAGGTAAAATAAATATAATCGTCACTCAATGTGAATGTATATGTCAAATGAACGCACTCAATTATTGGATCAATTAAGGTCGATTCAGACACATCAGTCCCGTCAAAGGATGTAGAGGGCAAGTCGATTTATTTATCATTTAAATATGGAAATTAGCCTTAAAGATAGCTTCCAGTATTGTGGTGAAGCAAAGAGACCATTGGTTGAAGGGGAAGCAGTTTTCAATGCCAACCATATATTTATTTGTGGCATTAAAACAAAAACCAGAACCACAGTTGAAATATCCTTTGTCGATCTCGAATTGCATTAACGAACAGAACAATATCGATTTGATTTAAAATACTTTAACGTAGTCATAATGCTGAAATTTACTAAAAAAATTTAATAATTCTATTCAAATCAACAGCTGTCTGGTTTGTTTATACCGCTTTTAGTAGTGTAAATTTATTCCGTCAAGGTCAAATATTTTGTTTTCAATCGCGAATAGAACTAAATTATGTCAAACAACTTGTGTAACTTAAAATAGGGTTGTTTGATCTGGAGGATTGGTCTTCTTGAACATTATTAATTGTTGTACTGGCGTCCTTTTTTAAGTTTCTACTACTGAAAATAATGATGAGGTATATATTTGGAGAATAATCTAAATTGATATGCTAATTGAGTGGATTCATTTGGGTCACTCATATTGTGACTTTTAAGTTTATCTTAATTATGAGTATAGTATCATCAATTTTTGTGTATATGCAATACATAACGTTTTTTATTTTATAGTTTTACAAAGAACTGAATGATCTTTCCGCCGAAGAGTATCGTCCTTCTTTAGTTGTACAGATGGGACATTTTGCGGATCTATGGATGAAGTTTGTGACTGAGCGCTGTGATAAAGGTAGAGGAATTAGACCAAAATGGGCTTTTCAGGGAATGGATTATCTATTGTCGATAATTGAGCCAATTAATTCGATATTGTTGACCGAAGAACAGTTTGAAGAGTTGAAGATTAGTATGGATAGCTGCATATCGCATCTTGTAGGGAAACCGTACGCAAGTAAGATATTAAGGTTTATTTTGCTCATATTGTTGTCAAAGGAATCTTTGACCATAGTATGGTTTTGTGCAAATTCAAGTTTTCTATTATAACAAAAATACTGCCTGCAATAATCTATAAGACCACCTATGAATTTCAAAGTTATGTTAAGTCATAGTTGGACGCAGAAGCGTGGGACATAGAAGAATTTTTTGGCTGCGAAACCTTCGTGAATGGTTCGAAATGACATCGGTCGCAATACTCTTTGCAGCGGTTTCGAAAGTGCAAATAGCGGTGTTGATTGGCAATCACCACACAAGATGATGAATTTCAAAACAATTTCTTCCAAGGTTGATCTATGTTATTATATTGTCATCATTCTATAATTATTTATATCATTAAGACAAGGCGATATGGATTGCATGTGAACAAGCAAACCGGATTGACTATAGATATTAGACACTTCTCAGGAATAGCTAGTATGTGGATGTAATAGTTGGAGTCCCACAGAAGGTGTGGTATTCGAGTGCACGGGAGTGAGAGTAATCTCCAGGAAATGTTAAGTATCTGGGAGTTACTCTTCATCAAGGTGGCGTGATAAGACATAAAAAAATGTTGTAATTTAGATCACTGTCTCGTCAGAAATAAATGTGGAAAAGATTAATATCGGCTAAAAACATTGAATCCGACATTTTTCTATAGGGTGACTCACCGTTGACGCGACAATCTCTTATGGCGAGGGAGAGAGAGAATTTTTACAAATATAATAATTAATTTAGATGGTGAAATGGCTGTGAAACGTAATAATTTTAAGTACTTAGGAAAATAGATGGAGAAGAAGGAAGCGAGTGATAAAAAGATTCCAATTAAACAAAGGAGAATGCTGTAAACCTGTCACAAAAGCACCTATAATATACTGAACTGGATATTGAGTAGTTAAAATGAATGAGGAGCAACTAATGCATGTTGCTGATATGATAACGCTTAGATGGATGAGTGGAGTGGCAAAAAAGGATACAATTAAGAATTAGTACATTAGAGGAGTTTAGGAGTGGCACTAATTGGTGCCAAATTGAGAGAGTATATGTTAAGATGGTTCGGGCATATTCAACGTCGAGACTTTAACGCTTAATTCGAAAATAAACCGATCCCGTATAGCAATAGAGGCAAAGAGAATGATGAAGCAACTTGTAATATAGTTTATTTAATTTTTAACGCGCTTTTAAAAAACGCAATAAAATATATAGCACTTCGTGAGAAAAAAAAACAGAACTTTGATATCACTTTTGTGATGAGCCACTCTGCATATTTAAAAAAAAATGGAAAAATACTCTTTATTAATCAACATATTACTGAATAGATAAAGCTTTTATTAAAATTTTGAACATTTAACCATAACAAACCGGTGCGTTAACGGGAACTAACCCTATATAAATCTTTGTAATACATTTGACTCCATTTCATGGCAGAAATTCAATGGTAATGAAACATACGGGTACAGCCACTGCAAATATAAACGCTGTAGAAGATCCATATAAAAAAACATCGCTGAAGTTGAAAACTAGATTTTTAATTTTTAGAAACAAAAAAAGTTTTAAACAGAGTTCATGTCTCTCGTATACCTTACTGAAAACATATCTCTCACTATACTTAACGTTGGATAAAGACACGTAGCCTCATGATAATATAGTTAGAAAACACGTCAGTGTATACTGTCCTCTTTGCAGACGGTGAAGACTAGCAGAGCATGACTTAGATAATAAAGTATTAGGTTTTCCAACAACTGCATGTAATCACAAAAATTCTAGTATCTCGATTTTTCATGAATATAATATGTTAAATTTGTGTTATTGAAGAAATAATTAGTTAACATATACATTTTTGCCATGATATTAAATGAATTGAAAGCATAATATTAATAAAAAATGCAAAGTTATAACGTTATAAAAAAATGTGCAACAACAAATAAACGGTTTTCTTTCTTATTTGTGATACAAACATGTTGGTGGTGTTATATTAATATCAAGGTGGGTTCTATTATGCATTCCTGGCATTACAGCTTGCTTTAGAAATGCAAAAATTGGTTTTGGTTTTGGTAAATTGGTGGTACTGATATTTAACAATAATTTTTAAACTAATAATGTTTCTATTTGATCTATTGCTATTTTTATTCAAAAACAAATTATATCGACCCTTAAAAGGCGTTGAAAACTAAAGGTATGTGTCACATTTATGATCTTTTAAGAAACAAAATAATTTACAAGCTATATTCATTTGTCGCATAATTTGTCGTAAAATATGTTTCAACTTGAAAAAGTATTCTTTACTGTATATCGCTCACTGATGGTCATACAAACGCTGTTTATAACCGTCGTGTGCTTACTCTCACAGTTTGCTGTTGACTTTTTAAGTATCGGTATTTCTTCTTATAAAATTCGGTGTTTGTCTTCGATGGTTTGTGCGACAACGCCTGATTTTTTGCAGCGACAGTTATTCTTCTTATCTTCTGTTTCAGATTTGTGTTTTAATAAAATTTAACTGATCATGTCAGTCTTTTCACATTTTTTTCCATAATTCTGATCTGGGTCTTCCACTTTTTTGTTGACCTTGTAACGAAAATATTTTGCCTACGACATGGGGTATTAATACAAAGGGTAGAAAATTGGGGGGAGAAACTATTGGGGGTGGAGATAAGGCAAGCAAAATAAACGCTACTTATGCGAACGGCACTCAGGGTTTCGTAGGAGAGCTGGAGTCGTGGATAAGTAAAAGATAAGGGCATTGGAATGGGGCAACTACAAAAAATGAAATAAAGGGCTCTTATATGAATAAGGGATAACAAAATAAAAATAAACAAGAAACACCTCAAGGAATTTAATATAGGGCGCCACTTGAGGTGCCTAATTATACCTATTACAACCACTGGTTGTAACTAGGGAAATAATTAGAAAACAAATCAAAACATACTCTTTTTTCAAATAAGAATCAAAAAGGTTTGGCTCAAAAAAATAAATAAAAAGTTAAGACAACAAAATTTAACCTTTATTTATGTGTCACCACAAACAGTTACAAAATGGAGAAATACAAAAACTTACGTGTCATCCGCTTACAAACTCCAGGAGTTGGAGATACTACATAATCTTAAAAATTTATATGGAGGTTAACCTTGTTTAAAAATAAAACAAACTAATAGTAAAAAAAATAATAATAAAAAACGAGCTGTCACAAGTTAACATTAAATTAAAAAAAAAACTAAACACACAAATTGACAGCTCAACTCAAAACCTAAAATTTACAATTTTAAATGTCAACGAAAGCAATTATTTAATTCAAAACAAATTGTCTGTCTTTACTTTAAAATTTGATCAAAAAGTTACCTGGATTTTCACTAACAAAATACACTAGAATTTGTGGAACCAGACGCCACTGGAATATCCGACACCATAACTGGAACTGAGGGCTTTACTCTCTGTGTAATGAACACAACTATCTATCTCCATATCTTCATATCTCGAACAAATCTTCTCCATACTGCCAAAAGCCTTGGATGATAACAGGGAGAAACAAAACGAGGATGGAATCGACGATTCTTCCATTCCTCACTCAAACATTTACTGAATCCATTAACTTCACACTGCTACACATTTTCTTCATAAAAAAAAACGAACAAACGTCTTCATAAAAAAAACACAAACAACGAGGAACATTTCGAATTTGAAGTCAAATTCGGACATAACGTTGACCGCTTTTCACCGCGGCTCCAACGATAGTAACGAAATTATCTATTAAAATTGATTGCATAACTTGAAAATAAACAAACACTTAACATAGCAAAACCAACGAACGACGTAGATATCCTTTGCGACGCATAAAATTGAAAAGAAATTGCCGAAGTAAAATAAACAACTCTCAAATGGTTTTATTACTCGGCGACGAAACACTTTTGGGTACTTTGAAAGATACGAACTAACAACACGGAAAAATTCTTCGTTTCATTTTTTAAAAATATATAAGGAGTTTTTAATATATTTTTTTATACGAGGAGGTTTCAATATACTCAAAAGAATCAATGAAATTGAAAATGCTACAACCCAGGGATAGCCACGCTAGATCTTTTTTTTTGAGTCTTGTTTCCGACTTCTCCAGGACATGTTCATACCAACTCAGTTGTTTCTTCTTGTCATCTTGGGTTCTATTTTCTTCTATATCCACACGTTGATTTATTACTTCATTTCTGATTAACTCCTGCCTGGAAATACATCTGATTGTATCCTATTGTCTATAACCGTTTCTTGTTTTTTCACTAATTCTCCATATTTCTGTGATATAAAAAAGGATAATTTTAACCACGGTCTCATATATATTAAATTTTCTTCCCCTTGTTATATCTCTACAGTATATTATTGATTCACCCTAAGACTTTTTTGCTTGTGTGATTCGTTTTCCTATTTTTCGTGAATCGGTGCCGGTATTATCAAAGGTAATACCCAAGTAGTCATAGCTGTGCCAAAAAATCAATTTTTATTGAAAATTATTTCATCTATTGTTATATTTGGTGTTTCTGACGTTTTCTGGTGTTTTCCGGTTCTCTCTCAAACATAATTGGCCTAGACTTCGGCAAATATGCAAATAAAAATGTAGAAAATATGCGCATAAATATGCACGTGTTTACCCGAAAATATGCAAATATTTTACAAAATATGCATACAAATAAATAAAAAAATCGTAAAATAGTAACAATTTTATTTAAAAAAAAAGTGTACATAACTAAATATTTCCTACTATTCATTAAGATTTACATTTTTTTAAGTAACTACATCATTTTTAAGTATGAATAAACTTATTTAGAATTATGGTAACAATAAATGACCAAGTGGTGTTCAAAATTTTCTAAGAAAAACTTGTGGCTTCTGTCTGAGTACATATATTTATATACGGAAAAACTTCGTTCAACATCAAGTGATGTAACGGGAGCATTTTTCAAACTAACCAAAACATTTGGTTCTAAATTAATTGTTTCCGAAATATTTCCAGCTATTCTTTGTTTCAAGTTAAGAAAATAACATTACGCTTATGGAGATCAGTGTTGCCAAAACTCTCAGACACTCTCTTTTGCACGGATGTCCAATATATTCCTTTTTGAATTTTCATTTTCAATTAACATTTAACTGTAAAAGTCAGAATAACTACTAAATAAAAGCTTTATTATCATTATGTAGTCAGAGACGACATAAAATAGCTGACATACGCACATCTTATTATTTAAAGTTGCAATTAGTAATTAGATATACACATTCCAAGCGGTCAATATTTTCTACTGATTTATATGATTCATGACGTATCGTATTCTCACCGAAAAACAAATAAACTGTCGTTACTATAATTAAAATAAGATAAAATAAAATTATCTTTTGTAAATACTATTAGCGAACCCTTAGCGATTATCCAATAACTGAATGCCTCAGTGACCAAGACTTTCTAAGAATGTTGAGGGCTAACTTAAATTGATCTTCTTTGAAATTGTAAATGTTTTGTACCTGTAGAGATTACGTACTTAGATCATTTCTTGATTAAAATGACTACAAAATTTTATACAAGAATTGAAATAAATTGGTATGTTTAAAAATTTTCAAATACAGTATAAAATCTGAACTTTTATGCACTTTATGCAAACTTTTATACAAATATGCCAAAATATGAAATATTTGCATAAAATATGCACAATATGCAAAATATGCAATATGCATATTTGCCGAAGTCTAATAATTGCAAAGTAAGGAATCCACTTATCTTTTTTTAAATGGATAATTTCAACCGGTTCATTTCATTCAATTTTTCTGATGTCTTATGAATCTCCATATTTGTTTTTGTACTTATTATCCTGTATGCTTTGTATAACTCTGTGTGTCATATTGATCCATATCTTAGAAAAGCTACTTTCTTCTCTTGACCAATGCGTTTTCGACTTAAAGTTTATATTTCTGTTTATTGTTTTATATCTTAATAATCCGCACGGTGTTTCCTGTATGTTTCAATTTACCATCATCTAGCTTTATTCCCCTAGAAATCAACCTTTAGTGCTCTACCAAAGAAAACAATCCGTATCCTCAAATGATTTCCGGATCATCAGCTTAATGAGCCACTTTTTAAACTTATTTCTAAAAATCATACATCAAAGGATATATAGACTATGCGAAGAAAAAAATCAGCCGTACAGTTTGGTTTTTGGAATGCAGTGGGTACGAGAGAGGCTCTCTTTAGCATACAAGTGCTATTTCAGCGATGTAGAGATGTGAATTGCGATATTTATGCATTACCAAATGATTTAATACATAAAACACGACAAGCTGAAGGAGATATTAACAAATATTGGAATAAACACCTGTGTTCTAAGAATTACTAGCAATCTTTACGGGAATTAAACATCGTCCATCCTACAGAGGCAGGAGAATCCAATGATATCAAAATCATACGTGGAGTCCGACAGAGATGTATACTATCACCTTTGCCGTTTAATATATACTCTGAGGACATCTTTTAAGAAGTAGTAGATGTTAAAGCCGGAATTCGAATTAACGGAGAATGTATCAATATTCGCTGACAATTATAAAGCCCTCCAGGAGTTAATGAATAGAATCACATACACCTACCTTGGTACGAACGTCAATAAAAATTGGGACCATTCCCTAGAAATAAAATGTAGGATCGAGAAAGCAAGATCTGCATTTCAAAAAATGGTTTAAGCTATTCAATTGCCATGATTTATCAGTATCCATAAAAATCAGGTTACTACAATGTTATATCCTTCCTATACTGTTGTACGGAGTTGAGTCATGGACTCTCACAGACGCTACTTGCAAGAAAATTGAGGCTTTCGAAATATGGCTTTATCTTCGAATCCTGAAGATATCCTATACCGACCACGTTACTAACAAGGATGTTTTATTAAGAATGCAAAAAGAAAAGAGTTGTTAACCACAATAAAAACAGCCAAAATTAAATACCTCGGTCACGTCATGAGGAACAGCGAAAGATAAAGGTTGCTGCAATTAATTCTTCAAGCAAAATTGAAGGAAAACGAGGACCAGGAAGGCGAAGAATTTCCTGGCTGAAAAATCTGCGTACGTGGTTCAACACAACAACTACAAATCTTTTCAGAGCAGCAGTTTGCAAAATACAGATTGTCATGATGCTCGCCAACATCCGAAAGGGATAGGTACTACAAAAAGAAGAAGCTTTATTCCACATCATTATCATCTTCGAAGAGATTCAGTTTGATTTTATGTTCTAGTTCCATTGTTCCAGTCTTGTTCTAATTCTTAATAAATATTTTTTATCATTTACCATAACATATCCATAACACCATATCATTTCTAAAAAGTAGAAAAATAGTGGTAACGGATTGAAATTTTTAACTAAATTTTGCGGTATTTTGTTTGTAGTTAACCCATTCTTACATAATTTTTAGAATATTTTGGTTAATAGAAATAACATTTTGTTGCATAACTTCATTGCCCTTTGGCTGCACATAGAAACGCTTCATAGCTTGGCCTCTTTGCACTTTTAGATTGTTCCTTAAACGCAATACTTTGTGGTGCATTAGGCATATCGGCTCCTTCCACCCCCGACAGCGGCTTTCATTCAGCTTCACCGAGAAACAGTTTGGAGCAGATGAGGGTTCGATCTAGAGGGTCGTCACCAAGTCCTAGACCTACGTACAAGAGCCAACGTTCTGGTCAAGGAAGCAGGAAGGTCAGTGTGGAACAACAATCTCCAGGCGTCGACGGAGTTGATAGTACTCCCATTAGTTCACCGATTTTAACAAACGAAAAGTAAGTACATCTAACATTTGGTCAACATTTTTTCAAGTAATTATCTGTAACCTACAGGGGTATTTATAATGTATATAATATGTTATTATACTAAAATCACAATCAAGATGCACTCGAAATAAACAAACTAAGACACTTAAATGTTACGAGGAACACTGCCGAATCACGATTTACAATGTATAAACTTTGTAAATCATGATTTGCTACAATGTATATACATTGTAAATAATTATTTGGGAGTGCTCCCTGTAATATTTAACGTGTCTTGGTTTGTTTATTTCTAGTTCATCTTGATTGTGATTTTAGTATAGCTAGCTTGATATCATCTACTTCGAACTTCGAATAATGAGTATTAATGTTTTAGTACAAGGAAAGAAGAGGACAGAAATGGCAGCTCCGCATCCATCAGAATAGAGTTTAGTTCAAATTCTCACGCTGAGAAATTCCGCGAAGCAATTGCAACGCTCGAAGCTGAATTGGACCAAAATCTCGCCGAACAGAATCTCATAGGCAAAGTTCTGGAAGATATTACGTCAAACAAAAGTTCGGTCATGCGACGAAACGTCAGCTTTTCATGGCAGCGCGGTATAAAAGTTGGTCAAGGACGATTCGGCAAAGTTTATACGGCAGTAAATAACAACACTGGTGATTTAATGGCCGTTAAGGAAATAGCTTTGCAGCATAATGATTCGGGTACGCTGAAGAAGATAGCTGAAGAGATGAAGATCCTAGAAGGGATTGCACATAATAATTTGGTGAAGTCTTATGGTGTTGAGGTTCATAAGGTAAGGATAGCATCTTGATAAAGTAATTCTAACATACATTTATTTTCAAGCTACGCATAAACTTTATATAAACTTTGTATAAACCAATAAATCATATTTTTAGGATGAAATGTTAATATTCATGGAATATTGTTCGGAAGGAACATTAGAATGTCTCGTATCAGATACTGAAGGGGGTCTTCCGGAGTTACAAGCTAGGAAATATACCTTCCAACTACTTTCAGGTGTAGCTTGTTTACATGACCACAGTATAGTTCATAGGGATATAAAGACAGCTAATATTTTCTTGACTGAAGGTGGCAACTGCTTAAAAATTGGAGATTTCGGCTGTGCTGCTAAGATTAAATCTAACATGACAATGCCAGGAGAATTAAAAGGATTTGTTGGAACTCAAGGTAAGAACTGAATAATTTTGTACTTTTTTTAGACATAACCTTGAAATACGTACTAACATTCGCTTCTATTGCAGTTGGTGTGCAATAACTTGGCAAGGTGTATTTTGCAACACTGCAATCGACCGTATAATATTGGTAGTAGCTTAGCGAAATTTACGTAATAATAAAGGAATGGTACTAACAGTTATTATTTGTTTTAGCTTATATGGCCCCTGAAGTATTTACGAAAAACATGTCCGAAGGACATGGTAGAGCAGCTGATATTTGGTCTGTAGGATGTGTTGTTATTGAGATGGTATCTGGTCAGGTAAGTAGAATATTAACTTGTGCGTGGTCTTGAAAATGGAAATAATTGAGTAGGGTATGGGTGTTAAAATTATTTGTAAAATATGGTTAGCACCACTATCGAAATGTACTTGCTAATTGTAAAATGCATGGTGATTTTTCACATCGAAAGTGTCAGGAGTTGATCGATACGGAAGATATCCAAAAACTACAACAAAACCGTAAATCATAAGCAGTCGCCGATTAAGGCTAAAGCGGGCCTGGGCAACATGGTAATTCCGGTCCTATTTTTTAGTCCTGGCACATATTTTGCGTTTGGTAGTTTCGTTTCAAAGTATCTAGTATATGGTTCCATTTAATTTTATTAAATTTTTGTATTTTCTTGCTTTTTTTAACATTAGTACCTGCAATATCTTTATCTTTTTCTGCTTCGTTTTCTAATTTGTCAAAATCATCTATAACAGTTTGTATAAAATCCACCAATGAACCTATATATTAAAAGTGCTCAATTTAGGGATTTATCTTTTTGTTGATTTGTCTTGTTTGAAGTATTTATATTCTCTAAAATTTTTTCCCATATAGTAATTAACAGTACATACTCAAATGTATCAAGTTTTTTATGTAAACCGGCAACTTCGGACCTTGTTAATAATTTGCCATCTTTATTTGAGGAGAAATGGCGAAAATAATGTTTAATTTCTTTGCTGCTTTTCGTTTTCTTTTTTCACTTCCACTTAAATGTTTATATGAACTCATTTTAAAGACTATAGTAAAAAGAAAGAAGTAAATAATCCTCAATTAAAATGATTTTTAGTTAATACATAATCACAAACAAAATCACAATTTGTGGTATTATATAATATATTAATATTTTAATTAAGTAATGTAATACTTTTATACAAAAACTTACATTTTTATTTGATCAATTCGAGTTCATGTGTGTCATATCCTAAATTTTATTGTATAGCACTGCACGCTCCATGATTAGATTTTTATGCATGTTTGTCCAGGGAGAAATTCTTAACAAACTGCTGTGTGACTATTGTCCCATTTTTACTGTTATTAGTAGAAATAATGATAAAATGTCTGCAACAAGTTTGTTGTTTTTGATTGCTTAGTAATAGTAGTATTTTTATCATTCAATAAAAACTTTCCTTATATTTCAGCGCCCTTGGGCTCAGTTCGACTCTAACGTGCAAATAATGTTCAAAGTTGGCATGGGCCAAAGCCCGGATCCTCCCGATGACATGACAGACGAAGGCTTGGACTTCCTTGATCTGTGTTTCAAACACAATCCGCGAGAACGAGCTACAGCTAGGCAACTTCTCGTTCACGATTACGTTCAACTCAAATTGAGTTTGGAAGACTAAGAATTATTGAGTCTGGATATTGCTTAAATTCTGTGAATTTTGGTCTCAGATTTAATATAAAAAGGCTATTTTGAGCAGCAGACTGTTGATCTTGCATAGACAGTTTAATGAAGTAATTATGATGTTATATTGTAAGATATTTGTTCAAAATCGATATTCAAATAGTAAAGATTGACTAAACTTGAAAAGTAGGTACTATGTTACCAATAATGAGGAAAAAAATATGGTTCATACAAAATGAAACCTGATGTACATAATTTTATATGATGTAGACGAACATGTAAATTACATGCGAATATTTTAGTTTATTTATATATATATATATATATATATATATATATATATATATATATATATATACTTTTAAACATTTCTTTTATATTTTTATTGTAAATATTTTCAATGTATGTTTGTATATTAAAATTGAGTAAACAATTTTTGATTTGCAATATTTTAAACTGGTTTTCGTGAACGAGTTTTTCATAAGTTTAAATGTGAAAGAAACGGAAAATGTGAATCCTCTGATTTTACGTTCAATTAAAGTTTATATGCAATTACGTTTTATTATTATTTAATGTACGTGAATGAAAAATTAATATATTTTATTTAAAAAAGCAATCTAAAAGATTTTACATCAATTGTGGTAACGTTAGGGTTTCGTGATTTTAATTATCCACCATGATAGTTTCCCTGAAAAGTAATTGTAAAATTGTAATTGTAATCTAATCATATATGATTCCATATTTACGACTTATAAGAATCACCTATGACTCAAAATATTTTTTGATATTTTAATTATTTTATACCAGCATCTTTTTTTGTAGATATAATTTTAAAAACATTAAAAAATATTTTAATAATTTTAAGATTTGACTGTTTAATGCTTATCATTTATTATGTAGACTGAATAACTGATTTTTATTTGATTTTTATACTTTCAAGACTATTATTGCAGCTTTATTATGGAATTTTTATAGTTACACATCTATTCTCAAACTAACTACAAAGAGTTTAAAGTGAAAATGAACAATATATTTTAATATAAAAGTGTATACATTTATTTTTAATTATTTTATCTCCAAATTGGAAAAATATTTAATTTTAATAACTATTGTCCTAATATCCCTCTTCAATGTACTTAAACATAGGTGAACAATAGAATTTTTATATGTATATCAAATTATTTTTAATAATTTAGTACATATTATGTAATTTTGAAGGATTTAAAAAACCCCAAATTATATATTTTAAACCATATTTTATTATTAAACATAATTTCCTTGAACTTCAATTCATTGGTTCCAGCAATTTCGTAATTTGTCGAATACATTTTTTTAATGAGAATACGGAGGACTGTCAAAATGCTCTTCCACTGCTGATTTTGGTTCAATGAAAATTATTGGGCATTAATCGGGCATTAATTGGTGACGAAAATTGTCGATTGTTTTTTGAGCTGTGTGAGATGGTTGTGTTGTCCCGATGAACAATTTTTTTCTATATAAAGCAGTACTTTGCTCACCATTTTTTACATCCAGTTATTCCAAAATACTATTTATATATCCAGGTTACAATAATAATCGTGAGTTTTACCAGTTTTGAGTTTATCCAGACTTGGATTGATTCATATACGATTTAATATATGAAAAATATACAACCTTTTTACCCTTTCTAAAAAGTTCAAATTGCTGAGAAAGTCAGATTCGAAAATATTTTTGGTTCGTTATTAGCAAATGTATACAGGGTTTTCTGAAGTCCAATACTTAAGACAAAACATTGCTGACTAAAATAAAGAGCTGTAGGGCTACTTAATCTCTTATGGTTAATCGATGATAGTAAAAAGCCATATCCTGTATTGCTGAATGGCATTGTTGAATTTTATGGAAATTTCCGTGAATCTTTCAAGATTCTTACAATCTCATTTAAATTTAATAAATCTTTCTACTGTTCTACAGATGACAAACTACGGCGGCTCTCGGTCTGATACACTGGGACCTTTACATATCCATTGTGCTTCCATTTTTCACTTTGAGTTCCTTATCCAGCCCCTATCCTCTCATGAGCTTCCACAACCTTGAAAAGGGTCCTTTTTATATAGACTGATACTTTTGTTTTTTTTTCCTCTCCAAGTTCTAGATACCGCAACCTTGTGAGGCCTTCACACTGACATAAGACATGCAGAGAGCTTTCTTTTTCTTCTAGACAGAACTGACAAGTATCCTCTTCCGTCAAGCCCATACAACCCAAATGTTTATTGCGCCTAAAGTGTCCAGTCAACAGCGATACTATTCATAACGTAGTTAATCAAACTCACATTTGTACATACATTTAAAGTTAGAAGAATATATTGATAATAGTCAGTCAGATAACAGTCAGCCAGTCAAAAAGTAGCTTCAAATATTTTTACTTCAATTAATAGTAATTAATTTTTGACAAAAAATTTATTTCGTTCATTTATGTTTTCTAATAAAATACGCTGCTCGTGACGTATATGAATGTTTTTTATATCACATTAAAGCTAATTTTTTTCTTAATATGATGATATAAGTTTGCTTGAGAAAACACGGTCGAAAATTAGGGTTTCCAGCTGTTAAAAACGCGAGGTATCAAATATAAAATAAAAAAAAACAGCTAATGCGCAACGCTACTGATTTGAAGTGTCAGTTATGTGAGTGTTTAAAGCATGCTTCGATAGATATGTAATTATATATACTTCATCTAATTTACATACCGATGCACGTCATTATCTACGTCAGAGATCGAAGTTGACATAGTTGCCAAAGTATAAAAAAATCCTGACTCCATTTTAAATCAAATAGATCACATAATTATTGCAAAAGTATTACCATTTCTTTACAACGACTATTTAAATTCTTACGTGACTTTTTGAAATAAAATACACTAATTTTGTTCTAAAAAGAACAGATTTTATTAAATAGGTAAAAATATAAAACAAGAGGTATTCACGTTAAAATTCAAAATAATGAAGTACAAAAAGTGTCAACACCGCAACTGTCAAATAAGTGTTACCAATTTATGCCAAAATTTCACCTTCGTTCGATTACAGTTACAGTGTGTTCCGAACAAATGTTCTTCATAAAAACGCTTTATAATGCATTTATACAAATTAAATGAAACCTATTATTGTGTATTTCTTTAAGTTAACATTAATAGAAATTTTTAAATATTATTTCTACGCGTATATAATAAAATATGTCTAGTGGCTGTAATGCCAGTGTGATTGGCAAAGTGATTCTAAAAAAGAACACACCTACCGTCTAAATATTTCGTGTTGTTATCCTATGACGTCACGGGCTATGACGCCGATGACGTGCATCGGTAAGTAAATTAGATGAAGTGTACATATTGTCAAACCAGTTTCGGTGCGCCCTAACTTTATTTTACTTTATCTTTGATACCTCGCGTTTCTAACAGCTCCCAACCCTAATTTGAGCCAATTTTTTCTGTCAACCTTATATCATCATATTTTATTTAAAATATAAATGATCGGAATAAAGTTTGATGAATTGCGTTATGAACGTAGTGATCCTGTAGTGGGATCGTGTACTAGTAAGTCGCCTGTGAATTTGGCTGAATGTAACTTAATGAACTTTTTAGCCTGTCTTTGTTCTGATGCATTTCTTCACCATTCCAAAGACTTATCTTTCACCCATGTATCAATGGCTGCTGTTTTGGAATGTTTGCAACACCAAAGTAGGGTTCTTTCGCAACACCGGAGTAGATCACGATTCAGTCGTTCTCCACTTGTCGACCTATTAGTTCCATAGTACATCTTTGTATAGCGACTTCTACAACAGTTCTAACTAAAAGTAAAGTAATTGTAATCTTTTATCAATCGTTCATGATTTTTTTGATGCTACACATAGTAAGTGTTTTCCATTGTTAAAAATACTTTAATGCGTCAACTTTGAACAGTTGTAAATTCAGAAACGATTTGACAGATATACTTGAACAGTATGATAAAAATAAAAGATGAATGTAATGGCGCTATCTCTTCTAGAACGGCAAACCTATTGAACAGCCTAGTGTAGCAAGCATTAACTTTTTCAAATTTTAAGATTGTACATTTTAACATGAACATCAGTTTTTATTTTGTGTGACTTGTAAATATTGAAATGTTTAGGACAGACTTTTTGTATATTTTTGTATACCTTGGTGATTAATTTAAAATTGTATTTGTTGTACAAAGTTTAAATTTTATCAGTATGAAATTTTAACTTAATTTATACCTGCATTGTCTTTGGTAGCTTAGGTGAACGTAATAAATTCGAAATATTACAGAAGTTGGTCAGAATATTAAATACTTTTGTGATTATAGTTTTAATATCAGGACATCGTTAAAAGGTAAAGCTAAATAAATGATGATACCAACAATAGCACACTTTTTATTTTACACAACCTAACTTTCCTATTTTGTTTTATTTTTATATGTTTACATCACGCAGACACTCGATTTATATTATTTAAACAATTTATGCCACCCAATGGTCAATCTACAGGTGGTTGTATAACACGTTTGATAGAAAAAACAAGTTTTTTGGAATCAAATCGATTTATTTCTCAACATAGTCCCCTTTTGTACACTCGATACACTTAGTAAGACGATGTTCCAATCTTTTTATCCCATCCGAATAGTACTTTTGCTCGAGCATTTCAAAATAGGCCGAAGTTTCAGCGACGACTTCATCATTTGTTGCGAAACGGCGTCCTCCGAGCCATTTTTTAGGTTTAGAAACAGGGAAAAATCGCTGGTGGCAAGATCTGGGGAATACGGTGGATGTTCAACCAAGTCATAGCCCAATTCGTCTAATTTTGCCATGGCGACGGCGATCAGTGAGCGGTGCATTGTCTTGCGAAGGCACTTTTAGCGTTCCAAACCGGGGCGTTTCCGACGCAATTCGGCATCGAATCGATCCAATAATGCTGCGTAGTACTCACCATTGATTGTCTTTCCTTTTTCCAAGTAGTCGATGTGGATGATCTTCGCATCCCAGAACACAGTCGCCATCACTTTGCTAGCCGAATGTGCACTCTTTGCCTTCTTCGGCGGCCCTTCGCCGCGTTTGCGCCACTGTTTCGACTGTTCTTTGGTTTCCGGTATGTAATACTGCACCCAGGATTCATCAACGGTGATAAATCAGCGAAAAAAATCCTTCGGATCGCGCCGTATCATCGCCAAAAGCGTCTCCGAAGTGGTCACACGTTTTTGCATTTGATCGATTGTCAGCAAACGCGGCACCCATTGCGCGGTAGCTTTTTCATGTCCAAATGATGGTGAATGATGTTGTGTACGCGTTTGTGAGAAATGTTTAGGACTCTATTAACTCACAGAGCTTAATTCGACGATCTGCCATAATCATGTCATGGACTTTGTTGATAATTTCCGGCGTGGTGACTTCATTTGGCCTCGCGGGACGCTCATCATCAAAAACACTCGTACGACCACGAACAAATTCAGCTTTCCAAAATTTTACTGTTACTAACGAAGGTGCAACCTCACCATAAACTTCGTCCAGGTCGGCTTTGATTTGCACATTCGTTTTACCCTTTTTGTGGAGGAACTTCGAGGGATCACCGAACGATACTCGACTTTTTCCATTTCTCCGAAAACACAAACTTTGCTTGCTTTTGACGACTTTAAAAACCAAACTAATTGTTTTTAAAACTTAAAATTTTGACAGTCGTTATGTCATGAATGGCAAATGTCAACACCGAAATCAATTCGGCTATCAAGTAGCGACATCTATCAAAGGCTAGTTTAAGATCAATCTATCCTCATATATCACTGATCTAGCCTCCAAACCCGTTAAAATATGTTGATCACCGAAAACATGTTTTACATTCATCGCCGATGCCAACATTTTTTTTTCGTTTTTAAAATTAATCTATTATAAAACTTCGTCTAAATTAACTGAAATATAAGAAAAAAGTAAACAAATAATTTATTTTAAATAAACAAGATAAAAAACATTTATTCACGTGAAAATTATCAAATCATTTTACATATAGTAGATATTCATAAATGATAATTTTTCTTGTTTTATTTCTTCTACAGTCTTTTTAGTCTATAGGTGCCCTGTCCGCTGTGAACGTTGGTTATTAACATGGCAATTCTGATTTTGCTTACGGCACTTAGTTCGACTGATGTGAGCCGAATCATTTTCGCCTATTTTGGAGCTGTTCGCCTGCTGTCTATTTTTCCTTGGATAATTATTGTGTCTAATATGTGGCCTAGATATTCAATTTTTCTTTGTTTAATTCTGTTCACGTTTTGTATTTATTTTCCAATTGTGTATATTATCTTTATATTGGTGACGTGATCAGTCCAGGCTACAAAAAGAATGTTCCGGTACACCACATTTCGAACGCTTCTAGTTTTTTTCATGAGCATCTCTGTCAGCGTCCAGCACCTCCGCACCATATAGTAAGATAGGCAAAATGTAGCAGTTAACTAGTCTTAGTTTAAGAGGACGAGACAAATCCTTGCTTTTGAGAAGCTTTTTCATATTGTTAAATGCTGCTTTAGCTCGTTCTATTCTTGCATTAATTTCTGTAGCCTGTTCCCATTTTTCATTTACTTTGGTGCCAAGGTATATGTAAGATTTTACATGGTCAATTAATATGTTGTTTATCCGTAAACAGCTTCTATAGTTCCAAATACTTTCCGAAAGCCAAGATGCGATCTATCAATACAGTCAGTCATCCCTCGATAACTCGAACTCGGGGGGCCAGAAAAATTTGTTTAATTTATCGAAAGTTTGAGCTATCAAGACATTCGAGTTATCAAGAGTAAGTACAAATAAATACATTTTAAAAACTGCTACGTATATACAACTCCCTCACATCCTTCTCAAAACAATCTCAAAAGTTTCTAGAACACTCATCTTTTGTTGTATACTAGGCATAATGAAATTGCTATGTTAATGAGAATAAACCACATTTGAAGATTAAAATAAGTTTGATATAAGGTTTAATGCTCGAATAAATGAACATTGATAAAATAAAAGACAAATATCGAGCAGTTTTTTATTAATTAAATCTTGTCCAATTACTTTCGCTTCCTAGAGCATCTTAAGGGGCATTTCGTCAATTTTGGGCTATCCAACTATCACAGAATGTCATACACATGAAATTAAACATACATAATTGTACATAACACTACACTAAACAAGGACAAACAGTTAATCATTTAAAAATAGTCAAAGCTATATTGTGGTAACCAACAGGAGAGAGAACTTTTATTAACTTCCTCTTTTAATATGGGTAACGAGATCCTACTGCATTCTGCAGAGAAATTTGCGACACAATTGGTCTCATTTAGCATAATTAGAGCCGCTTCTTTGATTTTCTCTTTCTACCATCTGTTTCTTCTAGGACTACACTTGAATTAATTCAAAAAATTTTTTCGCAGCAATATAAACATTCTGCATCAACGTCATTATCAGAGTCTTAGGATTCCTTTAATAGGGCTTCACCCAAACCCCATTGTTTTATTTCAATTTTGAATGTTTTTAGCATTCTTTTTATCTTCAGATATTTACTATTCCAAGATTTTCTTTCTTTTGCTTCCTTAGACAGCTATTTTCTCAGCTGACAGTTGTTTTTGTAAGGACTGCCTTATAATAGAGCTGCACAACCTTTCTTTGGCACAACCAAACGTGGCATGTAAACCATAAACGTATAATAGATTAACTGCTCGTTACTGGCATGCTCAGTCTATGTTAATCTATACGTCAATGGTGTACACAACAAAATGTACGTCTTGTCGAATCGGAATTAAACTTTTAGATTATCAGACATTTTGAGTAAGGTTTCATGTTCAGACAAGACGTCCGATTTTAGTTCCGTTAACGACTAGCTTTACTCCAGTTCACTTTCTTTTTACCTAAAAAACCTAATAATTTCGGACTTGCGGCAATGCACCCACGATTGTTTCGGGGAATTCATTGAAATGTATAAGTTTTCCCTGTTTGTGGCAAGTGAAAAGTAAAGCCTATGGTAATAAACAACAATGGCTTATTACTTATAAAAAAATACAAAGAATTACATGGATACGATGATAAGCTAAAGATGGTAAATCTCCCGGGCCTGATGAAGTTCCTATCGAATTACTTAAAATTGTGAATACTGAATCTATTGATCTTCTTTTGGATCTATTCAATACCATATATAGAACAGGTATAATACCTAAAGAATGGCTCCAATCAACATTCATACTGCTTCCCAAAAAAGCCAATGCAAAGGAGTGCAATGAACATCGCACCATAGCCTTAATGAGTCATGTCTTGAAATTGTTTTTTAAAAGTAATTCACAATAGAATACATAAGAAATTAGATGAAGGCATAAGTAATACACAAATGGGATTTAGGAAAGGTCTGGGAACACGAGATGCACTGTTTGCAGTAAGTGTTTCTTTCGCAGACATGCTTAGATATTAATCAGGAAGTATATGCCTGTTTCATTGATTTTGAGAAGGCATTTGACAGAGTGCAGCGTAATCGACTTAAAGAAATTTTATTAAATAAAAACATAGACAGTAGAGACATTAGAATCATCTGTAACCTCTATTGGAATCAAACAGCAAAAGTGAAAGTTGAAAACGAACTGACCAAGGATATCCAGATTCGCCGTAGGGTCCGCCAAGGGTGTATTTTATCACCCTTGTTATTCAATTTATACAGTGAAGCCATCTCAGAATTAGCGTTTGCCGAGATCAGTGAGGGCCTTATAATAAACGGTGAGCCAGTTAATAACATAAGATATGCTGACGACACCGTCCTTTGGCAGGAACACTAGAAGAACTGCAACACCGTGCTGAACAACTAAATATATATTGCAACGATTATGGACTAAAATCAATTTGAAGAAAACCAAGTTCATGGTATTTACAAAAGCACAAAACATCAAAGTTAAGCTAGTACTAGATAATACAGAAATTGAACAAATATCTTCGTACAAATACCTTGGAGTATGGATCACAGAAGATACTGATCAGACAAAAGAAATAAGATGCCGCATTGAAATTGCGCGGTCAACTTTTAATAGAATGAGAAAACTTTTTTGTAATCGCGATATCAATATATCGCTCCGGATAAGAATGCTTCGATGTTATATTTTCTCTACCCTTTTGTATGGAGTTGAAGCTTGGACACTTAAAAAATCCAACATTAAAAACCTAGAAGCATTCGAAATGTGGTGTTACCGACGCATTTTGAAAATATCATGGATGGATCGCAAAACAAACGAACAAGTTCTCGAACAACTAGGAAAACAATGCGAAGTTTTAAATTCCATAAAGATCAGGAAATTGGAATACTTGGGCACATCATGAGAGGTGAAAAGTACGAACTACTAAGGAATATAATGCAGGGTAAAATCAAAGGTAGAAGAAGCGTAGGTAGACGTAAAATCTCGTGGCTACGCAATCTCCGTGAGTGGTTTGGATGCAGTTCAATTGAACTATTCAGGCGAGTAACCAATAAAATTATAATTGCCAGAATGATTTCCAATCTCCGATAGGAGTGGAACTTGAAGAAGAGAAGAAGATGATAAGTCAAGAGACAGTTACAAAAAAAAATAAACTCGTTGAGATAGGTTTATAAAAAAGTTGAAAAAGTGAGGGCATCAGTTATCTCTGGAGATGGAAAAGAATACATATAAAAACCATCTTTGTGGTATTTCGACCTATTGGAATTTTTAAACGATCATGATGTACGAAAGTGTTGCTATAAGTCTTTCTTGGACTGTAATGGTTTTTCTTGTGTGGATGTCTTGTTTCAATATGAATGGTATTACCAACTCTAGTAATTGACAATAGGCTGAGGTGTCCATTTGCAAATAATTGCATCAGTTATCAGGCTCTCCAGTTTTTTCTGTAACGAGACGTGGGAATACTGACTTCTTTTCACAAGCCACTCCCTTGGCCATCTTATATTTTCCCTCTTCATCCTTTTACCCCTTAGTTGCTGTACCTGTTAGTTAAAAAAAAAATAAAAGAACGCAGCCGTGGTTCCCCCATAATCAAAAAAATGTTTCTCAAAAAGATTCACTAAATAAATTATAAACTTCACACAACTCAAGAATCTGGATTGGAACTGAGGTAAAAATCGGAAGAGAAACATGTAGTGTGTATACACTGGACAAAACGTAGATTTTGTCGTATTTTTTGTATAACCGACAAAACTTAGCGTAAAAACCTTCCTTACCATTGGAATAACTCGGGTTCGTGCAATTCTCTGCGAGTCCACTGACAGCTGACAGCCATTTTCCTCATATTTGTTGCAGAATAGTAGCTCTGTACAATATTAAAAACACGCTTGGCCATTATTAATAAATCTGCGGCCAAAACGTTTATTGTAATATTTTACATGGAATTGTATATGTAAGTATAAGAATTAGCGAAAGTGATTCCTTGTTTACTAAAAGACTAAGATATCCTCAAGAAAGTATAAACCATTTATAGAACAATTTGTATAAAGTGAACAATATTTAAAATACTTTTAAATTGTAATATTTTGATATTGTAAGATTTATTAGGTAAAACATTTTCCATTAACAGAGTCATCATAATTTTAAGGTTAAGATATTGTCAAGAAAGTAGTATATAATATTGTTATAGTAGAATAATTTGTTTAACACTAGAACAACAACGTGAAAGTAGGGTTACGATACTAACAACGTGGCGTCGTATATGACTCCAAAAGAACTGGCTGTAAGTAACAAAAGTACTTACATTATTTTTTAAACAAAGTGTTTTTACTTTTGGTTATAAACATATATATTTATAAATTTTATACAGAAATGTTTTTGCATAAATAACAAATGAGAAACCTAAAACAAATAAAATAATAAATATAAAAAAATATTGACGATAGTTTTTTGACAAATTGCAACAACTGAACAAATTTTTTTATATGTAATGACACATGGCAAACCAAGGGATACACATTTATAAATAAAAAATAATTTACTTGCAGTCACTGCAAATGCACAGGCGGTGTTCGGCGCAGACCATTTTCGGGCGTAGCTCACATTTATCGCGCGCTCTTCGGTTTTTGCTTTTTTGACAAAAGTCACAGCGACCTATTGGCTTTTGTCCTATTATTTCTTCATCTTTACAATTTAAAATGTCTTTGATACTGCTGCGGATTTGTCTTGGCAAGTGATTATTATACATTCGTTCTTTTAAACAATCTAAAATAAACGGCAGCTCCTTTAGAAAGTTTGATCGAGACAGTGGCTTATTAACATTTAGTTTATGTATGACGTAACTGTTGACTCCTGCAATATCCAACATGCCACAGAAAATTCGCAATGGCAATCTGCAAGTTTTTCTGGCGACTGTTGTTAAATGGCAGTGTTGATTAAACCTATCTACACCACCTTTTGTACTATTGTAGAACAAGATCATATCTGGCTTTTTCGATTCTTCATCTACATCATCTTGAGTATACATAGACGATAAAAGAATGATGTTTTTATTTATCTTTTTTTTGGAACGAATGACATTTAAGTGTTTTTTTCATAAAAAGCAAATAGAGATGATGAAACTTGTTTTCCTTTTGTTTCAATAAGTTGTCGTGGTATTTCTGGCTTGTTTTTTCTAAGCGTTTCCACGACAGTAAGGCCTTTTTCTCTTAACACTTCCGATACTTGATATGAAGTGAACCAGTTATGTATGGTGCAATTCCTATTGGTTCCATATATATCACTTGTAAGATGCAGTACATATTGTAATGGATTTGAATATTGTGAACAACGGACTTCTTTTCCCACTTGACCACCAATATGTCTTGGCATCACACATTGTTACTATTTTGAGCCCATATTTGTCAGGTTTATTAGGAATGTACATTTAAGTGGAGATCTACTTCTAAAACCTAACAAACTTTCATCAATGGTGACATATTCGGACGGGCTGTACATCTGTCTGCACCGGCCCTCAAAGATGTCCCAAATTTCTTTAACAGCAGAAAATTTGTCTGTTGCCTTTCTTGTTAATCTTGTGATTTTATCATCAAAACTAAGGCATGATATTAAAAATTCAAAACGATTTTTACACATCGTAGCTCTAAAAACAGCCGGACCAAACTGCTTAGACCATAAATCGTTGGTCGTAAGATTTGAAGGTTTCAAGACACTACTGAGATAAAGCAATCCTAATAAAGCGCGAATTCCAGGTTTGTTGGTTGAAGATAACGTTGTTCAAAATGAAAGCGAGCTTTTTAATTTTAATGCCTATTTCACAATTTTTGTACCTCACAACAATTTCTAATAGATCGTCTGTAAAAAATAACTTACACAATTTGTCTATATTCTTTTCATTTCGAGCTGCTCCTTTTGGTCCAGGAAGATGAGTAATTAAATTGTGCCGAGTTGTTCTTGTATTCTTAGAATGATAAGGTTTTAGATACCATTTGTGACAGTTCTTTGAACAATTTGAAATGTTATGTTGCGGATTATCTTTACTTGTAATTGTTTCTGGACATTCTACTGCTTCTTTGGCCAAAATTTCTGAATTAAGTGCATGAAATTCATCCTCCACATGATCTTCAGTTTTTTCGATCTCAATACATATGTCACCATCGTCAGCGTTGTCCAAAAGCAACTTCTCAAGTTCATCATCAGTTAAAGGCCGCTTTATTTTGTAAAGATTGTTCATGTTGGGGTTGTACTGGTATTTACCTAGTCAAATACAAAATATCTCTTAGTTTTTAGCAAAATAATAAAATAAAAAAATTACCTGATAAAAATTTATTTTCACGTAAATAACAACGTGGCGTCATATACGACAATAATTCGCTCAGATTTCACAGCTTCAAAAAATTATTTGCACGTACCCTCTTGTCTGCGTGATCGTTGTCACTAAACTAATAAAATGTACTGGAAATACAAGAGATGTATGTACAGAAGCGCGTGAGTACTCCGCGATTACATTTTTCACCGTTCATCGGCAACGCCACGTTGTTGTTCTAGGAATAAATTAAAAAATAGTTGAAATAAGTACTTTTATATTGTAAGGTTTTGTGATGGTTATGACATGTATTAAAAAATCTCTAGTTTTTATTAACAGTCATCTTAATTTTAAGGTTAAGATATTATCAAGAACGTATAAATTATTTTATAAGGTATTTGAACTAAAAAACCGTTAAAATACTTTTACATTTTAATGGTTTGTGATTACTGTACGATTTATTATTAATCTTTAGGTTAGGTGTATTTTATCGAGTATTAAACTTTAGCGATCGAACTGCTTTTCGACAAAAAAAATATCTTGTTATCTAAATATCGTGTAAGGAATAAAATTTATTCTAATATAAATATACCTGTATTAATCGTAATGTTGAAGGTAATATATATTTAACACTTAAGTACAGTGTTAATCGGGTGAGCGTATGGTGGAAAAAATGCGC
Source organism: Diabrotica balteata (assembly GCA_918026665.1). Classification (NCBI taxonomy): domain Eukaryota; kingdom Metazoa; phylum Arthropoda; class Insecta; order Coleoptera; family Chrysomelidae; genus Diabrotica; species Diabrotica balteata. The sequence continues at coordinate 160,526,027 of OU898277.1, forward strand.
TAGGTATCTACTGACGATCCATTTTGTCTTCTTTTGTTGGTGGAAGTTCTAAAACGTCCACAATTAATGTCATACCTATTTATTTTTTTATTAGTTGAATAATGATTTTGTGTTAATTCCATATCATAACATAAATTCTATAGCTACAACAGTTGTTATTTTGTAGTCTCATATGGTCTAAAAATTTTTTATTTTTTTTTTGTTTGATGGTATTTAGTTCCAGTGTCCAATGATCCTGTCTAAATTATGCGTAAATCTGCGATTTAAATGTCTCAAAGGAAGGGACAAATGAATACAGATAAAATACTGGAATAGTTTTTATGGGGTAGGAGCGTTTACTGAGGTCTTACGGTACTTAGACCAGTTCCCTTAAAGATGTTAATTAAATATAGATGACATCTTTTATTATTTACCAAACCGAGTATATGTAGGTGACATTAAAGTCCGCAGTGACAAATCGGCATGCTGAGCATTGGGGAACATTTCTTACCATTAAGCAGAAGGAGATGGTGGTAGCGTGTGTCGCATATTCCGATTATCAATTGAATAATATAAAACTGAGCACCTAGATGCTATCTTGATCATTATTCAAGACTATAATGGCAGGTTTGGAGCCCCCGTTCTTCAAAGTCTTCACAGAGCAGTCAACAAAACCATGATAGCCTTGATGATCGCCAACATCCGGACCGGATAAGGCACTGAAGAAGAAGAAGAAGTTCTTCAAAGCCATTTTGAACTGAAACTGAAAACTAGCATAGAGGCAGCCCTGGGTGCTTCCAGGATTCAAGGGGGCTATATGTGATTTTCGGAGTTTTCTCCACGTTAAATAAATTTGGTTTATAGAAAAACCATTGTTTTGCCGAAGTTTCGGAAAGGTCACACTTGCTATTGTCAAGTTAAATCAGTTCCTTTCTTGTAGATGTTCGAAGATAACTGATATCTATGCGCAGCCTTATATTTAAGAGAATCATGTATATGAAGGTGAATTAATCACCGACCGTCGTTCTATGTCGACTGTCTTTTGTTCGTGACTGTTTGTTCGCGAGTAATGTCATATTTTTAAAGATCCAGCAGATAGGCTGTACTTAATATTAGATCAAAGATAAGTTTTAGCCATAAGTCAAATTGTTAAGGTTATAGTTAAAAAATTTTGTCGTTGTCCTCGAATTTTATAAAACTTTTTATGAAACTATTGTATTGTATTGTTCTTAATGTACGTTTCAATTGCCTCTATGATTAATTTTAGGGCGAGCGCCCACCAAAGTGGCGTGGCAGTGGCAAGTAGCAAGTAGCACGCGTCTAGCATAATGTAACCAATCCTAACAAATGATTAGAATGAATGACGTTACTGTCATTTTGGTGTAAACTGAATCATTCGTTTTCATTGGTTACATTATGCTAGACGCGTGCTACTTGCTACTTGCCACTGCCACGCCACTTTAGTGGGCGCTCGCCCTTAAGGCTGAAAACTGGTTGTTTGTGATTTGGTACATATAAAACGAAGGTATTGTGATAAAAGCATGAATCAGCTATTTTTATAAAAATGTTATGTGATTTTTAACTAATAAAGGTGTACTGTTTACCTTTATATCATACCGGTTTAAAATAATACGTTATTTCTAAATTGTAAGTTAATTTTTTAAATACATATATATAATTGTTATTTTGTTTTATTTTAAATTAACATTGACCACTTTAAATGTACAAATAGTCTTCAGGATCAGAAAGTTTAAACTACAACTCTTTAATATTGCCATATAAACCATTCTCATTTATTTTTGTCTACATAGGGAAAAGAATGGCACGATCAATTAATGATAATACACTCAAATGTGATTGGGGAGCATATCAATAAATTTATACCAGATCAATACCAAGTTAATTCCAGAACATATAGCAAATCAATCTTGGATTATGGTGGCTTCTTATATGGTTCAGTAACAAAGATCTCACTTAACTAAAGTGGATCTCAGCCCAAATGAAATAAGTTTTCCCTGCAGACGTCTATTTTTGACAGAAAAGTATATACTTAAATGTCAAGGGTATATTCCTAATTATTTACTATAATTAATAGCGATAGTGGAAGCACTAAAATATTTATCTAATATAAATCATTCAAAGTTTATAATTTATAGTGATAGTAAAAGTGCTTTAAGTAAAATTACTGTCATAAATCCTAAACCAAAAGTAAATTACGTTGAATTATATATAATAAATAAAATTAAAGAACTTCAGCAACAAGGCAAAACTGTTAAGTTGGCATGGATTAAAAGCCATTGTGGAATAACTGGAAATGAGATAGTAGATGAATTGGCAAAAAACGCTGTGACACAAGGAGTATTAACTCATTATCTTTGTACGTCTAGATATATAGAATCAGACACGTTCAAAGAGCTTAAGAAGGAATGGAAAGAAAGGTATATTAATGAGAATATAAATACAGGAAAGCATTACAGAGCAATCAGAAACCATATTACGGATAAATCTTGGTTTGCTAAAATGGAGTCGACAAAAGATATAACAAGAACTATATGCAGAATGAGATTTAACCACTGTCTTACACCGTCATAATATATCTTTAAAATGAATCTAGCTGATAGTCCACAATGTACTTGTGGTCAGATGGGTAACCTACAACATAAAATTTTAGACTGTTCTCTTATATCCAATAAGGTTAATAATTTTTTAAATTCGCTGTATTCTAAATTTAAGTTATTTATTAACATCAGAAAACAACGAGTTTTTACATAGATTATTGTATAAACATGTTTTAGATATTAAACTCAAATTGTAATTGTAAATATAGAGTAAGTTTTGTAATTTGTTAGCAAAAAAAGAAAAAAAAAATAATAAAAAAAGTAAATAAAAAAAAATTAAGAAACAAATAAAAAAAAAGTAAAAAATAAAAACAAAAGAGAAAAAATGAGGAACTTGGACAGTCCACAGTAAAATAGCTATCGAATTAAGTAGATAGCTGCTGAAGAGTTTACTGTGGAACTCTGAGGACCTCATCACTTATTTTATATATAAATAACTAAAAAACAATTCATAGAAAAAAAAGACTATATATTAGAGATCAATACTAGTAATAGTAGGATTAGTATTAGTACGAATTTATTATAAGATAGGAAACAATGACTAATGAAAAAATGAGTACAAATTGTAAGACTGGCGAATGGATTTAGTTTCCGCAGTCATTTAAACACAAACAAACAACAACAAAGATGTAATATGTGTAAGTATTTGTCTATTTATATTAGGCATTGTCTACTTATTAAATGGCACATTTTTTAGTTTTATACTGATTAAATGCTACAGGGTGGCAGCTAGAAGGTTTTAAAAAATGGTACTGGGAACAAATATTACAAATGATTATTAGGAACAGTGACATTTTAGATTTAGGAAGTTTAAATCCGCCTTTGAAGTTACAATAATTCCAAAGAAAATCAAGTAAATTCCCTAATTTATTTGATAGACCCTCAGGCTGAAACTGTTTTTAACTCGATGAAAATGTCTATAGAAAATCAAATTACTATGATGTAGTCTATACTAAATTTCAAAATCATTTTGTGCATCGACAAAATCTCATTTATGAACGTTATCTGTTCCATAGTCGCTATCAACTAGAAGGGGAGAGTGTGAAAGATTTGTTACAAGCACTACATTTTAGGGCTGATGACTGAATTTCAAATTGCTTTTAAAGACAAAGTCATAAGAGATTAAGTTGTTGTAGGTATCCAGGATACATCCGTTATCCATTTAAACATGTAGGTATGTAGTTTATCACACATCCTACTTAAGATTTATTTAGACATATCCCTACAGATATGGGTAAGAAAGTGGCGAAGCATGAGAATAACGGCGGAAGAACAGAGGCTTTTTATACACTTCTTTGCTGGGACCAAATAGTGAACGCATAAGATGAAGACGATCTTCGTCTATATGTTAGGGAAATTAAAAAAGAATATGAAGCAACGGACCTAAAAATACATACGGCAAAACGTGGATATCTGATAGTGGGCAATGACGAAACACCCGATTTAGATGCAGAAAATAATAAAAAATTATTTGGCGGTGAATAAGAAATGGAATACTCAACTAGCCTACTTATTACTATTTGTCTACTGCTGAATTTAGGTATATATTCGTACCCCCATCTTGTAGACATTCAGAATACCATACTGAATGTCTACAAGATGGGGGTACGAATATGTTAGAACGGAAGGGAACTGGAGAGTTAAAGAAATTACAAGAATAAAAAAAAGTTGATAACAAAAATGCTTATTTACAGCGACTAACGACAATAATTATAAATATTGTAAAAGATGAGTATTTCAGTATTTATCAAAGCGATTACTTAAAGGTCACAGTAAAGGTCGTGCAAAATCCATACTATAGACAAGACATCCTTAAAAAGAAAAAAGAAGCAGGATAACCTGTCAGTCAATTTTTTGACATTTGAATTATTATTTTCTTTCAATCCAAAATATTATTTTTAATTTACTATGTTATAATTTTAAAAAATATGATAATAAGTGAGAGTAATGAATACATTAAAAATTTTAAATTTACGGCTTAATACATTGATTAGGGGCATGTCTACGTCAAAAAATGGTGAGCTAGAACAAAACCTCTAAATTTATTTATACATGTTTTTTATTATTCAGTTACAAAATTGTTCACACAGAGATTATTAAAAATTTGAGGTAATATTTAAAATCCTGATCCAAATACTGAAATAATAAAACTATATACTCAAAAACTTAAAACTTAGTTCAAATATGTTGAGTCTTCCTTATATTAAAAATTCGTAGCAATTCACATACTTTTTCGAAATATTATATATGTGATATTACAAATGTTGTCTTTACTTTAGTAATATTAATAGAAAAAATGGGTAGTATAACTACAATAGGCATAAACAGACCAGAAAAACGCAATTGTGTCGATTCTACAACAGCAAAACTTCTAAAAGATGCCATAGAAGAATTTGAAAATGATAATGATTCCTTGGTTGCTGTTCTTTATGGTACAGGTGGAAATTTTTGTTCAGGTTTTGATATGGAAGAATTAGGTAACTTAGAAAGTAATTCGAATGTATATAATGTGTCTGAAACGGGTTTAATGGTAAGTAAACTGAATATAAACTCTAGACCATTGTATATTATTAATAAGTAACTGTTAGAGTAAAATTTCTCAAGAATATTTACTTTTTGATATGTTTCTAAGTACAATTGAAGAGTTTATTTCCCAAGTGTCTTAAATCAAAAATTTCGTGTGTATGTTTCCAAAAAAGTGAATAACGATATAATGTCTAGTTTTGAAGAAGAGGTAGTGTCTCACACGGGTCGTACCGCGAGAAAAAGATCACGAACACCTGCACAGTGGGGAAAAATATAGATAAAAGACTTAGATACACCAGTGATGGCATTTTGCCATGAATAGCTAGTAGACATAATGATGGATGTTGTCAAGCTAATTTGATTATTTCTAGAGACTGTAAGCGTTTTCATAGAATCTTCTATGGTCATGAAAGTAAAGTAGAACAAGACTCATTACCAGTGTTATACATATAGCTTTTGCTGTAGCAATTCTAATGAAATAGAAACTATAGTGATTTTTTTATAAGATGTTAAGTAAAAGTATGGCAAATTATATGCCAGTTAAAAGTTTGATTCTTCTAGCTTTCCCCAGATGGTATCTTCCCAATCTCAGGCATACAATATGGGATAAAAAGAGGGCTCACATAAACTTCAAAAACTCACTCTACGAAAATGACTATATTACCTTCCAAATAAATTCTGTCAATTCATTAAGGAAAGACTATGGTATTCTCATGATATCTAATTTTCTCATGAGGTGTATTTATACTTTAAGTAAACTCATTTACATGCTGTTTAGCCAATCACCAGTGAGTGAAAGGTTTTATAATGTATGGAAAACAATTTTGTTCTACCAATACATTAATCTAGTGATAAGTCTAATGTAAAAAGTTATTGTCCCATCAGCAAGCCAAGTTTGATTCTCAAACTATTTGAATCACTTGTAACAAAATTCCTTTCATTTAAATCACTTGTAAAAATATTATCATTGCTGAGAAGCTTGGTTTTCCATCTGGTAAAAGTTGGTACCTGGTTAGTTCAGTGTGTCAGTGATCTCCATTGCCTTATTATTTATAATAAAAGTATGTTCATCTTCTGCTGAAATTGAAAACCTTAATACATATGGAATTTTTACTTGATGGCAGGAGTTTGTTTTAATTTTAATTTTAATTTGTTATAGTGTATATTATATAGATTATAAAATCCACAAGGAAAACAATTCCTGTAGCTGGCTGTATACCACGTATCACAAAAAAGAGGTTAGTCTTCGTTATAAATTTTTCAAATAAATATACCCACTTATGAAGACTAACCTCTTTTATATAGAGTATAGGCAAATAATTATATATAGATTTAGATGTAATTTGTTGTAGGGTCTTCCATGTCATGTTAAAAAACCCACAGTAGCTGCAATAAATGGCTATGCTGTAGCTGGTGGATTAGAATTGGCCTTAATGTGTGATCTAAGAGTTATGGAGGAAACAGCAGTTGTAGGATTATATGCTAGAAGATTTGGTAAATATTTTTTTTTACAAAATATGAATTTTTATTGAAAAAGGAACTTTATGTTGGAAAAGTTTCATTGTATTGGAAAAGAAAAAATATTAATATTGGAAATGTCTATTTTTACTGTCATAACAAGTGAATACATCGATATTCAATAAAATCAATAAATACAGGTACAATACTACAAAAGAGGTGTTTACATTTATTGCTGTTCTGAAGAAAGCTAGGGCAAACACGTGTAAGGAATATATAATCATTAGCTTAACTAGTCATTTGTTCAAAACCTTTTTAAAATAATTAAAAAAAGAATCTATACATACAACTTATACATACATAGTTGGTTTTTCAGGATGCTGTAGATACAAGGGAACAACTTTATGCTATACAAGTTATGTTCCAGGCTGGGAAGATATCAACTATGACATATAGTGAGATTTTATAGATAAAACACAATAAACTAATGAATATATTAAGGAACACTGGGATCAATGACCAACATCTTAGAATAATCAACTTTATTATGGTTTAACAGAAAAAAATCAGGACAAATAATTGGGCGAAAATGTTATGATAAAGAGCAGTGTCAGACAGGGGCGGGTCTTATCACCTCTATTTTTGATATCTACTCAGAAGAAATACTGAGGGCTTACTATTAAATAGAGAATATCTGAATATTTCAGATATGCAGATGACACAATAATCTGAGCAGACATGATATAAGGTCTACAGATACTACTTACGAAGGTAGCAGAACTAGTCAATAATACAGCCTTAACTTTAACACTAAAAATACAAAGTTTATGATTGTTGGTAAAAACCAAACATCGCCACAACAATAAATAATTAATTCACAGCCATAAACATACAGCTAAGTTAACAGCTACATTTATTGAGGTACTAATATAAATAGTGGGATTATTCATGAGAAATTAAACAGTGCCTATGGAAGGCTTAGTAAGCAATATGGAATCTGGTTCTTGTAAAGAGAAATCAACAGCGCATATGTCTACTGCATAATTATATTGTAACAAAAAGTAAAAGGCAGAAGAGATCCGGACAGATGAAGAATTTCCTGGTTTTATAATCTTAGAGAGTAATTTATCTACCATTAAACTATTTAGAGCAACAGCAATTAAAAATAGCCATGGTATTTTTATTTGCCAACATCGTAGTAGATAGGCATCTTAAGAAGAAGTACATAGGAGATAAACTTGTAAAGGTTAAAAAAAATTCTGTACATTTTACTCTGCCAAAAAGGTAAAAAATGATCTTAATATAAAAAATCTGTGCTAAAGAGAAAAAGAATAGAAAAACTATTATTTATTACTAATGAATACATTGTAATTGTTTATTCAACATTATATTTGTGCTATATAGGTGTACCTATAACAGATGGAGCAACAGTAAGGCTTCAGGCAATGATAGGTTTATCTAGGGCGTTAGATATGATACTTACTGGAAGATCTCTGAATGCTGAAGAAGCTTTTCAGTGGGGTATGGCGAATAGAATTGTTGCCTGTGGTACAGGTTTGTATATTATTTATTTTATATTACACGCGCCTTATTTTTTTGAACACGCGCCACTGCACCACTTTTAATGTCCACTGCGAGACATAGAACAACTTCCTTCCGATTTTACGTTATCTTGCATCATCATTATGTAGGTGGTGTTCATCTGTTTTGTTTATCTTTTCTTGGTCTACATCCGGTTAATTTGTGTGTCCACCATCCATCCTTCATTCTTGCTACGTGGCCAGCCCATCTCCATTTCAATCTGAAAGCTCTCTTCACAATATCTCTAACTCTGACTCTGTTTCGTAGGTCTTTGTTTCTTGTCTTATTGTTACTCCAATCATTGAACCCTCCATCCTTCTTTGTGCTATCCTTAGTTTTGATGCATTGTTTTTTGTTAGGAACAGTGTTTCCCTACCGTAGGTTATTGCTGGCAGAACACACTAGCCGTGGTTAAATATGTTTTTAAGAGCTCGGTATGTTGCGAATCCATGTTACTTCTTAATATACTTCTTAATATTATTCTGAAGCTATTTTTTTGTGGCATGTTAAAGTAATTACTATTTAAATGGGAATAAGCCGAAATTAAAGGTTAAAGTAGGTTTATTGACGGTTCAATTTCCACTTCGGAAATCGTTCTCAAAATACAAACGTTAGTAAATTAAACAAATTCTGTTTTTTGTTACTTGGTAAAAAATTCTTCTAATAATTTAATTTTATCCTTTAACCTTTAATTGTGGCTAATTCCCATTTAAATAGTAATTAGGTAATTTAAGATACTTCGCCATTTCCAAAACTTATTCCATTTTTCTTGTTATTCTTTACTGTGATTCTAATCGTGTTTATTCTAAACTGTTCTATAACTATATAAACATTGTTTTTTTCTTTTTTAGCTCTGGGCCAAGCCATAAACTTGGCAACATCATTGGTAAAGTTCCCTCAAGAATGTTTAAACGTTGATAGAACCTCAGCATATAATGCAGCCTATAACAACGTCTACCAACAATTATTGCATGAAGAACGCCAAAATTCACAGAAAGTTTCAGTAAGAAATATAGTGGAAGGTGCCAAAAAGTTTTTATCAGGACTAGGAAGGCACGGGAAGACCTATAATTTAACAGAAAGGACTATTTGTGATTGGGAAAAGGAATTTAGAGTTGATAATTCTAGCAAACCAAAGAGTAAATTATAATATTTGTTATTTTTAATAAACGGTAAAGTGTTTTTGTTATTTTCTTTTTTATTTATTTCTTTCCACGAATTTATGTTGCTATATTTCAGTTTTCATAATGATACAATTATGGAAAGCCAATATGGTGGCGCACTATGTTAGTTCAACCCATGATCTATTAACAGCAAGACAACCACATGCTATAGAATATGCACGTGCCTCTTTCTTATCGGGAACAAGGAATTTTAAATAATTGTTTGTGTACATTGTTTATTAACCCATTTACTACACAAACACACTGTTACATAATCAAATCTCATCAAAACAATACGTCCGAGACCATTAGTAGATATAAATTGAACACTGGCGTCCGATGAGGACGAATATATTTAGATTTGTAGATCTCAGTTAGGTGTCTGACATAACTCAACAATTTCATGTATTATATTGGAATGTAGGTGAAACAAAAATAAAACGTATTTTTTAAAATGTGTTTGTCTTCTGAAAAGCCGTTAAAAAGGTGTTTCTACCATCATACCGCGCCGGTCCGAATGTACTAAGAAGTTAGTTTCCAACATCACAATGCTGTAGTGGGCCAACTCAGCATGAGAATATTTTTACAGAGTTATTGTAGGAAACGATACTTAACTTTGTACCACACCTTATTAATGCAGAAATAAATTTACTGTTGCAAAATTTTTTAATCATAATTATGAGAGAAGCATAATAAAGAATAAATAGAAGTGTACAGGTATTAATTTTGATTAGAACTGCGTACTACAAGTAGTCATTTCAGGTGCATTATCCACAAGTGGTGATCTTAACAAGCTAAGTTAGTCTGGGACTATTTTTGCTTTTGTTCTTAGGTTTCCAGAATGAACAAAGCATATCACTTGAGCCCAGTAATGTCACCAGACATCTTCCATGTCATTCTCGAGAATTTCCAATACAACACACGTAGTGTTACCGAATGACTTAAAGAAATATCAAGATTATTGTATATATTACAATAATATAATATTCGTTAATAATAAACAAAAAAATTTGAACGGCTTACTATCAAACCTTATTATTTTCAAGTTTTTTGTCTAGACTTCTGCTACTGGATCTCAAAGGAATAACTGATGCGGTTTTGTGACTTTTGTGCGATATCTCATTAGTTTTTCTTGAGTTTTTGCTTGCAGCACTCAAAGTAGAAGATTTCTAAAAAAAAATTGTCATATATCTAATAATATAATAATATATCCAATATATACAGTGCTTTTCAGATAAAACTATCTACCTTAAATAACTTTTGAACCTCTATTTTTTTGGAAAAACGCAAAAACACGTCAATTAATATTTGAAGGGAAAGACATTATATCATATTTAAGGTTGCTAGGAAATGCACCCTCTCTCCCCCTGTATTAACCCTTTATTTTTTTAATTACTTCCCCCTTTTTTATTTTATATTTTGATTCTTCTCTTTGTACTGATTTCAAAAATGTATAATACCTTTGGCTTGATGTGATTAGTTTATGAGATAGAGAATTTTCCTGTTAACAAGATAGTATCTATCTCACCTTAATTGACTGTAACAAAATAGGTTGTAGCATAATTTAAACTTTTTAAATATTTAACCGTACTATTTTTACTACCTTCAAAAACCAAGAAACAAAAAAATTCACTTTTTATTAAGGTTTTTCAAAGGTTTTCGATATCATTTTTACACGGTATTAATTTTTAAACGAAACTTTTCCCGGTTCTTGGATAGGTAAAAGACGACAGATGATGGATTGGCCACCTAGGTCACCGGATTGAACACCCCTAGACTTCTTATGGGGATATTTAAAAACAAAAAATTATAGTACTCAACCAGAATCTCTAGATGATTTACGACAAAGAATGGAGGATGAATGTCGATAATTAAATGCACACGTGTTAAGCAATGTCAGGGAAGAATTTCAAAATAGATTGTACTATTGTATGGAAGTGAAGGGCAGTCATTTTGAACAATTATTGTAAAAATTTTTAGTAGTGAAATGTTCATTCTAAATGTATGTAATAAAATTGTTAAAAAATATTTTTTTTAATCCAATTTTCTTGGTTTTGTATTTATTTTTCTCATAAACTAATCACTTCAAGCATCATGTATTATACATTTCTGAAATCAGTACAAAGAGAAGAATCCAAATATCAAATAAAAAAAGGGGGAAGTAATTTAAAAAAAAATAAAGGGATGATACGGGGGGTGAAAGGGTGCATTTCCCAACAACCTTAAATATGATATATTGTCTCCCCCTTCAAATATTAATTGACGTGTTTTTTCGTTTTTCCCTAAAAATGTTCAAAAGTTATTTAAGGTGGATAGATTTATCTGAAAAGCACTGTATACCTATATATATACATATATATATATATATATATATATATATATATATATATATATATATATATATATATATTATAGAACAATACATCTTACCCTAGATCTTCTTCTCATCATGGTGAAAAATTCCTGATTTTTAGTAGTTCCAGGTGCTAAGAAAGGTATTATGTGGTGATCTACAGATAAAAAATAAACTTTTATTGCAAAACAGAACTACAAGATGGATTTTATGAAAATAATATACATAATACAACAATAATAATCTCCAATAAAACAAAATCAAACCGGAGATTAATTTTAAAAATATCTTTTAACAGGATCATCATAACTAAGTTTCCGTTATCTAAGTTTCCGTTATCTAAGTTTCCGTTATAAGTTTTTTTTAGAAAATATTTCTTCTATTTATATTTCAAGTTTGATATTCTACGTAGCAGTCTTTTCGCAAAGTTACCTACTAAAAATGAACACTAAACATCTAACTAACTAACTAACACTAAACAAATATTTTTAAATTCTTAGTTTGCGTATATGACTAACAAGATAATCCTCACATCCAGCTTTAAATTTTCTGTACTGCCCTGAATTTACTTGCAAAAATTGCATAAGTAGGTATTAAAGAAAAAAAAATTGTGAGTAAAATAACTAATTACTATCAGGTCGATTTTGTCGTTCAGATTGCCAAGCGAGCTGGGCGGCCGGTATCTCATTCGCTTCACTGCGAGTGATTCAGTGGATGTGAGTTCGATCCCCAGCTTGGTGTACAGAAAACAAAAAGGCTAACGCAGCAGTTTAAAAGTCAAGATGAATCTGCGGCTTAGACCAGAATATGCTGGTGTCTGTTCGGCCTATGGTGGAGCAGTACGGCAAGAGATAAGGGCTTGCGGCTCGATGATACTCCTTCATAGATCCCTACCGGAAGGGCGTACCGCCTAAATACCGGTATATGTATATATATATATATATATATATATATATATATATATATATATATATATATATATATATATATATATATTATATATATATATATATATATATATATATATATATATATATATGTATATATATATATATGGTATATGTATATATATATATATATATATATATATATATTATATATATATATATATATATATATATATATTATATATATATATATATATATATATATATATATATATATATCGGAAAAAGGAGTACGACCGTCAAATTCCAATATATAAAAGGATCACTCAACAGAGTGGTGGGCTCTTATATCGGTCAATTTGTAGGTGGAGAAATGAAAGACAAAGTTGATGTGCCACTCTATCTATGTTGAAAATGTTTCGCTTTCGTATTCTGAAAGCATCATCAGTTCATTCTTAAAAAGACATGTAGCAGTCAAAGATGTTAACAAGCTTATGAATTAAACTTGAATAAATGGACAATATAAAGTAGAAATGTATAAACATTTAATTTACTAACAACATTTAGTGACTTATTACAAAATTAGCACAGTGAGTGACCATGTGGTCTGAAGTATAAAAAATATATTGAATTATAACTTAAATGATGCAAAGAACTAAGAAAATCAACGATTAATTTCCAACTATGGATAATTATTAAGCTTTAATTTTAACTTTTGGTAGCATTATTAAAAGATGTTAATATAATTTAAAAAAAATAAGTGTAAATGAATGAAGTTACCGGTCTAAGCCTTACACATGCTACCACGAAAATGGCGTTAGATTCAATCTAACGTACTAAATAAATAAAACTTACTTTCTTTATAGACTAAATAGTACTCCATTTTATTGTTAAATAGTTCTATACCTTCATAGTTTGGGCTGTATAAATGAATGTTTAAAAACTTCATTTTTTCGTCAAGCATGTCGATGTTTTCTGAAAATTCAAAAATATATTTTTTGTTAAATATATTGTTACGAACATGCTTTCGGCATGGCCTATGTAACGGTTGCATCTCGAAAAGGCGCCGAGAAACTTCGCGATGTATCGAGTGCGAGAGAGAACAATCCGTCACGTAGGCGAATTAGAGGTGGGAATGTTCTAGAACATAGTAACTTTGGTATATAATTACATGTAACGATGTTAGGAGTAAGTTGGAGTTAATAAGATAGTACCGAACTGTAAAGTTATAAATAAATATATTTATATAAATTCGAACCGCTCGTTTTATTTAATCTCGCTACAATATTAAAAAATGTCAAATTAAACAGTTTAGTTAAGAACATCGCGAGCATCGACACGAAGCGAAACAAACCTGAGTTGAGAATGGCAAGTGAGCCCTTGCCGAAGCATCGACAAGAAAATGATTTGGCTAAAAGTCAAAATTATCCTGAGTCAAACTAGTTTTTCAAACGCATTCTATTTTTTTTAACTACTAACAAACGGATTAGCCGCTTGTTATTGGTATTGTTATTTATATGTCAAAAGCCCAAATAGGGACATTCACCTGCAGTGCATCTCTTGCAGGTCCGTTAAAGCCGGCCCCGAACTATTGGTAGACATTGGGAAAGATAAACGGGGCTTGTTACCATTTAAGATCATGCCAACCAAAAATTACCTGAAATGTATCGTCAATGACCCTCAGATCCAAAACGAATATGAATGCTAGGCCCAAGAAACCATCCATTATCTTATTAAGATCTGCCAGCGATTTACTTCAGCTGCATGTAAGAAACGGCATGATTCAGTGGGAAATATCCTTCATAAGGAGTTAGCTAGCCAACTAGGACTTCTTAAAACTAACTAGTTAAGTTCCTTACATCCATACATCCCTGATTGTATTCTTGAGAATGATAACTACCAGCTATTTAAACTAAGCATATTAAAATAGAGCAGATTTATTTAAATAGAGCAGATATTATACGTTAATAAAGTAAATAGACAAACTACACCAATTGATGTGGCTATATCTAACAAAAATCTGCGTCCATAATTCAAATACGAGAAGACGATGGAGGATGAAAAATACCCAGACGATTTCTATTAATCTCTCTACTACTAAAGTTATTCCGTAGAACCTCATAGAAAACATAAAAAAGTTGGGTCTGAGTGAACATCTCAATAAGACCATGAAGTGTATGAAAGTATTAAAAAGACACTCCAGGATATTAAGTCACTTAGGACTCCATAACACGAAAAGAGCCCCACCAGAGCTCAATCCTTTTGATACTGTAGATATCTGGGATGGATAAATTTCCCTTAGAGGAAGTGAGAGCCGAATGATTTAAATCTGAATAATATAATATAAATGAATTACCTTTTTGCTCTCTTGGTATGCCAACAATTTCAAGAATATAGTCTAGAATAATCCCAACGAAACAGTCAGGATTAAATAGAAGTCGTTTGTTTTCAACAACTGCAGACACAGTATCTTCATCAACTTTATAATTTTTACGAAATTGACAAAAGTCCGTGTAAGCTGAAAAATTATTATTATTAAAAAATCGTTAAAATACATACTTCCTAAGTCTTAAAAAAAGTCTTAGTTACATTTATTATTTAAAAAATCTGACCGGCAAAATTTTAGCAAATGTGTGCATGTTATTGGCATACTTTATCTTAAATGTTTTGTAATTGTTCTGAATAAAACTGTTCTGTTACTTACACATCAGTACATTCAATTTAACAGCAATATTCTACAATTAATTTGTTGTCAAATTGACCGAATCGCTGTATTATTTCAATAAAACG
Source organism: Diabrotica balteata (assembly GCA_918026665.1). Classification (NCBI taxonomy): domain Eukaryota; kingdom Metazoa; phylum Arthropoda; class Insecta; order Coleoptera; family Chrysomelidae; genus Diabrotica; species Diabrotica balteata. The sequence goes on from OU898277.1 coordinate 160,541,382, forward strand.
GTGCCTGGTATCTGTACAAATTCATAAATTTGGGAGTTAAATAAAAATTATTACCGCAATAAAACAATGAAGAATAAGAAACAAACTGCATTGCTATAGGATGAAAATGGTAAAGTAATATTTGAAGTAGAGGACAAACTTAAAGAATGGGAAAATTACGTCGCGAACCTTTTCGAAGACGATAGGAGTAGTTCACTTCCCGATATTACTAACTGCAACGGACCCCTAATAACACGCTTTGAGGTTATAAAGGCCATCCAATCATCAAAAGATGGCAGAGCGACTTGTCCTGATGAAATTCCAACGGAAATATATAAGCTTATAAATGATAGCAATGTTTTAGAGGCTATAACTTCGTTTTTTCAATACCATTTATACCAGCGGACAACTACCTAATGGTTGATCTAATTCACTGTTTATAGCTCTACCTAAGAAGACAACACCAAAAACCTGTGCTAATTATAGAACCATCAGTTTGTTAAACCACTTATTGACAATTTTTATGAAGGTAATGCATGGTCGTATCTACAATAAATGCGAGGAATACCTGAATGACACTCAGTTTGGTTTCCGTAACGGGTTTGGAACGAGAGAGGCACTGTTTGGAATGAACGTACTTGCTCAAAGATGTCCTGATATATCTGTAGACATATACTGTTGCTTTATTGACTTCCAAAAGGTATTTGACCGTGTTAAGTACTCTATATTGATCGAATCTCTAAAAGACATTGGCTTGGACGGCAGATATGTTCGAATAATTGCAAATTTATATTGGAATGAAACAAACAAAAGCACTTTCTGAAAAACAAGAAGGAATACTTGTGAACGGCGAAGTCATCAGTAGTTTGCGAGATGCGGACGATACAGTACTCCTAGCTTCTAGTCAAGAAGATCTGCAAACACTACTTGATAGTGTCGTTGAGAGTTGTAGGAAAGCAGGTCTGGATCTTAACCTAAGGAAAACCAAAATACTCGTAATAAGTAAACAACAGCCTATAAAACCGTCTATATATGTAAATAATACCAAACTTAAGCAAGTTGATAAAATCGTTTATCTCGGATAGCAATTAAATTGTAACGCAGAAAGTCACGACGAAATTAGATTCAGGATAGAGCAGGGTAGGGCTAAAAGCTAGGAACAGAGACCTAAAACTGGCATTACGGATCCGCCTACTTCGCTGCTAGGTGTTCTCGGTCTTCTTTATGCTGTCGAGTCCTGGACTGTGAATAAAATCGATCTAAATTGGCTTGAGGCTTTCGAAATGTCGTGCTATAGAAGAATTTTAAAAGTTTCCTGGGTGGCAAGACTACTGAGATCATAAAAAGCATCAAGCAGAGAAAGTTGGAGTATTCGGACATGTAATAAGAGGTCCCAAATATAGGCTGCTACAAAATATCATGCAAGGAAAAATATCAGGCAAACGCAGTCCATGACGAAGAAGAACCTCATGGTTGAAGAACTTGCGAGATTGGTATGGTGTTGATACAAGCATGCTATTTAGGGTGGCAGTGAATAAAATTAAGATAGCTATGATGGTAACCAACGTTCTGAAAGGACATGGTACATGAAGAAGAAGAATAAAACAATTTTTGAAGTTGCAGATGAAATTAATATTCCTAACACTACAGTGTGGAATATAATTAAGCATTATGAGGAAACATGAAGTATCTTAGATAAAAAATGTAAAATGCCGGATCGTCCAAAACTACTGGCAAACTTACAGCTGAATGAAATCATGAAACTGGATTAAATCTGTCAAATAAATGCTGTCGCAAGTAGAAACATAACCTTTAAAGTTTATCAGGTTGAGTTACAGGTAGCAACTTAAAAGTGTACTCTTGGTTTAATATTTTTACCATATTTTGCTCTAGGCAAAGGAAAAGCCACTGCTGATTACAAACTAAAGCAAGCCAGACTCATTTGGGCAAAATCTAAACTTTCTTGGTCGGTAGTAGATTGGTTTCGAGTAATTTGGGCTTATATGGCAGTTTCAGGGTTAAGATATTTTTAATTTTTTAAGGGTAACGTAAATTCTGCGAAATATCAACAAATACCTCAAAAGAGCCTACTACCAAGTATTGTAATATTTAGCAAGAAAGCAGCCTGTCATACGGCCACAATCAGCAACTGGTTTGGAAACCACAATATAAGTGACATTTTTTAGCCTTCTAACAGTCCTGACTAAACGTCATTAAAACAGTATAGCATAAAATGAAATAGACACTAACTAATAACCCACAACAGATATTACATGAACTTAAACCAAAAATAGAGCAGATTTGCAATAAATTTACCTCTGAACAATGCAGATCCTTGTTGAGTAAATGCTCAACCGAATTCGAGCGGATATAAAGTCCAAGAACGATGCTGCTCTTACGTAAAAAAATATATGAGTCATATTAAAAACCCGCAAACATATCTATTACTAATATTCTGTTCATTCACGATTTTTCTAGGTATTACCTACTTGACAGACGAAAGTTTCCCCTTCGCTATAAAGACAACCAGTCTATATCCATGAGATAGTAGGATAAATTATTATAAATAAACTTTAAGTCAATTAAGTTTGTGTTATAAATATTGAACCTTAAGTAAAATAAATTAAGAACAATAAATTAGAATTGATAAAGACTCAACACTATTCTGTTTTAAAAATAAATATTGTTTCTATGTCCCAATATTTAGTTGCCAACAAAATAAAAATTCTTTATTATTAATTAGTTTTGTTATAGTAGTTTATTTTGTTTTGTGTTGCTAATTAAACTTATTAGTAATTAACTAATTACATATTAATACATTAAAAAACATGATTAGAAAAAATAAACTGTCAACTATCTGAATTTTGTATGCACTTTAGTTTGTTCCATTATTATAGTTGTTAGGGCTCGTATTCAAACGGACTAAAAACTGACACTTTCAAACTCTGTAATTCAAAAACAATTGATTTATGAGTCTTGGGATAATGAGAACTTATAATCAGCATGGCCAACGACCAGCTGCAAAGTGTAAGCCAATTGAACTGAAACCACTTTCACATTAAAAAAGCGTTGGCGTCCTGTATGTTTTGTAAAAAATGTGCGCTTTGTTGCTTAGGATGTTTTATCAAAAACCCATCGATATATCGAGAAACATACCAGTTATTGGATAGCTTTTTTTCAACTTCAAGACGCTGCCGCTGGTTTAATTTTCAACGGATATTATTCTGCTAAAAGAAAACTAATCACGTTTAAAACTGAGAACAATGAAGAAAGAGATCTAGGAAAAATAGTAAAAATCGCAGAAAGATATTACACAGACCTATACAGTTCTAAAAATGACCCACCACTATCATCTAAACAGAATCTCTCGAGGAAAATACAAAATGTTGGCTCAGAGGTATTACCAGAAATAACTGAAGATGAAATCGAAAAATCCATAAACGACATGAAAAGAAATAAAGCGGCCGGTCTGGACAAAATACTGGCGGAACTGCTAAAAGAAAGAAGAGACACGATAAAAAAAAATGCTAAAAATACTGTTCAACAAATGTCTGTTTGAAGGTAAAATACCTAAACAATGGAGAAATGAAAACACAATCTTAATACATAAGAAAGGAGACCGAACAGACCTAAACAACTACCGTCCTATTTCCCTTTTGTCACAACTATATAAAACCTTCACAAGAATAATAAATAACCGACTAACCTATAAACTTGATAACTACCAACCAGTGGAACAGGCCGGATTCAGGAAAGGATACAGCACAATCGACCATCTACATGCGCTTAAAATCTTAATTGAGAAAACCAATGAATACAACCTTCCGCTGTACTTGGCATTCGTAGATTATGAAAAGGCTTTCAACAGCATTGAACACTTGGCGGTGGAAGAAGCTCTGGTCAATAGTAGCATAGATTCAAGATACCGACAATTGATACATGATATTTAAAAAAAATGCAACCATAACCATAATTCTGGACGACAAATAAATAACGGATAATATAAAAGTTAAACGAGGAGTCCGACAAGGCGATATAATTTCACCTAAACTGTTTACCTTGACCCTCGAAGATATAATAAAATCATCAGATTGGAAAAACAGAGGAATATGTATTAACGGAAAGTACCTAAATCACATTAGATATGCGGATGATATACTCCTGATCTCTTCGGAACGACAAGAACTAGAATTAATGCTGAATGAACTTCATGAAAAATCACTGCAAAAAGGTCTAAAAATTAACTTCAACAAAACAAAAGTAATGACAAACACGGAAGACCAAGAGGCAATAAAAATACAAACAGAAAAAATAGAACAGGTAAATGAGTATATTTATCTAGGACAAGCAATCAGAGCTAACAGAGAAAATCAAACCGCCGACATATCGAGACGAGTAAGAATGGGATGGGAAGCGTTCGGCAAACTTTCTTACGTTCTAAAAAATCAAACAATCCCTCTATACTTACGAAGCAAGGTATATAACTCCTGTATAATACCGGTGCTCACCTACGGAGCACAGACATGGACATTTACACAGGCCAATTTGAATAGGATAAGGAAGGCACAAAGAGCGATGAAGAGACAAATGTTGGGTATATCACTTAAAAATAGAAAACGTAACCAGTGGATCAGAACCAGAACAAAGACAGTAGACTCGATAGAACAAGCAGCAAAACTGAAATGGAAATGGGCTGGACACAATGAACGTCTCCAAGACGGACGATGGAACAATGCCATCGGAAAGTGGCGTCCATACAATGCAAAGAGATCAAGAGGCAGACCACAGATGAGGTGGAAAGATGACATCAGAAAACAAGGAGGTCCCAGATGGCAGAGAACAGCTCAAGATAGGGAAAGATGGGGAGAACTGGGGGAGACCTATATCCAACAATGGAAGGATCGAGAATAGGTTAAAAAAAATTATTCTGCTATGCCAGATCATCGTATACATATATAATATTTTAAGTTAACGTGTTTTAAATATTCCCATTATAACAGTTTTTTTATAAAATTTGAAAAGACCTGAACGGTTTCAAAAAGTTAGTTATTGGACAAAAAATTCAACTATTGGACTCAAAATTTTCAGTTATTGGACACTGTCAAAATAATTATTATAAGCAAGTAAAAAGTTGAAATCACTGTTCAAAAACTACTATAAATCACTTATATTTTTTCATTTCATTTCGGTACAGATTAAATAGTTCTTCGATGGCATTATTTTCTGACATCTGGCCCACTGTTGCTTCATAGTCTTCAACATTTTCTTCATTTGCCATTTTTGGTTCCTCACACATTTTGCTCTTAGTTTTTAAAGGATGGTCTGTTTCGATCCCTTCTTCATTTTCTATTTCTCCCTTTTTATTAGTTTCATTACCTTCGCTACTTTCTGCTTGTTTCAGTTCGTTGCCCACATTGCTTTAATTTCTTTCTGAGCCTTTATTTCATTATATTTCTCATTTCCAAATTCTTGGCATCTTGATTTCACATGATTCCACATCTTGAAATGAACCACACGCACGAAATCTATTAATTAAAGTTTCCCTCTTAATATTATTCGCCACTACTTTTTCCAATAGTGAGGCAACTGTCGTTTTGTTTACAACTTCTCCAGGATTTTGTTCGTTAAATTCCCTAATGGCCTTTTTCCACCCCACTTTTACGGGCCTGAATACTGCAACATCACAAGGTTGAAGAATTCGGGTTGCATTCGGATATAAGGCTATAACGTCATTTTTTTTACAAATATCCTTTTTTACCTGATTACCTTGAATCAACTGCCATCAGGTCTGCCGTTTTTAAAGGATTAGGCCGTGGATTTTCAGTCAAAAATGTTTGAACTCTATTTAAAATATCCTCTCATTTCCTAGGAAATCCTTTTGTTGCCAGCTATTCTATCCACCTGCAAAAATAAAAACAGTCACTTAACACAGATCAACATATTACCTAAATTAATTAACTTTACCGTTCAAGATCGGACTAGAATTGGATTTGGACCGCATGTGTTTTTATGACCAGGATTTTTGATTTTAAATTCCAGCGTCGATTTCGGTACACCGTATTTTTTGCCGCATTTCTATATAATATATTATTATTCTTAACTTCATTTTTATTGGGCCTGATTGAAAACTAGACACATAAAAAACTGTGTAAATAAATGTTTCAGTTATAGGACAGATTGTGGACCAGTTATTGGTCCACATATACCCATATGTTAATTTTAGTTATTGGACACCCATCTAACACATAACCTAGACTTAAATATAGTGATTTACACCTTAAAAAAGTTACTTTTACTAGCTACCACTAACTTGTATATTTATGCGGGACACTGTGGTAAAATTATAATACTAAAATTCACCTAGGACTTCTTAAAATAGCGTTAAGAAAACCGTCTTTTTGGTGCATAACCAAAGAATCTCGCATTTGGAGGTAAAACAAAAACTTCAGTCAAATATTCTTTATGTCAATATTAATACTAATAGTACAATGGTAACATCTCAATAAAACTTAGCTCACTACTGAATATATAATTCTTGTTTTCAGTTAAAATAATTGCGATGTGGGAATAACTCGCAGTGTCCCAATAATTGGAATGATATTACCCTACTTTAGAAACAAAAATTAGCTAATAGTGAAATATTTTAAATTCAAAAGAACCTTTAATGGACATTTTCCACTAAAAAACAAATGATCTGAAAAAACTTGTCGATTGAGAAATAAATTGCAAACGATCAATATAACGTTCTTTGAACGTTAAACTGTTCTGGTAGTTAATTACAGAAAATAATGGCAAACTCCATTAACATCAACTGCTCTTGTACTCTTTGAGGCGCAAACGGAAGCAAAATAGAGGATAGGTATTTTTCAATCAGTGCAAAATTTTCAAAAAGTCGTAGATGTAAAAGTTAAAACGTTTTTTTATATTGACAGGAATTTATTTTGACAATTAGGCCATAATCTCACATATGCACAAAACAATTTTAAATATTGGACACTGATATTGGTTGTATACTTTAGAATAAATTAATTTTTGTTACCTAAATTACTTACATATGTATTGGAGATAGCAAAACATTGTACACTATAAATTCCGTATTTACGTTTATAAAAGTCTATTATTTAAAAACACCAAGTTTGCACCAAAAAATATAACTACAAACGTCAAAACGACAGTTATTTAAACGCCGTGTTAAGCCGACTATAAATAGACTTATTACAAATATACTCCCAGGTCTCCCAGATCACCGTTAAGCCGGGATGGTACTTCTATACCAGCGCATAAAATGTAGTGATGTAATTAGCTGTCGTGGTGTTTGAGTATGGGATAGTGCGAAGATTCTTGATAATTGAAGCTGAATTAATGGAACAAAACGACAGCGTTTGACTATGATTGAGGAAGAGTGTCCATGTTAAGGGTAATCGAGTGTAGTCTTTTATTAAGACAGATAGGACGGTTTTCATTCTTAATGACTTCTCGAATAGTCCTTGGTTTATAAAAATGAGATTGCGGCTATATGGTCATCTGTCTGACCTGTTTAGAGATGATGCTGGGTTTGGGTAGAAATTGAGACGAACTTAAATATTGAAATGAAGTTTTCATAGATTCTGCTTTGAAATCTTGCACAAGGAATTTCATAAACTCCATGTTGTTTCTCTGGAATATTATCCCTTCTTGACGGATTAGACAAGGAAGTTTTTGGTGAAAGCAAAGATTACTTTATTCCTTTTGATTTGAGAAAATAATCTATTCTGAAACTGTTTCGTTGTTAAATCCGCAACGCTCCGGCTGATAAGAGCGTTATGACAATAGCAAAATGAATTAGGCTTCAAATTGCTTGATCATCCAGATTATTTTCCCAATTTGATCCTTTCCGGTTAATATATATTCCCAAATCTGAATAGACGATTGCAACGTCAAAACTGAATATAAAATTTAATTTTAATTACAATTAATAGTTTTTTAATACTATTCTGAAGCTATTTTCTTGTGGTATTTTAAAGTAATTACTATTTAAATGGGAATAAACCACAATTAAAGGTTAAAGTTAGTTTTCTGACGTTTCAATTTCCACTAATGTTTATATTTTGAGAACGATTTCCGAAGTGGAAATTGAAACGTCAATAAATTTACTTTAACCCTTAATTGTGGTTTAAATAGTAATTAATTAATTGTTTAATTTTTAGAACTTGGAAATCTTTTTAATTTGCGCAGATATTAATTTAATATTTTCAATAACATTCCACCCTGTAACTGAGTCATTTTTGTCATAAACTTTTTTATTTTAACCCCCTATTCCATTTAAAGCTAACGCTGCACTGGTTGGCACCTTCATCCCCATTTGTTTGTATTTTTCTTGGTTTCTAAGTAACGTATGAACTAATTGACCCCTTTCTTTATTTAATGTCGATGTACTGACAGATACAAATATAATAATTTCTTATACAGTTTTTCTTCAAACTATTTAAAAATGGACTGGAAATATTTGCAATCTGTTGATTTAGAAGACTTAAATGACGACGAAAAAGACGATTTATATAATAATGTTACATGGTTTGATGTCGATAGCGAAAATTTGGATGAGAACAGATATAAAGTTTTGGTTAGGTGAGTCTTGCATTTTAGCTTTTGCAGATCAGTTTTATTGTAACATAATTAGTATTTAAAATATCAATTGATGTTTATGTTAAATTCAATAAAGAGACTCTGTCCCTAGACCGTTTGAGATCATGTAGGTTTATAGTCAGATAATTTTTTCGATTATCAATCGCTGACTTCAGTTCTATACAGTTCTATACTATATAGTTTTACTGTATCTGATATCCTACATTTTTAATTTACACCTCATTTCTCTTGTTCCACTCTATTTTTTCCTGTTATGTCTGTTTCCTGTAATATCTTTCTCATCGGTTATCTCTATTTTGGCTTACTCTTCTTTGTTCATGATCTATATTTCGTACGTAAGTAGCGTTGATCGTGTAACATTGATTTTTTTTATATTTTAATTTCTTTAAACTTTTAAGTTTCTAAATTTAAATAGATTAAGGTAATACACAAAAGATCTTGTTAGATTATACGGCAAAAAAGGTTTCAAATATTTTTAAGGAGATGAATGTATCGACATTATAAGGATTATCTTACGGTGTTATATTTCAGCTAGTATGACTTATAATCAGCAATTATTTACATACAAAATTTCCTCCTACTTAATAACTTACTTAATAAAATATCTTTAGGGCCTGCCAGGAGATTTTAAAATACAAGGGAGAACAAGTAGAAACTCTTTTACATGAATTAGAGGAGATGGCTATTAAGCAAGCAGAAGAAGAGGCTAGAAGACAAGAAAGTGAAGCTGATGTGAAAAGCTCTAAATCGAAAAAATCGAGTTCGTTAGAATACGAAAGTAAGTCAATATTTTAAAATTGCTTTTAAGATGAGTTTTGTTTCAGAAATTTCGGCCACACAAAATAAAATATGCTTTATTTAATTGCGTTAAACTTTGTTTAGAAATATTGTTTAGAAATATATTCTAATAAGAAAATAGTTAAAATCTTAGTTCAATTTTGTAGTATCGATCTTTTAGGTGGTCGATATTTAATTTAGGCCATCTAGAATGGATTCGGAAAAAATCAAGAGATAATTTAAAATATTTAAGTCTTGATATCCATTTTGGAATTTTGTTAATATTCCTTCTAGCTTTTTTGTACACTCGTTGAATTTTTCTTGCTTAATATTTAAAATAAAAATACAATTTATTTCTGTTTTAATTAAGTTCACATATATTTTTTTGTAGATTTAGAACACAAATATTTGGAACTAAAAGCGAAACATAAAAAGGCTGTTAAAATCAATGAAAAACACGAAGGTGAACTGACAAAGGTAAGTATAAATTTAAAAACAAATCATTAGAGGAGACGTGAGAAAGTTTTAAAGTTTTATTCCAAGACTTGGGCAATAATAAAAAACGGTAGTATGTGATGCCGAGTGACGTGGATTCAATTGCAAAATAGAGCATTGTTTTTATATCGAAGAAAACTATAAAAACTGAAGGGGACTATCATGAAACATGAACTTCGCATGCTTCGGAAAGTGGTTCGAGAACATTCTTCAGGATGTTGATGGTAACTAATGTCATAGTGTCATATGGATAATGCATCTTGTCACATCCGCTTTGTTAAACACATTCCAACGATGATTGCTCGAAAAGTCGCCAGGCGAAGCTAACTACGAGAAAAATGCATTCAATTCAAGAGGATATGGACAAAGCAGAATTAATGACGATAATGAAGGAGCATAGTAGTATATATCGTCAATATAGTGTTTATTCAATATTGAATTTAATTAAAGTAAAATGGGCTCAAATCAGGAGATATGTGGTCTGGAAGAAATGAGAAACATAGTTGGCCGTGTATTTAAAATAAATAAAATATTAGATTAAGGTAATAATATAATAGATTAAAGCAGCGCAATATTAGCATATCAGCGCCATCCCCCCATTACTCCCAAAAACGTTAATTTTTCGTTTTTTTTTTTCATTAAAATTTAAGGCTTTTACAAAACTCGTCTTTTTTTTATAGACCCGTAGGTTGAGTGGACATAACCTAAAAATCCATTTTTTTTAAAAGCGTATAACTTTGTTTTGGATGGGAAGAAAACGATGGGAAGAGTATATGGAAGAGCTCTTCGACGACGAAAGAGGAAACCTACAAGACTTGTCTTTTGAGGACAGAGAAACAAGTGTAGAAATTACAAAGGAAGAAATACTGTATGCACTAAAGAACACCAGAAACGGAAAAAGCCCGGGGCCAGATCAACTGCATAATGATATCCTTAAAATAATAGAAAATAAATACATTGATGTCCTCTTAAAGCTTTTTCATAAAATTTATCAATTGGGTGACATACCCAACGAATGGTTGACCTCAACATTCATTTGTCTCCCAAAAATGAAAAATACTAGAGAATGCACTGACCACCGTACCATAAGCCTGATGTCTCACACACTTAAATTGTTTTTAAAGATCATTCATAAACGCATTTACAAAACACTTAATATGGCTATTGAAGAAACTCAATTCGGATTTCGTAATGGCGTAGGTACTCGTGAAGCTCACTTTGCATTCAACGTACTAATCCAGAGATGCTTGGATGTGAACCAAGATATGTATGTCTGTTTCATAGACTACAACAAAGCTTTCGACAAAGTCCGCCACAAAGAGCTAATGGACATCCTCAAAGCAAAACAACTACAAAATAATGACCTTCGAATTATAACAAATCTATATTATAAACAGCAGGCACACGTACGCATTAATGAACACACGTCTGAAGAATTCGAAGTTAAAAGAGGAGTGCGACAGGGGTGTGTATTGTCACCACTACTATTTAATGCATACTCTGAAGAAATTATGAAAAGAGCTCTTGAGGGAGAAACAGCAGGAATCAAGGTCAATGGAACACCAATTAACAACATTATATATGCGGACGATACTATCATAATAGCAGACAACCTACAAGACCTCCAAAAGCTAATGAACAAGATAGTTGAGTATGGAGAAGAATATGGATTATCAATAAACACCAAGAAAACCAAATTTATGAGGATATCAAAAACCCAAAATAATGGTGAAAGCCTGAAAATTAACGGTAGTGCTTTAGAGCAAGTTGAAAACTACCACTATCTTGGCACAATAATTAATCACACAAACGATTACTCCAAAGAAATTCAAATAGAGAAAGCACGTACAAACTTCAATAAAATGAGAAAGGTACTTTGTGCAAGAGAACTAAAATTGGATTTGGGAGTTAGGCTGGCAAGGTGTTATATGTTCTCTACTCTGCTTTATGGGATGGAAGCATGCACACTTAACGCGTCGACTGCTAAATTGTTAGAAGCATTTGAAATGTGGGTGTATAGAAGAATCCTGAAGATATCATGGACCGAACATGTAACAAACAACGAAGTCATGAGAAGAATCAACAAAAGAATGGAAGTATTGGAAACCATCAAGACACGAAAGCTGCAATACCTGGGACATGTTATGCGTAATGAGATATACAACCTACTTCAATTGATTATACAAGGGAAAATCCAGGGCGAGAGAAGTGTAGGAAGACGAATAATCTCATGGTTGCGTAACTTGAGGGAATAGTACGGATGTACATCAATTGAACTATTCAGAGCAGCAGCATCTAAGATCAGAATAGCTTTGATGATTGCCAACCTCCGTCGCGGAGGTGGCACGTGAAGAAGAAGAAGATAACTTTGTTTTGGAGAAGGCTGCAGAACTGATTTTTTTTTATTTTATATATGTGATCAAAAACTATTTCTTCATTTTTTCAGATTTTTCTGTATGTTGCGCCATCTTGAAAAATCCGAAAGACAGTTTGTTTTAGGGAATTTGATATATTTTGTCTATAAAATGGAGAAAATCACCCAAAACAAAAAAACGGTTTTTCATGTATTTGGAGATGGCGCACCTTACAAAAAAATCTGAAAAAAATCAGAGATATAGTTTTTGATTAACTACACAAAAAAAATTTGAACTTGCAGTCAGCTCCAAAAAAATTATGAGCTCTTGAAAAAACGTATTTTTACGTTATATATACTCAACCTACAGATACATAAAAAATAAACATATTTTGTAAAAGGCCCAACTAGGCGTGCGAATTTGTTGACATTTTTAAATTGATTGAAACCTACCGAAAAGACAATAGAAACCAAAAAATCTCGTTTTTGGGACAGGATGAAGAGGTGATGGGCTAAAATTGCGCTGTCTACAATTAGTAGATCAAGTTACATTTATGAGTCACCCTCCCCAATTTTTTGTCGAGGTATAGTCTGTTACAAGGATAACATTAAAATTGTTCACGTGAATTATTTTAGAAGTACAAGAAAGTAAATTTAAGTTTAACTTATTATCTTAATTTGTCAATCTAGCTTTTTTAGTTAGTATTATCAATTTCATTTAAAAATAATTCAAGCGAGAAAATTTTCTTTATTTACAGCTAAACAATAAGCTAAAAGTTCTAGAACAAGAGAACAAAAGATTACAAAATGAGTTACAAACGATGCCGCACGATGCTGGTAGCGAATCCGATTATTCAGAGAGTATTAGAGACCGTCAAAAGGAGTTGGTGGAAACTATACACAATAAAAATATACAGATATCCGATTTACTTCGAGATATTGAGGTAAGACTATTTAACGTTTAGATAGGGGTATATAGAAATTTTTCGGTTATCACACAGAAACACAGTTTTCGAAAATTTATATCTACTAACCAGTAGACAGTATTTTCATAGAGATTTTCTAAAAACGCATATCGCATTTATATATCTGGAACAAGCGGGTAAAGAGACACGAAGTATTTGAAATTAAAGAAAATGAGGATATCCAATATACCTGATCACAATAATCAAAAGTCTGTTTAGAAATATAAATATAAGGTACTAATGAAATGCAATAAAACGATACATTAATAAAATCTAGCCGAGGAATAAAAAAAGAGCGTGGAAGTGCCGACAAAAGCGAATAATTTAAAGATAAAGTAAAATAGAGTTAGGGCGCAACGGTACTAGTTTGACAAGTGATAATATGTATATTATTATATCTATCGCAAGCTTTAAAAACTCACACACCTGACACTTCAAACCAGTAGCATTGCGCGCTAATTGTCTTTTATTTTTTCTTTGATACCTCGCGTTTTTAACAGCTGGCAACCCTAATTTTAGACAATTTTTTCCGAGGCAAACGTATATCATCATATTAAGAAATAAATTAGCTTTAATTTAATATAAAAAATATGCATATATATCATAAACAGCATATTTTATTTAAAAAATAAATGAATGGGAATAAAATTTTTGTCAAAAATTAATTACTATTAATTGAATTAAAAATATTTGCGGCAACTTTTTGACTGGAAAATCATTATCAGTGGGTTTTCTTAATTTTAAATGTATGACAAAATGTAAGTTTGATTAACTACGTTATGAACGTAACGATCCTGCAGTTGCTTGTTTTTCAACGTTAATAAGATTTTAATGTTTATAATCATTATAATCATCATTATAGCTTTACAACTCTGCGTAAATAATAGCCTCCTCAAGAATGTCTCTCCAGTCGTCCCTATCCATCGCGTTTTTCTGCCAAACAAGTATTCCCATATTTGTCATGTCTTCGACGATGTTATCAAGGAACCTTGTGCTGGGTTTTTCTATAATGGGTCTATCAAGGTGCGTTTTTCTAGCTGGTTCATTTTGGTTCATTTGCATTAAATTCCCTATCCACCTCAGAGGTCCTATCTTAATATCAGGTTCTTGGTATATTCTATAAAGTTCGAAGTTGTATCATCTTTTTCACACTCCATTGTTATTCACTGCTCCATAGATTCGCTTTAATACTTTTTTTTTCGGAACATCTTAACATGTTTTCATTATTTTGTATTAGAGTCCAGGTCTCTGGATCATATGTTAGGACTGGGCATATTATTGTTGTGCAGAGTTTTATTTTTGTATTTCTCCATATAATTGTGGATTTAAGGAGGAGATTGAGCCCAAAATAGCATCTGTTGGCTGTGCAAATTCTGCGGTATATCTCTGCTGTATTATTACCTTCAGTGTTAAGCGGCGTTCACAGGTAAAAAGTATACAAATTCGTTCACTGCTTCGATGCCGTCGTTTTCTATAACAATGGACGTGGGATTTGTGGTTGCGTGTTTACTTTCATTAACTTCGTTTTGTTGGTGTTTATTATTAAACCCATTTTTGTAGCCGATTCTTTTAATGCTACATACGCCTCTCGTACAGCGTTTTCCGTTCTCACAACAATAATGTTGTTATCAGTCAAACACATTAAGCCGTGTAACCACTCGTCATTGTTCAATTCTAAATAGGTTATTTTCTTTTCTTCTAGAAATGCAGTTATCGGATCAAACAAATCTATTAATCGATTTAATACATTATATCTAGATATCCATCTAAGATTCAAAAGACATGAATGTTATTTGGAAGTTCTTCGACCTTTAATTCCTCAATAAATTTTTCAATTTTCAATGATTTTTTACATTGGCGCGAATGTAATTTAGAATGGATAATACTGTTTTCATAATATGAGGATATTTTAAATATTTTGTGGAATTTGGGAATCATGAACCATCTCTTAAAAGCCCAATAAGACCAACTTTTTACCCAGCATTGCCAGAGCTCCATCAGTTGTAATGCTTACAAGTTTATTAAGAGGCACATCAACAGTTTTCATTATGGAAAGATTCTTTTAATGCTACAAATGCCTCTGGTACAGCGTTTTCCTTTCTTTCAACCATATTGATATCATCAGAATTGGTCAGGATTTGCACTGATTATATATTGAACCGTTGGTTGTGATTTGTGACATACGTATTACTTTTTCCAGAGCCAGTTTGAACAGTGTACAGGATAGGGGGACTCACCGGCGCAGCCCGTTATTTGTTTTAAAAGGTTCAGACAGTTTTTCCGACTTCGTACTCTACGAGTACTTTTAATGCTTATAATTGTTTTTAATATAAACATATATTATAAGAAACAATTTGTATATTTAAAAAAATAATCATTATTAAAAAACTATTATTTAATATTCTTAAATGTTTTATACTTATTTCAGGAAGTAGAACAGGAAAATATAGTTTTGCGAGAAAAATTAACTAAAGTCAAGGATGAATTATCATTAGCAACCAAAGATTTAGAAAATCTCAAAGATTTACTATCAGGAAAAGATGAGGAAATCAAAGATCAGGCGGGTAAGTATGACCATATCATTGGCCGTCAAGATTTCTTTATTCTTTGGTACCAGAGTCTAAACAAAATGTTTTTCTAACACACTTTCTAACACGCTTTAAGTCATAAGTAAAATATTTAGCTTTACAGCACTTACAGCTGCTTGAAAGTTGAAAAGAAGATAGAAATTTTCCTCTCGGATATATGTCCTGAGCTTCTATTATAGATATATTACAAATATTTAAAGTCGATGATAATATAGTGACCTTTTTAAAGCATATAATGATGGAGTGAAAGACAAAATTCGCCTTCAAATGCCTGGTGTAAACAACGTCGAAACTAAAGATATCCCAATTAACCAAAGTGGACTCGTTGAGTCCACTTTGGTTATGTCTAGCAATGATCCCATTATCTCAACTATTGAACTCCACTGACTCAGATTTAGCATAAAAAATAACAGTACCGTTGTGTCGAAGTTTAATCATGTGCTATATATTGAGGATTTAAAACACTCCACATTCCACGTACATTAGATGCTAAAAACTATAGAGAAACTCTCAAATGATATCAGTATGTACTTTGGACTAGACAAATGCGGTCTTTTAAATATAGTCAGAGCAAAGATTCAGCCCGAAGGTTTCGATATTTAAGATGACCAAAACACCGTGGCAATGGTGAATTGGTGAAAATGATACCTATTTAACACATCTTGGAGTAAAGCAAGCCCGAAAGATTGACCATAAACAAATGAAAAAAAAACTAGCTACTCATTTGGTATTTTTGAGTGGTCAAAAATGGATACAAAAAGTCTTCGGCGGACAGTAAGAACACTTTTTAAAAGGCACAAAAACATCATCCACGCAATGCAGTAAAGAGAACAACATTACCGCGGTATCTAGGGGAAGACGACTTATGGACATAGTCATCAAACCTATGCATGGACGACATATCAATGAGATGAGCCAGGAAAATATCGACAGTACAGAGTCGAAGTATTGGTTGACATCAAAAAAAAATAATTCCCTAGATCGAGGGTTTTCTACTCGATATTAACGATCAGGTTAAAAATTTTCTGACATATATTGTCAGAGATCGTCAGGTCCAAAGCGACAAACGACAAATACTGATACAAGTGTCAAACCCAAAAAACCATCCAACATCTTACTGTCAGATGTGTGTCGAAGCTAATTATAAAGAACGGCTTGACTCAGTAGGAAAGAATATCCACCAGGAACTAGCTAGCAACCTGGGACTTCTCTATACCAACCATCTCCATTTTTATCAATACCTCCCTGACAGAATGCTTGAAAATGACAATTACAAGCTATATTGAGACCCCACTGTGCTCAAAGATAAAAAATAGTAGCATATAGTAGACCAGATCTCATACGAGTTACTAAATTAACGAGACCAACAATTTTAATATGGCGTTGCCTAAGAACTATAATTTGCGTTTAAATGAAACGAACAATGAAAATATCGCCAAGTACAGAAATCTGGAAACTCAAATACGAAGGTAATGAAGAATTACTGTACTACTCTCGATGTCCAGATTTGCACAACATTTTTTGGCAGGTTCTCTGACGTATTAAATTACCTGGGACTCGATAACACAAAAAAAACCCAGTTAGAGCTCAATCCTTTTGATACCGTAGGTATCCGAGATGAGTGAATTTTTCCCTTAGAAGGAGTGAGAGATACGGCTAAATATGAACCAAAAGATTTACTTATACTTTTATAATTTAGATATATATCAAAAATACAGTTTCTGCTTTAAGTGTGGTTACATTTTTTAGATATTGGTCTGATAGTTATTATAATGATCAAGCAAAATCTTGTCTTGTTATGTGATACCTTACAGTTTTATAGCATCTTTTGAGTTTCGGCGGTTTAATAATTTATTGTTTTATCTTTAATATGCTACATTATTTATTTATATTTTCTCCTGACGTTTTTTCAATACCTAAAAGTATCTTTTGAAGTGTTAAATTAATGTCAGTCGTTTTCTTCCTCTGATTCATTAGATGTTACTTCATTAAATGTTACTTTCCTAATGTGTTTTTGTGGTAACCTGTAATTATATATGTGATATAAGCT
Organism: Diabrotica balteata; assembly: GCA_918026665.1. Lineage (NCBI taxonomy): Eukaryota > Metazoa > Arthropoda > Insecta > Coleoptera > Chrysomelidae > Diabrotica > Diabrotica balteata. Next base: position 160,559,214 of record OU898277.1, read on the forward strand.
TCCATTGTGTATAATATGTATTTCTTCCATTAAATCCAATTTTGTGTCGGTTAGTGATTGCATGGCCCCATTTTTTGTTATTATTATTATTATATATACGTGTCATCTATATGCGTATAATGCCTATATTTATAATTTAAAGATATGGGTTTTCTTAAAGGAAATATAAACAAAATTAACCAAGAATATGAAGAACTTAAGAAAAAATTTGAATCCTGCCACGACGAGAAATTACTGGTCGAAAAAAAATTGAGTGAGACTACTGAAGTCCTAAATAAAAAGGTTGAAGAATTAAAGGTAATATTGAAAACACAACGTTATAGTTTTATTTTATATCCAATTATGTTTTAGGAACAACTATATGCTAAAAATGAAGAAATCGAAAACCTTAGACTACGTCTAAAAGAACCCAGCTTAAATTCCTCTTTATCCAGTCTTCCTAAAGACGATCCTGAACCTTCCCAAACGATAATCCTCCAAAAGTCTTTAAACGATAAAGATCAACAACTTAGAAAACTTAAAGATGTCGTAAGTAGATTTAGAAAAGAAAAAGACGATTTTACAGATATCATCAATAAATTAAAAGCCCAAAAGAAACAAGAACAACAAAAATTAACGGGATTACAAGATAATACAGAAGAGTTAAAGAAACAACTTAAGACTGTACATGAGAGATGTCAAAAGCTACACGATGATTTAGTATTTGCAGAAAAAAATGCTAGATGCAAGGACGAAGAGGTAATATACAGTACTTTCAATATTTTAATATACGAAATATTTAAGTATTATTCGCTTTTTTTCACTTCTCTCCCTTCAAACATAATATTTTATTTATGTGAAATTATTCTGCTAAATACAGTTGTACTCATTTTATACATGCAATGATTTGTTGGCGCCAATACTAACGCCCGTTGAACTTTCACGGCAGCAAATGTTTACACATACATTTTTTATAGCCAGCCTCATTTGTTAAGTGTAACGTTTTGTGGCTGTATGGAACTCCTTTTTTTAAATGGTGTTAAATCAAAATGTCAAGTGAACTGGTTCGTTGTCGAATTTGTAATTTTGGGAACTCCTCTTCACTAGTGCTAGATAGATGAGCATCTTCTTTCTTGAAATCAATACTGTTATAAAGCTATTTTCCGAAGTAAAAATTGAAACGTCAATAAACTTACTTTAACCTTTAATTGTGGTTTATTCTCATTTAATAAGTGATTTCTTGAAATCAAGTTTCCTTTTTACTAGTTGCTTTCCTTTTCCTGAAGAGATGCCTGGTGCTAAACCGTGACCACGACTGCCTTTTGACCTTGACCACGCCGACATTCTATCTTTTCCTCATTTTTGGGATAGTTGATAGATTTTGTCCTCATTGTTGCGCCTTGTAGGGCGAATCAGTATTGACTGTAGACTGACAGCAATTTGAGATACCTTCAAAATATTAAGATTTGTAATAAGAAATTCCAAACACTTTAGTATAAACACAACCATTAGACTATATAACGCTTTAGTCAGACCAAACTTGGAATATGCATCAGTGGTATGGATTCCTGAAGCCAAAGTTCATATTAATCATATAGAAAAGGTACAAAAAAGATTTCTAAGGTATTTATACCTAATAAAATACAATGTGTTTACTCACCTCAAATACTACACCATCAAAAGAGTTGCTTCAAATATTTGGCTTGCAGTCATTAGAGCAAAGAAGAAATATGCATTGTGTTATGTTTATTTATAATATTATTAACAATGTTAAATATAAGACATTCGGTTTGATTAACTTTATTAGGTTTCATGTGCCAAAGGTCAACATAAGGGTAAACAGTAATCACCTATTTTTTGTAGTCCATATAATTTTTGTGCAATAATAAACTGTATGCAATATCAGTGTAATGCGTTAATAAAGATCTGTGATATAGACCTCTTTAACTGTAGTGTAAGGGATATTAAAACTTGTTTAATGGACTCAATTTTAAAATTTTATTCACTTGTGTCTTTTTTTAATGTGTTTACTTTTTGTGTTTTTATTTTGTACTTGTGTTTATATTGTATTTTTTTGTATTTTTTGTGTGTATATTGTTATACCAAGTAATGAGCACTCTTACATGTAATTACTACCTAGGTGGTGTTTGTAAGTTTTAATAAATAAATAAATAAATCAATAAATAAATAAACTAAGACGCCTTTCTCTAGTTATCCCAGTGCTTGCTCGAAGATACGCTCCGAGTACATGTTAAATAGCACTGGAGACAGAATGCATCCTTGTCTCACTCCTCTGTCTATGAAGATTGTCTATGTCTGGTCATCCACTTTAGTGTTGGTAGGGTTGTAATATAAATTATATATAATTCGCAAGTCATATCATCTAAGCCAGCGTCTTTCAAGAAGGATATGATCCTGTCATGTTTTACTGTATTATATGCCTTTTTGTAGTCGATAAAACAAATATATACATCACAGTTGACGTCTCTACACCTCTAAATAAGCACTTGTATAGCGAATAGAGTTTATCGGGTGCCTAAGGTATCGTGGAATCCAAATTGTGTCACTTTTAAAAACTTTTTAAGTAAGTGGCTCATTAGGCTAATTATTCTGTAGTCTTCGCATGTTTTTGCATTTAATTTTTGTTAGTATAGTTACGAAGGTTGACTTAAACCAGCTTTGGGGAATATTTCCAGTTATATAAATTTTGTTAAATATAGTCGTTTTCCATTGTATTCCTTGTTCGTCCATAAGTTTGACGAATTTTATATTCAATTTGTCAGACCCTACAGCTTTACCATCTTCAGTTTTTCTAATAGCTGCCGTGACTTCTTCAGTGGTAATCGGGGTCCTGTTTGGTATTCTATGTCTTCAATGGTAATCTGTCTTTTATCTGCAAATGTTACTTTCACATATTTCTGCCAAACATTCAACTCTTCTAGGCTTGTATAAGCCTGCAGCTATCTTTTTTGGGCATATGGAATGGATCGTGTTTATGTTGTAATAGCTGTATTTCCGTACATTGTTCTCTCAGCTGTGTGTCCTTAGACATTCTGATTGCTTTTTTGATCTCTTTGTCTATTCTTTTGTATAATGTCTTGTCCTGATCTCTAACCTTTCGCCTATTTTCCATCATATCTAGAATCTCATTTGTCATCCACAAACAATAGCGAGGCAATAATACTATGGTAATATCTACCTAGATCAATGACGTTTATGTTCTGTGTATGGCTAAAGTGCCCATCCAAATAAATAATACAGGCTTCTCCTCTGAAAGACGACACCACTAAATAAAATGTGAAAACCATTGGGGGTATTAAACCAGAAGGATGCACTGCAAATATAGTCCCCTGCGGTACACTTTTGTTCAATTGCTCACTTATGTTTTTGCATGGAAAAATTACTAGAAGAAGCATAAAAGAGCCAGCAGCATTCCTACAGCAGACAATAGTATAATAGGCTCTCCTGAAGTCAAAGCACCTATTTGCTTTTCTCCTTCATGCCGACTACTTTCGCAACATTGGATTCTATCACAGTGATTCCGCTGTCGTTCACATTATAAATTTTATCTGGATTAAACTTTCTTTTATCGTAAACATTCTCTAAAATGTTGTAAAACTTCTCTGTATTTTCTTTGCTGAAATCAAGGGCCTGTAAGATGTACCAGACGGTGTTCATTCTGACAATTAGCTTGAGGACGTTTTAAAAAAAGTCGAATCCGCTTCCTTGCCATTGCGGTTGCCATTCTTTTTGGCCAACTAAACAGCCATTCTCCTTAGGTCACTAGGAGTAAGCCCAAAAAAAAACGAAGCCTCTATAGCAAGACAATAATTGACAAGCTCATTCTCAAAGCTATTGCTTCAAATTGTACGTCTGCACCTTTTAATTTTCACTACTTGCTCTGAAGCGCCTTATTTCATATTGGATAATCTCATTAGCGTAGTTTTCGGTACATTATACTGGTTACTTGCTTTTTTCCAACCCATGTTTTTACGTCTAAAAGCATCTATAGCTTCTTTAATTTTTTATGGACACCACCAATTCTGCTTTGGTTTTGGCTTAGGCATGCTAAAACAGAAAACTAAAAGAATACGTTATATGCGATGGAAGCTGACATTTTTACAATAAAAATGCAGTGTTCGATTTAGGAACAAGCATGGAATCCAATTTGAGCAACCATACTATCAGATTTATAATTAAAATAACATTTTTAATAAACACATGATCCCAATCCTTCTCATTAAAAAATGTATATAGAGATTATTACTTACCTTCCAGTCTCCTGCCAGTAACAATCAAAAAGGAGGTCGGTCTTTATTGGTTGATGACGTTCAAAACGTTTGTTGCCTACAATCTTATTGTGTGACAGTTTGACCGAGTGACACAAACGCTCCAATATATAGCGGCGAAAGCATAAACTAATGTTAAGTGGCATTCCTAACAGAGTCCAGCACATTGAAGAATCAGAAAGCCCCGCTTAGGTGCCGGAGTTAGAATTTAGATACTTTCCTTCAATTATTTGACAAAAACGTCTCAATATGTTTTCAGAGTAAACTCCTTGCCCATTTATTCCTTAATAATTTGTCTTATATATAATTAAAAAAAAAAATTGATTCTAGTTAAAAGATTTATTGAAACAACTTCATGGAGAGGGAAAAGACGAATTGGCTGTAAATATACAAACACTGTCAGAACTTAAATCGGAAAACCGCTCCAAGGAGAAACAAATTATTTCTCTGGTTAAGGCAACTAATAAATTACAAGAGGTATCAGATATTTTAGAAAAAGAAAATTGTTGTCTGAGGTAATTATATCAATAACATTAATTTTGATTATGACGTTATCACAATACAATATTTTTTTGTCTTGTTTTTTTTTAGGGAACTTGTTGGCCTTTCTGAAGAAGACCAAGTTAATCTTTCGAGCTACACATCTAAGCAAAGAAAACTCAAAAAAGAAAATGACCATTTAAAACATCAAATGATGAATAAAGAGGAAACAATTTTACAACTTAAGACTGAGATGCAAAAATTAAATAGAACTAATTCGTCACTTACTAGTCAGATATTAGAATTAGGTCACAAACCTTTACACGAATCTAAAGTTTCTGTACCAACATCAGACTTTGCCTCAAAAGAAGATAATAAAGCATTAGTTGAAGAAAACGAAGCATTACGAAAAGGTTTACATGAGGTAATGTCCTGTATAAATGAGAAGAAAACCCACCTAGAGATAAAATCTGAAACTTTTGAAAAACTTCTTCGAGCTTTAGATGTTAAGCATATTACTGGATGGTATCACCCAGCGATGAGACTTCAAGCTGAAGTTCACAATTTAGAAGGAATAAACTCCGAATTGAGGGAGCAGCTCAGACTGGCAAGAAAGGAAAATAAAAGTGCCAAAGGGTTTTCAAAAACAGAAGAAATACATGAAATTGAACAGGACGATGTTGATTGCGTTACCTCAGATTCTGGAATCCAAACAGAAGAAATTTCTTCGGATAATTTTGAGGAAAGTGTAAATGCTTTGTTTGCTAAAAACAAAACTACCAAAGGTAAAGATCTTGAAATGATTCAGCAAAAAGTATCGGCTTGGTTAAAGCAAATTTTGACTTCGAAAATTGAATTACAAGAAGTACTTCAGTCCACACAAAAAAAATTTAACAACCTTAAAGATGAACACGAGCTTGTTCTTGAAAAATTGAAGATCTTAATCAGTGAAACGGATGAAGAAAAGGTTCATAAAATCAATGAAGTGATCGGCTCTAACGTTACGCTTAATCGAAAAGTTGTTTATTTAGAGAATGAAAGTAAAAAATTAGTAGATAAAATAGAGCTATTAGAGAATGACTTTAAAATGAAGGAAACTTTATATTTAAAAAATATTCAAAACATTCAAAACGACAAAAAAACATTAGAAAGCCAGTTAAATGATGCGAAAAATTTAAATAGTACATCAATCAGTTTTGATAATTATAAAGATATACAAAATAACTTAAATAAAATGACTGCAAAATACAGAGAATTAGCGGCTAACATTCAAAGACAAGAAGAAGATAAATCACTAGAATATACCATCCTTCTTGAAACTCAAAAATCTTTAGAATCGGATAAAAAGAATTAGAAGCAAAATTAGTAAGTTTAATGTCCAAACATACTCTTGTTGAAATTAAAGAAACTGACGAGAAAACTGAAAAATTATCGCAGAAGTTAGCAGAAGCAGAAGTAAGAGAAATATCTGAGAAACAAAGGGCCAACCATATTAACAATTTGTACAAATTAGTAAAGGAACAGTTAAATAAATCCGAAGAAAAGTTTAAAGAATTTTCTAAATTTAACGAAGAACTTTTAAAAAAGAATATCAGTTTTCAGGAACAACTGAAGAAATTGGAAGAAACAATATGCGATTCTATTGATAGGTTACTTTACGAACAAGTCAAAAAAGAAAATAGCGAGCTGGTCAAGGAAAACGAAAACTTATCAATTAATATAAATAATATAAAAACTGAGCTAGAAATAGAAAAACAAAATAAAGAATTCGAAAAAACTTGGAACAACTCCAAAGAACAGGAGCTGTTAAATTTAAAACATCAAATCGTTGATCTAATTTCAGTTTCTGATGAAAAAGTTATTATAGCTCAACTAAGTGGCGATGTTCTACAAAACAGGAAAGCAGTGGAATATTACAAAGTGAGTGCGAATGGTTTGAATGAAGAGTTGAGAAAGATGAACGAATTGTTTCAAAATGAAAACAGGAAGTACCAGGACGGTTTCTCTATGGCAGAAGAGAGGGAGAAATTACTAAATGGGAAAATAAGGTAATACATTTTGGCATTTAAAAGTTTTATTTGAAAATACTTTATGAAAGGTATAATAATATAAATTTACCATCTCGAGGCGTCATCAGCGCTTTTTTCTAAAATAAGTATTACCACTTTAATTAAAGCAAACGTAAAAGTCTAGTTTTGACTAGGAATATAACAAAATATGGTTTAATACTTACTATAAGATTTTAGATTTACTTGTGTGAAACCACTAAAACTCTTTAAATATAATTAAATCAATTTGAAATTATATTTTTGCCAATAATATCCTAAGATCTTTAAGTTTTAGACGAAATTTACTTAATGGCAACGTAAGACTCTAACACTGGTGTTGCTGGCCATGAGACGAAATGTCTACCAGCACTTGTTGATAGCAACTTATCAAAATGACGCTTTAGGAAGGAAGTCTAAACAAAGCAGTCAATATAACCGGAAATATGTGTCTAAATATGACCATAGACAACATTGCGTATAATTGAATGTGTTAAATTTAATTACTCACGACAGCAGTGAACATTAAAATGTTGGGATCAAAGTGTAATCTACCCTTAAGGTTTGTTAGAAAATTGTAGAAAAGATGTTATTATAGATGATATGATAATATCAATTGTAACAAAAGATCAATGTATGATTGGAGTTGTATATTGTAGTGTAGGGGGTTGAAGCTATAGGAAAATGTGAACTTACAGGTTAAAAAAAACATTTGGTATCTGAGACATATAAAGCGTTAAGGTTCTAAGTTAATGACTGTTAGAAGGATATGGAGACATGTTTACTAAGTTACGTATGGATTCATTATAAATGTAAAACCAACATGATTGATGAATGAAGGATGATTTCTATCGTACCTCGTCGTCCAATCCATCTACCGCGATATTCCTCATCTAGGTAACGTCTTATTGAACCATAATGGTGTGCAGGAGCATTATCTTGTTAAAACGTTATCTCCAAGTTGCCGAATTCATCTGAATTATCCTGCAGAATTTCAAGTATTAACGTCTTGTAATAAGGCTCTATAACTCAAGTCGTCATGAGTTATAGAGCTTTATTACTAGACGTTAATGAGACGACTTGAGTTACATGACTCGAAAGCTAATAGAAGAATATAACAAATGGGATCTCGAAGTCAACATTAAGAAAACTGAAGCCATGTGTATTGGAGGGACAAAACAGTCCATTATATTAGACGATGGGGTAGAAATTAGAAACTGTGATGAATACAAGTACCTGGGTATGAAGATAACTCAAGATGGAACACTCGATGCTGCTATACAAGACAGAAACATACAGGGTAGAAAAGCCATATCCATGATGAACGGCATTCTGTGGGACCAAACAATATCTAAAGCGAACAAACAACTCATATACAACACCATACTTAAAAGTGTAATCACATATGGCAGTGAAGTTTGGCCAATGAAACAAAGAACAGAGAAACTGTTACTAGCAACAGAAATGGACTTCTGGAGAAGAGCAGCAGGCAAATCAAGAAGAGATCGGATACCAAATTAGAGAATACGAGAAATGATGGGAGTCAAGCATACTTGATGACATAAAAACAAAACAGCTAATATGATACGGCCATGTACAGAGAATGCCAGATGACAGGATTCCGAAACAGATTTTAACGTGGACACCACAAAGGAGAAGGAAAAGAGGAAGGCCGAGAAGAAGCTGCAGAGATGGAATTGAAAAAGAATTAGAGGAAAGAGAAATCCCTCCGGGCCTATGGTTAAATAGAGAAGAATGGCGGTTTGGAGTTGGAAGACGTCGGAGAACGCTGTAAACCGATAGTAGTAGTAGTAATAAGGCTCTATATGTTGTAAACCAACATTTGGTTCTATATTCAATATGCCAATATTTCCTATGCCATTACCTAAAAATCAAATCTCTTACCCTTTCCCTAAAATGATGCTTTAACACGTCTGGCCAGCGTGTAGGATTATGTCTGTTATCCCAAATATAGCAAATTTTAAAACAAAGGAAAGTGTACCCCAGGAGAATTAAGACATCTAATGTCAAATCCCATATCTTGAAAAAGATCTACCTCATGGATTCTGGGAGAGCCCAGCAGGTAGGCATTTATGGCCACGCGACTGTAGATGCGTAACAGTGTATATCAATATATAATACAACAACGCTTTTAAATTATGAAAGACTAACATAATTATAACAGGAATTAAAGAAAATTAAATGGGATCTAATAGATCGAAGCGAAGTGTGAAGAAAAGGGGAAAACCAACTAATTTTATCAACCATCAACATTCTTTTTCCACTTTATCAATTTTTCCTTTTATGTTTTAAAATTTTCTTCGATAATTTTTGGGAACTTTAACAAATTTTTGGGAACATTTTAGAATCTTCCATTAACACTTCTTGAAACTTTTTTTAATTTTTCACTGTTTTGGTATGGCTAATTTCCAAAAAGTACATATAGCAATCAAATTAAAAAATAACATGGTTAAATATTTTTGGGTACATTCACAAATACGCAGTTTAATACAATAAATAATATTTGTTTTTAGACAATTACAAAACTTATTAAACAACCAAAAACTTCAATTTTTTGGTTATGTTCCTATCGCATCTGAAGAAACATATATTAATAACCTTATTACAGTAAATAAACAAAAACACGAGACATTTTTGGCTCTTCAAAGGGTCAAACACGTGGAAAACGAAGCGGCTCTTTTAAAAGAAAAGCTTGATATTGAACTAGATTATCTAGCACAACAAAAGGAAATGGGAACAGATAATTGTAAACAAGCATATAATAAAATGGCAAATTGGATGCAAGAAAAAAAGAACTTCCAAATAAATGTAAGTATATAAAAGTTTTACGGATCAGAGCTACTGCACTCTTTCCTCTTTCTCTCTGTTCGCCTTCTCTTTATAACTATCTTTTTTATTTTTATCATTATCTCAATAAATTCTTTAATCATTTTTTGTTTAATGTTAACAGCACATGCCGATTTCTTACCTGATCCATCCATTTATACAGTCATAATTTAAAAGCTTCGATCTTATTGCAGATGGTATCGGAGATAGTCCTAGATAGTACCTAATGTTTACCAATGCATCGCAAAAACATAAAATTTTGACATTTTATTTAAAAAAAATGTGCCCTAGCTTCTTATACTAGAGACGTAATTGTCATAAAATGGTCCTAATCGTCGATGAAAATTGTTTTCTTCATTTTTTCAGGCGTGTCAATCCATCACACATATTTCTTCAGGTGGTTTTCTGTTTTTAGAATATTATCCTATATTTTGCCTTTATATATTTTGCCTTTATAGTATTCAACAATAGTCAGCATTTTTCACTAGTCTTGGTAACTATCCATAATCTTAAGAGTTTTCAAGACTATTCCGGTGCCTCATTGACTTAATGGTTATTAACAGATTTTACTAAATATTATTTAAATAATAGATGTAGAAGTATGCATGCTTGTATAACTGTGTATTCCATATTCATATATTTTATAATAGCCAGATATACGTGGTTTCTAGTCCCCAGATATTTTATTAATTTTCTAGTTTTCTTTATATCCGTAGGAACATTTCCTTCTTCTTCATGTACCATGTCCTTTCAGAACATTGGTTACCATCATAGCTATTTTAATTTTATTTACTGCCACCCTAAATAGCATGCTTGTATCAACACCATACCAATCTCGCAAGTTCTTCAACCATGAGGTTCTTCTTCGTCCTGAACTGCGTTTGCCTGCTATTTTTCCTTGCATGATATTTTTTAGCAACCTATATTTGGGACCTCTCATTACATGTCCCAAATACTCCAGCTTTCTCTGCTTGATGCTTTTTATGATCTCAGTAGTCTTGCTGAGACGTTCCAGTATTGTGGAGTTTCAAATCTTCTCCACCCAGGAAGCTTTTAAAATTCTTCTATAGCACCACATTTCGAAAGCCTCAAGGCGATTTAGATCGATTTTATTCACAGTCCAGGACTCGACACCATAAAGTAAGACCGAGAACACGTAGCAGCGAAGTAGGCGGATCCTCAATGCCAATTTTAGGTCTCTGTTACATAAAACCTTGGACATCTTTCTAAAAGTAGCTCTAGCCTGCTCTATCCTAAATCTAATTTCTCCGTGACTTTTTGTGTTACAATTTAATTGCTGTCCAAGGTAAACGATTTTATCAACTTGCTCAAGTTTGTTATTATTTACATATATAGACTGTTTTATATGCTGTTGTTTACTTATTACGAGTATTTTGGTTTTCCGTATGTTCAGATCCAGACCTGCCTCCCTACAACTCCCAACGGCACTATTAAGTAGTGTTTGCAGATCTCTTGTCTAGAAGCTAGGAATACTGTATCGTCCGCATATCGCAAATTATTGATGACTTCGCTGTTCACAAGTATTCCTTCTTGTTTTTCAGAAAGTGCTTTTCTGAAATTTTTTTCGGAGTAAACGTTGAAAAGCAGGGGTGAAAAGAGGCATCTCTGCCGTACTCCTCTTTTAATATTGAGAGCCTGTGATGGTACACCATCTACTAAAACTGATGTTTGATTCCAATATAAATTTGCAATTACTCGAACATATCTGCCGTCCAAGCCAATGTCTTTTTTTAGGAACATTTGGGCATACAATTCATAGGGTTATTGGGGATTGATCCCCAAGAACGAAATGCTCTCCTGGCACTCGTCCATGACCCCCTCATAGCACACTGATAAGCTATAAGAGCCTACTATCATAAGAATTATTGTCACGTGAGAGTCTTCGGAAACAATACTCTCACTTATAAGTCTTATCCGCATAAAGTCCAGGATAGCGTGAGGTGCTCTTATTTCGTAGTCTTCTTTTTTGCCTTCTTTACGAGCATGCTTATTCGAGTGCTTCCATAAGTCTACCAGAGCCTTTCGGCTAAGCTGATTCCACAGTCTCAACACTCGAATGGGAAAATGAGCTCATCTGGGCCGATTTTTAATGTTTTGTTGGTATTTTTTGGTTAGTACGTGCAATTTTTTTAATGATTTTTTTTTGAGGAACTTTGGGACAAGGATCGATTGAAGGTGGTAGTTAGACGAGTATTTCAGAGCTACTTACATGCTATCTCCTCTTAGGCATTGCCAAGCAGTTCCTGTTTAGGTCTTCTGTATTTCTATCGGTGGAAGACATCATACCTTATGATCTCCCGCAGGATGTGGTTGGGATGGTCCACTAATTCGGCGAATTTTGTTCTTGCTTTGTTATCCATCTGGTTTAATACTCCGATCTGTTGCGTGTCCCTAAAAACAAATCTTTCCGTTACGTATCGAGGGACGTTCACTGTTTCTCATAGTGCTCCATTGTGGATAGCTTGGATCTTCTTTTTCTTCGACTTGCAAGTCTGTTTCTATGCGAGAGATGGTTATGTCAGGATGGGCAGTATGATGCTATGAATGATCCTTGTCTTTGTTCTGAATACTAAGTTGCTTCTTCTCCCAATTCTTCTCCTTCTAACGGCACTACAACCCTATGTGGGTCTTGGCCTGCTTAACAACATTTTTCCATTCTGCCCTATCGGATGCTTTCCTTCGCCACTGCTTGAGGTCCATGGTTTTAAGATCTTCCTCTATATCGTCTGCCACCTCTTACGGGGTCTTCTTCTTATTATATTTGCTTGGGGTTTCCATTTCTGGATTACTTTTACAGCTCGATCATCTGGCATTCGTTTTAAGTAGCCAAGGCAGTTTAGTCTTCGCGACTTTGGCCATAGTTTATTTTTATTCTCTACGAACCATTGCTACAATAAGTTGGTTCAAATATCTTTCTTAATATTTTGCACTCAAATATTCTCAATTGATTTTCGTCAGTGGTTGAAAGGGTCCACGTTTAACATCCATATGTGACCACTGGTCTTCTCCCAGTTATTCTTTTGATATTAGCCTGTACTAAGTTGTTCTGTTCCTAGTTGCATTCTCGTGGTTACTATGTTTGGCCACTATTGACGTGTCGTCTACATAGAGGTTGATCTTGGTGCTTGATGTTCTGGGGGCATCGGCTGCATATATGATATATAACAGCGGAGACAGAACAGCTCCCTGTGGTTCTACGCCTGCGGATTTCCGACTTTGGCTAGGACTTGTCCAATGCGAATCCTGAATTTTCGGTTTGCGAGGTATAGGGAGAGTCGTTCTGTGAAGCTGGGTACCTGGTGTTTACTTGAGTGTTTGACTATGTGTTGTTGAAAGAAATTAAGTTTTATAACTGCCCTTTAAACTGTCTTATCAATAATATTAAGTTTATTTATTACAATTTTGCTTAGATTTCTTACTTAAATAAATGGTAATTCCTCCCTCATATGTTTATTTATGTTTATAGGAGATTCGTCTAAAACGCCAGCTAGAATTTAAACAAAGTGAACTCCAGCACTATGTGGAAAGGGTTAAATCACAAGATGATCAAATATTAAAACTAGACCAAGAACTGTTACAGATTTACAAATATTTGGATATACCAGATGGAGTAACACAAAAATCATTACAAGTGGAAAGTCGAGAGAATATTACACAGAAACCGGTAACTCCCGAGCCTAAACCACGTACCCTAAAAGCTAGTCGACCGGTAACTGTTCAAACAGAAAATCTAGAGCCGGTTTCACCTACTTCTGATGAAAAACATATTGTAAATAACTTAAAATCGGAACTAATAACTCTTCAGGAAGAGAATAAAGTTAAGGAAACACAACTTGATCAATTGAAAAGTAAAATAACAGAGCACGAGATGACGATTAGTATGTTTCGCAAACAAATTGGAGATAAACAAAGTCAGATTACTTTTTACGAGAGACATATTATGGACCTGCAAAATAAGAAAACAGAATTGTCTTCTACCGGAGCCGGCGGAGATAATGTTAATGTTGGTACCGAAGCTGTTAGCCAGACACAAGAACAAATAGTACTAAAGGTAAGTTCTATAATCGAATTAATATAAGATATTCAATTTTAGGTAAAGTAATATTTGAAGTAGAGGACAAACTTCAAGAGTGAAAAAATTACATTACGAACTCATTCGAAGACCATAGGATTAGTTCACCTCCGGATATTAATAACTGTAACGGACCCCTAATAACATGCTCTGCGGTAATACAAGCCATATAATCAACAAAAACTAACATCAAAAGTTCTGATACAATTTCAAGTACAATATTCAACCTAAATGATAGTAAAGCTTTTGAGGTTAAAGCTTGGTTTTGCAATACCATTTATACCAACGGACATCTACCTAATGGTTGGTCCAACTTATTGTTCATACCTCTACTTAAGAGGATAACAGCAAAAACCTGGGCTTATTATAGAACTATCAGTTTTAAGCCATTTATTAAAAAAAACTTTCTAAAGATAATACATGGCCATATCTGTATGAGTTAAGCACTCTATAGTGATCGAAGTTCTAAGAGCCATGGGCTTGGATGGCAGAGACGTTTGCATAATTGCAAACCTCTATTGGAATCAAACAAAATCAAATAAATCAAAATCAGTTTTAGTAGACGGTTTGGAATCACAGGCTTTTAATAACAGGATTACAGCAGGGATGTCACTTGCCACCCTTGCTTTTCAACGTTTATGAACAATTTGTGAACTATGCAATACTTTTATAGAATACTTCTTCTAAAAGTGATAACATCGCCTTTATAAGGTGGCAGTACATATTATTAAGCGAGCTATGATATAAGAAGAGAAAGATCTAATTTAATATGAAACGTAACACAACCATCTATGCAGATGACATTGACATTTCTGACCTTTCTGAAAATTTTCAGATCAGAGATTTATACCACTTGGATGTTGCCACTTAATATGGAAAAAGTCAGTCTTTGATTCTTATCTCTCTGACATCTTCCATCACTACATCTCTCCATTTATATCTTCCTCTCTTTTTTGCCCTCAAGTACTCTTTAAGCAATATTATTGACTAGTTTATTACCTTGCATTCTTTCTAGATATCTGAGCCATTCTAGTGTACGTTTTTTCACCATTTTTGATATTGTAGGGTTAGCATACAAATGGTACAATTCTGCATTAGTTCGACTCCATTCTCCTTCTAGTACTTTTCTACCAAATATTCTGCGAAGTATCTTTCTTTTCTATGCTTTCAATCTGTTTTGTATGGTTTTGTTCATAGTCTATGTCTCGGCAGCATATAGCATTGTGGGTCTAATTGTAGTTTTGTATACTCTTATTTGTGTATTACGAGATATATCTTTGGCTCTAATTATTTTGCCCATGGCTCCAGGACATCTGTTGCTCTTGGTCAGTCTCAGGTTAACTTCAGTTTCTTCCTTACATGTCTGATCAATAAGAGTACCTACGTATATATATTTTTCCACCTTTTCGAATTCTACAACTGATCCATCCTCCACCTCCTATGTACTTCGATTTAACTTTCAATCCCATTTTAGAGCTTTCCCGAGTCAGTGTTTTTGCTATATTTGCCACTTCTTTTTCCATTTCTTGCAATGAGAACCAAATCATCAGCGTATGCTAAGCATTGGTGCTCATAGTATAACATAGTGCCGGATCTATTTATCCCACTAACCCTTACAATTTTTTCTAGAACTACATTAAATAGCAATGTAGGCAACGGGTCTTCTTAGCGAACACCTTTTTTCACTTGGAATTCTTCTGATACTGTATCGTTGCATTTCACAGTACAAATGGTTTGTCTAATTGTCATTTTTACCAATCTTACTAGTTTTTCTGGCACTTGAAATTCTTTTAGCGTTTCTATTAATTTGTTTCTGTCAATTGTATCATAGGAGGCTTTGTAATAATTGAAAAGTACTTGTGCTGAAATTTTGTATTCAGAGCAATTGATCAGGATTTGTTTTAGCATAAAAGTTTGATCGGTTGGTGACCTTACTTTGCGAAATCCTTTCTGGTATTCTCCTAGATTCTTTTCTAGATATATTTTAATCGTTTTTAATTAGTATGGCGATCACTTTACAAATTATTTCTAATAAGCATAGGCCTCTATAGTTTGCACATTCAGTTCTACCTCCCTTTTTGTGTATAGGAATTATAATCGACTTATGCCATTCTTGAGGCATTTCTTCGGCATCCCACAGTATTAGCTCACTAAGTTGATTGATTTTTCTTATCTTTTATTATTTCTTTAATTTCCTCTCTTGTGGGCTTTGGTATTTCTTCTATTACTATTTGAGGTTTAGAAATATTATAATTTTCTTCAGTAGCCAGTCCGTCATTTAGCATCTCTTCGAAATATTCTTTCTACCTTTCACATATTTGGCCTTCGTCCACTATAAACTTTCCTTGCTTAGCTTTTAGATTCATCGTTCTTCCCTGACACTCAGCTTTAATTTATTTTACCTCTTTGAAAATTTTTTTATTTCATTTTTCTTGTAATTTTCTTCAATATGCTTTACTTTATCATGCATATACTTTCGTTTCCGCTTCCTTAGGATTTTCTTTACTTTTTTCGTTGTTCGGCATACCTTTCTAGGTCGTCTTGTTTTTGCGATCTTAAACTTTTTAATCTCAAATCTGATCTATTTTTAATTCTGTTCTACATTCGTCATCGAACCAGTGGTTTTTTTTAATCTATTTGTTCTTCGTATGTTCTTTGACGTTGCTTCCTTTATAGTGTTTGTCATTTTTAAGAACTTTTGTTGTATGTTACTCACAGTAGTACTATCTTGTTTGGCGTAGGTTTCTTGTATATCCTTTGATAATCCTACACTACTTAAAATTTTCGCAGTTTTTCCAAATTAAATTTACGTTGCATTTCTTTTTCCGTTTATGCTTTTTATTTATTGCTTCTCTTATTAATTCTAACCAAAAAATGATCTGAGTACGTCAGCCCCTCTACAGATTTTCACATTTGTTATTAAATTGGCGCATTTCTCTTGTATTAAGATGTAGTCTATTTGATTAGTTTCATTTGATCCTTGAATTTTCCACGTTCCTTTATATATATTTTTTCTCCTGAAATGCGTACTCATTATTTTCATCCTGTTTTCAGTTGCGAATGTAATCAATATTTGGCCATTATCATTTGTATTCATATGTTTATTTTCACCCCTCATTATGTTTATATATATATATTATATATATATATATATATATATATATATATATATATATATATATATATATCTTCTCTTCAGACCTTTGCATTGGCGTCGCCTATAATAATTTTAATATCTTGTCTGAGCATTTCTTCAGACAATGAGTCTAATTCTTCGTAAAATTTTCTTTCACTTCTTCTCTCGTTTTTTCATATTCTTTTTTCCTTTAATTCTTATTGCATATATTCTGTCAGATTTTGCTACAAATCCTTTTACCTGCTCCACGTCTTCATCTACCAGAAAATCCACTTCACAGTTCCTATTATTACCTTCACATGTATAAAACGTGCATGGGCTAATCTTTTCAATGTTGTTTACAGTCAAATGTGTTTTCTGTAGTGCATTAAGGTTTGTATACTTGTAATAAATTTGATGACAGTATTAAGGACGGTGCAGCTAATATCATATTTTACTTCTATCTCTTTCAAAGATCGTTGGAAAACTCTCAAAGATACAATTCCGAATGATGATGTAAACGACAGATAGCAGTAGAGGGTTCTCTAATAACAGATAAAAAAGGAGAAATTGAAATTATATTATATGGAGAAAAAAATATAAGTTAAACGACGTGAGGCTAAAAAAAACTATAAAGTACATATTTCTCTATCAAAGGAAACAAGGAAAACCTGGACAGTAGAAATACAGTTAGATATATTGATAATAGGATATAAAACTTACTCATACGTTAACTGTATTATTTGTATAGTACCTATATCACATATTTAAAATGTTAGAAAAATCATCCCTTTCCTTTATTTATTCTCTCTCAAAATTCATACCTTAATTTTAGAATTCATTAAAAAGTCTTCAAGAAGAAATAAAGTCTAAAGACGAACAAATTATGAAGTACCAAACTTTGCTGAAGAATGATAGGGATAAACACAGCCTAGCAGCAGCGAGGTTGCAAGAAGAGCTACAAAATTTGCAAAAACAATTAATGGAAGAAACCCAAAAGACCAAAAGGTAAGTAATGGTTTTATAATAACCTAGTCTCTATTGGAATGTATTTTAATAATGATTAATTTTTATTTATTATATTTTATTATGTAAAATGTATTTATTTGATTTTGTAAAATCGATAATAGCATTAAACCGAAATACAATATATTATGTATTTAAACAAACCAATCAAATCCAACCTAGTATAGCCTTATCTTATGTAATATTTGGTCTAATAGCTGTTATTTAAACGCTATCATATTTTCAGTTTGGAGGAGATTTGTGCCAAAAATAGACCAAATAGAGCAGCTTTGGAGCAATATGTAAGTCAAGTACACGCATTAGAAAAGCACGCTTCTGAGCTACATACAAAATTATCAACTTTAGAGGTGCAGCTACAGTCTAGTCGACAAGAATCGATAAGATGGAGAACTATGGCCAACGATAGATTAACTGCTATGGAAGACCTACGAAAAGAGTAAGATTAAGTTTATTTATTTTTAGACAGGTACTTCACTCTATTTTAGAGATGGTGCAGTGACACTTTATAGTATATGCATACTATACACAATTTATGATATCTAATCTAATGTGCCTGTCGAGCAGCTTTTCGTGTCTTCAATACACATGGCATCATATATAATTTTTTGTACAGAAAGTCTCTGTGTGTCAAAAGAAGACATTTACTTCTTTTGACACATGCTAGTTTTCCCTAAAACTATAAGTTATTCCCTCCAGTTCAATTTGCCGCTATGTGGTATTAGTTTTGTCCTAGATTCAGGAATAAGTGCATCCCGAAAAATGCTTTTAAAGTCGGTTCGCTATTCCCAGTCCGAACTGTCTAGTGAATTTAGTAATTTTTTTTTTTGCGAAGTTGGTTACTTTTGACAGACTAAAAGTGGCTGGAAATTACTATCCAACCAAGCACACGTACTCATAGCCAATATTAATAGTAAACAAACTAAATAGTAAGTAAAATAGTACTTTGCGTATTACCGACAATCGATATTTCTTTATCTGCACCATATATTAAATAATTATGTTAAATTATAACAACTAAAATATATTTTTAAAATATATACTACCCAAAATTTGATGGGTTTAGTATACACTTCCACTATTTAGAATAATTCTTCTTTTTTCAAAGAAAGAAGTCTGCAATAGTAGTATACTTGAGCTATTAATATTGAGAAGTAGGAATTGTTGTGTTGTAGGTTTCCGACAATGAATCTGTCAAAATATGCCCGAGCTGAGCGAATGTAGTATAGGATCTCTTCACCATTCTAAGCGTATTCCCTGACTCCTTTTGGAGCAAGGGACTATTTATCCGAGGATCTTTTAAAAGAACTTTATGAAACCTTGACATTTCTGCAGTCTGTTTCATCTCCTCGCAATGCCATATACTATATTAATTCCCACTGACTTTTATAATTTCACCAGGGCACTTTTCTGTTGGAATTACCCACTATTCTTGTATAACTGTCTTCGAACGACAACATTATAACCAATTAAAATTGTTTTTTAGCTAGGTCTAGGTTCAGTGTATGCCTTATGGTCCTTTAATCCCAAAACAATAATCAAGGTGAGATTATTATATGTTTTCCAGTTTGATTTACAGGTGTTACGATAAGTTTTCTTGATATGCTTATTAACTGCTATTTTAAAACATATGTTTCAATGGTCTGAATAAAACAACTCGTCTGACCCATGCCATTTTTAACATTTTTAGTCACGTGTGTCATGGCCATTATTATATTAATTATCTTCTTTCGTTGTGGAGCTACGAATACTGTTTTGTTTTCTACGGTTAGTATATCTAAGCCATGTTCCATATAAAACTGTGATAATGACGCACGTCTTACTGATAGATATACCCTATTGAAGGTATGCTGATTCAAGAATTGTCTCCTTTAGACTTCCCCTCTCTGTACCGTCATTACATTCCTAGAACAGAAATTAATAAACAACAGTGTTTTAATATATTGTTTGACTGCCATACAGGTCTACACAGGTCTTTCAAAATTTGGGCTATGTATAAGTCCCCCTCTAATGTTAGATACCTACAGAACTTTTTAGATCAGATTAATAATTAAAGAATCAAATCTGAACAATACCAAATCAATTCATATTGATTTGACTAATATAAAAGGGACAATATATTCCAGTCAGAATATATAAGGTCCAGGTTCTACACAATAATACTGCATAAATATTTGGGTATCAGTTTTGATGCAGCCCTCAGGTGAAAAGCACATGGTAAAACAAACTGGTTCCTTGGGTGTGACTCCAATGATCCACTCATAACAAGTTGTTGATCTACAATCAAATCATCTTGTTTGGAGTTATGGAATACAACTATAGGATTGTACCAGCGTAAGAAAGTAGCATATAGATAATCCGTTTCCAGAACAAGGTACTAGAGACCTACAAGAATATCGTTGATACCCTTTGGTACATTTAAAGACCTGTTGTCGTTGATGCTTTTTGGTACGTTCAACGACCTGGGGTATTTAAGACAATTAAATAATTTTCAGAACCACAAGGATATTCTCCATCATCACGAAAATATCGAGACCCTTCAGATACTTGAAAACAAGAACCAAACCAGACGACCCAATAGCATTAAACTATACGGGTTAGTGCCGTGAAGTGATGTTATAAAAGCAAAGCATAGTGCAGCAGTGTATACGTGAGTCTTAGTGTAACTAAAGAAATACTACTGAGTAAAACTAATTTAGAAAAGGCTAGTTAGTTTAGGTTAGGAAGTGGTTATCATTAATATGCCAGTGAACACAGTAATGTTATTCCGAAATGAGCAAAAATATAAGTTTGACTTGGCGATTGGTTCTTTCTACATTTTGCCTCTTCTATCGTTTTCTGGTGTTCCCTTAGAAAGTATTTTACGTCTATATAACTTGATATTATGATTTATTGATAATTTATTTCTTGGTTAATATTTTGATACCTACATTTTTATTCATCGAATCTGTATTGCTATTGAAAATCCACGCTCTCAGACCGCCGTAGAACTTTCTCGGTGTCGTCAGAACACCTTGGAATTATCTAAACAGCGGTGGCTTCTTCGAACATGCTACGCGAAGATTCGATCAGGGGCGTAGCAAGGGCTTGGTGTAACAATATACTAAAGCATTGCTTGTTTCTTGAAATACTGTATTAGAGTACTTATATATGATGTTTTTTTATTTTATGTTTACCTTTTTTAACGAAGTATTAATTTTTCAGTTTAGATAAACAGCATCAAACAGAAATGGTACAATATAAGTCTGATATCGAAAAAATGAGGGATCTCGGGAACGACGAGATAAATACTTTAAGACAATTAATACTAAGGCAAAAAGGAGAACTAACTGGAAGACTAGATATGGATATTCAACGATTGATTAGAGAAAAAGATGATAAAATACATGAAATGATTGTCAAGCTCCGACAAGTAAAGGTAACAGTGTTATATTCATACGAAATAATACATTTTCTTTAAAAGAAACTATTTGATTATATAGTTAATAACTTTTAACTTCATTTTATACTATCCATATTTTTGCTAGTAGTGACATATACTGAATATCCATATCTTTTCTAGTAATGACATAGACTCAATAGAGCTTTATAGAATATACGAAGAATGTTGCGTTTCGATTTAATTTGAGTCTCTTACCACTCCCTGACACGTGTTTCTGGGTCTACCCGTCATCAGAAGGAGTTTGTAAGAACACTCAAACCAAATCAAAACGCACTGATTACTCTGGCAATTACAGGAAAATAACTACCAGAGTATGCAACTAGAGACCTCTAGTGAGGCAAGATGAAGATACATCGATAGCAATTAAAGTAAACTGTGTACCCAAGCTTAAACAAGCCATTCAGAGCGGTACTGAGAATAAAAATATTCCACTACGTACCAACAATTTACCCATATAAATTACCATCAATTTTTGTACTCATTGCGTCGAGTAGGGACGATAAATATACGAAGAATGTTGCGTTTCGATTTAATTTGAGTCTCTTACCACTCCCTGACACGTGTTTCTGGGTCTACCCGTCATCAGAAGGAGTTTGTAAGAACACTCAAACCAAATCAAAACGCACCGATTACTCTGGCAATTACAGGAAAATAACTACCAGAGTATGCAACTAGAGACCTCGAGACCTCTAGTGAGGCAAGATGAAGATACATCGATAGCAATTAAAGTAAACTGTGTACCCAAGCTTAAACAAGCCATTCAGAGCGGTACTGAGAATAAAAATATTCCACTACGTACCAACAATTTACCCATATAAATTACCATCAATTTTTGTACTCATTGCGTCGAGTAGGGACGATAAATATACGAAGAATGTTGCGTTTCGATTTAATTTGAGTCTCTTACCACTCCCTGACACGTGTTTCTGGGTCTACCCGTCATCAGAAGGAGTTTGTAAGAACACTCAAACCAAATCAAAACGCACCGATTACTCTGGCAATTACAGGAAAATAACTACCAGAGTATGCAACTAGAGACCTCTAGTGAGGCAAGATGAAGATACATCGATAGCAATTAAAGTAAACTGTGTACCCAAGCTTAAACAAGCCATTCAGAGCGGTACTGAGAATAAAAATATTCCACTACGTACCAACAATTTACCCATATAAATTACCATCAATTTTTGTACTCATTGCGTCGAGTAGGGACGATAAATATACGAAGAATGTTGCGTTTCGATTTAATTTGAGTCTCTTACCACTCCCTGACACGTGTTTCTGGGTCTACCCGTCATCAGAAGGAGTTTGTAAGAACACTCAAACCAAATCAAAACGCACCGATTACTCTGGCAATTACAGGAAAATAACTACCAGAGTATGCAACTAGAGACCTCTAGTGAGGCAAGATGAAGATACATCGATAGCAATTAAAGTAAACTGTGTACCCAAGCTTAAACAAGCCATTCAGAGCGGTACTGAGAATAAAAATATTCCACTACGTACCAACGTTTTGATTTGGTTTGAGTGTTCTTATAAACTCCTTCTGATGACGGGTAGACCCAGAAACACGTGTCAGGGAGTGGTAAGAGACTCAAATTAAATCGAAACGCAACATTCTTCGTATATTTATCGTCCCTACTCGACGCAATGAGTACAAAAATTGATGGTAATTTATATGGGTAAATTGTTGGTACGTAGTGGAATATTTTTATTCTCAGTACCGCTCTGAATGGCTTGTTTAAGCTTGGGTACACAGTTTACTTTAATTGCTATCGATGTATCTTCATCTTGCCTCACTAGAGGTCTCTAGTTGCATACTCTGGTAGTTATTTTCCTGTAATTGCCAGAGTAATCGGTGCGTTTTGATTTGGTTTGAGTGTTCTTACAAACTCCTTCTGATGACGGGTAGACCCAGAAACACGTGTCAGGGAGTGGTAAGAGACTCAAATTAAATCGAAACGCAACATTCTTCGTATATTTATCGTCCCTACTCGACGCAATGAGTACAAAAATTGATGGTAATTTATATGGGTAAATTGTTGGTACGTAGTGGAATATTTTTATTCTCAGTACCGCTCTGAATGGCTTGTTTAAGCTTGGGTACACAGTTTACTTTAATTGCTATCGATGTATCTTTATAGAATAATTCGGCGAACCACAGGTCTTTGTCTATGAGAGCGTCCAATTAGTTACCAACTAGCCATATATCCAGCACCTTTGTTTTTAATATTATTTCGTGTTTTTGTTTTGTGATCCTCACTTCAAATGTCAAAAATATACAAAATTAGACACGAGCGTTAGGAGGCGGCGGCGACTTGTCAAACGTGCCAAGTGTGTAGATATACACATGCAATCGCAGGCTACAACAAAGGAACTACGAAAAAGGTGAATCTCCACAATATGGGTAACGTACTACCTTCACCTAAAGGCAGACTGGTAGGGGCATTGGTTCTGCCCAGAATAGAATAGTTATCGCATCGATACCAAAGTTTTACCTTAAATTGCTGGCCTTTTCCTGAATGGTAGGTATTTCGGTAGCACTCCCCACAGGTTTATGTAGAGTTTGATCTTGTAAACATCAATTCTTGTTGTCAAGGCCTTGTTAACTGATTATGGGGGTTGGTGAGTTCTTGAGTTACACTAGCCTTCCTATCCCCTGCTACGCAATAACTTCTTGTCTGGTCTGCTACTATACTAGAAGATCGCGGGTTGAAACCAGCCAACTTCTTACCGAGGGTTAGCATTTGATGCAACTGAATATACGAAACGACATAACTTAGCAGCAAAGATCATTCGTCAAGAGATATCTAACAAAGTGGGACGTCTTTAAACGAACCATCTTTCATGGATAAGTTCGTCAGAGTATGCTTGAAATTAACAATTACAAGCTATACTGGGACTGCACTGTGCTCACAGATCAACCAGTGGCACATAATAGACTAGATCATATACTAGTTGATAAATTAACTAAACAATCAATACTAAATAATGTGTTGATATCTACATATATCACGCGAGTCTTCTACAGCTGGCGCTGCTTCTCGCATGCTAATTTCCAGCGTTTTCTGTCGAAGCAATCTTCAGTTGTAAGATCTCTGGCGGTCATTGCATCGTCGACATCGTCTCTCCAGGATTGTCTTGGTCTACCTCGTTTTCTTCTAGTTGGCGGAGTCCATTCTTCTATTTTTTTGGCCATCTATTTTCCAGCATTCTCTGAAGGTGTCCATACCAGTTAAGTCTTTTGGCTTCGATTGGGTCTATTATGTCTAGATCGATTTCCATTTCTCTCCGAATATCTTCGTTTCTCACCCTATCAAGTCTAGTGAGCTGGCAACATCGTCTCCAGTAGTTCATTTTCATGACCTTAATTTTTGATTTGTTTCTTTGGTTTATTTCCCAGATTTCGGCACCGTACAGTCCAATACTTTCTATTATTGTTTTATAAATTCTTTTTTTATTTTCTTTTGCTATTTTTTTGTTCCATAATAGTCCGTGTAGCTGTCTGGTGGCTCATCTTGCTTGGCCAATCCTGGAATGTATTTCTTCGCTACTTTCTGCTTTTGATGTTATTTGGACTCCCAAGTATTTAAAATTGTCTGTTGGTTTTATAGTTCCCATTTCGATTTGTAGGCTTTCTGGTTTCTCTCCTACAACAAAGTACTCAGTTTTTTGTATATTAATTGTGAGACCCCATTTGGTGTACTCATCTTTCAGTTTTCTAAGCATGAATCCTACGTCACTTTCGTCTTCAGCTAGAATGGCTTGGTCGTCAGCGAAGTGTATTGTGTGCAATCTATCATGTACAATGTGTTGATATCTAACAGCAATAATTTGCGTGTTAAATATAACCAAAAGACTGGCAAGTACAGAAATCTGGAAATACAAATAAGGAGGCAATGGAAAAAATAGCTATTAGTCTCTCTATTACTGGTGTTATTACAAAAAACCTCCTACGAAAAACATAAAACCGCTGAGTCTGATTGAACATCTTTATAAGATTATCCACAAAGCTGTACGACTAGCTGCGTATGGAGATTTTTGGGAGATACTTTAGCAAACCTGCGGCTTGATAACACGGAAAACGTCCCACTAGAGCTCAATAATTTTGCTCACTCGATTAGCGTAGCTAGATGTGTGAGTTTTTTCCTTAGAGGGAATTTGAGCTGTGTGGCTTAAATCTGGATCACTATGTCAACTTTTGGCAAGCGATGGTTTTATATTTTTCTATTTTCCAGAAGTAGAGTACTCAAATTCAAATTCTCCTTTCTTTTCCAGGTATTTACCCCGTCTTCCCATATAATAAGTAGTAGAATCTTGCTTATATGTAACATAGCTATTGGTCTGCATTCGCTAGTGTCTGTAGATGAGCCTTTCTTGTGGAATAGTATATACATTGACTCATACCGTAATTTGGCCATATAGTATGTTGTCAAAGCATATTACGCAGCTATTGAAGGTTTCATCCCTATTTGACTACAATCTGGAATATGATTTCTCGTTTGATCAATATGTAAAAGTGTTTTGCAGTGTTGTCTCCCAAATTTTAGTAATATTGTTTGGATCTGTTATTATTTCTCCGTCGTTAATTATACTTATGTGTTTGTGGCTTGAAATTTCTAGAAATTTCTAGAAATTTCGTGGTCTATTGTTGTTTGCATGCTTATGTTCTTCTTTGTGTATAATTTTCCTATGTGTTTATTTCCGTTATCCAGTGTTTACTGATTTTTATTAGTTTTGTACTTTCTTTACACCATA
Organism: Diabrotica balteata; assembly: GCA_918026665.1. Lineage (NCBI taxonomy): Eukaryota > Metazoa > Arthropoda > Insecta > Coleoptera > Chrysomelidae > Diabrotica > Diabrotica balteata. Next base: position 160,585,282 of record OU898277.1, read on the forward strand.
TAATTATATCCCAGGTGAAGTATAAATCAGTTAAAATTGAAGATGGACTAGTGACTTGTAGTCTTTGTTAAAAAACTGAAGAATTGGATTTTGGAAACCTCTGGTTTGGTTAAAGAGAATTTAAAATACAAATACACTTACTTATCGAAATATTAAAAATATAATTTTTTTATTCTTTTTGCGCAGACGTTAAAGAAATCCGAACCTCTAGAATCGGAATCGACTACAAAGTTTACCGAGATGGAATCTGCCAAAGATTTACTTACCAAAGAACACGATTTGCTGAAAAGACGATACGAACAGTTGCTGATAAAAGAAAAGAATGCTCGAGACGAGATAAGAGAGTTAAAAACTCAACTGTTAAAAAAGTAAGATTGCATGCACAAAATTATTAATGGGTACTGCACCATAATTAGGTAACTTTTTAGATTTTTAGCATTATAGCATATTTAGCAATGTTAGCATAGGTTTTAATAAAAAATCAAGTATCAAAAGATAAAAATAAAAATAACATTAAATGCCAAGTACTGAAATACTTGGTGTCTGAAAAAAATTTCATTAACCATAGAAATAATTTAAATTCTCTATTAAAAACTCATTAAAAAGGTATTAATAAATATAAAAGGATGTATAAAAAAATATCAATGTCATTTCACATAAAATAAAAAAACAATAGGAAACTTAAATGCAATAATATAAATATTTCTTCATCTCACCAAAAAAGGTGAGATTCTATAAATTAACAAAAATAAGTAATTGAAAAAACCATAAGCTCCAGGCATAGCTGCTTTTATTTATTTAATTAATTTGTCAATTGAACAGAATCATTTTTAGCAACAATTTCAACAGGCTTATCCTTTATAAAAACCTTTATATAGAAGTGATGAAAACAATTGAATATACGAGCTCTACGAAAATGTGTGAAAGTGTGTGTTAAAAGTCTTTACATATCATCAACAATCAATTACTCTTTCCTTTACAATTAATAACGAAAAGCACGGCTTCGATATCATGTTTGCCGCCGATATACAAATACCAGTAAAAAGGTTTCTTTGTTTTTACGACCATAACTGTCATGAAATATTTCTTCGTATTTAAAAAACCAATTTAAAAAGTGTATTTTTCCATCTAGATTCTAGACACCTTACTTGTAGAATCGTTATTTTTCTACTTACCTTTGCAAAAGGCAACTGTAATGTTAAACTGGAAGTGTGTCATTAGTTTTTTATTTTTCTGAATTCTTATTTAAATGGCAATAAATATTTCAGTTAGTTGTTTTATTTCTGCATTTTTTACTAAATATATAGCATAAAAACGGTTTATTTTTACAAGCCCAAACTGCACAAATCAGCAATCTCCTTAACACTTATTACAATTTAGCGGAGTAATTACTAAATAAATAGACCCCAACGATCTATGCACTTGGTGAAAATTTTCTATCTCACTCCTACATAAATCAAAAGGAGTTCAGAAACAATTATTTTAACCAACTCTTATTCAAATCAAATTACAATTTTTTTACATGTGGTTAACAAATTTTGCATCACATATGGGTGTACAACTTAAACCGAGCCAGAGTACTAAATATTTTAAGGGAGGGACGAAAACAATTGAAGGATACAGGGGAAAAAGGAGGAATGTCACTTTTGTTTAATTTTTCAGGAGAGCATTTTCAAACTTATAAGACTAATATTAAGAATATATTTTGTTATATATGCTATTTTTTTTAAATACATACGTTTGGTATGTTTACACTATGGTTTAAAAATTTTCATGTAATTTGGATAGCGGTAGAACACCACATTGTAAGAAATACACTTTCCCTGATTAACAAGGGGGAATGTCTCTTGTTTTAATTTGTTTTAATGCATAGTGAATTTAATTTAAGGGAAGCAACAAAAATTAAAGGATAATACAATTTGGCTTAGTCTATATATCATAATATAATAATTGCGTATAATCTAACTTGTCCTTATTCAACATGTTGTAGTGCTTTGAAATACTCTTCCGCATTCTTTGTGCCAAATCTGGACAGGTGCACAACGTCATCAAACTTTGCGTTCGAAATAGGAATCAAACCTACAAACAGAATACTTAGTTCCCAATACTACTACATTAATTTATTACTATTTCATACCTTCATAAAGATTGTCTGGTATTTCAAACTCATTGTCTTGCAAGTTATTGTTCTGAAAATATTTTCTTGTGGCATTTTAACGTAATTACTAGTTAAATGGGAATAAGCCACAGCAAGAATTTCTTAAACAATTAAACACAAAAATAAAGGATATAAACTCTGACCTACAACCAGAAATAAGTAAAACAGAAATCAAGAAAGCAATTCAAGAATTAAAAAACCATAAGTCACCTGGAAAAGATGGAATAACTGGGAAATACCCGATAGCTGGAACGATGCGGAGACACTATTAATGTTCAAAAAGGTGACCGAAAGAACTTAAAAAACTACAGACCTATAACATTACTAAGTGTTGTATTTAAACTACTAATAAAAATCATGACAAATCGACTAACAACTAAGCTTGACGAATACCAAGAAAGAGAACAAGCGGGATTCAGAAAGGGTTTTAGTACTAGCGACCATCTGCTAACAGTAAAAATACTGATTGAAAAGTCGAACGAGTATCAAATCCCATTATACATGGCATTCATAGACTTCCGAAAGGCGTTTGACAGCATAGAACATTGGGCCATCAAAAACTCATTACAGAACGGCAGAATTGATTACAGGTACACGGACCTAATAACAAACATATATAAAAATGCGAGTACCACAATAAAATTGACGAACGAACACGCTACAGAACCAATAAAATTCGAAAAAGGAATCAGGCAGGGAGACACAATATCACCAAAATTGTTCAATCGGGCTATGGAAGATATATTTAAAAAATTAGAATGGGATACATACGGAATAAGAATAAATGGAGAGCTCTTGAACCACTTGAAATATGCAGACGATATAGTCCTGATAACAGATAAGAAGGAAGAGTTACAGAAGATGGTTGAGGAATTAGATAGAAAAGCGACAGAGGTAGGTCTTGAGATGAACTATAGTAAAACCAAGACTATGACAAACCAAGAAGACCAATTAGAAATAGTAGTCAAACAGAATAAATTAGAGCAGGTGGCAGAATACATATACCTAGGACAGATAATAAAGCTGAACAGGGACAATCAAACAGAAGAAATAAAAAGAAGAACTAGACTAGCATGGGCCTCATTTGGTAAACTATCATATATTCTAAAAAATAAAAAGTTCCCTCAATATATGCGAACGAATGTATTCAATCAGTGCATTTTACCAGTTATCACATATGGTTCACAAACATCGACTTTTACAAAGGAGAACATCGACAGGATATCCAGAACATAAAGAGCAATGGAAAGACAGATGCTGGGTATCGGTCTTAAAGACAGGAAAAGAAACTCATAGATCAGATAAAAAACAAAGGTGAACGATGTATCAAGACAGGTTGCAAAAATTAAATGGAACTTCGCCGGTCACACTCTCCGGCATAAAGATGAAAGATGGAATAAGCGAATTCTACACTGGAGACCATGGGAAAAGAAAAGAAAAATAGGAAGACCACATATGAGATGGACTGACGACCTTAAGAGAACGGCAGGAAAGGACTGGATGCAGATCGCCCAAAATAGAGACTAATGGAGATTAACAGGGGACGATAATGCCCAAGAGTGGGCAATTAAGGCTGATTAGATAGATAGAGAAGCCACAAATAAAGGTTAAAGTGCGTTCCACTTCGGAAATCGTTTTCAAAATACAAACATTAGTAAATTAAACAAATTTTGTTTAATATACTGTTGTATTTTGAGAACGATTTCTGCAGTGGAAATTGAAACGTCAATAAACTTAAGTTATCCTTTAATTGTGGCTTATTCCCATTTAAATAGTAATTTCTTGCAAGCTAGTTAGAGTGCTCTGATATTGGACGGCGGTTACAATTACTGCAGACTCAAAATGACCATTATATGAATTTCTGTAATAAATAAAACGAGGGTGCGATTTTACAACCTTGGCTTCTCGGAGAGGTCTAGTTTTAAAGGGACACTTATTGGTGTAAGTTTTGTTCAGGTGGTTTGACCATTTCATAAATAGCAGCTGATCCACCTCTATTACATTAAAATGAGAAGGTTTTACTCTGGCTTGAAGAAAAATGTCCATCCATTCATTTGGCTGCTCTACTTTAGCTTTTTGATTGATTAGGCCCATATTCATAGCTGTTTTAGGATAGGAATGGCCTCTTATAGGAAAACATATTTTTATTTCATCAAATGTTTTTTCATTGTGCACAAGTTATGGAGAAATATTAAAACAATATAATTCTTGTTTTGTCCTCCTCATGAATCACAGACCATGTAAATACGTCTGACATTTATATCAAGATGATTGTATACGAAATAATGCAACATTGAGTACACATCATCAGTACGTTTTTTACTGTTTCAGGATAAGTATAAATGTACTGGCTCCGATTGATAAAGTTTGGACATTAAAACTATACAAAAAAAGTTGGCGACTGTAGTAGACGTCATTTGCAGAAATGTTATGTGTTGGTAGGTTTTTCTGGAAATCAATACAAATTGATTCTTCATTGCTGCTTTTCCTGCTTCTTTTTGTAGCTTCTCGTTTCCTCTTGTAAAATGTGCTCAATTTATGGAGTATATTTTTATTTTCTAAGCGTCTTATTTCATTCTCCAGCCTAAGAGCACCATCATTATCTCCTGAAATATCGTTACTCTTTTCATCTTCTAGGTTCTTTTACATGGAATGTATTGCATGTGTCTTTCCTGGGATATCCAAATGACAAATTAAATTCGGTTGAGAAAATTGTTCTGTAAGTTTCGTAAGACACTTTTAAATTTGGATATTTTCAACATACATTTTGTGCATTTTATTAATAGATAGTTTCACTGGTAAGTATATTTTGGCAGATTCTGCCAAGTTGTAATGATCTTTTCTGCGTTTAAACGAAATAATGTGGTTCGTTTGTGCTTCTCTTTGTTCTTTGGAGAGTTTCCTATTTCTTGAAGAATACTTTCCTCTTTGATCTCTTGGAAACACGCTACATTCTTTAAGATTTTTGAAGGACCTCCAACTTTTTCTTGGTTATATCTTGGGTGTCATAAAAGTTTTAAAGCAAACTTGAACTTCTTTTATTGTATTCTTATCATTTATAAACCTAACTCTATAATTATATACGGCATCTTTAAACTAAGCGTTCTCTTTCATTTGGCGTGAACGTCGGATTTGAATTTGTTGTGTGGTAAACCACATAAATATGAGTTTTGTTCATCAACAGAACACATTAAATTAAAAAGCTTCAAAATACTGTTTCTACAGCCTCCAGAAACATTTTGTTTCTAAAAAAATCTAAGTTTTTTACTTTCATCAGTCATGCGGCCAAATGAATTTCTTTTCTTACTTAACTTTACATTTGCTGAACTACTTACATCCATATCACTTATTTCTTCATCACTTGGCATAGTAAATGAGTTTGTATCAGTAACTTGAAGAAACCAACCACAAATATTACATCTCAAAGCGACACACGAAAACAATGAGTAACAATATAAGCATCTTAACTTGCTTCTGCGTGATTCACAACTGACATTCCCCCTTCTTAACCGGTAACATCCTGAAATTCCCCATTCTTCTCCCATAGGTATTTTATTATTCATGTTATCTCATGACAACCCAATTTTAACCAGTGTTATTTACGTACAGCGAAGTACAGAATATAACCTATCTAATGAATTATTCATTATTGTCTTCTCTTATTGAAGAGATTATTGGAGTGAAGACCAAGAGCCGACAAGCGAAGTCGAGGCAGACCACCCACCCGATGGACCGACGACCTGAAGAGAGTAGAAACAAACTGGATTGCAGCAGCTAGAGATAGAGAGAACTGGAGACGTTTGGAGGAGGCCTATATCCAACAATGGATGTGAAAATTCGGCTGGATGATGATGAATGAATTATTAAAACAAAAGTGTAAATTTTTGACACTCCTCCTTTTTTCCCTGTATTTACGCGTTTTTGGAACACTGTAGATACCGGAATATAGTATAGGCCTCTCATTTATTGGAGTTGCTTATATGTATTATTAATGAAATATTCATTAGCTAATAATTATTCTTTTTCAAGACCCATAAGTGCTCGAAGCGATAAATCCGATAAATCTATTAAAGACCAACTCCAGAAAAAAGTTTTTACACTAGAAAATGAAATTATAGATCTCAAACAGAATCTCAGCGAACAAATTGCCATCAACGAAGCTCACAGAGTACAAGCCAATGAAGATTTCGAAAAATGGAAGAAAATGAAATATTTTCAACAAACAGCCGAGAAGTTGAAAAACAAATTAAAGGAAAGGGACAATGAGTTTGAAAAGTTACAGCAGACTAATACAGGTAAGATTTTTTACTCCAATTAGACTCTCCACAAACAAATTTCTATACTTTTAAATTGTTAAGTTTTAAAGTCCTTTACTTTATTAGAAGTAAGTCATGTTAAAGTATATTTCTGATAATATAGTTATTCCAATATACTACTAATATGGTTATCTAAAAATTACATCAGGATTTTGAAACTCTTTTTCTTGTGAAATTTCTATTTTATCTATTATATTTAATGATACTATATTGCAATTTTAATTGGAAAGACGTTATATTTGACGCTATGACTCCTACCTCGGTAATAGTTCCCAAAATACAAATACCATCTTTCCGTGTCCGGCTCTGTTCTTTATATTGGATACTGCCGATGTGTCTCCACTTGGATGGCATTATCATTAGCTGTCATTAGGTGAAGATGAGTGCATGTCTAGGTCAAATTTGAGAAAACCAATAGTTGTTCGAGAATCTGTACTTCAGCGCAGTCGCACTTGTCATCTTCTGCATAGCACCATATTTTTAACCACTGTGACGTGCTAGTTCTAAGAGTATTTAGAGATCTTAATGTAGGTAATTGAGGACCTATAGCCATCGTTTCTTTTGGTGTTAAAACACCAGCAACCTACGAGATTTCAACCTTGATGGACGCCTTCGCTAGTCAAACATAGGATGACGTGACTCACTTTCTTGCGTCTTCTTCTAGACTTCACAAATCGCTTTTCTTTTGATTTTTGGAGAAGCAATTCCGATCAATGGGTATAAGTTATGGTACGTTCAGCGAACTTCCACTCATAGCGACAGATGGAATAAGATGATTATACACTAGATACCATAGTTAGAACCTAAAAAGAGGAAGGCTACAAATAAGATGGTCAGATGACTTGAAGAAACACGCAGGCCCGAAGTGGATACAAACTGCCTACAATAGAGAGACGTGGAAGAAGGAAGAGGATGCCTATATCCAAAATTGGATAGCAAGGGCTGTATAGATAGATAGATGGGTATAAGTTACGGACTGAAGCAGGTTTCAAGTATCCGGATATTATTCGGGCTGTATGGTTTATAGCGTGATCAATATATGGCAAGTGTAAGCGGAATGGTTCCAAACTAGAACTGAATATTCTGCTGCGGAAAAACACAAAGATATAACTGATTTTCTTAGCACACTTGGATGAACAATTTAACTTGTTCCAGTTAGCTTACGTATTAGTATTTCTTGATTTCTTGAAGACATTTTTGCCTTTGTGTCTTCGCAGTTACCTTTAAACGTAAGAGATTACTGTCATATTGAGAATACTGTCATAATTATAGAATGAAGGTTACAATGAAAGTACTTATCCCAAGAGAATGTTGTAGACCATAAAATGAATCTTATAATAATGTTTGCCTTCTTTTATACATTTCAAAAACAGGCAGAAAATTATATTCCCACTACGTTAGAAAAGTTGACTGACAGAAAGTAGGGGTACTGAATGAAGTTAGCACCGATGTCATAGGATGTTCCTATACGATGGAATTAGCTTTTCTGTCAACACAAAACAGAATATTTAGTCTACCGGACAGAAAGAGAGAGAGCCAATATTTATGCTACGGGACAGATAGAGAGAGAAAAGAAAGACAAAGGAGGTAAAGAAAAACAGAGGCCGTCAACTACTTTTTAAATTAAAAATAGTAAAAAATAAATTGGAGATAAAGAAATTAATAAAGAAATTAAAATAAAATAATTATTTAAATATAAATTAATAAAGATATGACGTTTATAACGTTACAAAATGTTTAATTTGTATTTTAAGAACAATTTCCGGGGTGTATATTTCCGACATAAATACTGATAATAAAAATGATAAGGACATAATGATGACCTAAACAAAGTAGTCCTTCATACATTTACAGTAGTTGGAATGACGACAGAAAAAGTGATACAGCTTAACTAAAGAAAGAAAGACCAACTGATAAAGTACAAAGGATGCGTATTCTAAATAAAAGGTTTTTAAAAAAATGTGTCCTCATTTTAATAAAAGGCTAAATATACATTATTAAGTATGAAATAACAAGAATGATGATAAGAGATCTCCATAAACAAACAGATTAACAATTATAGTATATATTTTCTCATAACATTTACTAACTCTTCGGTGACTATTGACTTTATTTTTCTCTCGAAAACTCATATTTTTATATTTGATTATCATTCGAACCTGATTTTTTTAGGATATAGAATGGCGATAGAACGTTTGGAACGGGAAAAACGAAATCTTGAAAATAGGGTCAAGACACTAAAAGCTTCTAACCTAAATATTAATTTAAATTCCGAATTAGAAACGTTAAGAACTGAAAATTTAAAATTGCTCAACGATGTAGACATATTAAAGCACAAACTAGAAATGCAACAACACCATGCGGGAGCTTTGGGAGCTACTATGTTGCAGGAAAAACTCGAAGGACAGGAAAGAAAGATTGCGATTTTAGAATTATCGGCCAAGGTAAGAATTTTTTAAGCATCTGTTAAAATAAAAAATTAACCTTTTTATATTATCCCCAGTATTTATTTATATTTTTAACCCAACATAATTATTTGTAGTAATTCTTTTGTGTAATAACTCCAGCGGTCTGGAGTTATTAAAAAAACTACTTACAAGGCGTCATCCTCAAAGAGCTCTAGCTCCATTGGGAAGCATTTTTTGACTATGTGAATTGGGTTAACTCGTCTTTTAATTCTCTGAGGAATCCGCGGTCTTCGTTTATTAGGAGAGCTTCTGGACACCTTATATAGATATACATATTAATTTGGAAAAATTTGATGGAATCACCTATCCCAGGAACGAGGATCCCAGGTCTCAAGGCAATATCGAATCTTCTTACAGCAATAAAGTGAGTTCCATGTTAGCTGTTTTAATTTGATACATGTTTACCTGGACGATCCTGATTGTGGTTATTGGACATATGAGTCCGCTAGCGGGATCGTTCATTTTCTCGTTTCCTTAATGTTTTTAATTTTGTATTTTAATTAATCACTTATTTCCACTTCTGGCTCACCTCTTTTTGTCCCGTGTTCATTTTATTCCTAAGAGTTGGGATGCAATGCTATCGGTGATACGCAATGTAGTGCGTCCAGTATCAGTAGTCTGGTAGTGCGTCCATACGGTACCAAGCTAGTAATGTCCCAGAATTGGGGAGTGCAGTAGTCGCAGAACACATCTCATCGTATGAGTCTGTCTGAAACTGGTGATTTGTCCACGGAGCATGGTGTATGTGTGTGCGTGTGTTTATGTTTGAATGAGTGTCTTGTCATGTTCAATCAACAAATCTACAGTGAACGATATAGCTGTAATTTCTATGTCATGTTCTCAGTTAATCCGCAGATATTTTTTTAATATAAGCTATTCACACCTTCCCTATGATCCTATAATAGTCTTAGGGCGTTCCCTACTAGTAATACAGTCTGTTCTACGTGGAGTAGTCGAGACCAGACTCAGATTAGATAGAAAGGCACGACAATGACATATTAGTAGATTAAACTTTACAAAGTCAATCGAAATCGATCCAATTAGAGATAAAATACAAACAGAAAACATAAAGAGTATAAAAAAGTACAAAAATTTAAACAAATAATGTCATTTAAAAACGGATTTTATTTTATTTTAATGACATTTTGTTTTTTTTTAATGTATATTTTAATATAAAAATATAAACATCAATAAAAATACCATATGAGGGTTTAAATCTAAAATTTATTATATTCGACGGATTATGTACATTTTATTTTTATGTTCAAACTAATAAATTCTTTCATATTTTATACACCTAATCTAGTTTTGAAATATATCACACATTATTTGTAATTTTCGTATTAGTGATTTTAGTTTGTTTTATAGTCTCTTGGTTTTAATTTTAACCATAATCCACCTATAGGTGTTAAAATAATTCCTTTTGTTTCCATTTTCAACGGTAATTTCGTCTTTTCACTAAGTTCAAAGAAGAAGTTTCTCAAAGTTAGGGATAGAGCTATTTTTGCCTGAATCATTGCAAACCTCATGCCTAAAATTAAAAAAATATATTTATTAATATTTAATTATAATGACATTTAATTTATTTTTAAAAAATGACAATACTATTTTAGTTTAAATTTAAGTAGTAATATTTTTCGACGGTCACTTAAAAGTTTTTATTACGGGGTATACCGGAGGAGGGGAAAACGAAATTAGCCGACGAATCCTTGAAAAACTATTAGAGAAATAAAGAAAAGAGCGACAAAATAAATCTCCAATTGGCAGTATGACTTCACCCTACAATCATTAACAATTAAATATTGCTATTCAAATTTATATTTGATAAAGCACTGATAAGGCACGTTTTTAGTTTTTCCCACAGAAGAGCGATCAAGTTATGGTACTCAGTTATATCAACTTTTCAATTTCACTTTGAATTAGTGTTTTGTGTTGTAATTGATTTATTGGGAAAAATAATGTTGTCTAAATTTTCACACAGTCTATAATGTTTACATTTTTTTGGATGTGGTTGTATATGGATATAATTCACTCATATTATTATCTAGAATAATTAGGTATCTACTATATATTATTTTACAATACAAAGTAAAAGGGATAAATTCCAGTGGTTGGCTATATACCAGAGTGTAAAAAAAATTACAAAGAAGTAATGACTTCTGATTTTTTTTTATTTCGAATTAACGTGTCTCGATGTCTTTGGTCATTGAGAGCAAAGGTTTACAATAGTATCTACAGATTTTTCATACAGAGTTTATAATAGTAAATAATAATAATATTAAATCCGTAAAATAGTTTCGAAACCAATTCAGATTTCTGCTTTAATCTGAACCTTCTAAAAATTGCAAGGTAAACAGACGTTGATAAAGCTGTTAAAAGAGACATGGGGAATCTAAAATTTGCAATCCACGACATGTCTCCTCAACTAAACAGAAATCCTTAGCGAATTGGTTTCTTGTACTCATACAGAGTAGATTCGAATAAAATGAAATGAAATGAATGAAAATACTCATACTCTGTATGAGTACAAGAAACAAATTCGCTAAGGATTTTTGCTTATTTGAAGAGACATGTCGTGAAATGCAAATTTTAGATTTTCCATGTCTCTTTTAACATCTTTATCAACGTTTGTTTACCTTGCAATTTTTAGAAGGTTCAGATTAAAGCAGAAATCTGAATTGGTTTCGAAACTATTTTACGGATTTATTATCAGATGTCGCTATTGCGTCCATATCGAAGCCATTTTAATGTTGCTTCTTAAAGACAGAAAAGATTTATTTTTCACGTTGAGAACGCCTATGAATAGCTGTTCTGATGAGGCCTATTAGGCCGAAATACGTATAAACAGCTACATATACGCTTTGTACGTGAAATCTAATCTTTACTGTCTTTTTCATTTTATTCGGATCTACTCTGTATGAGTACAAAATCCAATTCGCTAAGGATTTCTGCTTAGTTGAGGAGACATGTCGTGGAATGCAAATTTTAGATTTCCCATGTCTTTTTTAACATCTTTATCATCGTCTGTTTACCTTGCAATTTTTAGAAGGTTCAGATTAAAGCAGAAATCTGAATTGGTTTCAAAACTATTTTAAGGATTTATTATCAGATGTCGCTATTGCGTCCATATCGAAGCCATTTTATTGTTGCTTCTTAAAGACAGAAAAGATTTATTTTTCACGTTGAGAACGCCTATGAATAGCTGTTCTGATGAGGCCTATTAGGCCGAAATACGTATAAACAGCTACATATACGCTTTGTACGTGAAATCTAATCTTTACTGTCTTTTTGATCAAATATTAATATTATGTAAATTATATTTTGCTAATCAACTGTGTAGTCTTTAAGAAGTCTATTAGGATCTTGAGTCCGCTTGAACAGTTCAGAAGTTCTTTTACACTGTTGGTTATATTATTGACAATACGAGTGCCCTGGTAGTGTTAACGTTCTGTGAGGATGTGCTTGACGGTAACAGGAATATCCTTGCAGTGGGAGCATAACTGTTGGTCTGTAGAGGACATTAGATGACCGTGTGTCAAACGTGTGTGTCCTATCCTCAATCTTCGTATTGCTATCATCTCTTTTGTGTTCAGAGGTGCCAGGGATAAACAGATGTTTACATTAGGTTGTATTTCTCTGAGCTTTGTGTCTTTGGTGATCCAAAGTTAATGCCACTTGCCTTGGATACCCTTTTTGAATTTTTATTTTATATCTTCTTGGAGCTTTATGTTGTAGACAAGTAAGTTGGATATAGATGCTTCTTTTGCAGCGCTGTCAGTCATCTCTTTTAACATATCTCACATCTTGAATAACCATCTGTGATATTATAGTTGGCCCCATTTTTACCTAATTTTGGTTATGGAAAGAGGGACCTCTGTCGCCAAAAAGATCAGAAATATAGTTTGTTCACAGTTATTCTATTTTTTGTGTGTCTAGGACTGTCTAATTATTATGATTCATTAACTTTGTATATGTTGAAGATATAAAGAAATTATGTTTTTGGTATATTTTCTTCCTTGGCATATTTAATTTTTGTTGTGTTCTGATGAGTTTTTAATGTTTATAGTTTTCTATGTATGTGTTTTACATTTTCGTCTTTTTTGCATTAAGTTAATATATCTTGAGTCATCTATTTTTATGTCGTTTTTTGATATTTGTAGGTATTTTTTGCTCTTGTTCAGAATTGCACTTTTAAGCTGATTCCAAGTGTGCTCTATAGTTTCCTTAGTAGTGTATTCGGCTTCTTGATTATTTTCGGAGTTATCCATCTGTTCATTGAGTATGTTAGAGATAATCTAATGACTTACCACTTGCCTTTTAATTAATGCATTAAATTTTCTTAAAATTATATCTATTCAGTTTCGTTTATTTGTCTTTGACAATAGTTCGTGCTTCACCTTGACTTCATTGACTGTATCAATAGGCGCTTACAGATCTTATCGTTTGACCAGCGGTTAAAAAGTTAAAATAAGACAAAGTTAAATTCCAAGAGAAAATATAGTTAAAAAAGGGAAACTCACCAATACAATTTCTAGGGCCGTCACCGAAAGGTATGTATGTACCTTCCCATATCTTCGACTTATTTTCTTCTGAAAATCGGTCTGGATCGAACAGTTCAGGTTCTGGAAAATACTCTGGATCTCTGTGTAGGCCGTAACACGGTATAAGTACCGATAAACCTTTCTCTATGACTATATTACTGTTTGGTACTGGATATGCTTTTGTGCATTTTCTAAGAAATACAGGTGCTGGGGGATATTTCCTCATTGTTTCTGTAAATTAGTTAAACATTATTAGCAATTAATCTTAAATAAAAAGTAAAATACTAAGGACTCAATCTAGTCCATGCAAGATCTGTTTTAAATTCGACATTTTCCATAGAAGTCTATTTTTTGATGGAATCACTTCAGAGTGTACCTTGTCTCAATGATCACTATATGTACCAGTCGCAAACCTTTTTAAAATTTTAAATTTTATATTTATTAAAATCTGAAAAAAATAAAAAATTTTTACTTTTTTGGTGATAACTCGAGAGATATTGCACCTATAAAAAAAAACATAAGTTAAAATTTTCTTTTTCGATTTTACATAAAATTTGATACGATCGGTTTGATAGTTTTTGCAAAATAATTTTAAAATTTAGGGACAACAAAAAAAAAGCAAAATTATTTTGGGCCCAAATAAGGCACAAAAAATTTTTCTTATATATAAAAACGGCTCAATATTTCAAAATCACTTTGAAAAATTGAAATCGGTAAACTAGGAGAGCCTAGGGAATTTTTGAAGTTATAAACAATTTTTTTTTATAATAACAGTTTTATAATAATTATTAATTTATTCAATTTAAAAATCTATTTTTATTTACTACAAATGGTCATTTTCAAATGACAATTTTTCGACGAGCATTTGAAAGCTTATGCCTTTTTTATATGTAACAAATTCACATATTTTAAAACTGGTTATTTTGGGCCTAAAATAATTTTAAAACTTTTTGTTGTGGATCTGTTGTTGGTTTTGTTGTGTCCTTGCAAAATTATTCTGCAAAAAATATTAAACCAATCCTAACGAAATTTAGGGTACGTTTTAGACTTACTATAAAGTTTGTCTTATGAAAGCTGTAAGTTATGTTTAAGTGGCCGAAAAAAATTAAAGGGGAAATTCCATTTTTTTCACTTTTTTCCCAATTATTGCTATTTTGGAAAACATTAAATTATACATTAAATTTTCAATTTCCATCTAGTCAAATAACATTTTAAATTGAAAAACAAAACTTTTACTTTCTATAATTTTTTTCTAGAACAAATATCTTTTGATGTAGGCGAAAATATATATGGGCGAAAAAATAAGAATTTTCGATTTTTTTCAGATATTGCTAAATAAAAAATTAACTACGTTTGCGAATGATGGCGCATATCCCGTCTGGACTAATCTGAAATACTTTAAAGTACTTCTTTTAAAAATTTAAGTTTATTTCGTAAAAAAAATAAATTTACATTAAATAGAATGCATATTAGAGAATAAAAATGATAAAAGAAAGTAATGGATGCAATAGAATTCGAAAAAAAGAACAGTTGGTAAAAATTAAATATACTCATTTTATCTAAAATTAAATGTGTATACCAAATATTATTGTATCCAAATAAGTCATCTCCATGATAGATTCATACGATAAATCCTTGTATTTCTCCATTAGCTCATCCACTTCTTTCCTAGCTCTGTTTTGAATTGATTTATTCACAGCCATTTCATATAAAGCAAAGCTTATGGTAGTTGAAGTAGTTTCAAAACCAGCGAGGAAGAAAATAAACGCTTGGGCTGCTGCCTCTTCTATGGTAAGAGCTGTTCCAGGAGGTGGCTAATAAAGATAATTTATTTATTAGTGAATAAACTATTTTACAAAATTCAAAGTTTATATAATTATAATTTTCTATAAATAAATACAATACTACTTGAAACAAAACACTTGAGATACACAGAGAAATACAAAACAAATAAGGGACGCAAAGGAGAATTGATTGAATGAATGATGCTGTAAAATAGAAAATCTGCAAGAATTACACGACTTGTTTAACGAACATAAGAAGATTAGAAAACTTACCGGAACCTACAGACACAGACATGGAAGTAAACGAATTGACGACAACGGGCAATTTTTCCTAGCAAAACAAAAGCTGTAGAAAAAGCTGTATATAGGAACGTAAAATGTTAAACGAAGGAAAACAAATTAATAAATTTACGGTGGGAAGAAGATAAATCATGGGTGGGAAAAAAGAGCTAACGATGAAGCATACGACTAATGTCTAGAAATTCTTCAGATAGCAATTCATGCTGAGAATGCAAAGGTCAAGATTGATAAATTATATTTGAAGAAACACAGAAGATAAGAAAATAAAAAAGTTTTAAACAAGACAGTGCCAAGCAATAGAGAAAGGGGAAGAATAAAAATTAGATGACAAGACGAAGCAGGCCAGGATTTAAAGAATCTAATATAAGAATATTTGGAGAGAAGTTGTGCAATAAGACTTGGGGCAGTAGGCTAATTAAATCAACAATCTGCAATTCATTACTTTTAATTGTTACATCATTATATGAAATCGTAGGCTTCCACGGCCAGAGTCAGAATTATAGTTTATTCGTCTTCCGAATAAACTATAATAGAAGTATACTCGAAGACGAATAAACTATAATACATCATTATAGTCTACTTTTCAAATATATACCTTTTTAAATTCATCTGCAACATCCTCTTCTAGTTGTCCGTTACGTCTTAGTTGTATCAACAACTGAAGAAAATCTGGTCTTGTTACATTATTCTTTTCCCTGAATTCTATAGTGTCTCTTACAACTCGGTTGAAAAAGTCTGTTACGTTTCCAGAAAATACACCGATACCTAATAAACCTGCCAGAGGTGGAAAACTGCGAATTACTACCTGTAAAAGAAAAATAAAATGAAAAAATATAAAAGGGATTAACAAATGACTATAATCAAGTTATACAAAATGTTTTATATGAGAAGGAACAGCAAGAAAAATAAACATATACGGAGCAAAACAAGAAAAAATCAATCTTTTTATAAAAATAAAAATAGTGCTTCTTTTTCTTCTTTTTCTTCTTTAGATCCCGTCTAACATTTTCTCTTTACTCTTTTCGAATTGAATCGATATTTATTCGTATGTTGTTTTATCGTTCTTACTCGACGAAAAGTGTACAAAATGATAATGATGGATATAAGGAAATTGTTGATGTACTCGTGAAGTATACATATTCCTAACTTCGACATAAAAGCTTTATTATCTTGGATTTAAAGTTTAGTTCAATCGCTATTGTAACATCCTCGATATGGAACCTTTAGGATGCTTATCCCTGCGAGCGGCTGCAAGGCTACTGGTCCCACTGGTCTGGAATGACTGGCTTGCCTTCGTGGATTTACGATAAGGTAGAGAAGTTTCGGGGTAGGGATTTAAGGGCTTCTAGGTCTCAGGACCTGTAAAGAGTTTGAGTCTATGGGCTTACTTTAGAAGCCGGATAAATGTATAAGCCGAAATTTGGTACTCTCTCAGGCCGGAAGGAACATAAAAACCAAATTTAGAGTCTACAAATGTATTGAATATACTATGTGGTTTACAATTGAGTTAACAAGCCGTCAGATATAATCAATAATAACTCGTTCGGCGCGAAGGGAGACGAGAAGAGATCTTAGCAAGAAAGTAAAGGGGTGACAATCTGTACTACTATAATTTACTCGGGTTAATATATGGAATTTTGTTACCTTTCGCGTATTTAGGCTCTAGCCAATGATACGCCCTTCAGTTCCTCTGGAAATCGGATTTCTTTCTGTACCAGACACTTATACGGAACTATATCCCGTCGAATTATAACAATCGCGCGTAATCCGCACCTGGTGTCGCCTCTCGCTTTGACAGCCCCATCCGAAGATACTGACTGACCGGGCTTCCTCCGTTCTTTTCGTTTTTTATTGAGCTCGTATTCTCAAATGCCGATTGTAGTACCAAGGTAGAGTTTTTTGCTGAGTCCTCATGATTTAAACCAGGTCGGCGCTGGTGAAAATTTCCAGCGTAGGTCTATGTTTATTAAAACGTGACTATTTTATTTTTTGAACAATTGTTGCAACTGATACTGGCTCGTGTCATGCAACTAACTGGGTCAAATTGTTTTTCTTTGTATAGATTAACATATATACGTTACTGTATCGAATTTATTCTTTATTAATTTGGAATATATAATAATTATTTTGAATAATTATTATCTTCTCTATGCTACTTAGCCCTTATTTTTTCTATTCTTTATTTTCTTGCTATGTTTACATTACACTATCGATACTGATTTATACCACTTCCAAAATGTTGTACGGTATTCAACTAATAAAATTTATAAAAAAAATGAGTACCACAAGTACTCCTGATGAGAAGTGAATACTTCGAAATACGTGTAAAGCCATGGTGGAACTTGAATTGATAATAAATGCAATCAAAATACAAATGCAAGGGTAAACTGTAGATTTATTGCCAGAATTAAAGATTAATTCTAACATCGTCCAATAGCTTCCAGTAAGCTTAGGTTTGCAGTTCATCGAGTTTGCCATCGAAAAGAAGTCATCCCATTATACATCACATGAGAATTTTTAGTAAAATTAGTGGCACTAATAAGCAACTAAGACTTAGTATTACGGGCCAGATTCCAAAAGATTGGCTTCGATCTACATTTATTGCCCTACCAAAAACACCACGTGCGAACTTCTGCAAGGACCACCGACTAATAAGCCTAATGAGTCACTTTTTAAAACTTTTCCTGAGAATACTTCACACTAGATTGTTTAAGAAATGTGAGGAGGTCAGTGGATGGAGTCAGTTTGGTTTCAAAAATGGACTTGGCACGAGAGAAGCGATCTTTAGTATGCAAACATTGATACAGAATTGTTTAGATCAAAGAAAGGATGTTTTTATCTGTTTCATCGATTACGAGAAAGCATTCGATAATGTAAAACATGAATTGATGATAAAATACCTACAAGAATTGGGATTGGATGCAAAGGATATAAGAATCATCGCCAATCTGTATTGGAATCAGACAGCAACAGTACGTCTTCAAAATTTCAACGAAACAGAAGATTTCTCCATTAAAAAAGGAGTAAGACAAGGTTGTATACTGTCCCCAATGCTGTTCAATTTATACGTAGAAAAAGCCTTCGCAGAAGCAGTGGAAGACTCTAATAAGGGTATTAAAGTTAACGGCATATTTATTAATAACATCAGATATGCCGATGATACAGCCATAGTGGCAGATAACATCGAAGATCTTCAATGCCTTTTAAATGATCTAACTCTTGCAAGTGAAGCTCGGGGTTTGAAAATAAATATCAAGAAGACAAAATCAATGATTATAAGTAGAAATGATTACCCCAACGCAAAGATATATGTCTCTGGAGAAGAAATCGAACAAGTCAGGCAATTCAAATACTTGGGATGTTTGCTGAATGAGGGTTGGGACCCCGAGAATGAAATAAAGAGCAGAGTTGAACAAGCCAGAAATGCTTTTTTGAGGCTTCGTAAGTTTCTGACTGATCGCAAATTGGACTTCAACCTCCGATACAAGATGCTTAAGTGTTACGTGTGGCCTGTTCTCCTGTACGGAATGGAAGCATGGACGTTAAAGGCCAGTTCCATTAACAAACTTGAAGTGTTTGAAATGTGGTGCCTGCGTCGAATGCTCAGAATATCATGGACGGACAGGGTCAGAAATGAGGAAGTACTCAGAAGAGCGGGCTTACAGGATAGGGAACTTTTTAATTATGTGAAAAGTAAGAAGACTGCATACTTGGGGCACATTATACGAGGAGAACGATACACTTTTCAGCAACTGATACTCGAAGGGAAAATAGAGGGTAGGAGAGGTCTCGGACGTAAAAAAATGTCATGGCTGCGCAATATTCGACAATGGACAGGAATCCACAGCTATGAAATGCTTCGCAATGCTGCTAAAAACAGAATTATTTAAACCAGAATATTTAACAGCTCACCTGACAAGACGATGTACGGTGGACGCCTACGCAGAAATGCACGGCACCTTAAGAAGAAGAAGACTTAGTATTAGCTTTGTTAATTCACTTTGTAAAAGTTTTTAAACTATTGTGATGGTATTAATAAAAAATTATTTACATATTGGTTTATAATAGAAACTAAGAAAAAAATACTAACTATTTTTAAAACATCCCCAATAGTTTGAGTAAAAGCCCTTTTTCCCATTAATCTAAATTCTGCTTCGGGATCAGTCATACAATGACATTCTAGTCCAAATGCACACGAACCTATTACATCGGTCGTATATCTTGCTAGAATTTCTTTAATTTCCACTTCACCTTTCTCGTTGGCGATTTCTTGAAGCTTTTTTGTCATGGTATGGCCGCACTTATCTATTGTTCCAAACATGTATTTCAGTTTACCGGGTGAGTACGCTGGAGTTAGTTTCGATCTTAAGTTTTTCCATTTTGTACCTACAATATACGAATTAAAGTAAGTAAAAAACATTAACAATATTTATAAGTCAACTTTTGGTATATTTTCCATAGTTTACATTGAACAAATATGTGGACCTTATGCAAATATTGTATATTACATATACACACATTATCAAAAATATCTAAGAAACACTACTCTTATTCCACTATTTTATTAAAAATAAACACTTGTTGGTTTATTCATACCATTCGATTTAAAACTTGTTTTTGACAGAACAAGGTAAATAACGATTCTGAAAAAACTAGAAATGCGCATAATCTTTCTAAAAAAGCAAAATGCGCTCCTGTATGAGTAAACTTGTGCATGGGCGATATTCCAATGAAGTCAATCAAGACTATGTCGACAACATCATCCAACTTGACAATTGGTTGACATCAAGAAATATATTTGCTGAAACAGGCTAAGATTCCATACTCATCATTCAAGATCAGCAAAAAATTTACCTAAAACATATCGTTAAAGATCCTCAGATCCAAAATGAGAAATGCTGATATAGATATCAAGCTCAAAAAACCTTCAACAATATTAACTGAGGTTGCCAGAAATTAACTACAATGGAGAATGAAGAGGATCCAGACGATGCCTATTATTGTCTCTAATAATCTTGTCATCTCAAAAAATTTGCTAGAAAACTTAAAACCTCGAGGACTAAATAAACACATCTATAAGATCATCATGTAGAAAGCTGTACTACTCCAAGCGACATCCAGATGTACTTCAGCATACTAGGTCACCTAGATCTTGATACCATAGAAAAAGTATATCCAGAGCTCAATCCTCTTAATACCGAAGGTAATAGGAATGAGTGACTTTTCCCTTACAGGAAGTTAGAGCCACTCTCTCTCCAATGGTACTACAGCTCAAATCAAGCTTTCGCCTCCTCCAAATTATGCCTCCAACCTTGCCGGTCCGCTGAAGATTTGGTAAATTCATGGTTGTACCTGGATCTCCATAGTCCGTTTTCGTTAATAGCTCTAGATATCTTCATTAGGAAAAGTTGGAAGTCTTCGTTCGAAGACTTCCAGCTGTCGTTTTGTGTTTTCTGTAATAATCCATGTCTCGCATCTATAATATACTATTGATCTGATAATAATTTTGTAGACCCTGATCTCCAGTGTGTTTGGAACGGAACACATGGGCAAATGAACAGTAAGCTTTCTTGTCTTTTACTTTATTTTCCTTCTTTAAATTTCTGGCTCTTTTGTTCTGTGTTTAATGTTACCTTCAAATATAAGAAATTTTGTGCAGTTTCAATATCGTCCTTTAATTAAATTGTACGTCTCTTTTCCCTAGTTCTTGTCTGTGTTAGTTTTTTGTCTTTGGAATATTTATCTCTCTCTTCTGCCCTGTTTTTAATTGTTAACATATTTCTGCCGCCTCTTTTGTTCTGCGAGATACTAAGCTAATGTCATCGGAATAGGCAGCAATCTGTATTGATTTATTTATTAAGGGATTACCTCTTCCTTTGTAACCTCGGAAATTTTTTTGGGTGGTGCTAGAAAGATAACCAATGGAGACACTGCGGACGGCAGCCAGATGGTTGGTGGAGAGCGAGTCGTGGGTTCAAAACTAGCTTTTGGAACCGGGAATGGATCCAACGGAAGAAATAGGTAAAGATAGGATAAGAGATATTAGAAAAGATACAGAAATAAACAAAAAGATAGATGGGTAAAATTACCAAAGATAAGAGAAGACAGGGGGCCACTCAATTTTTTGGGGTTAAGGAGAAAATTAAGAAAACCTTAGAAAATAAAAGAGATAAGAAAAGATATTTAGGTTCAGAGATCAAACCCAAGGAAAGATACCAACAGTAAATTATCAAATAAATCTGGTCAACGCAATATATAAATAAATAATAAATATATTAAGTATTACACTTACTTACCTACGAAACTTAATCAGCCTGAACTTTCTACAGTTCAAAAGCATAGTAATATTTAAAGATAGTAATTGTTCAGAGCTATTATTTTATCAGGGAACTTGTTAGGAGCCGACAAATAAAATACATGTATAAAACAATAACAATATATTAAACACAAAAATATGATGCTGCTAAATGCAACCCAGGTAATAAAAATACACAACTATGAAATGGTGTTATATCTGTATAAAATTAAGCTATAATGTAATAAAATAATACCTTTACCAAGATATATAAGGCAATCATATACAAATATAGTTGGCGTATCTCGAGATATCATAGGAAAGATAATGAACAAAAATTATAGGAAATACAAAAGATAGCAAAAATTACTTAACTTTAAATTTACAAAAAAAAAACAAAAAGGTTACAAGAATGAAAACATAAGCCAAACCGCACTTGGCTAAGTCAATTAACTATCTCGCACTATTATTTAATAAAAAACTAAGACTTGTATGTTCATAGGTAATATTTATAGAAATTTCTTGAGTGGTTCAATTACATACAAAAATCGGCAATCTTCAGGTGAAGATATAGATGATACGTCCAGATAATGGCAGGTGATATAGTACCATACCATATTACTCGCCCAGATAATTGTAGATAAAATTCCTTACAGTAGATCTTGACGAAGGCAGCTTAATTCACTGAATTTAATACTTTTCGGTACTAAACACTGAATTTAATAACCATTAAAGGTAGTGTAGAACTATATATAATTTAATATAGTCTAAGGAAAGAAAACTCAAATATAAAGTGTATACACACTTAGAAAATAATTCACAAAGACGATACGATAAGAAAATAAAGTGAGCAAAGCGTAACACGAGATATTGGCCTTAACTCAACAACGGCCCACCAACAAGTAACTTGGTTCCACTCAAAATTTTACCAACTGTACCTGAAAAAGGAAGAAGAAAATATTCCCCCATTCAAGAATGATAGGACAGTTGTATGTGTTTCTCAGAAGGTAAGGCCTTGACGACTATTGGAAAATTTGAGGTAAAATAATCGGTATTAACAATTGGACATAAGAAACAGACAATACTTGGGATTAAGTTTTTGTCAAAAGAAACGGAAATTCGACGAAAATTACCAATTTATGAAAAGAAACCGAATACCAGAAAGCATTATACTCTTTTCATAATGAATATTATGACGGAAGGATTAAAAACCATTCCTAATTTGGGAATTCCATTTTAGCTGGGTATCTACAATATTTTGCTATCGATACACGATCATAGGCGTATCGCACGGGGGTAAAAGGAATTAGAAATATTTAATATATTAATAATAAAAAAAATGTTACACCTTTATTCGTTTTATTACATATTTAAGAGTTTGGTTGAATAGTGTCGGTGCCAGTCGTCTGCTTGTTTTAATCCTTTAACTATTGAAAAGTTTTCAGTGAGCTCATTTTGTACTCTGACAGTTGCTGTTGACTAGTCCATCGTTTCTTTTACTAGTCGGATGTATTTTTGGGGAATGTTAAAGCTATGCAATATTTGATATAACTTTTGTCTATCAATGAAGTCGTAGGCCTGTTTGAAATCTATGAATATGTTGTCGTATTCCCACGATTTGTTTAGAATTTGTTTCCCATTGAATAGCTGGTCAGTTGTCGATCTTCCTTGTCGGAAACCGGTTAGGAAACAATATTTTCAGTTGGAGGTGTTTATTAGGTGTAAGTCGTTGGAGGCATCTGGAACAGTGACTTTGTCCTTAAAGGATGTTAGAGTCGTATGTCCTAAATCTGGATAATAAAAATACTATAGGCTGCAACTGAATATAAGTAAAGACTTGACTCACTAGGAAATATCCTTCATCAAGAGAAAGCTAAAAAACTGGGACTTCTCCAAATCAACCATCTCCATTATTCATCAATACCTACCTGGCATTATGCTTGAGAACTGCAACAAGTTATACTGGGACTTCAATACTCTACTCACAGACCAACTAATTAGTCAATCTTCGCTTATCCACTGCTGGACATAGATCTCCCTCATAATTTTCCATCTATTTCGATCTTGTGCCTCTTGCATCCAATTCCTATGACAACGTTTTAGATCGTCAGTTCAACGTGTTGGTGGACGACCTCAGCTTCGGTAGGCATCATCTCTCTGTCTCCATTCCAGTATCCGGTTTGTCCATCTATTATCTGTCATTCAAGCCACGTGACCTGTTCAGTTCCATTTCAGTGTTGCTACTCTCTCTACTGCATCAGCCACTCCTGTTCTTTGTCGTAGCTGGCGATTTGGGATCTTGTCTCGTAGTGAAACGCCCAACATAGCACGCTCCATCGCCCTTTGACACACATAGTATCCTATTTGAAGAAACACAGATGCTGGACAAAACTTCACAGTACTACCCAAGGTTGTATCGGGAAGCGGTGGAAATATACAAGCACCCAAATAATTTTAATCGGATACAAGAAGGGCTGAAAATTAACAAGACTTGGATACCAATACTTAAATCTACAAACGCCCTTCCCGCCAAACACGAAGAAAGAAAAGCTTCTACAAACAACGATATGCCCCCTCAAGCCGAAACCAGTGGAGGTGAGGCGAGTGGGAAATATAAATATTGCCTCCGTAGTACAACATAGCGTCAGTTTATGCTTACAAGCGAAGCATTAACCTCTCCAGAAGATGCCAACGCCTAGTGTTGGCGAAACGTCGAGAACTAATCTCAGAAGACAACGGCCTAATAGCTCGAAAAAACAGTTTAACAAGTTAGACGATGGCCGTGAAAGCCTAACGCAGTTTATCTAGTGAATAGTTTGATTGTGTGTACAACACTAATTGATGAGGCGATACTTAATAACAATATTCTGCGTGCTAAATATTAAGAAAATATAAGAAAAGTTAAGTACAGAAATCTATAAATACACATAAGAGGACAATGGAGTATGGAAATATGCCAGACGATACTTATTATTTCCTCTACCATTGTTGATGTCATCCCGAAAAAACTAAAAAACATAAAACAGTTGGGTCTAAGTGAACATCTTTATAAGACCATGCAGAAAGCTGTATACCAGTGCTTCCCAAACTGTGCGCGGTGCCCTGGGGCGCCGTGGTTTGACTACAGGGGCGTCGCGATAGTTTTCTTCCAATATTAAACATAATCACATAATTACCTTCAAGTATTAAATAAACATTAAACTAAAGTTGTTATGACAACTTTTTAACTTTTAAAATATACCTATATAAAAATATTTCCCATGATAAACGAGTTCAGTTATTAGTAATTTTATTTGATGCCGACAATATATCCTCGATATTTTAAATTCCACGAAACAATTCTGTCACTACTGTAAATTGACTTCGGACCGACAGGACATAAATCACTGCCGGTCGGCAAATTCAATCGTCTCTTTGCACGTGCACATTTTAAAACTATAAATTTTTACTTATCTAAATTTTAGTTAGTTGAATTTGTAGTTTCATACTGTTCGCATCGTTTCATTTATCAGTGTGAATATAAACAGGGTTGTTTCACCTACTCGTGTCGAAAAGTTGCTGTAAAAATGGAAAAGTTTTTGAATTTAAATAAACAAGGTGGTTCTAAAAATAAAGTGGATGCACCACAAACTAGTGGTAGAGTCGTAAAGAAACGAAAATACCGTAAATATGATGACAGCTATTTGGATTTTGGCTTTACATCAACAAACGTCAATGATGAAGAGTAAGTTAAAACGCCACTTGGAAGCCAATCATCCAAACTTTGCTGACAAACCTCGTAGCTTTTTTACCAGGAAGTTAAATGATTTGAAGCAACAAAAAGGTAACTTTTCCAAGCATTTGTCGATACCTAAAAATGCTTTGCTGGCATCATACAAGGTTGCGTATAAAGTTGCAAAGTGTAAAAAGCCCCACACAATCGCAGAACAATTAATTCTACCGGCTGCTGTAGATTTGGTAAACATTATGATCGGAGAATCTGCGGGAAAACTTCTTTCATCGGTGCCTTTATCTAACAACACCATCAGTCGCAGAGTTCAGCGTATGGCGGAGGATCTTAATGACCAAATAATTGAAAAAATAAAAGAAAGTGAATTTGCGTTACAGTTGGATGAGGCAACAGATTCTAGTAAAGATGAACACTTGATTTGTTACATAAGGTTCTTGGATGATAATACCATTGTGGAGGATCTTCTGTTTTGTAAAAAAATCACTGCAAGTACAAAGGCGCAAGACTTGTTCGAGATCCTGAATACATTTGTGGTTGAAAACAATTTGGAGTGGACAAAGTGCGTTGGTGTTTGCACTGATGGTGGTCGTTCAATGTCTGGCCGTTATGGAGGACTACAGGTGCTTGTTCGAAACAAAGCTCCGGATTCAGTATGGACTTATTGCATCATTCATAGAGAAGCACTTGCATCAAAGAATCTGAGCCCTTCACTAAATTTGGTCTTAGAACGTGTGGTAACTGTGGTAAATTATATTAAAACTAGGCTGGTGAAAGCAAGGTTTTTCAAAAAAATGTGTGAGGATATGAGTGCAGAACACACGTCTCTGCTATACTACTGCCACTCACGATGGCTCTCTCGTGGTAATGTTTTGTCTCGTACGTTCCAATTACGGCAAGAAATGTACATTTTTCTTGAAGAAGGAAAACACCAGTATGCCAAGTACTTTGTAGAAACGGATTTTTTGATTCAACTAGCATACTTATGTGATATCTTTGAAAAGTTAAATGCGCAAGTAAATGCAAGGCCGCAACACGCACATTTTAAAATTGGCGGAGAAGATTTTAGCTTTCAGAAAAAAATTAGAAATAAGGAAGAGGAAAATTAATGATAATAATATCAATGATTGTTGTCCCTTGTTGCAGGAGTTTATTATCTCCAATGAAGGTAATATCTCTTGCAATATTAAATCTATTTTTGCGAATCACTTATCAGAGCTTATCAAATGGTTCGAAAAATACTTTCAAGCTGATAATATCGACCAGTTTGCATGGATTCAAGATCCATTTAGAGCGGAAGCTCCTTCTGAATTTACTTCTTTAGAACAAGAAAATCTCATTGATTTGGCTTGCGACAATACGTTGAAGACAAAGTTTGGCTGCACGGAACTAACTGATTTTTGGATATCAGTAAAAGATGAATATCCGCTGCTGAGTGGTAAAGCTCTGTGCATCTTAATTCCATTTGCAACATCCTATTTGTGCGAAGCTGGGTTTTCGGCGGTCGCTGTAATAAAAAGTAAATACCGTGCGAAAATTAACGTGGAACAAGAAATGAGGGTAGCTGTGTCCAGTTTGATTCCGAGATTTGAAAAGTTGTGTAATGAACAAGAACAAGCTCATTTATCCCATTAATTACTGTAATTATTTTTTCAATAATTTTTTTGTGAATTTAAAGTATGTTTCATTATTATTAAATTAACCCAACCATATCAACTGCAACAGAAACCGTATTACCTACAGTTAAAGTTAGACGTTAAATCAATATTTTCACTCAGGGCGCCGCGGAAAAATTCTAGTTTATTAAGTGCGCCGCGAACTAAAAACTTTGGGAACCACTGCTGTATACTACTAATCTCGACGTCCAGATGCGTAGAAAAACTTTTTGTATATACTCCCTTCCATATTCTAGCATTCTAAATCACCTAGGACCTATCTTGTATTTTGTAAATCGTATTTTAACGATTTCCAAAGTACAATTCGAAAAATGAAAATAAGCACATCAATTAAAATTGTAGTTATTTCCATTAAACATGAACTGATAATTATTTTTGGTTTAGTTAAAAAAAGTCGAGAGATTGCTATTCGATTAATAAAAAATTAGAAGCTGACACTCCTTAATATTTTTAATATTTCACGAAATTTTACAACGGCAACGAGGCTATTTGGTCCTTCTAAATTATCGACAACCTGTTTACGAAAATCATCTCACTCTTTACAGTTTTGTTTAAATCACATTTGTACAGAAATCCATTAAGTTGTGAAATCTTTTAAACTTGCCGGAGTTGTTAATAAATTTATTACATCCAGGTTACGTGTTTATTACGCAAAACTTTTTGCTATTCACGGACGGTGTATTATTCTTATTTTTATTGCTTCATCTTTTAACATTTGATGGTCTTCTGGCAGCATTGTTTAAATTTAATTAAATTTAATATACTATTTTATTTATTTAATTTCGCTTTTTAGTTACTTTAATTACTAATATTATTTTACTACTAAGTTTTTCTATTTGTTTTTGAATATTTCGGCTAGCGTCAGATCTAGGGAGTTATTAGGGCCCGCGTGCGCAGACCTAATGTGCCGTTCCCCTCTAGAGAATGTTTCATATTTTTATTATTTCTTAACGATGCCATAACTTATCTATACGTCTAAAAATAAAAAGTAAAACACTAAAAAAATACCAATAAAATTTGATATTGTTCTGAAGCTATTTTCTTGTGGCATTTTAAATTAATTACTATTTAACTGGGAATAAGCCACAATTAAAGATAAAAATACGTTTAATGACACCAATTCTAACTCCCATTATTCCGTTACTCCCATTATTATAACCATCAAAAAAAAATTGAAAAACAGCAGCTGAAAAGCTACTTTTTAAATTAATAATTATATATTTTTCTTCTTCTTCTTTTTTATAAGCAAAATGCTTGTTCAATGTCGATTGGTTATCACTCCATCTTTTGCGTGGTCGCCCGATACTTCTTCTACCTTTTGGTGATTTGTCCCTCGCTATTCTGACTAATCGGGTCTCTTCCATTCTGTTTATGTGTTCGTTCCATTCCTTTTTTCTGTTCAGTGTCCACTCATTTATTTCTGGTATATTGCATTTTCTTCTGATCTCTTCACTCCTCATTCGATCAATGATCGAATTGAACAGGTTAATTATATATTTATATAGTATAATTATTATGCTCAATATTATCTCGCCTGCAAATTGTACGTGGATTAGGCCTACTGCGATCTTCTTCTCATGGCGCCGTCTCCTTTCGTAGGTTGGCGATTCAAATGGCAATTGAAGGGTCCAATCATCGAGCAAAAAGACAAAAGAGGGAATGTAAAGGTAGTGGGGGCAAAAATATTGTTAGACAGGAAGTGCTATCTTTAGAGGCCACATAAAACAAGGAAAGAGAGTCTCTCTCCTTGTTTGACATCAAATTTAGTTGGGTTATGTTATTGTTTGTCCCAAATGTCACATGAAATCTTATTTATATTAAAGTTTTTTAACAATTGTGTCGCATTTTAGACTATTACCGTTAATGCTTAATTAAAACTTTCTCGTCTAAGACACATTATGAAAAATATTATATAGCTACAGTTAATAAGTGTCGGAAAATTTAAATTTGGCGCATTCGCATTTCCGGATATGTCCGCCATCAGAGGCCACTTTTTTGGTCTCCTTTTCATAAGGACTAGATTCCCTCTTTTGTCTTTTTGCTCGATGGGTCCAATGCATAAACCGATCAAGTTAAATAAAGCAAAATGTTCAGAAGTAAAAAACATTTTGATCGAAAACTATGAAATCCTGATAAATTTTGTATTTTCTAATATTTGAAGATCATCTTGTTAACACTATTTTTTTAAATAATAAGTTGTAAGTTAAAAAACAAAAAAGTTATGGGTGAAAAATAATTGGACTTGACTGGTTTATGCAAAGTATTCATCTTTTTTTGCGGGAAAAAATAAAACAAAATAGAATTTCATATTCAAAAAATTATTTTGTAGCAATTCATTAAATGAAATAAACAAGAACATAGTTTCAACTAAATGTTAGTGCAGAGTTTTGAATTGCTTCATAAAACCATTGATCACACTGTGGCACATAATTTGTTGCCAAAGACATAACATGCTCGAATTTGTTCTTTTTCAGCTTTCTCATTTCAGTGTACAACTTTGGTCATGGTTTGGTAAAGTCAGGGGCTGCAAATTCCTCTTATCTCTTAATTATTTCAAAAGTATTGAATACAGTAAAGTTGACGGTTTCGCTACATTTAAACGTCATTTTTCATATCGCATGACACGATATTTTGAGATTTAAATTGGTTGTTCTTCCGATTCTTGTTACCACAATGGCATAAAAAAATGTACCAGTACAAAATTTTTGTTTCGTGACGAACAGTTATCAGAAAATATGTAAATAGTAGTTAAGGCTTGATTAATATGATTATTTAAAAAATGATGTAGTATACTAGCTACATCGTTCTGTCCTTTTGCAGCTATTGTCTCATCATAAACATAAAAACAACTTTTTCCATGAATACAAAAATTGTATACTCAAAGTTGAATTTTATAGAAAACTTCACTACTTGAGGACACTGGAAGTGGCAAATTTTGCTGAAAATCGAAGAATGTTAAAACTTTTACTTGTAAATCATTCTTAGCTAAATCTGTTTTTTCTTTCATGTCTTGATAAAAAGTTTCAGCTTTTGTAATATGTAGTTTTTTTCTCTGTTTCCAATGCTCTTTTTTGGTCATCATTATCGGCGGCATTATTTTGATTTTGTAACTTATCACACTTCTGACAAGTATCTGACTTTGGTTTACCGAAGGATTTTGAAGAAGTAATTGTTCAGGTTTGTATTGTTCTAAGTACATGTGATGCACATGTGTCAAAAGTGGACTTGCCCGGTTTATGCATTGAACCATTCAATTGTGGTTTTGGAAACTGCTGCGCGAAAGATTTCAGCGAATGAGTGGTCGAACCATCTCCTCAGGTCTTTTAGCCATGAGTTCTGGCATCTTCCTACTGATCTTTTGCCTTGTACTTTTCCTAGTGGGATATCACATTCAAAAAACGCGCTTCTACCTCATAGGTGGTGAAGAAAAAAGTCGATGATAATAAATGAATCATAACATAGGAATATTAAGAAAATTATAAATAATATGAATATATATATATATATATTATATATATATATATATATATATATATATATATATATATATATATATAATAGTAAACTCATCCTAATGGTCCGTTTTTATTACGAGTATTCAAGAACCCGCTTAACTTCGGAGTGCTGTGAAAATTATTAGTTGAAAACCCCTCTATAATATTGCTCTGATGTCATTTTATTGTAAAATTACCAGAAAAAAGTTATAAGGCAAAAAAGAAAATTTGTTCAAAAATTTTTAGTTAGTTTTATAACTTTTTAGTAACTTTTTTAGTTTTCATTTTATGATAAAAAGTAATAGAAATAAAGTTGTAGACAATTTAAATATTATAATATAAAAATAATCAGAATTCTATAGAAGGAATGAATTTTCCTGACCAAAATACTAACTGGAAGTGTCTGTATACCTACCTTATAATTTCCTAATTATAGTTCAATCACGAAACAATCTATAAAGCTAAACTGTGTACAGTTTTAGCTAAATCGGTCTATTCATTCTCGCAAAATCGTGTATACCGCATGGAAAAACAAAGTTACGAAAAAAACTCTTTGAAGTTTAAACTGAGAGCATACGTACCGACCAGGCCATATTCAAATCTCTATAACTGTGGCAATATTACTCGAATTTAGTTCAAATTTGAAGTGAATACTCTGGAACGATTATACTTCCATATAGAAATAAATTTTTAGAAATACAAAACCGATGTAACTCCCTAAAATATAGAAAACATAGTATGAAGGTTCGCGATAGTCTATAGTACCGCCTACTTTACCACTTTTTAAAGCCAAATTTCTATACTGGCGTTGTATTAATTTTTCTTTATAGTAAAATTCTGAAGAGAGCATCACGGAAGTAGCGCCAAGTTGTCACGGATAGCGTCACGAAATAGAGGTTCTTTTATTATATCCTCTACTCTCGATCAATTTGTTTTTAGTCATCATATATTTATTCTAAGCCGGTTTAAATTAAAAACTACATGAAAAATAAGCAACAAAATACATACAATAAATGAGAAGTAAAAAATTTAGAAAAAGTAATAAAATCATCCAATTAATAACAATATTAAATTATCTGTTTAAATTTTTATAACACTTCTCGTTTTAAAATAGTTTCATATAAATGCAATTATTATGTTTAAACATAGTATATATTTTAAATTATAGTTAATAATAATAATTAAAAGTATTTGAATATTTCGTCTGGAATTTGACAGGAATGCCAGAAGTAAACAACGTATGCTTTAGTAATACGTTAACAGGTGGCATTAGGAGCAAACATAGAAATTTATTAAAGTAAATTTTAAAAATATCGAAAACATAGCGTTAAACTTTGCGCTACTCTATTGTACTATCTTTTTTTTCTTTAACAGACACGTAAGAAATAATTTAAATTATTGTAAATTTTATGTTAGTTTATTAATAAGTAATTGCTCTTATACTCATATCAACTTCTCTTCTTCATGTACCATGTCTTTTCAGAACGTTGGTTACCATCATAGCTATCTTAATTTTATTCACTGCCACCCTAAATAGCATGCTTGTATTAACACCATACCAATCTCGCAAGTTCTTCAATCATGATGTTCTTCTTCGTCGCGGACTGCATTTGCCTGCTATTTTTCCTTGCATGATATTTTGTAGCAACCTATATTTGGGACCTCTCATTACATGTTCGAAATACTCCAGCTTTCTCTGTTTTATGCTTTTTATGATCTACTAGTCTTGCTGAGACGTTCTAGTATTGCGGAGTTTCGAATCTTCCCCACCCAGGAAACTTTTAAAATTCTTCTATAGCACCACATTTCGAAAACCTCAAGGCGATTTAGATCGATTTTATTTACAGTCCAGAACTCGACACCATAAAGTAAGACCGAGAACACGTAGCAGCAAAGTAGGCGGATCCTTAATGCCAGTTTTAGGTCTTTGTTACATAACACCTTGGACATCCTTCTAAAAGAAGCTCTAGCCTGCTCTATCCTAGATCTAATTTCGCCGTGACTTTCTGCGTTACAACTTAATTGCTGTCCAAGGTAAACGATTTTATCAACCTACTCAAGTTTGGTATTATTTACATATATAGACGATTTTATATGCTGTTTTTTACTTATTACGAGTATTTTTGTATTTCCGTATGTTCAGATCCAGACTGGCCTCCCAACTCTCAACGACACTATCAAGTAGTGTTTGAAGATCTTCTTGACTAGAAGATAGGAGTACTGTATCGTCCCTATTCGCAAATTATTGATGAGCCGTATTGATGAGCCGATGAACATCTCTGACGTCCAAGCCAATGTCTTTTAGAGCTTTGATCAGTATAGAGTGCTTAACACGATTAAATGCCTTTTGGAAGTCTATAAAACAATAGTTGTCTCGTTCCAAATCCGTTACGGAAACCAAGCTGAGTGTCATCCAGGTATTCCTCGCATTTATTGTAGATACCACCATGTATTATCTTCAGAAAAATTTTCAATAAGTTGTTTAACAAACTGATAGTTCTATAATCAGCACAGGTTTTTGTTGAGGTCTTTTTAGGTAGAGCTATAAAGAATGAATTAGACCAACCATTAGGTAGTTGTCCGCTAGTATAAATGGTATTGAAAAACGAAGTTATAGCCTCTAAAACATTGCTATCATTTATAAGCTTGTATATTTCAGTTGGAATTTCATCAGCATCAGTCGCTCTGCCATCTTTTGATGATTGTATGGTTTTTATAACCTCAGAGCGTGATATTAAGGATCCGTCGCAGTTAGTAATATCGGGAGGTGAACTACTCCTATCGTCTTCGAATAGGTTCCTGACGTAATTTTTCCATTCTTTTGTTTGTCCTCTATTTCAAATATTACTTTACCATGTTCATCATGTAGCAATGCAGTTTATTTCTTATTGAAGATACCAGCCGCTT
The DNA here is from genome assembly GCA_918026665.1 of Diabrotica balteata. NCBI lineage: Eukaryota > Metazoa > Arthropoda > Insecta > Coleoptera > Chrysomelidae > Diabrotica > Diabrotica balteata. The sequence goes on from OU898277.1 coordinate 160,618,948, forward strand.
CTTTCACTTTTTTATACATGTTAAAAGCATGTCCATTATTAAACTATGTATATTTTACTTACCAGCAATGGAAAATAAATGAGCACTTAGGGGATCTTTCTTTTCGTTATAATAAATTCCCCTATCGGAAAAGTATTGGAAATCCTTATTTAGAATATCTTTAATTAATATTGGATCTAGTGGCAAAAATGCTTTCCGACTAAAGAAATATAGACCTACAAACCTAAAAATATGACGGAAAATAATTGATTTAGAAAGTAATCTACATCACTTATAAGCAGAGAAACTGTCAAAAACAGTTAGACAACAAAAAACTAGTACCTTTCTGTCAGTTCCTCTGCTTACAAGAGACAAATTGATACAAAGTGCCCTCTTTTGAATTAAATGTTTGTTGTGTCTTTTTGAATGTATTCTGTTTGTCCTTAAGTGTCCTTATGTGTTTTTAATTTTAATTTAATTGACATCACAATAATTTCATAATTTCTGCCCAAATACAAACCAAAATCATTTCATCATAATTTGATAATTACCAGTTGGAGTAGAATAGAATAGTACATAAATCTTTTTCTATATTATAAAATAAATATTATAAAATATACCTCTTGAATAAATATGAATAACTTTTAAGTAACGTAATTTAATTTCAACAATTAATTTACACAATATCTACATTCCTAGTTTAGTTGTTAATATTTTTCCCCCCAAGAACTTTCGCTTTATTTGCTAAAGAGTTGTAGTAAAACCAATGATCACCTGTGTTTTCCCAAACATTAAAGAATAATCCTTTTATCGGCATTATTTAGTTTACCATGTACCATTGACCTGAAGATGCATAGCAAATTATTATAGTATGCGAAATCGGTCGTTGGTGGTAAAATAAATTGATTGTAAGTTTTATTCTTATTTCTTTTTACCTATTCAAATGGATTGATAATGAGGATATTACACTTTTACCGTGGCCAGATCAACCGCCAGATCTTAATCCTATTGAGCATGTATGGAATACGTTTCAGCGGCAGATTGACCCTCATCTGCACAATGTTTATACTAGACAATGTCTTCAAGATCTTATAACAGGAATAAATCCTATTTCCTCAAAACAAAACTGTAATTATTACTGCTGGAGGAAATACAATCTGCAGGCCTTATTGACCGAGTGCGAACTGTGAGCGTAATATACGGACTGAACCTTAATATTAAGAAATCTAAATTCATGGTTGTCAGCCGTACAAATTTAGATCCCGGGGCACTAATGGCAGGTAGCGAATAGATCCAGAGAGTCGACAGATTCACTTATCTCGGAACTACCCTCAACTCACAATGGGACTACGCTCAAGAGATTAGATCCAGAATTGAAATGGTACGGTGTACATTTGTTAAGTTGAGATCCTTGCTGTGCTGCAGTGATCTCAGTTTGGGAACCAAGATGCGGATAGTGAGGTGCTACGTTCTTCTAGTGTTACTATATGGAGTTGAAGCCTGGACACTGACGCAAGCCACTGAAAAACGAATCGAACCCTTCGAAATGTGGCTATACAGAAGGATACTAAAAATATCTTATGTGGACCATGTCACCAACGTTGAGATTCTACAGCGCATGACAAAAGAAAAAGAAGTGCTTAATTTAATTAAACAACGTAAGCTTGAGTACCTCGGCCACGTGATGCGGAACGAATAAAAATATTGAATTCTTCAACTCGTTATGCAGGGTAAAGTATTTGGCAGAAGAGGACCGGGAGGCCGTCGTATCTCGTGGTTGAAAAATCTCCGATAATGGTTTGGTATGACCTCAGCGGAGCTGTTTCGCAGAGCAGTCAACAAAACCATGATAGCCTTGACGATCGCCAACATCCGGACCGGATAAGGCACTGAAGAAGAAGAAGGAGGAAATGCAGATTATTAAATACATTTTTTTTTAGATTTTTATGTTTTATATTAACTTTTATGTTAAAAATTTACGTTAAATTAGTACACTTCTTAACTTTTCTTTGATTATTTCATCATTAAAAAATCACAGTACACTAAAATTAAGCTGAATTTATTGCTGACTTATCAGGCATTCTAACGGTATGCAATTTTTTAAAATTCCGTCAAAATTGATATGAAAATCGCTTACTTTTATATTCTCGTATGGAGCGGTATTAGAGATTTCCAGGTCGATTGGCCAATAGGAAGGCTTAGAGGATGAGCGATGCGCATCGGAGTACGCATTAGTCCACAGCCTGTAGCACTCGATGACAGCACCAAAATGCTTAAGTACAGTTTCCTGTCTTTTGGAGATCGTAAAAGGTCATTTTATGGTCTACATCACACGGGGTGCAGGAAGGCCAGTAGTCAGTTTGCAAATCGCGTCCAGGTCTATTTTAAAATACTATTTTATTGCAGTGATGAGTTTTACTATCTATAAGTGCATTTATACTAAATGGTCATAAGTTTACTTGTACCCTCGAGAAGAAGGTGGTGCGATAACTGATACAACATAGAAGAATGGTGTTAAAGAAGTAACAGGCTCTAGTAGCCTATATCTGAAGTAAAAGAAGAAATTTTTATGTCTAATCTTTCAGTTTTTAATTTTCTCCTAGTGAGTTTTTACGAATTAAATGGTCACGGCCACTTCACGAGAATACACATTTTACCTTGACTAATTCGTTTTTATTATCAAGTTTAGATGCGTTTGTTTATGTTATCAACAAGAAACGAAGTGTTAATATTTGCTACTAATGAGTCAATGTTAGGTTTTGATCCATTGCATTATCAAGTAGAGTCAACAAAGCTTATACAACAATAATATTTATGGTTTATCGTGTATAAATTTTAAGATGTAATATATTAGTTAAAATAGTATTAGAATATGCGTTGTATATCAGAACTATATATATTTTTAATCAAGTAAATAATAAGCAAAAAAAAACGAAAAATTTCTATTAAAGGAATAAAGCAATGGTGATAAAAATAACTATAGTTTTTATTTAAATTATAATAATTACAAAGAATTATAAGGTCCTGATCTTGTTAGTATCCTTGAATTGCTTTTTAGCACATACGAGTACACCAAATAATTATTTTGTACAATTCGAAAATTCGCAATTGTGAAGTTTAATTTCGGATTCTTAAATTACAAAAATAAATAAGTAAATGTCTCAAATAACGCCTCTCTAGAGTTCAACAAAGGAAGATACCAAAAAGACAAAAATCCCTGCTGGGACATGGACTATATTCTTTGATAAAACTATAACAAATATTGATCATTGAAAAACAATAATCCATTTTGTACTAAGCAGTATCCCAATCGATTGTACAATTCTCGTTTTACAAGACATTAGCCATAACGCGTGGCGTTATTTTTGCACACTTTTCCTTAATTCGCATTTTTATTGCCTCTATATCTGTAAATTTTTGAGCAGAATAAATTTTGAATTTTAGATGCCACTAGATAAAATAATCGTTTGGCGTTAGATCTTCCGCTCTTGGAAAAAACTTAATCTAAAGCTACGTCTAATTAGACAATTGAAGGGGTTAGAAGTAAAACCGCCTAAGTAAAATTTTCACCAAAACGACTTTGGTGATGTTTCACGTTCTGAATATCTTATATTGTTTGGTAGTAAAATCGACTACGCTCTAACCCTACTTTATCGCCACCTTTTGATGAATAGAAAAAACAACCAAAATGAAATTCACCAATCGTTAAGAGCAGAAATCGCCTTAGTGCACCTAGGCTGTTTTACCTCCAAACAAGCCGCTAGATATAAATATATTTTTATTACTTATGTTGTTTGGGTTCCACTCAACGGTTTGGATTTGTTTATGACGTGTAGGTTATACTTCTTTAGTAGATTAACAGCAGTGTTTCAAGTGATACTATTGTTTGCAGAAATGATATATTTTGTCATTATAATATTTGGATCATGTTTTTTGAGTTTTGATATTATTTTTAGAGTCAGATAGTGATCCATACGCTACAGATGGAGAATCTGATTTTATTCCGAGTGAATATGAAGAAGATAACGACAGCGATAATTCTATAATATCTGCCGAGGAAGCAACTATAAGCACACATGTGGAGTATAATATTTGAGTAGTAAAAGTGTGTGTTCTGGCTTGTTAGTTTTAATTTAAGCGTAATATCCCTATCAAAAATTAATTTATTATGTAAATATTAAACTTGTAAATACCGGTAAATTTAGTATCTACCTTACAGTTATGTACTTTTAGAAATTTTGAAGTTAAGTTCAACTTAAGGGTTTAACATATTTTTTCTTTTCAGTAATTCCTAAAATTTACCGAAAAAGGAAGCGTAACATACATGCATGGAAGAGGAATAAAATCAAAAATAAGGGGCTTGCTGGCCAAGAATATGAAAGCAGAGAAAAATTGAAGAGAAAGAAATGTGTCCAGGAGTATATGCATACGTGTAGGTACCAATGTGGAATATTTAACGACATTAAAAGTAAACGACTCTTCTCTAAGTTGGACAGTTTACCAACCTGCAAACAGCTTTTTTAGCTTCATATATCAAAAAAACTGAACCTAAAAAAAACTGGCTAATAGCAAAAAAATTACAGTACAGAAATTAAACTTCTTGACCGCCGTATATGCACTTTTTCCTAAAAGCTTTTGATATCAGGGAAAGTCGCTTTAAGGTTATGTGTAAAAAAGTTAACAAAAACAATTTTGTGGAGCCTGATAAAAGAAGAAAATATGTCCCAACCAACAAAGTATCGAAGAACGCAAGAAAAATAGTGATTGAATATATCAGATCATTACTACGTAATAGCAGTCATTACTCTTATAATCAAAATCCAAATACGAAATACCTTTCGTCCGATTTAAACATTCGCAAAATGTATGGTATTTACAAAGATAATAATTGCACTGATAACGATAAACCCCCAGGAAGGGATGGGGGATTATATTTTCAATACTGAATTCAATTTAAAATTTCACCATCCTCATTCAACTCTTGTTATAAATGCGATCGGTTGGTAAACTTAATATCATCATCAACTGAAGACGAAAAAAGAAGTACGAGACAATTTAAGTATCAAAAATGGCAAAATTTATAACAGCTGCTAAAGTTCATACCCCCATTTACCATCAATTTTATAATGATTTGCCGCAGGAGTCAAAGCAGCAAAAAAAAAACACAATGAAAAAAGGAAGCACTGCTGTTAAATCTTCCAAAGAAGATGCCAACGTTGAACAAGACGACTACATAGGTTTTTTCTCAGATTATGAGTAATTCTGGTGTTAAAAAAAAGTGGTAAAAAAGTAAAATTTGTATTTTTTATTTAAGAAAAAATAAATATTAATTGAAAATTAAGCTTTTGTTTAGTTCTTTTTGTGTATTATAAATCCATTTTTGCTTAAAGGTAAAACAACCTAAGTGCATTTTTTTGTCGAAGGAGGTAAAAAAAACTAAAATAATTTCTCACCAGAAGTGTCTTTAAAATTTTATACTTATTTTGAATTGCTTAATACTTTAAAATTTTTAATTTTGAACATCCAGAATTTTTAAAAGAGCAAAAACTTTGATGCTTTATTTCTCAAAACGTGTATTTTGCTACTTAGGCGGTTTTGCTTCTGACCCCTTCAATTATAAAAACTGTTATTTCTAAACTATCTATTTATAAACTCTTTATAAATTCCAAACTCTTTCATCTGGAGTTACTTCTGCAATTCTCGGTAAAATCTTATCTTGTAGTAAGTCCAAAAACTTTTCTGAATTTAAAGTTTTCTAGTAGAAAAATCGTCCAAAAATATTGTGTCTAAATATTTCCAAATAGATATTTATTTTTCGACATTATTGGGAATTGTTTTCAACAAAATTCCCAGGCTTTCTCGGCCGACCAAATCCTATTAACATTTGGTTCATTATTTAATGTAATTGTACATTAATCGCTAAACAAATTGCTCTTTAAAACTTGTCTGTCTCTATTGGCCCTTTCGAAAATTTGATAACAAAATTCCGCTTGTCTCTCAGTATGTCCTTCTCTTAGTTCTTGATGACATTGAAAATTATACCAACGGAATTTATTTCTTTTTAAAATAGAGCCTAATCAAAAAAAAATTGTAATAGAATGATCTTAGTCGGTCAGCAATTAAGTCATCAAGAACAAACTGAACGAAAATAGGCGAGATAGAGGAACTCATATGTATTTCAAATATTTGTAAATAATATGTATCATTAAAAACTAAAAAAATAGTATCAAAAACTCATTGTAATAATTCTGCAAGTACATCCCAAGCAATAGATGAGTTCAGTTGGATAGTGCACCAATGGTTATTTAAGGAAAATAGGACACTTGCCAAAGGTAAGTTGGTGAACAGTGGAACTACATCAAAACTTACCCTTGTGATTGAACAAAATTTACCCTTGTGATAACTGAAATTCATATATGAATTTACTATATTGAAAAGAATCAACTTTATTAAAATCATTATTATAATCATAAGATTTAGACAAGATTTCTGTCAAAAACTTTGCAACATTGGTTGGGAGTGTTAATTGAGGACACAATAGGTCTCAGAGATTTTATTTTCTAATCAATAGACAATAAAATCTCGGTACATAACCGTTATAATTATATATTGATTTAGCTAAGGGTTTATCAATTATATTATTTTATAAGTAAATAATGTATTTATTAATTTTATTACAACATTTAGAAAATGGATCGAAGGTAAGAGGCTGATAATCTCTTTGTCAACCATTTTCCATCCACTCCTGAATGTAGGTCTCTCCCAATTGCTTCCATCTTTCTCTATCTTGCGCCAATCTAATCCACTGTTTGCCTGCCACTGCTCTTATGTCATCTACCCATCTTTTTTGAGGTCTTCCCATGCTTCTTGTTGTTGTCCTTGGTTTCCATTCTAGAATTCTCCGTGTCCACCTGTTGTCATTATATCGGGCTACGTGACCTGCCCAGCGCCATTTCATTTTTGTAATTTCTTCCACAATATCCCTAATCTTTGTTCTACGCCTTATCTCGGTGTTTCTAATCTTGTCTCTTAGTGATATTCCATCAACAAATTGAATTCATTCGAAATGTGCATGTACCGCCGAATGCTAAGAATAAGCTGGACCAGCAAAACTACAAATGAAGAGGTACTGGAAATAATGAACACACGACCTCATCTGGTTAATACAATCAAAATTAGAAAGACGTCATATCTAGGACACATAATGCGCCATAAGGAATTTGAGCAGCTCCAGGTAATATTAGAAGGCAAAATCGAGGGTAAAAGGGGTATAGGAAGAAAGAAAAAATCCTGGCTCCGAAACATCAGAGATTGGACTCACATAACAGGAAATTACTTAATCCAGCAAGCCCAGAACAGAGAGAAATTTGCCATATTGATCGCCAACCTCAATAGAGAAGGCACTTAGGAGGAGGAGAAGTGATATTCCAAGCATGATTCGTTCCATTGCTCTTTGCGTTGTTTCTAATTTTTTAGCAGATTTTTTGGTGAGGGCTACTGTCTCCAAGCCGTAGGTACAAACTGATAGTATACATGGTTTATACACCTTTTTCTTTAAGTTTATAGGAATGGAGGTATTTTTCAAGATATGTGCTAGTTTGCCGAAAGCTCCCCATGCCAGTTGTGTTCTTCTTTTAATTTCAGCATCTTGATTTGGTTTTCCTAGAGGCTGATAATATCTAACATCATCTAATAGAGATTGACTTAGACTAAGATATTGGTCTTTATCCATTAAGCCATTAGGATCCCCTTTATCACTAATAAGAACTAACAGATTAGGGTAAGTTTTTAAAAAAGATGGGTAAAATTTAACAAAATATTGTTGGAAGTTGAACCAATATCAAGATGTTCTGACAATTCTGCTATAAATAGACAATAATGATATAAAAATTACTACCTTACCTCTGTCCTTTCATTTTGTCATATATTTCCTTTATTTTATCGCCCATATTTTGTTTTCTAAATATAGTATCATACATATCTCCAAAAGGAAACTCCGGATCAAGCTGGGGCACTCCCATGTTTTTCCAGTATTTGTAGGCATTTTTGTAATACATATATATTAAAACGAATATTGTGAGAAATAATATTAAACCTAAATTTTCCTTGACAACCTCCATTTTGTGATCTAAAAGGAAGAATATGTTAAAATAATTAAAAATCATTTAAATATAAAAGTAATATGTACAAAATAAAAAACAAAGATGGAAACATCTTTGACACTACTGAGAACCAATATCCTTGAGGTTGTTGAATCCATTTAGTGCGAAATGTGTGAGAGCACCGACGAAAGGCAAGATCAGCTCCTGTCCAAAATCATAAACCAGGGATCAGAATTAATGCCAGAAATAACTTCATACGAAATCAATGAAAATGAAAATCAATGAAAAATAACAAATCCCCTGGCGATGACGGAGTAGTCATCGAAGCATCAAACTATTTGGAAATAAAATTGTTCGAGCTTTGGCCAAGCTTTTCAGCGAATGCATCTACCAAGGAAACACTCCTTCTTAACGTAAAAATGCAGTCATTATTTTATTACACAAGCAAGAAGACACAACAGATCTAAAAAACTATACTTTCACACATATATAAACTATTCACAAAAATTATCAAAAAAAGACTAGACACTAAATTAGACTTCTATTCACGACGCCTTTAGAACATACTTGTAAGAAGGCACATCTGAACGAGCATGGTATCAATATACATGGAGAGAAACTCAGAAAATTATATCACTCTTCCTTGGAGGTCAGACTAAAGATTAACCCTGCGTTGCACGGGTTGGGTCTGTTAGGCCCATTTAGTTCTTCTAATATTCGGTCTAATATTCGGTCAGCGAGTCCAAGTTCGATCCTGGCGATCTAGGTACCTTTCGTCGGCATAGCTAGCTATAATCCCTCAGTTACGAATGCGCATTGAAGCAATAGTGTCGATGATATATCTGTTTTCGTTCTCTCATACCCAACCCGTTCCTTAATGTAAGTTTTTTTATGAAAGTACAAAACAAAATTTGCAGTGTATTTTTTTAGAACTTAGCAAAACAATGTATTCTTACGAGAGAAAGGCAAAACATTTGCAACGTCTCTACGAGGAAGTTGCAACCGACGAGGAAGAAAATTATGAAGATTCAGATTCCGATGAGCTTATAGTTGGCAACTTAGAACATGAAGATGCTAATCATAACTCAGAGTCTGAATTAGATTTATCAGACACCGAATTAAACGTACAAGAATGTATTCCACAAGGTAAGTCAAACCTACACCTTTATTACAATACCAAAGATGGAATGAAATGTAATAAGATATGCGGATCACGAAATGTTAGAACTAGACAAGAAAATATCATAACAAAACTTCCTGGAGTTATTCGTGAAGCGAAAAGTTGCAAAACTGAAAAAGAATGGCTCTCCGCAGATTTCGATTTCTTATGAAGTGCTTACGCCTAGATGATATTCGTACATGGGACGAACGGACACAAGTAGACAAACTTGCAGCAGTTAGAGCAGTTTGAAAATTTTCAAAAATATTATACCATTGGCCAATATGTCACTATCGATGAGATGCTTTAGACTTTAGGCTTTAGAGGTCGCTGTAATTTTAAAATGTACCTTCCAAAAAAACCGGCCCGATACGGTCTGCAGGTATTTTCCTTGGTGGATTCTCGCACGTTCTATACTTATAAATTAGAAATATATGCCATATTCTATCAGTTCTGCAATAAACGATGTGGTTGAGCTGCTTTGCAAACCAATCTTCAGATCCAACCGGAATGTCACAATGGACAATTAATTTACATCAATTGAACTCGCACAAAATTTACTGACAAATCATAGTCTAACAATTGTAGGCACCCTACGGAAAAACAAAAGGCATATCCCAACCGAATTTTTAATGAACAATAGACCTCCAAAATCAACTATGTTTGGAATGACTAAAGATATGACAAGATTGTCCTATATAACAAAACCAAAAAAACATGTTGTTCTTTTGTCAACCCTACACCATGATGACCAAATCGATCCGACAACGGGTGACGAAAGTAAACCTAAAGCAATAATGTTCTATTATTCTACGAAAGGTGGTGTGGACACCGTTGATCAACTTCGAGGTTCCTATACTGTCGCAAGAAATACAAAACGCTGGCCCATGGTCATCTTTTATGCATTGCTTGATGTTGCTGCAATAAATGCATTTGTGATACAGAGAAGTAACACACCGGATCTAAAAACAAGCAAAAGCAAAAGATTTCAAAAGGTCTTCAGTGAGTGATGGACAATATAAAAGCAAGAGCTCAATCTCCTCGTTTGGCACGAGATATAAGAGAGCTTGCTGCTAAACTCAGTGGTGTTGGACCAGTAGAAGCACTTGCGGAATTGCAAAATAAAAGGGGGCGTTGTGCTTTTTGTAGAGATCGTAAAACTTGCTACAGGTGTCACTACTGTAAAAAATTTATTTGCTTAGAACATACCGTACCTGTTTGTCGCATATGCATTGATAAAATGACTGAATAAGTTATATACAAGGTGTTCTTTAAACATCTGCCATATTGTAGTATGTAATTTCTTTTATATTTTTAGTTTTAATATTATAATAGCAGGTCATTTTTTTATGTACATGTAAGTTGTCTTTAGCAGTAGTTCTAATATATGCAACGCAAACCTGTTGCTAAAAAATTAAACATAAAAAATACTTAGTTTTTTTGGGCTTCTCAGACCCAACCACTTCCTTCGTGTATCAAATTATCACCCGTACACCGAAGGGTTAATATAAACAAGACCCAAATAATGACTAATCTGGTGCTAAATCGAAATATTGCTGTTGATTGAAGTTGATATTGTGAAGACTACATCGTATAGGTATAAAAATATAATATAATTATTTTAACCGTGAAAAAGTTCCTAATTAACTTTTTTCAAAAGTTGCCCAAACTTGAAAGCCACTATTGCCGTAAAGAAACATCTAAATTGTATTTAGAACCGATGTGGCAAAATATAAACGAATTATATAGATGTTACACTAATGAATGTTGATCAACTAACGAACATGCTCCAGTAAGTCACACGTATTTTAGAAGACAATTTGGGGACCAAAATTTGTCTCTGTTTAGGCCAAAGTAAGTGTTTACTTATTGTTATTTTATTGCCTCCAATAAATCAATTTTTTTTTAGGAAGGACCAGTGTGACATCTGCACTAGTAACACTGTTGGGACTGTAAGTAATGAAGATTATCAGTTACATATTATTAGAAAAAATGCTGCTCGCCAAGAAAAGGAAAAATTAAAACAGTCCACTAAAAACGATTCAACTAAATTGTTGTTCACTATGGATTTACAAACGGTTTTAAGTGCGCCAGAATTGCAAGTATCTGTTTCGTACTATAAAAAGAAACTTAATGTTCACAACTTGTGCTTTTTTAATCTAGCATCAAATAAGGGTGACTGTTACATCTGGCATGAGGGAGCCGGAAATATAAAAGCTTCTGACTTCACATCAATTGTCATTCACCAGATTGAAAAGTATGTAACAGAAGAAACAAAAGAAGTTATTTTTTTTCTGATGGCTGCAATTACCAAAACAGGAATTCAACTTTGAGTAGTGCTTTATCTAATTTTGCAGCAGCAAAGAATATTCAAATTTACCAAAACTATTTGGAAAAAGGACATACTCAAATGGAGTGCGACTCGATGCACGCCTGCATCGAGCGTCAGCTGAAAAATAGGGACATTTATGTACCTGGCTGTTATGTTCAAATTTGTAAAAATGCAAAATTACAGCATCCTTATGATGTTCATTACCTAGATCATCTTTTCTTTAAAGATTATTCCCAGATTGAAACATATCCCTCAATTCGTCCAGGTAAGAAAAAAGGTGATCCTACAGTCACAAATTTAAGGTGTCTAGCATATCGTCCGAATGGTCTTATAGAGTACAAATTGTATTACGAAGATGACTGGAAACTACTACCGCAACGACCCAACAAAGAAAAAGCAAATAATGCTCCACCATTATCATATCCTACTGCACCAAAAATAACACTTTCTAAATTTAATGATTTGCAGGATATGAAAAATTTTATTCCTAAAGATTTTCGGCATTTTTATGAGTCTCTTGCTCATGAGTAAATAGAGGATATTAGCCAGTTAGAAATTATCACAATTTTTATTTTTTATTTTTTTTTATTCTTATGGACAGAATTTAATTTAATAGTGAATATTAGCAAGTTTTATAAACTACGGCTATTTTGGTTTTGATTTTTTTACTTTTTATGTATAAAGATTGGTTGTCATTACTCGTTTTTAAGAATATTTTATAAGTTTTATACCATAGGTGATGTAATGTAATAAATTAACTAAAAATAATTTAATTTATTGCTTTTTTTTAACCTCGGAAGTGGTTCTTTAGAGACAAAACCTCGTAAGTTTACTGACAGTTTAAGATTTTAAGTTGCAAAACGTCGTAAGTGGCCTTTTGACAAAAAAAAGCAATGTTACTAAATTTTACTTAAGGGTAATGTAATCGTTACCTCAAAAGAACCCTACACTCAAAAAACAAGAAAACTGAATGTTAAGTCAAGAAGCCAAAACGTTTTTCGTCTCTCCTGTAAAGTTACATAAAACTGACTTACGAGGTTTTGCAGTTTAACCGTCGATATCGAAAATATAAATCTAAATCTACAAAAATAAATTTTACCCAAAAGATTGCAAAAGCCATAAATTTAGTGGTTTGTCAAGAAAATATAGGAAATATCACGATAATTTATGATTCTATTGCACCAAGATAACTCATATGCGGAAATGGGGTTCGGGATTCAATTGTCGAACACAAAACAAACTTCTCGGTACTGAAATGTAATTTTTTAGGAGATTACCACTACAATTCAAACTGGAATAAATTGGAAATGAAGGGATCAGAAGAATGCTCGTAATAGAAAGAACTGTCATTAGATAATGATATAGTCTAGTACTGGGAATCAAAAGTCAACCACATTCGCTATAAACCATGTTGTATATTATACATTCATGAGTAGAAGGCATCATATTAAATGGAGAAGTTAAGATACGTTGTTACTACAGTTTTAATTGCAGGCAGTTTAAATTATTTGGAGAATATACTAGCAAATATAAATCACACCTGCATTAGCAATGAAAAAATATGAATAAAAGGAAATAAAATTTAAATTGTCAAATGCAATAAAGGGAGAAATAGAATAAAACAAGTCTCTTAATATTTTATTATACAGTGTGTTTCAAAAAGGTATGTCATAAATTAAATCATGCATTCCGGGGACAAAAATAAATTCATTGAATCTAACTTACCTTAGTACAAAATTGTACACAAAAAAGTTACAGTCCTTTGAAGTTACAAAATAAAAATTGTTTTTTGCATATCTCCTAAACTACTTAACATTTTTTAATAAAAATGGACAAGTTACTTTTTTATCCTGAAAGCATTTTTCATACGAAAGAAACAACAAAATCTAAGCGCACAGAAAAAATTTAAGGGGGTGTTCCAGCCCTAAATCCCCCCAAACTTTTGATTACGTTCAAATCAAATGAATTTTGTGGCATTATTAGTTTAACACACTATTTTTAAAACTTTTTTGCCTCTTATCACTTTTTCCTCGTGCCAAAAAAAGACTCATCACTAGACTTCGGCAAATATGCATATTGCATATTTTGCATATTGTGCATATTTTATGCAAATATTTCATATTTTGGCATATTTGTATAAAAGTTTGCATAAAGTGCATAAAAGTTCAGATTTTTATACTGTATTTGAAAATTTTTAAACGTACCAATTTATTTCAATTCTTGTATAAAATTTTGTAGTCATTTTAATCAAGAAATGATCTAAGTACGTAATCTCTACAGGTACAAAACATTTACAATTTCAAAGAAGATCAATTTAAGTAGCCCTCAACATTCTTAGAAAGTCTCGGTCACTGAGGCATTCAGTTATTGGATAATCGCTAAGGGTTCGCTCATTTGCATTTTATGATCTAATCCCCAAATCTATCTACAATTTATTGTATCTTAACAGCAGGTAAACGGCTATTAGTTTTGTTCCTAATTTAGGGATTTTCCAAAATCTCCCAGTTTATTGAATTAGGTACCTAAACATTTCTAATTTGATGCTCAGATTTGTAAATCATTTTTGTTTTGATATTCAAAACGTAAACACTCGTTGTGCGTAACAAAAAGGAAGATTGTGATTTTATAATGCCTAAAACAACCAGTGCTTCAACTTGGATTAAACCTTATAAAGAGCTGTCTATGGATATGGGAAAAATCTACTGTTCAGTCTGTGGCAAAATTGTAAGTATCTAATATTTTCTATTAAATATCTAATATTTCATACATACAGGGTGTTTCCAAATGACATTTACAACGTTTGACTGTAGATACTTCTCGAAAAATTGAACAAAACGATATAGTTAATGAGGGGTCAAACTTATTTACTTTTCGAGATACAGGGTGATAAAATTAAAAAAAATTAAATTCTTTTAGTTAATAACAACAACTTTAAAACCAATAAACGTATTTACTTGAAATTTAGTACTCGTAGGTTGTTTTTAAATGAAAAATAGCTTCCTTTAGTGAGAAAAAATTGTCCATGGTACAATACAATGGTGTGTATTTAGAAAAATTTTTCACCTTTACTTTTTTTATGAAGTTAGCTATTCTAAAACACAATTATTTTTATTGTAATTGAATCAACAAAAAAAAACTTTTGTTGAATTTTAAAATAAGTTATATGATGTACTAATGGTTAGTAACAAAAACGAATTTGTGGATTAATACTGCATTTAAAACACTTAGCGAGTGTTTTTTTTTCCAAACCAGTTATTTGATTAACCAAAAACACCTTGTATAATTTTATATTTTAAAGGTTGGGTTAAAATAAAGGTTTTTATTTTTATTTATAAATAGCATGTGAGAAGAAATTTCAGATAAACCAACATGTGAAAACTGCTTCACACATTGCAAAAAAAGGAAAAATAGGAGGAAAACATCAAACTTCAATAGCTAAATGTTTCCAATCTACTTCAAAAAAATTAGATGAGCAAGAAACTTTTAATGAAGACTTGTGTCTGCAAACATACCGCTTTCAAAATTAGCAAATGTAAATTTTAGTTCGTTTCTAAAAAAATATTGCAAACTTAATGTTCCAAGTGATCGGTCTCTAAGAAGAAATAATGTGAACGGGCTATACTCGTCGGTGTTAATTAATATTAAGGAAGAAATTGCAGATAATTATTTTTACATATCTGTAGACGAAACCACTGATTCCTCAGGAAAATACATTGCTCATTTATTGATTGGTGTTCTTAAAGAAGATACCTTAGCAAAATCTCATCTTATTTCATGCCAGCAACTTGAGAAAACAAATGCTTTAACAATTTCGCGTTTTATACAAGAAACATTAGCAACTTTTTTTCTTCCGACAACTATTCCTTCTAATAAATTACTGCTTATTGC
Source organism: Diabrotica balteata (assembly GCA_918026665.1). Lineage (NCBI taxonomy): Eukaryota > Metazoa > Arthropoda > Insecta > Coleoptera > Chrysomelidae > Diabrotica > Diabrotica balteata. The sequence continues at coordinate 160,634,408 of OU898277.1, forward strand.
AGATCATTTTGTTAAAATAAAGAACATAATTGATACGTCTGAATGAAGAACTTTCATTTATAAAATCAAATTTTAGTTTTGTTCAAAAAACAATTACTCAGTTAGAATCACCAAAATTGTCATTGTTCGAAAGTGCAGCATTAATAAAAGAATTTGCGTCATGTTGTCGGAACGTTAGAGGTAATATTGGAAAAGATATTTTAAAAAAATTTGAAGCTACTATGGAAAAAATAAAGGTTACCATATTCTTTCTGAAGTAGTCAGTGTTCTAGCTGGAAATATTTCGGAAATAATTAATTTAGAACCAAATGTTTTGGGTTGGTTTGAAAAATGCTCCCGTTACATCAGTTGATGTTGAACGAAGTTTTTTCATATATAAATATATGTACTCAGACAGAAGCCACAAGTTTTTGTTAGAAAATTTTGAACACCACTTGGTCATTTATTGTTACCATAATTCTAAATAAGTTTATTCATACTTAAAAATGATGTAGTTACTTAAAATAAATGTAAGGGTACTTAATTTACAAGGGTATTTGGAAGAAGTAAAAATTGCAATAAGGCAAAATATGTGGCGCTTCACCGCATAACAGTAATGAAGTCCGGGAATACCTTTGCAGGCACTATCCTGGTTGGTGGATTAGAAGGGGTCGTGACGCACCTATTTCTTGGCCACCCAGAAGTCCAGATCTTAACCCCATGGACTTTTGATTTTGGGGGTTTATGAAAGAGAAACTGTATTCTGTAACAATAGAGGACGAACAACAATTAAGGGTTAGAATAATTGATGCTGCAAATCAATTTCGTCAGAAATATATGATTTTTCAGCGCATTCGGTTTTCCTTTTTAAAACGATACTGAACGTGTATTGAAGAAAATGGGGGTCATTTTGAACATTTACTGTAATATCATATTTATAGATGTTATAGACATTTTTTGTACTTGTTAATTCATTTAAGCCATTTATTTAGTAACACGTAATTTTTTAAAAGTTAATGAAAAGGGCCGTAACTCAATAAAAACTGTTTTTAAAAAAAAAGTAATACGAGGCAAAAAAATTTAGGGGGATTTAGGGCTGCACACCCCCCTTATAATTTTTCTGTGCGCTTAGATTTTGTTGTTCCTTTTTTATGAAAAATGCTTTCAGAACAAGAACGTAACGTATCCATTTTTATTACAAAATGCCAAGTAGTTTAGGAGATAATGCAAAAAAAACAATTTTTATTTTTTAACTTCAAAGGGCTGTAACTTTTTTTGTGTACACTTTTGTCCTAAGGTAAGTTGGATTCAATCAATTTATTTTTTTCCCCGGAATGCGTGATTTAATTTATGACATACATTTTCAAAACACCCTGTATATTTATAATATTTTGTAGCATGGTCTATTAATCATTCATTGTGATTTTTTTATGGTTGCTTTAAATAGGGAGATAAGTTTTAGGCACATAATTAACAATTGCATAATAATTTTCACCTTTTTGAAAGAAAATAACGATTGTTTGACATCAAGTAAGCATAAAATATTTACTTGTCCTAATAAGTTTTATGTCCAAATTAAAAAGTCGTTAAAGCCTTTCCTTGCACTTTCAATAGTTTTAAGTATGTCAGTCACATTATATTCGCATAGTTGCATAATCTTCGTGTTGGGAAATGATTTTGTCGCATACCAGATGGATATTAACCCACAAAAAATGATCAAAGTATGTTACAATTCGATAAATCAAAGCATAATAGAAGACGACTTTAAATTCACAATTTAAAATAATTAATACCATCAAAAACATACATAATAAAATCATAAATTTTAAATTTAGAAATATATACAGGATTATTAGTTTTGCTTAAGTTGTTTTTTTTTTAAGAATAAATATCTAAGTTTAGAGGAGTTAGGGAAATTTTTTAAAAGTGGTTAATGATAAACTTTTCTGACAAATACGTTATTACTTTAAACCAGATAAAGATAAACTTTTAGCTCTAACAAATTAATCCTATATTCATCAATGGTCCACATACATGGTGCTATTTGCATGGTGCATTTGCTAAAACGATAGAGTCGATACCGTAGGTATCGGCTCTATAAGTTTGTTTAAGATTTTTTAAGTTTGTATAAGGTTTTTATTTATAAGTTGTTTAAGGTTTGTTTAAGGTTTGTAAGGTTTGATAAAAAAACTAAATTTTTACGGAATTCAAGGTATTTCTTTGAATTGATTCCAATCTTAATTGGGGAATAGGAAACAACTAGTTAGAGCAAATGATACTGACTCTAGTCACAAAAGCATTATATTTGGAGTAACACAAGGTTCAGTACTGGGTCCTCTACTTTTCCTTATCTTTATAAATGAAATCTCTATTTTAAAAATCGATAGAAAAATTTTTTTCTTTTTGCTGATGATACCAGTATTACCTGGAGGAACTCTAATATTGGAACTCTTCATGCAATTATAACTTCTGACCTACTTAAAATAAAAACCTAGTCCTCCGATTTACTCTCTTTTAACTCTAATTTACTTTCTTTTAACGTATCTCTTTTAAAAGATAAGACAGTAGCATTATTCTCTAAAAGAGCTCTTCAGCCTTACTTCTTAATACAGTCAGATCAATATCGTTGATTCTGTAAAATTTCTTGGTATTTTTATAGACAGCAACCTTCAATGGTCCCTTCATATAGATTTGTTAAGTAAGAAACTAGCCTCAGCCTCCTATGCAATAAGATCTCTTTCCAAATATGGCCTTTCTTTTTGGGGTTCTAGCACAGCTCTGCCCAATCTGACGTTATTTTTATATTACGAAAAAGAGCAATACATAATCTGTTTCGCCTCAGTCGAATAACACATTGCAGAAGGTACTTCAAATATCACGGGATTTTAACTTTTCCCTCTTTATATATTCTAGAAACTGTTTGCTTAATTCGTGAACACCTATATGTTTTTCTAGCAAGACCAATCATGACTACTCTACCAGAAACTCAAGTTTCTACGTGTATTTACCGATCCCGTCCACTGAATTAGTAAAGAAGAAATCTATATTATATTCGGCAAAAAAATTGAGCTGCTTTTAGAAGGATGTCCAAGGTGTTATCTAACAGAGACCTAAAATTGGCATTGAGGATCCGCCTACTTCGCTGCTACGTATTCTCGGTCTTACTTTATGGTGTCGAGTCCTGGACTGTGGATAAAATCGATCTAAATCGCCTTGAAGCTTTCGAAATGTGGTGCTATAGAAAATTTTTAAAAGTTTCCTGGGTGGAGAAGATTTGAAACTCCACAATACTAGAACGTCTCAGCAAGACTACTGAGATTATAAAAAGTATCAAGCAGAGAAAGCTGGAATATTTCGGACATGTAATGAGAGGTCCCAAATATAGGTTGCTACAAAATATCATGCAAGGAAAAATAGCAGGCAAACGCAGTCCAGGACGAAGAAGAACCTCATGGTTGAAGAACTTGCGAGATTGGTATGGTGTTGATACAAGCATGCTATTTAGGGTGACAGTGAATAAAATTAGGATAGCTATGATGGTAACCAACGTTCTGAAAGGACATGGTACATGAAAAAGAAGACTGTTTGTATTTAGTGGTATGTAGAATTACTATGTGTTACTGAGGTTAATCCAAAATTAAGCGTATGAAAATTCATACGTTAGGATTTCATGACAATGTTTCCTAATGTTGGTAGTTTTATATGTGGGTTTTTTTAGAAAAGCACTTACTACCGAAGAACTAATAGGGTGTCCGATAGTGACGATGAACTTGTCGGTGCACAATTAATAGACCCCCCTAAAAAGGACGGAGACAAGGATGTCGATTAAGTTCCAGAGGAGGAAAATTTGGTGAATACTAATAGCGTGAATTTATTGGGCCCTGGTCTACTAGCAGAAAGTTCTTAGGTGAAAATACTTATATACGACCGTGTAAGGATTGAATAGAATTTGGATCCCTTAACTTTTGAAACCCCTTACTTTAAAATAGGTTTAAAAAAACAGGTTTATCAGCAAAGAACATACCAAAGCCTAAAAAATTAAAAGTAGAAAAAATAACACGTTCGTGGAAACCCTTGCATTTTCAAGAAGAGTTGGAAGGGGATTCTCATTTAAAAACAAAAAATAAACTTCAAAATCGACCTCAAATCATAAATGATATAATTGAGTCAGGAGGTCGCCCAATATTTTTTGCTTTGTTCCAATAGAAGCGATGATCTTGTCACCAAAACAACAACGCATAAACGTTATATTCATAAACAAAGGGTAGCTGTTCGGTAGCCATCTTTGATACAAGCATAAAATATTGGCATGGGACCACCGGCATGGAAACACTGGCGTGGTCGTCATCGCATAAACATTAGAAGTCGAAAATGCATCGATAGTGGGTCTACTGGGATTTATTCAGAACTAATGAGCCAAAGATCAAACAAATAGATTTAATTCGACCAACAGTATTTCCTATATTCTTAACACCTAAACCTTATACTCTTACACCTCAAAGAACCTCAAATGTCCTTGATTAGGTTCGATGTAACAAATTTGATCATTGAGCGATCAAAAAACAAACACAGAGATTTTTTTTTGTAAACGTTCGTTAGTTTCGTTCCTATTGTATAATTTCTAATAATAAAATCATGGTTTTGTGAAAGCCAACGTATGAATATTTACGGCAACTTAGCTATATTTGAAACAAAAATGCTTGAAGTATTTTGTATCTTAACCCATTTTAAAGCTAAATTGAAATGAAAAACGTTTTTGAATAAGTTTTAAGGGGATCAGGTTTTGGGGTTAATAAGAAAATAATAAACTATAACGAGACACTGACGCTACTAAGCCACAATCAAGAGATAATAGCCGCAGAAACCCACAAAACCCAAACAGACTTAAACCAAGTCAAACAAGAATGACAATATACAAATAATACATTATAGAAAGAAAACTAGAAGAATATATCTGAGGCTACATCTAAATTACACAGATTTAAAAGCAGATTTCCATACAGTTGGTAGAAAACGAGGAGTACCTGTCTAATAAAGTTGTCGCATCCATAAAGTATGCGAGTAAAGCATGGACATTACAGAAAATACACTTAACAAAAATAATTAGGATTGCTGATTAGACCAAAATGCATAGATATAGAAATTTTACTCTAATAGAATAATTAACCGTTTAAGTTAAGTTTATAAATGTATTAATTGTATTATATTATAAATTGTTATCACAAAATAGGGAGTTCTTTTTGGGATGCAACCATCAAAATAATAATTATGAAACTCATACATAAAATAATAATTTCCGTGCAAGTAATGTTAATTTTTCTTATTATTTATAAAAAAGCCTCTTACCTTTGTATATTTGCTCTTTCAGATTACACAAACCAAACAAGCAAATAATTAAAAAATTTAAATTAAAACTCACGCAATGATTATATCGTTCGAGATATTGTGGACACCAATATGTGATAATATTATAACTGGTATAAAGTGGTAGCGCGACTTCTCTTAACCGACAGCAGCACGACCTAGTTTACAGGGTACCACTGTTCTCGCAAGAAGACGAAGAATTTTTTATTTACGCATTTTCCAAGTACAAACTTAATGTAGGTAGGTTGTTGGTAATCATGGATATTACAACACTAATATCGGAACAAGCCACGCCAGTTGCGAGGTTATATGGTTTTCTTTGCAGATAAGGATCGAAACATAATATTAAAACAATACAAGTTAACAATAAACAAATTACCTACAAATGTTCAAGTGTGAATTAATAATCTAACGTGAATGTTCAAATATTAAGGAAATAACATTTTCAAATAGTGGGTAGGTATCATAAGCACCATTTTTTTTTTCAATTAAAATTTGTGAATTGGCGTCGAAATGGTTGTAGAAGACATTCAACTAATAGCTTGGAATGCTAATGGGTGCATTAAAGGAATGCATAAAGATACCCTGCAGAGGTACAGCTGGTTCCTAAAAAAACTGATATGACTCTTAAAGCGTATTTTGTAAATAATAAGAATAAATACTTATTATTTACATACTGTCACTGTCACTTCCAAATCTTAAAATTTTTCAGATATTTTATCGTAAGCAGAACAACAGTTTTTAACCCTGAACTACTATAACTCAAAAGTAATAATATAAGTATTATAAGCGGATCTATAAGACCCATTTTTTTTAAATAAAGAAAACAAAAATTTGAATTTTGATTTGATTTAAACTAAGATTACAAAATGAAGTACCATAAATGCTTTAAAAACAATTTAAAGTTATTTTTTGCATTTTTTGCATACTTGAACACAACATTGTAAACCTATAGGCATTTTACACACTGCACAAACATTTTTCGTTTTTCTGTTTTTCTTGGCTAAACAGAGATGACATCTCTATCTTTTTCGATTTTTATTATCTCGAGGAGGTTTTTTAACATTTAAAAATTTAGTGCTAAGAATGTCTGCCGCAATTGCTCGAATCTGTCGGTACACATTATAGTTATATATTCTTTTTATGTGTGTAATCTACAAGCTTTTGGCTAATTGTTTTAGGAATTTTTCCCGAGGGATAGAATTTCTTATATTTAAAAACTGATTTAACAACCTGGCGTTAATACCTCCAATATTTAGAACAACAAAAAGCACTGCCATTGGCTATCTTTGTGATCTTCGAGATACAGAATAATTGGCACATTTCTGACCCAAGGCAACCACACCGGGCCCTGTCGAATTATAAAATAAAATGATGTCGGGTTTTTTTTTGCACCATGCAATATTGTCATAATGCATTGTAAATATCAGTAATACACTTTTGGCTCTCTTAGAATCAACTGGCCTTTTTCTTTGAGGTAGAAGTTATGGCGTAATCTGGCGTTATTTTTGTTTTTAATTGTGCCAACGTAAGTAATATTTTTTTTGAATTCTCGAACCATTCTACCGAATTGTACCAGTTATCGCCAGTCACATTACGTCTTTTAGCATATTATAAACACAGGTTTATTTCGAGCCATTTTAAACTTTACTTAATAAAAAACATACTAAATTAACCTGATATAAAATAATATTTGCCTTAAACACAATAATTATGTAAAAATCACATAATTGCTATAAATGGGTCTAATGCACCCAGATAAGTCTATAAAAGTCGCTATTTCCAAACAAAAGTTATACAATTTTCACTATCGTATTTGAGACTAAGGCTCATTCCAGAAATAAGCTGGAAATAGCCGGAGCCGCAGCCAAAAATTACTTAAGGTGGGGAGAGTGCGTGGTTGTCGGGTACTCTCTGGGTCTGATGACCAAGTTTATAATAGGTGTTAATATTAATAAAAGATGGAGAGAACAAGAAACTCTCGAAAGAAAGCAAGGTTCTGAAAGTCCAAAAATATCTACGTTTCTGGAGAGATAAAAAGAGAATCCTTTTGAAGATTTTGAAGTTTTGAATCAAGACTTATATTTGCTTTAAACCGTCAGCTACAAAATCCAGATTTTTGGGACAGAGTAATATTTACAGATGAGAAAATTTTTTAATCTTCTAAAAAGGGCACACTTGAGGTGTATTGACCAGATAATAAAAGATTTAATCTCCTGTATGTTGACAGATGGTCATTTTAGCACCAATGTATAGAGATGGATTTCATTTAGAGAAAAGGGAATGGTATGGCATATTGATGGCAGGTTTATTGGGCAGACTTATCTGAATATTCTAGAAAACGTCACGTCAATGTAGAATAGTTGTATCGAGAAAATAATTTTATCCTCCAACACGATAGTTATCCTATTAACACTGCAAATATAATAAATCACTGGCTCCAGAATAACAAAATCGAATACTTATTATGACCAAACTCAATCCAGATTTAAATTTAATCGAGAATGTGTAGGAAGCTATTATAAAACGGTTGTATCGGCATAATTTTATACCTCAAAATGCTGAAGAGCTGTGGCACGGTATATAATAGGTTTGGGAAGAGCTCTCTGAAGAAGACAATTTCATAGTTCCTTACACGCAGATGGAGCAAATACTACAAGCTGTTATCATTGTTGATGAAGATATTACAAAATATTAATTTTATTTTTAAATACCTAAATTTAGTATAATTTTGATTTTCCAGACCCTCGCTTTCTTTTGAGAGTTTCTGGTTCCCTCCATTTTTTATTAATAGAAGAACTGTGTTTCTGCTAATGTTAAAATGTTTTGCAGCCTCTGATAGTGCCCAGTTATCTTTTAATTTGGTTACAATTCTTGCTTTAATATATTGTTAAGTTAAATCGTTTGTTTTATTGTTTAATAATAAAAATAATAACAATAACCCTATTATATGTAAAAACATTTATATATTCTTTCTAAAATGCAGGAATTCAAAACAATATCAACATTTAGACCTTAGTAATTATTTCAACTTAGGCATTAACATATGTAATCAATTTTTTTGTTGTTTTTTGTTTATTTTATTATTTGTCTGTCATAATAAATATAATATAATGTCAGACCAATGAAATACACTGCTCAAACGATCAAATCTTACTAAGAGTTGTATCAATTTTTTTATATAGACATTTGCCGTGTCTCTGAAATTCATTTTAAAAATTATATAAAGCTGAAGGGACACTGTAAATATCACACAATTCACTCAACACATAATATATATCTTTTATTCATGCCATTTTAAATTAATTAATAACTTTCTTAACGTTACTGTGTTATTATTAATTTATTATCAACCCGTTGACAAAGTATATTGCTTTCTAAAGAATATTCTTTAGCAATATTATACTGTGCCTTTACGCTACCACAAAACTTACACTATCACATGCGCCTGCGTCGTACGAAAAAGCGCCAATGGAGATAGATAAATTTTAATAAGAGCACAGTACCAATATTATTCCAAAAATAATTTCTTCGTAATGAAAAGAACAAAACAAACTTACTTGATCTTCTCAAAACTGCTTTATCAGATGTGGGTTTTAGTGTAGATCAGGCTGAATCTGATGCAGATACAGTCATCATCCGTTCTGCGCTTGCTGCATTCGACGCCTATGATTCTGTGACTGTCGTAGCAGAGAACATTGATATTCTTGTCCTGCTCACGGCATTAGAAAGAGAGCAGTCAAATGTTGGGTGTTCAAAGTATCCAATTTTTTGTCCAAGGATGTGTCCAAGTCGCATCAATTATACTGTCCTTCAAGTTTTATATATAGCGACGTTATTGCAGAGAATTTGCTGTTTATCAGGAGGCCATACAACATTAGTAGCTAACAAGATCGGTAAACTTCAATTCCTCAAAATTTTACAGAAACATCCTCAGCATTCCCAAGTTAGCTAGTAGAACAGCAATATTTCTCAGTGAGAAAGCCGAGCCACTGTCGTCGGCGAACGTGTTTTCGTCTCTTAGTTGGTGGAAATAAGGAGAGTAATAACAATAATATAAAATAAAAATCCTTTGCCTCCTTGTTCCAAGATGGCGGTTTGGGAACAAATAAAAAAAAATAAAATTGCGTCCTCTCAAAAATGTAATCTCAATGTAACTTTTCAATGGACTATTTCCATTATTTGATTTATTGGATTTACAGCATCTATTATCTATTGTTGATTTTTCTTCTGTAAATCCACATTGCTATTAAACCACTTTATTCCTCGTGATCTTTGACAATCATTTTAAATATATCTTCTACAATTATTGATGTCAATAGTTTATACGTTGTTCTTTTGTTGGTTTTCCTTTCTATGTCTTGTTCAGTCGTCCATTGTTCTTCTTCTTCTTTTTATGTCCGTTTTTCAATGTGTCTTCAGTATGTTGTCATTCCATTGTTTTCGTGGTCTTCCTTCTGATAGTCTTTGTATTGGGGAACCCTCTCTTGCCGTCTTTACCACTCTATTTGTTGTCATTCGGCTTATATGATCGTTCCACTCTACTGATCTATTTCTCAACGATTGATGTTTTCCATCTTGCATCTACATCGTATATCTGTATTTCTAGCTCTGTCCCATAGTGTCTTACCATTAATTTTTCTGTGTTTTCATTTCTGTTGTTTCTAACATCCTTTTTATCCTCTCTGTGTTAAGACGTGTTTCTGCCGCTTATGTCATTGTTGGTCTGATGACTGTTTTGTAAATTCTGCCTTTGCCGATATTTTTATTTCTCCATATTGTTTCATTCAGACAACCTGCGGCTATGTTTGCTCTATTCACTTGATCTTCTACTTCAGTTTCGAGCTCTCAGAAGCTAGATAATGTCGTCCATTATTGGTTGCCTTTATTAACAGTTTTATAATTTTTGGTTGTCTCTTGCATGATGCTTTTGATCTGATTTCAGTGGTATTCGACGTTGATTTTTTACATTTTTAAATTTGAGTTTAACGTCACTGATCATTAAGTTATGATCTGAGAACAATATATGGTTGTACACATTTGAAACAAAAAATATTGTTAAAATTTAAACACGATTTTTACGTCATTTTCATGGAGGCATAATTTACATAATTTGAAGGATTATAATAATTGTTTCTTTAACGTTAAGGATTACAAATAAATTCATCGCCATACATATAAAATACATTTTTGTTATAAATATTCATGTTACTTTTATTACAAAATTAACAAACATATTATGTGTCTTTTTTAGATGTAATGATTAATATTTCAACACTTCAAACTTTCGCAAAAATATAAGTTTGACAATAATTTTAAATCGAATGTGTAGGTGAAAATATTATTTTAAAAAAGTAAAAGCGTCATTAAATACACGAATTTAAATGTAAATCAAGACTTTCTTATGTATAGACAGGACCAGATTGTCGACAAACAAATAGGCGGAGGACTTGTATGAATTAGAGGTTACAGAAAATAAAAACAAAAACAAATATTTTGTGTTTAAACGATAACGATAAATGAACATTTTTTTTTATTTTTGTGACATATTGCCTTAAATTGTAATAAGCAACTTGTTAAAAAAACATCAAAATAGAGACAAAAACTATTAAATCGACACCCCCATAGAACAAGGTTGTAACTCAAGTTAAATATATTTTTAGTTTTTAACACAGGAGAATTCAGTAAAAAATTGCGCACACGTCAATATAAACGGCATAGTTTAATTCTCAATAGTTTTCGCTAATACTCCGTTGAAAAAAGTTCTATTTAAGTGTGTCATTATAGCTTGAGAAAGACAGTGACACTGTTACTCCCTATGTCAAATATTTAGTTTCTGTATATTTGAAGATAAATAAAGTTTTCAAAGGAGTTACAGTATATCCCGTAAGTCAATCTTTTTAAATGAACAGTTTACCGGGGAATCAAATTTAGGATTGCCATTCACAAATCAAAGAGGTCAACAAATCCGAGAAAGGCAAATGAAACCAGAGTGTACCAAAACATGTATTCAAAAGTTACTATAAACAACTAAAATTTTGTGACTCTAAAAATATTCAACAATAAAATTTCGAATAAAAATTTGAGATAATTATTTTATTTTGTTCATAGTGATTATTTTGTTCTTCGTGGAAAACTATTGTTGTTTTTGTAAAGTTTTTAATTTCCGATTAAAATTGAGAAAACTACGAGTTGATATTTTATTTAAATATATCATAAAAATTAATTTTCTCTTATTTATATTGCCAATAACTTAAAATATATAACCTTTTAATGGTAAAACGGAATAAATAATTAACACGGAGCGTGTAAAATGATTGTTAAGCGAGTTACAACCTTTTTCTATGAAGAGACATGTTTAATCTCAAGGTTGTATCTCCATCAAACTGAAGATTTTCAATAGATATTAAAACTACAAAACATACATTTTAAAGTAATCCCTCATTATGTTACAAATATCATATCGAATTAGTGCAAAAGAGTTTAATCATTTCGCTACAAATGATTAAAAATACATGTTTTGTTTTTTGCCTTTCCTCTAAAATCGTTAAAATTGACACACAACCTTCTTCGATGGAAGTGTCGAAGTAATTTACACCTTAATTAAAATATATTCGAAAAATGAATTAGTTCCTAGTGAATAAAATGAAGTCCTTTAGTAATAGTAACCACAAATAAATAAAAACTAAAACAATGAAAGGGCTAGATTAAATTTTTTTAGTGGTTCAAGAAGCACAACCCATAGGTTCAATCGTAATAATCGCTTGAATATCCAAATATTAAAGATCTCGAATAAGTAAATTTTAATTCATAATATCACCGACACATGATAAAAAAATATATAATGATTATGGTCCTGTGACACCAAGATCCGACAGAAAAAGACAAGCACACAGAGTTTCCCAGGACGTTATCCAGCGAAACTCCTGTGACAATATTTTTTTTTTGTTAATAAAACATCCCAGAAGAGGTGTCTTTTACACAGTTATCTCAGAAAGATTAATGAGCAAATCTGTTCTGTCCTAAATTAATACTAATAAATATTTAAAACTATAGTTACATTCAATAATGTTTCTACGGGGTTTTTTACTTAGAGTAATTAGTGTAATTATTTACAAAAGCACTCGTGTACACTAAGCCGCATTATGCTCTCGTTTTTAACTAATCACTACACGAACTCAAAGATCTTTACCCTCTGCAGTCTTCTTACTTACCCAGGAGTTGGAGAGCCTCGATAATTACATGTTGAAGCAATCTTTGCTTATGATTCTTGGCACAATTCCGTATTATCTCTTCAAAAATCTCCATCTTTAAGTCTCGATGAAAGTAACTATTTTTAACGTACAAAGGAGCATCGACGTTGTAACTTAATACTTTGTACTAAAAGCGCTGTATCTTTAAAACATTATTCTTGTTGGCATAACCCCAGAGCTGAGCATCGTATGACCATACCGGTCTGAGTATTTGTTTATAGATCAAATGTTTATTATCTATGGAGAGACTTGAGTTTCTTCCAGTACAATTTTTTGTATTTCAGTTCAAGTCCCTCTGATTTTTTCTTTATATGGAACTTCCAACTAAGTCTCGCATTAAGATATATATCCAGGTACTTTGCTGTATCTGCAACAGAGATCTGGATGTCATTTATTTCAATTGGCATATATTGCTTTTTCTTATTAATGAAACTTACATGCACTGATTTGGTCGCATTCAATTTTATCCTTTATTTTTTGGTCCAATCATCGATCTTGTTTACTGAAGATTGTAGTTTTCTTGCAGCTTCTTCATGATTATTTCTCACTGCCAGTATTACGATTGTGCCGATTACGAAGTGTTAGGAAAATGGGGACATGACGTAAGATATCTTAGGCTTCCTCAGCGCTCAAGAGATAGGCAATATTCTTAATAATGAAAGAGTTAATCAGGTCAGGGATTTTATTCTGATTCATTTTTAGTCGATACTACTTTAAAGACCAATTATCTGCAGACTTTTGCGAGCACTCTTCTTTAGCGGTGTTTCATCTTGATCCCCATTTACTGTGTTTCGCTTTGTAATTACCTCCGATGATGAATCTACTTCTTTGGGACTTCTAAAATATTATATATAAATCCAACTGTATTTTATGTGTTAGTGTACAATATATAGTTGAGACTACTAGGTTATAGGTCTTAGTTTTGTTTTTCACAGTCGTGGTTTGTATTTTTTCTGTTTGCCATCCCATCTCCTCATGTTGTTTTATGCTCTGTTTTATAATTATTGCGCTTCTTCCTTTGACTGTATATTCTGGGTGGATAGTGTGATATACCTCATATTCTTTAAACGTGATGTATGAGTCTTTTGTGATAAGCATCTTAATGATAAGGCATATATCAATTTTCTTTATATCAAGAACAGTTTGCAATTCTTGTTCGTGTTTCAGAAAGTAATTCACTGAAAGGATTGTTATTTTGCAGCCGTTGGTTTTCATCATACAATAGAAATGCGCCAGGACATCCATTATCGCCAATGCTTTATGTGATAACTGTTTTTTGGACAAATGTGCTCGAAGTACAAACTGTTTGTAAAACCAATCACAATTAAAAATAGTGTCATCCATTCATACGCACTTTTGATCGTAATATGTGGCAGATTGAGAATCAAATTTTTAATCGAACGAGGTTTTTGTGATTTACAATTCAATAGAAAGGTAATATCTACTTGTTGGTAGAATTTACTAATGGGATGCCTAGTCTAGAGGTAAGCCAAGGGCCATCTTGACCTATTCAATTCTGATTTTTTTTTTATATATTTTTGGCTGCTGATTACGAATTTGGAGAGTAGATTTCGATCAGTGGTTAAGCAATTGTAATGAACAATTTAATTTTTTATAAGGCCTAAAAGGCTCGTAATGCAAGATGGTTACAAAATAATTATTTTTCGAAGCTTTTTCGATCGAACAAGGTTCAAAAAATAATATCTTGAGTTTTAATTATTGGATTAAAGTTTAGTTAACGTCATTTTCTTTGTCTTTTTTTCTACAGGGAACAAATTTCATTTGAAAAAGAAAATTTTCAAGCTCTTTTAGTTTACGAGCTGGAGCTTATAAAAAATAAAAATTTTTTGACTACTCGGGCTGAAATCTACTTCGAAATTCGTAATTAGTAGCCAAAAAAAAAGGCCACGGTGACCTAACTAGCCCATAGACTATACGTGATCCAATGTTTTTGAACTTTAAACCTAGGACAATTTGTTAGACAGTCATGATAATGTTTTTTATTTTTTGTTTAAGTCCGGTGTCTTCAGAGTTATACACTTGTTCTCCAATAAAATTCAACTCAGTAATTGTTTTAAACTCTATTTTGATCTCACAATTCTCACACGTAACTGAACTGTTAACATGGTTTTTTCCGTTAATATCAAACTTAAAATGTCATGGGGACAAACTTTATAATAATATTATGTTGCCTTTAATAATATACGTGTACAACCAATTAAAATGACAAAACACTTTTACATAAAAATTTTGACCGTTTGTGGTGATTCCCAACATATATTCAATTGAAAATCTTTCTAATTAATTGGGTTTTATTTCGTCTAAATATATAACAGTGATTATGTTTAGTTTATCACCCACTATTTAATTTGCAGGGAAGTGTGGAAGTACGAACCGAATTAGACCGTCTTCAGACAGCGAATTCGAATTTGCAGAAAAGCAACTTGAGACTAGAAGCGGAGAACTTGGATCTGAAATTGGATCTGGAGAAATCTAATAAGGAAGTGCCTCATTTACATCAACAAATTCAACATCTAGAAAAGTAAGAAAAATATCGGAAATGCAATTTTAAAACAAGTTATGCGTATAATATAATAGGGTTTAGATGAATAATTTTAAATCTCTTCCATTTTTTTTTTCACAGTAATAATTTGTCTAATTTTATAAATTTCTCCTCCTTCGGTTCAGGGTTTAGACAGTTATTGCATATTTCAGTATAAATCTTTGCTTTATCTCTTCAAGTATGAGGTGTCCTACAATTCTTCTTTCAGTTTGTAATTTGGTGTTCTTTTATTTTCTCATTATTCCGAAGATGCCTGCCTAAGCCAAAAGGAATTTCGGTGTCTCGGATCTAAATCTCATTAAAAAATCGTTAAAAAAAGTTTGAGAGTTTAGGGCCCTGATAACTTGAAAACATTATTTGTTAGGGCATTTATACTGACAGGGTGAAGAGATACTGAAGCAAAAAACAGTATTAGATAGATTAATAGAACTAACTTACCTAGTTTTTATAAATCAAGTCGATCCTTTGGTTTTTTTAGAGAGACAAATCTATCAATGATATACTTGTAAAAAGGATGATTCTGAATAAGTTCAATCAATAGTTCTTTATGAAGTGCAATGATAGTTAACCCTCCGTTCATCGGGTGACCATTTTGAAACACTTTCTATCGGGTGTGGTTTGTAAGGACCAAAATGAAATACCGCCTCCTGAGCAAAAGCATACATTTTATTTCTAATTTCGCATCAACGTGTTTTAAACAAATCATTTACTATATAATGTTTATTACAGAAACAATTCCAAAATTTTTTGTTGTAATATTTTATCGGTGAACTGACATATTTTCTCGGAACAACCGAATAATCCAGTTCACAAAAATGCACAGGGTTGCCAAGTGAAACAAGATTGCAAGAAAAATACAAGTAATAAGCAGTGCAAATATTGTTACACATTTGATCAGGTGGGGTCTGTCAGGAGAAACGTCCATGCAGCAGCTATTTAAAAATTTCAAAAACAGTTTTGTATAAAAAAATGAATGGTAGTTAGTTTGTAGGAAGGTACTGAAAAGGTAGATATTTAAAAAATAAAATGAGATTTATCCAAAATTTTTATTTTGTCGTAGACTCACAGACCACACATCGATGAACGGAGGGTTAAGTTGGATAGCCTTTCTTAAAAATAGTATTTCTTGTAAAAGTTTTTAACCTTTTTAAGCATGAAAAACTTCTTTCTACGGACACGCTTGTCGATGGAATTGTTAGAATTAAACAAAACAAATTGGAGGCTTCTGCAAAAATGTCTTTAATTGGCTGTAATTTTATAACCAATTTTTGCAAATTCACATTTTTGTGATTTCCGTCGGCATAAAGAAGGCAGAGCTCACTTTTGATATTTGATGTTTAGTAAATTTGAATGTTTAGTAAATTTTGTGCATTAGACTCAAATTTTAAAAACCTTCGAGAGGAAAGGTCAATTTGTATGACTCAAACTTTGTGGTATCTGCTAAGCTTACGAATTTTAATTTATCACTCCTGATAAATCCTGAAAACGTACATCTAATTCCATTAAAATGTATATTTCAAAAATAATGCTCTGTATTGAGTGGTATTTGCATTCTAGCTCATACTAAATTCATTATATTCTCAAAAACCTCTTTTAATTTTTGTCAGTCTTCAATAATAACACTGATTAATTTCGAATTAGACGAACATCGTTTCTTTGTAATTATTGGCATACGTCTAGCTGATGTAAGTTCAAAGCGTAGCCCAAAGCGTACGATAGTTTTGCTGAACTATGAAAAAACGACGGTATTGCATTAACAGTTGCAAAAAAAATTATTTTTTCTTAAATTTTGCAAAACAAGAATAAATCGATGGGCTAATGCACAAAAATTGCTTGTGGAGCATGTAATTTAATTTTTTGTAGAACTCCGTTTAAGTACTCTTACATCAAACTGGCTCCATCGTAACACTGCCCTACAAACTTGTCGGAATGCCAAAGGTACTAAAACTATCGCAGCCATAGTCAACAAATACTGTTCATTCAGCTGTTCTGTTAAACAGACAAAATAAGGCTGAAAGCTGTTCACTTTGACGGAAATTTTAGATTTGGCTTCTTAAAAAACTGGAACACATGTGGTTATCCTTCAAAGTTGTTGTAAATGCCGTTTTACAAATATCTTAGATGAGAGACGGCATAGAAATAAAAACAGTGATTACTCTTTTAGAACTGACATATTACATTGAGTATAAATCACTTTTTTTAACAAATCTGCCGATTCACTAAAACTACACACGCTGCCGTCTGGTCTCCATGACTCACTGCACATAAAACTTCACAACACTACTATAATACATATTTTCCCATGATAAAAGACGAAAAACTAAAGACATTTACGAATTTAAAGCTAAATTCGGACAAACACTGAAACCAACTGCCTCTGACAGCGGCCTCACTGAGAGTGATGTAATTATCTTTAAAATTGATTCACCAAATTTGGTATAAACAAAATATATATCGTTAAATTCCTATTTATTTGACACGCAGAATATCCTAAAAGCGGCTTTCGATCAAAATAATGCCGAGGAAATACACATCGGTGATATGTAAAAAAAACTCTAAAAGATAAACACAACTCCAACGATGCAAAATGGTTGAAACAAAATTTCGGTTTTTTAACATATGCGAGGGGATTTCAATATATGCGAAAGAATTTAAAAATGCTACAACATTCACATCTTTCGAAAAGAATGTGTTTTACTACACCTACTGGCAGCTACAAAATGTACTATATGCACATTTTCTTCAAATTATTTTCTGATGAAATTTGGCGTCGTTGGTGGTCATAACAGCCTGTACTGTGAAGTCAAGGTGCAATTGAACGTAAATTGGGATTTTATTGTAATTTGAATTTAAAAACAAAACTATTTTATTATTATTTACTTATTTTTTATGAACTATTTTAGATTAATTGTTTTAAAAATCAATAATAGTCATTTAAATTGAAACTTCTTAAAGAAAATCAAAAATAACGTAATCAAGGAGGGAGCGTTTGCTTGTGAGCATATTGGCCAAAATAAAATTAATAGTTATTGAATGACAAAACTGTTGTTTTCATAACTTTACAATATATATTTGATAATTTTAATGTTTTTAATTTTGATTTTACTTTCAGTTATATAGATGTCCTCAAGAGTGAGAATAGCAAACAGCAAGTTGACATTTCAAGTGATCCGCAAGATTCTAGTCCTGGAACTAAAAAAGTTTCTGAGTTAGAACGAACTGTTTTTATATTAAAACGAGTTGTAGAGAAGCTTCAGGCAGAAAATAAAAGACTTGTTAGCGGAAAAAGGCCTCTTTCTGATCGATCAGTAAGTATTGAAATATGTAAGAATTTTGAATATTATTTGATCAGCTTATTTCAGAAAAATATTAATTAACTTTCGAGAAATACGCAAAAAGTGTCTGAATTTAAAAATCGTTAGTTTTGTACCATGATAATTTTTTCTTAAGTCAACTACATCTGTAAAGTGGATTAGAGCTTATAATTTCCAATTTAATAATATTGTTAATTTATAAAAGATTCATTAATGTGTGTTTTTTCATCTACTTAGGTACGTTTTTGCAATAAAATTACAGACTCACTCCACTATAAAATTTATTTTCATGTTTCATAGTTCATTATAACACAGTAAAGCATATAGTAATAAAACACAAAATATTGCTCTAAGTTATTATCAACACTTAATATTCTAATGATTATGCTCTGAAAAATGTATAATACATATCTACACAGAAATCTTCAAATTCACAGAGAACGTACTTAATAGCTTTCTTACGTTCCTCAATTTTTTCTTTCTTTAGAGGTAGCATTCGAGAAGTATAAGCTTGTGCTTCCGGAAGCTGAATGGTTTGTGGGTAAACTTTACTGACATTGAAATAGCCATAGTAGTAAGCAGCATTATCATCAGCATTCAGTGCATGAATAAACTCCGATGATTGAATATTACCATTGTTGTCAAGAATATTCAAAGTACTGATACTTTGACGTATTGAAATATTCCCGCTCTCTCCATGAGAGAGCAACCCTTCCCGTTTAACAGACTCTCTTCTTATATACATGAGGCCATCAATTATCACAATCAATTATACTTCCTGTAGCAAATTTGCGATTAGCAGAGCAAATCAATTCACACATCTGATATATCGTGTTAGTTTAGACTTTAGAGGACTCGAATCAAAGTATGATTTTTATTCTGACTCAGACAATTGTCAGAAAATAAATTAAGTTCAGTTACTAAGTCTGGAACATTTTTTTCAATGTAGTCTATAAGAAAAGAAGCTACATAATTTGCTCCTTTTATTGCTTGGCCTTCGTGATATAAGTAAAACTGAGCTATTAGTTTTTAAGTTGTAAACACAAAAATTGTTCACAGTCAACTGTCGACGGTAGTAAATTTCTTGCACTGGAACTTTTGGTAAATCTATATTTTGCAAGTCAAAAACCAAACCAAAAATTTTAGCATTTTGTTTTAATAAATCTTTAGAATTTGCCAATGAAGTCGGCAAAAAAATTAATAAAATGGTTTGGATTGATGTCTGTGCACCATTAGTTCTGCTGCATAAACTTTCTTTTCAGTTTCATTAAGTTTGGGCACTTTTATACATTTTTCTCCCCATTACATAAATGTATCACTAGGCAGTCAGCCAAATCTTAGATTAAAGTGGTCTTTAAAGTACTTAGGATAAAAACAATGCTTAATATTACTTTCAGGATACATTTCGCAGAATAGTTGATGTCTTTTTTGAATTGACATTCACTTAGGTACAAAACATCTTTCTAATGTCATTCTTTTGTTGAAAAGGAACTAATATGATGCACCTTGGCAATTTCACTTTTACATATTTTATTACTACTTCTGTTTTTCCTCGGAAATCTTGTGTCATTTTTCCCCTTAATTAAATAAATGTATCTTTTACAAATGGCAAGAAACTTTTTATTTTTGAATAAAATAAAGAAGTTTTATTAAAACAAAAATACAATTTACATAAGTACAATTTAAAATATTTATTTATTTAGTTTAAATACATGTTTCAATCATATACTCTACGACACTGGTCGGTCATCTGTAACCAAAATACCATCGTAATCGGATTATAAGGCTGAGTGCTGTATTGTATTCCTTCAGATACAAGGTGGGTTACTGGAAAACATCTTAAACCGTCAGTTTCAGGTTGGTTTTTACTATTATATCGTATTACCTATCCTCTCTGTATTTTCTAATTAGGGTTAAATTTGTAGTGAGCTATCGACAAATTGTGAACCGATTATAGAATGTTTTTCAGCCTAGAAAATTGTTTTCTGAATACTTAATTGTTGGTCATATAAGCCGTTATTTATATTTTTGACCATTGCATTCGACCTACAATTTGTGACTTTATAGACAATGGTACTTAATTTTAACTGAATTTAAAATTTTTGGACAAATACTGATAAATAAATACATAATATTTATTATCAAATATGTATTTTAGGCTTCTGCTGATAAACTGAAAAGAGACCACGTTCGCCTAAAAGAACAACATTCAGAATGCAAACAAAGAATCGAAGAACTAACAAAAGAATTAGAAGCAACCAAAAATACTCTGCACAGCCTTACTGCCTCTAGGAAAGAAGACGACAAATCAATTGTATTAGCGAGGGAACTATCCAACATTAAAGATCAATTGGAAATGAAATCATCACTATTGGACAAGGTTAAAATATTGTTGCATAGAGCTGCTGCAAAAGAAAAGGCACTCATACAAGAGGTAAGTTATAAAAACATTTATAAAAAAATTGTATTGTATTGTTTTTATAATTTCTTAACAATCATGTTAATACGCGGGTGGTCCAATAAGTACTTGGTCTACAAAAGAAAAACGAAAATTTTGTGGCAATTTATTTCTCAATACAGTATCCTTTTAGCTCGATAAACTTGACCCAGCGGTCGTTTAACTACTTTAATCCGTCTAAAAATACCGTTTTCCGAGGCCCTTTTTTTCGTCTTTATAGAGGGGGGGTCTGGAATCTTCAAAAGACATCTCAGTCCAGGACGCCGCCTGACAAACCTTAGTGCAGGATTCGTTCTTTGTACTCCCGGCGATAGTTCCCGAGGTACTTTAAAATGCCCTCTCGTCGCCGAGTCTACGCAGAATGCCTACCTGCTAAACCAGACCCTCCTCTGTCATCCAGCGATCCGGAAGCGGAATGGCCGCTGTAAGGCCGGCATCACTTCCGAAGCACTACCTTTATTCATTCATTCTCCATTCATACACATCCACACTCCTAGTTCGGCATCATTACCAGAAGGACATTTCCTCCTTCCCCACAGTCAAACTCACGCATTCTAACTCAAAAAGTGTGACCTTCTAACTTCACCTTTCGGCATCATTCACTCTACCTTTGCCGTTGGTCCAACTGTCTTTCTTCCTCTTCCTTTTTCTTGATCACTGCACGGATATAACTGTGTATGTTAATCCAACCTAATTAATTTTCAATCATTCTCTCAATCATTTCTCTCACTGTAACAAAATTCACACCTCTCTCAGTGTCCGAGTATCCACAATATAGCCATTCATCTGTATCAGCCTTTCCGATCCTATAAAGGTAGGCCCTAAAACACCCGTGTCCTGTGAGCACCTGCGTCAGGAAATAATCCAGTTGCCTGAGGCCACAGTCCATCCAAGCTCTTATGTTCGGGATCAGCATTTTCGTCCACTGTGCCACATCCTCCGTATTGTTTCATTCTTCTTGCAAAGAATTTTCAAATTTTAAATTTTCCGAGGCCTGCAAAGTAGGCCTCCGTGGTGGCAATGACCTCCTCATTCGATTCAAATTTCTGTCAGGGAGTAACTTTTTCGGAAACAAAAAGAAGTCGCACTATAAACTTTAACCACAGAATACTCCGTTGTGCTGGAGTATTCTGTGCTTTAACTAATCTGGCCGGGGTGACGGCGGAGGTGAGATCCGGTGCGTTGACGATTTAGAAATGCAACTGTTGTATGGTCTCTAGTGGATAACAGTGGATTCATATTTCTTCGATGGTTAGCGTACGGTCGGACCATCCTCCGAGGTATTCGGAGATTCTGGATGATCTCCGACCGCTGCTCTGGGGGAGGATCGAAGATTTCTCGACTCCATCCTTGTGTTCGTGGGGTTTATGTGATCCAGGTTTTCACTTAGTGAGTTCATCGGAGACCCTGCAGTCGGCAAAGTGCCACCAGCAACCAGAATACTTTAACAGTTAGAGGTTTATTTCTATAACAGAGGTTATTCTATAACAAAAGAAAATAAAAGAAGAATTTATAAAACAATAATAGAAAGTATTGGACTGTATGGCGCCGAACTCTGGGAAATAAACCAAAGAAACAAATCAAAAATTAAGGCCATGGAAATGAACTACTGGAGACGATGTTGCCAGCTCACTAGACTAGATAGGGTGAGAAACGAAGATATTCGGAGAGAAATGGAAATCGATCTTGACATAATAGACACAATCGAAGCCAAAAGACTTAACTGGTATGGACACCTTCAGAGAATGCCGGAAAATAGATGGCCAAAAAAAATAGAAGAATGGACTCCGCCAACTAGAAGACAACGAGGTAGACCAAGACGATCCTGGAGAGACGATGTCGACGATGCAATGACCGCCAGAGATCTAACAACTGAAGATTGCTTCGACAGAAAACGCTGGAAATTAGGATGCGAGAAGCGGCGCCAGCTGTAGAAGACTCGCTTGTTATATATATAGGTTTATTTCTTACGTTAATTTGTCTTACAGGAGTATTGGTTTAGTAATACTATTTCTATCAAAAGGTCTTTGGCAGCGAAGTGTTACCGCAGCTCGGCCACCGAGTGAGAAGTAATTTCCAGCCCACTTGAGGTTTTTATTAACTTGTGACCATCAGTGGAGTACTGGAACGCTGTATCAGTTCGACACGATCTGAAATAGCTATAAGACAACCTGTCTTTCCCTATCTCAAAGATCGTGTCTATCTGGTCAGTGAACATCCTCTCCGAGCTGCTAGCCGGTTTCTGCGAAGTAATTATAAGTCCGTTGCCAAACTTTTCTTTACCTTTACAAAACATAAGCCGTCAGTCAACAATTGCCGGTTCTTATACTTCTTGTGGTTTTAATGATGTTGTAGCTACACGTCTTCGTATTCATTCAAACACTAAAGAGCTTTGGAATCGTCTTAGCCTCGATGTCTTCTTAGATCGTAGAAATGTTCACTTAGGTAATAATAAAATGCAGAATCGTAGTAAAGGCACCTGGTCAAGAACGTGTAGCAGGGGCTAGTGGTGTTGACGACTAGATCCAGAGCAAGCAAGCAAGCAATTTAATTGAACCCAGCCTATGAGAAATGTTCACAAAGGTAGTACGATCGGGTGTAACAATTCATTGGAGCAAGGTGTGTTAACTCGAGTAAAAACAGGAGTCACCCCACCATGCTCCAATGCTCTAGACCATCCCTTTCCCCCCAATAGCACTCTGATGCGCTATCTCTTTCTCTCTTCAATCCTGACCCCCCAGGGGGAGTGTAGTGGTCGACGTGATGTCGTGTATTGTCCGTCTCCAGAGATCTCTGTCTCTGGTCATTTCTTTTAATTCATGCATAGGTCTTTGGCATATTCCTGTAATTTGGTCTATCCATCTTGTTGGGGATCTTCCTCGTGATCTTCGGCCTTCTACATTTCCTTGTATTATGAGTCTTTTCATGTTTTCTGTGTTTGCTCTCATAACATGTCCAAAATATTTTAATTGTTGGAGATGGACTTTACTAGAGAGTCGTTGGCTAACTTTTAGCTCTCTTAAAATTGAATTATTTGTTCTACGGTCGGTCCAAGGAATTCGTAACATTCGTCTCCAACAGAACATTTCAGTGGCGTCTATCTTTTTTCTCTTCGATTGTCTCAGAGTCCAAGATTCACATCCGTAGGTCAGTATTGGGAATATTAAGCAGTTGATCAACCTCATCTTTATCGCTCTTGAAATTTGACAGTCCTTCCATATTTTGGTCATTTTTGCTGTGGCAACTTTTGTTAGATCACATCTACGTTTAATCTCTTCTTGTAATGACCCTGTGTTTGTGATTAATGATCCCAGATATAAGTATGAGCTCACAACCTCGAACCGGTCAATTGTGGTTATGTGTGGATGATTGTTGTGTGGTCTATCCACTATCATGATCTTTGTCTTTGATATGTTTAATTGCAGACCAAATATTTGACTTTCGTTTTCGATCAGTCGTATAAGTTCCATCAGCTCTGCTTGACTATTTGCAAGAAGGTCTGTGTCATCTGCGAAACGTAGGTTGTTTAGTTTATGACCATTTATTGAGATGCCCTTTTCCCATCCTTCAAGTGCTCTTCGCATAATATACTCCCCATATATGTTGAATAATTGTGGAGATAGTATACATCCTTGTCTGACACCCCGTTCTGGATGAAACTCGTTCGAAAGTGTATCAAGTACTTTAACTGATCCAGTAGTGTGTTCATATAGTTCAGTTATAAGCGTAATTAGATGTTGTGGTACACCTACTTCTTTTAGTATTCGCCATAAGTGTCTCCACTTGACCCTGTCGAACGCTTTACGGTAATCTATAAAACAGATGTATAGTGGGTGTTCGTTTCTCTGCCCTTTGCCAAACTTTCCCAGTACATTCTTTAAGTCGTACATTTTGTGTAGTGTTGCCAACTTTTGCATTAAAGTCGCCACATATTATAGTAAGTTCTTTATTTGGTATGTTAGCGATTAGCGCTATAGAGGCACAACAATCAGCCAAATGCTCTTCATGTGGAGGTCCTGGGTAATAGAACCCCAACATGGTTTCCTAACCGAATGCAAAAACTCAGGACAGCGCATCTCCGCTATATTCCTGTTATCTTAATGTGGCTTATCCGCGAACTAAAATTGCTTACTTGGGCCTCAAGTCTCCGCTCTGAGTCCCGGCTCAGTTTGGCGACTTGGTGCTCAAGGGGTTGGGCCCTACGTGCCCGGGTTTTGGGATTTTTGTTAATTTTTTTGGTGGCCGAAGCCGGTTTTTTTTAGTAATTTTTTTGATTTTTTTGGTGGCCGAGGCCGGTTTTTTGTGTTTTTTTGTGGTTTTTTTTTGGGACTAGATCCCGAGCGGAAGATGTGCTGCCTTTTTATACACGTTGTGTTTGCAGTTTAGCAGTGATCTTCAGCCGGGAGGCCAATGATAACGCAGTTAATAAAACTGTTTGTGATTGGTCTGCCAGAGTGACAATATGCATTGTGAATGGTCACTTCTGGCGACATGGTCACGATACCATGCATAAACTTATTCTGATGGCACTTAAACAGCGTCAAACACTGATCTCAAGTGGTGTCTCGGTTATACTTGTTATCTGTCATCGCGACAGCTTTTTCACGCAGTTTTTTTTTTAGATCCTTACTGTCTTAATTATCTCGCGCATCTTCAATAGGATATCTGGGAATATGAGATCGTGAATTTTTTCACGCTTTCCTCCGTTTTAGGAGAATAATGTTAGAAGGTTAATGTCTTTGAAAAATTGTAATAGATTTCGTTAGGTACGCCGTTGCACTTTTCTCAGCATATAATTTTTTTTAATGAAGGTAGTAATGAACGAATTAATTATGATAGGATTGTTAGGTTCATGTGATTTTAAGTAAGGTTAAGATTTAGTGATGTGATTTGGTTGTTTACAATGAAAGCATTCCAATTTATCAATCGATATGAAAATTCAATGACGAGTACTTTCATGTATAATGATTAAGGATGTTTGTAATGAAAAGACATTATGTTCTGGTATTTGTTAAATTACAGAGATCAAAAAAAACTTTTTCAACCAATTAATAAAGGATAAAGGGGCTTACATGGGATATTAAAATTCATTTAGATGGTTAAATAAGTCTACGAATGGGAATGACCTGATTATGTTTAAATGGTTTTTAGAAGGTGTTTCACTTGTCTTTTTGAAAGATTTTTTTGTTTTGGTACAATTATATCCTACATATTATCGATCAGTTACGAATAGTTGGCATTATAATGGCTTAATCAGGACACGGTGTAGGATGTGGAGCACCTTTTGTGAGAGCGGTTGCAGCATATAATCGATGGGTATGCTTGTAGCGAATGATCTTGTGTGGTTAAGATTGATATCTGTAGTAGGGTTGGCTGGTGGTGGTAGACAGGTAGAGTATATTGTGTGAAGTATATGGTTGGATATGTTGCGATTCTGCTTACCAAAATCGCAAACGTTTTGGGTTTGGAAAGATATTTAATATAAATCGAATATACCATTAAATATTCAAAAAACCTTACTTTCTCCTGGACTATTATTATTTCTAATAACAAACAATAATTAAATACTCGTTAATTATCAGCTCGACAAAAACATACAATATCGATAGTCAATTAAAACATGATTGGTCTATTAGAAGGCGTGAACGGAAATTATTTAAAACATATTTTCCAAATTTAGATTTGGATGTGATAAAATTGTCCAACAATTAAAATGTGTAGAAATTATTTCAGAAAACCAAAAAAAAAATTGGAAACATAAAAGAAGCTTAAACATTCTGAAACTGAATGTCTTTTTGAACTAAAAACATTAAAATTGTGGCAAAAACTATAGAATTAATTAACTTTTTTTATTTTATGCAAAAATTTGATCCTTGCACACATGCCATCTAATCCTGTGTTTTATAGCCAATTCTCTTTCACTAATCAAATGACCTTCACTAATCGGATCGATCTTTGGGTGGATAGACTACATGATTGAGAGATCAGGTGGTTTATCTCGGAGGAAATTTAGTTTTTGTAAAGAGAAAAACACGATTGTGCTTTTCCCGCGATCTGCAGTGGAACGAGGTAATGAAGGCAATGAAGGAGAGAGCATGTCCTGGTTACCTAATAAATGTGGTGGTAACGTATCTGTCCGAGAATAAAGATTATAATGGAGAAGACCACGATCGTCGACGTGACGGCCGGGGTTCCCTAGGGATCTGTTTTGGGCCAGACGCTATGGAACCTGGCATATGACGGGGTTATGAACTGTAAATGCGGAAAGGGTACAACCTCCTTTGTATTCGCGAATGACCTCGCTGTACTGGTAGTTGCCCGGTATGAGCCAGATCTGAAATACCGAGTTCGGAACGCAGTGCCTAGAAAGAAAGTAACTAAGAGTGACGTTGCACCAAAATGGAAAATGGGGGAGCACGTGTGGGAGGTGGTCCTGAAGGCTGCGAATAGTGCGGCTGCGTTGGGAAGGTGATGCCCTACATAGGAGACCAAAAAGAAGGAGGGCCTTACACGGTGTGCAGTCGATCTTGCTGTACGCGGCACCAGTCTGGAGCAAAAGGTAGAGAGAACGGGCTATGGGAGGCTCATAACACTAATAGACAGAACAATTTTGTTGCGAGTGGCATGCACCTACAGGACTGTGTCTGCAGCAGCCTTGAGAACCACCGCCATCTTTTTTTTCCATCGGCAGAAAAGAGCTCTATTGGAGAAGAGACCTAAACCTTACTATGGCCGAAAGAAGACAGGAAAAGAAAAGATCGATTGAAAGATGGCAAGAAGAATGGAATAATACGGAGGATGTGGTACAGTCGACAGATATGCTGATCCTGAACATAAGATATTAGATGGACTATGGCCACAGGCGACTGGATTATTTCCTAATACAGGAGCTTACAAGACACGGGTGCTTTAGGGCCTACCTCTCCAGGTTCGGAAAGACTGACACAGATGAATGCCTATACTGTGGACACTCTAACACTGTAACACAGACGCTGTCAGAGTGTAATAAATGGGTTGTGGAAAGGAACAATATGGAGAAAGAGGGGAGAATTTTGTTACAGTGAGAGAAATTATTAAGATAACGATTGAAAATAAAGCAGGTTGAGCTATTGTACACAACTATATCCGTGTAGAAATTAACAAGAAAGAAGAGGAAGCAAGACAGCTGGACAAATGGCAGAGGCAAGAGAGAAAGATGCTAGAAGTTGAAGGTGGAAAAGTGAGTCAGACTGTGGTGAAGGAGGAAATGCCCGTCTGGGAGTGATGCCGTACGATGAGCGATGAAGGTCTTCCACACGCTACCTGTAATAAGATAGGGAGCCTCGTTGCTGACAGTCATCATCATCTTTGGCTCGACAATCCTCTGTGGATCTTGGCCTGCTATAAGATTCGTCGCCATTCTGTTCGGTTTTTGGCAACATGTTGCCATCTTCTGATTTTTAATATTCGTAAGTCGGTTTCTACTCCATCTAACCACCTAATTGGCGGTCGGCCTTTGCTTCTTTTTCCTACAGGTGTTCCTGTGGTTAGCTTTTTAGCAATGGTATTTTCTGGCATTCGTATTATGTGTCCAGCCCATCTAAGTCGCTGTGTTTTAATGAACGTTATGATATCTGGCTCATCAAAGAGCTGATACAATTCAAAATTATATCTTCTGCGCCACTGCCCTTGGTCGTTTACAGCTCCAAATATTTTGCGGAGTATTTTACGCTCAAATATTCCCAAAAGTCTTTCATCTTTCTGCGTTAATGTCCATGTTTCTGCTCCATATGTGAGGACCGGCCTCAGCAATGTTTTGTATATAATAATTTTAGTTCTTCTTTGAATGTTTCTTGAGTGGAAATGCTTTTGGAGTCCATAGTATGCCCTATTTGTAAAATTTATTCGTCTTTTGATTTCTTCGCTTGTTTTATTGGTAGCAGTCAATAGCGAACCAAGGTATGTGAAGTTGTCAACACGTTCAAAGGTATGACTTCCAAAGACTGTTTCTCGTTCCTCATTTGCTATCGGATCCTTTGTAACCAACATGTACTTGGTTTTGTCTTCGTTGATGACTAGACCGACCTGTTTCGCCGCTGTTTCCAATTCTAGGAGATATTGCTCAACATCTCGCTTGCTACGCCCTATTATGTCAATGTCATCAGCATATGCTAAGACTTATATCGATCGTTGCTGACAGTCTGTACATTTTAAAGTACCTCGGAAACTATCGCCAGGAGTAGGAAGAACTAATCCTGCATTAAGGTCAGTCAGGCGACGTCCTGGACTGAGATGTCTTTTGAAGATTCCAGACAGCCCCTCTATAAAGACGAAAAAAAGGTTCTGTCTCCTTGTGACACTGACTAATACTGTTTTACTAGGATTGGCAGAAAGATTTTGATTGTCGCACCACCTAGTAAGAATATTAAATGTTCTTTAAAATGTACTGGATAGAACATTACCATATTTTCCTTTTATCATAATTAGCCTATTATTTTTAAGAATCAGCGTATTTTCCAGCATTTATTTGATCCAGTTTCATACTGTAGCAAATATTCCTTTGTTGACGCAGCATCATAGATAGAATTTGGTAATGCATTATTAAATGCGCCTTCTATATCTAGAAAGGCGGTTAATGTAATCTCTTCATTATTAATGACGTGACAGATTTTAAGAACTAGTTCGTCTAGTTGATGTTCCTTCTTAATATGCATGCCGGTTGCCATTGAGAGTATGATACTAATAGTCAATCCTTAATATGTATATCAAAATTTCATGTCATCACATTTTGTGTATGTACACTACCCTTACAGTTGTCCAAGTCTTTAATATATAACGTAGTTCTATGCTAGCCCTAAAGATTTTTATTAGGATGGGCAATAGGATGTTCAATTCTTTTTGTAATGAAGAGTTTTATGATCCACTGTACGTTCTCTAGTTTGATGTTTATTGCAGAGATTTCCCAGTATTCTTTCCTAAGACGGTAAGTCATTCTTGGTTTTCAGCCTGAATCTGCTTATCAATAATTGTTTAACCTGAGTAGTGGTTCTGTAATAAGATCTGCAGCATTTTACTTTTAGATTCGACAATAAAGGTGTCATCAGGTCTTTTATGTAGGCTTGGTCCCTGTGCCGAACTCTTGGAAAAAATCGTGTGGATTTTAGTATTGTCAGGTATATCTGAAATACTCTGGCAAAATCTCCAAGATTCGCTTTTTTTCCGCTTATCTCTTTACTATATTTAGTATTATAGCTTCATACAAATGAGTTTTTCTTTAGATTTCCCAGTTCCCAAATTCTGTGACTTTATTCGATAGCTACCTTACTTCTATTCTTAGTTTTACTTTTTTACCCTCAGCAACTGATCCACAGGGCTACTTATTATAGTTAATAATCTCAGGTAATTTTGGATATATAAGACTGCTAATTTTTGTTTCGCTTAATGTTTAAAACCTCAAAACAAATATTAAGACATATGAAAGTACTTATATTACAACAGAAACATGGATTTTAACAAGTTTAACAAGAATCCTTCAAGTGTAATATGATCTATTCTAAAATGACTCCAGTTTGCGCCACATTTCATTGACTGCATCATTATTTATACAAACACAGCTTATGCAATGTTTGCCTGAAATAGACAGACTCGAACTTGTAAAGTAGTAAGGACTTTCACCTGTTTGTTCGCTGCCTACAATAATATTGTGATTACCGTAAAAACAGTTCATAATGAGCAATTGTTTGGTTTCTTCACAAGTTTGGTATGTTATATGGTCTAATGTTTTTTATAAATGAAGGAAATGAAATTCTATTAATTATCGTAAACTGTAGAGAGAAAAACATTTGATAAATAGTTTGGAAAACTGGAAGTTAAGCACATTCATCCATTGAAACGAATGAATTGATGTGTTTTTAATTTAAGGTTAAAATTATCGATCAATATAAATTAACAGATTTAAGCCTCTCTTTGTAATATGTGCCATATGTAAAGGTGGCTGAAGTCCTAAAAGGTAATGGTAATGACAGTTACCTGTTAGGACAGTTGTCACCTAGGCGCCTGACGGTAGCAGCCGCAACACTTAGGTTAGAAGTTATTGAGACACTTGTGTTATGTATTCTTAAATAAACAGCCATACGAAAGATCTCTAGTGTTTATTTTAAGCCATATCTTACATGGTGTCAGGTCGGGCCGGGGTTTATTCGAGTTGTGAGTTGTGTCTAGAAGAAAAATGGAAAATCAATTTAAACCCCCAGAACCCCTTGTATTAGATGATGGCAATTTGGCGGCAAACTGGAGGAGGTTCTCTCAAAAATTTAACCTCTACATGGACGCCACCGATTTAGAAGATAAGCCTGAGAAAAAGAAACTGGCCACATTTTTAAGTTTACTGGGAGATGATGGATTGGAATTGTTCAACACTTTCACATTTAATGTAGAGGAGACGATAAAAAGTTGCAACCTGTCTTGGATAAGTTTGAAGAGTATTGCTCCCATAAGTCTAACGTAATTTATGAGCGGTTTAAGTTCAACAGCATTGTCCAAAAAGAGGGGCAAAATTTTGATAGTTTCGTGACTGAGTTAAAGAAAGCAGTGAAAATGACTGAATATAAAGATCAGGACGACATGGTTAGAGACAGAATTGTTATTGGAATAAAAGACAAACAAACACAAGAAAGTCTCCTAAGAGAATCCAAGCTGACATTACAAAAGGCTATTACAACATGTAGACTAAGTGAAAGCAGTAAAATCCAAGCAAAAGCGTTTACAGCTGAATCAACAGTGGATGCAGTGAGGTCAAATAGAGGCACATCACAAAAAGTTTGCAGTTATTGTGGGTTCAAGCATCGAGGAAGAAAGTGTCCAGCATATGGCAAAACTTGTGCCCGTTGCCAGGGTAGAAACCATTTTGCTGGAGTGTGTAGTAAGAGCACCAACGGTCTGGAGAAAAGAGAGTCGGTGAGCAGGAAGGGAGTACATGAAGTAAAAAACCAACATAGTGGTAGTGAAAGTGATGATAGTGAGTTGTTTATCAATTGTGTCAAAACTGTAGGCTTATTGAAATCTGGAAGTTCTCAGAATGTCTGGAAACAGAAAGTTCAGGTAAAAAATTGCATAGTAGAATTTAAGTTAGATACTGGTGCAGAAGTAAATGTTCTGCCTCTTGAGTATATTAAAAATCTTGGTATACAAAAAATAAATAAAAGTAATGTTACAATAGTATCTTATGGTAATGATGATTTTAAAATAAAACCTGTAGGAGAAATTATAATTAATTGCAAGGTAGAGGCTGCATCTTCAGATATTAAATTTATTGTTGTTGATGTTCAGAACCAAGTACCTTTGTTGGGGTTAGATGCTTGTATTAGTCTTAATCTCATTAAGCGAGTAGAAAGTTTAGATGTAGACTTCAAAACTATGGCTAAAGTTGTAGAAGCATATCCCACAGTTTTTCAGGGGCTTGGACAATTCCCTAATGATTATCACATTTCATTGACAGAAGGTGCAGTCCCTCATGTTCAACCAGTTCGTAGGGTTCCTCATGCATTACATAAGAAACTAAAAGATAAATTAAAACAACTAGAAAATGAGTGTATTATCAGAAAGGTAGAGAAACCCACAGAGTGGTTAAACCCACTTGTAATTGTGGAAAAGAAAAACAAGGATTTAAGGTTGTGCTTAGACCCTAAATACCTGAACAAAGCTATTAAAAGAGAATACTTTTTGATACCCACAGCAGATGAAATTGCTACAAAATTGTGTAACAAAGAGTATTTTTCAGTTCTGGATATGAAAGATGGGTACTTTCAAATTAAACTTGATGATCAGAGTGCAGATTATTGTACTTTTGGCACTCCCTTCGGTAGGTATCAATTTTGTCGTTTACCTTTTGGAATATGCTCAGCCCCAGAAGTCTTTCAAAGAAAAAACTATGAAATATTTGGTGACATTGAAGGTGTTGGTCTATATTTTGATGATTTGATTATTACAGGTGCTAATGAAGCAGAGCATGACCAAAACCTTCGCCTTGTACTAGAACGGGCCCTAAAGCACAACCTTAGATTCAATAAGGAAAAAATTCAATTCAAGTTAAGTAGTGTTAAATTTTTAGGTCAGATTTATTCCAAACAAGGTGTTGAATTAAATCAAGTATATGTAAAACCTATTCTAGAAATGCCAACACCTGATAATAAATCTGATCTAATGAGACTATTGGGGATGGCAAAGTTTTTGGGCAAATTTGTACCTAACATGTCAAAAGTCACAGCCCCATTAAGAGAACTAACAAAATTAGATGTCCCTTGGCACTGGACTGGTATTCATGATAAATCTTTGTTTCAATTAAAACATTTGCTAACAGCATCAC
The DNA here is from genome assembly GCA_918026665.1 of Diabrotica balteata. Classification (NCBI taxonomy): domain Eukaryota; kingdom Metazoa; phylum Arthropoda; class Insecta; order Coleoptera; family Chrysomelidae; genus Diabrotica; species Diabrotica balteata. The sequence continues at coordinate 160,667,682 of OU898277.1, forward strand.
CAGTGCTAACATTTTTTGACCCATCTAAAGAAATAGAAATTGAAACTGATGCCAGTAAAGATGGGTTAGGCGCTTGTTTGCTGCAAGGTGGCCATCCAGTAGCCTTTGCATCTAGGAGCTTAAGCACAACTGAGCAAAAATATGCTCAGATTGAGAAAGAAATGTTAGGAATAGTTTTTGCGTTTCAAAAATTTCATTATTTTGTGTATGGTCACAATGTGCTTGTTAGTTGTTATCACAAACCTCTAGAATCAATAGTTCGTAAAGATATATGTGCATTATCTCCACGTTTGCAAAGAATGCGTTTACGGCTATTGCATTATGACTTAAATGTAGTATATAAACCTGGAAAGTATCTGTACATTGCAGATACATTATCTCGGGCATTTTTACAAGAAGGAGGTCTGAAGTCAGATGCTGAATTTCAGTTTGCAGTTCATGCTGTAGTAAATAATGTTGCTATGTCTGATACTAGAAAATCAGAGTTTAGAATAGAAACCCAAAAAGATGAGCAATTGCAAACTGTTATAAACCTGTGCATACAGGGATGGCCAGAACACAAGCGTGATGTGCCACAGATAGTTAATAATTTTTTTAAGCTCAGAGACAACTTATGTGTCTGTGATAACTTGTTATTTTATGGGAATAAAATTGTTGCTCCTAAAAGCTTAAGATCTGAAATGTTAAGGCTAGTGCATGAGGGTCATATTGGTATTGAAAAATCAAAAGCTAGAGCCAGGCAAATTTTTTACTGGCCAGGAATGAGCTCTGATATAGAGACTTATATAAAAAGATGTAAATCTTGTGAAAAGTTTAGATCGAAGCAACAAAGGGAAACATTATGTCCATACCCTTTACCAGAATATCCATGGGAAAGAATCGGCATTGACATTTTCACATGTTATGGTACAAGTTATCTAGTCGCTTATGATTCTTTTTCAAACTGGATAGAGCTTCACTCGATAAAAGACAAATCTGTTTTTTCTGTCATTAAAGTTCTAAAATCAATGTTTGCTGTACATGGTTCACCAGCTTATATATGCTGTGATAATGTTCCTTTTAATAGCTATCATTTTAAAAACTTTGCTACAGAATGGAATTTTCAAATTAAGTTTAGAAGTCCCAATTATCCGCGGTCAAATGGGCTTGCTGAGAAAGGTGTAGCAATTGCTAAGAGTATTGTTAAAAAGTCTATTGATGATAGGTCTGATGTTGAATCAGCATTATTACAATATAGGAATTCACCCCTTAAACACATTGGTTATACTCCTTCACAACTCTTAATGAGCAGACACTGTAGAACCAAATTACCTATTGATCAAGATATGTTAAAACCAGCTTTATGCATAAATGTGAAGGAAAAATTAAGTAAAAGGAGAAATGTGTATGTTAGAGACTATAACCAAGGTGTTAAGGATTTAGAGTCGTTAGAATCTGAGACAGATGTTGTTATGTACAATCAATGTCAAAAGAGGTGGGAACCAGCCCAAATAGTATCGCAGCATGAAGCTCCAAGGTCTTATATCTTGAGAGATGAGCATAATAATATTGTCCGTCGCAATAGAGTAGATATTAGAGAATCCCTAAATAGATTTAAGTCACAACCAACTACAATACTTACGAATACAAGTGATGTAGATTTAGATCAAGAACCCTCATCCTCAATACAGACAACAGAGGCAGAGTTGCCTACCTCTACTGACATACAAAATAATGTCACTGAACAAGCAGATAATTATAGAACTAAATCAGGTAGAGTTGTTAAACCACCTTTAAAACTGAATTTGTAAAAAGGGGGAGATGTAATATGTGCCATATGTAAAGGTGGCTGAAGTCCTAAAAGGTAATGGTAATGACAGTTACCTGTTAGGACAGTTGTCACCTAGGCGCCTGACGGTAGCAGCCGCAACACTTAGGTTAGAAGTTATTGAGACACTTGTGTTATGTATTCTTAAATAAACAGCCATACGAAAGATCTCTAGTGTTTATTTTAAGCCATATCCTACACTCTTAGCTCTCACTATCGTAACGGTGAAAGTTCACTCATCCTAGTTACCTATGGTATCAAAAGTATTGAACTCTGAGGGAATCTTTATGATTTTTCTTAAGATATCTGTACTTGGTGATATTCTCGTTGTTCTTATTTAACACGAAGAATATTCTTGTTAGGTATCTCCACATCAGTTAGTGTAATGCTTTTAGATAGTTTATCAACTCAAAATAGAAATTCTAGTATTAGATTCAGTCTATAATGTGCCACTGGTTGGTCGTGAGTACGGTTTCAGTACCATTGCTCAGTATAAAAGAATTCTATAATTATTTGGTATGGGGGTTTTGTATTTATTATTTTCAATAACTGATATCGTTTTTTGAACTGAAAGCTTCTTTAGCGGCGATATGCACTTTTTGGATGGGGAAAAAGCATTGAATTCGCGACCGTCACCGCGAGATATATTATGTATTATATATAAATAGTATGTAATGAATGCAACGCATATATACTACATAGCACTTCTTTTTGGATTAGGAAAAAGCATTGAATTCGCGACCGTCACCACTATCGCGAGATATATTATGTATACATATATGTGTGTATATATATATAATATATATATATATATATAATATATATATATATATATATATATTAATGTGATATTAAAAGTCTGAGGTGCGCCAAGCAATAATTTAGCTAATTAATTAATTAATTAAATTTATTTAAATGATGCAATTAAGATTGTATCACACTATTCTATTCTCTTATCTCAGGGCTATACTCAACTCATAAACGAGCGCCGAAATGCCCAGTCGACCAGTACTAATCGAGTAACGACGAGAAGTAGATCCACCAGGCTTGAGAATGGCAAGTGAGACCTTGCCGAAACGTCGCCAAAACAATGGTTTTCAAGAAAACCAGCACTCTACAACGCGGAGTCAAACCCGGAAAAATAGTGACAGCATATATATATATATATATATATATATATATATATATATATATATATATATATACATAGTGTATATAACGACGCTAAGAATTCAATTCTTTAATAGGTAACTTTCGGGAAAGCGTCAAATCAAGGATCGGTTAGAGAAGGTATAAGCCAGTTTGGTGTAGAACTTTATTCTAAATGTGAAATTTTCGGTGATAGGCTGTCACCTTCATCAGCACCTAAATGGAAAACCTATTTAGTACAAGTGGTGGAAAACAACATTTAAAAACCTACATTTAAAATGTTCAGTTGGTCCTAGTGGTGAAGAACGCTGTCATAAATATGTTAAAAATATTAAAAAATACATTTAAATTTTTAAATAAAAACATTACATCACAAAAGGGTATTTTTTCAAATACAACAAAAAAACAAATCTCAAAACGCACAAAAACCGCAACTTCATGTTGAAGGTGGAAAAGAAGATTTATTCTTCTTTTTTGATGACAATGTTTCTGATTTCTGTCAATATCCAGATGTCATATGTAACAAGGTTACTAGGTTACATTTACATCTGCACTCTGTCTGCACCTCATGGAAGTTGGAAGGAATTTTTTTAAGAACCAAAAACAGCAGGGAAACAAAGTCTGTTCTCAAGTGCAGGTAGGTCATCTGTGTATGTTATGATAAGTTACCTCCATGTAACTAAGATATAACAGATTGGAGAATGAAATCTGATCGTGCCAACTCCTCCTGAGACAAGTTAGCTACCTAGCTAGCAGGTATCATTTATAAATTTAGATTTATAGAAATTACAAAAGACTCCATGTATCTGGAAGTACAGGTGACCCTCGTAAAACCACGTGTAGGTACTTTAGCTATTATTGTTTATTTTGTACGTACTAAGTAACTCATTTTTATCTCTTGTATAACAGTATTGCTCTAAATACTTATTTCGATGGTTATCTGGAAATAAAAATACGGTTTTTATTATATTTTAAAATTTGAGTGGTTCTCGAAAGATATATTTCCTATTACATATTCGCATTCTTATTTATAATGGTATATTAAGATATACTGATTTTGAAGGCCAAATTATTTAAATTTTTTATATTAGAAAATTATTCTGAAGCTATTTGCTATTTTAATTGAATTTACTATTTTTACTGATAACTAACCACACTTTTAGGTTAAACTAAGTTTATTTTCAAGTTTCGATTTTCACTTCAGAAATCGTTTTCAAAATATATATTTTAAGTACGATTTTCAATGCTAAGAATTATTACAAACAGAAATATACATTACAAACAAGTATTAGATATGCAGAGCCCCAGCTGACCTAACGAAGGTGTTAACCACGTGTTAATTTTGGTAAAAATTTAGTTTAATATGATGAGAAATCATATAAACACACTAAAACTGAAAAATAAAATTAATATAAAAAAATTGTACAAAAATATACAAAAAAACTATATGAAATTCAAAGAGAAAAACAAATGGAACAATAAAAAATTACATTGGAAGATGATATCGAAACTAGTTGGAAAAAAATTAAAACCAACATAAAAGCAGTGACAAAAGACACTCTTAGAGGAAGTCAAATTCAGAAACAACAAAAAATACGCACACCTTGGTGTTCAGAAGAGTTAAAGTAAAATGCCAAGAAAAGAGAATGCTTACCTGAAATAAAAATCCAAAGTAATGGCTTATAAACAATTTAAAAAGCATCACACACATGCACTAGTCAGAAGAAAAAGAAGCAGTGAGAAAGGTTCCTCAATGAAATGGAACATCATTTTTATGCATTACAGAGAGAGCTGTGGAAATTCGTATGTCGTCAAAGACCAAAAATGTAGGAGTTAATAGAATGTTATCCAACAAAGAATGGACAACTTATATCGGGCAAATAAATCGAACAACGGAAGCTGAATATACTCTTAAAACTTGAGAAATAACGTTAAATGAAATACCGAAATAACAGAAACTGAGATAAAAAAGAAATACCAGACAATGAGAAGAGAAGAAAAGACGATAACAAAAGAAAAAAATGAAACCGCCTGAAAACGGAACTTAAATATATAGAAAACCTTAACAGAAAGAAAGAATTCAGAGTATTATATAAGAAAGTTAACATCAACAGAAAAGAATTCAAGGCTGTAACCTCGGAAATCTTTTTTGGGTGGTGCTAGAAAGATAACCAATGGAGACACTGCGGACGGCGGAGATGGTTGGTGGAGAACGAGTCGTGGGTTCAAAACTAGCTTTTGGAACCGGGAATGGATCCAACGGAAGAAATAGGTAAAGATAGGATAAGAGATATTAGAAAAGATACAGAAATAAACAAAAAGATAGATGGGTAAAATTACCAAAGATAAGAGAAGATAGAAACAGGGCGCCACTCAATTTTTTGGGGTTAAGGAGAAAATTAAGAAAACCTTAGAAAAGAAAAGAGATAAGAAAAGATATTTAGGTTCAGAGATCAAACCCAAGGAAAGATACCAACAGTAAATTATCACATAAATCTGGTCAACGCAATATATAAACAAATAATAAATATATTAAGTATTACACTTACTTACCTACGAAACTTAATCAGCCTGATCTTTCTACAGTTCAAAAGCATAGTAATATTTAAAGATAGTAATTGTTCAGAGCTATTATTTTATCAGGGAACTTGTTAGGAGCCAACAAATAAAATACATGCATAAAACAATAACAATATATTAAACACAAAATTATGATGCTGCTAAATGCAACCCAGGTAATAAAAATACACAACTATGAAATGGTGTTATATATGTATAAAATTAAGCAATAATGTAATAAAAAAAGATAATGAACAAAAATTATAGGAAATACAAAAGTTAAGTAAATTAACTATCTCGCACTATTATTTAATAAAAAACTGAGACTTGTATGTTCATAGGTAATATTTATAGAAATTTCTTGAATGGTTCAATTACATTCAAAAATCGGCAATCTACAGGTGAAGATATAGATGATACGTCCAGATAATGGCAGGTGATATGGTACCATACCATATTACTCGCCCAGATAATTGTAGATAAAGATTACTTACAGTAGATCTTGACGAAGGCAGCTTAATTCACTGAATTTGATACTTTTCTGGTACTAAACACTGAATTTAATAACCATTAAAGGTAGTGTAGAACTATATATAATTTAATATAGTCTAAGGAAAGAAAACTCAAATATGAAGTGTACACACACTTAGAAAATAATTCACAGCGACGATAAGATAAGAAATATCGTGAGCAAAGCGCATCACGAGATATCACTTCACTCAACAAGAGCCCACCGAGAAGTAAGTTGGTTCCCTAAAAATTTCACCAACTATCCAAGAAAAAAGAAGAAGAAGATATATCCCCCACTTGAAATCATCGGACAGTCGTATGTATTTCTCAGAAGGTAAGACCTTAACGACTATTGGAAAGTTTGAGGTAAAATAATTCGTATTAACAATTGGACCTGAGAATATTAAAATCCTTAGTTCTCTATCTTTGTTGACGCTCCTTAGTACTTCTTCATTAGTTTTCCTTGCTGTTCAAGGTATCTTCAGCATACGTTTATGAACCCATATTTCTAATGCTTCAATTTTGTTCATGAGCGATACTTTTAGCGTCCACACTTCTGCACTATACAAAAGTACGGACCAAACATAGCACTTAACCATTCCTTCTCTTAGTTCTAAATTGAGATTATTATTGCAAAGAAATGACTTCATTTTTATAAAAGTAGTTATAGTCATTGCTATTCTACGTTTTATTTCTATGTCTGGATCTAGTTGGTCCGTTATGACAGTTCCCAAATATGTCATTTTGTGAACTTCGTTATATTGAAGCTTCGCATCGGTGTATGAGTCACGACTTAACACTAAAAATTTGGTTTTGTTTGAGTTTATTTTAATGTCCATTTCCTCTTCTACCTTGTGAATATGATCAAGCAGAATTTGGAGACCTTCAATATTATCTGACAGAATTACTGTATCGTCTGCATATCTAATCCCTGTTGAGTTTTCTTTCATATGGTTGTCTCTCAAGTTCATTTTTAAATGGCTGGTCCTAGTAAACATTGAACAATGTTGGAGATAAAACGCAACCTTGTCTGACTCCTCGTTGTATGAAGATTCCATCGGTGTAGTTATCTCCAGTTTTTACGATAGCAGTTTAATTCCAGTAAAAATTTTTAATGACACGAATATCCTTGTCATCTATTCCGATATTTTTCAGTATTTGCATTAATTTTACATGCTGTACTTTATCGAACGCCTTTTCGAAATCCACGAAACATGCAAATACATCTTTTCTGTGGTTACGGCATTTTTGTAATAGGACGTTAAGTGCAAAAAATGCCTCCCTGGTTCCCATAGCACTTCTAAAACCAAACTGAGTATCTTCAAGGTCTTTTTGAATTTCATTTGCGTCTAATTCTGTGAAGTTGTCTGAGGAAAATTTTAAGAGTGTAGCTCATTAGGCTAATAAATCGATACTCTGAGCAGTTTCTCGCATTGTGTTTTTTAGGTATTGCGACAAAGATTAATTTGTGCCAATCTGCGGGAATCACTCCGGTGTTATATATTAAATTAAAAAGTCTTACTACTACTTTTATGTTATCATCCTCTATTAGTTTCAGCAACTCAGTTGGTGTATCATCTTGACCACAAGCTTTTCTAATTTTAGCATTATCCTCGCATTTCATAATTTCTGGGCCGTCAGTACAGTTTTGGCAGAATTCAGCAATATTATTCCTGTCATCTTCAAACAACTCTGATATATACAGCTGCCATTCTTTTCTTATTTCGTGCTCATTTACAATAATTTTGTTATTATTGTCAACGAGACCTTTGCAACTTGCAACAGATGGCGCGTACGCGCTCATGATTTGCAGCAATATTGCCACACACTTGATACATTTTACCTTAACAATATTGCAGTACCTAATATTGTCGCAAACTTGCCTCGTCATATTTGACGCAAAAGTTTAGAATCAAACAAAAGTCAAACTTGCCCCAAGTTTGCATGCTATCTGGGAAGATACAGAAAATGGCGATATACGTATAATAAAACACTATGAAACATACTAACCAAATGAATTCCAAATGGTAGAATCGTATAAAGGAAAATGGAAAAGAATAAACAACAATCCAACGATGCAAGTAAAAGCAAAACCCCGCATCGAAAATAATACTGTCAAAATAAATGATCATTTTGAAATATTAAATGAAATCCATAATGAACAAGTAGAAACAGAAAAAGATGTTCCTGTCGATAAGGAAAAAATTCCACCATTTATTTTGTACGAGTTACCAAAGAAGTCCAAAAACTTTTAGGCATAATAAAATCAGCAACATTTAATTTTACGTACAAAATACTACCTGACAGTAATATGAAAATTTAACCACAGTTGAGAGTTATACTTGTACACAAGTACTTGATGTCAGAGCACTAACATCTGCTAACCTGGGGACTGATCATAACCTTGTTTTATGTAAGATGCTACTAGAACGTCCGCAACGACACAGAACACCTCCAATGTTTGTCGGAAAACATAACATATAGAGTCGCTAGCAACAGAGAGTACAAAACTGCTCTATGAGAACAGGATTACCAGCAAACTAAAAGAGATCGACTTAAAACCCGAATGGGGAGTAGAAGATACTTAAAAAATACCTAAAAAATTAAGAAATGCATCAACAAAGCAGCAGAAGAAGCGATTGGAAAGCGGAAAATTAACACGAGAGCGACAAACCACACCAAACCGTGGTTTTGCCAAGAGGTAAAAGAACTCTCTGAATTAAAACGCAAATGCTACCTGAGATATAAAAGCACGCAATCGGAAGAAGCTCATGCAGAATATGTCCAAATAAGAAACGAAGTAAACGCCAGAATAAAATCAATCAAAAGAGAACATTGGGCCAAATTCACATGCGACATGGACTACGACCTATATGGTGCCCAAAAGAAAGTATGGAAAATGCTCCGCAACAGGAAAAAACCAGTTAACGAGTTCGTGCAGACCAAAGGAGTGCCTATAGAGACATGGCAACATCATTTTAAAGAGCTATATGATGCTGAAGAAACGCTGAATATAAACGAAGGCGAAACAGATGTGAGTGCTACAATCAATGACGAAGAAGTAGAAGCAAAGATCAAAAAGCTAAAAAACAGAAAATCACCGGGAACGGATGGTATACCCAATGAACTTTTAAAATATGAAGTCCCGGAATTTGCAAGTAAACTGGCACAACTATTTAACAAAATATTAAACAAAACAGAAACACCAGAGGAATGGCATAATAGTATCACAATCCCCATATTTAAAAAAGGACAAAAAACCTGCCTACAAAACTATAGAGGAATAACCCTCTTCAAAACAACAATGAAACTTTTCACGGGTATTCTCAAGGACAAATTGGAAAAGCAAATCACTAATGCTGAAGAACGACAAGGTTTTCTTCATTGATTTGACGAAGGCATTTGACAGAGTTCGCCTGGGAGACATTCTAAATATATTAATAGAAAATGAAACACCGACCAGTATAACAAAGATACTCCATAACCTAAATAACAACAACGTAACCAAAGTTAGAGCAGGAGACGAATTCACTAAAAATATTCCAACACCGGGAGGAATTAGACAAGGCGACAGTTTAAGCCCCTTCTTGTTTAATCTTCTCATGAGCAAAATTATCAACAAAGTAACATCTCTTAATCTAGGATATAGAATGGGCAACAAAAGAATTGGTATGGTGTGTTACGCAGGCGATGCAGCAATTATTGCCGAGTCAGAAGATGATTTCCAAAGGCAGCTCTTTCAGTTCTTTCAAACAAGCCGACTACTAAATATGAACATCTCTACCAACAAAACTAAATGTATGACAATAGCAAAAGATCCGCTCAGATGTAAGTTAGTGGTTGAGGACAACCCCATAGAACAGGTGATGATATTCAGATATCTGGGCATAGATATATCAAGTACCCACGACCCAGTAAAGGACCTGGGGAGTCAGATCAACAAAGCATCTGCACTGGATGTTTGCAGGAGATAGTCTGGTCAAATCCGTATATGCGCACAGATAGTAAAATTAAAATATATAAGACTTGCATACGACCGATCATGACATATGGCATAAAAGTGCGCGAAGATACTAACGAAACGAAACAGATGCTAAGGGTTGCCGAAATGAAAACCCTAAGAACAATAATGGGGAAAACAAGAAGAGACAGAGCGAGAAATACAAACATTAGAGAGCAGTGCAAAATTCAAGATATTGTAAGATGGGGAAGGCAGCGCAAGAGGATGTGGTACAACCATGTAAGACGAATGGATGAGAATAGACTCCCAAAAATTGCCCTAGAAAACAATCCGCCCGGTTCAAGACCCCCCGGAAGACCACCTAAAATATGGAGGGATAGTTGGCAATCTACCTCCCAAGAAATTAACCAGAGGCAGCTTCAGAATTAAACAGATCGAAAGATCTACAAAAAGTAGTAGAAGAAGAAGAAAAAGAGAGTTATAAATTATGTAATATGCCTAGTCCTAACATATGGTTCAGAGACCTGGACTCTAACAAAAAATAATGAACATATGTTAGGATGTTTCGAAAGAAAAGTACTAAGGCGAATCTATGGAGCAGTGAATGACAATGGAGTGTGGAGAATACGATACAACTTCGAACTTTATATAATATACCAGGAACCTGATATCGTAAAACATATAAGGATAGAACTTTTGAGGTGGATAGGGCATGTAATGGGGATGGAATAAAATGACCCAGCTAGAACAACGCTCCTTAATAGACCCATCAGTCAGAGAAGAAGAGAAAGATCCAGAACAAGATTCGTTGATAACATGATGAGATAAGAAAATCTATAACAATTTAAAAAATAACAAGACGCACGGGAAAGATAAAATACCAAATGAGCTTATAAAATATGGAGAAACACAGTTCATATAACAATTCGCCATAATGTTAAACAGTATATTAGGATCTTTAATAAGACCTGAGACATAGAAAACGAGTACTATAATACCATAACTCCTGTATTTAGTTCTTCTGTTTAATTAAAAAAAAAAAACGGTAAAAAAACAACTCAAGGAAGACTACAGAACTATAAAGGGTACCCCTAGTTAAGATAGGCAAAATGCCCTCACTTCCAGAAACTTTTTTCATTTTTTTACTTTCTAGTGGAAGATCACGTAACTATGCTGTCTTCGTAGTCTACTATTTATCTTCTTTTTTCTTCTTCTTTTTATATAGACATGACTCTCTCTGTTTTTCAATGTGCATCCAGTAAGTTGTCATTCCATCATTTTCGTGGTCTTCCTACTGATCGTCTTCCTAGTGGGGAACCGTCTCTTGCCGTCTTTACTACTCTATTTGTTATCATTCGGCTTATATGTTTGTTCCATTCTACTCTTCTATTTCTTACCCAGTTCTTGATGTTCTACCTTGCATCTACGTCGTTTATCTGTACTTCTAGTTCTCTCCCATCTTCTTGGTCTTGATGTCTTACCATCAATTTTTCTAATTGTTTGCATCTCTGCTGTTTCTAACATTGTTTTTGTCCTCTGTGTCAGGTCTTATTTCTGCCTGTCATTATTGGTATGATGACTGTTTTGTAAATTCTGCCTTTCGTTTCTTTCCCGATATTTTTATTTCTCCATATTGTTTCATTTAGTCAGCCTGTGGCTCTGTTTGCCCTATTTACTTGATCTTCCACTTCGGTTTCGAGCTTTCCGTAGCTAGATAATGTGATGCCTAGATATTTAAGCTATATCACTTGTTCTATTATCTGAACTTCCAGCTCCAATTTACATCTAAGTAAATTTGCTGTTGTAACCATGTATTTTATCTTTTTTGGGTAAATTACCTTAATGTTAACTTTTCTGACGGTTATATTAAATTAGTACAGCATTCGTTGTAAATTATCTTCACTTTAAGAGAGTAGTATTGCGTCATCTACATATCAGATTATTTTTAATTATTTTTCTCCCATTTGGTATCGTTTTTTAGTCTAGTCTACTTTAGTCTAGTCTACTATTTATGGCATACTTAAATATTTAAATAATTAACTATGGTTTGTCTTGTTTCAGATTGCAGAGTTAAGAAACGAAAAAGGACTAGGTATAAGTCCTATACCAGAAGAATCTGAAGAAACCAGTAGCAATTCTGAAATGTAATGTTTTTATATTTTTATATGTTTATACATTAATTTAAGAATAAAATTTTAAGGAATGTGATTTATGTGTGTCAATAATTTTAATCAACTTTTACACGTTTAGGAAAGTTCTAAAGACGGCATCACACAGCTCGTGGAAAGGCGTTCTTCGCTGGTTTTCATTTAAAAAAAAGGGCAAATCAGCGTCCCCTGAACATAATTATCACCTGCCGACACCTGCCGTCAAAGCCGAAAGATTTTATTGCATTTTACTGCGGCAAATTTGAATAACTGCTAGTTATTATATCGCATCATAAAGTTTGTACTTTATCCAGATAAATAATTTGCATCAACAATAACCAACCAAATCATACTATACGTTTATTTGTAATTAGTAGAGGCTTCTGCAGGATATAATTAAAAATATCAATAACCTTTTGTCTCAGTTTTGTATAATTTATAAAATAATAAATTTCATGGATATACATGGTTATGCTAAAGGCAACTAATCTGGATAACCAAGACCTTCGAGTAATCAAAAACATATACTACAAGCAATCAGCAACCATTCGGTTGAAAGACCAACTAACAGAGGAAGTTGCAATAAAGAGAGAAGTACGACAGGGTTGCATATTCTCTCCCCTAATGTTTAACGTCTATTAGGAATACGTCATGAGCCAGGCCCATCGAGCAAAAAGATAAAAGAGGGAATGTAAAGGTAGTGGGGACAAAAATATTGTTAGACAGGAAGTGCTATCTTGAGAGGCCACTTTAAACAAGGAAAGACAGTCTCTTTCCTTGTTTGAGAAGTCAAATTTAGTTTGGTTATGTTATTGTTTGTCCCAACTGTCATATGAAATTTTATTTATATTGAAGTTTTTTACCAATTGTGTCACTTTTTAGACTATTATTCTTCTTCTTAAGGTGCCGTGCATTTCTGCGTAGGCGTCCACCGTACATCGTCTTGTCAGGTGAGATGTTAAATATTCTGGATTAAATAATTCTGTTTTTAGCAGCATTGCGAAGCATTTCATAGCTGTGGATTCCTGTCCATTGTCGAATATTGCGCAGCCATGACATTTTTTTACGTCCGAGACCTCTCCTACCCTCTATCTTCCCTTCAAGTATCAGTTGCTGAAAAGTGTATCGTTCTCCTCGTAAAATGTGCCCCAAGTATGCAGTCTTCTTACTTTTTACATAATTAAAAAGTTCCCTATCCTGTAAGCCCGCTCTTCTGAGTACTTCCTCATTTCTGACCCTGTCCGTCCATGATATTCTGAGCATTCGACACAGGCACCACATTTCAAACACTTCAAGTTTGTTAATGGAACTGGCCTTTCACGTCCATGCTTCCATTCCGTACAGGAGAACAGGCCACACGTAACACTTAAGCATCTTGTATCGGAGGTTGAAGTCCAATTTGCGATCAGTCAGAAACTAACGAAGCCTCAAAAAAGCATTTCTGGCTTGTTCAACTCTGCTCTTTATTTCATTCTCGGGGTCCCAACCCTCATTCGGCAAACATCCCACGTATTTGAATTGCCTGACTTGTTCTATTTCTTCTCCAGAGACATATATCTTTGCGTTGGGGTAATCATTTCTACTTATAATCATTGATTTTGTCTTCTTGATATTTATTTTCAAACCCCGAGCTTCACTTGCAAGAGTTAGATCATTTAAAAGGCATTGAAGATCTTCGACGTTATCTGCCACTATGGCTGTATCATCGGCATACCTGATGTTATTAATAAATATGCCGTTAACTTTAATACCCTTATTAGAGTCTTCCACTGCTTCTGCGAAGGCTTTTTCTACGTATAAATTGAACAGCATTGAGGACAGTATACAACCTTGCCTTACTCCTTTTTTAATGGAGAAATCTTCTGTTTCGTTGGAATTTTGAAGACTTACTGTTGCTGTCTGATTCCAATACAGATTGGCGATGATTCTTATATCTTTTGCATCCAATCCCAGCTCTTGTAGGTATTTTATCATCAATTCGTGTTTTACATTATCGAATGCTTTCTCGTAATCGATGAAACAGATAAAAACATCCTTTCTTTGATCTAAACAATTCTGTATCAATGTTTGCATACTAAAGATCGCTTCTCTCGTGCCAAGTCCATTTTTGAAACCAAACTGACTCCATCCACTGACCTCTTCACATTTCTTAAACAATCTAGTGTGAAGTATTCTCAGGAAAAGTTTTAAAAAGTGACTCATTAGGCTTATTAGACTATTATAGTTAATATTTAATTAAAACTTTCTCGTCTGAAAAATATTTTGTAGCTATTGTTAAGAAGTGTTGGAAAATTTAAATTTAGCGCCTTTGCATTTCCGGATATGTCCGCCATCAGAGGCCACTTTTTTGGTCTCCTTTTCATAACGATTAGATTCCCTCTTTTATCTTTTTGCTCGATGGCCAGGCCTTAGAGCATATCGAAGAGGGTATTCTCATAAATAGTGAACGCCTGAATAACACCAGCTGTCCACCGAGGCATGCATGGGAAAATTCGAGGCGTTTGAGATGTGGTGTTATAGACGGATACTGAGGATCTCCTGGGTGGACGGAGTAACAAACATTGAGGTTCTACATCGGATGGATAAGACATGTGAAATTATATCCACAGTGAAACAGCGCAAGCTAGAATATCTTGGACATATAATGCGAAACGACCATATATATAACCTGCTGCAACTTACATTAAAGGGAAAGGTCTATGGAAAGAGGGGACCAGGAAGAAGAAGAATATCATGGCTCCAGAATTTACGAAAATGGTTTTCCTTGACCACTTCAGGACTACTATACTCTCATATATACTCTTTTAAAATTAAAAGAGTATATATGAGACTATAGTAAAAAATATCACTTTATACAGCTGTGAGGTACGGCCACTGAAAGAAAGATCACTGGAAACGCTGAAAGCGACGGAAATAAATTTTTGGATAAGAGACACAGGAAGATCTAGAAGAGAAAGGATTACCAACGAACGCATTAGAGAAATAATAGGAATCAAACGAACAACAAAACTTATCTGGTTCGAACATACAAAACTTGGATGAACAACGAATACCAAAAGAAATATTAAAATGGTAACCAGAAGGAAAGAGAAAACGAGGTAGACCGAGAAAAAGTTGGAGCGAAGGAATAAATAAAGAACTGAGAGATTGAAGGCCATAGTAGAAGAGCTAAGGAACAACCGGAATAAGTGGCGATTGGAAGTCGGAAAACGGCGGAGAACGTTATAAACCGATAAGTAGTAGTAATAGTAGTACATTATATGATTGGGACTGCAGAACGTAGAGAAAAAATCATTTAACATTGGTCTTCTTTCACTCATTTGTGTAGCGATAATATATTTACTTTAATCACTAGACTTAAGCTGATACAATAATTGTACTTTTACAGTCCGGTTTAGTAGATTCTACTTATCATTTGTGGTAATGGTTTCATACATAAGACTTTTTGAGACTTCGATTCTGTCTTAGATAGTAAATATTACATACTGATCATCGCCATAAAACCTTCTCCTCTTCTTCTTCTTTCTCTAATGGCGCTACAACCCTTTGTGAGTCTTGGCCTGTTTAACAATGTTCTGCCATTCTGCCTCTCGAATACTTTCCTTCGCTACTGCCTGATGTTCATGGTTTTAATATCCCTCTCTACGTCGTTTATCCATTTTTTACGGGGCCTTCCTCTTGTTTTGTTTCCTTGGGGCTTTCATCTCTGGAATACTTTTACAGGTCGATTCACTGGCATTATTTCTAGGTGAGTAACCCGTCTTTATGACTTTACAAATCTAACAATATCTGCGCTCTGCATTAGTTCATACAGCTCGTGGTTCATTTTAATTCTCCACGAACCATCGCTGCATTGGATTGGTTCAAATATCTTTCTTAGTACTTGTATTTTGCGCTCAAATATTCTCAGTTGATTTTCAACAATGGTTGAGAGGGTCCACGTTTCACATCCATATGTGACTACTGGTCTAATTACTGTTTTGTAGATTTTAAGCCTAGACTCACGATTCAGTAACTTACTTTTCATAAGCCCCTTCTTGTTTAATCTTCTCATGGGCAAAATTATCAACAAAGTAACATCTCTAAATCTCGGATATACAATGGGCAACAAAAGAATTGGTATGGTGTGTTACGCAGACGATGCAGCAATTATTGCCGAATCAGAAGATGATCTCCAAAGGCAGCTCTTTCAGTTCTTTCAAACAAGCCGACTACTAAATATGAACATCTCTACCAACAAAACTAAATGTATGACAATAGCAAAAGATCCGCTCAGATGTAAGTTAGTGGTTGAGGACAACCCCATAGAACAGGTGATGCAATTCACCTTCATGCATAGATATATCAAGCACCCACGACCCAGTAAAGGACCTGAGGAGTCAGATCAACAAAGCATTTGCACTGTCAGGATGTCTGCGGGAGAGAGTCTGGTCAAATCCGTATATGCGAACAGATAGTAAAATTAGAATCTATAAGACTTGCATACGACCGATCATGACATGTGGCATAGAAATGCGCGAAGATACCAACAAAACGAAACAGATGCTAAGGGTTGCCGAAATGAAAACCCTAAGAACGATAATGGGGAAACCAAGAAGAGACAGAGTGAGAAATACAAACATTAGAGAGCAGTGCAAAATTCAAGATATTGTAAAATGGGGAAGGCAGCGCAAGAGGATGTGGTACAACCATGTAAGACGAATGGATGAGAATAGACTCCCAAAAATTGCCCTAGAAAACAATCCACCCGGTTCAAGACCCCCCGGAAGACCACCTAAAAGATGGAGGGATAGTTGGCAATCTACCTCCCAAGAAATTAACCAGAGGCAGCTTCAGAATTAAACAGATCGAAAGATCTACAAAAAGTAGAAGAAGAAGAAGACTTTTCATTAAGCGCTTTGTTATTTCTTAGATGTTTTATGACTTTTATCGTTTCTTCCAATGTTGGTTACTCAACTAGTTGTTCTGCTGTGTGGTGAATTATTTCTTCATCTTCGTTTTATTCTTTTTCTGGGTTTAACAGTTCTTAAAAATGCTCCTTTCACCTTTTCATTATTTCCTCTTTCATTATTTTTACCTTCCATTGTTGGTTACACAATCTCCAATAGGGTTGCTCAGGTTTACCAGGGTTCACCCTTCTTGGACGTGAGGATAGGAATTGAGTAGAAGAGGCTAGATGTGTTATCTGGAACCAACACCTTGTATTGCGCCTCACTGCTCCTTCGATCCCATCGCCATAAAACCAGGGATTTTAAAATAGATTCGGAGAGATGTGCAAACTGGTCACTGGCCTGCCTGCACACCGTGCACCTGTTCCGTGTCCCTGTTTGCAAACCACTAAAGTTTGATAAATTAAAAAAATAATCCAAGTCCGAATGCAAATAAAATAACGAAGTTTTGGATTATTTCAAATATATCCGGATATAGCAAATGTTCACAAATATTTTCATTAAAAAGTTCACCATTAAAAAATCTATGTAGCTGAATTTTTAGATTTCAAATCCGTTTAGATTGGCAAATACTTTTAATAGGTCACTCACCGAAAGACACCCGACATAACTCAGTTTTAAAAAACTTCGCTTAAAATAATTTCTGAATTTAATAGATTATTAAGTAAACATGGAATGTAACAATCTTCCTCATTAGAAACCAGCGCCTTGGGGCAAAAGTACTGATCTTTGCGAATCTTTAAATAATGTCAGTGATAAGTTTGGTATTTTTCGAAGGATCTAATACTTTTATGAAATATAAATACTCTAAGAGAAATGGCTGGAAACAAAATGCGTTGAAATAGAAGAACTGCAACAAAGGCACGATTTTTTTAATTTACATAAAAAGGTAAAAGAGTTTACATCGACTACCAAGAGAACGACTTTTCACACCATGCTGAACACGGATGACAAACTGTTAGAATCAACGGAAGATAAACTGAAAGAATGGGAAAACTATATTAAAATTCTTTTTCACGACATACGAGAAGTACCAAGATTGGAAAATAACAACGAAGGGCCAACAATTCTGAAATCTGAAATCATAAATGCAATTAATCATCTCAAAACAAATAAAAGTCCAGGTCCAGACGGAATATACCCAGAAACGTTCAAATTAATCAGCGAAGAAAATATCGAAATATTTGTCCTTTTATTCAATCGCATTTATGATACAGGTAAAATACCCCAAGATTGGTTGGAGACAATATTCATCCCACTACCAAAAAAGCCAAACCCACAACACTGCAATGAGTTCCGTCTGATAAGCCTTATGAGTCATGCAGTAAAAGTCCTACTAAAAATCGTACATAATCGTATCTATAGAAAGTGCGAAACAATCATCGGAGACGATCAGTTTGGATTCAGAGCCGGCATGGGAACGAGAGAAGCCCTGTTCAGTTTACTAGTTCTCGCCCAAAAATGCTACGACCAACAGAAAGATATATTTATATGCTTTATAGACTTCGAAAAAGCATTTGATAGAGTAAGACACGACCTACTATTAGAACGTTTGCAAGAAGTCGGTTTAGATGGAAAAGACATCAAATTCTTAAAAAACTTGTACTGGAACCAAAACGCCAGAGTTAGGATCAAAGGTTCCACATCCGCAGAAGTAGAAATTAGGAGGGGAGTTAGACAAGGATGTGTTCTGTCGCCTCTGCTGTTTAATCTTTACTCCGAGTTTCTATTTAAAGAAGCATTGGAGGATTCCAAGGATGGAGTCAAGGTGAATGGCGTAAATATCAACAGTATCAGATACGCCGATGATACAGTGTTAATTGCGGATTCCGACTCAGGTCTACAACGACTCATCGACAAGACCAACTCGACCTGTGAGCAATTTGGTATGAAAATAAACATTAGAAAAACCAAAGTGACGTCAATCCGAAAAATCCAAAACGTACCTCAACCTTGCACAATAAATGGGCACATCTTAGAACAGGTCAATAGATTTAAGTACCTGGGATGTTGGATCGATAGCAGCCTAAATCCTGATCAAGAAATAAGATCGAGAATAGAACAGGCCAGAAAATCTTTCGAAAAAATAAAAAAACTGCTTTGTGATTCTCGAATAAAACACGAAATTCGACTACGTTTATCAAAATGTTACGTCTGGTCGACTCTTCTATTAGCAGTTGAAACGTGGACCCTTAAAACATCAACCGTAAATAAATTGGAGGAATTTGAAATGTGGATCTACCGGAGAATACTCAAAATTTCATGGACATCGCATACCTCAAACGAAGAAGTGCTGCATAGAATAGGCAAGGAAAGAGAACTTTTTAACACAGCAAAAGTTAGAAAAACATTATTCCTAGGCCACATACTGAGAAATAATAAGTACCAATATGCCCAACTCATAGTGAAAGGAAAAATCGAGGGAAAGAGAGGCCTAGGAAGGAAAAGACTATCGTGGCTCAGAAACATCCGACAATGGACATGGCTAAATTTTGAACAGCTAATAAGAACAGCTGAAGATAGAGAAGAGTTTAAAATTGTAGTAGCCAACCTCCATTGAGGAGAGGGCACTTTAAGAAGAAGAATACTTTTATGGGAGCTATAATGTTACGAGTTCGTAAACGTCCAAAACTGCTTGGAGAGATTTTTCGTTAATAGTATGGTATACTGTGTTTTTTCGTTTATTTTCTTGTCAATCAGACAATCTTTTATCTACTGATTACTAAAAGCATAATTTTTAGCAAAGAGAAACCCAATCAATTCAGGGTACAACCCTGCTTTCTTTTTAATGTATCTACATGATACATACAAGCGAAGATATGATACCACGCAGATGTGGGCGGGCCTGTTAAACGTCAAGTGACGTCAAGAGGTGACGATCTCGACATTTAGTTTAAGCTGTTTACATTTACATTGTAACGGTTTTAAGCTTTTTACGATTTTTTCACTCTAAAATTATTTTATTATTATTTTGGATTTAAAAATATTGGTGCAAAATGAGGTGTGCTGTAGCAGGTTGTAGTGTGAACAACCAATAAAAGTGTTATGCGAACGATATAAAGTTTTTTAGGTTCAAACAATTTTTCTTTTGAAAGCTGAAAGGTTGAAAGTCAAAATTGTAGAAAATAGGTTGCTTCCAATAAATATTTGCAAAAAATATCATATGTATAAATAGCAAAGCAACATAAGTAACCTAAAATATGAGAAATTTTTGTAAACAATTTAAATTTAACCTAGCAACCTTATCTAATGAGCTCATGTCAGAGAATTTCATTAAACTGGACACATTTTTTAATATGCCAGGAGCAATTTTTACTTTTTTTTAGCCAATATCGAAGGCAAGAAACTGCAGGAAAAGGGTATCCTTTTTTAAAAGCAATCTGTAAGATTAAGAAAAATATGAGTGTCATATGTTTGCATTTCAATAATGAACTAATGCTGATGAATGAACTATGCCCTTGGACGGGCAGAATAGATAACAACTATTGCTTTAGGTATGTCCTCAACTTTCCATTTAAGGCGAGTTTTTTAATTTTCTAATTTTTTAGGTGCTCCTCACTCGTTTTTTACCTTTCAACCATCAATATGTTTTGACGTCCACTACAAATATTTCTCTGGTTTTGCAAATAGAACATAATAAATATATTGTTATTTGAAGCTAATAATTTTAAAAATTTGCAAAAAATATATGTACAAATCGCAAAGCAACATAAGTAACCTAAAATATTATGAGAAATTTTTGTAAACAATTTAAATTAATCTAGCAACCTTATCTAATGAGCTCATGTCAGAGAATTTCATTAAACTGAACACATTTTTTAATATGCCAGGAGCAATTTTTACTTTGTTTTAGCCAATATCGAAGGCAAGAAACTACAGGAAAAGGGTATCCTTTTTTAAAAGCAATCTGTAAGATTAAGAAAAATATGAG
This sequence comes from Diabrotica balteata, assembly GCA_918026665.1. NCBI lineage: Eukaryota > Metazoa > Arthropoda > Insecta > Coleoptera > Chrysomelidae > Diabrotica > Diabrotica balteata. The sequence continues at coordinate 160,688,695 of OU898277.1, forward strand.
TGTCATATGTTTGCATTTCAATAATGAACTAATGCTGATGAATGAACTATGCTCTTGGACGGGCAGAATAGATAACAACTATTACTTTAGGTATGTCCTCAACTTTCCATTTAAGGCGAGTTTTTTAATTTTCTAATTTTTTTAGGTGCTCCTCACTCGTTTTTTACCTTTCAACCATCGATATGTTTTGACGTCCACTACAAATATTTCTCCGGTTTTGCAAATAGAACATAATAAATATATTGTTATTTAAAGCTCATATAAACTGTTTTACAAAATGTTTTCTATTTTTTATTTAACCCAAAAACCTATTAAATCTTGGAAAGGAAGTAAGTCCCCATAAGCTATGGATAGGTAATAGGCCTAGAATAAATCACCCAAGAATCATAACTATAACCTGTTATGCACAAGCTCCAGTGCAAATAAGAAAGAAAATGGACCAAAATTCCATCAAAGGTTATTTGATTAGTTATGAGGAAGAAAATATAGTACCATTTTTCAAAATATTTTTTAATTGTCAGAAATCAGTTCAATTCCATCTATAGGATAATACCTCTATATATATCCCAGAATTTTTATATATTTAAAAATGACTGATTATATAGACATTTTTCAATTGGAAAAAAATGAGATCGATGATGAAATAATCTCGCAGAATTATGAATATATAACCTATAGGTTATATGTCTTATAAGACATCGTAATCAAACTAAAAAACCTTGACACAAATTTTCACTGAAAAACAAGTATCAGATGTAATGACCAAACTTCTAACGGAAATAAGAAATCAGATCCTTCTTTCAAAGACTGGTCTGTAGATCCGAAAAATCTTTTTAATAAGAAAAAATGATAAAATTTAGTGTTAATAAGGTTTTATACATGTCATAGTTGGTGTGACATAATAATTTTAATAAAAACGCCACTATTTAAAGTTCACATTAGCCTATAAATAGTTTATCTTTAATAAATCCATAATTCACAAAAGTTTACATCCATTATTTTATCACTACGTCTCGTAAAAAGAAATTTAACATAAATAATCCGTAAGATTCCAGTCTGCATGTTATCCGTTGTTTTAAATTGGCGCCATTTATCGTCACCCCTTGACGTCATGCGCAGAATCGAACGAATTTGAAACACTTTGCGATCATATCTTTATATTATAGTATCATGATGTATCTATAGGCAACAGAACTAAAGCAGGTACTTCGCGCAGGTCAAAATTTTTGACTATTGTGTAAAGAAAACATTCAACAGTCAGTAAAGTGTAAAGTAATATCCGACCCGCAAAGAATATAAAGATTTAGGCCAGTAAAGAAAAAAAAATTTTTAAAATCTTATACAGGTTTTTGAAGATTCTATAATAATATGAGGGATAGCTGATGACAAATTCTTGATCACATACAGCTGATTTTGCTTTGTGAAAAATTATTTTTTACCTAAAAAACGTTTCTTTACACATATTAGAGAAAACTGGTTGAAATGAATGTTGTATATCTTTAAAAGTTCTTTTTTTTTTGCGAGTTTCTAAACTAAAATACAGAAGAATTGATTTTTACAGTAATTTATTTTGTTTTTTTTTGCATAATAACATTTAATAAAACTATTATATCTCGGACAGCGATTATTTAAACAACTGTATTTATCATCTGACTTTGCGTAGATACGTCTGTTTTATCGTCTGCCGTTAGTGCAAGATATGAAGACTTGGCTGTAAAAACCGCTCAATTTTTATAACTACATTATGCTTTTCTTAAATTCAAATCCACATAGATCGTTAATTCTTTTTAATGTAACTTTGTCCACCAAACTAAAAAACTATAAAGTTTAGTTTCATTTCTTAAGCAATTACTATTTTAATGGCAATAAGCCACAATGTAAGTTTAAAATAAGTTTATTGACTGTTTATTGATTTTATTATTCAATTTCCACTTCGGAAATTGTTCTCAAAATAAAAACATTATTGTTCGACGAAACCGAGAACCGATTATCCTTTCCTAGAATATTCTTATTTTAAATGTAAACTATTATAATGTTGTACCGTTTTTAATCCCTAAGAGATTTAAATAGGGTGAATGAATCTTAATTTTTCTACAAGGAAAATCTGTCTGAGTATCTATTCAAATACTATCAGCTTGCTTCGGGAATTATTAATATTCTAACTCTGTCGACAAAAACGGAAATTCAAAAAAATTTTATTACCGTAAGTAGTAAATCCGATTACGCATTCAAAGTCAAATGAAGTACGAGGGATCATCAATAAGTACTATTAGGAATACATTCCGAAATATTTAATGTGAAAAGAAAGGAGGGATCTAGTCTTAATTATTTAATATGGATTTTCTACTGTTGTATTATGGTATTTAGAAAGTACTTGATTTTAGAGACGCCAAAGTGATGTCACTATCATCAATATTTTTGATATGACCACACTAAGACTCCACCATTCTAACTTCGTAAAATTTATAATTTATGAATAACAGTGACGGAATAGTGCCCTGGGTGAGGGGGTGGGGTTTACCCCCCCTAGGTGCATCACTGTCTGCACTACGAAAGTCGATAAAGGTATGAAGATGAAATCTTCCCTCGGTGTAATAAAATTGAACACATATTTGTTGAAATATTGATATCAACTAAACAAAATTTAAATATTAGGGCTATGTGTCATTTACAGTAAGTTAAGGTTGGTATCGGTTGGTATAGTACAGGAATCATTCCCATAACACTACCAAAAAAACCAAAGGTGCAAAGGGTATGTGTTTCTTGGATTACAACAAAGCCTTCGATAAGGTCAGACATAACCATCATATCGAATTACTTGAAAGGAAAAACTTCGCTGTGAAATAAAATACAGATCGAGAGGGGCGTCAGGCAGGGCTGTGTCCTGTCTCCTATTTTGTTCAATTTATATTCAGAGGAAATAATCCAGAAAATACTAGAAGTAACTATGGGAATAAAAGTAAATGGTCGACCAATCAATAATATACGGTTTGCCGACGACACTAATTTATTGGCGGAATGTCTTGAGGATTTACTACAAATGGTTGACAGGGTGGTAGAGGTCAGTGAAGTAAACAAACTGTTCCTACAGAGCCTATAGCTTAAACAGCGCCAAGAAAACATAACAATATGTGGAGAACAAAATTAAAAAGTTAAAAAAATAAAGATCTGGGTACAATAATTAACGAAAATAATGAGTACACAGAAGAGATTAAGGACAGGCAAGAAATTATTTTAACAAACCGAAAAAAGTACTCTGCAGCAGGGACATTTCAATTTCTTTAAAGATAACTGAGATGCTACGTGTTCTCCGTATTATTTTATGGGTTGGAGGGTTGGACATTAAAGAAAGATATTTCGAAAGAAAGAAGCCTTCGAGTTATGGGCCTACAGAAGGATATTAAGAATAAGTTGGGTGGATAGAGTCACGAATGTCGAGGTGTTGTGAAGAATTGGAAGAGAAATAGGTTTTAAATACAATTAAAGTCAGAAAACTGCAATATCTGGGACATGTCATGAGAGGCGAGCGTTATAACTTGTGGCAATTAATAATGCAATGAAGAATACAGGGTGGAAGAAGTCGCGGAAGAAGACGCATCTCCGGGTTAAACAATTTGAGAGCTTGGTTTAACTGCACTTCTGCTGACCTCTTTAGAGCAGCGGCATCGAAAGTGCGAATTGCCATGATGGTTGCCAAGCTTCTTAGAGGAGATGGTACATGAAGAAGAAGAAGGTTTGTACAATGTAAACTGTTAATTGTATTTACTTTTGGAGAAAATAAAATCAGTCTTAACTGTATACTCTACTGGTTCGTTTCATTTAAAACTTTTAACAGATTATGATGGCCAGACTAATTTTTCCGTTGGTACATCGACAAACATTGTATAATAGTGAGTATTAAGGTTTAAAATGGCAGTGAATTAAACGTCTAGAGTACCAACGTTGTTGGGCCGTGAAAATTGCGATGATTGGGCTTTCCCAGTGCAAAATTATTTTGTTCTAGAAGGTTTGTCCACGTGTTTAGACGTAACTGAAACTGAAGTAGACAAACAAAAAACAGTTAAAGCCAAGTTAGTTCCTTTCCTTGATCCGTCGTTATATATACATATAAAACAAGCAAAAAATGCGAAAGAAATATGAGACGCTTTAAAAAATTGAAGAGAAGGCCAATTTCAACGCGATTGGAAGATTGCAGTTTAATGGCAAGTTATGTAAACCAAATAGTTGAAAAAGGACAAAAATTAAGTGGAACTGGTTTTAAAATTGACAATAAATCGCCAGGTTCGCTACTTTTAGCGGGATTACCTGAGCGTTTCTCACCAATGATAATGGCGATCGAAGATTTGGGAATTTCTACGAATTCATACTGGTAGTGCGTTTGCAAGTGGTAGTAGTAACAAAACCAGAAACAAGGAACATCGAATCTGGACAGCAGAACAGTGGCAGAGTGTACTGTTTAGTGATGCATCCACTTTCAATAATTATGCTGGAAATGCCCACGTCAGAAAATTTAGTGGTGAAGAATTTTCTTCAAAATGTGTTCTTACCACAATTAAACATCCAACCTCCGTTATGATATGGGGTTGCATGTCAGCTCGAGGAGTTGGTCGCTTACACGTTGTCTCTGGGATGAAGAATGCTACCAAATACATTGAGGTACCGCAGAATAAGACGCTGCATAGTAGAAAAGACCTGTTTGGCGAAGAAAAATTTATTTTTCAGGATGATAATACTCCTTGCCATAGCGCAAAATTGGTTAAATCTTGAATGGAGAGTAATGAAATTGATAGGATAGACTAGCTAGCGCAATCCCCGGACCTCAATCCCATCGAGAATTTGTTGCAAAGGATATCAAACGTCATTTTTAAAAGCAAACCCATAAATAAAACGAAATTATCCACGCTTGGCATCACTGTATTTCCATGGAGGAACTGCAAAAATTAATAAATTCCATCTCAAAAGATGTGTACTAGTTATTAAAAACAAGGGCTGGTCAATTAAATATTAAAATTAGTTTAAATTAATTCAATGTGATGTACAATATCGTCTTGATGTAAATAGCCTAATTTTTGTAATATTGAATAAAAAATTTTACGAAGTACATTTTCTTTATTAATCAAAATTTTTGCTGTGTTTCCATTTTATAATAATTTTATAATATTGTGTTTAAGTGCTTGTTTGATGTAGATAGTAAATGGTTAAAAAATATTTAAGGTAAATGCCTTAAACTTCTATTTTCATGTATTTGGTAAGGTGATGCAGGACTTTTTAACACTACTGTAGATTCCTTATAAAATAACAGAAATATTTACAAGAATATTCTTACTTATCAAGTCTCCCTCGTAATTTACAAGGAGCTGCAGTAGGCATTTACGACGAGAACAATGAAGTGCTTTCGTAATTATAATCCACTTTTACCTGCTAAAACAATAAACGGTGTATACCTACATAGGTACCGCACAAAACTTAATTAAAATTTTTTATTAATTGGTATTATGATGATGAGTTTATCAAGGTTAATGTAAGTAACTTGCTTGACAAAGCTTGTGTTATCAACTTGATAGTAGTAGTCGCTGCGTTTGGTAAGAGATTACATTACGAGCGAGTTACTTGACATTTGAGCAGGGGACGCAGAGAGCTCTTAGTAAAAATGTCTTTGAATAAACTGTGTGTTAAGTGCTTAGGACCTTTGAAAACAGAAATTAGAGTTTTAAATGGGTTAGTGAATAAAAGAAGTAGTCATTTCGTTTACACGCCTGACGCAAATAGTCCAGTCAAAGGTAAGTTTAAATAATTTTTTATATATCTTAAAATCTTAAAAAATCTATCATCAATACGACATCAATCTAAAGATGTTTGTGGATATTAATTAACAACGGTGAAATAAAAATTATTGTATGTATGCAATCATTATTTAACATGAAGTTAATAAAAATGTAGATTATTTATTCGTAAGAAATATACCTAACCACTAAGCTACTCTCTTATCTTTCAAAAATTTTTCCTCTGCATGTAATATTCTCTTTCCTTTTATACCCTTTTTCATTTCATTTGTTTCTTTATTTGTTTATCATTAATCATCACTGACTTCATTTTTCTCTTTATTTATTTGTTGTTTGTTTGTGTTTATATGACTGCGTACACTATAAATCCATTCGTCAATCTTACAATTTTTACTCATTTTTTCATTATTCATTGTTTCATATACAGTCTTAGCCTAATACTTATCTAGAATACAAGTGATTGTTTGTTAATTTCTATTCTCTTACATTATGCTTATTCGTTGTGATTTCAGTATGTCTGACCTTTATTGTAAATGTTTTATTCTTGTTGTATGTAGCATATTGTATATTGGTGTGTTTACCAATTATTAAAATCATAATAGAATTCGTTTATACAGTGGATACTAAATTGTTTATATTCTGATAGCGTTATTGCTTTGTTGATTTAAAATCTCTTAAAATAGTTCTGGACCTGAGTAATAAAAAGGCCAAACTCTATTTTCGGTATTTTGGGTAATAAGTAGAGTTAAAATATGCATGCAACATGCACTTAAAAAGTAACCAAATATACCTTTATTACATGCAATATGCATTTATATATGCACTTAAAAAAATATTTTTTTAATTTTTAGGGCTTGAGATTTGGTGAGAAATAAAATTATATCATAACTTAGAGAGTGTTTATTTATTATATTTATTACTATATTGAATAAAAAAATCTTCTTATACTCGCAATGGTGCTTTTAAAAATACTTTCTTTACATTGTTGATTAAAGTGTTTACATTTGGAAACTCGAGTTTAACTTTCTCTGCCACCCTGTTTAAACCATGCGCTAAGCATGTACAATGACTCAAATCCGGAAAAAAAATCTTAAGACTAGTAACAGCTTTAACCATGAAGGAAGCGGCATCGCTAACTAGTAGCAAAATGTTTTCAGAAAGTTCTTGATTCGGTAAAAACAAATTTGTCAAAGATTCATTAACAAATCCAGCAATTGTTGCATAGTTGGTTTTTTCTAAACATGTTACGCTGATTAAATATGACTTCTTGGAGTCATCAGCTGAACTGTTTAAAACTCCAATAATTAAATTCCCGATTTGCTGACCCTTGGCGTCAGTAGTTTCGTCGACAGATATCCACAGATATTCATCTCTTACCTGGCTTTTAATACCTTCAATAACGTCTTTGTAAGATGCCCTCACATATTTCTTCCGAAGAGTTGAAGAACTTGGTACCTGTATTGACTTATTTCCAACTTTACAATATGTTTTCAAAAATCTTTGACACACCTTGCTATCCAATTTTACAGTGGAATATTGCAACTTACAAAAAAATTGCATACATCTTTTGCAAAAATTTCTTGCCCCGTCGATATGTGTGACGATTTTGAATAATGTTGTTCTGCAGAGGCTACTGGCGTTTATATTGGCGAAGAGCCGTTTTCAGGTGTTGGGAAATCTGGAATATTTTTCCACATGGAATCTGTAATAAAACGGTTTAGTAAATAGGAGTCTAATGCAATAATATATGGACTTCAAATTTTTAAGATAACTTATATTTTTTTCTCGAAACTAAAACTACCGCCAATAGTCAAACTGTTACATGTTTAGTATAGGTATACCGATTTTCTTGCAAAAATAAGATTTTAAATTATATTTTTGAATCGTTAAAATATAAGTGGAGTCACCTTTTTATCACAAATAGTACAGAAAATACTTTCATTGTCTATAATCTTCATTTCACATTTGCCACCAACCCACCTCCGCAATAGACTTGATTTTTTTTCGCTACTTTCGTTATATTTTCAACAAAGAAATTATTTTTATTTTATAAGCACAATATTCACAATCACAGTTGCTTTGCCAGCTGGTAAAGAGAATTTAAAAACGAATTTACTGTATAATACCTAACTGCATGTTGGCCCTATTCTTCTGATAAATAATTCCCAGATAGGTTTTCCCAAACAATAAAACTTGTATATTTAGTAGATATTCGTAATAAAATTATTTCGTAGTTACCTTACCTATTCTCTGTTCACAAATTGTTGATAGCACGAAATATGCCTCAAAATCATCAAACGGTCGTAAAAGTTGTATCATCATAGGCGTTCCTGAGGTGTTTATTCATTAAAATTAATATTAATATTAATTAGTGATGTAACGAATCTTCTCATTCGCATTCGCATTCGCGAATATTCGCATATTTTTGCATATTCGCATTTGCATTCGCATTCGCAAAATTTGTGCGAATGTTTTGCGAATATTACACAGCTTGCATTTAGCTCGTTCAGTATCGAAAAGTGGTGAAAAATAAGTCCATATTTCACTATAATTTGATTTACTCATAGTAATAAATAGCTAATCACACTTTAACTAAAAATTCACTTGTATTTGTGCACGAGCAGAGCAGGGCAAGTGGAGTGACTCGTGTCCCGTGAAATTTTTATTGGAACTATAACCAGAGAACTTAGTTCTCTGCTATAACTTTCTCTCTATAACAAGTCAAATTTGATTATAACAAGAGAAAATAAGATCGAAAAACCTGCTTTCTATGTTTTTGGCCCGGACGTGACTATAAATAAATACCTTTTTAAACGACCCCTCAATAAACTTAACCGCCTACAATAAACTTCTTTACAATAAATACAACTGTTTCACATCTTTACTTTAGCAAATATGATAGAATGATACTGGACAATTTAAAGCAGTTAAAAATGACAGACTTTTTCCAATTGCCTACACACCTCGCGCAAATGAGACTGCCGGCAGTGCCGGAGACAATTAAAATTGCCAAATTAAAAAAAAAAACTGAATATTCGCATTCGCATTCGCGAATGTCGGTGGCATATATTCGCACTCGCATTCGCATTCGCAAATGTTTAAAAAATGACATTCGTTACATCACAAATATTAATATTAATAATGTTTTAATACTGATATATTTAGTAAAAAACAATTAAAACTTTCACGGCTAATGTTGGTTATTATATTATATTAATAAAAATAATAATTTAAACATTAACAATTTTGTAAATAAGAATACCTTATCTCTTTGGATATTTCAATACTAATCTTCGCGTTTAATCACTTTACTAGAAAACCTGGTATTTATATCCGAAGGTACTATCGGTTGCAAGATAATTAGCATGGAATTTATCAAATTTTAAATAATATAATGAGTATAGATGCCGGATTTGGCCACGTACCTCGTCTGTTTAGTTTATATTCGAAACTTAACTTAAAAGGGTGAAGTTATTACGAACGAAAACAATTTGTTTGTTTAGTACGTTTTTGATCGCATGTAATTTACGGTTCGTCGGTGTTTCCGCTTCTACGGCAGTAATTAGCGTCTCGAATATTTCTTTTGCGAATTATATGCAGTGCGTGAGTGATTTTTTATTCCATATACCTACGAACATATACGTACCTTTCGCTCGTGCTCGTTTTGTTGGATTGTTTGTAATGGCTTCATCATCAACATCATCAAGTTTTACACCGGTACTGTTGCGTACAGTCAGTAAGTCTGTCTATTCACCAAGAGAGAAGACTATTGTCCCGAATGTTCACGATGCTCTGGTTTCTCAGAATCCCACAAACACTGTTCGCAACATAGTCGAAAGTTGTGCCAACATGACTGGCGCAGGGGAGTCAACTATATATAGGTTCCTATCAGAAAGAAAAAAACACGGTATAGCTAACCCAAACACAAACGAACACTTAAAGAGAGGGAAAAAGCCTATTGAACTTGATGAATTTGCCAAAAATGGTATTCGAAGGAAAATTCATGGATTTTTTTTTTCAAAAAAGAAATACCAAACCTAAATAAAATTTGACAAGAAGTTAGAGATGATCCGGATTTGCCTCATATCGGACGAACTAAATTGTGGCAAGTTTTAAAAGAACTAAATTTCCGGTTGGAGAAATCAGACCGAAAATCACTTTTGATTGACCGGGAGGAGATAATATGTTGGAGAAGAAATTATCTAAGGTCCATACGAAAATTCCGGGCTGAAGGAAGGCCAATCTTCTACCAGGATGAATCGTGGGTAAACTCAGGTCATACTCTAAAAAAAGTTTGGTCAGATAAAAATATATTAAGCTCCAGGCAAGCCTTTATGGAAGGTTGGTCTACTGGTGTCTCCCCACCTTCTGGTAAAGGCAGTAGATTAATAATTTCTCACATTGGCAGTGAAAAAGGATTTGTTAAGCATGATTTGTTGGAATTTCAGTCCAAAAGCACAAAAGACTATCACAAGGAGATGACAGCTGATGTTTTCGAAGAGTATTTTGTGCAGATGATTGAACACATACCACCAAATTCAACTATAGTATTAGATAATGCACCTTATCATTCACAGCTAGTAGAAAGACTTCCAACGACTGCGTGAAAAAAACAGGATATTCTTGACTGGCTGCGGAATAAGTACCTGCCTTACGAAGATGGAATGGTAAAAGCAGAACTTTTAAAAATTGCCCGGCAACACAAATCTAAGTTCAAGAAATACGTAGTTGACAAAATGGCGGAAAGGAGAAACATCACAGTCCTTAGACTTCCACCCTGCGAAATAAATCCAATTGAACTCATTTGGGCACAAATGAAAAGTTATGTGGCTAGAAAAAATACGTCATATAAAATACAAGCTGTAAGTGAATTGTTATACTAGTCTTTACAACACATTACAGAACAAAACTGGAAAGATGCAGTAAGACATGTAATAGAAGAAGAACAAAAAATGTGGGATCTTGATAACATAATTGATGCGACCGTAGAGACACAACCGCTAATTATTAACCCTCAAGACGACTCGGATTCCGAAGTTGATCCTATTTATTTTGAATTTGAATAGTTTTCTAATCGTAATTATATAAGGTAAGTGATAGTAGTTGTAATCGTAAGGTATTAAAGGGGAAAGGCGCAAAACGTCGCCTGTCAAAATGTTCAATATGTTTTAAATGTATCGATTGTTTTTCAAATCCTGAGAAAACTAAAAAGCCTTTTTGGAAAAATTTAAAGGCAGAATAAAATATTTATTAGAATTAATAAAAAGTTTCTTTTGCATGCAATATTTTCAATTAAAAATTATACTATATTCTCTCTTTTATTTTCACCCCTGTTGCATAACATAATAAAATAAACATTGTAGAAGTTTTCAGGGACTTTCTGTAATATACATCAGTATACACATATATAATACCCTCAGTAATAATGTAATCTTTCATTCTGCTTTTAAATTTTTCAAAAATATTTATTAGTTTTCTCCGAATTCGAAAATAATGGATACATTTAAAACGCATTTGGTGCCTTTCCCCTTAATTAAATAAATGTATCTTTTACAAATGGCAAAAAACTTTATTTTTGAATAAAATATTTTATTTTATTATAAGTTTTATTAAAACAAAAATACAATTTAAAAAAATATTTATTTAGTTCAAATAAATGTTTCAATCATATACTCTACGACACTGGTCGGCCAAAATACGTTCCTAATCGGATTATAAGCTTGGCCGCTGTATTGTATTCCGGCAGATACAAGGTGGGTTAGTCGAAAACATCTTAAATCGTCAGTTTCAGGTTGGTTTTTACTATTATATCGTATTACCTATCCTCTCTGTATTTCAGTTCTCTAATTAGGATTAAACTTGTAGTGAGCTATCAACAAATTGTGAACCGAGTGTAGTACCTGCAATGAATAATTACAAGAAACTATTATCTAAATATGTATAGAAAACCACTTTATTTATGTGATATTTTCAAATATGTGGCAATATGTCTTAATCAAGTAAATATGAATAGCATATGCATTTGTAAAGAAACCCACAAATATGCTGCATATATATGCACATACATTTTGCATGTAATCCAGTCTCTAGTAAGGTATTTAAGAAATAGTAATTTTTCTTGAATATTGGCCCTGGAATAAAATATGTATTTTGCAAAATTCATTTATTTAAGTATGTATTTAAAAAATAACATAGCTGCCTGTAAAAGGTACTGTTTGTAGTTTTACTGTATTTCTTCCTCTAAAGCAGGATATTCATCGCTATCTAATGTTGGGGAACGTTTTAACTGCTTAAAATCTAAAATCTCTGTTGGCTATTGGTAGTTGTTCAAAGTTTAAAGGTTTTACCTACTCAGAACATGTAAGATCTCGTAAATTTCACTTTTTTAAAATCACCATCATTTAGTCAGTTGTATACAAAAACTGATTTTAAAGAGTTTTTGAAACTTTATTTCTTTGATTTGTATCCACGGTACCAAATCCCTTTCTTCATTTTTTTTCTGTGCACTAAATCTTTTTTTAAAACATCTCCATAATTTAAAAATTATTTTTGGACAACCTCAGTTTGGCTTTTCTATAAACTGCTCTAATAAAATTTGTACACTAATGTGGTACTTCTAGTTCCATAGCAGTTTTTTAGCTTTTTTTAATGGATGCATGTATTATATCGGCCTCCCTATAGGTGTGCTCTATCTCTATAAACTGGTGGTTGATCTCAAATAATTAATTAGTATCTAGTAGCTCCTTTAAAATCCTGCACAACATTGTAGCAACATAAATGTTTCTATTCTGCCCATGAATCGCTGTAGAAATTAAGAGTTTAATGTCTTCTGAAGAAATATCCAGTCTTTTGTAAAACGATATACAATTTTTAAAGAAGGGGGTCGGCAAACATTTTTCCAAATCAAATAAAACAATGACATAACTTGGATCTAATTTACTTCTTCCTTTATCTTTCTTCTTATTTTCATAGCAGCTTTTAGCCATTTCCAAATGGTTATTTTAATCTCGTTCTATTGTAATCTTTTCATATATCTATCTTTCGTAAGGATTGTTTTATTATAATATGATTTAAGTTGAAGATTTAATCGATCACATTGCGCACATGTATCATTTGCAGGATGATGAAAAGCGCGATTAAATTCTTCATTAAATATTAAATTTATTAGATTAAATCAAAAGTTGGAAAATAAACAATTTAATAATAATGAAGAACATTACACTCACATAAAAAGGTGTCTCCAGGAGGCAGCAACAGAAGCTATTGGATACTAAATATAAAAATAAAAAAATATAAAAAAATTTTAAATACAAAGAATATAACGGATAAAATAATCTACAAGGAGTCTCAAGCTAAAGTACAAAAAATGATATGTCGGAAAGAAAAATGAAGCATGACAAGAAAAGTGTAACATGATAAATTCACATCTAGGAGGACGAAGAAGCACAGAAAGTTGGAGAGTCTTAAAATCTTTACGACAAGATAAGAAGAGAGACATAGTGTCAATAATAACAATGGATGACTGGGGCGAATATTTTGAGAAACTCCTAAGGGAAGATAGACCACAATTTAAAGACAGCAACGAAACATAAAATATAAATATTTTAACTTCACCCATTAATCGAAAAGCAACAACAAAGAAACAAAGAAACACATATAGCCCTGATAGATCTTGAAAAGGCATATGATAACGTGCCGATAAATAATTTATGGAGTGAAATGCAAAACATGGAAATAAAACCTTCGTTAATAATAGCAACTCAAAAGTGGTATGTAAACAACACCGCATTAATTAAAATAGGTGGCAAACTTAGTGAGAAATTCAACACTACGACAGGGATGTTGTTTATCACCTACGCTGTTTAAAATATATCTGGATCGATCTCCACAAAAGTGGCAAAGACAATGCAGAAATATGGGAATACAAATAGATGAGGATATTCTCTATACACTATTCTTCGCTGATGACCAACTAGTGGTAGCAGAAGATATAGACGATCTCAGCTATATGGTTAGGAAACTACAAACAGCGTACGAAGAATGTGGACTGACAATGAACTTACAAAAATGCGAATATCTCTCAGTGGGGAAAAATACAGTCGAAGACCTGACATTGGAGAGTGACAAAATCAAAGGAACACATAGAGTAAAATACCTAGGAGAAGTGTTTACAAAAGATGGAAATAGCCATGAAGAAATAAATACAAGAATAAACAAAGGCAGAAACATTACCAAATGCCTAAACTCCATTCTCTGGGATAAAAAAATCACAAGAACGACGAAAAAACGAATATATAAGACGATGGTTGAGCCAGTGGTAACATACGGAGCAGAGATATGGGACACTAGTAAAAGAAACAGAAAAAAATTACAAGCTACCGAGATGGATTTTATGAGAAGAAGCTGTAGATTGACAAGGATGGACAGAATCCGCAATGAAGAAATAAAACGTAGAATGGAGCAAGAAAAAGACATTATAGATGAAGTCCAGAAAAAGCAACTAACTTGGTTCGGTCATGTAAACAGAATGGCAGACGAGAGGTGACCAAAGAAAATATTAAAATGGATCCCAACCGAAAGAAGGAAAAGAGGGCGTCCAAGAAGAAGCTGGCGAGATGACGTGAATGAAGCCATGGAAGGAAGACAGCTAAATGAAGCCGACACCCGAGATAGGAAACGATGGCAACTAGGAACAGGAAAACAACGACAGTTGTAAACAATCTGTACTATATATAACTTACTATACCCATACGCATACCAACGAAAGAAGTAGAAGATGTATGTAGATTTCTAAGAAATAACAAATCACCGGGTCCAGGTAACATCCCTGTAGAGTTATTTAAACACGGTACAACCAAACTATATATACAAGTTTAGCCAAACCGTTTCAAAACTGCATTAATGGAATGACGTTCCCAGAGGAGTGGAAGGCGTCATTCATATCCATTATACGCAAAAAAGGCAGAAGGGATGAATGTGACAATTACAGAGGCATTGCCGTGACAAACTCGGTCAGTAGAATATATGGAAAAGTAAACAGAATAAAAAGCGAATATAAAGACTTAACAGCTGAGGAATAGGCAGATTATTGAAAATAAAATAACCGTTAATCAAGCAGTACATTTATTGTATGTAGACCTACGAAAGGCTTATGATAGCGTACCACATTATAAATTATGGGAAGCATTAGAGAAAACAAACATAAGCATGAATTTAATAAAGGCAACGAAAGAACTGTACGCTAATGCTAACTCAAAGATAAAGTTTGGAAATAATTTGTCAAATGAATTCCAAATGAATAAATGCCTTAATCAGAGCTGCTGTGTCTCCCCGACATTATTTAAAATTTATCTAGAACAGGCTCTAAAACTGTGGAAGCACAAATGTAGAAATATGGGAATGTCGATTAACAACAATAGCATATACACTTTGTCATTTGCAGATGATCAACTAGTGATAGCACAAGATTATGAAGATATTGAGTATATGATTCGAAAATTAATCGAGGAGTATAAAAAATGGGGACTTGAAATCAATATCCAAAAAACCGAATATATGTGAAACCGAATATGGAGAAGTTATCAAACATTGCAACACATATAAATATTTATGTATGATCATCACAAAAGAAGGCAACGTAGACGACACAATTGAGGAGAAAAACATCCAAGCGAGGAAAGCAATTTTCCTTCTTAATAGTATCCTTTGGTAAATAATACAATAATTAAAAGTATAATTACCTACAGTAGTGAAGTGTGGCAAATAAAGGAAAGATACAAGGGAAAACTTGAGGCAACGGAAACTTGGATTTCTGGAGACGTTCAGCTGGAAAATCTAGACTAGAAAGAGGAACGAACAACAGAATAAGAGAAATTATAAAAGTAAAACATACAATAGTAGACAATATTGGTACTCAACAACTCAGATGGTACGGTCATATACAAAGAATGTCTGAAGAACGTCTCCCAAAACAAGTCTTAATGTGGACTCCTCTCGGTAGAAAAAAAGAGGAAGACCCCGCCTTAGTTAGAGAGAAGGCATCAATAGAGAAATGAAAACAGAGACACAGAAGAAGACTTATGGATGAATCGAGATTAGTGACAACTGGGTATCGGAAGATGTAGGAGAACATTTTAAACTTATCTTTATACTATTTCTATAAGTAAACAAAATTTTGGTCTAACAATGGGCTGTGATTTTCTTCCATTATTATCGAATATAATTATGGAAGACAAATATTATTTCCAAACAAAATTTAAAACCCCCAGTATGGTGGAGATATGCTCATACTGTGTTCTCTATTCCTCTACGCACGTATTCCCCTTACTATTTATTCATATAACATTTTAATTGTTTTCTGAACATCATTAACTCAGTCAAATATTTTGTGTTCGTGTATTATATGCTAATTTATGAAATGAAAAATTGCATATGTTAATAAGCTCTAGTCGTTAACTCATTTAATATTTCTGTAACTTACTGTTTTATCAGTAGTTATGACGTAGTTATCGTAATTTCCCAATTGTTTTTACAATAACTATTAGGTTGTGAAAGGTTTTATAAATATATATTAGAGATAGTTTAATTAGTGTTCATATTCAAACATAACCGAATAAACATAAAGAAATTGAAATTTTCTATATAATCGATCAAAATAATTGAATTATAATAGATTTTTATAATGTAATATAAGTAGTAATTTGAAAAGTCTACAATTAACCCCTCATAGCATGATTTTTTTATTTTTTAAATTCTTTATAAAAATATGATTATAAACTTGACTTCAAGATTACGCTAAAAATATAAAAAAATCCTTTTTGTTTGTTTTTTTTTTCTTATTTCTGTATCTTTCTTTGTGAGTCATTATGGCACACTATGCATTAAAACAAGATTCGACAAGTAAAATTAATAAAAAAATGACGTTTATTACTTTCTACTTATAATAATTATTAAGTGTGAAAGTTGTAAAATCAATTTCTATTATTGTTTAAGCAAAGAAAAACATTACACTTCTCGCATTGCTTTTTGAACCACAGGGATATTTGCCTTTCACTACACCATAATGGAAGATGACCATATCCATCTGTTCGTACATCTTGCATTGGAATATCGGTTGCTGGACCCCTTCTTTTCTTGTTTTGTAAATTTTCCATAGCTCTACACGGACGACCCCTTTTTGTAATAAAACCAGCTTTATTAACTTTGCATAAACACTTTTCTACTGCCATTTTGAAATCTGCCAGAGCTAAATTATTATGCTCATTCTCACTTCTTCTTCAAAGAATTCACATATTGACACGTATTTGTTGTAGATCATTACAGCTATATACAGCTATAGACAATATATGTGTCTTATGCTTTTACGAAAACTTTAACTTCAACTGTTGGCATATTCCCAGAATATGTCGATAAAATGTTTACTAATTTGTTGTGATACCATGCTACAATAGCTATTTTTGTATCATCAATTGTGGCGACTGTCTCTACCATAGCTCCTCGGTGGTTCTTTTTTGATTCAGCCTCATTTGGCATATTACTGTTTAGCACTTAGTTTATTCTAACTATTCCTAGTGGTAATATACCCTGTTTCGTAAGATACATTTGCTGTTGAACCAATTATCAAAGATTATTTTATGATTTATAAGTATTGGTACTGTTTGTGTTAGTCGAAGAACCACATTTGAACTTACCCCTAAATCAGGAAAACCGTCTGGTACAACACTAGTTTGGCTTCCTATAAAATTTCATAATTGTAGGAAAATTCGCTGACACCACTAAGAACAAACGTCTTATATCCCCATTTGTGCGGCTTTTGCGGATTATATTATTTTATAGATGAACGCGCCTTTGTTGGAATTATATGCTCATCTATGGCTAAAAATTCCTCTTTCGGAACTTTTAGTTACTGATTCCTTAGTTTATTTAGTAGCGGTCGGATTTTAAAAAGTTTATCATGAGTAGAATTACCGGCAGCAATAGCATCGTTATTGTTCGCAAAATGTAAAAATGTTTTTCTTCCAATTTATTGCATGACATAACATCTGAGATCAATCGATGATTTAGGCTGGAGTTCCAATAACTTCTAGCGTTTGGCAATTGAACTATTGATATATAAATACAGATTCCTAAGAACTGTTCTAGCTCATGTTCAGTAAGTTTCAAAGGTTTTTGAGGTCTTTTTTCCACTGAATATAATATAGTTTGATAAGTTATGTTTTTGATCATCTCATTTGTTAAAAAAAATGAAAAAAAGAACAGGGAAATCATATATCATCATCTGATGTTACCAAATTTTCTTCTTTCCAAGTTGGATGATTTTTATTTCTATTATTTTTAGATTACGTCGTAATTCGTCCAAATTCGTCAAACTGCTTTCTAAATCCGTTTTTGGGATAATATTACCTGATTCATTATTATCTATTCATCATCTGATGGAAAAAATAATATTACCTAGTTCAGAATGCTTTCGTACCCTAGGGCTCAATTTTAGCTCCTTATAGAGTTTACATCAGGAACCTTCCTAACCTAAATAATACCAAATTCACTCTGTTATAGGACGACAATACTGCACTGCTTTTCTCAGGCAATGTAGATAGTGTTCTATCCCTCTGAGAAAGGGCCCCTTTCAGAAATTCAGTGTCCATTCCAGTGTCCTTCCAGGAGGCATTCAATTTCAGAAGAATCACAACTGGGATATTGACATAAAATACACCCTAGCGTGAGTAAGAAGGGGAGATAACCCTCTTGGAGCTCTATCTTGTAAATTCGGTAGCTCTCATTGCAAAATCTTCTGCACACATAAAGACTTACATAAGGTCAATAATGGAGTACAGAACGAGTTCTATGCAACCCTTAATCACCGTCAAATTAATGTCATAATGGAATGAATAATGGAATGAAAATGTGCAAATTATTCAACGACATTAATTCACCAACTTGCTAACATCTTCACAACAGAGAGCAGAATCCGCTGTCTTAGCAAAATGTATGTTCAACGCACAATACAAAGCTCCAACACTAGAACAAAAGAGGTCCTAAAAACTACATTTTATCGACTAAGGCAGATGCTCACTAGGCTCCCCAAAAAGAAAGTTACATTCCTACCAGTCAAACTTCTCAACCTGGTTGGAAACCAATTTCCTGATGCTCCTAGGAGTACTTCGACACCCTAGAAGTGGCTCCACGAAGTTACCGCAGATATTAATAATGCCAAATGCTGATCTGAGAGCAGTTCCCACAGTATAGCTGGTAACTTGCGAAGTTACTTCCTCAATAAACTATGGCTAACAACCCAACAAAATCCTAAAATTCTGACTTCCGCTTCTTAGCAATTCACTCGTCTTCCCAAAACTCCAATATAACAGAAATCTTCCACATTCGCAACCGACGGTATTTCTTTTTCCCCAATTTAAACTCCCGCAAAAAAGGAGAGGAACCATACCTTGAAGAGGCGCATCGCCTAAACGGGGCCTATCTGCAGCCGTAGTAGTTAAAGACCATAAAATTCGTGCAAAAGGTTAAGGTTTTATAATTTTAAAGAATATTATAAGTTGGAATGCCAAAAAAAAACGAAGTTAGGGGATATTTTCAATATAACTGGAAATGGCAGATGCTCATAAACATTTTCATTAAAAAGTTCAATATATTAGTGAAATTTTAAAGCAATTTATTTAAAATAAATTCTGAATTTAAAATATTACCACTTAAACAAGAAGTGTAACAGGTAACAGGCAATCTTCCACGTTAGAAACAATCGCCTTAGGGCAAAAATGCTGGTGATGAGTTTACGAGTCTCCAAAGAATGCCGGTGATCAGTCTGCTATATCTCGGAGGCTCTAATAATTTTATGGGGGGCTGTGATGAGATCTTACATGTTCAAATAGAAGATACCTACAAAGGTAAAAACACAAAACAAAGATTTTTGATCGATGAGATTTCACTGTCTATATCAAAAAAGAGAAAAACCCAAAAAGATGAAAATATGCATGTTAAATATAAATAAATATAAAATAGGTTAAGCGGAAATTGGATTTACAGTATTATTTTATAATATATTATAAAATATACCATTACAGTTCCTATTTTTAAATCTGGTAATATTAATGATGTAAACAATTATAGACCAATTAGTATTTTAAATTCTTTGGCAAAAATATTTAAATCTATTTTATATAACAACTTATTACAACATTTTATCAAATCTTTTAATCAATATCAACATGGATTTCTACTAGATAGATTAACACTTACAAATTTATGTATTTTCCCACAATCTGCTGCAGATGCCATAAATACTAAGAAGCAAATGGATGTAATCTTCACCGATTGTGCAAACGCATTTGATAGGGTTGATCATGGTTTATTACTAGAAAAACTGGGCACCTTTGGTCTCTCAATTAATGCATTAACATTTTTGAATTCCTACCATAGACGTCAGCAAGTTAGAGTAGGTAAT
This sequence comes from Diabrotica balteata, assembly GCA_918026665.1. Lineage (NCBI taxonomy): Eukaryota > Metazoa > Arthropoda > Insecta > Coleoptera > Chrysomelidae > Diabrotica > Diabrotica balteata. The sequence continues at coordinate 160,708,933 of OU898277.1, forward strand.
TTTTTCAGAGGAATATTCCGTAACTTCTGGAGTTCCTCAGGGCAGCAACCTGGGACCACTCTTATTTGCTTGCTTTATAAAGGATGTTTCTAGTTGTCTCAAATTTTCCACTTGTTTAATGATTGCAGATGATTTTAAGATGTTTAGATTTGTAGAAGATCAATGTGACTGTCAACTATTACAACTAGATTTGAATGTGGTATCTAATTGGTTTCAGATAAATAGAATGGATCTAAATGTTGACAAGTGTTCAGTGATGATCTTCACACGTAACAGGAACTTTATTAAAATTGTTTATTATATCAATAATAGAGAATTGCCCAGAAAATCCGTGTGTAATGATCTTGGTATGAGTTTTCAACAAAGCTTGCACTTCAATGATCACTATTACATTGTTACTAATAGAGCCTTTAGGATGTTAGGATTTATAATAAGAAACACCAAACATTTTAAGAGGATATCTAGCATAATTAAACAATATAATTCCTTGGTAAGACCACATCTTGAGTATGTTTCTGTAGTTTGGGCACCCGATGCAGAAGTAAATATAGATTTAATTGAAAAGGTACAAAAAAAAATTTTTAAGACATCTATATGTTAGAAAATATAATTCTTATCCATACGTGGTGTCTAACCGGAGTATGCTTGAAACTTTCCAATTTGTAACACTGGAACAGAAACGGAAAATACAAGCAATGCTGCTTGTATATTATATTATGAATAACTTAAAATGTAAAGACTTATTCTTGATCAACTATATAAAGTTCTTGGTACCTAAGATTAACTTAAGCTTAAGTCATAGAGGGATGTTTTTTTTATTTGTGAGACAGACTGCTCGCCCATAAATAACATGATGATGCAGTGCAATATAATACTAAAAAATAGCGAATTCAACACAGCAATTCAACACCAACATCAAATAGTGTTGCCCAAATGCAAGAACAAGACCAGACTTAGATAGTCTTGGTCTTGGTCTTGGTCTTGCGCCAATTCACCTGGTCTTGGTCTTGGTATTGCACTGCCGGTCTTGGTCTTGGTCTTGCAGCAAGAGTCTTTGAAGTCTTGTAGTTATCTATTCGTCTATTGCCATTTATTAAACGTTACTAGGAGGTTTTAAGCCACGATCTATGGAGGTCTTGCGAAAACGCAAGAGAACAAGACCAAGACTGCAAGATCAAGACCGATTTTGGGCAACACTAACATCAAAGCAATTAAATCTAGCTTTTTATCCGCTTCGATCACTTTATCTTAACATGTAGGTATATCTAATGTCAAAATATCTACTTGTAATTACATTTTATTCTGTAAAATATGTTTATTGTGGAATAAATAAATAAATAATTACATCAGTGTAGAGATATTAAAGCACGAATTAATAGCAATTTGAAAACATGAAAATAAAAGGATAAAAGGAGAACAACGAAATATGTGTTATAATTCGTCTTAGTATCAGTAGTAATTATTAGTGCTAGAAAAATACGTGTTATTTTTAAGTTATTTCAAGTTCTGCACGTACAACTTTTGTCAGTTTTCTGTATCTTGCATGCTTATATCGTCCACTGCAGTTTATAAACTTTGGTATCTATAATTTAGTTATTAATAGTTAAATCATTTTGTTTGTAGGATTGACCGCTGAAAGAGAGAGATAGAATGATAGAAACTAGAGAAATTTCTAAACTTTGCGATCTTTTATATTTCCATATTTTCTGTTTTTTTAATTTCCTTCCTAAACATTGCTCAACCTATGTTGCTTTATACATTATTTTAGAATTTGTTTAAATTTTTTTAGGCGAAACTACGAAAATGAATATGTTCCAAGCTATTAACAACGCACTAGACACTGCCCTAAAGACTGATGACTCTGCTCTTATATTTGGAGAAGATATTGGATTCGGAGGTGTCTTTAGGTGTACAATGGGACTACGGGATAAATACGGAAAGGATAGAGTTTTTAATACCCCGCTTTGCGAGCAAGGAATAGCAGGGTTTGCTATAGGCGCTGCGGCAATGGGATCGACTGCAATAGCCGAGATACAGTTTGCCGATTATATATTTCCCGCCTTTGATCAGGTATGAATACTTTGATATCAACATTGTTGTAGTTTGAAACTGCATTATTATTCTTATAATGTGTGAGAGAAATTTGTATTACATACTTATATTCTTCTTTAGTTCGTGGTCTTTTGATAAACAGTGGAGATTAAGCAACAATATATTTATTTTATTCGTTGCTTTCCCAAAAATATGTGGTGTGTTGATTCACAGGCATCAGTTTAAAACATTCTTAAAATACAACTTTAAATTCTTTCTTGGCTTAGGCTCTCCATATACTATCATTTTTTTATTTGATATGTTGCAAAATTAGTATTGATTTATGGAAAAACATGGCATTAGCATATTCATTTAATCTATTTATTACTATTTCCCTTAATTTAGCTCATCTATGTTGTATACATTACTCTTCTATATGGTATGTTACATTATATTTGCAGAGATAACCTTCTCATTGTTATATATTAATCCTGCATCGAAACAGTAGATAAGTAAATAAATAGTTACGTTTTGCTACTTCGTGGTCTATGCTTCATTAAATACACAACGTATTTGGGAACGAGCCACAGAAAGAATTCACGTAAATGTCGAAACTCAAAAAATGTCGTTAATTGGGGCCCTTGAACAATTCGATCCTGCTAAAAGTTATGTCACGTCTTATGTAGAGAGATTTGAGCAGTTGTTTTTATATAATGTAGTGAAAGAAGACAAGAAAGTTCCATTATTTATTACTCTAATTAGTGGAGAATTTAGAACCAGAACTACCAAGTTCAAAAACATTTGAGGAGTTAAAAAGACTTCTAGCTGAACATTATAGTTCAAAAGGGTTAGTTCAAAAGTAGTACCTGAAAGGTATAAATTTTACAACACAAATCAAGATATTAAGCAGGAGGATATTAAAAGTTTTGTGACAAAACTAAAAAGTGTGGCTCAATATTGTAAATTTGGTGAATTTTTAAAAGAATCTCTCAGAGACAGACTTGTATGTGGTAGGTATACAGTCAGTCACAATAAAACGTAAACTCCTAAAACAAGATGATATTTTCCTTTGAAAGAGCTTATGGGATAGCATGGTCAATAGAACTTACAGATTTTTTGTATTCTTTTAGCTTGGTAGATCACATACCTTTAAATCCTTGTCATATTGCGAAACAACAAACAAGGATTTGTTGTTATTAAAAGTAAAAGATTTTATTTTGTCGATTTGGCCATTGATTATAAACCACTACTTGGTAGTGGTTTATAATCAATGGTTTGGCCCAGGGAAGTGAGTGATAATTCCTTGAAACCATACTTTAAACGTAGAAACGCGTTTTCAGTGGAACAAAATTGCATCCTATAGGAAATAGAGTAGTTATTCCAAAAAAATTACAAGATAATGTATTACACTTAAATCATGAACAACACAATGATATTGTTCGTACTAAAATAATGTTACGCTATAATGTGTTGTAATGTCTGTCAACAACGTCAAAATTTCACAAATTTAAACAAGGAATTATATCCGTGGCCATCAGCACCATATAACTTTTACAGAGTATATATAGATTTCTTCTTTAAATTTAAATACACATTTTTGATTTTAATTTATTACAAATCAAAATGGTAAGGTAGATACCTATGTCAAATTAATGCTAAATGGCACAGATGCATCAGAGACTATATCAATATTAAGAGATATCTTCCCGTCGAATTAGCCTCAGACAATGAACCTCCTTTTAATTCTTAAACATCCAACTCTACTCAGTAAGAGAAATTTATCATTCTTTGGTTTTACGCAACTAAAATTATACTTGTGATTGAACTAACAGGTTTTATGACAAACCCACTGGTATTTAATCACTAGGATTGATATTCTCTTTAATTTAAACAAAAAGTTTTTATTCAATATCACTATTTCAATCAAGGATATTACCCCATCTTATTAATTTAGATACTGACACTTAGAGTTAGGCAACTCTTTCGACATAGTAGTGCTCGTATAGGTAGATGTTTATACAAGAAGATAAGGAATTAAAACATAATATTATCTTTGCACTTTTTGGACAAAAATAATAACGAATAAATTTATTTTTGAAAAAAAGGTCATTTTTATTAACAAACTAAGTTATAAATAAAAATATCAGTTAGAAATCTTAGGAGACAACTGTAAAATATATACACAAAGAAGTGAATTCTTGTTGTTAAGATGTATCCTTATTAATTAGTTTTGTATGTAGATAATATTTTTTTTTCTATTTAATTTCAGTTAATCTATTTTTAGCTAGTAAATGAAGCAGCAAAATACCGATATAGATCAGGTGGAACATTCGACTGTGGTAAACTTACAGTAAGAGCACCATGTGGAGCTGTTGGTCACGGGGCTTTATATCATTCCCAGAGTCCAGAAGCCTATTTTGCCCACACACCAGGTTTGAAGGTGTGTTTACATTTTAATTACTTTTTGATTTAATAATATTAAAAATGAAATAAAATATCAAACCGCCTATTCGATACAATTAAAAGCTGTCTCATTGTAGTTAAAAAGTCATATAAATATAATATTGCTGTATGGTATTTATTCGATTTTCTCCATATATGTATCCATCACTTTTTTGCAGTGAGAAATCCCATTCTAAGATCACCATGTTTTTCTAATTAATCACAGATTGTATAAGTTATTTAATCATTAAACATATTGCATTTACACTTTCCCAAATTAACAAAAGAGAAAAAATACTTAACACAACAACAATTTGCCATCACTATTCGATTTAGAGATCTATTATAGGCATCTCTTTTATAGACGTTCTTCTAATACTTTATTTATTTAACACAACAACACTTGACAAAAAGGTTTGTATAAGAATAGAGAAGAATAAAATAGTATTTTATTCTTCTCTATTTTCACTACTCATTGTACTACTACCCTATAAGACCTCTTCGCAATATGTCTTTATTTATTTTCTCATTTTCGTTTATTCTGAGCATCGTTATTTCAACCTTTTACTTTTATATTTTTTAAAATTGTCTTTAAATATTATTCCACCTGTTTTTTATTTATTTTTTTGTACCCCATTTTACCCATTTCTGTATAAATTTCATCACCTTTCTGTATAAATCATCATCTTCATTCGATTTTCTTTTCTCTTTATTGAGATCAGCTTCCTTAATTTGTTTTTCATAAAGGTCTATCTTAGGATCATTGTAACATCGACTCCATTTACATAAATGTTCTGCTTAAGCATTTCCCACCAGGTCTTCTTTGGTTTTATTCCTTTCAGGAACTCTTAACTTTAATTTTTGCATCAATTGGTGTCATCCATATGCTTCCACCAATATATTTATTATTAATTTAATCCATTTTTGTCATTTCTCTTATCGACTAAACTTTCTCATTTTCGCTACGTGCATTATTTGTTGTTCTTTTTTTTTTTAATGTCAAACATTCAGTTTCGTACATCATATAGCTGGTTTATGTCCGTTTTATAGAATTTTACTTTCAATTTCGTTGACAATTTTTCATCACACAAGACACCACTCGTATTTTTCGATTTCACCCACCTATTCTAACTCTCCTCGACTGTAGGTATCTCCATCTATTTTCTCCTTTCTCTGTAATACTGATTGTCTTCTTCTTGTAGTGTCTATCCATTTCAGATGTGTATCTGTTAGACACTAGACTGAAAATGTTGGGTATAAATGTAATGGTGCGAGTAGTACTTAAAGATAAACCTACTAGTCGTCGACCATAAGGAAGACTTTCCAAAAGGCGGAGTGATAGCTAACAATCTTAATCACAAGAAAACATGTTTCATGTTTTAAATAGATCATGATTTTTCTATTCATAAGTCAGATCATAGTTTTAAATGAAGAGAAAAATAAATTTCTTTTAATCTTTGCAAAATGCGTTTGAAATGGTTTGATCTTCACATGTATTTTTCTCATTTACTCCGTTAGCATTATACAGCATTACTTCTAATAATGAGGTCCTACAATCTTACTGTTTGTTTTTCTGTACTTGTTATGTATTAAGCATATTCTTGGTTTGGTTTGTCCAAACCTTCAATGTTTAGGTTAAGTTAGGTTAGGCAAAATGCGATATCTTGCTTTATACTTTATATTTCTTATAATTTAGCCTTACGAAATGTATTTTAATAATTATTCTTTTTTAGGTAGTAATACCTAGAGGACCAATAAAAGCCAAAGGACTCCTGCTTAGTTGTATTAGGGATCCAGATCCATGTTTAGTATTTGAACCAAAAATTTTATATAGACAAGCTGTAGAGGAAGTACCTGTTGATGATTATCAATTACCTATAGGAAAAGCTGATATTTTAGTGGAAGGTAAGAAAAACCACAAGAAAGAATAATCGAATATATTGTGAAAAATATTATTTAAGTATGGCATTGAGTATACATTTTTTTTGTATGAATCAATGAAATATTGATAAGCATATTCTTCTTCTTTATGCACCATCTTCTTTCAGAACGTTGGTTATCATAATAGCTATCCTAATTTTATTCACTGCCACCATAAATAGCATATTTATGTCAAAACCATACCAATGCAGGAAGTTCTTTAACCATGAATTCAATCTTTGTGCTGGACTACGTTTTCCTGCTATTTTCTCTTGCATAATATATTGTAGTAACCTTTATTTGGGACCTCTCATTACATGTCCGAAGTACTCCAGCTTTCTCTTCTTGATGGTTCCAATAAGCATATTCATTATATAATTATCTTTTTTTTTAACAGTTAAAATGTGACTTCTTTTTCTTTAAACTGACGTGTGTTCAGACTTTGGATGTTTGGTTGAACACGGTCACGTGTTATAGGAATTTTATGAGTACGAACTAGAATTCATATACGCGGAATTTGATAATGGGACTTTAGAATTCATAGCTATAGCTTACCACCATCAAGAAACTAAATCAAGCGGTGGAAAATTGTAGGTAATTAACAATATAGACATAGACATATAAGGATAGCTGTCATATTACTGTATTAAATTGGACGAAAGGTGCTCCTTGTTAACTATAGGAAGACCAAAAGCATTTTTAGTACTGTACAGTTGAAAGAAAATGTTGACCAGTAGCACAACAAGAAATTCCAGAGTTCTTGTATAGTGTATCAACGGACTGGAACGTTTTAGTTATCACATATGCAAAATGGGATTACAGAATAATCGACAGTATAGAAGGTATGAGGAATGAAGTAAAACCGTCCTACATATCCTTATCAACAGCCCATAATTTTGCTAGAGGTCTTCTAGAGGAAAGTTCAATTGCCTGAATGAATAATCAAAAGAAGGAGGCAATGAATTTATAAATTATACGTTAGGTAGTGGCGATTTTAGTGATTTAAACTGATTTTCATATTTTTTCATATTTAAACTGATTTTCAGTTTGTTTCTATTTTGATAGTATTACCTTTTTTTAACAAGTTTTTTATTAAGAGATTGTAGAAAAAATTGTCGTTCTGTCTAATACTACATTCATTAATTTTAGGTAACGATGTTACCTTAATAGGATGGGGAACGCAGGTCCATGTACTAAAAGAAGTAGCTCAGTTAGCCAAAGAAAAGTTGAAAGTATCCTGTGAGGTAATAGATTTGGTTTCTATCCTACCATGGGATACGGAAACAGTATTTAAGGTAACAATAATTTCAGTTTTAAATATACAGCTGCAAATGCTGCTTGGAGCTGCAACATCATTATTTTTTGTATTAGAGATTTGAGTTTGATTATCGCTGGAAGAGGTGAACGGAAATGATATCAAAAAAATATGGCAACATCGTAAGCATTAGATTTTAAATCTTCATATTGCAGAATATGTGTATCCTGGTTTTTGTACAATTCGGACCTTTTAGGCGTTTTCAGACTTTTGGTCCACTCTGTATATATATAGATTCAAAGTAAACAACTTAAAAATAAATCGTTTTTTAGAGCACTGCGTGGGATTGATTACATTGTCTTATAATTAATTGGAAGTTTAAGCAATTACTTGAGCATGAGAAATTTCCAGAAACCCGTTTACTTTCAGTGACGGGGATGAGCGCTTTAAACTAGACTCATCTTAAAATCTTTCTTTCGTAAAATTTTTAGTTAGGATTTTGTTTATGCCTAATCTCTTGCGGTATTGATGGTATCTTGTCCTGTAATTTTTGGATCAACCATATTTAGGAATTAGTTTCTATAACAGCCGTATTAAATATTTCCATATAGAAAACGTAATATTTTAATGATCTCCCTAATGTTCTATGCTAATACGATGTAGTTATTAATATTTAATTTAATAAAACACCACTGGACCAAACTTACTCTTTGACACATAACACAACAATCTTATTTTTATCAGCCAATATAGCAAAAATAGAGGTCATAAACTGTATTTCCAGGAAATTTTAAAAACTAACATATAAATGGAGTGGACCTAATTCTAAATATTAAAGTATTAACTGGATCACTTACTTCATATCTGTGTCAGAAACAATATTCTTAATTCAGCTAAACACATCTCCAACAAGAACCAATGAACAGATTCGAACGTAGTTATATTGATCGAATCGTTTTATAATGCTCCTTTGTCCGCTTTTTCGCGATCAACAATGATAAATACAATAAAATGTTGAAGTTGTAGAGTAAAAATGTTGGTTTTATTGACAGCTACTACTAATTACACTATATGATGTTGGTTAGGTAACTATCTATTATAGACTGCAACCCAAACGAGCTCAAATCCCCTATTTATAATCTCACAAATAATGTATACATCAGCACAGAGGTTAATGTTTCTATCATATTAACAAACTTTGAACTATGAGCTTACAATACAATTTAATCTAGGCCGTAATTGCAACACTTAGGAAGTTCAATTAGAAAAATATATTATTCGACAATTTATTAACAGGTGAATGGACTTTAATTATCAAAATATTGCTCGATATAGTTTTACAATGTTTCAAATATACACAGTGACACTATAAAAGGTTAAGAAGTTAAGAATAATGTGAAATTACAAATTAAGGGATTAATTTGTGATTGAACATATTGGCCACTATATAAAAGAAACAGACAACCAATAGAAAATATCTAAAGACATAAAAAATATAAAATAATAATAATATAACAATACTCATAACACTAGCTTACTCGGTTTTTGAATTATTGTCTTACCCGAGCAGTGCTACCTAACTTGAATATTTCGAATTTATGTTTCAGCTAAACTATCCAATTCAAATCTAAGCTCATTAAGTGAAACTGATCTTGGAAGTGCTTTCTCTAAAGTTTTATCTAAATTTGGTTGTAATACCGTATGTCTTCAAGGCGCTGGATGTGGTTGAATGCAAAAACCTTGATGCCTTTGTTTTCTGGCTCTCTTGGAGTTTCGGATATATCTGACTACCTTTCTTTATTTTCATACGTCACTTAAAATTAGTGTAAGTTCTTGTAATCTACTGCAAGAAGATTCCTTGGGACAACAGCGAGCGCACAACACCACCTCTTCTTTTTCTAGGTTTGTGTCTCTTTGAAATTTCTTTTCTAATTGCAGCAGTCTCTCACATGCTTGCTGTTCTGAGTCCCCCAAATAGGCTTGTATTAGAATTGAAGGGTATTTTAACTTCAAATCCTCCTTCGATATCCCTTTTTACTGTTCTTTTATAATATCCTTAATACTTATTTTCTTATACTGAAAGAGTATTGCTTTGATCTACTTCTTCTAACTCATTTTTTTATTGCTTCATCCATCTGTCGTCTAAATATCATGCTGAGTACTTGTATATTAGGGATATTCTCTTGCTGTGCTATCCCTGACATCATCCAACCCCATTTTGTATTTTGGGCCAGCAAACCATTCTTTGTTCGTTCTACTCCGTCCAGTAATATCAAACTATATTCTTTGGCTCCTAATATAATATCTATTGAACCTGTTTCATTAAAATTTGAATCCGCCAGGACTAAGTTCCTATGGTTCCTTTCTTTCATTTGTATCTCCTTCTCCAGTAGATTTTTTGTTATTTTTGTAGTACAATTGCTTCGGTCCTTCGTTTCAAATTAATTTTTAAAATGCGCCTCTAAGTTTAATGTTACGCTCCATTTCGACGTTCTTTGGCCTTCATTGTCAATTCCGTAATGAATGATGACTACGACCCTTGGTCAATCAATGCTCTAATCAATTGTGAGCTTCCTTTTGAGTCTTTTACTCGTACTAATGCCGTTGCAAGTACCATTTCTTCATTCTGATGACTTAAACAGCTCACGGTATTCTCTTGTCTCCTTGACGATCCGTCTTAACTGTTGTCACCTCTGGTCCCACTAGAATTGGGTCTCTCTTGTGGCCTTCTGTTTTCAGAATTCCTTCTGTTATCATACTGACCTTCTGACATGTGTAGTAATGAATGGTGCTGCCCACCACATTCTGCACATCTATAAGAGGAATAAGATGGTACTTCCATTTTGTGTAGTAGGCATCTACCACACCATTAATTTTCCTTTACGATTTTATTTCTTTCTCGTATTTGTTGACTTAGAAACGTTGTACATTTGAACAGTTTATGTTCGTTTAAATTCGATTTCATTTTGACAATATATTTACTAGTAGACATTCTATCGTACGTGTTATGTTCCTACTCTACGGAAATGCTGTCAAACGTGTCAAACTAAAACCGTGAAAATGCAAGATATTTTTGTGATCCCTAACCAAATTTAAAAAAAAGCGGATCGTTTCAGAATTGCCAGTTTTATGTGAATTCTAAATGTTGTGAAATGTTGGAAATGACCCATATATTTTGGTGGCTCATAGCATGTATACCTCGTTTACACTGATGATGGATTTAACAATCCGAAAACGTTTTGTAATATATTTGTGATAGCCCTTTTGGGCATTTTATTACATACCTTTTATAAAGGAGTTGAAATAAATTTTTTGTGATATATGGTATACAGCCAGCTACAGGAACTTAGTTTCCTAGTGGATTTTTGAAATGTTGTTAAATAAAGATGTGTCTAATAAGTTATCTTTTTCTTTGTATTGCTACGCCCGTGCGGGCCATAAAGTACACTTTATGCCCGCGCGGGCACAAAGTACATTATTACTTTTAAAATACTTAAAATATTTAAACTACCTTGTATATTATCTACAGATTGTATATCGCTCGAGTTTTCTACCGATTGGTGAACTGAAGCTGTGTTCTGCTGGCTTGACCTATCTGGATGAAATAACGTAGGGTGTTTTGAAACGCATTTTTTGCATGTTGACTTACACCGCTTATAGAAAAGTCCAGGTTTAAGACAATTCGTGCAAAGATTGACCTTTCTTACTTTATCAAACCTGTCCCTAGATGAAAGTTTTAAAAATTCACCGCATTGATAAATAGTATGTTCCCTTTTGCAAATAGGGCAACACTGTGTATTATCTGCTTTGTTAAAAGTTCCCTGTATCCATGTTTGTGAATATGCGCCCGCCTGAGAAATATTTCTTATATTTTGCTTTTCAGTTTGATTTACCTCAAGAGACTCTAAGAGTTTCGCCCTTGATTTTAAAACGTTTTGAAATCCTCAAAGCTAGGAATTTCATTATGTGTTTTGCTATGATCCCACGCGCATAAAGTCGATGTATCGAACTTACAAGAAATGATATGGATAAGGAGTATGTTCCATGAATCCGTGGGTAGCTCTAACTGATTTAACTCGTATAAATGCTTCGAAAAAAGTCAACTAATTGCTGCAATCTATTAGATGACTCTATATGTATTGGCTCTATATTAAATAATGCATTAATATGATTGTAAAATAATAATCTCTTATTATCGTACCTTTTTCTGATACGATATCCACGCAACTGCATAGTTTTCCGAGGTAAACTCTAATGTTCGTATTACCTGGGCTGCACTGCCCTGTAATAAACTTCGTAAGTAATAAAAACGCCTTATATTGTCTAAGATATCATTTCTGTTAATCTGTCATCTAACCAATTATTATAAATACCATCAAACTTTGGTAACTCGATAGGTTTAACCCATATACCGTATAGGGTCATATACCCTGTATATGAAATCTTAGGGCGCTCACTAGCTTTATCGCCCTCTATAGGCGCTACCTGTTGATTATCACGAATGATCTTTCGCGCTACCGCTAATTGTGAATAATATTTGTTATAGAATTTTTCGCGCTCCGTATATTAACCCTCTAATAATTCAAATTGAACGGTATTTTTTATTTGCCCTTGAACCCCGCTAGATATTTTATCATTTAACGCTAATATAAATTTCGAAAATATTATGAGTTTGCTTTTTAAACCGCCCCTTTTTCGCTTTAAATTCTCTATAACTGTATAATGAATTAAACAGTACACAGATTATAAATCGCTCGATATTCAACCTAACGTTCTAAGAATTATCACACGTGCAAAATAAAGATATCTTCTTCAAGTGCCATCTTCGTTACGAAGATTGGCGATCATCAGAGCTATACGTATTTTCGAACTGCTGACCGAAACAATTCGTTGTTGTTTCAGCTATACCATCCCCGTAGATTCTTTAGCCAGGAGTTTCGTCTTCTTCCTATGGACCTTTTTCCTGCTATTTTTCCTTGCATAATTATACGAAGCAGTTTATATCTTTCGCGTCTTGTAATGTGTCCCAAGTATTGCAGTTTTCGTTTTTTTGATCGTAAATATGACTTCCATTTCTTTATTCATTCTTCTCAAGACCTCGACATTTGTGACTATCTCGGTCCATGATATTCTCAGGATTCTGCGATACATCCACAGTTCAAATGCCTTTAATTTTTTGATATCAATATTTTTCAATGTCCATGACTCCATTTCGTAGAACAGCACAGAAAGTGCGTAACATCTCATCAGGCGAAGTTTCATTTCAAGGCTCAAATCTCTTCCGCAGAACACTCTCCTCATTTTAGTGAATATGGATCTGGCTTTTTCTATTCTTATTTTGATTTCTGCTGAGCTATCGTTGTCTTCATTTATAAAAGTGCCTAAATATTTGTATTTGCTAACCCGATCGATAATTTCATTATGTAAATATAAATTTTAGACATTTTGTGTTGATTTCGATATTACCATAAATTTAGTTTTCTGTATGTTCAAAGATAGTCTATATTCTTTGCTGCAGTCTGCTATCTTATTCACCAATGTCTGTAGCTCTTCAAGTGTTTCTGCGATCAGAACGGTGTCGTCGGCAAATCTCAGATTGTTTAATCTAACACTATTTATTTTAATACCTACGGATTGCTCAGAGAGAGGTATTACGTCTATTCTATTCATCTATTCATTACGTCTTCGGAATAGAGATTAAACAGGGTTGGTGACAGTATACACCCTTGTCTCACAACTCGCTTTATTTTAATTTCTTCAGTGGTATTATTCTCTACTCTCACTACTGCTTTCTGATTGTAGTACATATTTGCTATTAGTCGAATGTCTCGTTTATCTAAATTCTTTTCTGCCAGGAATCTGATTAGGTGATCATGCCGCACTTTATCAAAGGCCTTGTTGTAATTTATGAAACACATGAATACATCTTGATTTATGTGAAGACATCTTTGAGACATCACGTTCAGTGCAAACAACGCCTCTCTTGTTCCGAATCCATTTCGGAATCCAAACTGGGTATTATTGATGTCCATTTCCAGTTTTCTGTGTACTCTAGAGTGCATAATTGTGAATGTAGTAAAATGTGAATCGAGTCTTTTTCTATTAGTTTAAGGATTTCCGTTGGAAATAAAGATATAAATACTAATAAATAAAAGGAAATGTGTAATGGATATGCTCACAAAAATATTTATATGTGTTTACTCTAACAGCTGGCCCTGGCGCCACAAATCTTCGCGTCAATTTCAGGTCTTTACAAGTTTTAAAATACAGTTGTCCAATTATGTAACTGTCCTAAGTGTTCACGCTGAGGCCACTATCAACGCACTGTCTATCTCCCCCGCTAATTTGATGACACAAATATGTGTTCGCACCGGTGAATTTACACTGTTTTCAGACAAAAAATTTGTGATACGGCTCGAAGGACCATGAATGTAACTTGATTTGCACTTCGAATGTGACGCTGGTAAATAGTCAAAAACTGGGTGTGAAAGACTTTATTTTGAATTAACACAATAAAATATAAGTTAATGAATATAATAATATGACAGTTGGAGTCCGTCCCGCTAATGTATATAATATTATGTTTCGCCCGGCACTTAGCTGTATCACCCTCCGATCTCGTTACCGTATCTTGTGTGCTGTCACCTGGAGATTCTTTTCGTGACTCTTCTAATCTTCGCATATTATGACACATATGCAAACACTGCTACTTTACCGCATCGGAAAAAATGCAGGAAATCCACTTAAACATATGATGGCGGGAACAATAACAAAACACAACAAAAAAAATTATCTAATTTCTTGCAGTTGCTCTGAAGTGATGCCCGTACAAACACTTCGGTAATTAATTTTTATTAATAATATAAATTTATATTTTGAAGCAATATAAATTATGGTTTAAGATTGTGTCAAAGCCGGGGTGAGTTTTTACATCTTTAATATTGTTTCGAAATCGTTGGTTTATATGAATGTAGTCTATTTGGTTCCCTACTATTCAGCCTTGATATCCATCTTAAGGTCCACCAACTACTTGCGACGGCCAAGCCGATTTCTTGACAAAATTCCATCATACGTTCATCCCTTTAATTTCTCTCTCCTAAAGCTAAACTTTCAGGTTATGTTATGCGTTGCCATCTGTTAAATGTCTATTTGATTTGAATCTTCTCATAAGATTTAAAGAGCTATTGAAGAGGGGTTTTCTGATACTTTGTTGTAGTTTACTTTTAGCTACGAGTAGGTACTTTAATCAGCGGCGGCTCGTGGCATAAAAAAGTGAAGATAAGGAAAGCTTGCCGGAGCCAAAAGGAGTTTTAGTACCTACGTCACGCCCAAATCTCAATAAAAATTCGGTAAAAAAATGTATAGTTATATAAAAACTAAACTAATAAATACTATACTATACACTATACTATATAAAAATGTCTATATAATAGACTAAGTTTCAAAATATTGTCGCTGCGAATACTAAATAGGTACCCATGCAACTAGTGGCCAGTGGGTGAAGACGGATAATAAATTTTTTAACGGAACTGCACTAGCTATTTTTCTCAAATGTCCTAGCGACAGGCTGACGTCACGTTGCCATGGCAACCGTGAACGCTTATGCAGATGGATTTCGCATTTTCGCATTTCAAAAATAATATTCACCTATTCCTGAATCTGAATCATACACAGGAAGTGACACAGGTCAGGACTTGACCGTCACGTACCTACCGCACCGCTAATAAAGCTAGCTGTCTTTTTTTAATATTTAGATTAATTAAAAGTGAATAAATAATTAATTTCAGAATATAGATATAATAATGTTGCTTTTATTTTTTATTTATTTGTCTCAATTTAACTATATTTTTTTAGTGAACCTCACCTTCACCTACTTCACCTGGCCGGCCGCCGCTGACTTTAATTAAGTACCTACGAGATGAGCAGATGCTATTACACTTTGTCAGTGGTCTCAAACTCACCACCCCTCTTTAAAATATTTCATATAAAATCTGATCTAAACTTCTTTACACCCGCCCCTGAATATTACTATCGATGATAATAGGACGGATTACTCTTGCGCATTCCCTGAGAGATTTATTTATTCCCCAGTGTGGCGCAATTACGTGGGCGCGTGTGATAAAAAAGTTTCCTTCCATTACACATCCATTTCCCGGCTTATAAATTCAACTTTCCTTTCTCTTTATCTTTTTTCTTAGATATATTTACTTCAGGAAGTAGGTCATATGGAAACGCCATTATGTAGCGTTTATTTATGACTGAAGCCTCACACATAAGGGTTTGTCAACAAAGTATGATACAAGTTTATAAAAAATAACTTAGCGAAAATTTTAAAGGAAGTCTGATATGCATCGCATAACCATTCTATGGTTAGTATTTATGGTCGCTTTTTACCGAATTATGCCTCAGTTTATGGAAGATGTACATTAAGTTGTCTTTTTTATGCTTAAGCATTTTTACATATTTTGTTGCCTCATTAATTTTTTGAGCAATATGAATACTAAACGAGGGTTTTAAGGCTTTTTTTTATTATTTACACAAATGCAGATATTCAATATTCAAAGATCTTTAGTAAAAGCTTTATAAAGTATCTGCACATCCCCTAGCGATACTCTTTATCTGTGTTGGTCTTAGACAAAATGGGGAGAAACACTGGGGAAGTTTTGATCCCCAACACGGCGAGTCCCAATCGCTAGTAAGGAACGTCCCATAGGTATATATGATAATAAGGCATATGTGAATAAGGTATTAAGGTGTAGAACGGACAGCTTCCTAAAAAAAACAACAGGTACTTATGATTATAGATAGATAGATGGTTTATTGGTAATAAATTAATACAAAAGTATTTTTTACAAGTCAAAGAAAATAAAATAGATGTCAATAAAGTTAATACACACATAAATATAAACACAAAACATAGATACATTGTTTTCAATTATACTGATGACAATTACAACAAATTAAAATCGGAAGTAAAATACTCCTCATACGTAAAAAAAGCATTCACTATAAGGTAACTCTTAATTTTTGCCTTAAATTGATAAAAATGAGGAGCTTTTATTCTAGCTGGCACTAAGTTGTAGAATTTTATGGCTAAATACCTTGAACCATTTCTAGATCTCTCAAGACGGCTAAATTCAAGTGGGATAATTGTGAAAATCTACATGCGCATTGTATTGGATAAGATTTTATTTAATGTGAAACAGACACTGCATAATGTATACACAAGGTAAAGTCAAAATTTTTAAAGCTCTAAAGGAGTTTCTACAGTCTGCTCTATAGGAGAGCCCAGAGATAATACCAACACACTTTCTTTGTTGTGCAAACACTTTATTAATATGATAAGAGTGACCCCAGGAGAGAATAGCATCTGTCAGATGATAATGAAAATTACTATGATAAGCTGTTAAGATAGTTTCCCTGGAAGTCACTTGTACAAGGTTCCTGAAGAGGAAAAGTTGTCGGGAAAGCTTTTTCCATAGATTAACTATATGTTGTTCTCAGGTTAATCCTGCATCCAAGTATATCCCCAGAAACTTCGCTCCGGTTACACATTGTGGTAGAGCAACGTTTTCAACACAAGTGTTATTTCTTAGAGTAAAATTAACACTTTGTGATTTAGAGTTGTTCAAAGAGAAACAGTTAGTTAAAAACCAATTGAATAAGTTTTTCTCAGATGTTTGGTAATCAAGGGTGTCGAATTCAGAAGGATGATAGCTTGCATAGAAAGTAGTGTCATCGGCAAATAAAACAGTGTTGACTGTTTCATTTTAAGAGTACACTAGATCATTAATATAGATAAGAAATAATACTGGACCCAAAACTGAGCCTTGAGGGACACCAAACAACAGAGATTGTTTTTGACCACACTGGTTCAAGTGAACATATTGATCACAATTTGATAGATATGAATCAATTAGTTGAATAGCATCACTATGAAAATTATAATAAGGAAGTTTTCTAAGCAGAATACTATGTGTGACACAATCGCAAGCCTTAGTAAGATCTAAAAACGATGCAAGATTATCAAGATATTTCTCAAACCCTTCCAAAACATTGCTAGTGAAATGATCAATAGCTAAAGTTCAAGTTTTATTTTTTGGAATCCGTACTGGTTTATGACAAACAGTTTATTAGATTTAAAATGTAGATTAATTTGATTTTTTAAAATTCGTTCATAAACTTTTGATAAGATGGGCAACAAAGAAATAGGTCGATAAATGTTATAATCATCAATAGAGCCTTTATTCTTAAACAGAGGTACTACCTTTGCAGTTTTGAAAACTTGAGGATAAGTATTACAAAATATTGATTGATCTTTTAAAGTTGTTAGAGGTTGAACAATTATATATTTAATTGTTTTAATATTTTTTGTGTTAAACCCATCAGGATCTTTGCTGTTACTATTTTTTATTTCTGTAATAGCTAAGTCAACTTCACTAAAGTTCACTGGCTGAAAACTAAAACACGGAATATTTTTCTGTGGTATATACTTTAAATAGTCATCAAGGGTTAGCTGAGGAACCTCAAGCTCATTTATTACTCTCTCAGCAGTTAAGCAGAAGTGGCTATTAAAACTATCTGCATTGAGTTTAGAATTATCAGTGAAGAAAACATTTTTATGTTTGTTACCATTAATAAGTTTCCACGTAGCTTGTTGGGAGTTGCCAGAATTTTTTATAAACCTATCATTTGCATTAACTTTTGCAAGCTTGATGGCTTCCCTGTACTCTTTTCTAAGTTTGATAATGGTGCTTCTAGGTGCAGCAATGGGATCGTTTCTATTTATTGCTATAATAAATTGAAGTCTCTCACGCATTTTTCTTAAAGTGTCATCGAACCAGTTTACTTTTTTACCTGGATTATTTTTATTCAGCAATTTAGATTTTTCTGGAAAAAAGATATTTATGGAATTTAATAACACATCAAATTAGCATTTTAAATTTTAAATGCACTCTACACTAGGTACCTGACTGTAAAAATTCACTGTACTATGCCAATGACCATTTGTTGTCGACGCATTAAACTCAATCAAAAAAAATTTAAATTAATATCCAAATTATCATTGTATACAAAATTAAAGTTGCAATTTAGCAAAATCTGGTTTAGATTGAAGAGTCCTTCATCTGTGATAGGTCTATAACAAACTCTGGTTGCACAGTTTGGCGATGAGTAAGCTATCTGAAAGGAAATACCTCTGTGGTCAGATGTGGGAGTGAGATCCACAGGTTTTGTGGTACCATCAATATTTGCGAAAACATTATCAAGACATCTATTACCTCAAGTATTAAATTTAACTTTTTTTGTAATATTGTAAGATCTAAAAAAATTACAGAGTTTTAAAGCTCTGATATCTGTTTCATTAAAATGGACATTAAAGTCACCCGTAATTATAACATGTTTATGAACATTAATTTTTTTAAGAGCTTTAGCCATAATGGTAAAGAATTTGTCTAAATCACCATCTGGAGTACGATAGACAGTAATAAGCTGCACATTAGATTTATTTATTAAAATACCTTTAATCTCACAATGTTGTTCAGAAGAGAGATTTTCAAGATTCAAATGATTAAAACTTACGTTATTCCTAGTATATATACCTACACCACCATGAGACTTAACTGATTAAAAATGCTGTTACTATTAATTTTCACTGCCTAACTTTGCTACCGATATTTTTTGGCTTTAGAGATTATGGACGCATATAATGATGTCTGAGTTTATTACTTTAACTCCTAGGCTTATTTATCCGCATAAGTTGTCACAGCCTAACCACTTTTTTTCATATTCTTTAATAAAATGCTCTATATGTATGTGTTAATTCATATAATGACATTTTTTAATTTAAAAAGGGCTTTGTAGGGTGTTTATTTTTGATACACGCAGTTCACCTTGACGACTTTTCATAATGTCATTACCCATAGTCTACATGTATTGAAATTGATACACATTATTTATGAAACTTTATTAAGAAAAAACATAAGCAAACATCTAAACAAGTCATTGTAAATATAAACTATGTGTTTTAAAAACAGAAATCACAAATAATTGTTTTCTCTACATTCAGTACTAGTTCACCTAGTGTTGCACTGTTTGGCATTCTTAGATGCATGTGCGCGACCAAATGATTTTTTCAGTGTGCTGAAACATATAACTCATCGTCCTCTTTTGTCATATTCTTCCAGCCTATGGTGTGTTTGTTAAGGTTTTGTAACCTTATTGTCTTTGCAAATGGCAGTCACTAATTCTTCGCGAAATTGTTTTACATCAATTTTTTTTTGTTCAAAGCTTTCTTGTACAGAATTAAAGCATTCACTACGGCTGTATTTGTCTATAACTCTATTCCAACTTTCCAATACCATTTTATAGAACGTCTGATGGGATTATTGTAGGAAGCTTTTTGATCAAAGACGTCAATGTAAGATTTAACAGCATTATATTCTACTATTGTAGACGGTTTTCTTTTTATTCCTGATTTTGTATGAACGTCGACCATTTTTTGGACAAGATTTTGTAGTCAAAAATGTTCCTGAATGAAAAAAAATCTCTCTTTTGTCGATATATTTTCCTACAATAACTTTTGTGTTGCTCTGTAGCGCCATCATATCTCCTTTATTTAGCTTTGCTTCAAACACCGACTTAGGATTGTATTTCCTATTTTTACGAAGTGTTCCAATTAGGTGTATATTGTTATCATTTAGTTCGTGTGCCAAACTGACACTAGTGTAAAAATTGTCCGTAACCAAAGTTTTTCCTGAGTGTAGAAAAGATAGCATTAATTCCATGACCACTAGGAATGCTAGTGGATGTTGCTCTGGCCTTTTTAACTTTTCGCCATAAATTTTTGCGTGATATGTGTAGCCGCCTTCTCCGCAGTGTTTGAAAACTTTTACGCCATATTTATTACGTTTGCCAGGTATGTACTGTAAAAATGACAAACGTCCTCAATGCAAACGTACTTGCCTGGTACCAAAGCAGATTGAAAACTACTATTGAACACCTGCAACAATGGTTCAACTTTGTGCAATCTGCTTCCTTCAGGACAAGCTTCATTATCTGAAAAATGAAAGCAAGCAAGAAGAACCTCAAATCTTCACCTTGACATGTTTGTAGTCTTGTATATTAAGCAATGACGGATAAAATTAGTGCTCCAGTAATCTCGTAGTCGTAATTTTGTATTCAAACCCATCCATATCAAAATTCCCAAAAATTTTAATATTTCTTCTCTGTTAGTATCATTCCAGTTAGTGAGATATGAATTTGTCTTAACGTTTTTACGATTTATAGCATCACTAATTTTTTGTTCGGCATATCGATTTGTTTTCTGCACTAAAATATCGAGTACCTCGTCTGTTAGGAGCAGTATATAAAATGTTAAAAGTCCATCATTTTCCCTACTTTCTACAACTGTACCAAAAGAAGTATTTTTATATATAACGTCAAATGTATTCAAATGTCCATCAACATTGTTCCATATGCCTGTAAATTCTCTATAAGTATGAGGATTTACCATATCTATATGATTTAGATCTTCAATTTCAGATTCACTTTCGTTTATTTGCAAATTCAACTGTTCCTTGAATTCTAGGTTGACTTGTAACATTATCATCCTAAAATATTTCAAAATTAGATACAACATTTGAAATTTATACGTAACTATAAACTTACCTTAAGTGTTTTCACTTTCTGCCGTTTTGTTTGTGGTTCACAATCTGAAGAGTATTCACTGTTATCGGAAATATCAGTGTATAATGGATCGGCATCTGAATCATCAAATTCAAAATCATTTATTTCGTTAAAATTTTCAGCCAGATGCTCAAGTTCGTGTAAAGAAAGGTATCCCTTGTTATTTTTAGACATTGTACAAAAATAAACCCGACTGCAATGAAGGACTAACAGTAACTGCAATTGGTATGCCACTCGACAATTTCGTGTCTTCAAATTTTATCTACAATTTTTGCCGATTTTAATATGCAAGGATTACCGATCTAACATTGAAAACTGGATAACACAGTCTAGTGGAATGATAATACACGTATAAATACACTACAACTGCGTTCGGATCATACACACCGTCGCGTCGCTTGAATGCGTTCGACTCTCGTGTTTCAGGTAGAGTACATATTGTGTATTATGTATGATGATACACATAGGAGTCAAAGTGTTAAACACGTATGTTAGGAACGTACAAAGCAAATGTTTTGGCACTGCAGGAAATACAATGGCCGGAAATCGACAATCTTGACAAGAGTATACATTCCATATATTACAGCTGCAATAAAAATCAAGACATAGAGTGATATTTATTGTAAGTTAAAGAAAAGCAGTATTATTGACTTTAAGCCTACAGTCAAAGAATGTGTAATTTACACTTAAAAAGGAATTTTCTCAATTACAGTTTGATCAATGCATATGACCCAACTGATAACAAACCAGAAGGAATAACAAATCAGTTCTTCGAAGATCTAGAGGAAGCCTACAGATGATATCCCAGAAAGAACTGGGTACTTAATAAAAACGAAGAGGAAGAAAACCTGGAGTACGAAAGAGACGAGGTAAGTGGAACAGACGAGAGGAAAGAACCACCAACGATTCTTCAAGTTAAACACGCAGTTCAAAAACTATCCAGAATCAAATCACCGAGAATAGATAATCTTCCATTTGAACTATATAAAGAAAGTAGCCACGATACCGTAACGGCACTGCAGCAGCTCATAAAAGAAATATGGAGACAAAAATCCTTCTCCAGTAATTAGAATATTGGAATACTTGCACCATAGACAAAAAAGGAAATATATTTGAATATTTTAACAACAGAGAAATTACTCTTTTAAACGCAGCATATAAAAAATTCTTTACTTTATTATGCCACCCTATGGCACCATATGTAGAACGAAACAAGACCGAAGGCTGGTTTCAGAGGTAGTAAATAGACAATTTATTAGACAGAGTCATGTCTACATGAAAAGAAGAAAAAGAAGCAAGCCTGAGACAAATTTTAGGAATAACGCTGGAATATGACTTAAATACTCACCATATATTTAGAGGTTACAAAGCAACCTACGACTAAATATTATGCTTTACGGTCTTTTGAATTTTTAATAGCGTATTCTATTTCTCTTGTGATATCAGGTTCTTGGGGGCTATTTATTTCATGTTTCTTTACTCTGCTTGTGCTTGAATTCATTAAAAGTTTTTTTTGTTTACAGTCGGTGAAAAAGTCAAAACGCGTCCTTATAGCACACGAAGCTCCACTCACTTCTGGATTTGGTGCCGAAATTGCAGCTACAATTCAGGTAAGATCATATTTATTTTTGCTTTGTTACCAGTGTATTGACATTATTATTGATAACATCTGATTTTAAGAACATTTTGAATGTTATTCTCAATAATATTTTATCCTTGATAAGAGGCTATCCGTCCATAATATCCTTATGATTCTTCTGCATAGCTACATCTCGAAGGCTTCAAGTTTTTTCTCTATCACTTCAGTGAGTGTCCAGGATTCAACTCCGTAGTATAATATCGAGAAGATATAACATCTAAGGATCCTTACTTTTATCTCCAGATTAAGGTTGTGGCTTTGAACGAGTTTGGCCATGTTGTTGAATGTAATACTAGCCTTCTCTATTCAACATTTTACTTCTTGTGAGTGATTTCATTGTTCGTTTACTATTGTTCCAAGATAGGTAAACTATTTTACTCGGTTCACTATTTTATTCTTTTTTAAGCAGTTGGACGTCTCTAATTTTATCTTTGCTGATGACCATAAATTTAGTATTTGATATGTTTACCTCAGTAGTCTTAATCTTTTACTTACTTCATTTACATTGTTTATTAGTTGCTGTAAACTGTTTAGACTGTCGTCAGAAATAACGGTGTCATCTGCATAGCGGGTGTTGTTTAGGCGTTCTTCATTTAAAAGGATCCGATGTTCGCAATTTTCCAAGGCTTTACTAAATTATGTCCTCTGAATATAGGTTAAATAATACAGGTGAAAGTATACATCATTGTCTAACACCTCACAGAATCTGGATCGTTTCCGTCGGTTCACCTCCAAGATTTGTTCTTATTTTGGCTGATTGGTTCCAGTATAAATTTTGTATTATAAGCCGCTCTTTATAATATATTTGAGCTTCTGTTAAAACATCCATCATCATTCGGTGTTAAACTGTCTCAAATGCTTTTTGGTAGTCCACAAAGCAGATGTAGATATCACAAGTTATATCTCTGCATCTTGGGAATATTACCTGAAGACTAAACAGTGCATCTCTCGTACTTCCGCCTTTCATGAATCCAAACTGTATGCTTGTATATTCTGCGATGTATAATTTTAAGAAACAGTTTTAGTATAATGGCTCATTCGACTAATATCGATATAGGCTAATAATATTCTCCGCATTTTTTCGCTCCTTATTTCTTTGGTAACGTAATAATTTTTGAAACTAAAGAACAGTGTCTTCTATTTTCTTTATAATTTCATCATATTTTTTTAACTATTAGACCTTCCTAGACTTTAAAATAAATATTTCAACACCCAAATTAGCCAAGTCACTTCAGTCGTACTTGATTTATTATAAAAATATAAAATGACGTTTGTTCAACGTCATTTTATGATATTTTATAACTACTTGGATGAAATGAACTAAAACTGTAATATTTAATAATTTATGAATCTTAAACACCTCAAAACACAGTCTCCTGGTATGTACCATTTCCATGGTTACAAATCTTGTATTATATTAATTATCTATTTTTTGTCGTTAATAACTGAATTAAAAATATCCAAATACACAAAAAAACTGGCTACATAGACATCACCATATATATTACTTATAAATAACTACACACGAGAAATTAGAATAATAATAGAGAAAGGAAAGCAACAGCTGTAACAACCGAAAATGGCTAATTGTTTTTCAATTAACATTATATGTGCCAGCGCATAAATAAATGTCAGCAAGTTCAACTTTGTTGCATAAAATATACATTTAATTTAAACGAATAATTAATTCGTTAATAATAATTAAAACTTTATTATACTGTTAAGTGACAAGAAATATTATTTTGATAAATAAACGCGATTAATATAAGCTTTGGAATCAAAATAATCAATATAGCCATTACATAATGCACTAGCGTATCGTACAGAGTATCATTAAGTGTATCATAAAGGAAAAATTGTAAATAGTCCGGTCGGGATGTATTTAGGGATGTATTAGATGTTGTATATATATATATATATATATATATATATATATATATATATATTTATATATATATATATATATATATATATATATATATATATATATATATATCTAATAATCTAATAAATGCAATTCAAGGGTAAAATCAGAAATAAGGTACACATTCAATTAATGGTGAAATGGTGGTATTAATACAATCAAATAATTCGTCTATTATTAACGTATCAATAAAATTATTAATAATACATAATAACAAGCAAAACGATAATAATAAGTGATACAGTAAAAAATATCTAAACAAGCGTAAGTAAAATGTTCTTATCGGTAAAACTGTACAATCCCGACACCAGATTACCAGATATGACACAACACAACTGTATCTCTAGATAGGTCAGGAACTATTAGTGAAGTTGAGATTGATTGCAAAACAGTTTATCTTCTGACGTTCTTCGGATGAGTGTGTACCGGAAATATGGCGCAGAAGTTAGCGCTGGAACTGTAGTTGACAGCGGCACTGTTGATTAATGCTTGGAATTTTTGAGCTCTGCTTATTTATTCGTACTACTTGCAGTTCGATGGGGTTGTCGGTACGATGTTGAAATAATTCTTTTTAAAATTTATTAACATTTGTTTGAACTTGCGAAACTGCAACATTGGTGATACTTGTTCTTCGCAGGTTTTGTACAATCTCCGACCTATGATTTTTAAAAGAAGTTTCGACTAGTGGCTTTGTTTCATTGTTCTGTAATTACTTTACTTTTTGACCCCTTGCTTTTTTCATAGTTCCATACATTCTGATTTCTGGGTATTTTTTCATGATATATATACTGATGGCCAAAAATGCAACACTTTGTGTACGGTGATTTATTAGGAAAAATATATATGTGATAAAGCTTTTACCCCTTTTTTTTTCTCAAAAACAAAAGAAAGTTAAGAAAGATAAGAAAGTTTATTTCTGAGTATTTATCTTTGGTTTATTTTTAATTTTTGGTCATATTAAATTGTTTTTAATTTACCCAAAAAGTTTAAAATGCCAATTCTTTTTGTCTTATATTGTGTCCGGCAAATCTCCATTTCAATTTTGCAACTTCTTTCTAACATCCCTCACTTTTGTTTTCTCTCTTATCCACTCATTTCTCTTCTTATCCATTAGTCTTATGTGCAACATTTGTCTTTCCATTGCTCTTTGGGTTTTTATGATTTTGTCCATGTTTGCTTTTGTAAATGTCCACGTTTGGGAACCATAAGTAAGAAGAGTGAGTACGCATTGATTATATACTTTGGTCTTAAGATGCTGTGGATATCTTTTGTTTTTAAGAATGTAGCTTAGTTTGCCAAATGCCGCCCATGCCAGTCTAACTCGTCTCTTGATCTCTGCTGTTTGGTTCTCTTTGTTAAGTTTTATAGTTTGACCAAGATATATATAATCCTTAACTTGTTCTATTTCATCTTGTCCGATTCTCATTGTGATGTCTTCATCTGTATTTGTTATAGTTTTGGTCTTGCTGTATTTCATATTAAGGCCTATCTTTCCAGCTTCTACGTCCAGTTCTTTCATCATTTCAAATAATTCTTCTATTTTATCGGTTATCAATACGATGTCATCAGCGTACCTTAGATGGTTCAAGCGTTGTCCTCAAATTTTTATACCTTTTTTTTCCCATTCTAATCTTTTAAAAGTATCTTCAAGAGCCTGATTGAAAAGTTTCGCTGATATTGTATCACCCTGTCTCACGCCTCTACTTATTTGTTATGATTTTGTACTTGGTGTAAAATACGCCAAGTACTTGGTGATTTATTTGCTAATACGGGAAGGGTCCTCTTAAGAAAATCCGTTAATTAAAGATTACTTGGAATGGGACTGAGAAGTTACTGTCAGCTTTTGGTGTTACTTTTGACACCACAGAAAACGCTCGCTTAAAATCGTGCAGAGCTCAGCAAAACTGGAATAGCTAATGAAATTTTGTCGGCTTCAATAATGAAACTAGGTTCTATTTGGGTGGCTCAAATTGGCACACCAGGATAAGATGTTTTCGAGGAGAGAGAAGAAATATAGACTTGGCTTTTCAACGTCATATAACAAGGCAACCAAGCATTATTGTATTTAGTGCTATATGTTTGGGAATGAGATACCCTCTAGTTTTTAGAAAGTGGAATGAATATTGATAGTAGCCAGTATTTTGGTAAGTAACCAGTCCCGTAGATGTTGTTGAATAGCTTTGTAACAGCTGCGATTTGGTGTGCCTCTAATACCTTATTTCACCATGCACCTTATTAGGTCCTTATGATTTCTTTATCTTTAATCCACTTAATGGCCATAGTTACTTCTCCGTTTGTTATTTCTGAGCCGTAGGGATTGGTTATTTCAGTAGGACTTCGTGCTAAATCATCGAATAATTCTTACATTTCTCCGTCAACCATGCTTCTTTTGCTCCTTTTATCTTGTTTAGTATAGGCTTATGCAAGTTTTTGTATTTGTTTTTATTTCTACCTTTTAATTTTCTGCGTTCTTCCATCATCTGCAATATTTTATCTGTCATATATTCTTGCTTCTTTTCTCTTTTTGATTTTGGATATTCATGCGAAACTATTTTCGCAAAATTCTTAATATTCTCCGTTTTTATTTTTTTCTGGATGTCATTTTTTTAGTAGTCTTAGTAGTCTATTTTTGTTAAAGTGATAGAATTTCTAAACCTTTTATTTATGTTGATAAAATCAATTTGGTTTCTTATGACTTTTCCTGGGGTATCACCAGGTGCTTTCCATATATAAAGCTTTCTTGGGTGTAATTTAAACAGTGTATTCGTTACAACCATATCCGTCTCTTGGCAGGATTTGATCAGTCTTTCTCCTCTTTTGTTTCTTATGCCAAAACCATTATGACCCCACGACATTTTCGACTGTACCTTATTGTATTTGGTACTGAAGTCTCGACTGTATTTTGGTATTGAAATCGCCCATGATAATAGTAAGTTTATGTTTTTCGGTTAGTTTTAGAGAGTCTTCTAGAGTAGATATAAAACTTCAAGTCTTCAAGATATAATAAAAATAAGAAAACACAATATTATTACTATATTCACTACACATTTATTTCTCTACGTGCATTGACAACGCAAGATTGAGCTTAACTGCAAATTATTGGCATTATTGCATCTTCGGTATTACCCACATGCGCGCTTTATAGGAGAAACACCTTTAGTCATGGACTTAAGGCGTTTTTTGATGAAATCATGGTGTTCCTCAAAATAAGCGGTTCTTAATTAGGGGGTCAGACTTTTTCCTCTCACTGTATAAATATTATGACCAATATATTACTTAAGGGGACAGTCTCATGCGATTAAAAAAAAAAGACGCATTTTAAAATTAAAGCAGAAAAAAAACTATAATATTTATTAACATAATTCCTTTTGGAGATGATTAAGTAAGTTTTGAAGCACATAATAAAAATATTTATTTTTTAATAGCGATTTTAACTTCATTGGTGTCCTGTGGATGGCGTGTAGTAAAAAGTGCGTTTTTGGTGGTAAGACACTTTGTGGGTCACCTGTAACAGATATTTAAAAAATTCAAAATGGGTTGTATTTGTGAGACTCAAAACTAGATGATAAACCTTTAAGATATGCAAATTGTATTATTTTGAAGAGTTTATACGAATTTTTTCAAAAAAGTCGAAAAATCACTATATTTTTCGGTGGATTTACCCATATATAATAAAAGGGAGGGTGGTTTTTAAATATTTTAAAGGTTTATCATCTAGTACTTTCTATATACATTCGAAAAATTCTTGGTTTTTTGAAATCGGTTAAGAAGGTTCGGAGAAAAGTGTCTGACCAGTTTGAAAATATTACTTTTGAGAAAAAAGCATTTAAAGTTTTTTTTACATAATTTTCGTGAATAAAGGGCTGATAACTTTATACTCACGTTTAATCGGCCATTCCTGGTGAATATTGAGGACCGTCTTCATCCAACAGTTGTTGTAAATGGCTTTGTAAAGCTGTAAATTTCAATACAACGTCGCGATGTTTTATAATTAATTCATTTGTTTGACTGGAGTCTCACTCTCAATTCACACCGCGATGCTGCCAGTGTAAGTGTAAAAACGGAACACACCTAGATCACATGTCAATTCAATGAAAACGTACTTATTTATAAATGTAGATATGAAAATATTTTATAACTAAAAAAATGGTTGTTTTATTGCCAAAACGGCTTGAAAAAAAAGTTGATTTCTAAAATAAAAAATAAAAAGCAATTTTAAAAATAAAATAATTATATTACACTCTTTTTCATTTGAAATTGTAAACAATATTTGGATTAATAAATGTATTTAAGTATAAATTTTATAACTCAAATAATACCTAATGAACACAAACAAAATTGATATTAATAAAACATTATTTATTATCTGCACAAAACCGGACTTTCAGGAAAAATCGGTATACGGAGCAACACTATCGGCGTACCATATACGCTACTATAAACCGCTGAGGAGAAGTGGAACTATAAATCCAGTGGAACAAATAAATTTGTTATAAAACATCGCGACGTTATAAAGAAACACTGGTTAATTGCAACGCAGAGATAGAGAATCTTAGTATTTGTAAAAAATCCTATGTTCCGGATTTAAAATTCCAAATGTGTATAGTAACTGCCACTGCCAAACGTTAATATGATATACATACTATATAAAAATGAATCACTAATACATACCCAACGTATATACAACATATATACAAAAGCAAGACCGGTTTTCATACGTGCGTAGATGACGTTAATAAAATAACTATAACTTATATTCTAGTGGGAATTTCTTTATAAAATTTTAGGAGGGAGTTTTTGAATGTAAATGGAAGCGATTTATAAAAAAAATTAAAATTGATATTTTGAAAGTTCCGCATGAGACTGTCCCCTTAAATATTTACTAAAATATATAATGTACCTGTACAATATATAGCTGTTATTAAGATTCAGAAATATAATGAGTATAAAAGAAATATATTATAAGATTAACTTCAGTTCGGCTAATGCATGGACGTATAAATAAAGATGGACTAGGCATGATCTGCACTCTGTTCACCTAAATTTGAAGTCGAAAAGTTTGTAGGCGCGGGGAAAGAGACGAGGTGATAGACTGTGACTTACCCTTTTAAGCCAGCGGCGTACCTTTCAATATTTGAAAGTTATTTGAAACAGTTTTTTCCACTTGAATAAATAATGACTATTGGTTTGATTGCTTTTATTTTTAGTATCGTAAACATATGAAATATTTTGAATAAGTGAGAAACAACAAACGGTGAATAATTTTAATTTTCAGTGTATAGAAATATATTTATAAAAATTAATTTACACAAAAGAATAAAGATGGAGTAAATAAAATCGTAAATTACTTTATATAATATTTTATTTAAACTAAAATAACACACAAACAATAAAAAGTTTAAAAAATTCTTCCCCACACATTAACCTGTTCAGGGTATTGAATATGTTCTTCTCTTATCCAGTTAGTGATAAGTTAAAAAAATATAGTAAATTATGGTATATAAATCCAGCTTAATTGTTAATTGGCAACATTAGTATGTCACCTTAAACATAGCAGTAAACAGAAGAAAGATAAAAATTCAGAAATATGTATTTAAGAAAATATTAATAAACGTAATAAAACCATAAACCATTGTTTAACAAAACATAAACAACAAACCACATATACAACAATATATAAAACACATTAAACCTTATGGAACGGGTAGGGTTCAAAAATAGAAATAGCTTTATTCTCACTTAAAATTATACAATTTCATGGACAAAGCTTACAAAAATTAAAAAAAAAACAACAATAACAATTAAAATTTAGTAAAATTACAAAAATCGTCAATATCACAAAATAAAAGATAGTAAAATATAGAATTCATTGCAAAATCTAACTGTTGCATAATAAAACCTTACGAAGTAGTTTGAGAATAAGTTTTAGGTTGCTGCATGTGATACCCAAATATATATATATATATATATATATATATATATATATATATATATATATATTAAACGTACTGTATTTTCTTTTAGTTACTCGTTAAGAAACTCTTCCACTGAATAATATCGTCTTTCAGATAGATAGGTTTTTGTCATGTTATGGAACTTAAGGATAGAATTTGTAAGTTACAAAGGGAGAAATTGTATAATTTTTTTGCCGGATATAATAGATTTCTTTACTAAGTCAGTGGACGGGATCGATAATTACACAGGTTGAATTTCTGGTGGAGTATGGTTTAGATTGGGTCTTGTTGGAAAAATATGTAGGTATTTACCAATTAAGAAAACAGTTTCTAGAATATACGAAGAAGGAAGAGTAAAAATCCCATGATTTTTGAAGTAGCTTCTACAATGTGTTATTCTTGTAAGTCCAAAAAGATACCGTATTGCTCTTTTTTGTAATTTAAAAATAACATTAGATTGAGCAGCTGTACTAGAACCGCCATTTCGTAGATGAGACTCGAACAAAGAAAAATATGTTATTGGAAGATGCTAAATTGATTTCCTTTAAAACCGATCTTATGGCATAGCAGGCTGAGACTAGTTTCTTACTTAAATCGATATACAGGAACTATTTAAAGTTGTTGTCTGTAAAAATGCCATGAAATTTTACAGAATCAACGATACTGATCCGGCTATTATTAAGAATCAAGGGTTGAAGAGCTCCTTTATAGGATAATGCTACTGTCTTATTTCTTTATTTTCCATATCGTTTGTGGAACTGGAACATTGAATTAATAAAAAAAAAAGAAAAAAGGCATGCTATCAATATTATGGAATATGCTACGAGTATGCATTATATTTTTGATTAAATTTAATTTTCGTACAATGAACATAACCTATAGATATGTTTGACTTTAAATGTAAGCTTAATATACGTCAGTGTTACCATATACTCAATTATTTCACACTCTTACATATAAAACTATGGGCAAGATTTATATTATATGAAACATGGACGTATATCTTTATTTATACGTCCATGATATGAAATGAAAATTTAAAATTGAAAAATACATATATAATTAAACAAAAACGTGAAAAATACATATATAATTAAAAGCATTAAAATTATACCTATAAATATTATAAAATAAAATTCTTGCATTATTAAATATCTTGCATTTCTTCATTGAAAAATACTTATATAATAAAAACCATTAAAATTATGCTTAAGGTAAAAATTAATAGTTTACGAAACTTTAAAAACTACAGAATAAAGTAAAGTTAAATGAAAATAAAAAAAATAGATCAAACAAAAGAATACACTATATATTTAGCTATATTTAAAGTAAAAAATACTATTTTATGAATGCTTTTTAATATGAATTCAAAAATTGTGGCTTCTCATAACAAAACATTATATAAAAATTAATGGGAAAATCACAGTAGTTGGCTGTATACTATCGTTTAAAAAACTTATACAGAAGTAAAAAACTTCACATTTGTATTTAGATATATACCTAAATACAAATGTGAAGTATTTTACTTCTCTATAAGTTTTTTAAAACATTATATATAATTTCGTCAAAGTATCTTTCTATTTTAAAAACTCCTATACTTTATACAAAAAATGTGGCAACTTCGATGCCAAGGTTATGTTCATTGTACTCAAATTCAATTTAGCCTTATAATTATTATACTCTGTATGGTAAATTACATAGAAATTCATTATAGTTACCTTGGTTCTGGTGATTTATGGTAAATATTTATTGGAACAGTTCCTTTCCTCAAAATAACCCGTCCACTTGGCTGTATAATTAGATCATGCTTTTTAAAGTGTTCTGAGCAGACCGTAGCATTTTTTGATATGTGTTCTTTGTTTAAGCCAAACACAGACAACCACATATCGAACAGCAGTTGATTCTTTACTGGGAACCTGCATATATTTCATTGAAATTAATATATTTATAGCAATTATAGTGTAGATTAGAAAAAATAAATAAATGTATTTATAATACTACAAAATTAAACTTCAATTCATGTCAAGCATTAAGTAATATCACATCCCTGTACTACGCCCATGTACATAATTTCGATGTTTATAGTACTTACAAATGAAATGACAGTTCTGGATGTAAATATGAAGATTTCTTGCATACAACACAGTAACGCACCATTATTACACTTAACTATAAACTATTCTTCAATTCTAATTTAAAATATATTAACAAATTCATTAAAATATCACAAAAAGGAAATTATCAACTTAAACGTAAACAATAACAACGCCATCTTCTTTTTCGCCAAATCGCTAGGATTGGTTGATATTACCAATGATGCCAAGTTTTACAAAAGTTAAGATTATCAGAATATATTTTCTTTTAATAAATTAAAAAATTAATTTTTTTCTTTTAATTCCTTGGTTGCGAAATGAGTATATCTAAAAATAGTTTATACTAAGTAGATAATACATTTTTACTTATAGATTAAAAATAAATTATACTAAAAATCGAAAATTATTTCGAAGATTGACTCGGAAAAAAAAAATAATATGACAACGTCAAATTAGGGATTTGTGCCTATGACTGTGAATATCTCGTGACTTCAAGTAAATATGTAAATAGACCGGTCCATCTTTATTTATACGTCCATGGGCTAATGGATTAAGTCCACCGTCAAAGGAAACCGATAGCACACATACAACTTACTTTAGGAGTATTATATATGTAGATATTCCCACATTGAAACTCATCATATTTAAATTGTGTACCAACAAAACGAACACAAAATTTTCGTAAACCAAACTGCCAAAAACCAAATTATTTTATTGTAACGTTTATAATTAGTTCTATTTTGTACGTCACTGGTTGTCAAGGCCCAAACGTCCTTGTCTGTACTTATTCTCGATTCGCCTTGCGGTTTACCAATTTGTCCACGACATCTCTAAATAAACTTGCAAGGAATTTAAAAACAAAGATATGAAAATTGTATTATTTTAATGAAACTTGTCTTTTGCAGGAGGAATGTTTTTTGCATCTTGAGGCGCCCATTCAGCGCGTCACGGGTTTCGACACGCCGTTCCCGCACGTTTTTGAGCCTTTTTATTTGCCAGATAAATGGAGATGCTTTGCCGCAGTACAAAAACTTGTAAATTTTTAAAATAAATCATAAATAAATATTTTTGTTTTTGTTTTCTTCTAATTTTATATGGGAAAATATATTTAATAAAAAAGTTTACAAAAAAAAATAAAAGAATTATAGAAAAGCACATATAGAAAAGAACATTATGAACTAAAAGTAACTATGCCTATTAAAATCAATCATTTCTTTTCGAAAATTTATATTTTGGTGGACAATTTGGTGGTTAGGTATGTCTTTTATTTTACAGAAGTAGTCACATTAACCTCTGAGGTTATTTGAGGAACATACCGTATAATGGGGTGAATCGGATCGCTGTGGTGAATAGGATCAAAAGTACGGAATGTGTTAATTAAATCCACAATGTTTAAATAACGCGCCAAAACCGTTCCATTTCAGCGTGATGGGTTGCGATCATCATAGTCGCGTAAAGGTTGGTGATATCTCGACATGCGCAGCATGTAATACTGAAGGTCAACACATAACCTAAAAACATTGTAAGTCACGTATTTTTGAGCGTACAAAAACTTTGTGGTAATATCCTAAATAAGGAGACGTACATTCAAATTCTGCAGTGTTTGTGGGTCCAATAGGTTAGTAATTATTGTACACAAAGTAATTTTTGTTCATTTTTTATTCCATAACAAACTGGAAAATTATTTGTAATTTGCTGCATTTGTTTTAGATATTTGGGGTGAATCGGATCAATAGCTGGGGTGAATAGGATCGATAGCTGGGGTGAATAGGATCAATAGCTAACGTAAATAGGACAATTAGCCGCTGTGAATAGGATCAAAAACTGGTCTAAATAAGGTTATTCTAGGTATCTACATCTTTGCTCAAGATGCCTAGAGTTTACAAACCTAAAGTTGGTGGGAAAATGTACAAAAAACCAAACCAACATGTCATTGATGCTGCGAAAAAGGATGTCAGTAATGGTTACAGTATAAGACAAGCCGCTAAAAGAAACAATGTTCCTTACACCGTACTCCATAGGCATCTTAAAAATCAAAATGTGCGTAATCAAGGAGGCCAGACTGTTTTAACGGAAGAAGAAGAAAGATATATTGCTGCTAACTTGCTCAAATGCAGTGAATGGGATTATCCTCTTGATACCTTTGATTTAAGAATGCTTGTCCAGCACTATTTAAATAGAATTGGAAGAGTTGTCCCTGTTGTAAAGATAATCTCCCTGGTAAAGAATTTACGTATAGTTTTTTAAAACGACATTCCAATGTGTTATCAGAAAGAATGTACCAGAATATAACACGAGCACGTGCAGGTGTTACGAGGGTGACAATTTCCGAATATTTTGAACATCTATCTAATGAATTGGATGGTATTCCCGCTAGCACCATCATAAATTATGATAAAACCAACCTTTGCGATGATCCTGGCAGGAAAAAAATAATTGCAAAACGAGGATGTAAATATCCCGAACGCATTATAAATCATAGCAAATCATCTACATCAATAGTGTTTGCAGCTTCCGGTAGTGGAGTTTTACTGCCATGTTATGTAGTCTACAAAGCGTTGAATATGTATGATTCTTGGACAACCGGAGGACCATCTCGGACCAGATACAACCGTAGCAAATCAGGATGGTTCGATAGTTACTGTTTTGAGGATTGGATACATTCCATTGCAATTCCATACCTAAAAAAGGTACCAGGAAAAAAAGTATTAATTGGAGACAACTTGTCGTCCCATCTTTCTGTAGAGTCCATAAAACAGTGCTCAGAAAACAATATAAGATTTATTTTTTTGCCGAGCAACTCCACACACCTGACGCAACCTTTAGACGTTGCTTATTTCAAACCATTGAAAGTTGCGTGGAGAAAAATAGTCGAAACGTATAAGAAAGGACCAGGAAGGAAGGAGTGCAGTATTCCCAAAACTGTCTTTCCCAATCTACTGAAACGGCTGCTTGAGTCTATTGAGGCTAACAGTTCTAACAATATAAAGGCAGGGTTTGATAAATGCGGAATAATCCCTCTAAATTCTGATCGTGTGTTGCGTATGCTACCTGTGGAAGGCCCAGAAAATGAAACACAAGAAGAGGAGATCAACAACTCTTTTACTGATATTTTAAAGACTATGCGGTACGATGACAATCAGCCCAGACAGCGCAAAAAGAAACTTAACGTTCCCGCTGGTAAGAGTGTGGCAGTTGATGACGTTGAATCTTCTGATGAAAGTAGCCAACACTTTAGCACTCATGATTCAAATTCAGATATAGATTCCATGTCTTACTCTGAAGAAGACAACGCGTCCATATTTGATGAGAACGAAAAGTTTCTTCAGTCACCAGTTAACTTTGACCAAGAATCTGTAACGAATGGTCTGCATAAAGTTATAAGAAAAGCTACCAAGATTGGGGACTGGGTCCTGGTAAATTTGCCTTATTGAAAAAATGATAACAGACCGGGTACATCGAAATCTTTCAGTAGACTTTATATTTCACAAATTGTAACAATAACTGAAGACGGATATGAGGGAAATTTTTTACGTGAAAAAACTGACACAAGGGATTATTCCGGATATATATATATATACACATTTCCAGATGTAAAGGATAAGTACCTGTTTAAATTTGAACAAGTTGAGGGCAAGCTAGACTCCCCAGAAAGACATGGAAGAGGATCTTTTAGATTCCAAATTAATTTACAGGAATATTCTAAACAAATAAAATAATAATAACCTGTTCAATATTACTTCTTTAAAAAAATGTTCATTTTTGATGTAATTTTTTTAACCTCCTTATAATTTTAAGCCAATTTTTAATCATACCTAACGAAATTATATGATTCTATTAACCACTAAGGTAGGTGAATGCGATTAAACATTAGAAAAGCACGGTCGATCCTATTTACCCCAGTGGCAGGTGAATAGGATCATTGAATAAAAAAAATTCTATAGTGCGCCACTGGGCAGTATACAACAAATTTGCACCGAAAATGATTAATACTGATGTAAACTAATGTTTTGATGTATATAGCTAAATTCTATGCCTAATAATCAGGAAGTTACACATTCCCAAAATTCAAAAATGATCCTATTCACCCCATTCTACGGTACCACTATTAGTAAGCCAGTAACATATCGAAGATAGACCATTCATACATGTGGTTGCTTTTTTTAAGACGAATCACATGCCATGATTATTTTTGATGGATATTCTTAAGTTAAAGTTGATTTCATGTAATCGATTGAACTATCTTACAGTAAACTCCTCCTAGGAACGCAACAGCAATTGTATAATATATATCTGAATTGTCAATATAAATGAGTGAGATAAAATTTAAATATTAGAATTTTTCCCCCAGTAACAAAAAAAAATGGTTTAATTTATTAATGGTTGTATTTTTAAATGGAAATTAAAACATCAATAATAGTTATTTATTGTACAAGACGATATAATTCTACTTTATCTTCGAGAGCGTTCTTTAGCGTCGAGACGTTAGTCGAGACGCTAATTATGCTCGAGAAGATAATGCGGTTTTATCGTCGTGTGCAGTACAACATTTTTTTCTATAACAAGACTTCAAGTTCAGGTGAAAAATAGAATAGCAATTGTGCTGCTCCGTTGCTGGGGATATGAATTACTCTGTCAACAAATGTCAAACAAATGATACGTTTTGGTTTTTGCGGAGAATATTGTTGCGTTTTATGTACAAAGTGAATAAATACGAAATGGACGGAAAAGACTTGACACAAGAAAAGGAAAACCTGCCATCAGATGTAGAAAATGCAGTGTTGGAAGCAGAAAAATTATTGTTGCCACAAAAATCTAGGATGATGTATGAGAAAGAATACCAGTCTTTTAAAAAGTGGAAAAGCATTAAGAATATCAATGGCGTGAGTGAAAAAATACTTCTGGCGTATTTTTCTGAAAAGTCGAAGAAAGCGATACCATCGTCATTATGGTCATAATATTCGATGCTGAAGCGTACGTTGTTGGTGAATGAAAATTGTGACATTTATAAATTCAGCAAGTTAACCACCTTACTAAAAAACCTGAGTGGAGGATACAAAGCTAAAAAGTCCAAAATCCTGGAGTCAGATGACATTATTAAATTTCTGACAGAAGCTGCTGATAACATCTATTTGTTGAGGAAGGTTGAGGGAGGTCTTTAACTACTAAACAGTTGTTATAGCAACACTTTAACATTAGCCATGGAAGAAAATTATTTTAAATTTCAATTGTATCGTATTCCCATTAAAATACTAATTACTTTAAGATGTCACAAGAAAATAGCTTCAGAACGATATCAAAGTTGATGTAGCATGCCTTTGATTTTATTATGTGTTTAAAAATAATGCAACCAAATGGTTGTCAAAGTTAGGAAATTACTTCAATCTCCAGAAAGATATTTGTTAAGCTATAGAAGAAGCTTTAAATTTGCGTTTGATTTAAAAGAATTAAAGATTAAACTCTCTATTCGGTCCGTGCGTGACCATGGTAGGGGTAGTTTGTATAGGTTTTCATTAATATTACATATAAATTAGAGAAAAGAAAAAAATGGATTCGTGCTACTAATATAAAAAAGTAAATAAAATAAAAAGGTAATATGACATAGTTTCATTTTTACGCAATTGAAATAGCAAAAAATTAAATAATGTACCTTAAATGATATTTCATAAGGCTTCAAGCTAACTGCAGCCAGCCTTTTGACTTTAGTTTTTATATTACAAATTTTACTATTATTGTTTTTAATTACATGCACATGAAAAACTTTATTTTCCAGTACTAGATTTTTTCCTTTCTTCACGGTTTTGGTTGAAAAGATAAATTGTGGTGAATTTTTAGAAACCCAATTTTTAATACTACATTTATTTTGTACATAAACTGAAAAAATATAATTAAAATAGTACATTGTTTACCGGGTAGGAAAAGCTTAACATTCCTGGACGACTGTGAAGATTGCTAAGTCGAGGCGCAAGCCGAGACTTAGCAACACAGAGTCCAGGAATGTGGCTTTTCCTACGAGGTAAACATACTATTTTTCCGCGAATCGTTTAAAATTCGACAGATATTGATTGATTTAAAAAAAACGCGATAATTTTATTCCCAAATAAATGGTGCTTTGAAATTCCTAATAAAATTACTTGGGTTACTATGGAAACGTATTGAGGTGGAATTGTCAAACTTGACGCTTATAAATTTAATTGCTGGTGTTCTCGAAAGTAAAATGATAAGTGATGATGAAATTTCCATTCCTGGGACTCCTCCAGAGCTGGTTGAGGCAGTGAATACTGCTTCATTAGAATTATTGCCAAAGAAATCAAGAGAAAAGTACGAAAATGCATATTATTATTATTTCCTTACAGTAAGGAAATGACATTTCCTTACAGTAAGGAAGTCCTGACTTTTTCTTCAAGAAATTTTGACAGGAATGTCAAAATATCCTGGCGATTTGCGGAAAAACTAATTATTAATAATTGTCAATTTTCTTATGGATTTAACATATGTTTAACCTCAAATTGGGAGGTCCAAAACTGTCAGATGGAGGCAATAGGTGTCGCGTCAGTCACGGACGGAGCGAATATTTGATAATATTTATTTCAAACTAAAAGACACTTGTGATAAGCTTTAAATTGACATTCCTACTCCGGGAAAACCGACAGTATTAGATTAAATATTAATATGGGAAATGCATTTACTGTTAACGATAAAAAAGAAGTGAAACTCTTTATATTTTATCCGCTTTTAGATCGACGTTATTAAACGATAAATTTGACCAAGAATAAAAAAAAATTAATATTTTAGTAGGCAAAATCATATTGCTCAATATAGATGAGCTCGAAATAAATATTTAAAATACCTCAGAATATTTTGATTTAAATTATTTGAAAACTCGTTTCACGATAATAGAAAATCAATGTTTGCAGTGTTTTACCAACTAAAGATATGATTTGCCACAATTCTTGTAGTTGTACTAACTTGTGAGAGAAATTTTTCTAAGCTGAACAAAAATCGATACTTCCATGGAAAATGCTGCAAGACTCTTTAAAATATCTAATGGTGGCTTTTGTTGAACAAGAACTTAAGAAAGAGGTAGGTATGTAAATAACAATTAAATTGAAGTTACTCTATTCTGTCCATGGGATTGTCAGCCACTCAGATTTTTTCATTACTGGACATAACATCCTACTAGACATCCGGCTTTGAGCCCTGTACTGTTAAAACCATAGTATGCAATATTTGCATTTAAGCTTTTAAACCTAAATAATACGTCACTGAGTAAAGGTTAACCTTGAAATATAGTGCTGGTGGTGTGGCTGTCGTTTCTGATTTTCAGTTTAAAATCTTAAATTATTTGTGAAATCTTAAATTGTTGATAAATCAATAAAGAATCGATATCTCTGAACTTATCTCACCTTTACGCTAATTGGTACAAATCACCAAATCCAAACTTCAAAGCATATCCTAAATGTTACCCCAAAGCATATCCTAGTCCTACCAAAAAGACTTTAGAGAGGTTCGTTTCCTTCAAATAACAAATATACAAAACATAACCCAATAAAAGTTAAAGAGATGTTTATCTACATTTAAACGATTTGCAATTTTAGTCAATCTATAGATAAATGCAGATCAAAAATATAAGTTATCTAAAAATAATACTGGTATGAGTGGTACTTGAATTTTTAATCAACTCTTCATCAAAATCACTTATTTTTAATGACATATAGATACAACACAACTGAGCAAAGGTGAAAAGGATGTTTACATTTGAATGATATACTACTTTAGCCCATTTACAGGGAATTCCCTACCAAAAATATAAGCTGTCTAAAAATAATATTGGTCTGAGTAATACTTTTAAATTTATCATCAACTGTTTACTAAAATCACTTACTCTTAATAATATCTCAACATATAGATTTTTATTTAATAAACATCTAAGCTTTGTTTATACCGCTGAAAAAATATGGTCACAGTTGTACTTAAATTGTAAGATCTTAAACTTATGGTGTCCTATTATTTTATCTAACGACTATGCTAACACACAACACAGCACTATGCTCTTCTTTTACAATAATTAACAATTTACTCTAACTCAAATGGTTTTCTTCGTTTTAGTCTTCTGTCTAACCCAGTATTATCCAGGAGCTGGATGGCCTTGATGTTTACCTATAAATATAAAATATAACAACAAAGCTTAAATTGATGTTTACATTTAAACAATTTGCAACTTAATCCCATATATAGAGGATTAGATCATGTGAAGCAAACGTAAGAACTGTCAAAAATTATATTGACCTGAGTGTTACTTAAATTTATTATCAAATGCTTATTAAAATAAGTAATTTCAATTTTATGAAGGTTCAAAGGCTGAAACTAAAGGAAGTAATGCTGATCATTGATGTTGCAAGTGCCATATTCTCTTGATATATGTTAGGTGCTGACATCTAGTGGATGAGACAACAACTCCTTTAGCAGCCATTTTTGAGTCAGCCATTTTATGTATGTTCATTTGTGTTGCCGCAACCAAAGAAGCAGCGCTGCCTTTTTATTTGTAAGGTGTGTGATATGTCACATATAGCATTTTTCAAATAAAAAAGCTTGCACGTCATTCAAGATTTACATCGTCAGAACCCCACAGCGTTGCCAAACATCAGAATAGTTAGTAAGTGAGGAATTTTTAAAATGTCAACTATTTGTCAAACTATTATATTAACAGTAAATACACTTAGTTTTAAGACTACTGCAACACATTAAAATACATAAGAAAACATTCTAATACAAAATTATATAGGTATTCTAAATTACTTACCTCTTTTAGGGCTTTAATAACAGAAACGTCCCGCCATTATTTCTTGTTAAAAATAATCTGTTTTATATGAAAGCTTATCAGCTTTCTACAGACTTATTTGTTTTGGCATATCACAATCACAATACACAACAATAATTAGTTTTTAAAGCTATTAATCTTAATTTAAAATGCATTTATAAATACAATTTATTAATATATATTATATTATGATAAAATTGTGTAACAAAAAAAAAACATAAACAAAATTTCTACTCTAAAAAACCGGCAACACTTTATACACTTTTGCCATCCGCTGAACTGTCAATAATATTTGATCTATTTCCGTATCAGTTGCGTACAACTGTCTAATATATTTAATTAAATTATTATTTTGTGGAATATTAGACTTCAAGAGTTATTTCATAAAATTTATATTATTAATAATTATTAATGTTTTTGGTTATTTAATCAATATAATTCTAAAATTTCTAATATAATGATGATTCCATTTTTCTGATTAATATACCATGTTGACGCCTATGAAAGATCGAGCAGTACCGTATGGGTTTTGTATTATTAGCTGTGTTAGGAAAATTTGAACTATAAGGTTGATGTTCTGGAAATTTTAAATACAAGTGACGTCAATTTGTATAAATCGTGACGTGCAAGTGTTTTACTTTGAAAAATAGTTTATGTTTACATCCCTCTTGTTATAAATAATTTGTACTTGTGAACAGAAAATTGTGCTTTTTAATATGGTAGTTTAATTTTTCTAAATTTATAGTTATTAACAGCCCACAATTTTCATCTACTGTTAAGCCGGAGGTCGGAACAAGATTACCGAGGAAACCAGAGGTTGTCAGAAGGAAGGTGCAACATATCAAACCAGGAAGATTGCAAAATTGTTCTTTGCAATTGCAAGTTCTTCTGATTTTTGATGAAGCATCGTCACATTTAGATCAAGATATTTGTGACATTATTAGAGGTCACAGTATTAGACTGTACTACTCACCTAGCAACCTAGCAATACGACTGCTGAGCTACAGCCTATGGACAAGTCAGTATTCAAAACATTCGAGTCGTACTGGGATAACGACGTCCAATTACATTGGTCGACCAATAAAGGGAAAACGGAACAATTAATAGACGAGTATTTGGAAAAATCTGTAGCAAGATATGGCCAAAAGCAGTGTCCCTAGTTAATGTCAGTAGCTCGGAATGGATTCTGAGCATCGATACAATCTTTTTCTACCGTCGATGTAATTTACACAGAAACGACTCTCGTCTGTATGTTGGGCACATATGACTTGAGACCGGCTTCTTTAAGTCTCCTTCTTACTGTACGCTCACTTATGGTAGTTCCACGAACATTTTGCAACAGGTTTTTGGTTTGAACTGCCGTTTGAGGTCTACGGACTACGAAGTCTATCAACGAACTCAAACAAATTAACTTATCAATTAACTACAAGTTTGTACTTATTATCAACAGACCGAACGACTGTAAAATGTAAAACACCATACAAATAAACAATTTAATTTTATATTTTGATATTTAAGACTTTCTTGTGACAAGGAGCATTCAAAGCTATGTAGATATAGTCTATAAAATACAAATATAAAGAAATATTCCATTAATAACCTGTTCCTTTAAATTTGCCGGTGTGTGTATAAATTGTTAACTTCTCATAGCCTACTTTAGGCTTGTTTTTTAAACTAAGCAGAAAATGAGAATTGATTGATGAAAAACATGGCTAGTTGTTAACGTACCTAACTTTTTTATTATCAAACACAAGCCTGAGGCTATAATTAAGTTTTAATTTCAATATTTCACATATGCTAGAATATTTCACAGGGTGTTCCGAATGGCGATCTCCATTTCTGTAAAAAGCGAACACATCGGACTGATAGCGACCTGCGATTTCATTAGTATAAATGATTTAGTTGGAAATATAGTGTATAAAATATGCGATTGCTTGTTGCAGTATTGTTGGATAAAGAAAGACAATTCTTCATCCAACTGTCCAAAAATGACGATAGCAGGGTGATATTTAATGATCATCTATGCAGAGCCTTTGGAATATTGGCACATAAATGGCGCCTATTCTTCAGATCACTAGAAGTTAAAGTTCAAACAGCTACGAAACTTGTGGAGGCTGCATGCTTATTGCACAACTTACTGCGCAAAAGAAACAATGATGGGCAATTTACAAGAAAACTCTAATATACCTTTAACAGTATTTACCCGCAGTATTTACCCCGTCGAAATATAACAATCGCGCCTAAT
The DNA here is from genome assembly GCA_918026665.1 of Diabrotica balteata. Taxonomy (NCBI): domain Eukaryota; kingdom Metazoa; phylum Arthropoda; class Insecta; order Coleoptera; family Chrysomelidae; genus Diabrotica; species Diabrotica balteata. The sequence goes on from OU898277.1 coordinate 160,752,943, forward strand.
CCGCACCTGGCGTAGACCTGGCTATTACTGATCGCATACTGGACGCTATCGCGTCCGACCCGGAGCCGGCGATCACTGCCTGAGCGGGCAGTTACGGTTCCCAGCTATTACTGACTGATTGACCAATTTTTTTAGTTTTTATGTCCCGCGAACATTCCTAGTTTATTTTGCTGATTCTGCTGTACTGTTACACGTGTTGGAATGTAACATGCGATGGTGTGTCGCTTCGTTGTATTAATTTTCACGAAGGTCTTCAGATTTCGTAATTCTTAAACATTCGGGCTTGTCAATAGGTCAATTGACTAGACTAGGTCAATTGTTATTATTTGTATAATTAAAAATGTATACGTTACTGTATTTAATATGGAATATATAATAATTAATTGAATGATTATTATTCTCCCTATGCTACTAGCCCTTATTTTTTCTATTCTTTATTTTCTTGCTATGTTTACATTACACCGGTATAAGATGACATTGACCTATCTAGCAACAATATTATTACATCGATATTCTTAAATAATATAACTATTGTACTAAAAAAATCACTAAAATCGGACAACAGGTTTAGGAAATTCGAGACATATGTCCCATTTTAAACGTGTTCCGTTAATTTTGCTGGTGAGTTTCTACTAATTTCAACATTCAAATCTACACAATTTGTAAATGGTAGTAACAAAAAAAAATTAAGGTAGTATATTTAACAAAAATATTTATTATCTAAAAAATTAGTCCCATACACAATAACAAAGATTGTCAGTACAAAATCCGCCTATAATGGATGGATTTTTAGTAATACATGTTTTTCCACATTCATCGCAGTCGCAGTCTGCTCCAAGACTTTCTCCAAGTGGAAACTTTTTGAAGTGAGCTGGTGCTAGAATATATTATTTCATTATATATTATTTAGTTAATAATAATAATAATAATGTAAATAATTACAAGAATATAATTTAAACATCTGATGACATATGGCAGCACTAATAAGGGAATATAACAAGCAGAAATTTGATATTACTACCAAAAATATGGTTGACGACATATTACATATTTAGCACTACAGACTAAAAAAAAAGACAAAATTCCTTTTAGAAGTATATACCGGGTGGTCCAATAAGTCGATCTCTCGGCTATATATTAGAAACCATTCATATTATAACTTTAGGAGAAAAAAATCCTTAATAAAAGTGGACAAGAGAAATCCCTGGAAATAACTTTTAAGTTTCTGGGTTAACCGCTAGGGGGCGTAGCCTGTGAAGAAAATTTTGAAAACCAGTTTTTTGTGAAATATGCCCAATTATTTATACCAATTGTTAAATAAGTAAACTAGAAAGAGGCCTAAATTCTGCACAAAGTTGTTCAGGTACTTTTTTTTTATTTTTTTAAATAAAGGGTGGGGGAGAGTGGGAAAGTATTTGTGGATAAATACCTATAACTTTGGTTTGGATCAACCGATTTTAACGAAATTAGTGTCATTAGAAAGAGTGTAGATGAGTTAATTTACATCTACTATAAAATAATTGCATTTAATTTTAATTGTCATAGGTAGAGGGTACTTTCGAATAGAAAAAATTAAAATTTGTTTTACTTTAAAATGTTTATTGGAAACAGCTATTTTTTAATTACTATTTATAACTAGGAATAAGCCACAATTAAAGATAAAAAATACGTTTATTGACGTTTCAATTTCCAATTCGGAAATCGTTCTCAAAATACAAACAGTAAATTAAACAAATTTTGTTTTTTGTTACATAGTGAAAAAATTCTTCTAATAATTTAATTTTATCTGACTCATTTATATTGACAATTCAGACATACATTATGCATTTTAAAGTAGACGACTTTAAAATGATATTGCCAATATTGTTGAGTTGCGCTCCTGGGACGACTTTACTATAAGATAGTTCATTCGATTACATGAAATCAACTTTAACTTGAGAATATCCGTCAGAAAAAATCATAGCATGTAATTCGTCTTTAAAAAGACAAACACATGACATGATGACAGTAAAATTCTCCCGTTAGTGATTCCATAGTAAATTATGAGGGAAAAACCAGGAAAAAAACCTCATAATACTATCCCGACATTGTAAGTATTTGTTCGTGAATTTAGTTTACCTTCAACAAACATCAAAATTCTGATTTTATATGTTACGTTATTTAAAAAACATAAATGATGTATCCTCTATATGTTACTGACTTACTAATGCTGGTATTTTCTTATTAATAACTTCCTCTTTCAATATTGGTAACCAGATCCTACTACATTCTGCCGAGGAATTTGCGACACAATTGGCCTCATTTAGCATAATTAGAGCCGCTTCTTTGATTTTTCTTTTTTTACCATCCGTTTCTTTTAGGACTATATTTGAATTATTCCATTGAACCCTATGTTCATTATCCCATGCGTGTTTACATATTTGAGATCTATCAAATTCTCTATTTTTAATATAAGATTGATGTTCACTTATTCTAACATTTAATGGCCTTGATGATTCACCTAAATAAAACTGATCGCATTCACAAGGTATTTTATAAATGCAATTCTTTGTCCTTTCTTGTTCATTGTTAGGTTTGGTTTTGGACAAAATAGATCTCAACGTGTTTGTTGTTTTGAATGTTGTTGAAATGTATTTTGTTGAATGTTGAATTTATTTCCTATCCTTTTAAGTTTTTCTGATAATCCTTTTATGTACGGTATTGTTACTTTCCTCATATTATTCCTTGTGTATGCTGTAGGATCTCGTTCTAAGTTGTTCTGTTCTATTCGATCGATTGTTGAAAATTCCTTATTTATAAACGATAAAGGATAATCATTTTTTAATAAAACAGATGTTAACAAATGTTTCTCCTCCAAGAACGAATTTTCGTTAGAGCAAGTAATTTTGGCTCTATCGTATAAGGATTTAATTATTCCCTTTTTTACATTAATATTATGATTTGATTTGAAATTTAAATATCTATTAAATTATTAGAAGAATTTTTTCACTATGTAACAAAAAACAAAATTTGTTTAATTTACTGTTTGTATTTGAGAACGATTTCCGAATTGGAAATTGAAACGTCAATAAACGTATTTTTTATCTTTAATTGTGGCTTATTCCCAGTTATAAATAGTAATTAATTTACAATGCCACAAGAAAATAGCTTCAGAACAATATTAAGAAGCTATTTTTTGTAAATTATAATGGAACTAGATTATATTCGTAACAAAATGGCGAAAGCCTCATGTTAATAGCTTTTGTCGAACTCGAGATATGAATAAAAACGCATAAACATAAGTAAGTATAGTATTGACTCACCCTGTATTATAAATTAAATTAAAAAATAAGTCAGTAGGTACTTTCAAATTTTTTTATAGCATAATAAAATTTTTGATACCTATTTTGACCATTGTTATTTCGTATGCTCAAAAATAATTTTTTCGAAATTAAGTAGGCTACGACAATAAATTTGACGGGCTGTTCATATTGTTTTTTTATTGACAGCAGTCAAGACATTGTTAAGAAGTGTTATATTATATTTCGAATTGAAGATTGCACTTTTTTTATTAGATATTAATATTGGTAATATTAGTAATTAATTATCAGTACTAATAATTCGTGATGAGTATATCAAATGCAGAATTGTATATGATTGGAGTTTATTTCAAATGTCACCAAAATGCCGCTATTGTCTCAAGTAGGTATATATTCTGTAAGATATCCTGACAGGACACATTATGGCAAAGAAGTATTTGAAAGAAAGGCAAGAAGATTAAGAGAAACTGGTAGTTTTCATCGTCCTTGTGTTAAGTGACGTAGTAGAGATATGGCCGAAGATAATTCAATCAATGTTCTTGTAGTCGGCAAATCTCTATAGAACTAAACATACCCAAAACTACTGTTCTAAGAAATTTAAAACATCACAGGTTGGCTTTTCATATTATAAAGTGAACGTTTAGGTAAGAAACTTGGGATACCCTTAAAACTTCAGATTAAACTATTTTAATATTCCGATAAAAACGGCAACACGGCGTTTTTAGACGTCGTGAAGACTTACTTATGTTTATGCATTTTTATTCATATCTCGAGTTCGACAAAAGTTATCAACAAGAGGTTTGGGCCATTTTGTTACGACTTTAATCCAGTTTCATTATAATTTACAATAAATAGGTGTTTCCTTTAAACATTTTGAAGAAAAACAAATTTAAATTGTTTCTATTAGAAAGTACCCTTTACCCATGACAATTAAAACTAAATGCAATTGTTTTATAGTAGATGTAAATTAACTCATCCACACTCTTTCTAATGACACTAATTTTGTTAAAATCGGTTGATCCAAACCAAAATTATAAGTATTTATCCTCAAACACTTTTCCACTCTTCCCCACCCTTTATTTGAAAAAATGAAAAAAGTACTTAAACAACTTTGTGTGGAATTTAGGCCTCTTTCTAGTTTACTCATTTAACAATTGGGATAATTGGGCATATTTCACAAAAAACTGGTTTTCAAATTTTTCTTCACAGGTTACGCCCCCTAGCGATTAACCCAGAAACTTGAAAATTATTTCCAGCGATTTCTCTTGGCCACTTTCAATCTCTCACTCTGATTGGTCCAATAAGCCGAGAGATCGGCTTATTGGACCACTTGGTACAAGGATTCTGCATATTGCATGTATGAATTACGTTACGAACGTACTAAAAATATTAAAAAATAAATTGATGACATTAAACTAAGGAAAACTAGTATCTTTTACAATATAATGCTTGGAAAAATTTATGACACCCTGAGGCTTAGAATCTAAGACAAAACAGAGGGCATAAGAAGTGTGAAAAAAATAAATATTTAGATGCAATTCTATAGAACTCTGTAAAATTGCTGCAAAAGTTAGAGTGCCGATGATGATTTCCTTCAAATTCAATCTCCGTAAAGCATTTGAAAATAACAGAAAGATTCTTAATAACAGAAAGAATAAGCCTTAATGTAAAATAACAGAAAAATCCAAAATGATTAGAAAGAAAGCCAACCCGATATGGAACGACCCAACGAATTTAAATGAATACCAAGACAATATCGATAAAATACTACAACAAAACGAAAATATCGCAGAAGCTATTCAAGAGTCTCAAGTAAAATGCTGCCCTAAAAGACGCCAAGATGGAAAATAAGCAAAACAAAGCAACTAATGAAAACTAAAAGAGAAATCAAAGGAAACGAAAGCAATGACAAAGAAAAACTATGAAAAATAAATAAAGAAGTATTAAAAGATATAAGGAAAGATTTAAGAAAATTTTAGAATGAAAAGGTGCACCGAAATATAGAAGAGAGTAAAAGTCTGAAAGTCCTGAGAACATGGCTAAACAATGGAACATGTGAAATACGTAAACTAAAAATCAAAGAAGTCCTCATATTAAATAGAAAAGAACTACTATACATAGTTAAACACTTCTACCAAGAACTACACACAAGTCAAGAAGAAGACCACACGAACTTGGAAGCCACCGCATCACACAAAATCGTCACCCAGGGTTCAGAGCTCATGCCAGAGATCACACTAAGCGAAATTCAAGACGCAAAGAAAAAGATGATAAACAAAAAATACAACACAGCGATAGCAGCTTTTTGCTAAAAGATTTATTCTTTACACATTTCGCATAGCCCAGAGGTAGAAAACGATGTGATTATATCGTTTTCGTTCACGGCCGCCAAAGTAGGTGGCGCCTCTGCTCGCAAACCACTGCAGTGGTGAAGCTTTAGGAGACATTCGTTCTACTTTCCGTGTTTGAATTTGTATCAGCCCAAGTGTCTGACGATGGCTGGGATAGGCCGAAATGATTATAACACTTTAGTGATACCGATTCGAGCACGGGAAGTTTAACGAATTTGTCCTCCTAGGCCATATATTTGGCCAATTTAATAAAACAAAAAATCACCTGGAGAAGATGGAGCCATAATAGAAGCTATGAAGATAAACGGATATGCCCTTCTCTACCAAATAAAAATTTTGTTTAACCTTTTTCTAATAGATTGTTGCATATCGGAAACATGAAACAATGCAGTAACAATTTTACTACAAGAAAGGCGCACTTAGAAAACTATAAACCAATCAGCTTATTAAACCACATTTATAAGATGTTTACTCGAATAATTACGACAAGACTAGAAAAAAAGTTGGACTCGGGCAAAACCAGCCCGAGAACAAGCTGGCTTCCGATCAAAATCCGGAACAACCGATCACCTACAAACAGCAAAAACCTTAATAGAAAAATCGATAGAATATAACAGGTCACTGGTGCTTATCTTCATAGGCTTTCATAAAGCCTTCGATATAGTGGAATTAGATGGCATTATACCTGTTCTGAACAATAGTAGAATAAACTACTGGCTTACAAAGTTAGTACAAACATTGTAACAAAACGCCACAATGCGTGTAAAGCTATATGATACCATCAGAGAAGTTCATATAAAGCGAGGTGTGAGACACTCTCTCACCTAAATTATTTAACGGTCCTCGAGTACGCCTTTAAAATGCTAAAGGGGAAAAAAGAGGAATAAAAATAAGCGGGAAAATGCTTAATCATCTGCGTTTTGCCGACGATATTGTTCTTATTATCGAAGATCTGCTACAAGAATTAGAAAACGTATCTTCAACAATCTTCTTCTTTAAATTCCATCTTCTATCGAAGGTTGGAATTCATCATGGCTATGCGGACTCTGTTGACTGCCACTCTAAAAATTCTGCACTACTGCATTCAAACCACAATTCAACAATAGGTGAACTAAACATCAGTAAGATCAAATGAATGACAAATTTGGTTCCCATTTTCCCAGTTTCCCAACCTGACCATTAAAAATCAAGTGGTGGAATTGACAGAAAAGTACATATATCTTCGTCATTAAAACATAATAAGCAAGGATAATCAGACCTGTGAATTTCAACGACAAATAACACTTGCTTGGGAGGCATATGGTTCACTAAGAGACATCTTTAGGACCAACATCCCGATAGCTATGAAACGAAAGACATTTGACCAATGTGTTTTTCTTATTTGACATAAGGAGCAGAAACTCTCACTCTCACAAAAACAACAGCATTTAAAATCCGAGTGGCACAAAGGCGCATGGAAAGATCGATTCTCGGCGTGAAAAAAAAAAAGACAAAATAAGGAACCAAGATCTAAGGAAGAGAACAGGTATCACCGATGTCATCGAACGTATAGTCAAGCTGAAATGGATTTGGGCAGGCCACATAGCGAGACTAAAACACTCAAGATGGACCAGAAAAGTAATTGACTGGCGCCCAAGAGAAGACAAGCGCAGAAAAGGACGACCACCAACACGCTGGATGGACGGCATTAAACGAATATCCAAGAAATGGCAACAAGGCGCACAGAATTGTGAAGAGTGGCAAAAAATGGGAGAGACCTATGTCTAGCAGTGGGCAGAAGAGGTTGCATGATGATGATGACGAAACTATTTTAAGAAGAAGAAAAAAACTTCTTTTTAATGTGTCATACTCAATAGCAATAAAAAAATTTGTATAAAATATTAGGCTACCCTAAGAATCTACAAGGGATATCAATAATAAATAGATGTTATTATTATGGAATTTAAAAAATGATTGTTTGTGCAGCAATAAAAATAACCAAAAATCTAATACAAGGGTTTTTTGTGTGTGTTTATTACCAAAGTATTAACAAACTTCATAATCGTTAATACAGATAATCAACAAAGAAAAAAAAATATGTTTAGAAAAAATATTAATAATTATGTAGGATATGTTTACTCAATTTATTACCTTCGAGTACCTCGGCGCTGACATCAGTTGTTGATAAGAATACAACTGCTACTACAGCCAAAAAAAATAAAGTAAGTTTTGCCATTTTGTTGTCTAATTTTGATATAAAAAGAAATGGGAAACAAATTTTATATATACTTTTTTAGAAGCACTTGACATTTATCTAATATCACGTAAAATATAAAGAATGTACTTAAAGAATTTTGTTATTATGTCTTATTTTTGTTGAATCATTGATTATTTAAAATTATTTTTTAGAAGTTCATGTAAAATTATTTATTTCTTATTTACGAAATATGTCGATATTTTATTGTAAACTAAATGTTTTGGTCATTCGATATTAGCTGCATGAAAATTGTCATATGTTAGCTTTTTCTCTTATGTCATACCAAAGTTATTCTTGCCTCACCTATTCCAATCTTTTTCTTATCTTCTTTTAACAACATGGAATGTAACTTTGCCCTCGTCATTAATATTGGCTTAACACGCATGGTTAAGACTTAATTTGTTTAAAGAGTTTATTCAATTTAACGAATGCAATCCTTAGATACAGGTTCTTCCCAAGTCAATGAAGGAAGCCCGCGTTATCATGATTCCGAAGCCAGCAAAGAACACCATGTTTCCTCAAAACTACAGGCCGATAAGCTTACTAACAGCAGTAAGCAAGATCGTAGAAAAAGTAATACTAAGCAGACTACAAGCTGAGTTATACGAAATAGGACTAATCCCAGAAGCTCCGTTAGGATTTAGAGCAGAACACTCTAGCGAATTAAAAGTAAGACTGACAGAATACATAACAGTGTAACGAAAGTATTTTGCCTACCACAGGGGGCATTAATACGAGGGGGTAGAAAATTGGGGGAAGAAACTAAAGGGGTGAGATAGGCAAGCAAAATAATCGCTACTTGTGCGAACGGCACTCAGGGTTTCGTAGGAGAGCTGGGGTCGTGGATAAGTAAAAGATAAGAGGGGTGAAATGGGGCAACTACAAAAAAAATGAAATAAAGGGCTCTTGGGATAAACAAAATAAAAATAAACAAGAAACACCTCAAGGAATTTAATATAGGGCGCCACTTGAGGTGCCTAATTGTGCCTTTTACAACCACTAGTTGTAACTAGGGAAATAATTAGAAAACAAAATCAAAACCTAAAAAACATATCTTTTTCAAATAAACTCAAAAAGGGTTAGCTCAAAAAAAATAAATAAAATGTTAAGACAACAAAATTTAACATTTATTTATGTGTCACCACAAACAGTTACAAAATGGAGAAATACAAAATACAAAACTTACGTGTCATCCGCTTACAAACTCTAGGAGTTGGAGATACTACATAATCTTAAAAAAATTATATGGAGGTTAACCTTGTTTAAAAATAAAACAAACGAATAGTCAAAAAAAAAATAAAAAAAACGAGCTGTCACAAGTTAACATTAAATTAAAAAAAAAACTAAACACAACAAATTGACAGCTCAACTCAAAACCTAAAATTTACAATTTTAAATGTCAACGAAAGCAATTATTTAATTCAAAACAAATTGTCTGTCTTTACTTTAAAATTTGATCAAAAAGTTACCTGGATTTTCACTAACAAAATGCACTAGAATTTGTGGAACCAGACGCGACTGGAATATCCGAAACCATAACTGGAACTGAGGGCTTTACTTTCTGTGCAATGAATACAACTATCTATCTCCATATCTTCATATCTCGAACAAATCTATCTCCATACTGGAAAAAGCCTTGGATGATAACCAGGGAGAAACAAACCAAGGATGGAATCGACGATTCTTCCATTCCTCACTCAAACATTTACTGAACCATTAACTTCACACTGCTACACATTTTCTTCATAAAAAAAAACGAACAAACGTCTTCATAAAAAAAAACAAACAACGAGGAACATTTCGAATTTGAAGTAAAATTCGGACATAACGTTGACCGCTTTTCACCGCGGCTCCAACGATAGTAACGAAATTATCTATTAAAATTGATCACATAACTTGAAAATCAACAAACACTTGACATAGCAAAACCAACGAAACGGCGTACATATCCTTTTGCGACGCATAAAATTGAAAAGAAATTTGCGGAAGTAAAATAAACAACTCTCAAATGGTTTTATTACTCGGCGACGAAACACTTTTGGGTACTTTCAAAGATACGAACTAACAAACACGGGAGAATTCCTCGTTTTATTTTTTAAATATATATAAGGAGTTTTTAATATATTTTTTTTATACGAGGAGGTTTCAATATACTCAAAAGAATCAATGAAATTGAAAATGCTACAACAGCTGGATTTAATGACAAACAGTACACAGAAGTAGCGTTCCTGAATGTAAGCAAAGCCTTCGACAGTATCTGGTATACAGGCCTAATATACAAAATGAGAGGCTACGGATACAGTAAAGCCATGACACGACTGATCCCTTCATAGTTGAGCAACCGAAGCTTCAGGATGCGAATAGGATAAATACTATTCGAGCACGAAGTTCCAGAGGCTGAAGTGCCACAGAAAGCAATCATGTCACCCTACTGTACACAATATACACCGCAGATGTTCCAAGATCACCAGGAACACTACTCACCCTTTATGCAGACGATACACCGATTGTGGCCAAACATAGAAACTTAGAAGTAGCGGTCCATAATCTACCGGCAGCATTGGATAACAATGAAGAATGGTGTATCTAATTTGGTGTATCCATCTTGCACTAACAGCTGTTAGTGCATTCGCTATTTTTAGGTTACAGTAACACAAACAAAAGATAAATCTTTGGTTAAAATCACAAAACAACAAAAAGTTTTTAATTTTCGGAGATTTGACAGACATTCGGTTATACTCGGAACATTTTGGATAACGTTAAGGGAATCCGTAAACGCACGTAAGGTTACGGAGACCCGTTAACGCAAACGTGTGTATTCCTCTACTGCGCACGAGTAGATGTCAAATTATACGTTAACGTTAACGTTTTGCCCTGCACTTTAACTCCCTATTGATTACTCGATTACCGCAAGGTCGAGATAATCAACAAAAAAAAGAAGATGTATTTGGTGACTTTTCTAATAGTAACTTTCTTGGGTGTGAATCTGTCTTTTTGGTTTACTCCTTCTGTTAAAAAACAGAGTATAGTAAGTGAAGAATTTTTAAAATGTCAACTATTTGTCAAACTATTATATTAACAGTTAACACACTTAGTTTTTTTTTTTAATTTTAATACAAAAAAAAACATTTTAATACAAAATTATATATTCTAAATTTTAAACTTACCTCTTTTAGGACTTTAACAGTAAAAACTTCCCGCCATTATTTCTTGTTCAAAATAATCTCTCTTATATAAAAGCTTATCAGCTCTCTACAGATTATTTATTTGTTTTGGCATAGCAGAATCACAATACACAACAATAATTAGTTTTAGAAGCTATTAATTTAAATTTAATATGTATTTATAGGTAAACTTATTATTATATATTATATTTTGAACAAATTGTGTAAGAAATCAAAACATAAACAAAATTCTTACCCTAAAAAAGCGACATACAATTTTACCACAAGCTGAACTGTCAATAAAATTTAAAGTATTCCCCTATTAGTTGCGTACAATTGGCTAATCTATTTAATTAAAATTATTATTTTGTTAAATATTAGACTTAAAGAGTTTTTTCATAAAATTTCTATTATTAATAACAAATGTTTTTGATTTTAATCAATATAATTCTAAAATTCAAAATATAATGATGATTACATGTTTCTGATTATTATACCATGACGTTGACGCCTATGAAAGATCGAGCAGTTCCGTATGGGTTTCGTATTATTAGCTTTTTTAGAAAATTTTAACTCTAAGGTTGACGTTCTTGAAATTTTAAATATAAGTAACGTAACTTTATATAAATTGTGACGTGCAAGCATTTTTATATGAAAAATGCTATAAAAGCTTTGGCCACCAAAAAAATCGAAAAATACTTCCACACGAAAACAATTTGGTTGATAGTGACCCCCTATCGCGCATCAGAGTGCTATAGAGCAAAAGGGATGGCCTGGAGCATTGGAGCACGGTGAATTGGTTCCTGATAAGACGAATCAATACACCTCACTCCAACGAATTGTAACACCCGAATGTCATTCTAAAGGGTGTGCAAGACTGAGTTAATCAAATTGCTTGCTCTATTCAATTTATTTTAATGTCTTACTGTTACCCTTCAGATTCTAATTTTGAATTTCTGGATTCTACTGTAATTGGTCCATGTATCCCGTTTTTGGTCATCCAATGGATCATTTTTCTACCATTTGGGTTATGAATGTTGTTGCTTCGACTCTAATCTACATTCTACGTTTAGCGTGTTTTTTGACTTGTTTACCAATGTCACAGCTAGTCATAGCAATGTCTAGCATGTTATTTAAAATGTAACCAATGAAAACGAATGATTAGAATGAATGACGTCACTGCCATTTTGGTGTGCACTGAATCATTCGTTTTCATTGGTTACATTTTAAATAACATGCTAGATGTGTGCTACTTGCTACCTGCCACTTGCCACGCCAGTTTTGTGGGCGCTCACCCTTGGATTAACTTTACAAAGTAAAAGAATTGAAAACATAAATGGTTAATTTATAACAACATATAATGAGAAGTAACGCATATATATATATATAATATATATATATATATAAATATATATATATATATATATATATATATATATATATATATATATATATATATATATATATATATATATATATATAATACCCGATATTTAGGCGGCACACGCCCTTCTGGTAGGATCTACGGAGGAGTATCACCGAGTCGCAAGCCCTTATCTCTTGCCGTACTGCTCCACCATAGACCGATCAGATACCAGCATATTCTAGACTACTACCGTTGATTGAATAATCCAAGTTTGGATTATTCAATCAACGCTACTACTTATACGAGAAAACAGATCAATTTACAAACAAAAACAATTTACTACAAATACAGCAATAATGCAGATGTTCTCTTTTACCCACTAGATGTCAAAAAGGGGACATCTAGGAAAATACTTTAGCTAGATTATCTTTATCCCGATGGACGCCCAGTAACCGAAGCACAAAACAAGGTCTTTTGGAATTATTTTATTTATATCTCCAATGCATCATTGATTTTACACAAGCACCAGAACAATAAGATCCAGTATAAAGCAAGAAGAAGAGTTCATTAACGATGAAAATTAAGTGTTTTTGTTACTTTGTTTTTTAATAAAGCATATTTTCAACATTGATATTTTGTAATTGTATTGTACTCCAGGGCTAATCCACATTACTATTAAAATTTTTAAGAGCACACTGATGAAAAAGCGGTCTAATCCACAAAAAGCTTAAATTTTATATTTTTGTTAAATACTTATACTACAAGATCTTCGAGTTTGTTGTTATTAGTTAATGATTTGTAAACAATGTCTACCTTTTGGCATCATATTTTAATTTTATAAAATTTCAAAAAAACTCATATATTCTTGGTTCATATAAATCCATTATTCAATATTTGGGGTTAGCCCACGTTTGCTCTTATAGCCTCATATAGATCTTGTAAAGAATAACTCTTTAATTAATATAAATGGTAAATTAGTTTTCCAGTCCTCTATGTTGTCCAAGTTAACCTCTGCAGACTCACCACTCGTTACACTGATTACAAAAATTACAAAATTTTATATCTTTAAACTGTTTGCTGCCTTAAGTGTCTTGTATTTAAGAATGCCTAATAATATTTAATAATAAAGCTGAACAGGGACAATCAAATAGAAGAAATAAAAAGAAGAACTAGATTAGCATGGGCCTCATTTGGTAAACTATCATATATTCTAAAAAATTAAAAGTTCCCTCAATATATGCGAACGAAAGTATTCAATCAGTGCATTTTACCAGTTATCACATATGGCTCACAAACATGGACTTTCATAAAGGAGAACATCGACAGGATATCCAAAACACAAAGAACAATGGAAAGACAGATGCTGGGTATCGGTCTTAAAGACAGGAAAAGAAACTCATGGATCAGAGAAAAAACAAAGGTGAACGATATATCAAGACAGGTTGCAAAACTTAAATGGAACTTCGCCGGTCACACTCTCCGGTAAAAAGATGAAAGATGGAATAAGCGAATTCTACACTGGAGACCATGGGAAAAGAAAAGAAAAAGAGGAAGACCACAGATGAGATGGACAGACGACCTTAAGAGAACGGCAGGAAAGGACTGGATGCAGATCGCTCAAAATAGAGACCAATGGAGATTAACAGGGGAGGCCTATGCCCAAGAGTGGGCGTTTAAGGCTGATAGATAGATAGATAGATAGATAATAATGGAATTGCTTAGTTTCTAACTTTACAAAATTATTTGTTAACGATTCGATTTACTGCATTGCTTGACTTTAGAAACTTTCATTTTTGCTTCAAGTTAAAACCGTCCTCATTTTTTTTGTTATTTATAGTATAGTTTTAATATAACATATAACTCTATTTACTGTTCATCAAAGTTTCGCACACTTAACCCATACTTTTCATTTTTCGCGATTACATTTATTTTGCCTATGTGTTCAAAAAACGTTTTTGCGACATATTTTTTAAGATGACATGGTAAAACAAAAATATTCACGTGATCTTTATCCTAAGTTCATCATATGTTCATAATTAGGTACTTTAGATTAGGCTGAAGTGCTTTAAAATAATATATATAAATGGTACGAATTTTTTAAATGATATATTTGAAAAAATAATCAAAATGGCAAAACTTACTCTCATTCTTTTGGCAACTGTTTTTGTAGCTATTTTAGCTACCACAGAAGTCAACTCCAGTGTTGTTGAAGGTAATTGTTTATAGCACACAATATATATTTTAAATAAAATATTATTTCGATTTAATTATATAAATATTAGATATTTTTTGACGACTGATATTATTTATGTCTGCAATTTTTTTTATATTTTTAATGTTATTAACAAAAAGGTTTTATGTATTTCTGTTAATTTTTTAAATAACTTTTTTTTGTGAGCTGTCATCTTGCGTTTAGGTCGCATATCATTATTATTTTTTATGCTGCTTCATATTTATTAATACTGCTAAAGATCGTAGCTTGTTTCTCTGGGGTTCAGCTTGCTGTTTCTATACAGTAGCTATTCATATTGGGACGCTATTTTCATTTCTCTCTTATATTTAAGACAAAAAAATATATGGAACAGTATCAATATCCGCCAAAACGGTTAACTTTATATAAGTTTTTGCGAGTGGAGTATATAAGTAAATATGAAATAAATACACGTATACAGGGTGGTGAATCGTCAAACGGGCCATAGGAAACTCAATGGGAAATTCTAAATTATTCAATTCCTGCTTCCCTAATTATTTTACACCAAAAGTCATGGGGAACTATTTGTAGAGGACTCAAATATGTATCGAAAACAAATCTTAAAATTGTTCTACGATTTAAACATATTCCAAAATTTTGCAAAAATATAATACATTTTTCAGGCCACCCCTAAAAGTCAGGGCAGACGCCGTGAAAAAATGTGTATCAAGTACTTGTTGCGTTTTGTCATATTGATGTTTCTGATATTTGACAATATTTAAATCAACTATATTATATTTATCTATTATTTAAATGGCCAACATTTTTATTTTGTGATCTACTGTTTTAAAAAAATTAAGTTGATTAAAAAATGTACTCAGTTGAGGAGAAAAGCAGTAATAAAAATGTTTTATTCATGTTTTATTATAACATTTGTTATGGTTTTGTTTAAAAATAGCATAAATTAATTATGTTTAGGAATAAGGATCACAGTAACACTCTATTGGAATTCATTGAATTGTTGTATAACTTGGAATTAAATTTTAGTGTATTACAATATCTTACGTTAAATAAAGTTCTGGTAGTGCTCGCAACTTAGACAAAGAAAAGGTTCGCACTATTGCCTCAATATTTTGCGATTTTTTGTCAAATAAGGGAATCTTATGACTATTGCTATCTGATCATTCACTATGATCAATAAGCAAGTTAGTTCTATATATAAATATTACAAGAAACTTATCTAAGGTTATATTCAGCAATATTCCTTAGGCTCTAATACATTATAGTACTACTAGCTAACGTGTACACTTTAGCCGCACTTTACTCTGCTTTTTCACTTTCACTCACTTATAGCACTAAATCAAACGGCTTCGTTCTCTTTAGTCTTCTTATCTGGTTCTCGTTGTCTAGGAGTTTGATGGCCTCGACGTTCACGTGGTTGGAGAGCCTCTGTTCATGACTCTCGCAAACTTACTTATTGTCTGGATAACTGTATCCATCTGGAGGTCTCGATGAAGATCACAGTTTCTAAAGTACCATGGAGCGTTAACGATGTTCCTTAATACTTAATTCTGATATCGTTGTATATGTTGGATGTTGCTTTCTTTTGTACAGCCCCATAGCTGTATTCCGTATGTCCATATCGGTTTAAGGACTTGCTTATATAATAGCAATTTGTTGTAAATAGACAGAGTGGATTTTTTTCCCCATCAACCAGTACATCTTTCTGAACTTAATTTCTAATTCCTTCTTTTTTTTCTTAACATGTGCTTTCCAACGTAGCTTGGAATCTAACGTCATACCCAAATATTTTGCCGTATTTGCATAAGGTATTTGGTTTCTATTTATATGTACTGGATATGTTGTTCTCTTTTGTTAGTAAAATTGACATGAACAGATTTTGTTTCATTCAATTTGATACGCCCATCGGTTGGTCCAGATGTTAATTTGTTCAACAGAGTTCTGTAACATGGTAGCTGCATCCTCGTGGTTTTATCCGACTGCTAGTATGCATGTGTCGTCTGCAAATGTCGCAATTGTGTTAGGTTCTAATGATGGAATATCGCTGGTATAGAGCAGGTATAGCACTGGCCCCAGGACACTTTCTTGTGGAACTCCAGCTTTAACTTCTCTTAATTCTGAATATGCTTCCTCATATTTAACTCGAAAGTATCTGTCTGATATATATGATATATATATATATATATATATATATATATATATATATATATATATATATATATATGATTGATATATATATGATTCTGATTCTGAACTGAGTAGTTCAGAATATTGTTTTGGTAAGTAGCATCTCATTTTATGATATAGTCCATCGTGCCACACCTTGTCAAATTTTTTGTCAAATGAGTACATTTTATTATTATTATTGATTTGTAAACAATATAATTTATTGTGCACAAAGTAATATTTGTTGTTCAGTAGTAGTAGTATTTAGTAAAATTCATTGTTTATAATTTAATTATAAAATAAAAAATTGACAATTCAAATATTGTCAAACATCTGACATAAATTTGATAAATCACATGCGTCATAATATACATTCTTGTAATGTGGCCTAACTTTTAGGAGTGGCCTGACAAATGTATTATATTTTTGCCAAATTTTGAAATACATTTAATTCGTAGAACGGTTTTAACATTTTGTTTTTAATTCAGATTTTAGTCCTCTACAAATAATTTTCTATGACTTTTGATCTAAAATAATTAGGGAAGCGGCAATTCACCAATTTAAAATTTCCCATTGAGTTTCCTGTGGCCTGTTTGACGATTCACCACCCGGTATATATATATATATATATATATATATATATATATATATATATATATATATATATATGTATTTATTTGTTTGTTTTAAGATAAAACAGTTATAAACTAATTACATTTATTATTTTAGAAACAAATGTTAAATAAGTACAATTATTGTTTGCTTCCTGAAAATTTTTAAAATTTACGATTTTACACGAAGCTATTCAAACAATCTTTTAAAAATAATTCACACCATTTGTTACTGGAAATGATATTTCTAATGGCTAATTTTTGCATGTTAATTTAGGTAGTCCAAATTTGACATAACTGCAATATATAAAATCATAATAATGAAATATTATATTTCATTAATTGGGAACAAGAAAATAGTTTGAGTTTCAGTGACAACTTACTATCATCATCCATGGAATCCTATGCATTTTCGTAATTTTTCCATGATTTGTACACAACAGTACAAAACAATAATTCATCATGTATTGGACGTTTTTCACATTTGGTCTCAGTGAAGATAGCCTCAAATTAGCTGACAGTTAAGTTTCACAGAACGAAATATTGCTTTGACAGTGTGGCCATGTCCTTATAATGTATAATATGCTTCAAATACAACGAGATAAAGCTTTTAAAATGTACATTTTTATTATATTATTTTATGGATTCTACAATTTTATACCTTATATAAAATTTAATATATAATGAATTAATATTTGTTTCGTTTGATATTAATTGCAATTAATTATTAGAATTTTTTTTTGAAATTGTCCTTTGATACGTTAGCCTATAGATTTGGCAATAGAGTCAGAACCTTCAAACCACCAGTTACCAGATTGCAACAGATATCTTTTTAACTTTATCATTTATACTGACATTTTACTATTTACTTTTAAAAACTGTTTTAAAACTATTTATTTTTTTTTTTGGTAATTGTTAAGTATTAGTTTTTAAATATCTTATTGCTTTTGGTTGCGTATGTTTCATTTGGAATGTAAATTTCAACACTGCCAAACACCTATATTTCATTCTGTCAAACCCATTTGAGGCTATTTTCAATGTTAAATATAATAAAATAAAATTAAAATCTGTAAGCCAACAGAAGATAGGTCATTACTTTTGACACAATATACATCGTTTAATTAAGCTTCGATTGAATATTTTATTTGTGACACCTCAGATTGTGTTAAAGTAAATGATTGGTTAAAGTCTTCGTGAGCGAGATAGGCTGTCATTTCTCTTTATTATCTGACTGAAGTCAAAGTGATGGGGAAATGTTCCAAGGTCATTCATATAAGTTTCCGGGGCATGACTTATTGTGGCATGACGGTTAACATTGACAATAGTATTAGAATTGGTACAGCAGTGTTGCAAACATCGAGTTAGACTCTATGGAGAGGGCATCACGTGACTAAAAACGACCTCACTTCGACCATATTGTTAATATTGTTTTGAAACTTTTGACAGATCGTATATGTTTGTTTACATTTGTTGTTTTTCAAATATTTTCAGTTTTATAATACTTTTATAGAAACTGTAATATATTGTGTGAGTTCATAATAATGGTTTCTTGTTCACAAAGTAGTTGCAGTAGGATAAGCAACGTTAATAAAAAAATCTTCAGGAATATCATTCCACAGGTTAATATACAAATATATAAACAAATTAGTGGCCCGTACTTCAGAGAATAAATTAATAGTATTTGACTGTATTAATTTATCTTTATGTATAATATTTTTTTAGATTATGATTAAATCTTCTGAAAAACTAGTCATATTTGTATAGTAGTTTTAATATTATTGAGTCTGGCCCTGATGTCACCGCCATATTGGTATTATCGTTAGCCACACCTACATACGCCGTTTTTAATACATACGTTTATGCTCATAGCTTCTCCATAGATTCTAACTCGATGGTTGCTAAGTTGAAATTGTACATAATTGTAAATATTTACTTTAATTTGCCAAAGCTATGGCACTCTTACATTTTCACTTTAATATTTTTAGATTGTAAAATCGTTGTACCTGCACGAACGAAAAAGGAGGAGATCGTTTCTGGTTTTCATTGCATTTAAAAAAATTAAATAGTTTTATTATTTTTATTATGTTTTTTAACAGCTACATTTGTTAAACATATTAAAAGTAGTAAGGTTGTATTATCATATTCCATTTAGGTAGAAATAACTTTTTAATTTTATCAAATCTTTTGCAGTTGTTAAGGATCAAGATATTTCCAATGACTTTGCAGCTGACTGTGACTGTCACACGTGTAGCTCCGATTGCGTAGCCAAGAACCCAGACTACAACATTGCGGGAATTTGTTACAATGATAGATGTATCTGTATTTAAATTTTATTTATTTAGTAATAAATATTTGTAAATAGAACCATATATCGTATTAAATGATTGCCCCAGACTATCACGAAAAGGAACGTTGAGAACGTTGACGTACTTTTGGAAAGAAGCTATTTGGTAGACTTTTATGAACTGTTTTTTTTTAGGAAGAAGTTTAATTTAATCAGCTGTTTTTACAATTTAAAGAACCTAATAATTTTTTATTTTTTTATTGCGACAATTTTTTTTAATTATATCGCCATTTTTCATAAGCAAACATCGGTATCAGCTGCGGGACTGTTTTTTCCTTTTACTAATTCTGCAGACACACAGCAGATACTGATATTTACGGCACCACTGTCATTTAAACCTAACCTAAAAGACATACACGTGATTTAGTAGTTTGTTGAGTTAATCTTTTGTTTTATACCTGTATTAGATAGCTATATTTGTAATTTTCTTAAAAATTTTATGCCACAAATAATATTAGTGATCGCACAAAGATAATTATGACTGCAGTTTATGCAAGACAATCTGCAGCAAGTTACGGCAAGTTTTTTAACAACACGAGTAGTAAGTAAATGACTGTTTTAGCTGCGACTCGTCAGATGAGGAATTCAATTCCACAGACTTCATAAACGATCCAGCTTAAGTTCAGAGATCGTCAGATTCTGATAATTCTGAACCTGCTGCTTAGGTGTTTTCAAAGGCTGACATAGAGAAAAAGCAGACAGAAAGTGAGTCAGATTCGAATAATACCCCATTGACAAATTATAACACACAACAATCTCCCAAGTCAACCCACCCGTTACAGAAATCAGTGATGGTTATTCCAAACCTACTGGATAGCAGAAAAATTCTTTTTATAGACGAAAGTGATCCCAATGACGCGTTCAAATGGTACTCTGTTTGACTTTGTAACGATAATATTTTGACTATAACATGGGGTATTACTATGGGGGCTGAAAGTTGGGGGCAGAAACTATTGGGGTGGAGATAGGACAAGCAAAATAATCGAAACTTGCGAACGGCACTCAGGTTTTGTTAGGAGAGCTGGGGTCGTGGATAAGTAAATGACAAAGGGGTTGGATTGGGGCAACTACAAAAATATGAAACAAAGGATCATGAATCTCTTGGGCCAAAAAAAAAACAAAAGGGAACAGGGAACTCCTCTAGTAATTTAAAAAGGACGTCAACTCGAGGTGCCTAATTATAACTATTACAACAGCTAGTAGTAACTATTGAAATGATTATTAAATATAAAAAAATATATCTTTTTATATGAAATTAAAAAAAGGGTCAGAAAGGGAAATAAACAAAATGGTTAGAAAACAAATTAAACATTTATTGTGTCTGACCACAATCAGTTACAAAAATAAACAATATAAAAATATCAATAGTCGCAAAATACAAAAATAAGAAGAAAAACTTACATGTGTTCTAGCCGTTTACAAACTCTGTTGCTACAAAATTTTAAATAAAAAATTTGCATATAAAAAAATATCTTTTTAAATAATGAAAGCAATTATATTAGTAAAAAAATGTCTATCTTGACTTTAAAATTTAAACAAAAAGTTACCTTTAAATTTCACTAAATTTCACTCGGCATGTCTGGGGTCGGGAACTGGATCTATTGTACTTGAAAATTTCTGGGAGAACTGGACTGGGAATCTTTGCACACGAACAAAAGGACTGCTTCAAGACATGGAGGATTGAAATGGGCGGCACTAGATACAACCTTCAGACTGGACTTTTTTAAAAAACAGAAAACTGGAACATCAGAATTGCTGCAGGCGACACAAATCTCTTAAATACCTTGAAAAATGTGTAGTGATTACTCTTTGCTAAACTGACATATTACAGAGAATAAATTTCACTACATTCAACAAATTTTTGCAGGTATTTTTGTCAAAACTACATAATAACCGTTGCTTTCGACCAAATCTTTCAACCTCTCCTGTTTCGTTACTCTTCTCAACCTGCTTGAATTCTCCTGACCTCAATCTAATCTCGGCGAGGGCTACCCTTTCCCTTACCTCTCCAACATAAATTTCTTGTTTTAAAACAGGCCTCAACTAAGTCAGAAAGCGACCTTGAAACAAACTCCTTTTTAAATTTGCAGAAAAAACATGTATTATATGAATTATTTTAACGTCCTAGTTACAACCGGAATTTGAAAATCTTCTACCTCACAATGTTTACAGATATATACAAAGACTTTATACAGAGAATTGGGGATTTGTGTGAGAAAATTCACTACCTGTAGAAAAATTATCTTCAGTTTCAACTTCGGTATCCTTACTGTGTCCATCTAAGATATTATGAAGTGAATCTAAGTTCTGAGGATCAGTTTCTGTTGTGCCATTGCTGCTTTCTTCCTTTTTGGTATTATTTTTTATCATATCATTGTAAATGTGCTCCTGCTGTTCTTCAAAATTTAAGCGAATTGATGTTTCGAATTCATGCATAGTAGCCAAAGCTGTGTCTCCTACGGTAAAAGTATTCGTAGAACAGTAGACAGCTTTTCTGATACTGGAGAAATGTTTTCGGTAAGCTCTATTTTTTTTGTTCTCAATTTCATTATTTTCCCTATTTACACAAATTATTTCTCGATTAGCCCAAGTTTCATTTGATAATGGTTCAGAATTTTTTACACACTCACTAAATAGATTAAAAATATAAGGATAGTCTTCTAGATTAAAATCTTGGATTTCCGATAGCTCACGTGAATCCTGATGTTTTTTAGAACATTTTTTATTATTTTCATTTTGTCACCCATATCGTTCATTTTGTGCTGAACACATAAAATCAAATTCTACACTACACTACACTTAATTCTGAATGACCAACTTGAGACAAACAGTTCGTCCCTCCTCAACATATTTCATTAAAGACTATAAAGTATAAACGCATATCGAAAATAGATCACTTGAGAAAGGCACTTTGATGAAAGAGCTGTAGTGATAAGAGTTTATAATACATTTTGTGGAAGTTTTGAAAACAAAGTTTTCAGTATTTTATTGTTATATAAAAATTATGAGAAACGAAAAAAGATCTCTGTCAGAATATAGATATTTATAAATAGAAAAACTTCCTTCGACATCAACAGCTAATGTGATAGCAGCATATTTTAGGTTGGCTAAGAGACGTTGGTCCACTTTGGTTTCTTCCGAAAAGTTTCCACAGAAAATATAGGCCACTTGAAGAATCGTGGTAAATCCTACATTTTTATCAATGGTATTATTTAATTTTCGTAAAATTTGTGCCCACCCTGATTCCTTAACGTTTTTACAAAAATAAATAAATATTTTCACTAAAGCACTATCTTTTAAAAGGAGACTTTGTAAATTTTATAATTTAGTGAGTTTTTCAGGTGCAAAAGCATAATTTGCTTTCAGAAAATGGATTTCTTGATTTACGATTTCATTTTTAAATGTTGGCTGAGCAGAAGATATTGTAACATTGTCGTCATCATAAAATTCTCACAGAAAAAATATTAACCAATCTGTAAAAATTAACTCAATTGTCCGACCTTACAACGCCACTGCGAAGCATTCCCGATCTCCCGTCACATGGAATAATTGTCCTGCATTTTAATATTTACTAAAATAACCAATACTTACAAAATACCTAAAATATTTAGAGCATATTGGATGGTTAATAAATCTAATTTACAGGTATTTAAAAAAATGAAAAAGAAAAGAATTATTAGTTTTGGTTTTTTTAGTAAAAACTTCACCATTTAACAGAAAAATGCGAAATAGTTCTAATTTATGGCGAAGTCGCCAGAATTATTGTCAGAAAATATATTATTAGTGTGTATATTATTTACTGTATCTAATTATGTGTATGTATCCCATAAAACCGTATTCCGTAAAAGCACGTGACTGCTAGTTGCAGGACAAGGACAATAACACATTGCCTTCCTGGGCAGTTCTTAATGTACGGATCCTGACTTGTACAAAAACATGTAAGCGGATATGCAGTAAAACTGTCCTTTGGTTGCTTTGGTGGTGTGTTAACCAAATGATAGCAAAGGCATTAAAGTATCAAATGTTCGTTAAGCAAATTGAGCCCCATTCGAATTTCCGGGTACGGACTATTTAAAAATGACAAACTGGATAGTGGATACCAATAAAATAAAGAGAATATAAATTATTCACATTTAAGAAATGAGATAAAATTGACATAGCAGAAACGAACTAGTTTAAGGATACAAATGGTGATATGTATTATCCGTTCACAAATTGTTGATAGCACGAAATGTACCTCAAAGTCATCAAACGGTCGTAAAATTTGTATCATCATAGCCGTTCCTGAGGTGTTTATTCATTAAAATTAATATTAATATTAATAATGTTTTATTACTAATAAATATATATATATATATATATATATATATATATATATATATATATATATATATATATATATATATATATATATATATATATAATATATATATATATATATATATAATATATATATATATATAGCAAAAAACAATTAAAACTTTCACGGCTAATGTTGGTTATTATATTATATTAATAAAAATAAAAATTTAACCAGTAACAATTTTGTAAATATATCCTTATCTCTTTGGATATTTCAATACTAATCTTCGCGTTTA
Organism: Diabrotica balteata; assembly: GCA_918026665.1. Lineage (NCBI taxonomy): Eukaryota > Metazoa > Arthropoda > Insecta > Coleoptera > Chrysomelidae > Diabrotica > Diabrotica balteata. The sequence continues at coordinate 160,777,290 of OU898277.1, forward strand.
ATCACTTTACTAGAAAACCTGGAATTCATATCCGAAGGTATTATTCCTTGCAAGATAATTAGGATGGAATTCCTCAGATTTTTATTTATTTACGACTGTTATTTACGACATGTTATTTACGACTCGTCGGTTGTTCCACGTCTACGGCAGTAATTAGCGTCTCGAATAATTCTTTTGCGAATTATATGCAGTGCATGAGTGATTATTTATTCCATATACCTACGAACATATACGTACCTTTCCCTCGTGCTCGTTTTGTTGGATTGTTTGTGATGGCTTCATCATCAACATCAAGTTTTACACCGGTACTGTTGTGTACAGTCAGTAAGTCTGTCTATTCACCAAGAGAGAAAACTATTGTCCTGAATGTTCACGATGCTCTAGTTTCTCAGAATCCCACAAACACTGTTCGCAACATAGTCGAAAGTTATGCCAACATGACTGGCGTAGGGAAGTCAACTATATATAGGTTCCTATCAGAAAAAAAAACATGGTATACCTGACCCAAACACAAACGAACACTTAAAGAGAAGGAAAAGGCCTATTGAAATTGATGAATTTGACAAAAATGGTATTCAAAGGAAAATTCATGGATTTTTTTTTTAAAGAAATACCAAACCTTAACAAAATTAAAAGTTAGAGACGACATGGATTTGTCTTATATCGGACGAACTAAATTGTGGCAAGTTTTAAAAGAATTAAATTTCCGGTGGGAGAAATCAGACCGAAAATCACTTTTGATTGACTAGAAGGAGATAATATGTTGGAGTAGAAATTATATAAGATCCATACGAAAATTTCGGGCTGAAGAAAGGCTAATCTTCTACCAGGATGAAACGTGGGTAAACTCAGGTCATACTCTAAAAAAAATTTGGTCAGATAAAAATATATTAAGCTCCAGTCAAGCCTTTATGGAAAGTTGGTTTACTGGTATCTCCTCACCTTCTGGTAAAGGCAGTAGATTAATAATTTCTCACATTGGCAGTAAAAAAGGATTTGTTAAGCATGGTTTGTTGGAATTTCAGTCCAAAAGCACAAAAGCCTATCACGAGGAGATGACAGCTGATGTTTTCGAAAATTATTTTGAGCAGATGATTGAACACATACCACCAAATTTAATTATAGTATTAGATAATGCACCTTATCATTCACGACTAGTAGAAAGACTTTCAACGACTGCGTGGAAGAAACAGGATATTTTTGACTGGCTGCGGAATAAGCATCATCTATAAGATGAAATGGTAACAGCAAAACTTTTAAAAATTGCCAAGCAACACAAATCTAAGTTCAAGAAATACGTAGTTGACAAAATGGCGGAAAGGCGAAACATCACAGTCCTTAGACTTCTACCCTACTACTGCGAACTTAATCCAATTGAACTCATTTGGGCACAAATGAAAAGTTTTGTGGCTAGAAAAAATACGCCATATAAAATACAAGTGTCTGTACAAGTCTGTACGTGAATTGTTATACGAGTCTTTACAACATATTACAGAACAAAACTTCAAAGATGCAGTAAGACATGTAATAGAAGAAGAACAAAAAATGTGGGATCTTGATAACATAATTGATGCGACCGTAGAGACACAACCGCTAATTATTAACACTCAAGACGACTCGGATTCCGAACTTGTTTTTATTTATTTAAATTTGAATAGTTTTCTAATCGCATTTATATAAGGTAAGTAATAGTAATCGTAAGCTAATAAAGGGGAAAGGCGCAAAATTGTCGCCTGTTAAAATGTTCAATGTGTTTTAAATGTATCCAGTTTTTTTCAAATCCTGAGAAAAGTAAAAAGCCTTTTTGAAAAATTTAAAGGCAGAATGAAATATTTATTAGAATAAATTAAAAGTTTCTTTTGAATGCAATATTTTCAATTAAAAATTATACTATATTTTCTCTTTTATTTTCACTCCTGTTACATAATATATTAAAATAAACATTGTAGGAGTTTTCAGGGACTTTCTGCCCTCAGTAATAATGTAATCTTTCATTTTGCGTTTAAATTTTTCAAAAATATTTATTAGTTTTCTCCGGATTCGAAAATAATGGATACATTTAAAACACATTGAAAATATTGCCAGGCGACACTTAGCGCGTTTCCCCTTAATTAAATAAATGTATCTTTTACATTTTATTTTTGAATAAAATGAAGAAGTTTTATTAAAAATACAATTTAAAAAATATATTTATTTAGTTTAAATAAATGTTTCAATCATATACTCTATGACACTGGTAGGTCATCTGTAACCAAAATACCTTCGTAATTGGATTATAAGGTTGACTGCTGTATTTTATTCCTTCAGATACAAGGTGGGTTAGTCGAAAACATCTTAAACCGTCAGTTTCAGGTTGGTTTTTACTATTATCGGATTGCCTATCCTCTCTGTATTTCAGTTCTCTAATTAGGATTAAACTTGTAGTGAGCTATCGACAAATTGTGAAGCGACTATAGGAAAATCCACTTCTGCATATCGTGTGTCTGATTTCATTGCTAATAATTCAGTATTCGTGTCATCGTCAGCCAGTTCTTTGTTTTTATATTTTTTAAAGATTTACTCAATATTTTTTTACCTATGGAATTAGTGGGAGCATTTTAGTGTCTCATATAACTAACTGATATCATTGGTTAGTGTCTGTTTGATTTTTTGAGGTGTCCAGATATTTTTTTATTGCTGGTTCTACTTTAGATAAGGTTCTTATTTGGTATCTGCATATTTGGTCATTATAATACAAATCTTTTAATTCTTTTTATCGTCTACCTTTACATCTATTTAAAAAATGTGGTTATGTTAGTACTTGCTACATCTAACCAAGAGAAAATTTTCAGAACAATTTTTGAATTATTAAATCTTATAAGGATATAAGAAAACAATATAGAAAATTCTTTTAAAAATTAACCAATTTCAATATTTAGAATACGAGTTTTTATTACAATCATATTTTCTTATAAATAAATTCTCTTGATATTAATCTCAAGCACACCTTTACAGTTAGGAGGGAAAGCAGTAACACAATCTGTATCACGATTTTAATTGAAATGTGTCTTTTAGAAACGACTAAGATGATTTAATGCTGATTTGCAATAGCGTTACGTATACCGTGACATCTGAAGTAATTTCATTATCGCCAGTCTCTGTTGAACGCTGAAAAGATATTATACATTAACGTAATACTACAGTAAAGACATAAAAAGTAGAGTATCTTAATCATCGAGTAAAAAAACAAAAGAGGGAATCTAATCCTTATGAAAAGGATACCAAAAAGTGGCCTCTGATGGCGGACATATCCGGAAATGCGAATGCGCCAAATTTAAATTTTTAGACACTTATTAATAGTAGCTATATAATATTTTTCAGAATGTTTCTTAGGTAAGAAAGTTTTAATTAATTATTAACGATAATAGTCTAAAATGCGACACAATTGTTAAAAAACTTCAATATAAATAAGATTTCATGTGACATTTGGGACAAACAATAACATAACCCAACTAAATTTGATGTCAAACAAGGAGAGAGACTCTCTTTCCTTGTTTAATGTGGCCTCTAAAGATCGCACTTTCTGTCTAACAATATTTTTGCCCCCACTACCTTTACATTCCCTCTTTTCTCTTTCAGCTCGATGATCTTAATACAATACCTGAACACTTTACCAAGAGTTGTACAGTAGATTAAATACCAATAGCTAGAATGAAATCAAACCTGTTGAAAGAGAGCACTTAAGGAAGAAGAATTTGTTTTTGGTACTCCCATTTTTTTCCCAACTATGTTAATTCAAGGATAAACGAATCGTTTGAAAGATACAATTTTAATATGACGGTTCAGAAACAAGAAGAGTCATTTGAGCAGTTTCTAACTAGTTGCAATTTGATTCGAACATGTGATTATAATGAAATTGATCTAGAACAAACAGCCGAAGATAAAGTTCTGAGAGACAACATATTGATGGGACATTAGAGATCCAGTTGCTAGAGAAGCTTTATTGAGAGTGGACAATATTACCCTAGAAAAGGCCATTGAATTTTGTAGAACTAGTGAGCAAAGTAAGAACCAAAATTTGAAATTTTACAAAGAAAGACTAGATGTGGATATAGGAGACGTTTATAAAGAAAGGAATAAAGATAAGTTACGGAGCCACGAATCTATAGTAAAGCCAACCATTGTAAACCATTTTGCAAAGTCATGCAGAGTCAATAATATTGATGTCATAGATGAATACAGCAGTGAAGGATCAGCTAATATTTTTGTAGGAAATGTTAATAAAGTACACCAAGATGTAAGTTGTCAAAATATTTGAGATGGAATATAGAAATTGAAAATAAAAGAATTAAAGTAAAAATTGACACAGGTGGAGTTGTAAGTATAATTCAATTAAAAATTTTTAAAAAAATTGATAAATAATCTAAAATGAGGGATAATAAATTGGTACGCAATTTAACGGGTTTGTGGGTACTCGGGCTAAAACAATAGGTGTTTTAAATTTAGTTTGTAAATATAGAAATAAGTATGCTTATGAGGACACAATTATTGATGGGACAGCTCGAGTTCTTTTAAGTGGTGAATTATCTATAAATTTGGAATAAGTTAAACAAATCTACAATGTTGAGAGTTGTGAAACTTTGAAATTAGCTGAAAGGAATAAATTTATAAATCTTAACCCTGATGTTTTTCGAGCTCATGGTAAATTTTATGGTTAACATAGGATTACCGCAGTAGACAATTTTGAACCAGTAAGTTACAAACCTAAAAATGTACCTGTTGGTATTAGAGATAATTTAAGAGATGAATTAGATAGGTTGACAAAAAAGGTCCAATACATTACATAAAAACAACTGCTCAAGTCTCTCTAGATAAGACGTGATAATTTTAGCAGGATCAAATTGTTTAATAGCTCCAAGTAACGACATTTTTTTACTTTTACGTGGATTATTTCTGTGGCTAGTCGCCAAATATGTTGTGTATTTAATGAAGCACAGACTAACAAAACATAACTATTTATTTACTTATAAAACCTTTACATATAATTCAATTAATCATAGCAGCTGGACATTCGGAGCTTCTCATCGACATCACATAATCTTAACCATACTGGGTAGGGAAGCAGGAATTCAACAGTTTAGAATTTTCAACTTTTTATGCACCCACCCGGTATATGCATATAATCAGTTTATGTCCTTACGTTGAAAATACTTATTCACCATTTTTAACGAATAGTATTTAACATGAAATCGTAGGCTTCCACGGCCAGAGTCAGAATTATAGTTTATTCGTCTTCCGGGTTTGGACCGTGTCATTTGTGAGTGACCCAAAAGTGGGTTCATCTCGACGTTTCGCTACAATTGTATGTAGCTTCTTCAGGAGAATAAAGAAAAAGAAAACAAAAGACAGGAAGATGGGTAGTTAGCAACGGTAACTCAGTTACTCAACGCAACCAGAGGCGAATACTAACTACCAAGATGGGCATTTGGTCACAGTAACTCAACTACTCAACGCAGCCAGAGGTGAAAACCAAATGCCAGGACAGGGATTCACGAATCCGGATTCACTCCCCGCCTCTCGACGCGTTAGTATTCTGAGCTGTTGGACGTGAATCCCTGTCCTGACATTTGGTTTTCACCTTTGGCTGCGTTGAGTAGTTGAGTTACTGTGACCAAATGCCCATCTTGGTAGTTAGTATTCGCCTCTGGTTGCGTTGAGTAACTGAGTTACCGTTGCTAACTACCCATCTTTGTGTCTTTTGTTTTCTTTTTCTTTGTTCTCCTGAAGAAGCTACATACAATTGTAGCGAAACGTCGAGATGAACCCACTTTTGGGTCACTCACAAACGACACGGTCCAAACCCGGAAGACGAATAAACTATAGTATTTAACATATTTAACACATTTATATACGTAGAGATCAGCTCAAGACACCCCAGATCGCATCTTCAGAAACCAAATTGAATACATTCTGGTAAATAAAAGATTCAAAAACTCAATAACATCAGCCAAAACATATCCTGGTGCTAATATCGGATTGGACCATAATCCACTGGTAGTTAACATCAGACTAAAGCTGAAGAAGATAGATAGTGAAAAAGCAAGAAAATACGATTTAGGATCATTAAAAAATTAAGACAGATACAAACACCAGATACAAACCTATATAGAAAAAGAATTAAAGAATAATTGACAAAGCTATTGAACCAGATAACGAAATAGCAAAACTACAACAAATTAACCAGACAATCCTAGATAAACATCTTCGCCCAACAATGGTTAAAAGAAAGAGTGGGTTACTGATAAAATTCTAAATATGATGGAGAATAGAAGAAGAGCTAAAAACAGAGACATGTGGGAGTATAGACGAATTGATAAAGAAATAAAAAAACTATTAGAGACCAAAAACAAATGGTTGGAAGATCAATGCGCAGAAATAGAATCATTGGAAAGTAGACACGACTCGTTTAATCTCCACAAGAAGGTAAAAGAGGCAGCAGGAATGTACAAACCCGAGAAATCAGGACATATGACTGATATTCATGGCTACCCGGTAATAGATATTGAACAAACAAAGAATATATGGAAGAGATACGTTGAAAAGACATTCGAAGACGACAGAGATAACAACCAGATAATTATGGAAGACGAAGCAGGACCACCAATCACTCAAGACGAAGTCAAAGCCGCAATTAAAGCAACCAAAGAAGGTAAAGCACCAGGACCCGATAACTTTCAATCAGAATTTTTAAAAATCATGGGAGACGAAGGAGTAAAATGGCTTACGACAACGTTCAATAAAATCTATGACTCGGGAAAATTCCAGAGAGCTGGTTAAAATCTACATTTATTGCTATATCTAAAAAACTTAATGAAAAAAAAAATGCAAAGAGCATCGTATTATTAGTTTATTGAGCCATATTCTTAAAACTTTCCTTAAGATAATACACAGAAGAATTTATCAGAAATGCGAGTCACAGATCTCACGAACGCAGTTTGGGTTCAGGAATGCGTTAGGTACAAGAGAAGCCTTGTTCGCGGTTCAGGTATTATTTCAAAGGTACAGAGACGTCAACTGCGATATTTATGTATGCTATATCGACTCCCAGAAAGCTTTCGACAGAATCAAGCACGATAAGCTCATAGATATATTAACAGCAACTGATCTGGATAACAAAGACCTTCGAGTAATCAAGAACATATACTGCAACCATTTGGGTAAAAGACCAACTAACAGAAAAAGTTGCAATAAAAAGAGGAGTACGGCAGGGCTGCATATTCTCTCCACTATTATTTAACGTTTATTCGGAACACATCATGAGCCAGGCCTTAGAGCATATCGAAGAGGGTATTCTCACAAACAGTGAGCGCTTGAATAACATCAGATATGCAGACGACACCATCCTCTTTACAGACAGTTTAGAAGGTTTACAGACACTAGTAACGCAGTTGTGGATAATCAGTCAGGAGTACGGGCTTGATTTTAACATCAAGCAAACAAAGTACATGGTCATCAGTATGAAGCATATTCCACATAGTCAATTACTGGTAGATCAGCAACAAATACTCCAAGTGCCCCATTACTACTATTTAGGAACCAGCATAAACAACCAATGGGACCACGCAGTTGAGATAAAAAAAAGAATTAAAAAAGCCAGGTCAGCCTTTGTCAAAATGAGCAAGATATTTAAGAGCCACGGCCTACCCTTAACAGGTTGGATGCCTGTGACGCTTATAAGCGTCACTGTGTACTTTGCTCGGGTACCTCCGTCGCTTATAAGCGTTCGGTACGTATTTATATATTTATTTACATTTCTTAGTCGGAACCGCAGTTGTGTTGCATCTTTCTTAGTAGACACTCAAGGAAGGATATTTATTACTCATAAATACACGTGGTTCAAGTTTTTCAAATATTTTTATTGTTTTATTATCACGCAAAATGAATACGTTGTGGCTGGTGCTTCCAGACCTAAAAGGAGTCGTTATCATAAGTACACTGAAGTAGAATTGTTAGAAATGTTGGAAAATAGTGATGAGTTTAGTGATTTTGAATTGGAAAAGGAATTTGATTGCGGATGGACAGGAACGCACTCGGACATTGAGAATGAAATCGGAAAAGTAATATCTGATTCGCAACAACCTGTGGCTGAAGAAAATGTGGATTTACAACAACCTGCGACTGAAGAAACTGTAGATGAATGTTCCGACATCTGTTGGGAAGATGTACCAGGTAAGATGAAAGATTTTCCGTTTCTAAAAAATCAGTCATTCAATACAATTCTACCAGAAAACACTCCAATCTGTTTTTTTCGTAGTATATTTACTGACGATATTTTAGAATTTATAGTTGATGAAACAAATATTAACGCGGAAAATATTTTTTTATCGGTGCAGACACAAGAAAAATTTAAAATTTGTTCATAGAAAAATGTGACGAAGGAAGAATTGTTAATATTTTTTGGAATATTTTTACATATGGGTGTTGTACGACAACCTAGAATGCGCGATTATTGAAAACGGGACCCTTTATTTAATAACCCTAGAATTTCTTCTAGTATGAGTAGAAACCGGTTTTTGCTGATACTGCGAGCACTTCATTTCTCCAGAAATCCCCCACCCGGTGAATCTAGACCTGAAGATAGACTTTACAAAATAAGACCGATAATAAATTTCTTTAACGAAAAAATGGCAGAAATATTTTATCCAGGATGTGAGTTATCTCTAGATGAATCCATGGTTCTTTTTCGCGACAGGCTTATGTTCAAGCAATACATTAAAAACAAAAAACACAAATATGGGATTAAGTTGTATTTATTAACAAACCCTAGAGGTATTGCTCAGAAATTTGCTGTATATACTGGTATGTTAGCCGATACTGGCGGTAAAGGACATTCTGAAAAAGTTGTCCTACATTTAATGGATGGATTATTAAATGTTGGCCATCATATTTATATGGACAACTATTACAACAGTTTTTCTTTAGCCAGAACTCTAATTAAGAATCAGGCTCACTGCACCGGTACACTTCGGTCTAATAGAAAAATGACACCCAAAGCTGTTATTTCAACTAAGCTGAAAAAGGGAGAAACCATTGCGCAATATGCTAAAGGTGTAATGATAGGAAAGTGGAAGGATAAGAGGGATGTTTTATATATTTCAAATAAATGCGTAATGGATACGATAGCCGAAAAACAATTAAAATGGTATGGACACCTGAGACGGATGAACGAAGAAAGGATACCACGAAAGGTTTGGAACTGAAGACCTACACAGAGAAATAAAAGGGGAAGGCCAAGAAAGAAATGGATATCCAATATTCATATAGAAATGGAAAATAGAGGTCTTCAAGAAGAAGACTGGGCCGATAAGAAATTATGGCGATTGGGATGCGAGAAGCGACAAAATTAAAGTTGCAAACACTCGCTATATATAACTAATTAGGAAATACAATGGTTGAAGTAGAAAATAAAAGAAAACAAAAAGTTACTAAGCCATTGCCTGTCGCCGAATACAATAAACATATGTCAAGTGTAGATCACCTTGATAAAATGCTTTCATACTACCTTCACGAAAGAAAAACAATAAGATGGCCAAAAAAACTTTTTTTCCATATTATGGACATGATGCTCAATAATGATTTTCACTTATATTATATATATTCTGGACAGAAAATGTCATCATTTGATTTTAGAATGGCAATCATAAATGAACTTTTACCCTTTTATGAGAATTTAAATAAAAAAAGTATCAAATATCGAACATAGGCTAATAAAAAGGGAAGCGACTCCAGGTAAAAACAACTCGACAAAAAAAGATGTCAAAGCTGTTCCAAAGAAAAAAAACGGACGGATACAATATACGTGTGCGAAACTTGTCCTGGAAATCCAGGATATTGTCTAAATTGCAGCATCATAATTCACAAATAGAATATAGCAGTCAAAATTTTATTAATATTAAAGTTTGTTTTTGTTACATGTTTTGAAATAAATAATGTTTTACTGTAGAGAATAGGCAACGCTTATAAGCGTCAACGGTACATGAATATGAATGCCGAAACTCAGTGCCACTGCTGCCTATGAGCGTCAGTTTTTTTACCTTTTCTTAAATATTTAAAATAGTAATTAAAATATAAAATATCATCATTCATAATTATTAGCAACGGCATATCGTTTTTTCTATTTTTTTAATTTGGGACCACGTAAAAGTAAGTTACAAAATAGTGGCATCCAACCTGTTAAAAACAAAAATCCAAAAAACAAAAATGTTTATTAAGATGCTACGTGTTTACAGTGCAAAACGACCAGAGATATAACCTGCTGCTACTTATATTACAGGGAAAGGTCTATGCAAAGGGGGGACCAGGAAGAAGAAAAATATCTTGGCTCCAGAACTTACGAAAGTGGTTTTCCTTGACCACTTCAGGACTATTTCGAGATGCGGTCAATGAAGTTAGAATTGCCATGCTGATAGCCAACATCTGTTACGGATAGGCACCACAAAATAAGAAGTATTTAACAGCTTTGTATAAAAATTATATAAAACTAAAAAATTGATGTTTTTTATGTAGGATTAAACAAGAATTGCGTATAAGAGGTCATCGTTCCTTTCTTGTCTTCAATAAATTCGATGCAATTATCCGTGCATATGATGCGAATTTATAGCGCTCCTTATAAGGATACTAGTATATTGGAGTTATTGGTATTTGTACCTTTAACTAACTGATTGTTTATCTTTTAATAACCTATCTTTTTACTGATTCATCGCGATCGGTTGTTAGCAGACTTATGTAAGATTTAATCTAGAATCAGCGTGTTTTATATACCAAATTAGTCGAAAGCTATCGATAGATGGTAATTGAGTAACTATTTAATCCATACTCAGATATAACTACATTTCACTAAATTGGATAAACAGAGAAATTCATGTTTTTCTTTATAAACTCATAAATATGAAAGAGCACCATAAACTGATATGATTTCGATGAAACAATAAAAAAGCATATAAAACAGATTACAAAGGAAATAATTAATAAATTAGGTTACACAATATACTGTTCAGTAGGGATATGCCTTTCCTTCCTGTTTATTTCCTTAATAGTATCCAATCATTTGTAGTCTTTACTATGAGGTATTTACAGAATTTTATTTCTCAATCTGTTTTTAGACAGCATTTGGTTAATTTAAATTATTTCTTCCTGGCCCTTAAGAATATTAAGGATAGAATAAATATTAAAAAGAAATTTGTAAATGCAGCTTAATGTTTAAGAAACAAAAAATATTAATTGCTATTTTGTCTGATTTTTATATTATCAGTCTTTATTTTACTTTTGTAAAAAGTATACAGTTTGCGTTTAATTTAAAATTTTGTATTAAATATTGAGTATGAAAGGTCGTGACAATATAAATTTAAATTTAACGAGAGATCAAGTGGTTAGAATAATTTCGCTCATTGAAGACGGAAGGAGTCAGAGATATGTGGCAAATTAAGTGGGTGTAAATCAGTCGATATTATCGTGAGTGGTAGTAACTAGCAAAGTACCGAGAGACTGGCCTTTATGAAAGACGGGCTGTAACAGGTCGGCCAAGAGCAACTACACATGTGGACAATAGATTTTTAGTCCTTCAGGCTTTACGTCGAAGACATGTGACTGCAAGTCAACTTCAACATGACTTAGCCGAGACTCCAAATGTACATGTGTCTTCAGAAACTGTTATGCACATCTTAAGACAGTCTGGAATTAGAGCCAGAGTAACTGCCACTGCTCCTATACTTACAAGGGAACACCGTATAGCACGTCTAACATCTGCAAGAGAGCACGTAAACTGGAATATCGACGACTGCAGTAACATACTCCATGCACAGATAAGTCAAGATTTTGTTTATACATTTCGGATCGAAGAATACCAGTTTATAGACGACATGCCAAGCGTTATTTTCAATGCAACCTAAGACCGGCGACAAACTTTGGAGGAGGATCTATTATGCTTTGGGGCGGAATATCTCTTAGGGGTCAAACTGAATTGGTACAGCTATATGGAGGATCCGTAACTGCTGATAGGTACATTAGAGAAATTTTGGAGATGCATGTTTTTCCTTACGCCCCATTTATTGGTAATGACTTTGTTTTATTGCATGAAAATGCACGCCCGCACGACGCAAATATCGTTACCGAGTACCTTCAAGAGGTAAATTTACAAGTTTTGAAGTGGCCAGCGAACAGCCCGGACTTAAATCCAGTAGAACATGTTTGAGACCATTTTTACAGAAGGGTGAGATCTGGTAATGTGACGCCAGCTAATATTCAGGACCTGCAATGGTTGCTAACCGTAGAATGGGATAATATCGATCAAGATTATCTAAGAATATTAATTGAAAGTGAAATTGCAAGGACGTGTGGAGTGAGTCAGGGGGTAGAAAGCAAGATTTTAAAGCGTAAACGAGAAACGGAATTTCGTTTTTCAAAGAAAAACAAGCCACGAGCTCCAACAAGAGCTAGCAGCATCAGGGTGTAGTGATTTATGACTCAACTGTTCGGAAAAGACTTTAGAGTGAATGGTATAAGGGCTAAGCGCTTACAGAAAAAACAGCTTCTAACTGAGCGAATGAAGAAAAACGGCTATTTTGTGCCAAAAACTACTCTACTTGTACTTTAAATGACTATAGAAAAGTCCTATTTACAGATGAAACTCACTTTATAGTTTAGAAACAGCGGTCGAAATTCATCAAGAAGTCTAACAATGAAAGCCTTACATCATATTATATTGATAAAACCGTAAATCATCCAGCCAAAAAATGTTTTGGGGATGTTTTTCATACGTAGTGGTTGGATCTTCGGTACCAATCAAAGGCATGATGAACAGCCAAAAATACAAATCCATGTTAAAACAGCGTTTGGATACAGAACTCCAAAAATATCAGCTTCAAGGGGGAGCGATTCTTCAACAGGACTCTTCTCCCTATCAAAAGTCAAAGTAAATGATGGAATTTTTTAAAAATAAGAATATTAATATTTTAGATTGGCCTGGTTATTCGTCAGACCTCAACCTCATTGAAAATATATGGACCATTTGCAAAGATAGACTGCGCCAAATCGACTGTGCTACAAAAATAAAAATGATAGAAGCGGTCATTCAGGTTTGATTTCGATCTTCTTCTCCTTACGGTGCCTTATCCTTAAGGACGTTGGTCATTACATTTACCCATTTAATCTTATTTGTAGCAGCCCTGAATAGTTCTATGGAGGTCATGTTTGTCCATTGCCGTAGGTTTTTAAGCCAAGAGTTGCGTCTTCTTCCTGGTCCTCTTTTGCTATTGACTTTGCCTTCGATTATAAGTTGGAGCAGTCCATACTTTTGATTTCTTATGATGTGACCAAAATATTGTGTTTTCCGTTCTTTTATTATAAGCATAAGCTCTCTTTCCTTATTCATCCTCCGCAAGACTTCCGCATTTATCGTATGGCTCATGTAGGATATTCTGAGCATTCTACGGTAACACCAGAGTTCGAATGCTTGGATTCTTTTTTGTGTTGCTTCTGTCATTGTCCAGGCTTCAACACCATAGAGCAAGGTGGAGAAAAAATAGCACTTAAGTATTCTAGTTCTCAATGAGATGCCCAGCTGGCGGTTGCATAGAACTTTTTGCATTTTGTAAAACATTGTACGTGCCTTTTCCAGGCGTATTCTTATCTCTAGTGAGTGGTCCCAAGTTTCATCAAGATTACTTCCAAGGTACGTTGTTCTTGTTACTCTTTCCAGATCTGTTCCGTCGACATTGACCTTCACCCTTCTGTTTTGGTGCTTGCTGATGACTATCGTTTTTGTCTTCTTTGTATTCAATTTCATTCCAAATTCTCTACAGGCTGTCGTTACTCGGTCCATTAAGCGTTGCAGGTCTGCAGCATTATTTGCCAGTATGACAGTGTCATCAAAATATCGCAGGTTATTTATACATTGCCCGTTTATAATTATACCATCCGAGGTGCCTTCCAAAGCTTTCTGAAATATCTTCTCAGAGTAAACATTGAACAGCAAAGGTGATAGGACACATCCCTGTCTTACTCCCTTCTCGATATTGATTTTTCCAGATGTTTTGCTTTTTATTCTGATTTTAGCCTTTTGTTCTTGGTAGAGGTTTGAAATGATCCTTAAGTCTTTATCGTCGATACTACATGACCTTAAAATATCTATTAGTTTATCATGTTTCACAAGGTCAAACGCCTTCTGAAAGACTATAAAACACAAGTATACATCAGAATCGACATCTCTACATCTTTCAACTAGCACACGTATTGAAAAAAGTGCTTTTCTTGTCCCGAACCCTTTCTTAAACCCAAACTGAGTTTGACCAGTGTCAAACTAGACCAGTTCGTCTAGTTTATTGTATACTCTATTGTGTATTACTCGTAGGAAAAGTTTCAATATATGATTCATCAGGCTAATAATCCTATGGTCTTCACATTTCTTGGAGTTTTTCTTCTTTGGTAGTGGTATAAACACCGATATCAGCCAATCATTTGGTATTATGCCTGTTTCGTATATTTTGTTAAATATATCTTCCATTACTTCGATGTGTTCGTCTAGTAATATCTTTATTATTTCAATTGGGATATTATCTTCCCCAACAGCTTTTCCGTTCTTTATCTGATTTGCCGCTTTGATAATTTCTTGCTTTGTGATATAAGGTCCAGTCGATGCCTCCTGCATGTAAATGTTCGTCCTTTCTCGGTCTTGAAACATCTCTTCCACGTATTCTCTCCATCTACCTATTTGATCTTCTATGTTCAGTAGCGGGTTCCCATGTTTATCTTCGATGAAAGACGTAGGAGTTTGTTTAAATATTCCAGCGGCTTCTTTTACTTTTTTATGTAGATTGAAAGTATCATGTCTTTGTTCCAACATGATTTCGATATGAGAGGAAAGGGGAACATATTTCCTACTAAATAATGTAAGTTTACCTTTATAGTTTTGTCAACATATAATTTTTTCTAATAAACTGCTTTTTCATTAAAACAGTCTATGATTCCATTAATTTGCACACTACTGTAACTAAGCAATCATCGAAGACTAATAGAAGAATATGAAAGAACATCTTATATTTTTTATTGGTGTAAGCGCTTAAAAGTTCTCTCGTACAATAAGTATCAATTTAATCGCTAACCTCTGGAGAGAAACCGCATCATAAGAAGAAAAATAAACGGGAAGGTGAAACGTTCATGAATATTTTCCTTTTTGGTTAACGTGTGGTTCGCTACCTAACCAAAACATTCCATGTAAAACTAAATAAATCATTTTGGTATTCTAGTTCATTCAGAAAAGCAATGCATTTTACTTCTATATACAACCGCTATTGCAATATGTTGCAATAACCGTAATAAAACGGTGTCGGATTTAAAGTACACACAAAAGCAAAGACCATATAAATGCACCAGCTATCTACCAAGAAAGAATTGGAGAAATAGAAATCAAGTTGCATGGTGAATTGAACTGCTAAGCCGCAAGCATTCCTCTTACACAGAACCGTACTAGAAAAAGGGATAATACTAAGCTCATTTTTATTTTTATTCTAAATAAGATCTATTTATATGTTTATATTTTTAGGTGACGAATGAGACATAACCATAATTATTCCAGAAAGGTGTCTTTTATAATTAGAAAAAATATAACAACCAACCAGACTGACGTTAAAAAGAATAATAAAAGAAAATATAACAGGCAATAATAATAATAAACGTGAAAGTAAGGTGAAGTGCAATTAACCCTTTAACAGTTAGTGGCAACAATAGAAGCCACTTACAGTACAGTCCATTCCGCCACGTAAATTCAAGTGATTATGATCTGCTATAGCTGTTTACGTCGCGCGCAACGCTCACGCCTTCTATAAAAGCCACTTGCTCTGCTCCCTGGCTTCTATGGGTGCCACTAACCGTTGCGAGCAGCTGTCTAATTTCGAAAGCACGTGTAGCTGTTGTACGTTTTATTGTATTGTGCTCAAATTATTAATATTACAGCTAATTTTAAGTATACTTTGAAAATAAGGCTATTATCGAGCACAAGTTAATTAAATCTAGCCCAAGTACTTTCGCTTAAAATAGCATCTTCAGGGGCATTTCGTCAAAATGTGAACTATCCGGCAAGCGTAGAATGTGGAAACATTAAAAATAACATAAAATTGTAAAAAACACTACACTAAAACGAGGACAAACAGTTTAAAATTACTTAAAGATTCTACGCTACATTCTCTGTCAGTATCTGGAGGGATAATGATGATTGGGCTGGACACAATGAACGTCTCCAAGACTTACGATGGAACAATGCCATCGGAAAGTGGCGTCCATACAATGCAAAGAGATCCAGAGGCAGACCACAGATGAGGTGGAAAGATGACATCAGGAAACAAGGAGGTCCCACATGGCAGAGAACAGCTCAAGATAGGGAAAGATGGAGAGAACTGGGGGAGACCTATATCCAACAATGGAAGGATAGAGAATAGGTTAAAAAAAAAATAAAAAATAGTACCTTTTTATAATTAAAAAATGAGTGGTAAAAAATATTTTTTTGGAATATCTTAGGGTACAAAATGAAAATTTAAATCTCAAAGAAGACAAATCACTTTGAAAAATCTTTCTACCATTTTTTAAAAAAAAGTTACAGCAAAATTTTATTCGATGGGAAATCAAAGGAGCTTCATTTTAAAGTTAAAATTGAACTCACAAAAGCTTAAATGAAAGGTAAAATAATAAGGAATAATATGTTATAAGCAGTTTTGCTTCAAAATAATTACCTTAAATGATATATTGGAAAAAGAAAAAATATACGATTTTTTAACTGTTTTTTGTCCATAAAAAAATAATAACCAAAAGTTTTTGGTCACTTTTACATAAGAATCACTCAAGAAGGTCCCCCCTACAACGCCCAACTGCTACAATTAATTATGGAAATATAACACGTTTTTTTTACCCACAGCCTGGACTATGTGGGCTAGAGAAGGTGTAATTGTACGTAGTGCTCGAAATATGATTATCCTACTATGTGCCTTTTTCGTTTGTAAATTCAAAAGCAATAAAAATTTTTTGTGATATTAGAAAATCTTTTCGTGAGAATAGAATAATAAAACATGCAGTTGTGTAAAAGGGATCAGTTCAAATTTTTTTTTATAACGATAAAATGAAATGTGACCTGACGCTTAAGAGTAACTCTTCAGATATCGTGTAAATAAAAAGCGTCTGATTTACACGCAGTTGAGAAAAAGGGTCGGTTCAAGTTGTTTTTATACCAATAATAGTATATTACTTTATGAGGCGGGGAAGCATGACTTTTCTTGACGCGCCCGATATTACGCGCCGAACGAAGTGATGCGCGTAATAGAGGGCAAGTCAAGAAAAGTCGCTTCTTTGCCGAATAAAGGATTCTATTTTTTCTTCAAACGTAGCAATTTTCAACCATAAATAGTACAATTCATACGCTATTTTTACTCGAAATTAACTGTGACAACTATCAAAGTCGGTTAGATGTTAGAAATTAAAATAATTAAGTCGTCGGTGGGATTTGCGTCTCCCTGGTTACAGTTGTTTGACAGTTGTTTGCAATTATTAAAGACAGCTTATTGTTGTTCGCAACAATGCAGCATGATTGCTGAAAGTTGTTTTCGACCATCAGTATCATCAACAATTACCAATGCGTATCAAGAGTCGGGAACATTTTTGCACGGTTTCAATTTTGAAAATGCCTCGTATTATATTACCTCGTAAATAGTAATATTAAAAGTACATTAACTAATTGTACTTTTAATATTACTATAAATAAAAATGATGTTTAATTTTTGTTAATGACATTTGTATTGTTGCTTTGTGACATGTTTCATATTATTTCCATGACAACATTTTTCCCTGCGCCGAAAAAAACTGCTGCCGGCGGAGACATCAAACTTTGACAGGATCAAGTTAGATAAGTAATGTCATCATTATTTGACGTTTGAAGAAAAAATAGTTTTTAATATCACCCGAGTTGGCGCCAGAGATATTAAAGATATTAAAAATTTACATTGAATACTTTTTAAAAATAATTAAGAAGCTCTTAGTTGCCTTTTTTTAACATGAACAGTTAAACTATTGCGCGCGAGAAAAAAATTCCTATATTGATCAGCGCAAACGAAAATCTATTATGTCTGATGAAGCCCCAAAAAATACCCTCCATAGAACTTATACATATTTTTTTTTTTTTTCAAAAAAAAACTCCAGTTCTGTATTCTGCATTCTAGTTTGTATTAAGTAAAATAGATGAAATCTATAATTTTTCTAAAATGAGCCGTAAATTATTACGATAAACATTACAATATCTTTACTTTCAATATACAAAACGATGCCAGAATGCAATCTTGACAGATACGGAGGAAATAATCATGGCGAAATCATGGCGACCTAATTATCTGCGGTAAAATCGGAAATATCATGAGACAAAACGAAAAATTGATTGCCTTGACGAGACTTGGGTTAACACCGGCCATACAGTCGACAAAGTTTGTCAAAATACAACAATGCATAGCGAGCCTTTGTTGAAGGTTCATCAACAGAATGGCGACCACTGTCACGTAAGCAATTTGGATTCCTGCGAAATAGTGCCCTTGTTTTTATATAAAAAAAACCGGGGACTATTATGAAGACATGAACTCCATATGCTTCGAGAAGTAGTTCGAGGACATTCTCCAGCGTGTACATAGTAACTCCGTCATAATAGTGAATAATGCATCTTATTACAGCCATCTTGTTAAACGCATTATAACGATAACTGATAGAAAATCCGTCATGCAGAACTTTCTTTTTTGTTGAGGGTGTAAAAATCTTCTAAAGACGTACGTTGGATTCATAGTAAAAGGATACGCCCTAGTGCATTTCCACTCTTGGAAGTCGTACCTCGGGTGCATCCATGATGCCCTGCCTATCGTCCTATTTTTATCGTTTGCCTTGGAGACACATGGATTAAAGTAATTCAAGTTATGAACTTGGTCGTATTAAATAACGGACAGCCAATATTCAAAAGAGGAGAGATGCAGAGCTAGCTACAAAAATAAATAAGGGGATATGTTGCCCTTCATAACGTAATATTTTAAATTGGCGATGTTTAGTGTCTAATAAAAACCAAACCTGGCCAAAGCAACCCCTGGCAAAAACACAAAAAGAATAACGTAACAGTATAAAGTCTAACTAGCCTCCCAGTTAGACTGGAATACTCTGGTATATCGGATATATCTATGGATAAGCAATACGACAAGCCATAGGGCGTTACTCACTCCATAGGTACATATTGGTCGGTATATATGTTTAAAAATAAAAACGGTATAGAATAAATAACGTTTATATGAACGATATCTATCGGGATGAAATTTATATTAATGAATTCTGTTTCACTTACTGATGATTGTACAATGATTTTTATTCTCTGGAAAACATTGTTTTTTATGTAATTTCCATTTAAAATATGTCTTATTTTTACAAGCCACCGCTATTATTTACCATATAACATCAAGAAATTACAGGAATATGAACTGTTTCTTATGATCAAGAAGGGTAATTCAAACCAGTGTTGCCATAGTTATACAAAATATGTTTTCTTATGAAAAATAAAAATTTTGATTTTTAGTTATATGTATTAGGTTATTTTTATTTTATTATATTATTGTTATTTTTAGTTATTATTGTAATTTAGTTCGGCTAATAGATTAAATCCACAGTCAAAAGAAACCAACAGCACACACATATATTAAACACAGAATAATAAACAATCAGAATACCCACTCTCAGATTCCGCCTTTAAAGTTTTTCAATAACACAGACATATGATTTGTGAGGTTATGTAATTGTTTATATTTATGTTTAATTATATCATTATTTATGTTATTATATTTAACAATGTTAATATAATTGTACAGTACGTCTATGATTCCCGTCAGTCAATTAAACCAGGTTAATTTTTCTATGCATATCACATAAACAACACTGGTTCCCTCTAAAACATGGCGGAACGTCTGGGCGAAGGAGATGCGCGTACTTAATTTTCCATGGAGAGTGGGCATTCTGATTGTTTATTATTCTGTGTATTAGGTACATCGAGCAAAAAGACAAAAGAGGGAACCTAATTGTTATAAGAAGGATACCAAAAAAGTGGCCTCTGATGACGGACATATCCGGAAATGCGAATGCGGCAAATTTAAATTTTTCGACACTTATGAACAGTAGCTATAAAGTAGTTTTCAGAATATGTCTTAGACGAGAAAGCTTTAATTAAATATTAAAGATAACAATCTAAAATGTGACATAATTGTTAATAACCTTCAATATAAATCAGAGTTCATGTGACAGTTGAGACAAACAATAACATAACCCAACTAAATTTGATTTCTTAAACAAGGAAAGACTCTCTTTTCTTGTTTAATGTGGCCTCTCAAGATGGCACTTCTTGTCTAACAATATTTTTGCCCCCACTACCTTTACATTCCCTCTTTTGTATTTTTGCTCGATGATTAGGTATCAATGTTTATTCTTACCTACTTTTAACAGAAAATTACTGTTTTTTTATTAGGGTTAGGTTAGATTTGGTAAGGTTTGGTAAAGTTAGGTTAGGTTTATTATCATTGGTTTACATTTTTAATAAAAATATGACATTTTTCAAATAATACAAATTGTGAGCTTCCCAGTCCGATTTTAAATTAGGTTGGGTTATATTGTTTTACATTTTTTTCATAATAAAGTATACAGGAAAATATAATAATTTGTGCTATTAAATATTGTGGGGTTTCTAGAGTGATTTATGTATATATTATACATATCGTATATAGTATTTTAATAAATCAATACTGTGGGATTCCCAGACAGACTTTTAACCGTTTTAACCGTAATACGGTTAAAACGGTTATTTTAATACCTCCCAAGGTGGAGTGATAGCTGATTATTTAAATGATGAAGTCGATTTATTGTTTAAAATATGGAAATCTGAATTATGGCTTAAGTTAATGTCTATATAATGTATGTAAACTAATTTATTTGTTTGTCACTTCCCATTGTCTTTTATTAACTGATTTAATGTGGAACAGTTTCGCTCATACAGTATTAAAAGTGCAAGTTAGTGGAAAAGTGAAGTGCCGGACCTGCATTTGTCTTAACACATAATCTTAAAGAAGTAGCGGGGAAAGAGAGGTAGCTAACCGCCCGCACAGGCGTCCTTGTCAAGGATATCAACTACCGTTAGAGTTTACAGAGTTTAGGTTTCGGTTTACAATTTGCATTCGGTTCTGCAACTGTTAACCCATTCAAATCACTGGATACTGTTACAGAATGTCTTACAATCCTGACGGAAATAATCAGGTAAAGCGATTTATAGTATATATGTCACATCGGAAAATCTAATATGTCCGAGGGATATCATAAATTATTCTCTTTGGAATATAAGCTCCTTAGATCTTGATATTTTTCCCCATGTCAGATACAAAAAGAAGAGAAATAAATAATTCTATAATAATAGATACAAAAAACCATTGAACACAGCATGTAATTGGTAAAAAGAGCCCAGTTTCTACGTATATTGAAGGTTTTGGATTCGGAGCCAGAAACAATAGAATTAAAATTATAAAAAAGGAAATCAGCAAAAAAAAAATAAACTAGATTGATCAATGCTGATCAAAATCTAAAAAAAGGAATGATTACCAATTTAAGAGCGTAAACTTATGACAAAAGTACTAAAAAGAATCAATAGCACAAGCTATACCAATAGAATCAGACATTGGAAAATTGTCGACAAATAGTGAAAATAAAGCAGAAAGGTTGTCTAGACATTTAGAAAATAACTTTACCCCATATACTTAGAAGATGATACAACAACACTTAGTGACTGGATAATCTAGTGCAGACAGAGAAGGAGACAATAAAATACATGTTTTACATCACACCAATTTTCAGTCCAAAAACATTATTTAAGTAATAATCTAGTACATAGCTAGTAAGAGTTATAGGAATAAATGTATGTTAAATCATTTGTTAATGCATCTCGCTTATTAATATATAAGTTAAAATCCTACTTGCATAAACAATACATACATATATTGCAATCATATTTATTAAGCATATTCTATAGAATCAGACCGAAAAAGTAATATTCTAAGGCAAACATGCGGATGGGAAAGTGCATCTGGCCCGGTCCTGTAACTATTGTACAATAGTGATCTACTCCAAATAGAAAATTGCCATATTTAAAGATGATACTGCTAAAATAGCAGTAGGTAACATTTATAATAAGTCCACGAGAAAACCAGAAAACTTCTTCTTCTTCTTCTTTCTTGGCTCTACAACTCTAAGTAAGTCTAGGCGTTTACTATTTTCCTCCTTACGTAGATCACTGGTTACTGTATCTTTCCATCTTTTTTTTGAGCGGCCAACTGACATCCTGCGTTCTAACATTCCATGCGTTATTATGGGGCCAATTACAGTTTTATATACTCTTGTTTTATCTATCTTTGAAAGCAATTTTGATTTAAGTAGCGTCACTAGGGAATAATATGTTGTATTTCCTGCCATCTAGCTGCTACATCTTTGTTATAATTATTTTTCGCTGCTATTAATGTTGCCCAAAATCGGTCTTGGTCTTGCAGTCTTGGTCTTGTTCTTGCGTTTTTGCAAGACCGAGACCAAGACCAAGACTGCCTAATTTTTGCAAGACCAAGACCAAGACTAATCTTGCAAGACTTAAGGAAGAACAAGACTAAGCCGGCGAGACTCTTGCGTCTTGCAGTTAGGACTGAGTGTGGTTTTAGGGAGTATACTAGTTCGGGTGTATGCTTAGAGACTCTATGAGACGCAAAGAAGTATTAACAAAAATTTGGAAAATTTGACTTGTAATTTGAAAAAATTGACTTGTAATTAAGAAAATTTGACTTGTGCATTACGAAAAATACCATAAACATACATAGCGAATCAAAATATTCATTACAAGAACACTTAAAAATTTGACACGTACTCAGAGGTCATAATTACAATCTAAAAATAAAATAGTTTATACATTCTTTCCCAGCGCACTACTTCTTCGCTCTGAAATTAATTGTCCAGATTTTGAAAATAGCCCCTTCTAATAATAAAATAATATCTTTGCTTTGCGACGCCGACAGTAATATCGTATCGAAACTTTTTAAAAATATGTCACCATAGCTGATAAAAAATATAATTAGGTTAGCATATTTTTTCCTTATAATTTATTTACTAAGAATATAAATACCACAAATCTTATCGGCCTAAGACTAAACATCTTTTCTGCTGAGTATGCAATGATATTCAAAATTTGCTGAAAGAATGCGACTAATATTAAAAAAGTAACTAGATAAACAAACAAAGAGATAATGCCGATTACAATGTAAACAAAATACCCATATATTTGTAGTAAGTAACGAAGTAACGATAATAATTTTGGGTTTTAACGGTACTTCGGGTATTGGAGAGTAACGAGTATAAAGTAACGAGTAGTTACTTTTTCGACATCACTAAACTTCATTCTCAATCAAGCTTTCCTTCGAGTCTAATGCAATAATTATTTTTTATCTAATCCTTCTTGTTCTCGGTGATTAGTCAGAAGTTTACAATTTGACATGAGTGAAGAATTTGACATGAGTGATTCAAATAGTTCTAGTCGGAGTAATGACATGTTGGAGTCATAGATCTAAAAGATCTAAAAGCAAATTTGATGAGTTTTTCGAAATAAGTCATGCATCCCAAATTGTGCCAACATAGAAACGTTGAAATAAAAATTAAGAACAGAAACACTTCAGGTTTAAAAATATATGTTCCTGCAAAACCAATAAAACATACATACATATATATATATATATATATATATATATATATATATATATATATATATATATATATATCAGTGTGTCCGTAAAGTATAGAATAAATTCGATATTCCTGAAAAGAGGAAGTTTCAGTCTGCTTGAGAAGCAGCTGACGTGCCATCAAATCTGAATCCCATACTCGACTGCCCAACTAGTCCAACTACAATTCCACACATAATATGATTGGATTTGGTTTAAAAGTGAGAACTGGGATTAACGTATTGTGCACATCTGTCAGCGAATTGAACGATTTTAACATCACAGATAGTGAATGGCAAATCTCGAAAAAGTACATAAGTTCCTAATAAACTTTAAACTTTTGTCAACGAAACTTTGTGGAGAAAAATATGTTACATTACCACTAGTGATTGTATCATTCAATCTCTTGCTCGATAAAATTGAATCCATCGTAAAACAATTAGATGAGAAACCTAATCGATCTGAAGTGAATAAAAGGCTTATTCTTGGTTTTCAAGCAGCTCGAGACAAAATGCTTAAACATTATAAAACGAGCAACTGGATTTATTGCATCTCTTTAATTTTAGACCCAAGCTCAGACTTTTACCATGACGTTATGGGGAAAGCAAATTAAAACAGAAAGCCTGCGAAAATTTAATGAACTTTATAAAGAATATAAAACTCTTTACTCAGTGAATAAATCTCTAGAATCACCAAGAAATGAAAAGAAAGTATCTGAATATGATGAAGATAAAGACTTAATAGACTTTGAGAAACTGTATGAAAGCTCCTCGACTTCATTTGGATCTTGTCATCAAGGGTTAGTTATGGACGAGTTGGAGGAGTACCTAAGTAAACCCAGAGCCGCCAGCTCGGAAGACATTTTAGAGTTATGGAGGACGCAAGAGAGAGAATATCCGACTTTATCGAAGATGGCCCGTGATTTTCTTTCAATACCTGCAACTTCAGTACCTGCTGAGAGATTATTTTCTAAAGCATTGTTAGTAATTAGAAAACATAGAAATATGTTAAGTGATGAGTCAACCAAATGGTTACTTTGTATTAATTCTTGGTCAAAGGAATTAATATAAAATATCAGTAATGTAAAAGTCTATTATGCACTGTGTTGTATTTTATTTTTTATTTTAATAAATGGCAAATTATATAAATATTTTATTCAATTTCATATACGGTGAGGGTCCATCAATCCCTTTCTAGACAAATATTGTTCTTTAAAATACAGTCAAGCTTATGTCATTAATTTGGTTGTTTTGTTTTTTAACCATGTTTGTGCATACTTAAGATTGTTAAAAGAAAACGTTTATTAAGAAACAGATTGACTCCTGTGGGACATGGTAGATAGCTCAGTTAGTTAGAGCATAGGCACGGATCGCTTAGATCGTGGGTTCAAACCCCACGCAGTGTCAGTTGTTTAGTTAGTTAATAATTTGGTTGGTCTTTTTATGGCTATGTTAATTCAAGCTTAAAATGTACCTACTATGTTACGTTGTTCCAAGATCTATAGTAACGTTTAATAAATAGCAATAGGCTAATGGGTATTTGCGCGACTTGTAAGACTCTTGCTGCAAGACCAAGACCAAGACTGGGAGCGCAATATCAAGACCAAGACCAAGACCAGGTATATTGGTGCAAGACCAAGACCAAGACTGTCTAAGTCTCGTCTTGTTACTAGCTGCTATCATTACTCCTTAGTGTTCGAATTCTATCAAAATTTCGAGATTGAATTCATCTAACAAAATGTTTTGTCTATTTGTTAGTCTTGGATTTTTGGTATATTTTTTATGTTTAAATAGGGACCTGTTATGATCGATTTGCTATAACCATGAAATCTGACATTCGTATATTTACCTCTCCGAGTCAATTTAACATGCTGTTCTAAAATATTCAATTTTTTCTGAAACTATTTTGTATGTAAGTCATTCGAAGTCATTTTTTCTATTTATTTATTGTATTTCATATTTTTATTTTCATTTTTAAACCAGAAATTCCATATATAACTAGAAAACAATTTTACCTCTATGAATTTTTAATCACCGCACAAGAACTAAAATTTAGAGTAAACAGAGAAAACTATTACCGTCTAAGAATCAAACGGCATTGGTAATTTTGTTGTCTGAATTAATATTGTTTCTGCTATTATAGTTTGTGTGTTTGAAAATAAGTTTAACTGTAATATTGCATGCGAGATACCTATTTCACAGAATATTTAGATGATCGTGAACCACACAACCAAGAAAAACTACAATATGACGATATCATTCCAAATATTGAATTTATAGAGAGTGTCTTAAAATTAATGACAGTATTTTTTATTAACGAACAAAAGGAAAAATCTCTGTGATTGGCTGTACATGCTAGTTTAAACAGTAAAGAATTAAAATCCGATTAAACAGATTAAAATTTTAGAAAGTTTTCGGTCTTATCAGACCATCATCCGTGAAAACCACCTAATAGTAAGTATTTTCACGTCAATTCATGAATAAAAACGAAGTTAAATATTTACTGTTAAATTAAAAAGAATGTGGTAAATGCTTACATAGGGATTAGCGGGAGTCCAGTATATACCTAAATATGTATATATATTCAGGGATTCTACACTATTCACTGCCTTCCCTCGCTCAACCGTTTTCATCTCTCTCTGTTGTCTCATTCTCCATCGTTTAGGCCTCTCTTACTCATGGCATCGTCTAGTTCGTTCCTCCAGATCTTCGTGATCGTCCTCTTTTCCTTCTTATATGGGGCTTTATTCGGTTATTCTCTTTATCCATCAGCTGTCGTTAGTTCTTCTTACATGTCCATACCACTTTAGTCTTTTTTGGTCTATATTTAGTATGTCTGTTTCTATTGATGTTCTTTGCTTTATTTCGTCATTACTACTCCTATCTATTCTTGTTACTCTGCAGCATTTTCGCAGGCATTCCATCTCTGTTGCTACTATCTTACTCCTCTTTTTCTTATTTATAATCCAATTTTCAGCCCCATATGTTATAATAGAATAGAAATTAACATCGATAAAGAGAGAAATAAACTAATAAGAAAGAAAAAATTGAAAGCATGGTCACAACCAAAAAATGAAACAGAGTTTGCAGATCAAATAACGGTACGTCTACAAAACAGGCCCCCCACAAATGATATAAATCAGCTAAATAAAGTAATTACTAATACCATAGCAGAAGCTCAAATAAAATGTTGTACAGGTAACAAGAGAGAGGAGAGAATCACTGCTAACACCAAACTTAAAATGGAAGAAAGAAGAGAAATGCTAAAAGATAAGAGTATAGAACAACAAAGCATAAATAAAATCAACAAAGAGGTCTCAAAATCAATTAGAAAGGACATAAGGGCATATAAAAATGAGAAAATCTCGCAGACAATCGAGCACAACAAGAGCATGAAGATATTAAGAAGGAAATTGACGAACAGTAGAAAAGAAATCATCAGACTTAAGGGAAAGAATGGCAAACTAACGTCCAACAGAGACGAAATGCTAGAGATAGTAGAAGACTTCTATAAAACACTATACACAAATAAATTGGACTTAAACCCGACAGAATATACACAACAAAAAATTATGAATCAAGGTTCAGAAGATATTCCCGACATATCAACGGCTGAAATTTACCATGCTCTAAAGAAAATGAAAAAAAAACAAAGCACCAGGAAAAGATGGAGCAGTGGCGGATGCGCTAAAAATCGGAGGCTCTGCTCTCATCAGGACAATCAAGCAGCTCTTCAATATATGCTTAGAAAACCAAGCAATACCAGCTGAATGGAATAATTCTATAACGCTCCTCATGCATAAGAAAGGAGATCAAACAGACCTCGAAAACTATAGGCCAATCAGTCTTCTAAGTCACCTGTATAAATTATTTGCTCGAATTATCACTGCCAGAATTGAGAACAAACTAGAAACATGCCAACCAAGAGAACAGGCAGGTTTCCGCCCTGGGTATGGTACAAATGACCATCTAACTTGTCTAAAGGCCCTAATTGAAAAAACTATAGAGTACAACCGGCCACTAGTTCCAGTATTTGTTGACTATAAAAAAGCCTTTGACACTATTGAGATGGTAGCTATCTTAAGAGCTTTGAGAGATTGTAGAATCGACTACCGATATACCAGCATTATTCAACATATATATGCAAATGCCACAACAGCAATAAACCTCCACACCCCTACTCAAAAAATAAAAATAAAAAGGGGAGTTGGACAAGGAGACAACATGTCACCAAAACTATTCAATGCCGTAATGCAGCATGCATTCCAGATGTTAGAATGGGAAAACAGAGGTTTGAGTGTCGATGGCGAAAGGCTGAACCACCTACGATTCGCAGATGACATAGTTCTAATAACCGACGACTTAAAGGAGGCCAACGAAATGCTACAAGATTTACAACGAGTCTCCCAAAAAGTAGGGCTGGAAATAAACTTTGCGAAAACTAAAATGATGACCAACTTAGGACCTAGTGGACCATTGAAACTAGAAAACTGGCATATTGAAACGGTTGACAAATACATATATCTGGGCCACGAAATACAAATAAGTAGAGACAACCAAACATGCGAATTATCTAGAAGAATAGCTTTAGGATGGGCAGCCTATGGCAAGCTAAAAGACGTGTTTAAGGAAAACATCCCAATAAAGCTAAAGAGAAAAGCATTTAACCAGTGCGTACTTCCGGTGCTCACTTATGGAGCTGAAACACTGACATTGACTAAAGCAAGTTACAAGTAGCACAACGAAAAATGGAAAGATCTATGCTTGGCGTAACTTTGAGAGACCGAATACGAATTGATGAGATACGGCGAAGAACTGGAGTGGAAGACGTCATAAAACGGATTACGAAGTTGAAGTGGAAATGGTCAGGACATGTCGCAAGACAGAGAGACAACAGATGGACAAAGAAGATTTTAGAATGGCGGCCAAGGGCAGACAAGCGAAATCGTGGAAGACCACCTACCAGATGGACGGACGACATTAAAAGAATAGTGACAAACTGAATCGCAGCTGCACAGGACAGATAAGAGTGGAGACATCTTGAGGACGCCTATGTTCGACAGTGGACAAATTTGGCTGTGTGATGATGATGATGATGTCATAATACTTCGCACTAGTGTTTTATAAATCTGTGTTTTTATCTTCATATTTAGGTGTCTATCCCACCATACTGAGTTAAGTTGTCGGATTGCTGTTCTTGTTTGTTTTAATCTTTGTCTAATTTCTTTCTCTGTTGTTGCCTTTTTCATGATTATAAACCCCAAGTATTTGAATTTATCCTTTCTTTTGATTGTTGTCATGAATCTGTAGATCTTATATGTCTTCTTCACTTGTAGATAGGTACTCTGTTTTCGCGAGGTTAACATCCAGGCCAGCCTTGGTATATTCTTCTTGTAGTTTCTTCATCATGTAGCTAAGGTCGTCTTGGTCTTGTGAAATCACTACTTGATCGTTTGCAAAGCTTAACGTATATAGGTATTCGTTCCGTACCGGTACTCCCATACCTTCGCATTTTCTTTTCCATGTAGTCAAGGCTTTCTCTAAGTATATTTTAAAAAGGGTTGGAAATGTGGAACAAATCTGCAGGAGCCCTTTTGTTGTGATGAAGTCTCCTATGATTCTTGTTCCCACTTTAATGGACACTTTATTTTCTTTATACACAGCTTTTGTAGCTTCTATGAGTTTCGTCTGTATTTCTAATATGTACATTTCTGACCTTAGTCAGTTCATAGTTCTGACCTTGGTACAGAGTCATACGCCTTTCTCAGGTCCACAAATGCCAAATGTATATCCCTATATTTTGCTTTTTTCTTTTCCAACAGTTGTTCCCGTGTGTATATGTGGTCTATGCCTGACCTTCCTGCCGTGAAGCCTGCCTGATCCTCCCCGATTTTGCCTTTTATCGCTTGCTTTATCTTTTCTCGCAGTATCTTCCCATATAATTTTGATATTGATGATATTACGCTTATTCCTCTGTAGTTTTCGCATCGTTTTCTATCTCCTTTCTTAGATCTAGATGTCATATATGCCTCCGTCCATTCCTTTGGGAGCTGTTCTCCATTTATGGCTTTCTGAAATATCCATTGTATTATCCAGTGTAATTTTTTTGAACCGTATTTTATAAGCTCAGGTGAGATGCCTCCAGGTCCCGGTACTTTCTTATTTTGATTGTTTTTATTGCCGTTCTCATTTCCCTATCTGTTATTTATATTTCTTGTTGTGGGGATCTGCTTCGTCTTCGCCCGTTTTCTTTTCCAATGAATTGTGGTCTTTGTTCTGTTAACGGTTCCTTAAAATAGTCTTTCCATTCTTTGTCCTGCATATTTTCCAATTTAATTTTTTCTTTTGAGTTTTGTTTCAATCCTCTCAGTACTTTTTTTGACTCCAAAGCTCTTGTACCTCCTATGTATGTTTCAATATTTAAGCAGGTTCTTTCCCATTCTTTATTCTTTTGTTGTGTTATTTGTTTTTTCACTTCTCTATCTTTTTCTCTATATTCTTTATAAACTTTATCGTTGTTTGTAGTCAGCCATTTTTTGTATAGTTGCTTTTTTTCAAATATTCCTTTTGTTGATTCATTTATTTCATAATACTGCTGTTTATTTCTTAGATGTTCTTTTTCTTTAAGGGCTTCGAATGCTGCTTGTTTCTTCTGCTGTTATTTCTTCGATGTTGCCGTATCTAAATTCTATTAATTCTTGGTCTAGACTTTGTTGGTATAGTTCTCTTATTCATTGTTCTTGGAGTAGTTCTATATTGTATTGTTTTTCTCTTATAGTGTTCAACAATTCTTCTGTAGAGGGTGTCTTGTTATGTTTCCAATAATTGCCCATTTTTGCTGTCAGTAGTTTATGGTCCGTTCCACATTCTGCCCCTCTTCTGACTCGCACATCTGTGATCTTTATTGTGGTATCTTATATGATTATTATGTAGTCTATTATCGATTTCAGCTTTCGTCTTTCTTGCGTCCATGTACATTTATGAATATTTTTATGTCTGAATAATCCGTTGGTGATTTTTAGGTTGTTTAGTTCGCATAATTCAATCAGACTCAAAGCTGTAAACCTAAAGATGTAAAATACTCAAATTGATATATTCTTTTTATCTCAGTAGGATATTCAATTATATAATCCATCAATATACCTACTACCCAAGCGCCGACTCTACACTTGGAAGCTTGACGATGGCAATAACCCTGAGTTCTCAAGAAATCAAATAGACTTATAAATAAGCGTTTCCGAAATGCTGTCAAAAAAGTCACTATATTTCCTGGGGCTGATATTGGATCTGATCATCAACCACTTGTAGACAGATATTAAACTAAGGTTAAAACGAATTTAGCGACAAAAACCAAAAATCAATGCAGTTAACTTTGACGATATAAACATAAAACATAACATTAAACAAGAATTTAACAATAGAATAAGAACATCGGAGAACAACTAAAAAATCTAGAAGAACTATGGAGTTAATTTAAAAACCAAGTTAACGAAATGTCCACAAACAATGATTATAGAAAACATTTAATCAAGAAAAATAAATGGATGACAGACGACATCTTGAAATTAATGGAACAACCTCGAATGATAAAATCTAATGAAACAGAATATAGACACCTGCAGATAAGAATAAAAAAACTAGATCAAACTAGCCAAAGAAAAATGGATGAGAGAAAGGTGCGACGAAATGACAAGATGTGAAATGTGAAAAAAGATGACAGGAATAATATTGCCGAATTATTCTACTAAAACTGTACTGACAACCCAGAAATGCGAGGTAGAACACGCTATGGATAATGCTAAAATTAGAAAAACTTGTGGTCCAGATGATACACCAACTAGAGTTGCTGATAGCTTAAAAGTAGTAGTAATACTTTTTAATTCAATATATAACACCGGAGTGATTCCCAGAGATTGGCTCAAATCCATCTTTGTGGAATGAATCTGAAACATTTTCTTTAACTTAGTCTACAAAAAAGAAACTACATCATTTGCTCCTTTTTTGGCTCTGAAAAGCAAACCCAAAATGTTAGCATTTTATTTTGATAATTCTTTCGAATTTGCCAATGATGAATAAAATCGTTTGGCTCGAAGTTTGTGCACCATTAGTTCTGCTGCAGAAATCTTCATTGCAGTTTTATTAAGTCTGGGTTATTTTATACATTTTTTCCCGCGTTATATGTATCATGAGGCTGCCGGCCAAATCTCAGATTAAAGTGTTCCTTAGAGTGCTTATGATAAAAATTATACTTAATATTACTTTTAAGATACTTTTCACAGAATAGTTTATGTATTTTTTGAATTGACAAACATTCACTTAGGTACAAAACGTCTTTCTAATGTCATTCTTGTGTCGAAAAGAAACTAATATGATTGTGCATCTTGGCAATTTCACTTTCACATATTTTGTTACCACTTCTGTTCCTCGTAAATCTTGTGGCGTTTTTCCAGCAGAAAGAAGTTTTCAAATGCGACGCATACGCTTGTCACTTACGTCGTAGATTCTAAAAAATCCTTACGATGTATTAAGCAATTTCGAAAAGATTTCAAGAGAATTGATTTACATCTCTTGTTTATGAAAACATTGTTTATTTACTTACGCATATAATGAAATATATATGTACTGGTTTTCCATATCTAATATCCATATAAAAAAACATGCTTTTTCATTTTTATTAAAATCGTTTTTTTCTACTTTTTTTTATTTCTCTATTTTTTGATGAAAAGAATCATATCTATCACCTTTTTATCACCTGTAAACATTTATTTTGCGTTCTGAAACGTAAAGCATGGTTAAATGTCAAAATTATCTTATCGATTTAAAAAAACTTGTAACTAATAAATTATTCTCAAGGAACACCTACTTGCTATATGTAAACTTCAATCTATTTTCCTTGCAAGGCGGATAAAACTAATACGAATTACGACATGTAATACGCTCTAACCATTGTTGGTGATATTTGTGAATTGGTAGTTATCGATATATACGCCCGTAAACTGTCACGGAATAATAGAAGAAAAGCGATGGATATGCACGACATTATTTCACGACTTTGCAACCATCCTTTATTGTTAGAATTTAAAATCCAGAATTGTTAGTCAGATAGGTCTCTCTATCTCATGTTTAATTAAAAGATAAGTGTAGTCGGCTGTATACCATAACTCATAAAATTTTTTATTTAAAAATCCTTTATAAAAGATGTATTACTATAAAAGTATTGTTCCGAAGGCAATCGGGAGAGATTTAAGGAAATTTAAAACCAATAATATTAAACGAATTATAAAGGAAAATAACAGCCTAAAAGTTATGCGGGGAATTCATAAATTTAGAAACAAGCAAAATGAAATAATATTACGTAAAGACGAGTTAATGTTAATACAGGTCGTCGAAGAGTTTTACGAGGAATTACATGGAAGTAGACGAAAAGATCAAACAGGAATAAAGATAGATGAGATTCGACAAGACCAAGCTCGTGAAGGATGTTTCTAAGTTGTTGATTTTCCGAATTTTAACAGGCCGATTTTCTGTTATTCCACCGTTTCACAACCAAATACTCTTTCTTTATCTGCTATCTCTTGTTTATCTTCGCTACTTATTCGTTATTCTTATGCATATTTTCGTTTTGTATGCTAGAGAATCGCTTCAGGAAACTCGCGAATCTTAAAGAGACATATGTTGCATTC
Source organism: Diabrotica balteata (assembly GCA_918026665.1). Taxonomy (NCBI): domain Eukaryota; kingdom Metazoa; phylum Arthropoda; class Insecta; order Coleoptera; family Chrysomelidae; genus Diabrotica; species Diabrotica balteata. Next base: position 160,810,800 of record OU898277.1, read on the forward strand.
AAGGAATATTGTATTACTTCTTAACACATGATTCCGGTTCCTGAATTCGATTTTGACTATTCCTAATCCTGAAGTCGACTTCTTCTTATTACTCTGACGCAATTTTCAAAAAACAAATTTTTATTTCGCTTCTTTTCTCCAAAGTTCGTAATAGCTTCAACGGTAATCTATATGATGTTCGAGTTGTGTCGCTAATTGACGCTTTTTATACTGATCCTAAAAAGGCATCTCGTTCTTTACTTAATTTTCGATATTTTCGTTGTTGTTTTATTTGCGATATAAAGCAAACATATCGACAAATTAAAGTAAATAAGGAATTTTGAAAGTATAAAACGGATTCTCTGAAGATCGGACCTTTTTAAACCTCTCCAAGAGTTTTTACTACGTACAAGAGAGTAACTCTCTTTTTTACTACAAACTCTACAAAGTAACTCTCTTATCTTCTCACCTTCTGCAGTGAATACTCGCTTAGCTGTTAAAGCTTGATGGTTGTTCGCTAGACAAATCAACAACGTTAGCAACCCTCTTCGTTTATTTTCAAGGCATTAGCTTAGACATTTTTACATGTTGTTTGCTGAAAAAGGGAACCTGATACTGGGCCTAAAATGGAATTCTATGACTGACTTCTTTTCTTATTCTTCTCGTCCATTTGATAAAACTTGTACAAAGCAGACTATACGTTCGTAAATCAGTTGTATTTTTGTTTCTATCCTCTTGTTTTTATTCTTTTCCTTGTCCTTTTGCTAATCAAATGTCTTCTACAACCGTTGTGGTACTTCAATGTATCCTGGGATGATGAAACATCTGAACAGATACATTTGACCTTGTATGTGTTACATTTCTGGTGTTATTTCCATACAAGAACATTTATCGCACGATCACAGCTCTTGGCAGCTATACTGCTGACTGATCTAGTCACTTTTGTCAACGAATCCCGTCCAATTTTCATGCTCGCTCTGACTCGACAAAATTGGAACTCTTGGCAACCATATTGCTGGCTGATTTAGTCACCTTTGTCAAAGAGTTCTCCTTCCGATCTTCCGATATTTGTTCTGACTCGGCACTGGCGCTCCCTTCAGCTAATTTTTCTACCTATCATATTAAACACATACATACCATACCCTACTCGGCATTAATCAGATGCATCAGTCAGATGACTTCTAATTAAAAACCTCTCTGATTGTGTTAGTCGTGTTTTATCAACGGCACAATTGTTACAATTTTCATCAAACTGGCATTTTTCTACCGTGGAGCTCGTCGAAGAATCATTACTCCCCGGCTGTGGTCGAAGACTCTCTTCTGAAATGAGACACCACGCCGAGATTTCGACTCTGTTCTTCTTAGGGTTGATTTATGGGAGAGCACTTGTCCCATAGACTACCTAAGGATGGCGATAGAATTTCTGACCATCTTAAGACAACACTTTATTACGAGACAACGTACTTAAAATATCGAGTGTATCGGTTCTCGTCCCATCGAGCCTCGGCGCCGGGCGTTCCTTAACGTCGTGACGTGGTACCAACGCTAATTTACTGGCTACGAATACATCAATATTTCAAAAGGTAAGTCTACATTCTTTGTACAGATAACAGTATGAGTTAAAGTCATTTAATTCTCGTAATTTATTTACAGTTGTGTTTGATATTTTCGCTACTTTTATTTACAGTCAAAATATTGCATTTTTTCTTCATTATTATTTCTAAATTCATTTAACAAGCTACCTCTAATTTTTATACAAAACAACAATTATTAAGAAAAATGAAAAAAAAAAACATAAAGCCCAAGGAAAGGATGCAATTGTAATAGAAGCTATCGTAAAAGGAGAAGATAAACTATTAAATAAATTAAGGAAACTGTTAATCTATGTTTGTAGCAAAGAGAGGTGCAAAAAAAATGGAACAGTGCTATAACCATCCTTTTGCATAAAATAGGAGATAGAACGAACCTAGAAAATTCTAGATCTATTAAAGAATACCTTAAACCACATATACAAGCTCTTCAGTAGGTTAGTGACATCAAGATTGGAGAAAAAAATTTGATTTCTACCAACCGAGAGAGCAAGCAGGATTCAGTTCAAATTATAGAACTAATTATCACCTCCATACAGTAATGACACTCACTAAAAAATCTATGGAATAAAACAAATCTCTTGTCCTTACTTTCATAGATTTTCATAAAGCGTTCGACACAACCAAATAGACAGCCTTATAAAGCAATGAATGACAGCAGGATTGACCATAGGTATAGTAGTATAGTGTAGTATAGTATTTACAATATTTACAAAAATGTCACTATGACTGTTTAGATAGACGATAAAACCCGACCAATAAAAATAATACGTGGGATAAGGCAAGGAGATACATTATCACCGAAATATTCATATCAGCATTAGTGTATGCCTTTAAGATGTTGGCGAGGTGCAATGTTTCTTCGACTTTATTTTATGGAATGGAATCTTGGACCTTGAATGCAACATCAATGAAAAAACTGGAATTATTTTAGCTGTGGGCATATAGAAGAATTCTGAAACTATCGTGGACAGAACACGTTACAAACAAAGAGGTTCTGAGAAGGATGAATAAAGAAATGGAAATTTTAAATACCCTTAAAACAAGAAAATTAGAATATCTCGGACCTGCAGGGAAAGAACCAAGGAAAGAAAAGCGTAGGGAGGCGTAGAATGTCATGGCTGCACAACCTGAGTGAGTGGTATGGATGTACATCAAATGAACTTTTCAGAGCAGCCTCTCAGCAGAGTCTCAAAAGTCCGAATAGCTATGATGATTGCCGACCTCCGCCGCGGAGATGGCACTTAAAGAAGAAGAAGACGGCGAAAAACTTAACCATCTTCGTTTCGCATATGACATGGTCCTTCTCACAGATAATTTAATAGAAGCGTGGGCCGCCTTTGTAAAACTGCTAGACACATTTAGGGCCAACATACTAATTAGCCAATTACTAATTACTAATTAATATAAGGTTGAATGTTCGAATAATTAAACTTTGAGGGTATACAAGGCAACTATCGAACACGGTGATTAATTTAATCTTGCCCAAGTACTTTCAATCAATAGATCATCTTCAGGGGCATTTCGTCAATTGTGAACTATCCGACATAGTAGAATGTCATAAATTTAAAACTGGACATAACAATACAAAAAACACTACACTAAGACAAACAAACACTTTAAAATTTATATGGCGAAGCTACATATTGTGAAGAAGCCGGAGACAGAATGACACATTCTGTCTCCGGCTTCTTCACAATATGTAGCTTCGCCATATAAATTTTAAAGTCTTTGTTTGTCTTAGTGTAGTGTTTTTTGTATTGTTATGTCCAGTTTTAAATTTATGACATTCTACTATGTCGGATAGTCCACAATTGACGAAATGCCCCTGAAGATGATCTATTGATTGAAAGTACTTGGCAAGGTTAAATTAATCACCGTGTTCGATAGTTGCCTTGTATACCCTCAAAGTTTAATTACCAATTAGCCAAGAAAAGCATTTAACCAATGCGTATTATCGGTTATGACCTATGGGGCGGAAACTATGACTAACTAAAACTACGGCTTCGAAATCGAGTGTGACATAAAGACGAATGTAACGGTCGTATGCTGGGAGTGACGTTTGCGGAACCGAATAAAAAACGAAGATCTGCGAAGAACGACGAGTATTGCTGATGTTGTGGAACGCATAGCGAAACTAAAATGGAATTGGGCAGGCCATGTAGTGACAATGCATGACTCACGATGAACGAGCAAAATTACACATTGCAGAGGCCAAGAGCAGACAAACATAGTAAAGGAGGATCATCTATAGGTTGGGCTGACGACGTCAGGCGTATCACCAAAAATGGCAACAAAAAGCACAAAATCGTAAAGAATGGAGTTTATTTTACTTCCATTCTTTTTCAAATAATGTGGCATGTTGCCATTGAATATGTTTAATAGAGCTTATGTTATAATTATTTATATTAATATTGCATATTTTAATAGTATAAATAATTTGTATTAACCAAACAATGTTAAATATTTACCTTCTAACTTGATGTTGAGAAATCGTGGCAATCCTGTAATTAAAGCGACAAATCAATTGGCTCTTCTGGTCTACGCGCAGCTCACGTCCATTGCTATTCTAGACGTACTGTACTCTGTAGCTGTACTTCGCTAATCCCTATCGTTAAATGACGGACTGAGATTGACAGATATCTTCATCTAACTCTCGTCTCATACAGACTTACAGCGCGTAGGCTAGCCTTTAGTACCTAAAGCTGATTTATATATAAAAAAAAATATACTTTGACAGATCCAGATATAAAAATATTGTTGGGATAATAAACAAAAAGTCCATCGGAATGATTTATTAAGAGTCGTGAAAGAAAAAGGCAGTAAAAGAAGACAAATAAAAAAAAAATAATAGCAAACATCAATAGAATGCAGTGTTAGCCAAACCTAAAAAGAAGTCAATATATTCCCATTAACCATGGATACCATTAGCATTATTTTCAGGGAGGTTCATCGGGATCTTCACGTACTAGTAACCAATATAAAAGATAAAACTATACATGCATAGCCATGTACTTTCTTTCCGGACAAGGAGGTGTAGTTGCATACATGCACCCCCTTGTATATCGCTGCTCAAGCATATGTCATCAATCAATATCAATCCGAGATTACAACAATACCTCTCAGAGCTTTCAGCTCAAAACATGCCTTATGCCCATAAGATCGAGTCCCAGTAAAAGTCCACTGTCAAATTGGTATTACTACTTACCGCCAATTAAAAGTATATACAGGTTAAGATTATTCACAATGTTTATTTCACAATTTTTTCAAAATGACTTTCGAATTGGAAATCGAAATGTCAAAGAAAATATACAATGTAAAATGTAAAATGTACTTATTACAATTAAATCTAGCTTACTCCCAAATAAATATATATCTAAATTTCTTTGCTATTTTGTATTCCAAAAACATAACTTTAATTGATTTATTAGCGTTACGAAATCGATGGCCGACGGTTATAATAAATTTGTATTTTGTTTATGAGATTTCTTAAAAGCACATCGCCTAAAGTTGTTGATTAAATTTAATAGACCATATCGATAGTTAAATATTACGACGTGTACTGTCGGCACGAAACAAAATTCATTAAAGCTGGTAATTTATTTAACTAAATGCCCCAGGAATAGGCACAGTCATTATGGAAATTTAAGCTAATATTATGTAACTAATCAGTTTATATGTTTCAAATTATTTTTGTGCATTTCAATTGCTGATTAATGTGTTTTTTCTCGACTAGCTAGTTTCAGATCTCTACTCTTGTTCTCATAATTTTGACGTCGAGGGTAGTAAACAACTCGTTAAGTCGATGTAAAAATAGTTTTTTTTGCCACGTGACCTGGTTGCAGGATAATGTGATAATGGTGAGCAATGTGTTGGTCAACATCACCCATAGCACTGTTATAGTCTTTCAATCTTAGGTTTAATTATATTCTTTCCTCTTTTTTCTTTGTAATAATTTCCTCATTATGCACTCTTAACCCTTTGGCGGACACCGTAAAAATGTTTGACAATGACCAAAACGCACTTGCAAATTTATCGGTGCTGTGATAACATTGGTTAAAAATTAACCTGTGGGGACAAAAAAGTACAAAATACTTCATATTGAAGACAAAAAATACATGACGGTCACAGCCGTCTTGTCCCATTAGAGTTATACAAATGGTCTTATTGGACAAGACGGTCATGACCGTCATATTAAATGTTACCAAAATGCATTTATTGAACATACACTACAAATAATAAATGAATTAAATACGGTATTTCAATAAAATAGTACACAACATAATACAAACACAACACACAGTATAAGAAATTGTAAAAAACAAAATAAAAAAACTTATTTGCTAGTCTAAGTTCTCGTGCCACTTTTGAAAACATAATCCTGGACATAATGGTGGATTTTCATTACAATCTTTACATCGCCAAAATGTTTCTTTTCGTATTTTACTTTTAGAGCATTGACGACATCGTAAATAATAATTCTTGCGTCTATATCCTTCAGGTACAGGAACCATTTCTTGATAATGGGGATGCCTAATTTGTTCATCATTCCTCCGAGTCATCTTCTCACGTTTACCTCCATGTATAGGACCCACTTTTACATAACTTCTGCCATCAGTCTGGTCAAGAGGTACACCAATAAAACTTTTTATAAGATGATTTCTAAAATCTAAGCTACTCATACATCGTTCTTGGCGGTCTTTTTTTCCCTTTCGATAAATAAAATAGGCATTGGCAATTGTTACGTCCAACAAATGAAACAACACTTTTTTATACCAGCGAATGGTCCTTCGTGGACATGAATAATATGAAATTAATTGATCAGTTCGATTAACGCCAGACATATTGTGATTATATTCAGTTATATCTTTTGGTTTTACTTTGGGCTGGTTAAATCTGTTGGTTGTTTCTATTAATGTCGGATGGTAACGAGTGGATATACTACAGACATCTCTCTTATCCTTCCATTTTGATACATAAACACGGTCTTGTCTCCTCCATATATACTGTCCTTTTCTTAGGTTCGCGCCAGTTACAACTTTTGGATTGTCTCGTCTATTAAAACGTAAGGTTCCTGTGCAATGTGTTCGTCTCTCTAATAATTTTTTGCATAAGCCTACACTGTTATAAAAATTATCCATTAATATGTGGTGTCCTTTATTTACATATGAAGTAATCAGTCGAAGCTGTTAGGTAACAGCTTCGACTGATTACTTCATAACCTAACTAACCTAACCTAACAGCTTCATGATATCACGATACCTGCATCAGGTTAACGACTAAGAAGAAGAAGAATCAGTCGAAGAACTAAATTATGGAGTTGTGGAGAAGTAGGGTCACGACCACGATCACATGCTGTCAAAACTTTACCTCTATAAATTTCGATATTTAGGACAAAGCCATCCGGTGTACATAATTCATAGAATTTAATTCCATATTTGGCAATCTTGCTCTTCATATATTGTCGAAAAATTAATCTACCTTTGAATAATAATAACGACTCGTCCAAACATATATTTTCTTCAGGAGATAACGCCCTCTGGAAATTTTGTAAGTAGACCATTTAGTAACTGTTCTACTTTATGTAGCCTACCGTTTCTATTTTCTGTCTCACAACTAAAACATCTTAAAATCTGTTCGAATCGTTGCCCACTCATTGTTGCAGAAAATATAGGATGATAGTATAATGGATCACACGTAAAAAGTTTTCTTATAGATGGCATTTTTATTTGTCCTTGCAACATACATAGACCCAAAAATTTTTTAGCTCCGTTAGGTCCACGTTTTTCTAGGCACTTTTTCTACTAAGTATATTTTCTGTGAGGTCTGGACTCTCTCGTAAGTTTGTTGCCATATCTATTGGTGGATTGTAATATCATATTCATGATTTCCTCGGTCCAAAGCATTTCAAAAATTTGAACAGGTGTGACATTTTCTGGTAAATCAAGTTTAACACCCGCTAAATCTCTATCGAAATTAAATTCGGGAATTGGTATCACATTTTCAACCCAATTTTCCTCATCATTTACTTCCTCATCTATATTTTCAATCTCTTCAGAATCACTGCTGGAATTTTGTATTGCTGGTAATTGCCTTAGTTCATCACCATTATCATCAGTACTATCTAAAATATAAATAAAAGTTAGACACAAATTCAATATTCAATGAAACACAATTTTTTTTTTCATAAAACGAACTCTACCTTAGTCATTGTAACGCGACAGGCAGTGAAATCTGAGGTCTGATTTGATAAAATAAAATAATTCAGAAAATGCATGCATAACTTTACTAGAAGTCATATTCGTGTTGCACCAATTATACATATACATATTATATATGTACATAGGATTTTGTTATTTGCTATCTATGTATATTTGTCCCAGAATGCCGATAATTAACCGACGGTCAGGACCGTCTTGTCCGTTAACGGGTTAACAAGGCGCAAACCTCCCGTTTATTTTTCCACTTTACCACTACTAGTGTTGCCCTCTGAACTGTTATAACTTTAGTTTTATTAAGTTTTTGAAGCGAAGCTTCTATACTAAAACCCATTTAATTAAAGACATAAAAAGAAAAAAAAGACAATTTTCCCCAATTTTAAGGAGAAATTGAGTGAGATTATTGTGAATTACATTTTAGATAGCATTTTGCAGAATTCAATTCACAATTAAAAAAAAATATATTTTCTATTACACCAATTCAAGCATCGAGAGGCCAAGAGGGATAAGTGACATTTTTGAAGTTTTTGAGTTAAGTTTAGAGTCGTGTAGTTTAAATATAAGAAATTTTTGTGGCCAAGGGATCTAAATAAATCTCTAACGGTTGTCGCAATCTAGCGGTGCAAAGTTTAACTACTCCTAAATTATGTATTTTATTTATTTTATCTCCATTTTCATCCCACTTAACAGCACTATTATTGTTAGTGCCACATTTTTGTGTTTTTGTGGTCTGGTTGATTTTATTACAGTTTTCAGAGCAAAACAGTTTATATAAAATATATAAAAATAGTTAGTTCGACTAGAATTGGTAAACGAAATAAAAATGGATATCAATCATTGTGACTAACTCTAGAGTCACCTGAAAGGATTTGGTTGATATTGAGAAACAAGAGAGAGTTGGATAGAAGTTTAAAAGTATCCCTGGAAGCTGATTTAACTACTGAACAACGAGCTAAGGTCAATGCACTGAAAAATGAGTTAAAAGAAAGACAACATAAGGGTGAATCCGATCTAATTTTGAAATATGGTAATGGTGTGCCAAAGTTAATACGAAAAAACTAAACATATCTACCAGGTTCAAAGCCGCCTCAGTCGAGACTTCAAAAGCGCTGGTGTATTTTCAGAATGTCAGAGGTTTACGTACAAAACTTCAGGTACTGTTTGAAAATACTTCTTACTCACAATATGATATTTTAGTTTTTAATGAAATATGGTTAACAGATGACATGAAGAGCGCCGAACTGCAAATGTTTAACTACAACATATATAGAAGAGATAGATCCTCAGAAACAAGTACCTTCAAAAGAGGTGAATGAGTGCTTATAGCTGTCCGGAAAACCATAACCAGTGTTCGTTTGTTAGCAACTCAAAATATCGAACATGTGTTTGTCAAGATTGAGATTAGCCACATCGACAAGTTTATTTTTGCAACTATCTACTTTCCACCACGTAGTATCATTGAGAAGTATATCGAATTTGTAGAAAATGTTAAGTTGTTAAGTTTCTTCTGATCAAAGTTTTGCGATACGTAAGGTGACCCACTATATTTCATAGTAACAGCTGTGGTCAAGATCTGGTAAATATTCTCCATTGGCTTTTTTCCCCTTACACTTATTTTTAATTAACGAAAGTAAATGTTATTTGAAGCAGAATGCTCATTACAAGTACAATTAACGGTGTGAAATGAATAAAAAACAAACAAACACGTAAGAACGTGACATATTTCAGATTCGTCTTTCAAAAATACACTTCAGGCCACCCTTGTTTCACCCAATAACCCCAATTTCAACGAAAGATCCAAAAGAGCCACCGTACGGAGAGTGGAAGATATATTCTACTATCCTCAGCCACTTGACGGACCACATCCTCACCCGATGATGGCGCCAGTGACTGAGGAAACCGTCAGTCAGATGTGTAAAATAGGAAAAAACACGTCTCCTGGCCCAGATGGCATCCACAGAAGATGCCTCAAAAATCTTCCACAGAATATCATCCCGTTGCTCACCAATATAATCAATGCATCTGTTGCGCTGAGCTACTTTCCTATCCCTTAGAAAGTGGCCAGCGCTGTTATGATCCCTAAGAAAGGAAAAAAACCCTCACCAATCCTGAATCATACAGACCAATTTCACTACTGAGCACCCTAGGTAAAGTCTACGAGAGGATCCTCAAGGAGAGACTCGTAGAATTCCTAGACGCTCACTTCCTTATTCCTAATTACCAATTCGGATTTAGGGCTGGACATTCCACACAAAATGCATTGGTTAAAGCAACAACTTTCATTTCTCAATCCATTAACGAAAGGAAGCACGTCGTAGGCATATTCCTTGGTGTCCAGAAGGCTTTCGATTAGGTCTGGCACGCAGGCTTGATTGAGAAACTCCACCTTGCTGGGCTGCCAACACCTTTCGTTAAACTAATTAATTCCTATCTCTCCCATCGGACGGGTAGGATCAAAATAGGAGAACATCTCTCCACTCCATTTACTGCACAAGCAGGAGTACCCCAAGGCTCAATACTTGCCCCAATATTATACACAGTCTACAATAGCGACATCCCCCGCCCACAGCAAGGATCAGAGTCTCTACTCCTATTCGCTAACGATACAGCCATTCTCACCTCAGGTTCCTACAGGGAAGGAGAGCGACAGTGTGTATTCGAAAAATTGCAAGCCTACTTTGATGGAGTCGTGAGGTGGTGCAACAAATGAAGGGTCACTTTAAACCCCTCCAAAACTCAAGCAATTCTATTCAGACTTCCTTACGGACTCGGCCTCCGGGGCCGGGTGACACTTTTGGGAGAGGACCTTATTCTCAGGAACTCAGTTCTCTACTTGGGAGTTTGTCTTACGAGAACTCTCAATTGGAAGGCTGACGTCTAAGAGTCCTTCGACAGGATGAGAAGAAGGCTCAACCTCCTGAAAGTGCTAGCCGGTAAACTAGGAGGAACGTCCTCTAACACATTTTTGCACACCTACAAGACTTTTATCACACCGATAATCGAATACAAGGCGTGCGTTTACCTCTCTCTGAGGAACCATGAATTCAACTCCATCACTGCCACCGAGCGTAGAATCCTACGCTTCTGCATGAGAAAAGATTGGCTGTATCCATCAGCCCACATTTACGGACTAACCAATATCACGCCAATTAAGGACAGAATCCTAACCCTCAGTAGGAAGTATGTCTTAAGAACCGTAGCTAGCTCGAACAACTGAGCAAAACAAACATTAAAGACACCTTGTTCGCATAGAGGGCAAATACTCACCAGACATCCCACCAAAAAAGTTCCATTCCCTCCAGCTAAACTTCTACACAACGCTGGACCCGAACTTCCTGAGGAGTATTTTGATATTCTTGAATCTTCCCCCATCTATTATCGCAGATAAACTGTGCACCAAAAACGCTGATAAAGAGCCGTTCCTACTGTATGGATGGTAACCCCTGAAGTACCTCACACTGCATGCTAGGCAAACCCAACTTCTTCTTTTACATTCTATCGATTCTTATTGATCACACAAAAAACCACCTTCTTTTCCCTCTTTTCCTTAGTAGTTCTCTGCTTCTTAGCTCGCGTTTCGTTCAATTGACGTTTTTCTCACACCTCCCCACAACTCCGTAAAAAAAAAAGGAGTCCCCCATCCCTTGAAGAGGCGCAAGCCTAAACAAGATTAAACTAAAGAGTCAGAACTATTTACAAGGTCATCTCTGACACAGAATCTTCTCTTCTTGCAATGGGATTTAATATAATTAAAGGAAATTATGCGTAACAATTAATAATCATACTTAAAGTTAGTCTCACAGCATAATATTTCATTGATATGCTGATTTTCACATATTTGCCTGATGTATTATTGTTTTGTATTTACATTTAATATAAACCCGCAATACATTTTCTTTCAACCCTGTTACTTGTCCTTGATACATACTTTACAACCGACAACAAAACTTACGTCAGCGGCAAGGAGTCTGAAGCCTGGCGTAATAATAACATTATCAAATTACTTCGCAGTTACTCCTCCCGCTCGACGAACTCAAGACAAGAAACGGAATTAACATATCTAATGGATTTCAGTTTCAATTCTATCTGGTGAGAACTAAAACAAATTACAAAAAACCTCCAAGGTCTTTTCCTGTTGAGTTAAAGGCGTGGTTACTATAATACAAACGTTAGATTCTTTTATCTGATACACGTACTGTAAACTGTAATTATATTACAATATCAATAACTGTTTTTAATGTTTACTCCTTGGGTATTAGAATTTTTATACAAAAAGGTTATTTACAATGGTTAGGTGCAATTTTTAAATGATATATCTTGACATGATATCACTTTTTAATTTATTTCGCCAAGATTTTGAAAGTTTAAAATAAACTTATGAACGTGTCATCAGGATGGAACCTATGGAACCTTTTTGGAATGCTGAACCAGACAGAGCCAGGTAAATGACAGTGTTTTGAGTAGTATGTTTCCTGCAGTCGATTCTTAAGACTTAATTAAAAATTAGGATCAAGAAACTTAAATTTTCACTTTTTTCGTTTATCAGCAAAAAGTGAAGCATTTGAAACAAATTTAAGAGTGAAAAACTTATAAGTCATATAAAAACCATAAAAATAGCGTTTATAAATGTTCTTATTCTTATTTGTAGTTTAGAAAGTCGCAAAATAAGTCCGAGATTTTGGTTTTATTTTACCGGCAGTCCCATTGGACTACCACACCTTTTTTTTTAATTGAAGCAGCTTTATTTATAACAGTTATATCTTTTAGATATCCAATTAGCGTTATTTGAAAGAACATACTTGAAAGTTTTAATCTGCAAAATTCGAAAACGATTGCCTTTTAATGGAGTCATCCACAAATCTTCAGAATGTGTCCCCTTAAAATCGGCTGGCTTTGAAACTCGCGGTGGCGGTGAATGAGGAAGGAGGTGTCAACTGTATCTCTGTCTTTTCTTTGTGAATTTTGACTTTTCTTTTTTTTTCAATTTGTATGTACTTTTTCTTGTAAATTACAAATTGTTACATAAATCATCTAATTTGTTTAAACAATATTTTTTCAGTTTTGTGTTTTTTTTAGTAATATGTAATTTTTAGTAAGGTAATTTTATACTCATTTATTAAATTTGGCAAATAATTTATTTATACTAAATTTTACGAAAAAACCAAATTATCCTACTCAATTATTTCTAAAAATGGTATTTCATTATCTATTGCTTTGGAAATAAAAAATCGCAAATAAATTATGTTTTATTTCTTTTGGAATATGCTAGACGAATGACTTTTGTCGAAAAAGGTTGATTTCATATCCACATGCTGAAACTTATTTTAATCGATATATTATGAGGCCAATATTGCTATGTTAAAAAGTTTAGCAAAATTTTCTCTGGAGACCCATTTATGTTTAACAATTGAATGCTATGCTGAAAAAACGTTGTAACCGCCAATATTTTCATATGTAGGTTTTCCATGAAACAAGGTACTATATGTGCAAATAATATACTGCTGACTGTGGTAAATATTATAAGATTTAACTTGACTGTTTTTGTAGTTTGAAAATTGGTCAACCTTCAACTTTCGGTGTAACAACGTTGTATGTCTTAAAGTGGGTCGTGTTTCGCGCCAAATTTTCTGTACGTGGATTGTAAGTCACGTAAAATACGTAATCGTGTAATTTGCCATTTCGAGCTAAAATTGATGTTAATATAACCAAATCAGTGATTACCCAAATTAACAAAGGAAAAAAACCCGAAAGCTTAACATTGATAAGTGAAAGCAGAATCTTAGAAAACGTCGCAGAGATGCTGGTGATTCGTACGTTTCATCTAGAGAAGTACCCAAAGAATCTCTAAGTTGCTCAGATGAAGTAAGTTAAAGTAATCCAAACTAGTTTCTTATTTTAAAACAATATATTTTATTTTAGTTGCGTATTTGTAAATATAAACAATCTGCTATGGGTTGTTCTGCAAAGTTATAAGTAGGCAATCACGCAAAACTATTTAAAACGTTTAGAGAACTGAGTTACAATGGCCAATCAAAATTTTTACCTTAGTCTCTTTCACTGCAAGAGCCAAAAAGAAGAATGGTTGGAGAAGCAACATCTCGTCGTCAGTGTATAGTGAAATATACAGTAGAAAACATAAGAGTATATTAAGCATTGGTATGTTATATATTTTCAATAACCGCTATACTCCAGCACCTTATTGATAAAATGAAAGCAGAAGTAAATCTAAATGATCAAAGTAGCAAACATACTCACCTTTCCAAAAAAACTCATGATAACAGATGCAGAGAAAATATGGGAAAACATATTAGGTTACTTCTACAGTAAGAAAATTATTATAGTAGAAATATTTCTTTTAAAAGTTGCCTTCCAGCTGATTTAAGCATGTTAAAAACGTACAGATTATTTTTAAGAATGTACTCTGATACTAAAATCCCACGACAGTTTTAAAAGTAAATTTAACTTTCGTTTTGGACTTCTCAGATCAGATACTTGTTCATATTGTGACAAGCTCTTCATGAAACTTTCATAATTTTTTTGTAATTTTGGTACAAGAGAGGGACAGCTTCAAATTTTTTTGCATTTTTTCTGCAAAATAAAGATTATATAAATAAAGGAAAAAGTTGGCAGGTGTACCAATATGATTATCTTTTAACTAAACTTTAACTAAGCTTTATTGTAAATAATACATGAGTAAATTTTTATAAAACAATTTTTCTATTTTCCCAAACATTACTATAAATGGAACTGCCCCCATCTTAAAACAAAGTCCTCAATTACTAGACTACAAACTTCGTGCGAAAGCTGCAACCAGCGATGTGTATGTAACCGCGCGCTATTTGAAATTACAGTAGGAGGTCCGTCGTATGCAGGCGTCCAACATAGGCAGATTTCCTCTATAAAGTTACTGTTAAAGCTGTTATGAAGAAATATGCTTGCCTCCTCAGTAGTTCGCCTGGTGTTCTGCAAATATGTTCTCTTCTCATCTTGTTAACCAATCCTTCTATTTACTTTCTAATCCCCCTTTATTCCCTCGTTATTTAACTATCATAGTTGGTATTGTAGATCGTTTAAACATTTTACACTAAATCTTAAAAAAAATTTAGCTATTCTGTAGAATAACTAAATGCGTGTCCCAACGACACACATTCGCGAAATTATGAAAGTAATAAGATATTACTAGTATTAGTATTGTGAAATTAACTAAATACAGTGAATACATAGCTTAAGGTTATTTTTTGCATGTCAGTAATCAATTATTTAAGCTTTTTATATCATTTAATAGCAGTAATTACTCATGAATGCAGAGAATTATATATTTATTAATCGTATCGATTTCATAAATTTCCATTTATTTCGTTTTGCACTGAGGTGCTAATTTAAGCATTAAAGTTGCTTAATCAGTCATTGATTAATATTAATATTTGATTAATATTAATTATAATAATAACAATTAATATTCGAGTTTCAATTATTGTTTCAAAGAGAAGAACATGTTCAAACCCTTTCAATAATGGAAAAAATGAATTATTTATAAAGATAGATTTTTCTCTAACTTCCCTCTTAACAACAATATTTTACCAGTATCAGATATATATATATATATATATATATATATATATATATATATATATATATATATATATATATATATATGTATGTACTGTACATAAAAAAAATCATAGAAATAAAAAATGAGGAAAACATCACCGTCCGAGACAGAAAGGAAACAAGCGAGGCCATTGAAAATTCTACACTAAATTATACTGGGAAAATACACAACCAAAACAACGACGTACTGAACGAACAATGATTAACACCGGCTCAGAAGAAATACCGGACATAACCGACTATAAAATAAGAATGGCCCTCAATCAATTAAAAACGAATTAATGCCCGGAAGAGGATAAAGTTACAGTTGGAATGTTGAAAATTTGTGGCAAAAAAAATGGAACAGGTATTAAAGATTTTATTTAATAAAGTAATTGATGAAGGAAAGATTCCTCAAGAATGGTACAGCTCAGAAGTAATTCTACTATTCAAGAAAGGAGACAAAGCAAACATCGAGAATTACCGACCAATATCCTTGCTATCACATATGTATAAATTACTAATTAAAATCATAACCAACCGCCTAACACATAAGCTCGATTTCTATCAACCTATCGATCAGGCTGGATTCAGAAAACATTTTAGTACCATAGACCACTTGCATACCGTAAGAACACTTATAGAAAAATGCACCGATAATATAATGTTCCAATTCATATGGCGTTCGTCAATTTCCATAAAGCATTCGATTCCATCGAATTATGGGCAGTGCTTGAATCTCTAGAAAATGCACGTATAGATTCAAGATATACTAACATAATTAAAAAAATATATGAAAATGTCACCATGCAGATAAAGCTGGACGGAAGCACAAAAACTAAACAAAAACTAGGGGACACCATTTCTCCCAAACTATTTACCCTTGCTCTAGACATTTTTAAGAAACTAGAATGAATCAACAAGGGTATCAACGTCGACGGATCATACTTAAACCACTTGAAATTCGCAGATGACATAGTTTTAATAGCCGATAATATCCAAGAACTAAATGATATGTTACAACAATTAAATGCAATTTCAGAAGCGATAGGCCTAAAAAAGAATTGCAGTAAAACAAAAATACTGAGCCGAGACCAGACAAATATAGCAATACAAAATCATACCATGGAAAATGTATATCAATACCATTATGTATATCAATTTGAATGTTTCGGAATGAATGTTCCTGAATGTTCACATTATGTGATGGAGTGGATGGAAAATGGTTGACAAAGAGGTGTATGTAGTAAACATGGGCACAGATTAAAACGGCAAACACATTATATGGAATCATTAATATAGAGTCCAACAAATTATATCAAGTCAATATTTGGCTCGACAATCCTCTGTGGATCCTCGCTTGCTCTAAGATTAGTCACCGTTCTGTTCGGTTTCTGGTAACATGTTGCTATCTCCTGATCTCTAGTACCCCTTAGTCAGTATTAACTCCATCTAACCACCTAATTCGCGGTTAACCCATTCTTCTTCTTGCTCTAGGTGTTCTTATAGTTAGCTTTTTAGCAATCATGTTGTCAGGCATTTGTATTATGTATCCGGTCCATCTAAGTCGCTGTGTTTAAACGAACATTACGACATCTGATTCATTAAAAAGTTGGTCTTCTTCTTCACGTGCCATATCAGAATTATCCGACGTTGCTGATCACCATTGCGAAGGCTTCTCGATCTTCTGCAAAATGGAATAATGGTCCTGCATTTGATATCCTAGTCCATTCACGAATGTTCCTAAACCAAAAAACCCGTTTCCTTCCTACACCTCTACGGCTCTCTATTTTGCTTTTAAGGATAAGTTGTAATATTTTATATCGACTTCCCCATACCATATGTCCCAGATAAGACATTTTTAGATGTTTAACAGTCTTTAGCAGTTCTCTGCCTTTATTGACGCTCCTTAGTACTTCTTCAATAATTTTCCTTGCTGCCCAAGGTATCTTCAGCATTCGTCTATGTGTCCATCATTTCCAATGCTTCAATTTTGTTTATGATCAATACTTTTAGCGTTCACACTCCTCTTATATACAAAAGTACGGACCAAATACTTAATTATTCTTTGTCTTAATTCTAAACTGAGATGAATATTGCAAAGAAATGACTTCATTTTCATGAAAGTAGTTTTAGTCATTACTATTCTACGTTTTATTTCTATGTCTGGATCTAGTTGGTCCATTATCACAGCTCTAAAATATATCATTTTGTGAACTTTCTTAACTTGGACTCGTACCTCGTAAATACGATTAAGTAGAGTTTGGAGACCTTCAATATTACCTGACAGAATTATTTTTATTCCGTATGGTTGTCTCTCAAGTGCCTTTTAAATAACTGGTCCGAGTAAACATTAAACAATGTTGGCGATAAAATGCAACCTGGTCTGACTTCTCGTTGTATGGAGATTTAATTGGTGTAGTTATCTCCAATATTTACGATAGCAGTTTGATTTCAGTACACATTTTTAATGACACAAATATCCTTGTCATATATTCCGATATTTTTTAGTATTTGAATTAATTTTACATGCTGTACCTTTTTGGAATGTCTTTTCGAAGTCCACGAAACATGCAAATACATCTTTTCTTTGGTCACGGCATTTTTGTAATAGAATGTTATGTGCAAAAACTGCCTCATTGGTTCCCATAGCATTTCTAAAACCAAATTGGGTATCTTCGACATCTTCTTCGCATTTGCGTCTAATTTTGTTGTGAAGTATTCTTAGGAAAATTTTAAGAGTGTGGCTCATTAGGCTAATTAATCGATATTCTGAACATTTTCTCGCATTATGTTTTTTAGGATTTGCGACAAAGATGGATTTGAGCCAATCTGTGGGAATCACTCCGGTGTTATACATTGAATTCAAAAGTCTTACTACTACTTTTATGTTATCATCCTATATTAGTTTCAGCAGCTTAGTTGATGTATCATCTGGACCACAAGCTCTTCTAATTTTAGCATTATTTATAGCGTGTTTTAGCATAATTTCTGGGCCATCAGTACAGTTTTGGTAGGATTCGGCAATATTATTCCTGTCATTTTCAAACAACTCTGATATATACAGCTGCCATTCTTTTCTTATTTCGTGCTAATTTACAATAATTTTGTTATTATCGTCAACGAGTACAGACTGAACTCGTTTTTTAATATGTTACTCATTTTTTTTTTTGGGTTATTGTGCACAATAAATAAGTCGTGTTTAGATATTTTATCCTCCATTTTGTCGCACTTTTCTCTCATCCATTTTTCTTTGGCTAATTTGATCTCGCTTTTTATTCTTTTCTGCAGGTGTCTATATTCTGTTTCATTAGATTTTCTCAGTCGACGTTGATTTATTAATTTCAAGATGTCTTTTGTCATCCATTTATGTTTCTTGATTAAGTTTTCTCTATAATTCTCCGATGATTTTTTTTCTATTCCTTAATTCTTGTTTAATGTTTTATGTTTATATCGTCAAAGTTAAGTTAACCTTAGTTTAATATCTGCTACAAGTGGTTCATGATCAGATCCAATATCTGCTCCAGAAAATGTAGTAACTTTTTTGTCTATTTGATTTCTTGAGGACTCAGGGTTATTGTCATCATCAAATGGGGCTTTCCATGTGCATAGTCGTCGCTTGGGTAGTTTATACCAGGTGTGTGCAATGATAATCTCATTTTCTTTACAAAATTCATACAATCTGTGTTCTCGATCATTAGGTTGTCCTAGACCATAAGAACCTACAGTGTGACCTCGTTGAACTTCCCCAATTTTTGCATTGAAGTCGCCTATAATATATATAATTTCGTGTTTATTAAGTTTCTGTAAGATGTCTTGGATCATATAACTTCTCGACTTCATTGTCATAATTTCTATCTGCAGTCGGGGCATACATTTGAAGTATGTTAGTTTAAAATGGTTGAGTATTTATTTTGAGTAATATTATTCTATCCGAGACTGGTACGAAATTGGTCACATACTTAATCAGTTCTGATGTTACTAATATACCTATACAATTTTTGTGATGTGGGTCTTCTGTGATGTTACCGGAATAATATAATACACTTTCGTCCTTTTTATATGATCCTGACTCTAGATTTATTTATTTTTCTGATTTCTTCACGATATTTTCGCCTATTTACAATATGAGGGGCCTCGTGGTATAAATATGTTTCTCCTCTCCTGTCGAATCTCGGCGTTCGCTTTTCAAGATTAGTAACGGTTTAAAATTGCAGTTTCAATTCTATGGTGATTTTTCTGGGGGTGCTCTATGAGCCGTTAATACAGTGGTTCTCCTTTACCTTCTGCATTCTTATGCCGTTGACCACTATTTGTTGGTTCGTCCGCCTTCGGTGCCGATTTCCTAACCCCAGGACTAAAGAATGCCCTACCACTCATCAACTCATCCGCCCTAAGTCGTTGGTTGGCCAGTAAGTGGAGGATTGTTTATACCGGTAATCCCTCGAACGTCAGAGCCTCATTTATTATCTAGCAGGATGCACCTGATGACCATAATCAAGATCATCACGCGGGCAGGTGAGGTTGACATTTATAGGAGAGGCTATACGTTGCCCATCACTATCCCTTTTGTGCTATAGGTTAAATAAATTTAACTTGAGAAGATCCAGCTTGTAACATTTTTTTTATTATTAATATATCAAATTATTTTTAATTCCTTTTACCCCCGTGCGATACGCCGATGATTAGGAATCCCAGTGTTTACGATAGGAAAATAATATTGTAGATACCAAGCTAAAATGGAATTCCCTAATTAAGCAAGGTTTTTAATCCTTCCGTCTTAATACTCTGTATGAAAAGAACAAATGCTTTCCGGTATGGTAAGGCCCGTATCTTTTGACAATAATATAATCCCAAGGATTTTAATATTCCCAGGTCCAATTGTTAATACCGATTATTTTACCTCAAACTTTCCAATAGTCGTTAAGGCCTTACCTTCTGAGAAATACATACGACTGTGCGATGATTTTAAGTGGGGGATATAGCTTCTTCTTCTTTTTGCTTGGATAGTTGGTGAAATTTTCAGGGAACCAATTTTCTTGTTGGTGGGCAGTTATTGAGTGAGGTAATATCTCGTGTTACTTGTTGGTGGGCAGTTGTTGAGTAAGGTAATATCTCGTGAGACTTTTTGGTGGGCCGTTGTTGAGTTAAGGCCAATATCTCGTGTTACGCTTTGCTCACTTTATTTCTTATCGTATCGTCTTTGTGAATTAT
Organism: Diabrotica balteata; assembly: GCA_918026665.1. Taxonomy (NCBI): domain Eukaryota; kingdom Metazoa; phylum Arthropoda; class Insecta; order Coleoptera; family Chrysomelidae; genus Diabrotica; species Diabrotica balteata. Next base: position 160,831,390 of record OU898277.1, read on the forward strand.
TTTCTAAGTGTGTATACACTTTATATTTGAGTTTTCTTTTCTTAGACTATATTAAATTATAAATAGTTCTACACTACCTTTAATGGTTATTAAATTCAGTGTTTAGTACCAGAAAAGTATTAAATTCAGTGAATCAAGCTGCCTTCGTCAAGATCTACTGTAAGTAATCTTTATCTACAATTATCTGGGCGAGTAATATGATATGGTACCATATCACCTGCCATTATCTGGACGTATCATCTATATCTTCACCTATAGATTGCCGATTTTTGAATGTAATTGAACCATTCAAGAAATTTCTATAAATATTACCTATGAACATACAAGTCTCAGTTTTTTATTAAATAATAGTGCGAGATAGTTAATTGACTTAACCAAGTGCGGTTTGGTTTATGTTTTCATTCCTGTAACCTTTTTGTTTTTTTTTTGTAAATTTAGAGTTAAGTAATTTTTGCTATCTTTTGTATTTCTATAATTTTTGTTCATTATTTTTCCTATGATATCTCGAGATACGCCAAACTATATTTGTATATGATTGCCTTATATATCTTGGTAAAGGTATTTTTTTTTATTACATTATAGCTTAATTTTATACATATATAACACCATTTCATAGTTGTGTATTTTTATTATCTGGGTTGCATTTAGCAGCATCATAATTTTGTGTTTAATATATTGTTATTGTTTTATGCATGTATTTTATTTGTCGGCTCCTAACAAGTTCCCTGGTAAAATAATAGCCCTGAACAATTACTATCTTTAACTATTACTATGCTTTTGAACTGTAGAAAGATCAGGCTGATTAAGTTTCGTAGGTAAGTAAGTGTCATACTTAATATATTTATTATTTGTTTATATATTGCGTTGTCCAGATTTATTTGATAATTTACTGTTGGTATCTTTCCTTGGGTTTGATCTCTGAACCTAAATATCTTTTCTTATCTCTCTTCTTTTTTAAGGTTTTCTTAATTTTCTCCTTAACCCCAAAAAATTGAGTGGCGCCCTGTTTCTATCTTCTCTTATCTCTGGTAATTTTACCCATCTATCTTTTTGTTTACTTCTGTATCTTTTCTAATATCTCTTATCCTATCTTTACCTATTTCTTCCATTGGATCCATTCCCGGTTCCAAAAGTTAGTTTCGAACCCACGACTCGCTCTCCACCAACCATCTGGCTGCCGTCCGCAGTGTCTCCATTGGTTATCTTTCTAGCACCACCCAAAAAAGATTTCCGAGGTTACAAGCATGGTAACACAACATTGCATGATACTCTGTATTGTCAACAAAAAATAAAAGATTCTATATTAAAGAAGAAAACTTAAACGAGGTTGAACTTTAGAAGATTATATTTTGTATTACCCCCGTAAATGCTTCTATCAGAAGGACGTTCTTTAATCCGCACAATTTTGACAAGGTCAATTTAATTTATCTAACTTAGATCTACTGATCTGGAAAGTGTGCACCAAATAAGTCTCGTGCATTAGGTTACTCACGATTTGTCCAAGTGGGTTCCGTATTCTTTTGATATTTTCAGATAATCTTAACAGTTAATAAGATCGTTTTTAATGGATATTATCGATTGGATTGAAGCGATAGTTATATAAACGTTATTATAATGTGCTATAATGATTGTAGTAAGACATAATGAGATTATACGATAATGTAAAAGTCCAATTATTATTTCATTGAAACAGGTAAACGGTCAAGAGATAATAGGACCATAAAACAGACATATTTCACATTCATGAAACAACCGTTGATTTAATAGCAATTTTGAAAGTATAAATAGAAAATATAGCTTTAAGCTAATTTTGTGTTAACATACTTTGTTATAGTCCATAAAAGTCAAAATATTAAAAACATCTTGTGAAGAAACAATTTCTTTATACTACTATTTCCTTTTTAATTTAAAGGCTATAGCGGGATAAGATGATCAAAATTGCACCATGCTCGATTTAGTTTTGGGCCTGGCTATTCGAAATGATATAATTAAAAACTCACTCAGTTAAATTTTCAAGTCCCTAGGTGCCTCTGGGGGTTCGCTATGGGAAAAAACGTATTAAAAAAAATTTTTTTTAGACGCTGTATTGATACAAAAAATCTGAAAAAATTCATGAAAGCGTAGTTTAATAATACAATACTACCTGATAAATAAATACTACCTGACCAATAAATAACCACAATGCATAGGGTCGACGTTATAGTAAAAAAAGAATTTGTTGCTTCACAATATAAAACAATAATACTGGTTATTGTTGCCTGTTATTTTAGACACGACACAATTCTGCTGTCCAATTCATAGTCAATTCAAAATAAACACAAAAACAGAGAGCTATTCAACATTTGAGGAAAAACCCCGCCGAAAAGATAAAGGCCCTAACACGCAAACTGACTAAGAGCGATACATAGGATATGGCCCTACACACGCAAACGCATTAAGAGCAATATATAAGGCGAGCCTGATTATATCATATTATATACATGGCGTTGGTAGTTGCACCGCCTAATATCAACTACCGTGTGGCGCTACAATCAACACTATGTTTTCTGTTACAATCAGGCTCCCTGGATATGCGGGATGTCGGGCTAAGACATGAAGGCCAAAAGAGTTAAGTACATATAAAATATAAAATAAAATAATAATATAAGCATGGATATAAGGCTCTTGTATCTAAGCGGAAGAATAAGACATGGACGATCATGGTACGAGCTTATGAATTTATATAACAAGGATCTCAAAAGTCATATAACTATATAGATATGCGGTTGTGTATAAATGCATATACATTGTGATATAATGTCACGTTTATATGTAGATATATTCGCTAGCTTATAATTCCACAACTTTTGAGTGTACAAGTGCGTTCAAATTCACGATTCATTTTTCAGACTCTCTTGAGGTTATTTAGTAAAAACATGGAGAAAACGGGGTTTTTCGGTTTTTCAGAAAGTTGTGAGATAAAACTAATGCTTTGAATAACTCATTTTGATTGTAAAGGGAAAGATACATGTGAAAATGTAAATTACCATTCATTTAGACACTGACTTTAGAGGTTATATAGCGGAAGCTTAAAAACAACGCCGAAAAAACGGGGTTTTTCGTTTTTTTTAGCATGCTGCAGGAAAAAAATAATAGTTTTAATAGCTTATTTCGATTGTAAAGGTAAGAATACATATAAAATATGAATTATCATTAATTTAGATGTATGTTTTTAAGGTTATGAGTCATCCATCTCACTAAAAAACCTAATTTATGTTTATTTTATTAATATTTTTTTTTATTTTATAAAAACTGATATTATTGTATCTTATGGCAGTATAAATAAATTTTTTGTTTTCTATGTAATACTTATTTTTTTTATTTTGTTCCTAGGCCCATACAATTTATTGTTAAGGGGTGGGGGCGATTTTAAATCGTGTAGTAAACCTTGTCAAAATCCATATAAAGCTCATTGAACTACAAACTACGAACACAACTACTCCTGATCCGTCCATTTTCTAATATATCTAAAATGCCGAATATTATCTATATCTTCCTTAATTTACTGTTGTATTTCTCCATCTTATAAAGTACAACTAAAGGGATTATATATTGTTATAGTTGTAGTGTAAAATACCAAGAAGATTTAACAGCATCATTACAAATAATGAGTATTATCCCCTTATAATAAAAGGATTTTTTATTTACTGTAAAATACCAAGAACATTTAAATATATTGTATCCAAATACGAGCAGTGCATTTATACATTTTATTTAGATTTATATGAAAATATGCAAAAAGTGTACTAGTTGCATAAAATATGCAATTTTTTGAGTTGTCATTTGACTAATTTTCTTATAAATGTTGTTATAATCACATTTCTCTTCTGAGACATCTAGCGACGTAATTATAGAAGTTCGGCTGCTTCACAGTACATGTTTTCTATGGAAGTGATATGAAAGCTCCAAGGCAAATTCGTAGTGCTCTATTTTGTACAGTATCAAGGGTACTTAGATCAAATTTTGATGCTGACATGTATATAAAACTTCCATAATCTACTTCAAAATGAATAAGAAATACGTATATCATTAGTACTTCCTCTGTACTTGTTGACACTAATAACAAGATAATTGTAAATGAGCAAGAAATAAGAAAAGAATAGCAGCTGTATCAGAGTTGTTTGAAGATGACAGAAATAATATTGTCGAATTCTACCAAAACTGTACTGAGGGCCAAGAAATTATGAAATGCGAAGTAAAACATGCTATAAATAATGCTAAAATTAGAAAAACGTGTGGTCCAGATGATACACCAACTGAGTTGCTGAAACTAATAGAGAATTATAACATAAAAGTAGTAGTAAGACTTTTTAATTCAATATAAACAGGAGTTTCCGCAGATTGGCTCAAATCCATCTTTATCGCAATACCTAAAAAACACAATGCGAGAAAATGCTCAGAATATCGATTAATTACCCTAATGAGCCACACTCTTAAAATTTTCCTTAGAATACTTCATAAAAGAATTAGACGAAAATGCGAGAAGATCTTGAAGATACCCAATTTGGTTTTAGAAATGCTATGGGAACCAGGGAGGACAAGGATATTCGTGTCATTAAAAATTTGTACTAGAATCAAACTGCTTTCGTAAAAATTGGAGATAACTACACCGATCAAATCCCCATACAACGATATGTCAGACAAGGTTGCATTTTTTCGCCAACATTGTTCAATGTTTACTCATACCAGCTATTTAAAAAGGCAGTTGAGAGACAATCATATGGAATAAAAATCAACGGGGAACTACTTAATGTGATAAGATATGCAGACGATACAGTAATTCTATCAGATAATATTGAAGGTCTTCAAATTCTGCTTGATCGTATTCATGAGGTAGGAGAGGAAATGGGCATTAAAATAAACTCAAACAAAACCAAATTTTTAGTGTTTAGTCGTGACCTACATCCCGATGCAAAGCTACAATTGAACGGAGTCCAAGTTGGGAAAGTTCACAAAATTACATATTTGGGAACTGTGACAACGGACCAACTAGATCCAGATATAAAAATAAAACGTAGAATAGCAATGACTAAAACTACTTTTATGAAAATGAAACCATTTTTTTGCAATAACCATCTCAGTTTAGAACTAAGGCAAAAAATGGTTAAGTGCTATGTTTGGTCTGTACTTTTGTATAGTGCAGAAGTGTGGACGCTAAAAGTATCGATTATGAACAAAATTGAAGCATTGGAAATGTGGAAGATACCTTGGACAGCAAGAAAAACTAATGAAGAAGTACTAAGGAGCGTCAACAAAGACAGAGAACTGCTAAAGACTGTTAAACATCGAAAAATGTCTTATCTGGGACATATAGTAAGGGGAAGTCGATATAAAATATTACAACTGATCCTTAAAGGCAAAATAGAGGGCCGTAGACGTGTAGGAAGAAAACAAGTTTCTTGGTTAAAAAACATTCGTGAATGGACTCAGATACCAAATGCAGGACAATTATTCCATATTGCAGAAGATCGAGAAGCCTTCGCAATGGTGATCACCAACGTCGGATAGTTCTGATATGGCACGCGAAGAAGAAAAAGATATCATTAGTAGAATATTTTATCAGCTCTCTAGTATTTATCTTTTAAAGCAGTATATTATAATACTAAAATAATATAATATTTATATAAAATAATATAATAATAATCATAAAAAATAAACGTCTGTCACTGAAATGCAAATAAATAAACTGTGCTTTAATTTTTTTATCGGAATTTTCCTATGCCCTCCCCTAAGATTTCCTGCCTACTAGGGGACATGCTGTATATAATACCAGTGGTGATTGTCGCCATCGACAACGTGTGCGACGTTGGAAAATGTCAAGGCCCAATTCAACTGCAGCCCGGTCTAAGCTCCGGTTCGAACAAGTGAAAGTCACAAACAACGGTTCTCGAATCTGTTTTTGCGTCAAGGGTGCCTAGCCTCGAGCTGCAATTTATCTATATCTCGCCGCATAGGTATGGATCAGTAAACATATCAGCAATGTTTGTTTGTTCTTTTCGTCGTGTCGAAGGACCGATTGATTAATGACGACATCCGGGCTCGAAGGACCGAGCTTCGCATATTTAAATACGATTAGATTGATTTAGTGGTTAATACATACAGAAAGACCATAAAATCATGTTAAGCATATTTACATATATGAGAAATATGTTTTCAGAAAAATGTAACAGGCTTAGTTAATAAAAACAAATAAAATGCTATCAAAATTTTATTATTATTGATTAATTATACACTGTGTAAAAGCCAAATGGAATAAATTCATTATTTAGGCTACTGTACATATTTATAAAAAATCCCGAAACACGTAAAATTTAAAGTATAACTTGACATTCTTTAACGTGAAAATGCAACCCCTACCTTCAACCCCCTTAGAATGACAGGTACAGCCCCCAATTTTTAAAATAGGAAGTATATGCTTGTGATATATCGTTTGAAAGGTCTTTTCATTCTTCATTCAAAAATGTTATCGCTTTCAAGTTTATTAAGATTAATTAAGATAAAATAAATTAAAATCATGTGGTTACCGAAATTCGCTACAATACAATCAAAAACTAAAATGTAATGCAAAACGTAATAAAATGTAGAACACGAAAAAGAACAATGAATGTTAATGAAGTAGATGTTCAAAATGTTTACCGCGAACGTCTTGGCAACATCCTAATCTCAAATAAAACTGTCTTCTAACATTATTTAACATAACAGGCGTGATCGACCTAATCGCAAGCGTTATTCGTTTTTTTAAGTCATTTAAATCAGAAGGTTTGGTTTTGTACACATAGCTCTTCACATATCCCCATAAAAAGAAATCTAATAATGTAAGATCAGGTGATCGCGCTGGCCATTCAATCGATCCTTGCCTCCCATCTACCGATTGGAAAATATTGTATCGAGGTACTACCGGACATTAAGTTGGTAATGTGGTGCTGCTCCATCCTGCTGAAACCATATCGTATTCGCTGGAACTTGAGGGTTTCCTAGATCAGGATATAAATTTACTAACGTTGGAATGACATCATTTCGAAGTAATGCCAAATAATTGTTGCCATTCAAGTTGCCCTCAATGAAAAAGGAACCAATGATATTGTTTCCTACAATCCCTGCCCAAACATTAACCTTTTGAGGGTATTGAGTGTGTTCTTCTCTCATCCAGTGAGGATTTTCCGAGGCCCAGTAGCGGCAATTTTGCCGATTAGCATGACCGTTAAGTGAAAAAGTACACTCATCAGAAAACATAACGTCATCTAATTGAATAATATTTGTCACAGCCATTTGATAATTATTTTGTTTGTATACCGCTTTAAATGCTGAAGTTAAAAATCTCTTATTAAAATTCAAAGAAAGCTTTAGCTATAAAACCTTTTTTAAATCATAACAATCTTTCCACTTGTCGGCAATAATTTTTATATTTTATCGCCATCACTTCAATTTATTTTCTTTATTTTAACGCGTAAGTGGTGTAATAAAAATTGATGAGGTTCAAACAGTTGACGAAGAATCTGAGCGCTGAACGGTCGGTATCCGTGGCGTAGTATTTTTTAATTTTGTGTATGTATAGATTGATGCTTATAAGTGATAATTTTGTTACATCATTTTTTAAAAGCACGCGATATGTTTTGTTGGGAACTGGCAAATATAGATTTTCAATAATTTTGAAGTTTAATTTTGCAACATACGAACCGTGTATTTTATACGCAAATTCGGGTAGAATTGCGTTGGTACACACTTGACATATTTGGCGACCGTGACAGGACTGTTTCCATAAAATTAATCGTGGTTGTATACGAGGTGTAACAAAAAATTGAATTGACGATCACCGGACAAACTTTATCGCGTTTCGCCTGTAACTTTCGGTAAACGTGTGTGGTTTTGACCAAGTTTGCAGAGAAAAATGGATCAAAAGAAGAAACATCGCAAAGTGCTCCGTAGCACCTTCACGAGGACGGCGAATGAAATGGATAAGCTTTTGTCGGCGCCGGAGGGTGAGATACGATCAATTAAAGTTTCCTTGGATCTATTACGCCAAAAAATTGAAGACCTAAGGAAAAGTGATGAAGAAATCTACGGTCTATTACTAAGTGAAGACGCTAGTGAAGAAGACCTTTTAGCAGAAATTGAGTGTAGTGACAACTATAGCAAGAAGTTTTTGGATCTCAGTATGCAGTTCGAAGACCGTATGCAGTCAATAGTGACAGGTGCAGTGGAAGGTGAGGTAGCTTCTAGGATATCTGATGATAGGAGTAGTTTAGACAGCAGACGCGGTAAGCGAAAATTTAAATTACCTACATTAGAGTTCAAAAAATTCGACGGGAATATTAAAAACTGGTTGCCTTTTTGGTCACAATTTCAAAAAGTTCATCATGATCCTGACATAGATCCGAACGACAAGGTCGAATATTTGATTCAAGCTACTATACCGGGTAGTAGAGCTAGGCAACTAGTGGATAGTTTTCCCGCCACTGGAAGTAATTATGATGCTATGATTGACTGTCTTATTTCGCGTTTCGGTCGGGATGACTTGCAGATCGAAGTTTATGTACGGGAATTACTTAAATTAGTAATAAATAATACTGCGTCTGGCAATAAATTAGATCTATCCTTGTTATACGACAAATTAGAGACTCAGTTGAGGGTTCTGGAAACACTCGGTATTAAGTCGGATAAATACGCGGCTATGTTATTTCCTTTAGTTGAATCCTGTCTACCTTCAGATTTATTAAGAGTTTGGCAACGATTGCCAGAAAGTATCGGATCACAAGCGTCACTTAATTCTGCCGGCATCGCGAGCATCGAAAATCGACTTCAGAGTTTAATGTTGTTCTTGAAAAAGGAAGTTGATAATGAGCAGCACCTTTCTTTAGCAGTCGAGAATTTCCATTTGCATGCTGCTAAAACCGAAGATTTTAAATCTACAGGCCCAAAAACAAGGAGACACGAGGAAAACAAGCACAAGTCTCCTTCCGCGATGGGTTTAGTTAATTCTCACACGATCTATAAATGTGTTTTTTGTCAGAATTCGCATGAAAGCAGCCACTGTTTTAAAGCACAGAAATTAACTTATGACCAAAGGAAAAATATTTTGACAGAAAAAGGCGCGTGTTTTCGTTGTTTGAAAATTGGACATCAGTCTCGAAAATGTCGCAGTCAATTAAGTTGTTTAATTTGCTCTAAATCGCATGTACCTTTAATGTGCACTGAACTTTCAAGACACCGGGTAAAGCAGGATACAGAAGAGCAGAAAGAAAACGATGGCATTGCCGTGCCAAGAATTGAACAGACGCTCGCTAATAGTGCTAATACGAATGTTTTTTTGCAAACTCTGCGTATTGAAATAAACTATTTAGACAAGTCGCGAGTTGTACGTGCTCTTATAGATACCGGATCGCAAAAAACGTACATTTTGAAATCTACAGCTAAACTTTTGGGTTATCCTAGTAAACGACAGATTAATCTAGTACATGGATTGTTTGGAGGAAACCAATTAGCGCAAAAACATGATTGCTATGATGTTAGAGTGTTTCATAACAATTATAGTTATACATTTGAGGCACTAGATCAAAACGTTATATGTAGCGACGTCTCTTCCATATTTAATGGTCCCTGGATAGAAGAACTTGGTATGTTTAATATAAAACTATCGGACTTGGGTGATGCGTCTCCTATAGAGATTTTAATAGGTGCTGATATTGCTGGAAAACTCTATACTGGGAGGAGGCACATATTGGAAAGTGGATTGGTAGCTGTAGAAACATTATTAGGTTGGACTTTAATGGGCAAGATACCTTTAGGTCAACGGGACAATAATACCACATCGGTTGTATCACTTTTTGTTAAAAATGCTTCAGTTAGTAATCTTTGGGAGCTAGACGTTTTGGGCATTGGTGATCCAACTGAAAGGAAGTCAAGTGAAGAAACTGCGCTAGCAGCCAGGAAACTTTTCTTTGAAACAGTGTCATCGGATTCTAGTGGACGATATGAAGTGAGACTCCCATGGCTGGAAAGACATCCGGCATTGCCGAGCAACTACCAAATTGCAAAAAGGAGACTCGAGAGCACATTTAAGAAAATAACGAAAGACGGATATCTTGAAGCCTACGACCAAATATTTAAGGATTGGTTGGACGAAGGTATAATTGAAGAAATATCCGAGGAGCAGCCTAGCCAAGAATGTCATTATTTACCCCATAGACCGATAATTAAGCCAAATAGCTTATCTACAAAAATCAGACCGGTCTTTGATGCTTCGGCCAAAGAAAAACACAGACCTTCTTTAAATCAGTGTCTTGAAAAGGGGGTTAACCTGATTGAATTGATTCCAGCTATTTTGTTGAGATTTAGACAAAAGGAAATTGGTGTAATCTCCGATATTCGGAAAGCATTTTTGCAAATTGGCCTGCATAAAGCTGACAGGGATTTTCTTCGCTTTCTATGGATAGATAAAACTGGAAAAGAAAGGATTTACCGTCACTGTCGAGTTGTATTTGGAATAAGTAGTAGTCCATTTTTATTGGCAGCTACGCTGGACTATCATTTATCGCAGATGTTAGAAAAATGCTCTTCGGCACGGCTTAATGTTTCAGAAGACACAATTACAAATTTATCCAATAGTTTTTACGTTGATAATTGTGTTACCAGTGTAAGAAATGAGCAGGAACTGAGAACTTTTATAGAAGAGTCAAACATAATAATGAGTGAAGGCAAGTTTGACCTCAGAGGGTGGGAGTATACTGGCCAAATACAGGATGAAAACCTTGCAGCTTCAACTCAGGTGTTGGGAATAAAGGGGAATAAGAGTGACGACACTCTATTTCTGAATAAAGACAACAGATTATCGGGAATGAACGCTTTTAAGGATGAGCATGGACTAATTCGCTTACAGTCGCGTATTAGTAATAGAAATGACCTAGAGTATTTTCGGTTTCCTATAGTTTTACCGGCAAAACATTTTTTAGTGAATAGGTTGTTATTCCGGGAACATGTTAAGTCGTGTCATATTGGAACTCAAGGACTCACGAGTATCGTGCGCGAACGATATTGGATTTTAGGTGGTCGACGGGCGATAAAATCAGCCATCATTAAGTGTGTCGTCTGCAAAAGGCATAATGCGAAGCCATTCAGGGCAAGTGCTCCGCCGTTACCAGTAGATCGCGTCCGGGACGCGGTAGCATTCGAAACGACGGGCGTAGATTTTGCGGGACCGCTTTACCTAGCCACCGGAGGAAAAGCATGGATATGTCTTTTTACGTGTGCCGTATATCGTGCTGTACATGTCGAACTTTGCACCTCGTTGTCAGTCGCCTGCTTCATGCAGGTTCTAAGACGTTTTATTGCCAGACGTGGTCGTCCGAAGACTATATACAGTGATAATGGAACTAACTTTGTCGGAACTGAGAACGCGTTTTCTCGAGTAGACTTTCAAAAAATAGCTGAGAACAGTATTAATGAGCGGATCCAGTGGCGGTTTAACCCCCCGACAGCTGCGTGGTGGGGTGGTTTTTGGGAAAGGCTCGTGGGCATGTTGAAGCAACTGTTGCGTAAAGTATTGGGACGTGCTTCACTGGATTATGAAAGCCTATTGACTGTCTTATGTGATTGTGAATCCATCATAAATTCTCGACCACTTACCTGTCCCACATCAGATACCACGGAGATGGTACCTTTAACACCACAGATGTTCCTTAGAGATCAGATAGAAGACGGTGTCCCCGATTGTGATGCAGTTGATGGTAGGTCTCTATCCAGAAAAATTCTGCACAGGCAAAGATTGTTAGAAGATCTTCGACGAAGATTTCGGAATGAATATCTAGGTCAGTTAAAATTATGGTCGAAAAAGAATTTTAAACACCAAGTCAAAGTAGGAGATGTAGTATTCGTAGGAAACGACCAGGACAAGCGTGTTAATTGGCCTCTTGGTCGTGTAACTGATACTATTCCCGGTAGAGATGGTCAAATTCGGCTTGTTAGGATTTCTACAGAAAGAGGTCAATTTTTAAGACCAATTCAGCGTATCTACCCATGGAGTGCCCAGCAGATTTTTCTCAGACGCTAGGCAATGACCGAACGGACAACACGGGAGAGACCGAAGACAGAGGATCTCGTTTAAGTTTATGTGAAGGCTCGGAAGTGAGTGCCTCCGAAAACGACGCGGAAACGGGAGTGTCTGAAAGCAGAGTACCCGAAACGAAAAAAAATTGTTACGCGAAGTGGGCGCAGCGTCAAAACTCCAGTGCGATACGCTAACGAGTAGATTTAGTTTTTGCTTAATTATATTTCGAATTTTGTCTGTTATGGTTTTATGTTATTTGCTGTAGTTTTGTTTACTTTTGTGCCAATATTAATATTGTGAGCCATGTTTACTTTTGTAAAATGCCTCAGGTGGGAGGATGTCACAGCCATTTGATAATTATTTTGTTTGTATACCGCTTTAAATGCTGAAGTTAAAAATCTCTTATTAAAATTCAAAGAAAGCTTTAGCTATAAAACCTTTTTTAAATCATAACAATCTTTCCACTTGTCGGCAATAATTTTTATATTTTATCGCCATCACTTCAATTTATTTTCTTTATTTTAACGCGTAAGTGGTGTAATAAAAATTGATGAGGTTCAAACAGTTGACGAAGAATCTGAGCGCTGAACGGTCGGTATCCGTGGCGTAGTATTTTTTAATTTTGTGTATGTATAGATTGATGCTTATAAGTGATAATTTTGTTACATCATTTTTTAAAAGCACGCGATATGTTTTGTTGGGAACTGGCAAATATAGATTTTCAATAATTTTGAAGTTTAATTTTGCAACATACGAACCGTGTATTTTATACGCAAATTCGGGTAGAATTGCGTTGGTACACACTTGACAATATTGTTATCCAACTTGTCCATTATTTGCTCACAAAAAAAGCTCTGGAGGGACTCCTCCAGATACTGACAAAGAATGTAGCGTAGAATCTTTGAACTGTTTGTAATTTTAAACTGTTTGTCCTCGTTTTAGTGTAGTGTTTTGTACAATTTTATGTCATTATTAATGTTTTTCACATTCTACGCTTGCCGGATAGTTTATATTTTACGAAATGCCCCTGAAGATGCTATTTTAAGCGAAAGTACTTGGGCTAGATTTAATTAACTTATGCTCGATAATAGCCTTATTTTTCAAAGTTCATTTATTCGAGCATTCAACCTCATTTCAATCATTATTTATTTGTCCACATTTAACTCGCCTAAGTTGGACCGAATACTGAATCCTTGGATATTTTTATAATTAATTCATAGATGGTGTACAAATATAAAACAAATATATACTTTAATTGTTCGGTTAATACAGTAATGTCACTGAATAATTTACGTGTAACAATTTATCACTCTCCAATTCAGCTATAAATTTGAAGATCAAGAAATACGTCCTAGAGATAGAGTTGATTACAGCTGAAAATAATAGTTTTGAAACTGAGTTAGTTGAAGTAAATATTAATTAAGATAAGATTAAGAGTTGTGTCGACTAAATTGATTTTGAAATGAAATTTTAGAGCAAAATTAAAACACGATGATAAAGGCAAATACAAATATGAATAAATTAGATTATGTGATAACAGTTCATTCCTTTTATTGAACTGTAGTACTATTTATGCTTACAGATTTAAAACATATATTTTGAATTATTTGATTATAGAAATTTACTCAAAAGCATTTAAAAATTTGCAAGCTACAAACTTTTACTGTATGCCAAAATATATATTTTCTCTCTCCAAAAATATAGTATACACTCATGAATTTTTACATATATTATATTATCGGTAAAAGGGAGTATATATTATGTACTAGCACAGAGTTTTGTATTTGATATTTTATGTTTATAGCTGTTTTTCATTACATTAAAATGTCAAATAACTAAAAGAACACAATAAAAATAAAACACAGCTAACCTGAAATTATTTATTTCTATAATTTATAGAATACTTGTGGAAATGTTAAAGGAGGGGAGTGAAATTATTCTTGAAGAATTAAAATTTGTTTTCAACGAATGTCTTCACAGAGAAGATGTCCCAGATAATTGGACTGAAAGTTTGACAATACTTCCCTTCAAAAAGGGAGACAGTGGAGATCTGAAGAACTATATTCCAATTGCCTTGCTGTCCCAAATGTACAAACTATTTATGAGAGTAATGACTAATAGGTTAACGTCGAAGCTCGATAGCTATCAACCGGTAGAACAAGCAGGATTCCGAAAGGGTTACAGTACAGTGGATCATCTTCTTACAGGCAGAACGGTAATAGACAAAGCCAATATCACTTGAACTTATACCTTGGTTTCGTTGATTATGAAAAGGCGTTCGACTCCATAGAACTTATAGAGACAATAGAGAGAGCTATGAACAACTGCAGGATAGACTCCCGATGCAGAATGCTCGTACATAATATTTACAAGAAAGCTACAATGAAAATACAAAGAGATGCGAAGATCAAAGCTATACCAATCAACAGAAGAGTGCGCCAGGGAAATGTTATCTCATCAAAGCTATTCACACTTGGACTGGAAGTTTCGAAGAACTACAGACCATGATGACGTAACTATTTCAAGCTTCGGAAAAAGTAGGTCTTAAGATGAACTTGGAAAAAACAAAAATTATGACAAACCGAACATTAGGGAAATAACGTTGAACAACATAAATTTAAAAACAGTAAGCAAATACATCTACCTGGGATAGATAATGAAAGTTAACAAAGAAAATCATACTGCCGAAATTTACGAAGTAAAAGAAGCGGGAGAACATGCTGCCAAACTAAAATGGAGCTTTGCAGAATACACCCCACTTTGCCCGACTGAAGAATAAGAGATGGAACCACGAAATACAACAATGGAGACCATGGGTAGGAAAGAGAAGCAGAGGAAGACCACAAATGAGATAGGCGGATGGTATTAAGAAGATCGGAGGACACTGTAACATTTTTTTTATTATTAAAATATTAATTATTTTTAATTTCTTTTACCCCCGTGCGATACGCCGATGATTAGGAATTCCCGTGTTTACGATAAGAAAATATTATTGGATCTACTAAATTATAATGGACTTCCCTAATTACTAAAGGTAGTTAATCCTTTCCGTCTTAATACTCAGTATGAAAAGATCTAATGCTTTGGGTATGCATTCTTTTACATAAATTGATAATTTTCGCCGAAGGCCCGTATCTTTTGACAATAACTTAATCCCAATATTGTTCTGAAGCTAAAAATTTGTTTAATTTACTGTTTGTATATTGAGAACGATTTCCGAAGTGGAAATTGAAACGTCAATAAACGTATTTTTATCTTTAATTGTGGCTTATTCCCAGTTTAATAGTAATTAACTTAATCCCAAGTATTGTCTGCTTCTCATGTCCAATTGTTGGTACCGGTAACTCAAAACTTTTGGAATTTTTACTTCCTCAGAATTACCTATAACTGTCCGATGATTTTAAGTGGGGGATATACCTTCCTCTTCTTTTTTCTTGGATAGTTGGTGAAATTTTTAGTGGAACCAACTTACTTCTCGGTGGGCTCTCGTTGAGCCAGGTCGATTATCTCGTGAGACTTCTCGGTGGCCTCTCGTTGAGTGTGGTCGCTTGCCTGAAATTATCGTCTCTGTGAATTATTTTCTAAGTGTGTATACACTCTATATTTCAGTTTTCTTGTCTTAGACTATATTAAGTTATATATAGTTCTACATTACCTTTAATGGTACCAAATTAAATTCAGTGTTGAATACCAGTACAGTATATTAAATTCAGTGAATTAAGCTGCCGTCATCAGGAATTATGTAAGTTACCATAATCTTTATCTGCAAATTATCTGGGCGTGTAATATGGTATGGTATCATATCACCTGCCATTATCTGGACGTATCACCCATCATTCATCCATATCTTCATCTGTAGATTGCCGATTTTTATATTTAATTTAAAGAACAATTCAAGAACTTTCCATAAATAATAACTATGAACATCTCAGTTTAGCATTAATTAATAGTGCGAGATAGTAACCCACCTAGCCAAGTGCGGTTTGGCTAGTTAATATTTTCAACTCTGTAACCTGTTTGTTTTTTTTTTTTAATTTAGAGTTAAGAAATTTTTGCTATCTTTTGTATTTGCTATAATTTTTGCTTATTATCTTTTCTATAATATCTCGAGATACGCCAAACTATATTTGTATATGATTGCCTTATATATCGTGGTAAAGGTATTTTTTTTATTATATTATTGCTTAATTTTACACATTGAAACACCATTTCATAGCTGTGTATTTTTATTACTTGTGTTGCATTTAGCAGCATCATAATTTTGTGATTAATATATTGTTAATGTTTTCTGCATGTATTTTATTTGTCGGCTCCTAACAAGTTCCCTGATAAAATAGTAGCTCTAAATATTTGCTTAGTATATTAATTTATTACCATACCTTTGACCAGTACAAAGATCAGGCTGATTGAGTTTCGTAGGTAAGTAAGTGTAATAAGTAATATATTTACTATTTGTTTATATATTGTGTTGACCAAATTTATTTGATAATAAACTGTTGGTACCTTTCCTTGGGTACAACTCTTGTTGAGTTGTTATCAACAGGTCCTCGTAGACACTTCGTCTCAGGACCATTTTACTCATGTAGAGTCATACGCCGCCATGTTACCTATCCAACGGTAACTTAAACATCACAAATTATAACTACTAATAATGTAAAACAACTACAATTTTAAAACATTTAAAGGGTTTTGACCCATGTATTTTGGTGGCTACTAGCATGTACAACCGTTTGCACTGATGATGGATTGATTAATCCGAAAACGTTTTGCAATGTGTTTGTGATAGCCCGTTTGGGGCATTTTTATATACCTTTTATAAAGGATTTTAAACAATTTTTTTTTAAATGGCAATTGTGGTTTAGGAAACTGCTAGATCAAATATTTCTGGGAATGAGCGGTCAAACCAGACCCTCAAATCTTTCAGCCACAAGTTCTGGCGTCTCCTCACTGATCTTTTGCCCTGTACTTAGCCTTCTAATATGATTTGAAGTTATTTCTGTATTTCAACTCTTAATACGTGACAAGTATTCTATTTTCCTCTTTTTGTTTAGTCATGCGAATTTTTACCGTCTGTATATTTATACATCTCAAAGGCATCTATTCTTTTTTCTGTTTCAGCATCCATTGTCCAATTTTCACAGCCATAGAGCAAGACAGAGACACCGTAGTATCGGATCATTCGAATTTTGAGCTCAGACTGACTAAACTCTGATCTTGCAAAAATGTTTACGTGTTTAGGATTGTTTTCCTCGCTTGATTGATTCTTAAATGTTTTTTTATTTTACACTGGCTGTTATATTTGCTTCCAAATATTTGATGGAAGTTACCTCTTCTATTATTTGTCTCTGAGCAAATGTACCTTTATTTGTATTTTTGAAAATACTAGAACAAACTAATTTTACATTACGAAACATTTAACACCGAAAACCCTGATATTTCTGTATATACATATATATATTTATTAATCTACGATCTTGGTTACCCACATTTTTCCAAAAACTCAAAATTTATTTAGTTATTTTATGACTACTACTACCTTTAAGTATTTAGCTGATAATTTCAATAATTTGTTTATTACACGCTTTTGTAATTTCTGGTTTATCATTGTCTTATATGAAGATCTCACTAGACTAACAATAAAATGGCAAAGAGAAAGTCAAACAAGGAATTGTTATTTATTGCACATTGGATTAAAACGCAGCCATTAATTTCTTTGTTAAAATCTCGCGGACCTTTGAAAAGATCTATCTAATTATTATAGCGCACCAATACTAGTCAGAATCGGACTAGAATATTTCAAGAAAATATTTCCGGAAGAGTAATAGAGAAAATATTGGTATTAGAAAAATAAGTACTAGGATCAAAAAGGCGTGCAAGATCGACAGAGTAAATAAGTTGGTGCAAAATATACTTAATATATGTTGATATATGATAATAATGACTGAACGTGGAGTGGCGTTCTTCAGTGAACCAACCCAACTTGGAATACCTTTTTTTTCTCAATATTTATGGTTTACTATCCCTAGTATAGGCAGAACTGTCTATTTATTGCCAGAGCGGCCAATCCCGCCGTTTGTCGGTCAATTGACAGGTCCACAGTTTAAAGGAAGATAAAAGCCGTTGTATATCACTTAGTTACCCCATCATCCGACGTGACTAGGGACAGGTATGGTCAGTGTCCTGGTAATTTTACTGTGAAGTAGCTGTTTTCGTTAATATCAATTTTCTGTTTCTCTTTGCCGACGTTAACCAGCAAAGAACGCCTTTCCACGAGATGTGAGATGCCGGCTCATACCGGTTGAGGGTGAATGGCTAGTCCATGGGTCTTGTTGCTAGGAACCGTGACAAGTGAATACTATACCATCGTGGTGAGAAAGACAAAAAACTTCCCATCTTTACAATTCTTCATTAATTCATCCAAAATTTGATTTACTTAAATGAAGTCACGACCCATCTTTCTTATTGGTCCATTGACATATGGCTCATTGGAGTTGTGAATTTGACTGAATCGGTCATGTATGTTTCATAATCCAGAAAGTGGTTTTTTTGACATAGGACGTAATGCAAGTACGACGGCGATATTAAATACCAAAAATACCTTAGTTAACAACGTTGACGACACTAAAAATTCCTCTGCTCTACTCAGGATGAAAAGCATCGTTCATCACCTTAAATCTAGCTCCCTTTGGTTAAGGTATGGCAACCAAATTAAAAGTGTCTCTGGTTTCTAGGCTGAAGGCTGGATGTAGAGCTAACAAACATATCCTTTAAAAATCAGCTGACTATTACTAGAGTTCAGTAAAAAAACACAAGTAATACCTACAGGTTACGGAATATTCGATTCCTATAGAGACACATAATAAACGTCCGTACCAGAAGAGGGGCAAATGCGGATTCTGATCACTACCTAGTCGAAAGTAGGATAAGGGCTAGAATTTCAAACATCAAAAAGGAAAGAGGCTCTAAACATGAACGATACAATATAGAAGGACTCAAAGAAACAAACAAAAATAGAGAGTACAAAGAAAATATAAGCATCAAACTAGAAACAGACTAAAACATGAAAACCTAAATGAGGAGTGGGAAGAGTGCAGAGGAATCATAAAAGAAACAGCTAAAGAGGTGTTGGGCATGGAAGGTAAAGAAAGAAGAACAAGAACGAATCACTGGTTTGACGAAGAATATCAAACTATAACAGAAAAAAAACAGAGCATATCTACAGATGCAACAGAGGCACAGAACCCGACAAGAATATAAACAACTACGTAAAGAAGAAAAGAAAATTCACCGAAGAAAGAAGAGAGAATATATCAACAAAGAACTTTAAGACCTACAAGAACTAAGTAAACCAACAGAGACAAGAAAATTTTACCAGAAACTCAACAAAAGCAGAAAAGAGTTCAAACCGGGAACAACGATGTGTAAAGATAAGGAGGGTAATATATTGACAGAACAGCAAGAGATACTTAGAAGATGGACAGAACATTTTAAGGAAAAGCTTGGGGTGAATAGGACGGAGATGAACCCTGATATACCGTTAGACCAAGCAGACAACAGAGAAAAGAGTCAACCAACAATAGCAGAGATTAGAACAGCAGTGGACAAATTAAAGAACAATAAATCACCGGGATCGGATCAAATATCATCGGAGCTACTGAAAGAAGGAGGAGACGCATTACTTAAAGCCATACATGAGCTGATAAGAAAGATATGGTTGAATAAACAGCTACCAAAGGAGTGGAATAGTGGCATTATTGTACCACTACATAAAAAAGGAAACCAGTTAGAATGTGAAAACTACCGTGGAATCACGCTGTTGAATGCGGCATACAAAATAATGTCCAACGTAATGTATGAAAGACTTAGACCATACGCTGAAAAAATAGTTGGCAAATACCAATGTGGCTTCTGTAGACAGAAGTCAACAATAGACCAGATATTTGTTCTGCGACAGATCCTTGAAAAAACAAGTGAATATAACATCGACACACATCATCTCTTCATAGACTTCGAAAGCGCATATGACAATATAAACCGAGAATTCCTAACAAAAGCAATGAAAGAATTTAATATACCAACACAGCTAATAGAATTGATAAAAGAAACACTAAAAGTAGAAAGTAAAATCCGGATACAAAACGAATTAACGGAAACAATAGATGTGAAGAAGGGACTACACCAGGGAGACGCTCTATCATGCATATTATTCAACATCATACTTGAAAAAATAATAAGAGACACAACAGTTAATACCCGAGGAACAATAATTAATAAAAGCGTGCAAGTATCTGCATTTGCAGATGATGTTGACATAATCGCAAGATCAAGAAGAGAAATGATAGAGGCATTCACTCAAATAGAACGAGCTGCAAAAAATAGTGGTCTTAAAATCAATCAGACAAAAACAAAATATATGCCTGCAAATAAAAACGCACAAATAAGGCAGCTGCCAAATTTAACAATAGGAGAATACAACATTGAGGTGGTAAAAAACTTTACATACTTAGGATCCCTAGTTACGTCTGATAACAACGTTGCAGAGGAAGTGAAGAGGAGAATATTTATTGCCAATAAATGTTAGCATGGCTTAATTAGGCAACTAAAATCAGATAACGTCTCCAGAAAAACAAAATGCCAAATATACAAAACCTTAATAAGACCGGTACTCACATACGGTTCAGAAACCTGGACACTCTCTAAAAGGGAGGAAACGTTATTAGCCACCTTTGAAAGAAAAATCTTGCGACACATATATAAGGGTACAAAAGAAAACGGGATTTGGCGGAGAAGGTATAACTTTGAACTATACAACATATACCAGGATCCGGATATCATAACATTCATTAAAATAGGAAGGCTACGTTGGATTGGACATGTTGAAAGAATGGAAGAAGGTGAAATACCAAACAAAATATTCAAACAAATGCCAGTAGGAAAAAGAACAAAAGGAAGACCGAAGCTGAGATACGTAGAACAAATAGAAAATGATATAACAACATTAAAAATTAAAAACTGGAAAAAAAAGCACGAAACAGGTCAGAATGGAGAAGAATCCTTGAACAGGCCAAGACCCAAAAAGGGTTGTCGAGCCAGTGATGATGATGATATAGAGACACAGGAGCTCTACAAAATTTACTCAGAGACCTAGACAAGTACAAAATTGATATAACGACACGTATAAGATGGACTGGGACTAGCACTATTTAAAAGAAGTCATGTATCAATATTTTTTTATTAAAGCCTTTGAAAATGGGATAAGTGAGACAGAATATCATTACTAACTGTAAAACAAAAGCAAAAATCGGATCAGAAGAGAGGAATATCCGGCAACACATCGGAAATAATAAAGAATCGTTGAGCTAATGATGATGATTACTTAATATGTGTTGTACTTGTAATTCTCTATTACAAATATTAATTAGTTTTCTTTGTTGTGTTAAAATAATATATTAAAACTTTTAAAAGCCTCTCAAAGCCAAAGTACCTCTTCACCCAAACAATAGCGTCGTTTCCTTCTGCAGTATAGGTAAGAGACATATTATGACCCATACAGATATTTGTACAAGTTTGTTATGTATTATACTTTTTACTTACAGTTTTCCTGTAGTAAATTAGGTAGTGCTGTTTTAGTTATTGTCAATTTTAAATCTAAAAATGCACATTTTGTTCTATTTACTTAGAAGTAAATAACACAAACAAAATTATTTTTTAAGTGCTTTACCGGTTAAAAGCAGGTCTTAGACTAATTTTTCTGACATTGCTCACCACTACTACCTCTTTAAAGGTTGTCTGATGAGAGTAAAACCATTGCTGCTTCTCATTACCAAAGGCTGGACAGTCACCCACACAGAGTTCAACTGTCTTTTCCCTCACATCACACCTATCACATTACTGATGGTTTAGCCTACAAATGTGTTTTGGCGTCCCGCGAAATTGGCGTGACCTGTGAGGAATTCCAAATTTCATCTCTACTCAAAGCAGTTAGTTGGTTTTCTAATAAGACTGAACCGACGGCCTCTTTAGTCTGACGACAATTAGTCCTCTTATTCATCCCATCTTACCAGATAATGATCTATTGACCACTTCCATATATCAGTTTAACAATTCTAATACAAGATTACAACACCAATCCGGTTCTGGATTGGTGTTGGCACATTTCAATAAATTTACTTATTTTCGGTAATTTGGTAATTAAGGTTTTATTGTGAGTTTAGTGCAAGGGCGGATCCAGAGAGACTGACTAAAAAATTTGACAAATAAATACTTTAATAACGATAAGGTTTGATGGTCTTTATGGCACTTAAGTGTGTGAAAAGTGCCTTAAAAAAATGTCGGTACTACCGTAAGAAGTTCATGTAAAACCACCCCCCCCTGAAAATCGGTCCTGGATTCATTCATACATTTTTATTGTATAAGGGGAGCACGGTGAAAATAATTATATATAAACTATATAAAATTGAGAAACGCTGGTCTATGCCATTAATAATTTATTTTTAAATGAACAAGGGTTTTTCTAATTTGTGGCGTCATCTATAGAGTAATAGCGATAGCTTTCATAGGGTAAGTTAGTAGGTGCCTATTCTTATTAAAAATGTTTATACCTTATTTTTTTAATAAATGTGGCTGGTTGGTACCGTTGTTGCTCTAAGGTCTTAAATTATAATATACGATATAAAAATTTTAGACCCTGACCTGTGCTAAACCTCTTGCAACATTAATTTTTTGAATTAAGATTATTGTTCAGTTTAATAAACCTAATTGCATTTTCTTTGTTTAGTCAGTTGAGGTAAAAAGTTTATAAGTTATTGGTTTGTGATATGGAATTAGTTGCGAATTACATAATTCTATTCTTTGAAATAATATTAAAATGACGGTATACGTAAATAATAATAAACATTTTATATTGATATGTTTAATTGCCAATTAAAGTTATTGGCATTAAATAATAGTACGTTAAATTGTTTCTCAATATATCGAATTAAATTCAAGAAATCTGAACAAGACCATACGAGAAAAAATACAGGATAGTTGATTAAGTAATATATTAAACAAAAATTTACATACATTTATATAAAATATTTCTTAAATTGGTTCCAATCTTACTTGACTAAGGAAACGGAATAGGAAACAACTAGTTAGAGCAAATTAATTTAGAGCAAATTTGAGTAACTTTGTATGGAACTGAATACATAGTTAGGCATATCAATATGATCGGAGGATGGCAGAGTCTTAAAGAGAGTATTTTTGAAAGACCAGATGGTAGAAGATCATTAGTACGACCGAGAAAAAGATGGAAGGATGATGTTGAAGCCGATTTATCTAGAATTGGGGTACAACAATGGAAAATAGAAGCGTAAGATCGTAGAGGATGGAAGGCGATAGTGGATGCGGCGAAGACTTACCCCGAGTTGTAAAGCCAGTGGAGAAGAAGAAGAAGAAGTTAAAGCAAATAATACTGACTCTAGTCACAAAAGCATTGTAAGTGGAATACAACAAGGTTCAGTACTGGTCCTCTACTTTTCCTTATTTTTACAAATGACATCACTAACTTAAAAATTGGTGTAAACATTTTTTTTTGCTGATGATACCAGTATTACCTGAACTCTAGAACTCTAATATTGCAACTCTTTATGCAATTATAACTTCTGATCTACTTAACATAAAAACCTGGTCCGATTTTAATTTTTTTTTTTTTTAACCGTGGATAAGACAGTAGCATTATCCCATAAAGGAGCTCTTCGACCCTTGCTTCTTAATAATATCAAGATTAATATCGTTAATTCTGTAAAATTTGTTATTATTTTTAAAGACAGTAACCATAATCATCTATAATTTATATTACAACCAAACAGCCAATATTAAAGTGGATGATCAATTGCCAGAGGCAGTCTCCATAGATAGAGGAGTGAGGCAAGGATGCATTCTGTCCCCGGTGTTATTTAATATATACTCTGAATATATTTTCGAGCAAGCGCTGGGAGAACTACAAGAAGGCGTATTAGTCAACGGAATGCGTCTAAACAACATTAGATATGCCGACGACGCAGTAGTTTTTGCAGATAGTCTGGACGGTTTGCAAAGAATAATTTCGCATATATCACATATAAGTAGAGAACACGGACTTGATCTTAATACGAAGAAAACAAAGTACTTGGTAGTCAGTAAGCGCGAAATATTAAATACACAGCTTTTGGTTAACCAACATCCAATTGACAGAGTGGACAGCTACACATACCTTGGTACCAACATTAACAGCCAATGGGGTCACTCCAGTGAAATAAAACAACGCATAGGAAAAGCGAGATCAGCGTTCATAATGATAAAATCTCTTTTCAGAAGTCATGATTTACCACTTGCTACCAAAATCTCTCTCATTAGATGCTATGTATTTTCTGCCTTATTATACGGATTAGAGGCCTGGACACTTTCCAAAGCTTTCTTAAGAAAACTCGAGGCATTCGAGACGTGGTGTTACAGACGTATCTTAAGAATTTCATGGGTGGATCGTGTGACTAATGTTGAGGTCCTACGTAGAATAGGCAAGGAATGCGAGATTATTAACACCATCAAAGAGCGCAAACTAGAATATCTTGGCCATGTTATGAGGAATGAACAAAGATACGGCTTGTTGCAACTCATTCTTCAGGGCAAGGTATTTGGACAGAGAGGACCAGGGAGAAGAATATCTTGGTTTCAAAACCTGAGAAAGTGGTTTAATACATCGACAACTGGACTATTCAAAATAGCAGCAAGCAAAGTTAGGATAGCCATGTTGATCGCCAACATCCGGAACGGATTGGCACCGTAAGAAGAAGAAGAAGAAGTAACCTTAAATGGTCCTTTCATATCGATTTGTTAAGTTAGAAACTAGCCTCAGCCTGCTATGCAACAAGATCTGTTTCGAATGAAATCAATTTATCTTACAAAATAACATATTTTTCTTCGTTCAACGGGATTTTAACTCTTCCCTTTTTATATATTCAAGAATATGTTTGCTTAATTCGTAGACACCTACATCTTTTTCCAGCAAGACCTAATCATGACTACTCCACCAGAAATTCAAGCATTTATGTATATTTACCGATCCCGTCGACTGAGTTAGTAAAGAAATCTATATTATAGTCGGCAAAAAAATTATACATTCATGTACCTTTGCAACTTAAATCTACAACTTCTACTATCTAGGAACTGATATTAAGTTCCTCAAATTGACAAAAGCCTATTTAGCTGAAAGACCATATTATTCGGTGGAAGAGTTATTTAACGAATAACTAAGAAATTATTACTGGGGTCGAATATGCCATCTCTCTCCATTATCTCCCTCTCTAGCCTTGTCTTCACAAGAATTTCAAAGAACTTGCCTAAGGTATCTCCTCTAAATCCTTTCACGGTTTCGGAATTAGTATAATATTTGCCATTTTCAGATCTCCTGGGAACTCTTGTCTTCATAGCAGGTTGTTCATAGTACCTTGTGTCCATTGCACATTTAAGACTTCATCTCTTGCACAAATTCATCTTACTTTATGAAAAATTGCTTTATTTCCTTGACCATATAAATTGTGGTCGATATTTTCTGCAATGTATATTTAAAATCAAACTAATAATCAAAAATATCAGATATAGATCATCTTCAAAACAAAATGTCTTTGATTAAAAAAACAATTAATTAAAATTTTTGAAACAGTTATTTTCAGTACTTATTTTAATATTATTGTAATACTATTGTTAATACCATTGTAAAAATAATACATCAATCAACCATGGGAACTTATCGTCTATACCTTGCCTAGCTCAGTATCTCAAGGGTGAGTTCGTCTTGTCTTAAACTAGGAATTCAACCTGAGTTCTTAGTTGATAGCAAATAAGACAAATTTTAACCAAACATATTTATTTAAAAGAATAAAAAACAATAATTAACCCTGCCAAAGCTTAACAATTAATGAGTGATACTTATTGCTTCGATCGATGGGCTGCTTGTGTGTTCTAGCTCTTAGGTCCTCCAATTAAAGGATGTAGTTTATGGATGTATGTGGAGGTATGTTCTGATTAAAAAGTCAAATAAAGTTAATACTTTTGGTACTAAAGTTGTCATTTTGCCAATAAAGTTGCGAATATGCCCAATAAAATTCCCAACCAACCCAAGAGAACTTTTAGACCATAAAATGAGTCTAATAATAATTTGGACTTGGATTTGAGGAACTCTTAAGAGCAGCTGAAGATAGACAAACGTTTGCCACCATAACCGCTAACCTCCATTAATGGAGACGGCACTTGAAGAAGAAGAATAATAATTTTTGCCTTCTTTTATAAATATCAAAAAGAGGCAAAAAATAATCCCACCACCTTAAAAATGTTGTTTTGACAGAAAGTGGGAGACTACATGAAGTTAGCACAGATGTCATAGGATGTTGCTATAGATATCATGAAACTATCTTGTCTGTCAACACGGAACAGAATAGTCTTCCGGACAGAAAGAGAGGGGGCAAATATTTATTTTACGGAACAGAAAGAGAGAGTAAATAAAGACAGAGGAAGAAAACGAAAATAGAGGGCGCCAACTACTTTTAAATAAAAAATAGTAAAAATTAAACTGAACATAAAGAAATTAATAAATTAATAAAGAAATTTAAATGAAATAATTATTTAAATATAAATTAATAGAGATGTGACATTTATAACGTTACAAATATTAAACATCTATATTAGTAAATAAGTTCAGTTGGTACGTATACTTTCTTAACTTTTTTGATACCATTCCACGAAGTCGGGTAATTAGTTCACTTTCATAATACTATGCCAGAAACCACTGGTATAGTATAAACTATTTCACAATCGAAAAATTAGAATTTAACTGCAATATGGTAATCTAGATAGTTATCAATTGGGAGCATATATGATTATCAATTCGCTAATTTTTGGCGAAAATGTATAATTTCGTTCAATCTAATACAATATGCAAATTTAGAACGCCTACATGTAACCAATAAACGATAATGAGAACTTAGTTAAATCCAATTAGTTGTGATTGTATTTTGAATACGAGGGATGGATGATAAATAGTTAATATGATATTATTAATAAACCATGATATTATTCATACTACTATTACTAAACCTTCCAATAATTAAATTTTTGATCATTAATAAAATAACGAGCGATCCAATTATTTTCGTCAATGCTATCCGAGCAAAAAATTACGTTTGTCTTGTTTTAAACTGAATTTGTCATTGGTTTATAAATTAATTTTGATAAAGATTGTAAAACAAAAAAATTCGACCAAAACCTTTAATACAGAACTTTAATCAAAAGTCAAAAAAATTAACAAAATTATAACTAACAATAATAAATACAATCAAAGAAGATGCTGTATACGTCCACCACCAACATCTCTATAACGTAACTCTTCTTCTCATTGAGACTATAACATTATTTAGGATCCATGGAATATATTTTTTTTTTGAAAACCATTTTAATAAATACTTGCAGGACGAGAGTTATAATTTATTCGTCTTCCGGGTTTGGACCGTATCATTTGTGAGTTACCCAAAAGTGGGTTCATCTCGACGTTTCGCTACAATTGTATGTAGCTTCTTCAGGAGAACAAAGAAAAAGAAATCAAAAGACAGGTCACGACAGGACACGTCCAACAACTCAAAACACTAACGCGTCGAAAGGCGGGGAGTGAATCCGAGAGGATTCGAAGGACGAGAGTTTATTTCGAAAACAAACTATGGAACAATGCTATGTAGAATGTATTTTAACAATGCGGTCAATGGAGGGCAACAACTTGTCAAGCACCAGGCCCAGACGAGATATATACAAAGAGTTTCTAACAATGTTGAGTGAAGACAATATAGACGCCTTGGTAGATCTTTTTAATGACATTTATGAGTCAGGTCAAATATCACAGGACTGGCTTCAATCAACCTTTATATCAATCCCAAAAAAGCCAAACGCTACTAGTTGCGACCAATTCCGAAAGATCAGCTTATTGAGCCAGGTCCTAAAACTCTTCTTAAAGATAATTCACACAACAATATACAACATATATGAAAGAGACATTAGCCCCACACAGTTCGATTTCAGACAAGGATGTGGCACCCGAGAAGCACTTTATAGCTTAACTGTTAAACTTCAGAAAAGCAGAGATCAGCAACAAGATGTCTTCATATGCTTTATAGATTACCAGAAAGCGTTTGATTGTGTTCAGTCATTCAGAATTAGTAAAATTGCTCCAGGAACGTTCGATAGAGGAGAATGACCTTAAAATGATAAAGAACCTTTATATGAATCAAGTGGCATCTGTGAGAGTAGAACTGGAATCTACATCATATTTCTCAATCAAAAAATGTGTGCAACAGGGTTGTGTTCTGTCCCCCCTCCTTTTTAATCTTTACTCTAAAACGATTTTCGATAGAGCCTTAAGTGACACTGAAAATGGAATCAAAATTAACGGACAAACTATTAGTAATCTTTGATATGCTGGTGATACACTCATAGTGGTGATAGCCAAGAAGTGCTACAACGACTAATAGATGAAATAAACACTGAAGTAGAACGACTGGACTTAAAGATTAATCTAGACAAGATGAAGGTAATGGTGGTTAGTACAATACGAAATATGCAATTAAATATAAGAGTAAAGAACATCCAAAAGGTCCCCAAGTTTAGATATCTCGGTAGTTGGATAACTGAAGATCTAGACATAAATCCGTAGCAGGATTGAGCAAGCCAAAACAGTATTTACTACTATGAGAACCTTGCTAAGCAACAGCAGCCTTAACTTATCGCTTCGAGATCGCTTTGTAAAATCTTACATTTACTCTATACTGCTATATGGTGTAGAAACCTGGACCATAAAGGCCAATGTGATGAACCGATTAGAGGCCTTTGAAACGTGGGTATTTAGAAGACTACTTAAAATTCCCTGGACAGATCACACAACAAATGTTGAAGTATTAAACCGAATGAACAGAGAACAAGAATTGTTACCAACAATAAAAAGATGAAAAACTGGTTATCTGGGTCATATATTTCGAAATTCCAAGTACCAGTTATTAAAGCTTATTGTGGAAGGGAAGATAGAAGGAAAACGAGGCATCGGAAGAAAGAAATACTCATGGCTTAAAAACATAAGGGACTGGACAAACTTCGATGTCCATGCACTTTTTAGAGCCATACAAGATCGAGAGGGGTATGCCAGAATTGTCACCAACATCCACTAATTGTAAAGGGCACCATAAGAAAAAGAAGGCGGCAACTTCTTGTATATTATTGACATTTTAAATGAAAACTTCACCTTAAGAGAAAGACAAAAGGGAAAACGTTATTTAGTTACTGTTAAAGAATTGGAAAAAACAACCAATTCATCTATATGTAGATTTATACGAGATACTTTAACAAACCTCTGTTTACTAAGACACCCAGCCCTCTTTCAGTGAATACAATGGATTTAATGCTTTCATATGCTGCGACATATGTTTAAAGATTTGTTGTTTAAATATAAATACATTTTTTGTATTTTATAAAAACAATTATATTTTTATTAAAAATTTCAAAGAAAGAGTTTAATTGTAATATTGTTTTTCAAACATACAAAGAGCTCCTGTATTTTATTTAAATTTCTACCAATTTAGTTACACGGTATATTTATCGGATTTTAATACATTGAACAGGCTTTTAGAATATTAAACTAACATTACTCGGCATTTTATTATCGTTAAATGTAAAATATGAACTTCACAAGCCATTAATGTACAGGGAAATATTTATTTATTTCCAATTTTCAAATATTTAGATAAGTTTTATTAAAAATTAGCAACAAACTAACTTACTAACTTATGTAAATACGAAACATATTATTTTATATTATTTTCCAAACTAAGAAAAGTTTATATATTTCGGTAACTTCTTTTCTATACAGCTTGTCCTCATGTTACTATTAATTTCAAAAAAAAAAAATGTTTGGGCAGATATTTTGGGAAACGACATAGTTGGGTCTGTTTTTCTTAATACTAACTTAACCGGAGAAGTGTACCTGCAGATGTTACAAAACGCAATTGAACCGTTAATACTTGAAATTCTGTAGAATAATCCAGATGAATTTGACAACTTAGAAATAACGTTCCAACAAAATGGTGCCCTGTACACCATTATGGTGCAGTAAGACGTTACCTAGATGAGGAATATTGTGGTAGATGAATTGGACGACGACGTATGATAGAATGGACAGCTCGGTCACCGGACCTCACACCATTCGATTTTTTTCTGTGGGGTACTTGAAAAATTTGCGCTACAGTACCGGACATTATATTTACATTTATATTATTTATATATAACACAAATCCCAGTGAACACCCTAACACACGCTTCTACGGAACCTTCTAACGCAAACCACATAAAAATTTAATAAACAACACTGGTCCGTTTAAAACATGGCTGATTCCGTCTGCGCGAACGAGATGCGCGTACTTATCTCGCCAAGCAGAGTGGCTATCCTGATGGTTTTATTATTCTGTGGTATTAGTTTCTTTTCTTATTATATTTTGGTCTATTATTTAACGGTTTTTGAAAACTAAAATATTTTAGTTTTTAAAAGAAAACATTGTTTACTGTCTAAAAGCAAAATAAAACAGTAATAGATTGAAATGCTTTGATTTTGGCCATACTCTTTAGCCGGATAAAGATAAGATAATTAAGGTAGTTAACGAATTTTACACAGAATTATATAGAGAAAGGGGTAAGAAAGACGGCACCAAGTTGAGAAAAGTCCAGAATGTGGGTTCAGAGGATATCCCAGAAATAACAATCGAAGAAGTCTCAAAGTCATTAAATCGAATGAAAAACAATGAAGCAGCTGGTGATGACCAAATCGTTATTGAGGAAGTTAAAGCAGGAGAAAAGACAGTATTGAAAGCATTGACACAATTATATAACTTATGCCTTTCAAAAGGGGTTACACCATCTCAGTGGAATAAAGCTGTTATAGTAGTCATGCATAAAAAGGGAGATATAACAGAGCTAAAGAAGTATAGACCTATTAGCTTGTTATTTCACGTTTACAAGTTGTTTATGAAGATAATAACTAATAGGTTGACATCAAAACTAGACTTCTATCAACCTTGCGAACAAGCAAGATTTAGAGCTGGATACGGAACAAATGATCATTTGTCAAATGATACTTGTCTTTGTCGACTTTGAAAAAGCATTTGATACGGTCAATCAAAGTGAAATGCTCCAAGCTCTAACACAATGTAGAATAGATCACCGATACATATCCCTCATCAGATACATCTATCAGCATTATACAGCCTATGTAAGACTTAACGAAGATACTGGTACCTTTCGTATTGAAAGAGGCGTTCGGCAAGGAGACAACATGTCTCCTAAATTATTTACAACTTTGCTAGAATACGCTTGTAAAACAATAGATTGAAACGAAAGGACATCAATGTAGATGGAAAATTTTTAAATAACCTTAGATTTGCAGATGATATTGTTCTTATTGCAGACAGTTTTGATCAGGCACAGATAATGCTCCAAGAACTCCATACTGCCACAAAAAGAGTTGGTCTTAGAATAATTTTTCAAAAACACAATTTATGACAAATTTAGTCCACAACAAAAATATCTTAGTAGAAGACAAAAATATTGAGCCAGTTGACTCCTATAAATACTTGGGCCATGAGATCAGAATAAGTAGGGAAAACCAAACAATCGAGCTGAAAAGAAGAATAAACCTCGTTTGGGCTGCATTTGGAAAGATAATATGTTTTTAGGTCTAAGATTCCAATGTGTCTGAAAAGTATTTAATCAGTGTATTTTGTCAGTGATGACTTACGGCGCAGAAACCCTAACACTCACAAGAACAACAGTAAGTAAACTTCAAGTTGCGGAATGAGCAATGGAGAGAATAATGTTAGGGATTTCTCTACGTGATAGAATACCCAATGCTACCATATACAAAAGATCAGGAGTAGCAGACGTTATTGAAAGGATAACAACACCAAAGTGGAACTGGGCAGATTATGTAGCAAGATCAGTTGATGACCGGTGGACAAAACGAATTTTGGAATGGAGACCCCGAATACAAGCTAACAGAAATAGAGGTCGACCCCCAACGAGATGGACAGATGACATAAAAAGAGTGACTACAAATTGGATTCAGATGGCGCAAAATCGGACTAAGTGGAAAAACATGCGCGAGGCCTATGTTCAGCAGTGGACGTTAGAGGCTAGTTGATGAGATTGAAATGTTATAATAGTGTCTGTGAGGCGCCCTGCGAGCACTTATGTATGTAAAATCCACGAGTACTGGAAGGTTAAATAGTTTGGTTAGGATTTTTAATTGTTTATTAGTTTTATAAACTTTGAGGAACCAAAAACGGATTAAAATCAGCTGCTAAGATATATAATCTAATGTATGACCCCGAAATTTTCGTTTGTATAATCATATTTGCATACGCATACTAAATACTTAAATTAAAACCCCCCGCTGAAAATTAATAAAGAGCAACATTATATACCGCAATATATTAAACTTTCTCCATAGTTCAGTTCTACGATAATTTTGTATCAACTACGTGTTTCTGGATGATTCCAATATGGCGTAGACGTAACTCCCGGATTAATAGACTTTAAGTTATAACGAATTTCAATTTCAGCATGCCAGTCAGCACTGGAAAATAGTATCAAGGGAGACAACAATATTGATGGGATTTACAGGAGACATGTATGTATAGCGGTCTCTGCAGATAAGAGACGATAAATAATCTGGTTATTATAATTGATTATTAAACTAGAAATCTCATGCGAAAATACGTTATGGCTCGGAATAAAGGATCATAATTTATGTCTGAGATAGTTTGTACCGAAGCAATTCTGTACAACACGATTCAGCAAGTAACGCAATTTATAATGAATCTTGTCAGAGATCAAAGATATTTCGGACTGTAACTGAGAAATTATATTAATTTTATGACTAAATAATAGAAAAGATAAAAGTTTAAAATCATAATTTAAAAAATTAAATTTATTTATCTTAAATGTATAATAATTTTATACAAATAAATTATAATGATTTAATATTAAAAGTATTATAATATCAAAAGTATTATTTCGTTTGCGATTGTTGCAGTTTCGCAACTATATATAAACATTGGTAATAAATAGAAGACTTACAAAACAAATATGACGACTTTAATCTCCATAAGAAAGTTAAAAAATTTAGCTGAAGTAGCAAAACAAAAAACCTCAAGCATACTATTGGACAAACAAGGAAACATTTTAATGGGGACGGAAAAAAATTAGAAAGATAGAAAGAATATATAGAGGAATTATTCCATGACCTTCTTCTTCTTCTTCTTAAGGTGCCGTGCATTTCTGCGTAGGCGTTCACCGTACATCGTCTTGTCAGGTGAGATGTTAAATATTCTGGTTTAAATAATTCTGTTTTTAGCAGCATTGCGAAGCATTTCATAGCTGTGGATTCCTGTCCATTGTCGAATATTGCGCAGCCATGACATTTTTTTACGTCCGAGACCTCTCCTACCCTCTATTTTCCCTTCGAGAATCAGTTGCTGAAAAGTGTATTATTCTCCTCGTATAATATGCCCCAAGTATGCAGTCTTCTTACTTTTTACATAATTAAAAAGTTCCCTATCCTGTAAGCCCGCTCTTCTGAGTACTTCCTCATTTCTGACCCTGTCCGTCCATGATATTCTGAGCATTCGACGCAGGCACCACATTTCAAACACTTCAAGTTTGTTAATGGAACTGGCCTTTAACGTCCATGCTTCCATTCCGTACAGGAGAACAGGCCACACGTAACATTTAAGCATCTTGTATCGGAGATTGAAGTCCAATTTGCGATCAGTCAGAAACTTACGAATCCTTAAAAAAAGCATTTCTGGCTTGTTCAACTCTGCTCTTTATTTCATTCTCGGGGTCCTAACCCTCATTCAGCAAACATCCCAAGTATTTGAATTGCCTGACTTGTTCGATTTCTTCTCCAGAGACATATATCTTTGCGTTGGGGTAATCATTTCTACTTATAATCATTGATTTTGTCTTCTTGATATTTATTTTCAAACCCCGAGCTTCACTTGCAAGAGTTAGATCATTTAAAAGGCATTGAAGATCTTCGATGTTATCTGCCACTATGGCTGTATCGTCGGCATACCTAATGTTATTAATAAATATGCCGTTAACTTTAATACCCTTATTAGAGTCCTCCACTGCTTCTGCGAAGACTTTTTCTACGTATAAATTGAACAGCATTGGGGACAGTATACAACCTTGCCTTACTCCTTTTTTAATGGAGAAATCTTCTGTTTCGTTGAAATTTTGAAGACGTACTGTTGCTGTCTGATTCCAATACAGATTGGCGATGATTCTTATATCCTTTGCATCCAATCCCAACTCTTGTAGGTATTTTATCATCAATTCATGTTTTACATTATCGAATGCTTTCTCGTAATCGATGAAACATATAAAAACATCCTTTCTTTGATCTAAACAATTCTGTATCAGTGTTTGCATACTAAAGATCGCTTCTCTCGTGCCAAGTCCATTTTTGAAACCAAACTGACTCCATCCACTGACCTCTTCACATTTCTTAAACAATCTAGTGTGAAGTATTCTCAGGAAAAGTTTTAAAAAGTGACTCATTAGGCTTATTAGTCGGTGGTCCTTGCAGAAGTTCGCACGTGGTGTTTTTGGTAGGGCAATAAATGTAGATCGAAGCCAATCTTTTGGAATCTGGCCCGTATCGTAGATGTCGTTAAAGAGCTTGACAATAATGTCTAGGTTTTCTTCATTAAGTAACTTGATTGTTTCTGCGTACATATCATCTGGTCCTGGAGTTTTGTTACTTTTTAATAGTTTGATAGCGTGTACAATTTCAGCTTTCAAAATACTTGGGCCATACAAATGGTC
This sequence comes from Diabrotica balteata, assembly GCA_918026665.1. NCBI lineage: Eukaryota > Metazoa > Arthropoda > Insecta > Coleoptera > Chrysomelidae > Diabrotica > Diabrotica balteata. Next base: position 160,866,407 of record OU898277.1, read on the forward strand.
TCCCAGTTGTGGTGGTTTTTGTGTTCTGTCATCATTGAACAAATTGGCTGTGTACATTTTCCAAGTATTAAGTATATCGCTAGGGTCCGTTATTAATTCATTTTGGTCATTATGTATACCAGTGACTTGTTTTTTCTTGAAGACACCAGCAATTTCCTTAATTTTCTTGTGAAGATTGAAGCTGTCGCCAAGTTTATATAGGCTTTCAGCCTCGGCGCAAAGTGTAGTCATCCAGATCTCCTTCGCCGCTATAATTTCTTTACGAATTTGACTGTGTATATTTCGGTACCCTATTTCGTCCTGCCTGATCTTACACTGCCTGCGTTGTTCCATCATCTCTAATATTTCTTCTGTCATCCACTCATTCTTGGTAGTTGTTTTACTCTCGAGTAGAAAAGTGTTGTTCAACTCATCAAATGATTCTTTTATGGTGGTCCATGACATTTCAACATCATTCTCAGTTGCCATATTAGAGAACCTATTGTTTATTTCCTCTGTGTACGCTTCATTTGTTTCATTGTTTTTGAGTTTTCTAATGTTTACTGATGCCTTCTGGTGTTTTCTTTTAGCTGTAGCGAGCCTCAGTTTGATATTTTCTACTAAGGGATTGTGGTCGGATCCTATGTCTGCTCCAGGTAATGCAGATACCTTAGTAATAGCATTCCTGTACCTTCTATTAATTGTCACATAATCTATTTGGTTCCTTATAATGCCCTGATGTCGGTCTAAAGGCGACTTCCATGTGTAAAGCCTCCTGGGTGGTAACTTATACCAAGTATTCGTTATGACTAGATCTTTGTCTTGACAGTACTGTATCAATCTGTCCCTCTGTCGTTTCTCTGACCAAGACCATATTTTCCAACTACGTGATCTACAGCTCCTTCCCCAACTTTTGCGTTGAAGTCTCCTAATACGATGTTAATTTCGTGATTCTTAGTCACCTTTAAGGCTTCGTCTAGCTGTTGATAAAATCGCTCTAGTTCTTCTTCTGGCTTGTCTGCTGTAGGGGCGTAGACTTGTATAATATTTATGTTAACTTTTCCATGCAACTGAATAAGTATGACTCTTTCGGAGATCGGGACAAAGTTCTTCACGGAGGCGCGCAAATTGTCGCTTATCAGAACTCCCACCCCATGTCTGTGGTGAGAGTCTGTGCTATCACTGCATGAGTAGTAAAGGGTTTTACCAGTAGTATTGATCATGCCTGTGCCTTCCCATCGCAATTCGCTTATGCCGAGAATATCGATGTTAATTCTGTTCATTTCCTGAATTAGATTTTGTAGTTTGCCTGCTGCAAATAGGCTTCTGACATTCCACGTAGCAATTTTGATTGTCTTATCAAGTTGAAACCGGGAGATTCTTCGCACCCCTTGACCATTTAAGGCCTGCCCGGGACTAGGGGCCGTTTGTTTTGTTTCTTCCAACATGACAAGAAAAAATCTACGGACGGATGTCCTGAGGAATATAATGCGGTAGTTTCCTACTTGCTTTCCACATCGCAGTACCGTAGCCCTCTAACTGTTTCAGTCTCACCTACGGTATTCTAGTAAGAAGCCGGTTTAGGATCATTTTCTTTACGCCTAATTCTAGTACTGGTGATCGCTGCTGCCCTTCACCAGGTTGATTCTATACTATCCCTAGAAACAGGGTTGCCACTTCCGTTGAATTCACTGAACCGAATACTATATTCTCCACCTTCATCATCGTTGTGGTCTTCACCCGTATCCCTGGGCAAGGGGGCCGTGTTATACCCCACGGAACTGGGTCCCTATCTGAACTTAGCCATCTACTAGCTCCGGTCTACTGAAGCAAGAGATGCCCACCCCCGCGACATGGACGCGCCAGACAGGAATTACTCATATGAGCGACAGAGAAGGTGGCTCTGTGCCCTATGAGCCGAGTTAATGGGAATGTGTGATACCATTCCCAAAAGCATTCCATGACCAGAGACAGGAAAATATATATGAAGATAATCAGAGTAAAGACGAGGGACCCGAAATAACAAAGTCAGAAATTATGCATGCAGTAAAGTCCTTGAAAAATAATAAAGCTGCTGGTCCACGTAAATTACCAAGTGAATTGCTAAAACTGGTCAATGAAAAAAACATAGATCTTTTAGTTGATATAAGGTTGAATGCTCGAATAAATGAACTTTAAAAAATTAAGGCAAATATCGAGCACAAATGTAATAGTCAAATCTTGCCTTGCTGAAGTTGATTAACACAATATTTCACGGAGTTGCTTAAGTTACCAAACTGTATATCAATCTAATATCTGAAGCGCTTGTAGCCTTTACTGAAAGCTAAGAGGAAGCTTACAGGACAAAATGAGATTTAAATGAAATTATTTGAGACAAAACTAAAAACAACCAATGAGAACAAGTGTATTTTATCTATAAAGGAAAAAAGAGGGCTTACCAGATTACTGACCAAAGGAGATTGTAAAGACAGAAGAGAATATAGATGGCAACCTTATGAGGATTGCCATCTGTATTCTTTTCTGTTCTTATAGCCTCTGGACCTGACAATGCATATGCTGAACTTATAAAGCTATTTAACACCTACGGTACTCAACGACTAACAAAATTATTTCATAAACGGAGTAATACTAAGATCATGGCTGAAGTCAAGGTTTATTGCTCTAACAAAGAAAACAAAATCCGTATCCTGCAATGACTTCCGGACCATCAACTTAATGTGCCACATTTTAAAGTTATGTCTAAAAATCATACATCAAAGAATATATAAATTATGTGAAGAAAAAATCAGCTATACACAGTTTGGTTTTCGGACCGCAGTGGGTATGAGGGCTCTATTTAGCACACAAATGCTATTAAAACGATATAAAGATGTGAATTGCGACATTTATATAATATGATTCATTGATTACCATAAAACGTTCGATACAGTAAAGCACGACTAACTGATGGATATATTAACAAATATTGAAATAAATACGTATGATCTAAAAATTATTATTAATGTTAACTGGAATCAAACATCGTCTATCCGTACAGAGGCAGGAGAATGAAATGATATTAAAATCAAACGTGGTGTCTTTCAGGGATCTATACTATCACCTCTGCTGCTCAACATATACTCCGAGGAAATCTTTCAAGAAGGAGTAGAGGATATTAAAGCCGGAATTCGAATTAATAGAGAATGTATTTATAACATCAGATACGCGGATGACACGGTGGTATTCGCTGACAGTTATGAAGCCCTCCAGTAGTTAATGAAAAGAATCACAGAAATACGTCAGAGATATAGACTTTTTAATGTTGTCCTGAAGCTATTTTCTTGTGGCATTTTAAATTAATTACTATTTAACTGGGAACAAGCCACAAATAAAAGTAAACATACGATTATTGACGTTTCAATTTCCACTTCGGAAATCGTTCTCAATTTACTGTTTGTATTTTGAGAACGATTTCCGAAGTGGAAATTGAAACGCCAATAAACGTATTTTTACCTTTAATTGTCGCTTATTCCCAGTTAAATATTAATTTAGATATGGACTTTCTCTAAAGATTAAGAAAACAAAATGTATGACGACCTTTACGAAGTAACAGTAAATTGTAAGAATAAGTGTGAACAGTCAACCAATAGGAAGAGTAAAATCATACACTTATCTTGGTACGAACGTCAATAAAAATTGAGATTATTCATTAGAAATCAAATGTAGAATATAGAAAGCAAAATCTGTATTTAAAAAAATTGCTAAGCTATTCATATTCATGATTTATCAGTACCCATAAAAATTAGGTTACTACGTGTTACCTCTTTTCTATATTGTTGCACGGAGTTGAATCGTGTACTCTTACAGACACTAGCTGTAAGAAAATTGAGTCTTTCGAAATGTTGCTTTATCGTCTAATCCTGAAGATATCCTATACTGACAACGTTACTAACCAGAACGTTTTGTTAAAAATGCAAAAAGGAAAAGAGTTGTTACCCACAATAAAAACAGGCAAAATCGAATATCTCGCTAACGTCATGAGGAATAGTAAAAGATATCGGTTCCTGCAATTAATTCTACAAGGAAATGTAGAAGGAAAAGGAGAACCAGGAATGCGAATGATTTCCTGACTGAGATATATACGTACATTGTTTAACAAAAATCTTTTTAAAGCAGTCAAAAAAAAATTTAAATATATAAATAGCTTAATCTTCTTCTTCTTCAAGTACCATCTCCGCGGCGGAGGTAGGCAATCATCATAGCTATTCGAACTTTTGAGACGGCTGCTCTGAAAAGTTTATTTGATGTACATCTGTACCACTCCTTTAGGTTGCGCAGCCATGACATTCTGCGTCTCCCTGTGCTTCGCTCTCCTTGGATCTTTGACTGCATAATTAGTTGGAGCAAGGTGTATTTCTCTCCACGTGTAATATGTCCGAGATATTCCAATTTTCTTGTTTTTATTGTATTTAAAATTTCCATTTCTTTATACATCCTTCCCAGAACCTCTGTGTTTTTGAGGTGTTCTGTCCACGATATTTTCAGAATTCTTTTATACACCGACAGCTCGAATGATTCCAGTTTTTTCATTGATATTTCATTTAATATCCAAGATTTTATTCTATAAAATATAGTCACAAAAACATAGCACCTCGCCAACCTAACTCATAGTTACAGTTTTAAATCCCTGGTACATACCACTCTTCTCATTTTGTTGAAATTTGCTCTAGCCTTTTCTATTCTTATTTTGATCTCCTGATTATAATCATTTATGAAGTTAATCATTTTTCCCAGATATGCATATTTGTCCACTTATTCGACGTTGGTTCCGTTTATTAGAAGATTCTCGTTATTTCTTTGAGTTTTCGACATTCTTATAAATTTCGTCTTCTTGACATTAATTTTTCCATACTCTGCTATTCTGGTCAGCAGTCTCTGAAGATCTTAAATGTTTTCGGCTAAGATCACAGTATCGTCCTCATATCTAATGTTGTTAATGGGAACCTCTTTTACCTTTACTCCAACTGTTTTACCCTCAAGAACGTTTTTTAGGATCTCTTCGGAGTCAGCATTAAAAAGGATTGGCGACAATACGTATCCCTGTCTCACTCCACATCTAATTTTAATTTCTTCTGATAGCTGTTCGTTAACACGTACTTTTGCTCGCTGTTTGTAGTATAAATTTGGTATGATCCTGAGGTCGTTGTTTATTTCAGGACATTCTTAATTGTTTATAATGTACTTTATCGAATGATTTATTATAGTCAATAAAAATGCGTATATATATTGATTGACGTCCAGGACAAATACCTTAATGAGAAGCTCAAAAGCAAGAGAGGCATGGAAAGGGCTGAATATGTGTGCGAATCTAAAATTGTAGGAAATATATTGACAGTGTTCAGCAATAAAAGACAGTCCATTTGATTCTTGTTTTCATATTTTAATTCCTATTACCATTGTGTTTTGTATAAAACTTAAGAGGTCGCTGGTTAAATGATATTAGATAAATAATTATGAAGAAAAAATGCAATATTTGTTTGTAAATAAATTAGCGAAAAATAGCAACTATCAATTGTGAATGAGTTACGAAATTAACTGGTCTTACTCATTATTGTTGTCTGTACAAAGAATATAGACTTACTCTTTGGTATACTGATGTCGTAAGATTCTTAGCCAGGGGAATCTCGTTGGCACCACGTCGGGACGCCCGCCCGGGCTCGATGGCTGTTTCGTTCGCTGTCGTGTGTTGAAGTGCATATTGAAGTAGATGTCTTGAGATCGTTACTAGAGCAAAAACCACCCTCTGACCGTTGGGTGGTCAACAGCTCGTGGGTAAGAGCATGCCATAAATCAACCCTATTGTTGGACGAATTTGAATGGCGATAATTTAAGTTTAATAGTTTATAAGTAATTATCACGGTAATACGAAACGTTACACTTATTCTATCTTTGTGACACAAAATACAAAAGAGAAAGCCAAATTCTCCGTACTTAAAACATAATAAATGAGATAGCCAATACAGTTTTTGGAAATAACAAGAAGCAATATATATAACAAACGATAACAAAGTCGTTATAATACAGCATTGAATTAGATCATGTTACAGTACAGTAACAGAAAAATATTAAATGAAATAGTACATTGTTTACCGGGTAGGAAAAGCTTAACATTCCTGGACGACTGTGAAGATTGCTAAGTCGAGGCGCAAGCCGAGACTTAGCAACACAGAGTCCAGGAATGTGGCTTTTCCTACGAGGAAAACATACTATTTTTCCGCAAATCGTTTAAAATTCGACAGATATTGATTGATTTAAAAAAAAAACGCGATAATTTTATTCCCAAATAAATGGTGCTTTAAAATTCCTAATAAAATTACTTGGGTTACTATGGAAACGTATTGAGGTTGAATTGTCAAACTTGACGCTTATAAATTTAATTGCTGGTGTTCTCGAAAGTAAAATGATAAGTGATGATGAAATTTCCATTCCTGGGGCTCTTTCAGAGCTGGTTGAGGCAGTGAATACTGCTTCATTAGAATTATTGCCAAAGAAATCAAGAGAAAAGTACGAAAATGCATACAGACGTTTTATGGATTATCGCATGAGTAAAAATACGAGTTCTTTCTCAGAAAATGTTGTAATGGCATACTTCCTAGACCTTTGTTTAAAGATGAAATCTTCAACATTATGGGCCAATTATTCAATGCTGAAGTCAACCCTTGCACTTAAACACAATGTAGATATATCTACATACTCAAAACTTCGTTCTTTATTGAAACGGCAAGCTCAAGGTTATAGGGCAAAGAAATCTAAGATTTTAACGAAGGAAGAAATTGAAAAATTTATCCAGGAAGCTCCAGATAAAGAAAATTTAATGATTTAGGTAATTTACAAGGTTTTAATTTCTATTTAGATTATAGCTTTATTTATTTTTTAGGTGACTGTAATATTTGGTATTTATGGGGCCTGTAGAATGAATGAGTTAGTCCGAATGACTGTACACGATATAGAAGACTTAGAATCTACAGACTATAATGACTTGATGTTTTCAAAATATAAATTAATTCCTTATAAGCAATGTATTTTCTATCATTTATGTAGAACACTAACAACTGTACGGAAATATCATTTCCTTACAGTAAGGAAATGACACTTCCTTACAGTAAGGAAGTCCTGACTTTTTCTTCAAGAAATTTTGACAGGAATGTCAAAATTTCCTGGCGATTTGCGGAAAAAATATGAAAAGAATTCGTACATACTTTCCCAAACACATTGCATGCAATAAAAACAAGAAAATCTGTTAAAATTATATAAAATCAAGTGTAGTATATTCTTTAATAAACATAATAATGATACAACTACAAAATCGCGTCAGATTTGACCAAAATAACGTTCCTAATTTATTCTATTCTGTGGTTTGTAGTGCGCCCATGAGATAAAGCGTTTAAGCCATTTGTGCCGAAAGGACACTTAAACGTGTACCTTCCTAATTTACCGTCGTTTACAGAATTGAGTAGGGAAAAGTCCTGCCATATTGTTCCAGGTTATTGTTAGTATAAACGTCCAACTCAGTGGGAATAACACTAAGCGAATAGTTGTCGTGAGGTTACGTAGGTCAGTGCTCTATTTTCTGAGAGATTCCAGCTGTGTTTGTAAGACGATTAGGGGCGTTTTCCTGGTATTTGAAAGCTGGAAATTGAGTTAACACTGAGTAATCAGGGAATCTAGTTTCATTGGTGAATAAGGTAATTGTACTGAAATCTACACATTCTGTCTTATTTTCTTATAGCATTTAGTGTTTTATTTATTGCTTTGAGAAATAACCAAAAATATCGTTAGAATCTTTTATTTCACGTCTTAACTTCTAGCTCGGAAATCGTTTAGAAAATACAAAGTTTTGAAAAATTTAATTAAAAATAAATTCCAAAAAAATATTAATAAGTGTATGTTGTACACACATACTTAAATTAATACATTTTGGAGTAGAACCCAAACTACTTTTTGGGTTTTTTTTCTAACTACTATAGTGTATTTTTATGTATGAGAGAGTAATAAAACAATAAATTATGTATGCAAATCCCTAAACCGTTGATACGGGTGACTCAATGAAAACAGATATTTGTCAACAAGTTTACAGAAGTATATAGGAAAACAATTTTAAATTGAGTATGACCACCAGGTATAAAGGTTGGAGCAGAATAGAATACAATAATTGTGAGGGTTACTAATCCCTAAATAAGGTTGCCAGTGTCGGAGTGATGGAGGTTAACAGGTACTAATGAATTTGCAAGAAATGTAAGATGTTTATTTTATTGGTTATATATAACCAATAAAAGTTTAATAAGTACCTACCTATTTGCAAAATAAAGTTTAATTCTTTACATAAAATAAAACGTTTTATTTTATCTGAAATGAGTGCATTCCACGAAGTAAGGGTTTCAACAATCAAACATTTAATTCTGTAATTCCAGGAATCTACGACAGTAATTGACTAGATAATTACCTTCTAAACTTATTCTACAGAAAATGTGATAGTGGGTTTTTCCATTTTGTAGGAAGGTACAAGTGGCGTATTCAAAATTCTAAACAGTTCACTAAAAGTAGGTACTTCAGTTGCAAGGTACAGTTTATTGTGTATACTAGTGTTATGGAAAATTTGGAAGTGCCGTGTAAACGCCGAAAAATTGGTCCTTTAACAGTTATTGAAAAAACATTAATATTTAATTGTTTTAAATCATTTACAGACAAACGTTTATGTGAAAGTGTTGATGAGACCGTTGAGTTAGTTAGCAGTACACTTGGTGTTGGGAAATCTACGATTTACAGAGTTATTAAAGAAGAGAAATGTAGTAGTTTTCAAATGCCACGTAATGCTCCAGGGAAACCAAAATTTCAAATAGAATATCATTTTAAAGAAGGACTTCGACGGAAAGTGCATGAATTCTTCTTTAGACAAGAATTTCCAACATTAGATAAAGTTCTTGTCTCAGTTCGAGATGATAAGGATTACCCAGAAATGAGTCGAAGTACGTTATGGAAACTTTTAAAAGAAATAGGCTTCCGCTGCAAAAAAAAAACAGAAAGTCTATTTTATTAGAAAGAAGCGATATTGTCATATGGAGAAGACATTCACCAAATAAATTTTGGCAGGATGAAACTGTTACAAGTCAAAGGCACGCTTTTGTAAATAACTTATCTACTGGTTTAAACCCACCATCAGGAAAGGGACGCAGGCTGATAATAGTACACATTGGCAGTTCAGACGGTTTTGTTGAAGGTGGTTTATTAACTTTTGAATCAACTCGTACCGGTGACTACCATGAAGACATGAACGCTGATGTCTTTCAAGAATGGTTCGAACAAATGATAGATCTGCTTCCTAAGAACTGTGTAATAGTAATGGATAATGCAAGTTATCACTCCAGACTTATAGAAGGACTGCCCACAACCAAGTGGTTAAAAAAAGACTTGCAGAATTGGCTTTCAAAAAATATTACGTACCATCCCGGATCTATAAGAAAGGAACTTTATTCGTTGTGTGCCCTTCATAAAGAAAAATTTAAAAAATACGAAATTGATGAAATTGCCAAAAATCGTGGAATGACAGTACTTAGATCCCCACCATATCATTGTGAATTAAACCCGATTGAACTGGTATAGGCACAGATAAAGAGTGAAGTTTTAAGAAAAAATACCACTTTTAAAATTCATGATGTTAAACAGTTATTTTTGGAGTCCGTAAATAATATAAAACCTGAAAACTGGGAAAAGGCAGTAAATCACACTATTAAAGAAGAGGAAAAAATGTGAAAGCTGGACAATATAACTGATAAAATGATCGAGCCAGTTATTATAAATCTTGGTTCTGAAAGTTCATCTTCTGAATCTGATTTGGATTTGTAACAAGTAGCTGTAAGTTTTATATTAATATTTTTATTCATCTATTTAACATACCTTAGACGGTTTTAAAAACTCTTTTTCTCTTTTGTAATTTTTAAAAATTAAAAAAAATGTGAATTTTTTAAAACCCTTTTTAATGTAGGCCAGTCAGTTCTAATATAGTGTGTGATAAAAGAGGTCACTTTTGTTTACATACACATAACACTTTATAACACTGAAATAATTCATTTATTTTTTACAATTATTCAAAGTAATTTTTCAATTAATCTTATACTATTATTACAATTAATCTTATATTATTAACTATAATCAAAATACACGAATGTTCGACATCTTATTCCAGTCCACTACACTTGAAAATTTTTGCACACTACAACCAAAAATTTCCAAAGGGCCAATACAAATAATGGCTGTAGAATAAAGGTATGCATATAAGAGTTTTAGAACAGTACCATATGTGTAGTTCATCATCATAATCAGGGCTTTTCATTCCAGGTGAAATGTTTGCCACTTTTACTTAGAGCTCTCTGATTCGCTTATTGCGGTGAATCACTCGGCATTCCACTTATATGTTGTCAAAGTTTGTTGTATGACTTGGCTTTCTTTACAGTTTTCTTCCATTCATTTCGATATGTGCGTAGTTCCCTCCAGTTTCTCACTTCCAGAATTTGGATATCTCTCATGACCTGGTCCTCCCATCTCTCTCTGGATCTTCCTCCTGGTATTTATGTTGCTGGTTTCCATCTGGTGATCTTCTTGATCAGTAGATCGTTTTTCTTTCTCTTTATGTGTCCCAGCCTTCTCAGCCTCTGTGCTTTAATAAATCTAACTATATCTTCTCCCTTCATTGTCTCTTAGTTCATGGTTCATTCTTCTTTTCATTTCTCCGTTGTCCATTCTTATCGGGCCCATAATCCGTCTGAGGATTTTCTATTCGAAAATTCTTAATTTTCTTCATTTTTTTGCGTGAGACACATTGTTTCAGCTGCGTACGTAACTACTGATCTAATTGCAACTCTGTATATTTTCAGTTTTGTATTTCTGGATAAGTTCTTGTCCTTCATAAGCTTATGATATCTTCAGTATAATACAAGGAAAGGTAGAAGGTCGAAGATCACGAGGAAGATCCCCAACAAGATAAATAGATCAAATTACAGGAATATGCCAAAGACCTATGCATGAATTAAAAGAAATAACCAGAGACAGAGATCTCTGGAGACGGACAATACACGACATCACGTCGACCACTACACTCCCCCTGGGGGGTCAGGATTGAAGAGAGAGAGAGATCTTCAGTATGTTTTGTTGCCTGCTAGTATTCGTTCCGTTACTTCTTTACTTCTCTTGTTTTGGTCATTCACTATTACTCCCAAACATTTAAATTGTTAGACACTTTCAAAAGTGTAGTTTTCCATTTTGATTTCTCTCGTCCAGTTATCTTTTCTTCTAGAGCAGAGTAGATATTTTGTTTTGTCTTCGTTAATTTTTAGACCTCTTTTTCGTGCTTCTTTTACCAGGAGTGCTACTGCTTCTTTTAATCTTTCCTTGTCTGTTCCCGTAAGAACTAGATCATCTCCATATGCAACTATTTGTGTTGAGGAGTGGGCTATAGTTCCTTTAATTTTGCTGGCCTTGACTGTTCCTTCTACTGCTATGTTTAATTATGTGGTTGACAGGGAATCGCCTTGTCGCACTCCTGTCTTTATTGCAATTGATTTTGTGCTACCTTCTTCTGTTGTTACTTTAGCTCGAGCTCCATCCATGGTCATTTTTGTTAATCTGATTAATTTTGCTAATTTTGATTTTTCATTTCACTAAATTTATTTCTTCCAATACAGTCAAAGACTTTTCTGAAGTCTACAAAGAGGATGTAGAGTTCTATGTTGTGTTCGTGGTTTTTTTCAATTGTTTATGTAACTATGTAGATCGCATCTGTAGTGGATCTATCTTCTCCGAATCCTTGCTGATAGTCTCCCATTCTTTTCTCTGTGAATTGAGTGAGTTTTTGTTTGATGAGGGCTGTTAGAATTTTATATGTTGTGCTCAGTAGAGATATTGCTCCATAGTTGTTACAGTTTGTTACTTCTCCTTTTTTTTAATATTGGTATAATTCTGCCTTCTTTCCAATCCTCGGAAATATCCCATATTTTAACTGTTGGGTAATAGATACTTGTTAATAACTTTTCCATTCCGTTTTTAATTAGCTCATTGGGAATTTCATTTGGGCAAGTGTTTTTTTTTCTGTTTAATTTTTTGAGTGATGTCTAAATATTCATCATATCTTGGTATCCCTATTTCATTATCTCCAATGTCTTCCATTGCGCCTACTCCCTCTTCCGGGCTCTCTTTGCATTTATATAGTTCTCTGAAGTGTGTTCCCCATGATCTATTGTCAATTTTAACTACTGGTCTGCCTTTTCTTTGTTGAGCTTTTAGGTATACAAATAGTTTGGCGCTGTCTTTACTATTCTTTTCTAGGTCCTTTAACAGCTCTTTCATCCACAGTTTTTTTTGTTCTTGCAACAATTATCCGCTGCTTTCTTTTTTTTTCCTTATATTCATTTCGATGATGTTCTTCTTTAGTTGATATTCATTTATCTCTTGCTTGGTTTTTCTATTTGATTTTGATTTCGCATTCTGCATCAAACCACCTTTTCCTTTTTTTATTTCCCTCTGTCCTAGCACCTCTTTAGCTAAATTCAAAATGGATTCTTTTATATTTTTCCATACGTCCTTTGTGTTATTTGCTTCTGTTAGATTTTTCTTTGGGGTTATCTCATATTTTTCTTTTAGTTCCTGTACTTATAACTTCTTCACGTTCTATCTTTTTTTGTTTTGTCTTGTTTTCTCTGCTTTAATTATCTTCATTTTGATTTTTTCCCGTTTTTTCCCAGTTTTTGTTGAGGTTTTCTTTATTGCATTCTTCTTTAATCAGTACGGTATTTAGACGTTCATTTATTTTTTCTTTGATATTTTCTCTGATTTCTGGATCTCTTTAGTGCATTTATATCAGTTCTTTCTTCTTTTGCTGCCTTCTCTATTCTTTTCATTTTAATTTTCATATGTGCTACTAAAATATTATGGTTAGATGCTATATCTGCTCCTCATACCTTTTATTGTAATTGTGGCCATTTATATAAATATAAAAACATATTTTTTGTTTTACGGCGAAACTTACTGTGCTTCACAATGCGTATCAAATTAGAATCAATCACTATATAATTTGTTCAACTGCGGAGTTAAATTTACGATACCAACGTAATCGTTAATTATACACCATATAGTATTCCCTGAAAAGCCCCTGATATCATGGAATTACCACGCCTTCATACTTGATCCTGCTAAATCCCAATTATGCAGATGTTTAATGCGAAACTTATATTGCTTGATTCAAATGTTTCATTTCACGGGAAGCTTTAGTATTGATACAATTATTATTATTTATTAATGTTTGTATATGTGCAGCAAAAATATATAGCAATCAAATGTTTTGAATATTAATTTTTCGAATTTTATTAGTCTCAAATATTGTAAAATAATAGAAGATATTTATGAAATAAATGTGCCAAAGATATGAAATAATATGATTAAAATAAAATAAAAAAATTTAAATAAATTCAATAATATTTTAGTATATTTCCTTCTGAACAAATATTTTTATTAACCCTTCTCTGAATAATAAGGAATAGCCTATATTTAGAAGCTGAACAACGATTCCTGTACATATTTTTTTTCTTATTCTAATTTCATATTCTTTACCCATTCTATAGCTTACCACTCTATCAGGTTGCGCAGCCATGACATTCTACGCCTCTCTATGCTTCTTTTTCCTTGAATCTTTCCGTGCATAATTAGTTGGAGCAAGGTGTATTTCTCTCCATATTTAATATGTCCGAAATATTCTAATTTTCTTGTTTTAATAGTATTTAAAATTATATTTGTTTAGTTATTTTTCTCAGAACTTCTTTGTTTGTGACGTGTTCTGTCCACGATATTTATAGAATTCTTCTATACACCTATCGAATGCCTTCCAGTTTTTCCAACAATAATCTGCCAGTAGAGTAGAAATTAATTTTCCTTGATAACGTTTGTTCATGTCTACAACGTCTCGACATAACCATTCCTTATGTTAATCACATACATTTTTGGGAAAGAAATTCAGATTTGCATCCAGGATATGAATTTTTAGATAAATGTTAACAAAAAGAGACAGAGATATGTCCCATTTCTTTGTAGGCAGTAAGTAATTCAGTGACAAGATCTTTGTAATTGTTAGCTTTGACATTGCGAAGAAAATTGAACACAATTATTTTAAATGCTTAAGTTGTTACTGTCAAACAAATGCAATAGCAGAATTAAGTTCTCCATTCAACAATACATAATAGTTTCAACCATGTTCTACCATCCATCAATTAATAGAGTACCGGCATGTAAGTAATGTTTATTTATTTGCTCATTTATTAATTTAATACAATCTAATATACTATTTTATAACAATTTGTGGGTCTTACCTTGTCTGTTTAAACTTTTAAAACTTTTTATACATTTTTATTCAATTTACTCATTTTGAAATCAAACCACAGACATGTAATATTGGCATAATTATTGTAATTTATAACATCTAATTTGTTTATCTTTATTAGACAACACCCTAATATGGGTTTTTATCATTTCAGCATTTATTTAACTTTATATCGAGATCTGAAGATGCTTTGCATATTGTAGAAAGCGAAACCGGTCGTCTGATAGTTAAATTAAATTGATTGTGAGTAAGTCTTATTTATTATTTCTTTACCTATTTAAGACTTTAATCTGACGATGAAAGTTGAACATATCATGTTATTGACCTAGTTCTTCCTTTTCTTTGCCCTTATCGGTTTAATATATTTCCTTGTCCTATATATTTATTAAAACGTAGATAGAACTATGCTAGACAGTTCCTTTGTTTACAAAAATAACGTCTTAAATTGATGACGTGATGACCTACTAATATTGTACCTCTGTAACCTATTTACACATTTAAACCAGTTAATATGGATCCGGATTTAACTTTTTTAAACTACTAATCAAAGTTGTACATGCTTAAAAGATAATGCAATTGATATTCGATGCAAATTATGTTTGGAACTTTGGGAAGCCGATACTAAACATATATTCAGGCAATAAATTGGTAGTAAAATGTTTATTTATTGTTAGTTCTGTAGTAATTAACTTTAAAATTTATTGTTTCATTTTAATATAAGTGTTAAATAAAAACTATTAAAAAAATTATGTGAATATTATTCCAGTGAACTTTATACTTATTCGGAAAAAATTGGACATAGAAATGATATTTAAACTTTGCTCTTACTCGTTTAATATTAACTTTTAAAATGTTTTTTCTTTGGTTGACGTAAAGAGAACGTTGAACACTAAAAAAATAGAAAGTTATCCATAAAATTTAGGGACAATATTGTGATCGTGCTGATTGATATAACGAAGCATGAATTGCAAAGAAAAATGACCAAATAATTTTTACACTATCATAATACAGGGTGTTTCTTTGAGAACGTAACATACGTTAATAGAAAAAGGAGGACATTTAAGAGACGATCTTAAAAACCCATACTTAATAGATTTTACTTCACCAATAACAAAGGTACTGGGTGTTTGATCTATTTTGCAAACTTTTTATTTGGTTCATTACTTTTTAACCACATTGTATATATTTTCTTTATATATGGCAATCCAATATTGTCTTCAAACGATTAATTTATTTATAATTATAAGATATCTAGGTCCAGATAAAAATACTGCTCAAAAGCAATACTCTGCATTAGATTTTTTAAAAATTGATTTTACATTTAAAAAGAGGATTAAAGTAGTGGTATACTTTGAATTTTTAGCAAAATGATTTTTCTGGCAAAATTTTGAATTTGAGTTCTGCAATTATGTGAATTGGCGAAAGGCCGAAGAAGAAAAAAATTTAAATGCGGCTTAATTTTAAATAATACCATTATTTGATCTCAATTGGTAAAATGTTTCAGTGATTTTTTTATTATGTGCGACAAATAATTTTTAACCAATAATCATCAATAAATAAATAGTAAAGAATGAAAAAGACAGCAAATATTTGATTTCACGCAAACAGCGCCTATGTATCTGTTAGTTGATACGTATTTCGACCTAATAGGTCTCATCAGAACAGTTATTCATAGGTGTTCTCAACGTGAAAGATCAATATTTTCTGTCTTTTAAAAAGCAACACTAAAATGGCTTCGATATGGACGCAATAGCGACATCTGATAATAAATCCGTAAAATAGTTTCGAAACACAAGTTTGAAAGTTGAAATTGAAACGTCAATAAACGTATTTTTATCTTTAATTGTTGCTTATTCCCAGTTAAATAGTAATTAATTTAAAATTCCAAAAGAAAATAGCTTCAGAACAACATTATATTGAAATCGCATGTAAAAAATCTTAGAGAAAAAACAAACATATCGCGATATTAAGTGGAGTTATAATTTCTTTTTTAAAAACAAACATTGGTTTAAGGAATGAATAACGATAACATTATCACAGGACACTTCAAAAACTTTTGGACACTCAAAAAAAAATTGACATTGCATTGAATTGGCGGCATTAAAGTATGTGTTCCATGATGCAAGAAGTGAAAGTTGACAATAACTTAATGTGGAAGTTAGTTTTATGTTAATTTGTAGCTGGATTCTACCTTTATTGTTATCAGATAAATTTCTATATTAGAAACAATATAAAACCATACCTTTTAGATTGCTACATAAAAATCTACATTATTTCGATGTTGTTTTCTTTTTTTATTGAACTCTTTTAAAAAAAAAACAGTAAGTGAATAAATCTCATAATAAATCCGTAAAATAGTTTCGAAACACAAGTTTGAAAGTTGAAATTGAAACTTGAAATTTAAATAGTAATTAATTTAAAATGCCAAAAGAAAATAGCTTCAGAACAACATTATATTGAAATCGCATGTAAAAAATCTTAGAGAAAAAACAAACATATCGCGATATTAAGTGGAGTTACAATTTCTTTTTTAAAAACAAACGTTGGTTTAAGGAATGAATAACGATAACATTATTACAGGACACTTCAAAAACTTTTGGACACTCAAAAAAAAATTGACATTGCATTGAATTGGCGGCATTAAAGTATGTGTTCCATGATACAAGAAGTGAAAGTTTACAATAACTTAATGTGGAAGTTAGTTTTATGTTAATTTATAGCTGGACTCTACCTTTATTGTTATCAGATAAATTTCTATATTAGAAACAATATAAAACCATATCTTTTAGATTGCTACATTAGAATCTACATTATTTCGATGTTATTTTCTTTTTTTATTGAACTCTTTTTTTAAAAACAGTAAGTCAATAAATCTCACTTAATAATGTTAGATTTCTTGTTTATATATTGAAAATGATTAGGGATGCAATAGTACAAGTCGTCCAACTATGTTTTTACACTAAAAGTGTTTACGATTCAATCGAGAATTGATTTCATATTTATGATCCTTTTCATCAATCTATCACCAGCAGATGATTCTATTATACAACCACAAAAAGTTAATATGAAACGTTAGTTACATAATAAAAAGACTTGAAGTATAGTTAAGCAGTCAGGAGCTGTTAAAAGTGTGAATAAATCAAAAATGTATCCAAGCGTGGTAATGTTTTATGGAATCAGATTCGCTCCATTACACTTTTTATTATAATGGCATACCCATTACTGACCTTCGTCAACGATTGATATCGACAGGATATTACAAATAGTTATGAACAGTAACGTAGACTGTTTAGTCATAGGATGTAAATTTTTGGGAGTTTTATATTTATTGCTATAATTATTTTCGGTGTTCGTTGGCTCAATAGTTATTATTCGAGGTCAAATGTTGCTAATTACTTTTTGAGGTTAGGTCTGTCTTAGTTCTACACAAACTAAATTACTTGTGATATTTGAAATTGTTAATTTTTAACTACTTCGTAACATGCTTGGTTAGTTAGTAATTTACTGTTACTGAGTATTGCCGGCGATGTCAAAAGTATATTCAAAACTTCTTTTGAAAAGAAATAAATCAATCATAGATGAAAAAAATCTGTTACCAAATCATTCATTTGAGTTAAGAAATAAGCATTCTATCACAGATCATGTACATAGCATAAACCATGTACCGTAGAATGGGGTGACTTTGATAAAACATGAATATTTTGTTTCAAGAGAGTATACAACCCAAATGTTTCGTCCGTTATGGTGGTTGTCTGAACTTTATTTCAGTGCACATGTTGATTCACTATAGCAAAAGGTGTCTGTGGCCAATATCAAAAGTATGCGGTTGTAAATTCACCATTGAAGTTTTTGTTTGAATTTGAAGATTTTATATTGTGTTACTAAATTTAAACATACAGCTCTTACAATAGAATTGCAGGTAATTTTGTGTATGTTGCCTTAATGTAGACTAGTTGTCACTATTTTAAAATATTTAACCTAACTTATTTCCGTAGTTTATAAACGAAAGTTGGGATCAAGAAGCTACAAAAACTTCTCTGACGAAACTCTTGAACATGCTCTGCATCAAATAGTAAACGGAAACTTGTCTGTTAAAGCCACTTCAGAAAGATTTAAAATTCCGTATGGTACTTTATATAATAAATACAAAGGGAAGTATGTGAAGAAGCCAGAGGGCCAAACTGCGTTGACGGAGCTGGAGGAAAAATCAATCGTGTCCTGCATTGTCAAATGTGCAGATTGGGGATTTCCATTATCGACGCTAGATGTACAACTTTTCACTAAGAGTTATTTAGAAAGAACTGGAAGAATTATCTCTAAATTTAAAAACGGGGTAAGTCCTGGTAACGACTGGGTAAAACTTATTTTAGAGAGACATAGTCAGCAAATCTCTGAACGACTTGCGTCTAACATTACTAGAACTCGGGCAGGTGTCACAAAAGAAACGATAGAATCATATTTCAATAATTTAAGAACAACTCTCTCAAATTGCCCTCCATCACACGTTTTCAATTACGATGAAACCAACGTTAGTGATGATTCGGGGAAAAGAAGATTGCTTTATAGAAGAGGGACCAAATATCCAGAACAAATCACTAATCATAGTAAAGCCGCCACATCAATAATGATGTGCGGTGCTGCTGATGGTACACTACTCCCTCCTTATATAATATATCGCAGCGAACATATGTGGGATGCATGGACATTAGGAGGTCCACAGGGCTCTCCTTGTTGTAGTAGTGGATGTTGAGCAAGAGGAGCTTGATATAACCGAACAAAAAATGGGTGGATGGAGGTAACTTGTTTTACAGACTGGTTTAAGACCATATTATTACCCCACGCAAGACGGCTGGAAGGTAAAAAAGTTATGATCGGCGACAACTTGGCGTCTCACTTTTCAGATCATGTTTTAGAATTGTGTGAATTGCACAATATTGAATTTGCGTGCCTTCGAAGTAATTCAACACACATATGCCAGCCTTTGGATGTGTCTTTTTTTAAACCCATGAAAGTCTCTTGGCGAAAAGTTTTGACGGAATTTAAATTGCGACACCCAAAAAATTACTGGTGTACCTAAAGATCAATTTCCGTCGTTATTAAAAAAATGCTTGGAATTAATGGATCAGACAATTGCAAAAACTGAGTACAAATGTGGAGATTGTGAAAAAAGTGCAATTAAGAGAGTTTTGAAGAATGGGTTCGAGGCTTGTGGCATGGTCCCTTTCGATCCAAATAAAGTCTTGAGTAAGATGACACCAATCTACCATGATATTGATTATGTAGAATCTCTGATTAACGACAGCCTCACAGACTATCTGATGAATAAGAAGTCCGAGATAGAAGTTACTAAACGGCAAAGTAAAAAGAAACTTCATATCCAACCTGGTAAAAGTGTAAGTCGACATATAACGGCAGATGACAGCTCCTCCGATAGCGAGGTAAACAGCTATAATAGTGAAAGCGAAAATGAAATTGAAAATGAAGATTCTGTGGAGGACCAATCATATGAAGATGAGATGAATACAAAACCCTCCCTTGCTGAATTGAATGTTGGAACTTACGTGCTTGTAAAAATTATGTCAGGTAAACAAAAATGTAAAAATTACGTATATGCCGGAAGGATACAAGAGAAATTACCTTTTGACGAATACGAACTCATTGGACTTAAATCACTGGATGAGACCCATAAACATTTTAAAGTTGTGGAGACCGACGTTTTTAACGCTCCTTTCGATGATATCTTAGCAATTCTGAAGACCCCATCGGTTGAAACAAATGAAACAGCAACTACATGTACATTTCCTGGCGGCAGAGTTGATGTTAAAGAAAAATATCTTTGATTTTGTTTCCGTTCAAAATACATTGTTTTGGCTTTTTTACTATTTTATACTGTTTTACTAATTTGCTAAAATGTTTTTTACCTGAATAAAGTATTAGCTACCTGTAAAATTATTAATTATATACTAATTATTGTGCCTATAGCAGCTGTCAAAGTCACCCCAAAAATTAAAATTGAAATGTCTAAAAATTGGCTTGATCGATTTAAAAATGGGTTGACATTGACATCATTACAGCTTTTATGCATCGTCCAAGCTATTTTAAAATAGGGTATCAAAGTGACCCCACATCAATGGGTGATTTTGATATACCATTACTTATTTTTTTTTGAGAAAATTCTCAATTTAAAGATATATATACTAACAGTATAAATTACATAAACATAAGATGAATCCAAATGGACATTTTTCACATTTTTGGGATCACCCATTCAAAAGTTACGTAAGAAAATATAAAAAAAAAATTAACAAAGTCACCCCGTTTTACGGTATTAGAAAAATGGTAGAAGAAGGTAAGAAAGTGGCATTTACTATAGTTACAACCATCGTTTTTCTCAGGAGATCATCACCCGACTGCTGCTTGATGCTATTTTGGGCTTAATCTCCTTTTTAAGTATACAGATATATCAAGAAATACAAAAGTAAAACTCTACAAAACAATAATACGTCCAGTCCTAACAAATGGTTTAGAAACCTGGACTTTAACAAAAAGCAATGAAAACATGTTAGGAAAAAAAATACTAAAGCGAATCTGGAGCGGTAAATGAAAATGATGTCTGAAGAAGACGATACAACTTCGAACTCTATAGAATATACCAGCAACCAAATATCGTAAAACACATTAAGATAGGACGCCTGAGGTGGGTAGGCCATGTAATGCGGATGGAGTAAACCGACCCAGTTAAAAAAACGCTCCTCTATAGACCTATTGGTCAAAGAAGAAGAGGAAGACCCAAAACAAGATTCCTAGATAACATAGATCAAGATATGAGAAATATGGAAATACGTGGTTGGCGGAGGAAAGCGATAGATAGGGACGACTGGAAAAAAATTCTTGGGAAGGCTAGGACTCACACAGGGTTGTAAAGCCAAAGTGATGATGATTCACTTTGTGTTTGTTGTCGTAGACCCCTACGAATAATTTTGTTTTAGTTTTTTTTACTTAATGGATTTTTCATTAAAAACCGTACACACACATACACAACGATTTTTGTAGAATCCTAGATCCGAATGATATGTGTATTCCAATGAAACAGTGGGACCCACATGTCCGAAGACCAAACCGGTCACACTCATTAATGAAGCGGTACCTATCTGACCCCCAAACTATAACCAAGCACCTCTCCCCATCGCAGGACATAACGAATGAAGAGAATTTGTACTGAAAGTTACTTTGGATGCCCTGAGTAACGAGATATTTTCTGTTTTACTTTATGTGGTTAAGCCACCTGATTTTAGGGGTAGCTAGAATAGCTTTTCTCCCTATGAATGACTGAAGTTAATTTTTATATTACTTTGGACTTGTGTCCCAAAAGGTGTGTTCAGGACAGCGAGTCACCGACCTAAGTTGGTGACTTCCCGCCCGGATTGTGTGTGCTCGGTCACTCAGTCGCCGAATTGACAAAATAATTTTTGTTCTTCTCGCCGGCTAAGCACCCGAAGGGTCTAGCCATTAAGCCCACGTTTGTTGGTACGTAATCTCGATGCTCAAGTTCCGCGAACTTGATCGTTTTGATCTACCTGAAAGGCCTTTTAGCTAAACAGCTTTTCTGCTGGTGCTGCTGATCAGAATTCACTCTACTTCTTTGTATTGTATTGGCGCTGCATGTATCAGAAGGTTATAAGTATTAAAAATAAAAATAACTAAATAAAAGAATGACAATACAAGGATAGGGTATTGTGTTGGACCTTCTGTTACTGCGTTTATTCGACTATTGCATGGTTATCATTTTTCACTGTTCTTCCAGGTCTTCTTTATATCCAGCTAGCTGCTACGTACCTTAATGGAACGTACTTAGGTATATTAAGAGCCATTTTGATCATATGGTTCTGGATTATTTGTATTTTGTTTCTGTTAGATTTGCAAGTGTGTCGTCATGCGGCAGAGGCGTATATTAGTGTTGATAAAATTATACAGTTTGCCATCCTAATCTTTGTTTTAAATCTCAGTTTACTTTTCCGATCTATTAATGACAAAAGTTGACTTCTAATTATTTTAGCTTTCTAGACCCTTTGTTCTACGTGTTCTGTGAAGGTCAGCTTTTGTCCAAAGTTACGTTTTGTGTTTATTTTTATTATTGCACCGATAGTTTAGCTTACTATTATTTTGTAGTTTGGCCAACTTGTCCGTTTTTTCTTGTAAGTTTCCAAACATTTTGTTTCTACCGCTCCCAGGGTCAATACAATTGGGTTGTGATTGGATTCACCCTCGTTTATTAATTGTATTTCGTGTTGTTGACCCACGTTTTGTAGAATTGCTATGTCCAGGAAGGTAGGGAGTCTGTCTCCACTATGGAAGTATGCAGGTTCTGTAGGTCCTACTACGATGGTGTTTTGTCTGTCGTCGAGATAGCCACAATAGTCTTCATTTCCCGTTTTGATCCTTGATACGGTGGCTTCCATAGTAACCAGATTATCTGGTGTAGGAATTACTTGGTGTTCGGTTCCTTTTTTCGCCAGAATAGCAGTGCCTCCTGATAGGGCCCTGTAGTTATTTCTAAAGACATCACAGCCCGGAAATTTTGTTTTTGTTTTTTCCGTTATTTTAGTTTCTTGTAAAGCTGCGATGTCTAGTTCAAGTCTTTTGGCAAACTCGTCTACAGAGTTGATTTTTGGTTTAAGCCCATTTGAATTCCATGATCCTACTCGTAGATTGTTCAACCGGTTAGATAGTTTTGCTTACACCAATACTTCCCATTGCGCTTACTAAACTAGTCATCTTCTCGAACATAAACAAGAAGTTTAACTTTTCGTTTAGGCTGGCTATAAGGATTGCTGGTTCAGAATTGACCATGGATTTTGTTTCTTTTGGCTGGTATGTCTTCCTAGTTGCTTGTGCGTAGCTTACAGATTCTGTTACTGGTGCACTTTGTATGTTTCTGCTCCTCGGTTGTATAGCATAATTTTTCTTTTTGGTCCCTTTGAACAACCTGTGTAATTTGCTGTATGGGCTTCGCTACAGTTTGATACTGATCTGTAACTTTTGATACATCTGTTTGTTTATATCTTTTCGATTCGTAGTGTTTAAAATAGTGTCTGTAATATTGTCTTTTATTTTTGAATTAAACAATAAATTGGAATTGTTTAACATGTCTAAATGAAATTAAGCAAACAAAGCGTTTAGACCCTTTTATAAGTAATTTTTATCACCGCCATTGGTAAGAGTTAAATAATATTTAGACAATAATATGCTACTACACATCGATCAAGTTCTGCATAATTAATTTTACTACTACTGCTTTGTTTTGATATGTTTGACATATCAAGGTAGATCTATCAGGCATAGGCAAAACGATACAAATCAATCAAACTTACCAAAATAAAATATTTCTCATTGTCAGCATAAAAATAAAGAAACTTATTTACTACAGTATTGCCCAAAATAAACAGTACTGAAACTGAAACATAGATGTCTCTTTGTGCGCGCTGTAATATTCAAATTAACTAGTATAGAGCTGTCAAGTAATCCTTAAACAATTAATTATTAAGGCCTAATTGTTAAAAATGGTGTTAAGAAAGTGTTTCTTGTGGGGCATTATTTTCGCTCATACGGAATCGGCCGACGTAATAGTGCAAGTCTGCAATACGTGTGTGATCAATTCACACAACGGTTTGAAATTAAGAGAAATATGGAATATGGGTATGAAGTCTGTCTTGAGAGACGAGGAGTCATTTAGAACATGTTATAGAGTATCAATAATATGTATTTTTTAAAACAATAAAATAATTACAAGTTCAGTACTGTTTATTTTGGGCTATACTGTATTATACTTTAGCCTGGCTAGTTTTTTATTTTATTATCTGGCCCTTATCGGGTAATTCGCTGCTCTTTAGTGATTCAAGCAGTTTCATAATTTTTTTTTATCTGTTCATTTATTATATTTTGGTTGCTTTATTACATAGTGTATTCGAAAAATCGGGATTCGACCGATACTTGATGGAAATTCATTTTATGTAACAATAAAACACTGACAATTTTGATTTCAAACTTCCACAAAATTTATTTTAACCTCTTATCACTACAGCTGTTTCGGCTGATTGCCTTTCTCAAGTGACCTATTTTTGGCATGCGTTTACACTTTAAGGTCGATTCAGACACATCAGTCACGTCTCGTCACAGTGATTGCACCGAACCGAACAATCCGTCATACAAAATATTCTTTAGTACAAATATGTTGCCGGCATTCACACTCATCAGTTGAGAAACAGTTTCCCAGCTGTCAGATAGTTGATAGTTCTGTGACCAAATAGGACCGGTTCGGCGCCGAGACTATGACGAGACTGATGTGTCTGAATCGACCTTAATAGTCTCTAATGAAATAGGTTGACGAGTGGAGAACTGTTTGTCTCAGGTTGGTCATTCAGAATTATATCTGTGTTTTTTAATTTGTTGATTTCCATAGATTCTAACAAGGATAGCTTATGGTCTTTATTTTTAATGTGATGAATTTTAAATTCGTCATTAAAAGAGTGATTGTGATCTAGTAAGTGAAGTTCGTATGTAGAATCTGTTTTTCTATTATTGAAAGCCCTTTTATGTTTGGCTATTTGTTTATTAAAGTTTCTACCAGTTTGACCGATGTAAGTTTTTGGTCAGTCGCCACATTTAAGTTTGTACACACCACAGTGTAAGTTTTTTTTTATTTTGGCTCTTGCTGTTTTTGATATATTTGCCTAGGTTGTTAGTTGTTCGGAAAGCTAGTGTTATTTCTTTCTTTTTTATGTGTTTGTCTAGTTTTGTTGAGATTTTGTCTGTATATGTAATCGAGCCAAAGGTACTGGGTTTTTTCTCTGGTGGTGGAAATACTAATTTCAGGACTTTCTTGTATAGTTTTTGATTTAACATTTTGTTAATTGTTTGTTCGTTATATCCGTTGTTTATTGCTATTTGCTTAATAATATTTAATTCTGTCCCAAAGTTGTATTTTGACATCGGAATTTCTCTTAATCTATGTAACATACTATGATAGAAAGGAATAACACCAGCTTCCCGAACAAATAATAACCTAGGCGAATATATCAAAAACAACAAGAGCCAAAACAGTTACACAGTTGTGTGTATAAACTTAAATGTGGCGACTGCCCAAAAACTTACATCGGTCAAACTGGTAGAAACTTTAATAAATGAATAGCTGAACTTAAAAGTGCTTTCAATAATAGAAAAACAGATTCTACTTACGCACTTTACCTTCTAGATCACAATCATTCTTTTAATGACGAATTTAAATTTCTAAATATTCAAAATAAAGCCCTTAAGCTATCCTTGTTAAAATCTATGGAAATCAACAAATTAAAAAACAGATATAATTCTGAATGACCAACTTAAGACAAACAGTTCTCCCCTCCTTAACCCATTTCATTAAAGACTATAAAGTGTAAACAGATGCCAAAAATAGATCATTCGAGAAATTCAATTAGCTGAAACAGCTGTAGTGATAAGAGGTTAAAATAAATTTTGTGGAAGTTTGAAAACAAAGTTTTCAGTGTTTTATTGTTACATATATCATGCTTTTTATACTTCATTAAACGAGTGTCATGGAACAGACGGGAATACAAGCCCAACCGCACAACACAACGATCAAGAAGATATTGATTAATATTAAATTTTTATTATTAAAACAGTTACTTAAGATTAAACGTATCTGCATTTTTTAGTGTAACAAAAACGTAACTACTATTGGCGACGTGCAAGTACTTGGATGTGATACGAAAACGATCGTGCGCGAGTAGCGGAGAAATCTTGCATTTTTTACTGCACATTTTATAGATTTCATAAATTCATATTGTCAATTGTCATATTTCATACTCGTTTGTTTATTTACACCTTCTGTCACTGAAGAAAAATGGGATTTAGGAAATGCTGTGTTGTAAATTGTAAAATACAACAAAAAATTGTCAATTTAAGGTTTATTCGTTTCCAACTTCGAAGCACAAATTTACTACAAAGAGAAAAGTGGATTTATATCATAAAAAAGCATAAGTAACATAACCTAAATAATGCATTATTCTTGCGCCCGATTTTAAAGTCAGTTTGAAATAAATAATAAAGAAAGTTCACTTTTAAGTGTAAATTTTAGTTTCATAACACTCACTTAAAGTTCATTTAACCCAAAAATCAAGTTTAATGTTTAAATTTTATTTTTTTTGAAGTTTACAAAAATGCATCAAGTTAAGTTTTTCTGAAGATGCATTAAGATATATTATATTCGCTGTCCAAAAGTTTACAGGGAAAGAATTAGTTGTTCAAACCAATATGATGATATCATGGGCTTAACCTGCTAATTTATGATTAGCATTAATTTATGGTAATTTATTTTCTTAATTCTTCCATTCTTTTTTGACATTTGCCACTACTAAAGCTTTCCCCTTGACTCAGTGCTTGGTTGAAAAGTTATTTGGTGATTTACTTTCTCAAATCCAGTTTTTATTATTGCATCCATATTAACAGTAATGCTGTAATTTAATAATATATTTATTTGTATTTACACTACATACAAAGTTTACCTTTTAATAACATACCAACATAACCTCAATCTTAGTTTTTCTTCTTATTCTTTTTTGGGACTACGTCCTTGACAGTTATCCGGTAACCTTAATCTAACATGAAAGCGCAGTAAATTTTGCTGATTTACGACACCAGGTGTCGCTGTTCCGAACTTGCACGGTCCCAATAGGAGTAACTAAAACATGTATCATTTTTATCAAAAACAATAAATAATAAATTTTACTACAAATTCTATTTCTCATAACCTAAGTTGTCCTTCTCTATTATAAATTTTGTTACTATTTTTGCTACATTCTTACTATTGGAATCTAATAATATTGTTCTTTTTTTCTTTGTCTAGTTGTATAAAGTCGTTTTGATTTAATAGTAGTTCTTTTAAAATCCGATAATATCATAAAATCTATTTTTTTTTATATAAACAAACGCATTTTTTTTGTGGTATTCGACTTTAGGATATTGGTTTATACTGCATTTAACATTTATTGTAACCTTAATTAAATCAGTAGAATTTTCGCAGATATCTTCTGATATAGGTACGTAGATATAAAATAATAAATTCCGTTTTTTAACACGTTCAGTACATACCACAATATATTCTGCTGGAATTTCCACATTATCCAGTTGCTCGACATTTTTTGTCCCACTTCGCATATACATCTACACAAAGAACTTTCAGATTTCCCTCAACGTCTTATCTTCCTCTCAATATGCTTGTTTTTATTCGGTTACTTTAACCTTGAGTCTTTTCGTCATGAAACGTCTCAAATAAAACAAAACTAGTTAATTTTTAAAAAGAAATGTCTGGCAATTGGCACACCCGGATCTGAATATTCTGAATCCTGTTTTGTTATGGTGAGTTTTAAAAGGTCGCTGTTTTATGTTTTATCATTTATTTTATAAAATATAACTTGTTTTAATAAAAGAGCGTAACCGATTTAACTTGTCTCTTTTTTGTATTAGTATTGTCATAATTTTTAAAAGATTTTGTATACACGGTATTCAAGAACACTTATTGGCGTTTTTTATATTAATTTTGCAGATTTATTTTACAATCTCATAACTTAACCGTCTGATAGACAAGGCCGTCACCAAATGGAATATTTTATTGTTATAAAGCTATTTTGGGACATTT
Organism: Diabrotica balteata; assembly: GCA_918026665.1. NCBI lineage: Eukaryota > Metazoa > Arthropoda > Insecta > Coleoptera > Chrysomelidae > Diabrotica > Diabrotica balteata. The sequence goes on from OU898277.1 coordinate 160,894,480, forward strand.
TAATGCCATTTAATATTTTTGTTAGAAATAAGCACAATTTTACTTCAAAATCAAGTCTATTTAAAGTTTCGATTACAACTTAGGAAATTGTTCTTAAAATACAAAACATTAATAAATTAAACAAATGTTATTTTTGTTATTTGGTAAAACATTCTATATTTTTAATTTTACGGGACTTATTTATATTGACAATTTAGACACATATTAATCATTTTAAAGGAGTTAAAGTTTATCCATCATCCGAAAAAAGTTACAATTTCATCGATCAAATTTATTTTTTCTTGAACAAGATATTGTAACTTCTTCTTCTTCTTCAAGTTCCACTCCGATCGGAGATTGGAAATCATTCTGGCAATTATAATTTTATTGGTTAGTCGCCTGAATAGTTCAATTGAACTGCATCCAAACCATTCACGGATATTGCGTAGCCACGAGATTTTCCGTCTTCCTACGCTTCTTCTACCTTTGATTTTACCCTGCATTATATTCCTTAGTAGTTCGTACTTTTCACCTCTCATTATGTGCCCCAAGTATTCCAATTTCCTGATTTTTATGGAATTTAAAACTTCGCATTATTTTTCTAGTTGTTCGAGAACTTGTTCGTTTGTTTTGCGATCCATCCATGATATTTTTAAAATACGTCGGTAACACCACATTTCGAATGCTTCTAGGTTTTTAATGTTTGATTTTTTAAGTGTCCAAGCTTCAACTCCATACACAAGGGTAGAGAAAATATAATATCGAAGCATTCTTATCCGGAGCGATATATTAATATCACGATTACAAAAAAGTTTTCTCATTCTATTAAAAGTTGACCGCGCAATTTCAATGCGGCATCTTATTTCTTTTGTCTGATCAGTATCTTCTGTGATCCATGCTCCAAGGTATTTGTACGAAGATATTTGTTCAATTTCTGTATTATCTAGTACTAGCTTAACTTTGATGTTTTGTGTTTTTGTAAATACCATGAACTTGGTTTTCTTCAAATTGATTTTTAGTCCATAATCGTTGCAATATATATTTAGTTGTTCAGCAAGGTGTTGCAGTTCTTCTAGGGTTCCTGCCAGAAGGACGGTGTCGTCAGCATATCTTATGTTATTAAGTGGCTCACCGTTTATTATAAGGCCCTCACTGATCTCAGCAAGCGCTAATTCTGAGATGGCTTTACTGTATAAATTGAATAACAAGGGTGATAAAATACACCCTTGGCGGACCCCACGGCGAATCTGGATATCCTTGGTCAGTTCGTTTTCAACTTTCACTTTTGCTGTTTGATTCCAATAGAGGTTACAGATGATTCTAATGTCTCTACTGTCTATGTTTTTATTTAATAAAATTTCTTTAAGTCGATTATTCAGCACTCTGTCAAATGCCTTTTCAAAATCAATGAAACAGGCATATACTTTCTGATTAATATCTAAGCATCTCTGCGAAAGAACACTTAATGCAAACAGTGCATCTCGTGTTCTCAGTCCTTTAATAAATCCCATTTATGTATTACTTATGCCTTCATCTAATTTCTTATGTATTCTATTGTGAATTACTTTTAAAAACAATTTCAAGACATGACTCATTAAGGCTATGGTGCGATGTTCATTGGACTCCTTTGCATTGGCTTTTTTGCGAAGCAGTATGAATGTTGATTGGAGCCATTCTTTAGGTATTATACCTGTTCTATATATGGTATTGAATAGATCCAAAAGAAGATCAATAGATTCAGTATTCACAATTTTAAGTAATTCGATAGGAACTTCATCAGGCCAGGGAGATTTACCACCTTTAGCTTGTTTCATTACATATTCAATTTCTTCTCGTATAATGTCAGGCCCAGTATCATCCTTAAATTCTTTTAATGCTTCTATTTTCTCTTTGTCTTCAAAAAGTTGTGCTATATATTGTGTCCATCTCTGCATTTTTTGGTTTATATCTCTTATAAGTGCACCCCTTTCATCTCTTAGTTGCCTAGTTTAAAGTGTTTTTTTCATTCCTGTTAATTCTCTAATTCTTTTGTGCATGTTAAAAAAGTCGTATTTTTTCCCAATTTCTTCTAGTTCTTGGCACTGCTCATGTAACATTCTCTCCTTAGCTTCTTTTATTTTTTTATTATTCGATCAGTTTCATTATATTTAATTGGATTTTTTGTTTTGAATGACTTTCTTTCATTCATTAATAGTAGTATTTCTTTAGTCATCCAATCTTTATGTTTTCTATTCTTTGGTTTTAATTTTAATTTTCATTTGCTGTTTTAATTATTGCTACTTTAATATTTTCCCATTTCTGATCAATGTTATAGCTAATTTTATTCAGTTCTTGGGCATTACGTAGATTTTCAGTAAGAGTTTTTACAGTTTGTTCCTTTGTTTGTGGTTCCCTTAATCTCTTAATATCAATTCTACTTTGTGTGGGTTTTTTAAACAGTTTTAATTTGGTTCGTAATGTGACTACTATGGGGTTATGGTCTGAACCGATGTCTGCTCCAGGGTAAGTTTTGGCAGACAGTATAGAATTACGAAATCTTTGTCTAATAAGGACAAAGTCAATTTGATTTCGGATTATTCTATTCGTTGTATCACCGGGAGATTTCCATGTATACAATTTTCTTTTTGGTAGCTTAAAAAGTGTATTAGCTATTACAAATTCTTCCGTCTGGCAAAATTGTATCAAACGGGCACCACGTTCATTTCTATTTCCTAGACCATATTCCCCCCACATATCCATCCACTCTTCCCTGGCCAACTTTGGCATTGAAGTCGCCCATTACTATTGTAGTGTGATGGTTCTTCATTGATTTTAAGACTTGTTCCAAATCATGGTAAAACAGTTCGATATATTCGTCATCTTTATCTGCCGTAGGAGCATAAACTTGAATAAAATTTACTATACCTTTTTTAGACTGTAGTTGTATTGATAAGATCCTATCAGAATAAGGAGTAAAACTTATCACATAGTAATTGACCTTTTTTGCAACTAAGATAGCAACACCATAGCGATGATTGACCTCGTTGTTACCTGAATAATACATGGTTCAATTATTTGTAATTTGTTTGCCTGAACCTGGCCACATTACGTCACTTATACCTAAAACATCAATTTGGAGGTTTTCCATTTCAAGCAGTCCGTTCGCTAATTTACCACTTGCATATAAACTTCTGACATTCCAGGTTGCAATTCTCAATATCTTAAGTCCACAGGGATTTCTCTGGTTTACGACCTGCGAGGCCCTGACTTGTCATTTGCCATTCATGACTTTACTAGGGGTACTTTAAGAGTCTTTAATGCAGTGGTTCCCCGTTGCCTTCTGCATCCTTACGCCGTTGACATATTTTTCGATTCATCCGCCTTTAGGACCAGTTTCCCAACCCTTGGACAAAAGAGTGCCCTTCCACTTATTAACTCATCCGCCCGCAGCCGTTGGTCATAAGTGAGGGATTGGTTATACCGGCAATCATTCGGTTAATTACCTGTTGGTCCACGGGAGGTATTTTATTTCCCTCCTGCCCACCGGTAAACCGGGTCGAGCATTCCCTATCCGCCACCTGGGTACGCGCTCTCTAGAGGTAACAGGTTCCTCCGAGAATATTGTAACTATTTAAGATTTAAAAGAAAAGACAGTTAAGATTTGATTTTACGTATAGTGCCTGTATATATTCGCTTATATGTATTTCATCCTACCAGGATTCATAGGAGCGAGTGGTACAGAGCTTCTGTACAAGTCGCTCTGATGAATCCTGATAAGATGGAATGCATATAAGCGAATATATACTGGCACTATACGTAAAATCAAATCTAAACTGTCTTTTTTTATTCCGGTTTACTCTTTATGAGTACAAGAAACCAGCTTACCAAGTATTTTTGCTTAGATGAGGAGGTATGTTGTGGAATGAAACTTATAGATTTCCCATGTCTTTCTTAGATATTTTTTATTAAAATTTTGAAGTTGTAACAAAGTACTGCTCTCAGATAAATCCCTGAGAAATTGTTGAAGTTGGCCTAAGTCTTCATTACAGTTTTCTAAATTACCTTTAATTATAAGGGTGTTTTCTATAAAAATATATTTCATCATCATCAGTGGTGCTACAGCTCTAGTTGAGCCTTGACCTTCCCCAGTCTATTTCGCCAGTCGTTTCTGTTCATCGCCAACCGTTGCCAATTTGCCGCGCCGATTTTCCTTGCGTCCTCGTCCACACCGTCCCTCCATCTCAGTCGTGGTCTGCCTCTACTCCTATTTCCCACTGGGACCGATAATAGAGTTCGTCTGGATGGGTAATTTTCATTTGCTCTTGACACATGTCCAGCCCATCTAAGCCTACCTATTTTTATGAAGGATATTACATCTCTACCATTTACTATTTTTTATACTTCTCGTACAATTCGAAATTATATCGCCTTCTCCAAATACCATTCTCACAGAATGCGCCCATTATTCTTTTTAGTATCTTCCTTTCGAAGACGAGCAGAAGATTTGCGTCTGTTTTGGAGATGGTCCATGTTTCTGACCCATATGTCAGCACTGGTAGGATGAGTGTTCGATATATTATTAGTTTGGTTTTCTGGCTTAAATTTTTGTTTTTTAGCTGCTTGCTTAGTCCAAAATAAGATTTGTTTGCTATCAGTACCCTCCGTTTAACTTCTTCAGATGTGTCATTATCGTTTGTTATGAGAGAACCCAAATATGTAAACTTATTTACTACCTCAAAATTATATTGGTCTATACTGAAGTTTTGTTCGGCGTTTCTAGCTCTATCTCTGTTATTTGGAATAGATGCTAACATTTTGGTTTTTCCTCGTTTATTTTAAGGCCCATATTTTGTGCGGCTGTCAAGAAGGTGGAAGTCATTAAGTCCTCGTGTAGTACGTGCGATCAAATCCAGATCGTCAGCGTAAGCCATAATCTGCGTTGATTTATTAAAGATTGTTCCCCTATTGTGTAACTCGGCATCTCTTATAGTCTTTTCTAACGCTATATTAAAGAGAAGGCACGCCAGCGCGTCTCCCTGCCGTAACCCTGCATATGTTTCAAACGCTTGTGACATATCGCCTTGTATTTGCACTCTGTAGATCACTTTACTCATAGTTGTTTTTACGAGCCTTATTTATTTATGGGGAATGTTAAGTTCATTCATGGCTTCGTATAATTTACCTCTTAGGACGCTATCATACGCTGACTTAAAGTCCACAAAGAGATGGAACGTGTCAATATTAAATTCATTGGTTTTTTCTAAGATTTGACGTAGCACAAAAATCTGGTCAATTGTTGACCTACCTGGCCTAAAACGGCTTTGATACTCTCCAAGGATTTCTTCCATGTACGTACTTAAACGGCTGTACAAGGTGTTGGAGAATATTTTGTACATTGTATTCAGAAGAGTTATACCCCTATAATTTTTACATTCCAACAAAACTCCCTTTTTGTGTAGTGGACATATGATTCCAGTGCACCATTCCTCTAGCATTTGTTCTTCTTCCCAGACTTTGACTATTATGTTGTGAATTTGGTGCATAATGCTGTTACCTCCATGTTTGATGAGCTCTGCGGGGATACAATCCACTCCTGGGGACTTGCTATTTTTGAGTCGTGTGATTGCGTCTTTCACTTCAAATATTGAAGGAGGTTCTATGTGAGTGTTATTTCTTGGTCTTTGGGGTGACGCATCATTTTCCACTTCGGTACCAAGTAGTTCTTTGAAGTGCTCAACCCATCTGCTTTGTACTGCGTCAGCGGTACTGACTATATGTCCATTTTTGTCTCTACACATCGTCAGCCGTGGTTTAAATTCTTTTATTGTCTTATTTAGGATATTATAGAACTTTCTAGTTTCATTTTGTCCCTTTAATGATTGAAGCTTTTGCATAATCTGGTTTTCGAAGGTCCGCTTTTTCCTTCGATGTATGCGTTTTTCCTCCTTCCTAAGATCTTTGTACATTTGCTCCTTGTCCCGTGTTCTTCTTTGTTGCATAAGTTTATATGCATAATTTTTTCTTTTAGTGATATCTTCACATTCATCGTCGAACCAACTGTTGCGTGGAGTGGATTCTTCTGGTCCTAGGACGTTGTTTGCCGCTTCCTTAATTGTTCTTCTACATATATCCCATTGCTCGCTAGCTGTTAAATTCTCATCTGTTGTGCTTTCATGTTCAAGGTAATTTTGATACCTTTCTAGTGTACGGGGCTCTTTTAAGAGTTTTAAATTGTAGCGAGTACTTTTCTTACCCTTTTCTTTTTTTTTGCATTTGAGATTCTTGCTCTTATTTTTGCGCCTACTAAGAAGTGGTCTGAATCTATATTAGCTCCACGATAAGTACGTACATCCATTAGATTAGAGAAGTGCCTGGTTTCTATTAGGATGTGATCTATTTGATTTTTGGTTGTACCATCAGGCGACGTCCATGTTACTTTATGGATATTCTTATGGGGAAGTAGGTACTTCCAACGACCATGCCCTTGGATGCTGCAAATCCTATTATTCTATTTCCATTGTCGTTGGTGACGTCATGAGCGCTGCATTTTCCGATGTATGGACTATATATATTTTCTTTCCCTATTTTTGCATTAAGATTGAAACGCTCAATACTCCGGGAGTATTGGGTTTTTTTGGAAGTGTAGAACTTCCAAATTTCAGAAGAACTGAAAAAGAGGTGATGAAAAAAATACTAAAAATAGGGCTAAGCTCAGAGGAACAAATTTAAATGGCCGAAGAGACACTAAATCTCAAGTGAGTGTTCGGGCTAGCTTCAATGCACTGGATTGTGGCTTTAAAGATATAAACAACAATAACAAGAGATAATGAGCTAATGAGACAAGAAAGAAAAGAGACCTGGTAATATCAAACGTGATACAACTGAAGAAGGTCACTGGGAATAAATTTATAGAAAGAGAACAATAAGAAGAGAAAAGAAGGGCGCCAACTCAACGATAGTTGAGATTTTGAAGTAACAAATGAATCTGGAGATAATACTCTGAAATACAAAAATGCTAAAGAATAATCTTGTTTTGCTATGTTATATACTGGTTAGTAGAACTGAAATAAAACTCAAAATAGCAACAATAAATATATTTTTATAAAAATGTATATAGGTATATATGTATAAATAATTTACATATAATGCAAAGCCAAATAACAGTGGTAGTGGATGGTGTACACATACAGTGGGACCTAATAGCCCCTCAACAAACGAATAATCACTACCACTGGCCAAATAAAGTATAAAATGTCAGTAAACAACAAGAATAGTCCGTATTGTAGCCAAAGTCTTAACACAAAAAGGTAGTAATTTAACTTTAAATAGTTCTACTAATATGAGATACAAATTACAATATTTTAAAGATATCAAACTTGATAAATCTCTATTACAATTATATTAAATATATATTACATCCAAAAAGTGAGTCTTCAATACTCCTTATACAATGTTTTAAAAAACCACATGAAATTCATTTCCCTTCCCAATATCAAAATTATTTTATATCAAAAGTATTGTATTAAAAAAATATTATATCAAAATGAGTTTGGTCAGTACTCTTAAAATCCTATTTAAAAAAAAACTAATAAAAACAGGTAATATATTTTCCCTCTCCCAATAATATCAAAATTATATTTTATCAAAATGTAGTTACTTGATCATATGCATATGAAAGTTAACAGTAAATAGAAAGTAATACGTAATACAAAAAGTCAAATAGTTAAACGACTTATCTTTACAGCACTATAAGTCCATAGGAAAAACTCCTCTTGGCACGACTACATCAGTTTATGGCTGTAAAGACGAATCCTGGTCACAAAAGCCACAACCAGTCACTGGTCTCTGGGTGACAGCAAAATCCACGGGTTACTACACAAGTTGCTAACTATGTATCTAAGGATTCTGTTACTAGTATCCTTGAGGGAATATTCTCAAGAGAATACTCTCAAGCGAAGTGACGGAATCTAAAATTATTATTTAATTTAATAAATACAATTCAATAGGTGTAGCAGCATGGATTGACTGCACCAAAACAAAACATCAAAACATTAGGTATTAGGTTAAGTCAACATCATGTCAAATTTATGAAGTTACTTTCGTAGGCATGGCAAGTTTGCGCCATGAAATAAACATGCGCAGAATACAGAAGGCTGTACCACATTTGTAGAACCTTTTATATTCCACCAAAAAAGGTTAGTTAAAAGGGAACCAAAAAAAAACTTAATGATAAGATATGAAATAGATCGGAATTTAAGTTTGACTATATAAAAAAAATGACCTTCTGTTCTTTGCAAGTAAATCAAGGAAATTTTATATTTAAATTATTTCGGAACTCAAAAGTAAATCTCTAAAGAAATACTAAACACAATGATAAATTTGATTATATGATAAAGAGATAATACGTATAAAATGATTTACTTACATGGAGCTCGCAGCACGCCAAAAAAAAAACTCTTCCTTTTTATGTGGAACTCATAAATGAATATTGATTTTATTATACAAATTACTTATTTATATTATTATTAATGAATTATATTCTTCCCCAAATTATCTTCCTTGCTCCAATTCCGTCACTTTGAAGGTGAACAATTTCACCGGTTGGCGTGGCTGCCTTAACGAGTTCTGACCAAAACTGATCGTTTTCGTACAAACTCGACCCATCTTTCAAAGCGCTAACCGCGTGGGTGGAGAAATGTCGATTTAAAATCGATCGTAGGCGGGTAATAAAAATTTCTAAAGGGGTTAATCAGTAGCGTAAACGCTACAAGATCTCCAATTATGATCTTGATGTCGTTTCTGGGACATCTATCGTAGATGGTCTCTACTTCCTCATAGAATTGATCTTTGACATCCTCTTCTTTGTCTTCGGTTGGGGCATGTACATTTATGAGACTGATGTTAAAAAACTTACCTCTTATTCTTAGGTAACATATTCTTGGACTTATTGGTTTGAAGTCCATAATAAGATGTTTTACTTTTTTGTTAACAATGAATGCAGTCCCGAATTCGTGATTATTCTTGTGACAGCTGTAATATATATCGCGTTGTCTCTTTTGGATAATTCCTTGGCCAGTCCATCTTACTTCTTGCACAGCAGTAATGTGTGCTTTATATTGAGTTAGTATGTCTATTATTTTTTTAAGATTTCCAGGTTCATAAAGTGTCCGCACATTCCACGTGTAAATTTTTAAATCTTTGTCCTTATTTCGTTGCATTGGTCGTCGTCGTAAGTTCCGTCTGGTTTCTTTAGCTGTAGATTTCGTAACGATATTTTTTTTCACGGGGTAGAGTTGTTAGCCCTAAGCCCAACCTCCAACCTGGAGGGCCAGGGACTCTTCTGTTAGGGTTACCATACCTTAGTCCGTTTTGGTTCACGGGTGGTATTTTATTCCCCACCTACCCGCCGGTCCTAGGACCGGTTAGGGCGTTCCCCTATCCACCACCTGGGGACGCGTCCGATGGGAGACAGACAACTCCACATGCATAAAAATATATTTATTGACACATAATGTGACTTTGTACAGTGAATTTGTACATTCTGTATAAAATACACAATCGAAAAAAGCATTTAAATATCACAATTTAAAGGTATCAATAATAGTTTAAAGTATGGAAATATTATTATAATTAGGTATATTGTAACATCATTTTTTATAATTAAAATAGGAAATTATTTTTAATCCCTTTACCCCGGTTTCAGATACGCCGATGGTCGTATTCGCAAATGGGTTGTTAAATTTTATTATACCTTAAAATATGGAAGAACCGACTTATTAAACACGCCGGTTTGTTTAATCCTTAGTTAATCCTTTTCCGGTTTTCAAGCGGGCCCTTTGATAGATTTGTTAATTATCGTCGAACGCACGTTGGTAGTAATTTTTCTGTAAAAATCTAATCCACAAGGATTTATATTTCATCACGTTTCTAGCTAGAAGTGTACCGTTATGTTCGATGTCGTTGGAATCTTTTATCTTCTTAGAAACACTACAAGCTGATCTGTCGTTTTTGAGGGGAGATATCCCACCTTTCTTGGGTAGTTTGGTAAAATTTTAGAGGAACCAACTTACTTCTAGTTGGGATAGTTTGCGTAAGGACACTAGCCATATCTTACCGTCTCTCTGTTACTTTCTCTGTGCATTTTTTTGTATATAAGTGTGTATACACTTATATTGTTCTGAAGCTATTTTCTTGTGGCATTTTAAATTAATTACTATTTAACTGGGAATAAGCCACAATTAAGATAAAAATACGTTTATTGACGTTTCAATTTCCACTTCGAATTTTTATTTTTATCTTTAATTGTGACTTATTCCCAGTTAAATAGTAATTACACTTATATAGTTTGAGTTTCTAAATCTAATACTGTATTAGATTAAATATAGTTATACAGTATCTTTTAATTTAAATACCTTCAGTGCTTAATACAAGTAAAGTATATTAGCTTCAGTGAATTAGTGTAGCAGCCATCGAGAATTACTGTAAGTTATCATAATCATAGTTTCTTTAATTATCTGGGCGAATAATATGGTATGGTATCATATGATCTTCAATTATCTGAACGAATCTATTAAACGAATATTACCGCAGAGATAAACCGCAGAATTTGCACTGCCAGTAGATTCTATTTTGGGCCCAAACTCCTCCTAGATTCATAATTATATCGAGAAATACAAAAGTAAAACTCTACAAAACAATATTATGCATAGTACTAACATATGACTGAGAGTCTTAGACTCTAATAGAACTTTGTTTCTAAGGTTTTGGTATCCTAACAAAACATAATAAAAACATGTTAAGATGTTTGGAAAAAAAGGCGAATCTATGGAGCAGTGAATGGCAATCAACCTAAATTTTATCAATATTAATTGTGTCCGTAGTTTTGTCTATAAATGTAGTTGGACTATTTCTTTAAGTGATCAATTAAATGATTGCAAATGCAAATATTTGCTATGTAGGTATTTCACAAAATGACCTTTTTATTTTATTTGATTCACTAAAAATTTTATCCTTAAAAGGAACGTCTATTAGTTTGATATCTTCTATAAATCTTAGTCTCTCTCATTAACATTAACTGCAAACAGTTTGTTTTACGCGTGTATTTAATCTATCTGTTACCTAGTAAATTGTTGAAAAAAATGTACTTGAAGATGGTATACTCGATAAAATATTTCGTTACAAAATCATCTTTGGCGTAAAATAAAGTGGGTTAATGGCTTCATAATCCCAGTATAGGTGATAGGATCCTTGAAATAATCGAATTCGCTGGAGAGTTATTTACTTCTGACATTTACAATTATAGAGGCCTAATTTTACGTACCTGAATGGTTTGCGCTTATATTTACATTTTACTTGCTCACATTGGTATTTTGTAGGCCATTTAATATTGTTCTAATGTTTTCATAATTAAAATAATAAAATTCTGCTTTGTTTCATATAATAGATATACAATTTTTAGAATTTGGTATATTCGAACATAACCTTTCAATAGACGAGGAAATGGTATCATAGTTTGGACGTAATTCAGGAAAGATGTTCATTCGGGGAAAGCCTGTAAGATTTGGATTTAAATTATAGTGTCTTTGTTCACATACAGGTTATTTATACAAATTCATACCATGTGGAAGAAAACAACATAATAATTTTGATTCGGGAAATAGTTTGAGAACGAAGGCAGTTTTAGGGAGATTGCCCACCAAACTGGCATGGCAAGTGGCAAGTAGCAAGTAGCGCTCGCTTAGCATGTTACTTAAAATGTAACCAATGAAAACGGATGATTTAGCGCACACCAAAATGACAGTGACGTCATTAATTCTAATCATTCGTTTGCATTAATTACATTTTAAATAACATGCTAGACGAGTGCTACTTGCTACTTGCCACTTGCCATGCCAGTTTGGTAGGCGCTCTTAGAGTTACTTTCTGTAGTTGATAAACTCCAAGAGCATCGAGTCTTTTTCGACAATTTCTTTTCTCCGTATGCTGTTTTTGCGACACTGGAGGATCTAGGCTTCTTTGCCACAGGTACTATAAGAGAAAACCGCACTGCAAAGTGTCCATTGCAGAATAGCAAACCGTTCAAAAAGACGGCACGGGGAACATTCGAGTCTGCATTTGATACTGTGTCCAAAGTTTTACTCGTGAGATGGAATGATAATTTTGTTGTTGCTATAATAACAAATACCTGCACTTCAAACAAAACGCTAGGGTCGGAAAGAACACAAAAATATTCTTGTATCTCAGTCTAATATAGTATCTGAATACAATATGTTTATAAAATGAGAAATTTTAGAGAAAACAACTGAATTGTGTTTCGAAACTATTTTACGATTGTACAATATGTTTATGTTTATGAGAGGTGTGGATTTGCACGATAATGACATTGCTAATTACCGAATTAGAAGAGTGAAGAAATGGTGGTGGCATGTATTTATTGAATCTTATTGATAGTACAGTCGTAACTAGCTGTAAGATTTACAATATTGTACATGATGGTAAAATGTCACAAATAGAATTTCAATCACTTCTAACAGTATCACTTATGAAATTTGAACGTTGTGCTGAAATAGTGAACACAGAAGTGGCTGCTCGCTCGGGTTGTGGACGTCCCTCCTAAGATAGTTTGCCTGGCAATGTAAGATTTGACAATATTGGTCATTTAATCAGAAAGCACAATACACGAAAGAAATGGAGGTTATGCATACTATATATTTATGCAAAAAATGTAAAATTCATCGCCATCCCTAATGTTTCGAATCGTTTCATACAAAATAATAATTATATTTTATATATAACAGTATTGGCCAAGGGTGCGTACACGTACCCTTAATTTTTTAGATGTTATTGTTATAAGTTTTTTGTTCAAAAATCATAAACATAAACGTTTTTCATTGCTTGGCCCTTAATGAGTTACAAATAACTAATACTAATACAAATAACTAAAAAAAGACAATTTTACCAAATTGCTTCGAAATGAATCTTTTTAGACGTATCTCATTAAAATAAAGAGTTTTTCCTTATATTAATTTTAAAAAATAATGCTTCTTCTTTGAGTAATTTGTAATTTGTTGATGAAAAAACACCTTAATTTAAGATTTTTTGGATTTTTTTAAACTACAAAATGAATAATTGCATTTTTACAAATAGCTTTATAATCTTTAAACTTTCAAGTGAGAGTAAAAATATATTTGACAATGCTGAACGGTTTCTATCTTACTGAATACATGGATCCAAATATTTTGAGAAGTCTACCGCTAAGCATGTATAGCGGTTGCGGCGTTACAGGCGCTAGAGTCTTTTCCACATTTTCAAGAATGTAATATGTACCTATGTAGAAAATATTTGACAATTCATCACAAAAATTTTAATTTTATTTAACACTACGCACGTAAGCAAATATTAGTTTGCGATTATGGACTATTGTACACTACACCCCAAATTTCTTGCATAATTCTAAATTAGCTTCAAAGATACACACTTGTTTAACTTGTTATTGGTTGCATGTTGTAACAATATCGTGCCGCACTTATATAGGTAAAAATTTTCTGAGATTGCAAATGATTTTCGTAGCCTTTGGCAGTAAAATAAAGATTCTTATTATTTTTTTTTTTCGTTTACTGTGCAATCAGTCAAAAAAAAACATATTTGTTGACTTTACATCATTTGCCCGAAGAAAAATATTTCAATCAATATACTCTACATGAATATACCTTCTTCTTCTTCTTGATGTGCCTATCCGTTAAGAATACAAAAATATATATACTAATACAAAAAACCGCACATTTGCCAGAGTGTCACACTGACATAGAATATGCTCTGCTGTTTCTTCTTCGAGGTGACAGAATCTGCACAGGTCATAATCTAATAATCGCATCAGCTTATTAGAACATACAACATATTATACAACATATTATACAACTTAGGGAGAGCGCCCACCAAACTGGCGTGGCAAGTAGCACGTAGCGAGTAGCACGCGTCTAGCATGTTTCTTAAAATGTAACCAATGAAAGCGAATGATCAGAATGAATGACGTCACTGTCATTTTGGTGTGCGCTGAATCATTCGTTTTTATTGGTTACATTTTAAGAAACATGCTAGACGGGTGCTACTTGCCACTTGCCACGTGCCACGCCACTTTGGTGGGCGTTCTCACTAACAGTGCCCTGTTAGAAGATCTACTATGACTTTGACTGTTTTCCTGTCTTCGCTTATTAGTTCTGCCGTAAATTTTGGCGAATGTTCTCTAATGAACTGTTTCGCCTGTTTTTGTCCTGATGAATTCCTCCAGCATTCCAGAGACTTGTGAGCTACCCACTTTCTTGCAGCCGTTATTATTACTGTCTTTGCAACGCCGAAGAAGGGTTATGGTCCAATGAATGGCATTTATCAGCCTTGTTTGGTCATTTCATCTGTTTTTTCATTACTTTTATGACCCTCGTATCCCGTGACCCGATACCCAGGTCACCATAACCTTGCTACGATCTTCAAGTTTATTTAGGGCACACACACAATCCCATACTAGCTTAGAATTGAGTGCCTTAAGTGCCTGACTATCTGTAAAGATGGCAACTGCACGAAACGGCCTTTCTATTTCTTCCACACAATGATGGATTGACGTTATTTCCACCTAGAAAACTGTCACATCCTTAAATAGACTTACCGGGAAATATATCCATGGACTAGTCCCTACTAGGTTTAGATTGTTAGATTATTAGATTCATAGTAACTTTCAAATTTAGTCTCATTCGATTTTTTTATCATCGTTTCTATATCCTTTATTGCCTTTCCACAACATTCCTAGTTCATATGGGAGATTCATTATGAAGATGATCTGCTTCTATTCTAGCATCTTATCTAGCAGGGTCATCAAATATGATTTCAAACTGTAACTACACTAAACAACTATAAACAATAGTACAAACCTAACAAAGTCTTCATCTTCAAATCTTTGTCTGACAATATTACTAAATATTGTTTGATCATGTACAGAACCCATCTATTTTGCAACAATATTTCTAATTTTTAAACTATTAACTGATTTTTTGGACATTTAAGGCAAAAATTCTTTTTCTGAACGATATATTTCTGCATTTGCACCTCCATGAGAATCAATTATTAAGCATTGAAGTACAACTAACTGCAGCTTCATATAATCGCATGAAATTCTTCTTCAACTTAGATCATTTCATTATTTACTTAATATAAATATTTTCAATTCTTGAAGCTGTTTCCCTCGATATACACATATGATCAGCTACTGATATTTGTATTTTTACAGAAGCAAAAAAGATTAATGTTAAAAATTACTGTTGGACTAGTGTAACAACTTTTCCCCTAAAAATATGTGGTGATTAATATTTATATTAGTAATATGTGGTGATAATTATTAGTGGTAGTATAGATATTTCTTTACATACATTAGGTTTGATCTGTTCAAATAAAGACATAGCTGTATCTTTTCTTAAAGGAAACTTTTGAAAGAAATATAAACGCATCCAATTATAAACAATTCATCCTTTCTTTGTGAAGTTTTAAGAGGTAATATATATATATATATATATATATATATATATATATATATATATATATATATATATATTATAAAATTTGAGATCCGGCTGGTCTCTACAATTTTCACCAAAATGGTTTCTAAGGAGTGTGCCTATGGACGATTTATCTCCTTTCAATGAACATCCAATCTGTTGTAACTTTGGTTTCAATAAAGAAATCTTTTTCCCTTTTTGTATTATAGACTTGCTGAACCCTATGTCAGAACGATAAAATATTTCCCCCCTTACCGTAGCCATATAATCTTTGTCCTTAGAAAATATAAATCCTTTCGTTGCATTACATTTAAAATGCCACTGGGAAGGTTTTTTAACAACAACGTCACTCGTCTTTCTCCAGTCTGATATCTGCTAGTCTTTACCAAGTCTCAGCACCTTTGAGTGTTTTCCAATTATGTCTTCATATTCTTTTCTGTTTATTACAACGTTCTTCTTTTTTATCTCCCTTTCTATCATACCGAAAATCCTATTTGGTGGCAAAAAGGAATGACCAACAACAGGAAACGTAAACTCCACTTCCTTGATGTGACCAGGTGCTTCATAAACCAACCAGTAGATTATCATAGACATCATCGTGCTATTTTTGTTCTGTCCACCACATCCATCTGCAAATAGGTGAACTTTTTCGATTTGATTTTAAAAGTTGAATTTTATGAGAGTATCATGTACAGCAGAGGCAACAGCATTTGAATCTTTTGGATGTTCAAACTCCAGCCACACATATGACGTCACATTTGCAGAAGAAAGATGGGATTTCGAATTTCCAGCCACGATGGAGAAATTATAAAAATTTATTTGCTGTGAGAAATAAGCCGCCTGGTCGGGAAGCTTTGGCAAAGAAAGATTTTTTTGACCGTCAAAAGAAAATATTTGTATGTTATGATTTGATTCATTTTTTAACAAAGAATAAAAGGCTTTAGCTCTTAACGTATGAACTCTCTGCTCTGTTCTAACCTTTAACTTTTCTTCTTCTGAATTTTCTTTTCCCAAAATTTCCTTCGCTCTGAGACACGCAGATCAAGCATCTACTAAGGGAGTGCCGAATGATATGTTGTAGTGTTCATTATCGTATGTTCGGAAATATGATAACTTTACGGAATGATGTGGATGACGTTGACAATACAATCTGTAAAGCTTTGTAAAATTCAGATCACATGGTAAATACAATCTAGTCGATCGTCCTCTATTATAATGACTCTCTGCACCGTTCAAACGCCCCATAAATGTTTGGATAGATAATTTTATTGGATCAAATCTACCTTTTGTTGTATCTCCCCCTCTTCTCTCTTTTGGTATTTCACCCCGGATAACAAACGTTCTTACAACACGCTCTATTCTTTCAGAACTTAAATGAGTTATTCCAAGAAATGCTGTCTTGCATACTCTTAAAAGTCCACCCTCTACTGTAGGAACAAAATATTTAATTGAAATTCCATGTAGGTTTGTACCTGATCTCTTGGGCTTTTGGCCTTCACAAAATTTCAGCAAAAAAATATATCTTGTTTTATTTTGTCAGTTGTTGAATACAGATTATTATGGAAACGCTGAATGTCTCGCATCTTTAAATCTATACAACAATACACTTTCTTTGTATGGTTACAGGTGGGGAAACCGGGTAAATCCTTAGGTTTATGCCTAAAAATATTGACAATAACTCCCAAACCTTTCTAGTTAATTGTAGACACCTCTTACCTCTTAAGTTTCATTACATTTCGTTTCCATTTTTCTCTTTGTACAACTCGTTTTCTCCCTTTTCCTTTTTCTCAAGGTCTAATATGCACATGAAGATCCATAATGTTAATGTTTTGCAATAAACTTGGTGTTTTTAATACTCAAAGAACAAACAGTGAAACCGGTAATGGCGAATCATGGAATAATTGACATGTGCACATGAGACGTGTCATGTGACTCAAACAATATAAGCGATTGGCCAATTGCAATTACACAATTATGCAACTGGCATAGGCTGACAAATACAGAGTTTTGCGTCTGACTCAAGATTTATAATGCCTTTTTCTTAGTAAATACCTTACTTTGCTGCTGAATTTCTACATCAGCAGATAGCTGTAACATGTGACAAATAACTGTCAGCTAAAACTCAATTTTTACAATTTTTGCAAATACAGAGTTTTGCATCTAGCGGACTCATTTGATGTATTTATTTTTTTTAGTTATTTTTCATGTATTTTTAATTTAAACATGCCTAAAGTAAATATATGATCACAAGAACAGAATTGATCGAGAGTAGTGATCAATGTGAAGACCCGCTTTTCCATGACGCTACTCGTGACGAATGCATTTTGCGGCGCTAGTTTCGTGACGCTCGCTTCAGCATTTCACTATAGATAAAAACTAAAATACAACGTCAGTATAGAAGCTTCACTTAAATCTTTTGTAGTGTGTGGAATCAAGCAAGATAAAGACCTCCACTTGATCCAAAACGACGACAAAATAATAGCAAATAAGCAATTAATAGAAGAATGTTCCTAAATGGGATCACGACCACACATTTCTATTTTATATAAGATTCACTTTATTATAAATAATAGAATTCTAAATTAAATTTGCTTGGGGAATATATAAATTATTACAGTAACTAATTGTACAAAAACTTATATATTTATTACGTAAAAATAATCTTTATAGACCAAACTAAACTTTTAATCATTTAATTTGGGTGTCGATTACATAAAATCTTTTATTGGATAAATATTACCCAATTGCACACGCCGCCTTAATGAAGTTAAATAAAAATGCATTCAAAATCAGCTGTGTAGAGTATTCAAACAAAGAATACAATCATTATAATAAAAGTGTCATGAGGTAACAGAATTGCTTCAATTAATATAAAAAGAATAATCGGTGAAGTGTCGCAAGGGAAACAATGGCGTGCTCAATTTTATTTATAGCTTTATAATTTATTCTCTGTTTTGTTTTTTTTTTTAGATGATAAACTATAGACCCATATTTGAGAAATATATATCTTTCTGTTTTGCTTATATAGGGTGTTTCATTTACAATTGTCCATCCAAGTTGAGAGAATTCACAGGGAACTGTGATAACGGACCAACTAGATCCAGACATAGAAATAAGACGTAGAATAGCAATGACTAAAACTACTTTTATGAAAATGAAGTCATTTCTTTGCAATAACCATCTCAGTTTAGAACTAAGGCAAAGAATGGTTAAGTGCTATGTGTGGTCTATACTTTTGTATAGTGCAGAAGTGTGGACGCTAAAAGTATCGATCATGAACAAAATTGAAGCATTGGAAATGTGGGTTCATAGACGAATGCTGAAAATACCTTGGACAGTAAGAACAACTAGTGAAGAAGTACTAAGGAGCATCAACAAAGACAGAGAACTGCTAAAGACTGTTAAACATCGAAAGATGTCTTATCTGGGACATATAGTAAGGGGAAGTCGATGTAAAATTTTACAACTGATCCTTAAAGGCAAAATAGAGGGCCGTAGAGGTGTTGGAAGAAAACAAGTTTCTTGGTTAAAAAAAAATCGTGAATGGACTCAGATACCAAATGCAGAACAATTATTCCATATTGCAGAAGATCGAGAAGCCTTCGCAATGGTGATCGCCAACGGATAAATCTGATATGGCACGCGAAGAAGAAGAATAAAAAAAAACAATACTACTTTAAAATTAAATGGTGTAAAAAATCTGCTTAATAGTGGCGTCAGCAATGTAACCTCATAGTTGTAGATAAAATGTATAGAGCGTGTAGTAAAAAAAATTGTTGAACCTTGATTAAACTTCATTAAAATTACCATGAAACCAGTTGTTGTGGATCTAGGCGAAGATACTGCTGATGAATCTAAAGATAAAATACATGTCTCAGATTAAATTATATATATAATAGTTTTTACTTGTACCTTGTGTATAATGTTTTTGTTTTGCTAAATAACATATTTTTTATAATGAGAAAAGGCAGCAAATATTTTATTTCACGCAAACAAATCCTATGTATCTCTTGATACGTATTTCGACCTAATAGGTCTCATCAGAAGAGCTATTCATAGGGCTTCTCAAAGTGAAAAATCAATATTTTCTGCCTTTTAAGAAGCAACAATAACATGGCTTTAATACGGACGCAGTAGCGCCATATTTTTTATATTTTATAAGAACAAATACTTAGTTAAGGTTAACCATCTATTACTAGTACTGTTTCTTACCAAGAATTGTTTAAATAATTCAGGTTTAGCTGTGCTCAAATTACTAGATGACCCTTTTTCTAATCCCATGTTATTAAATCTCTTTTGACAATAGGAAATAAATTTAATCCTTGAATCAGCCATACGTTTATTAGAAAGAATAAAGGATTTTCCTCAAAAAAATTACTTAACAAGGATTAGTTTCCTTCATCTAAGACATCTATAAAATAAGAAAATAATTTTTATGACAATCAATTCGTTCTAAAATCCTGAATATTTTTTCAATAATAACCGCACTAAGCTGTTTGCATTTTTAAACGTATTGGTGGTGAAAAACAAGTCGGTAAAGGTGATATTTCTTAAAGGCAAATTATATGTTTGACTATGCATCTACAAAGTTATAATTTTCTAAAAAAAACCAAACATCAAATTTTACTTTTACGTAGTTGCAATTCTGCAACTGCAAGTTGCAAAACAAATACATCAGCCTCATAAAAATGACGTTGCAGCGTTCAAAAGTCGCAGTCAGAGTAGATGGAGAACTGACTTCCCTGTTTAACATCAACATGGGAGTAAGACAGGGAGATGCCCTATCAACCATGCTATTCAACCTAGTTCTTGAGGCAGTCATCAGAAAAAACCAATATAACCGGTCATATAAACACCAAATCAGTACAAATTATTGCATATGCAGACGATGTAGCCATCATTAGTAGGAATAAGCCACGACTAATGGAAGTGTTCAAACAAATTGATCCTGAAGCAAGAAAAAGAGGTCTCAAAATAAACGAAGTAAAAACGAAGTATATGACAGTTAAAAGAATAACTGACAATGAAAATAATATCACAATAGACAACTACACTATCGAACGAGTGGATGCCTTTACATGTCTCGGCACAAAAATCAATCAGAACTCCGAAGTAGCGAAATTAATGCACATATTTCCAGCGGGAATCGTACATACTATGCTAATAAAAGATTGATGACATCGAAATTATTAGACAAAAGAACCAAAATGACTATCTACAGAACACTGATTAGACCCGTGGTAACCTATGGATGTGAAACTTGGGTAATGACGAAAAAAGATGAAGCCCAACTCAGGACATTCGAGAGAAAAATACTGAGGAAAGTATATGGCCCGGTACAAGAAGAAGATGGCACATGGAGAATCAGGAGAAACGACTAGGTTAATGAGTTAAATGAAGGTTATGACATTGTAAGATTTGTGAAAAGTCAAAGACTGTCATGGCTGGGACATATGCAGAGACAAAACGATGCAAAAACAACAAAGAAAATGTTACAATGGAAGCCCATAGGAAGGCGAAAAAAAGGAAGGCCGAGAACGAGATGGTTGGATGACGTGGAGGACGACCTGAAAACAATGAACATAAGACAATGGAGAAGAAGGGCACAAGAGAGATCTGAATGGAAGGACATAGCCAGACAGGCAAAGACTCATCCAGGGTTATGATTCCAAAAGAAGAAGAAGAATAGTTGCAATTCTGCAACATTCTACAATAAAAGAAATTCAGTCTTATAACAAAATCTGACACATAAATCATATGTGAAGTTTTTGTGAAAATAAAAGCAGGTAAAAAGCTTAAATAAAACTAAAAGAAGAAGCAACATTTTTTTCATAATTATATAATAAATACAAACAAATAAATAACCCCTAAATTAATTTTTCAACACCACTGACTAGAATCATTCCATGACCACACTGTCGCTGTAATTGTTGTTAATAACGGCAAAAAAACTGGTAACACTTAATAAACTACGTAATAGCTAATCAGGTTATCCATCACTGGAAAAGAAGGGAGTAAAAGAAAAAGATTTGAAAGTTATTCGAACGAACAAATAATAACATCATTAAAGATGACTCGAGGTCGAAATAACCATGCCTTGGATGAAACTATACTATAAAAGTTAATTGCATAGTGTTCAAGAAAAGGATCATCTTTTATATTCAAGACACCAACGATGCAAGTCATCAAGTAAAATGGAATTTGTAGAAAGGTTACACGATTACAGAACACAATTTAAATTTAGTATTATTAATATTATCCACATTATCATTTCGAAAGCATCAAGAATTTTCTGCTAGTTTCGATAAAAAAATACTTGTATATTAAAGCGGTTACTAAATTATTTAAAATGATTATTCCACAACACAGTGTGACTCATACCGTCCCCTTAATACTACAATTGGGTAACTCAAAATTTGCTATTTTTTAGAAGAGCAGTTTTAAATTTGAAAAGAAACAAACCTTGCTGTATTACAGTAAATAAATTTTTTTCTTGCTATTTATAGCAAGAAGTTGAAATAAATCTAACTTCTGATTAATTGTAAGCGTTCTAAAGCCTTGTTTTAGTTTTTTTTTGTTATTGAAAATCAAGATATCTAGTTGTAACAATAAAAATTTAAAAAAAAAATTAAATATACCTAGTTGTCGACGTAGCAATAAGTACAACTTTTTAATCCCAAAAAAGAAATTTATTAACATATTTTGATCAAAATGTAACAAAAAAAGTAGAAGAACTTAACTAATAATTATAGCCAATATTTTTCTTTCACTCGGTCTCACTTATGTCAGATTCACTTGATACTTCTCTTCCTGTTACTTTAAAAGGCAGGTTTTCATTCTTATTTTCTAGAGGAATTGCGGTTTGGTATTAAACAATGCCAATAAATCCTTGTATTTTTCCACAGTAATAGGGATTCTGTCCTTATACAAAGGATTTAGCATCATTATAGTTATATTTTGAGTCGATTTTGTCCTTCTCTGGCAATTTAAAATTCTAAATTCTTCGTTAAAGTTTTCTTTAAATTTCATAATGGATGGTACGCATTTAGAAATGAACATGCAACACATTTTCTGCCATGCTACTTGCTGCCCACTTTCGTCCTTACCTCTGAAAAATAAAATTTTATCCGCATGATTTTTCCAATCCAATATTTGTTCGTGAGTAATGTTATGAATGATGTACGGTTTATCTCCTTTTCTCCGAGCACATCTAGCAATTGTTTTCCAGTCTTGTGGTAAATGTGTTTTGCCTACTCTTTTGAACTCTGTTAAAATGGCTGAGTGCATGGAGTCACACTCCAAACACTGAACCTGAGTTTCTTGTTTCGGCAAAGATTCAAAGTATTGGTATAAACAAGTGGCAATCTCACAGCTGCCTCGTTTTCCTTCAACCTCGGTCTACATGAAGCAATCACCCTGTTTAGACACTGTATTATAAATTGTGAAGTTAAATACTAAGTCTTTCTTTGTAAAATAAAGCGTTATTTGTTGGGTCATTTGGTACCAAAAGAACTTGTTGAAAATCAAAATTGCTTGTGAGTGTACCGTTATAATTTTCTGCTAACTGTCTACTTAATCTCTTTTCATCACGGGCTCTGTTCTTGGCTGCTATGTGAGTGAGATATTCGGTTTCTATAGATGCTTTATCGCTTAAGGGGGAGTTGTAGGCCATACAAACCCGGCACTGGTCTTTACGAGGTTGGTAAAAGCCAAGATTATATTCCTCTGAAAATACCTTTCTATAAATGGCAGAGTTAGCTGGTGTTTGATTTTTCTCGCCGCATTCTTTCTTGTATAACGAATACATAAGGGTGATGTTAAGGTCTGAGGATCAATATTTCCGTTGTGTTTTTAAACGGCAATAATGTAAACTGACTAGAGGGAACTTCTCAATATGCTACACTTGCCAGGATAGCAGGTGACGTGATCTTTTTTGTCTGTTTTCCCCGATTGTCTACCAAAGTCATGTTTTTTTCAGTTCTCTTTTTCATAGCTATGTCTACAATTTCTTTTCTAATTTCCAGGGTATTGATAAACATGGTTTGACAAACCTGGATTCTATTCGCATTTTTAAGTAAATAGAATAAAATGGTTTTTTGACGTCTAGACTGTTCTGCAGTATGCCATTTTTTATCTTTCTTTTCTGTATGGCCATTAATAAAGTCTCGTTTTCTTTCGTAGGATTCTAACTGGTAATATCTTCGAAAAATCGACAATCTCTCTTCATATTAAAATTTTTCTGTGCATTTTCGTTTACAGGTAGCTAAACAAGCATCCTTCATGACTACTCCTGGTACGTATTTACCCCTAGAAGATAAGTATGCTTCGCCGCGTTGTTTTCTTGATTTTGCAATATTTCTTTTCCAGTTTTGTTCATTTCTTTTCCTCTTTCTTGACTTATCTTCGTAACAGGCAACTCTTCCACGTGATGCAAGTCGTTGTTAATAGTTTGAAAAGTTCTATTTCCGAGAGCAAGTTCATTGTCAGAAGAATCATCAGAGTCCGGATTATATTCCGAGTGATCAGGAGAATAGGGATCAGAGTCTGTTTCAGAATCGTTATAACATTGTTTTGAAGTGGATGGAAGGACCTCAGTATTCTCATCTGAAAATAAAAAATACTTTAGTACTTTTTAAACTAAGTTTAAAGAAATGTTTATATTTTTAAATTTTGCGAATGACAGATACCTATACGTTTTACAAAAAACAACTATTTAAAAAACTTTAACGAATCTTAAATAGTCTAATAGTTTATTAGTCTTATGTAAATAATGATAACCTAAAACTTTTTAAAAAACAGCGTTTTACAAATTTATTTTCATAGGCTTTACTAAATAAGTTCTAAAAATAAGTTCACCATAATATGCATACTCGGCATACTATGCTTATCATATAAAAATAGTATCCTACGGTATCAATTTTATATTTATGTTAAAAAACTAATGAATCGACAAATACCTAACCTATAAAAATAGGCTCTCCCATGATTTTAACAAATTTATTTTTCCAAATAGTATTTAAACACTCACCTTTTGTTTCTGTTAACTGGTCGCGTACTAATCTTAATATATATTTGGCTCTTGTAGACATTTTTACTTTTGTTTCAAAAAATATTACGAAAAATAAAGCAACAATGTCACTCACAACGTATGCTATGACGAAGAGGAGGCAACGCATTAACACATAACACGAGTTACTTGCTGCAGCAAAAATTTTTTTCGTTGTCAGTTGCACATTTAGATATTTCAATATAACCACTTTTAGCAACAATTTTTTTTTCGAACTTATGACATAGCTATTAGTGTATAATTGGATTCTCATGTATAGAATGGGCATAGAACTTACCTAGTTGTAGTATTAAAAAGAGCGTCAAAAATTATATTGGTAACGGAATAGTTGTAGTATTAAGGGGACGAACAATAGACAAAGACAAAATTAGTATTTATTTTTTAAATTTATTATTTTTGTGTCAAAATTAATTATTTTTTTTTATATATAAGAGATGGCTAAACTTGTTTCATGAAAACGAATATAAAAATGAGAAAGGTCCAAAAATAACAAAAGAAGAAGGTATTTATGCAGTTAAAGCTCAGAAGAACGGAAAAGCCACCGGTCCAGAAAATATTAATGCCGAAATACTTAATTAATTGCAGACAACGCAAGTAAAAGCCTAGTCTCGATAATAGCACAATTCAATTCAAGATATGTGACACAGGTAAAATACCAAAAAACTGGCTAAAATCAACATTCGTAACATTACCAGAAAAATCCAATGCCTTACACTGCGATGACTATCGAATATTAAGCATGATGTATCATTTCCTCAAAACTTTTCTCAGAATCATTCATACAAGAACTTCAAGAAGTGTGAGTTTCAAATGAGTGACACTCAATTCGGGTTTCGAAATGTATTGGGAATACGATAAGCTCTTTTTGACTTAAATATGTTAACACATCGATGCAGAGACATAAATGTAGATGTATGGGGGGAGGGCGGGGTAATGGCGTCACCTTAAGAGATCATCATTTTTTTGTTACTTAATTTTGAGATGAAAGAAATATGTAACTATGCTAGCGATCTAAGAACTAAGTTTTTAACTTAAATTAGTTTTTAGAAGTTTTTCATTCGCCTTAATTAAGCGACAATAAACGCAACACTTTTTTGTGTGACGTGACGGCATTGCCCCAGGCCTAGGGGGTAATGCCGCCACCTACTGAACTGAAATAGTATACAAGACTTCTCTATAAAACATGCACGAAGCAAATATCTTCATTGAAATTTTATTTGCAAACATAAAAATAATAGTATATAAATAATAAATGAAAACATAACCTAAAAACAACCTACTATTCTATTCACAGAAGTCACAAACATAATTTTTGGCACTGTCTTTTCCACTGCATTAAAAATGAGCTCATTTCGAGCAAAGTGTACAGTGATACCAAAGTTTAGTGTCTCCAAATTCTCCACAAATTAAACATTTCTTGCTAAACATGTTGCTGTCTATCCTGACCTTTTTGTTTAGGATCGGTCCTGTTAGTTGGCATTGGTGAAATGTCGAGAATGCTTTTTATAAAATCTACTTTTCCTGACGGTGTCTTCGGTTGACTAGGATAAATAATCTTGATAGCAGTAGCAGTAGCAGAACTTCCAGGAAGATTTTCATTAATAGGTGCCTCATTAGTAGAGGTATTATTGAGTTTTTCAGAATTTTCCTCCTTGTACTCAACAATTATTTATTCTATGACTGAATGAGCAGGAGCAAAATCTTCTTCACTGAATTGATCTGACTGAAACGGAAAAATTCCACGTGCTTTGAATCCTGCCACTGCCTTTTTAAGTATGTAGTGATTTTTTGATGAAAATTTGTTTTCATAAAACTATCACACTCCTTATTGAACGCATTCTTAAGAGGCTCGTAGAAAGATACATCTAAGGGCTGAAATATGTGCGAGGAATGGGGTGGAAGCGACACAACGTAAATGTGGTTTGAACGGCAAAAGTCATAACATGGCAAAGAAATATTGGTTCCATGATTATCCATTAATAGGACAGGGTCCTCTTTACTCAACTTAGTGGTTCTCTGGGAATGTTTCAGCCAATCTAAAAATAAATCTTCGTTAGATCACCCATTGTGTGAACATATAATATAAATAGATCCAAGAGGTCCTTCTGGCTGCAACATAGATGACATCCCTTTCATTGGATAAATAAACATTGGGGGCGTATATATTCCTAAAGCGCTTATGGCACACACTACAGTGATATTCTTGCCACGCTCCTAACTCGTAACTCCTCCCACTTGCTTCTGTCCTCTTGGTGCAAGAATTGTTCCCAGTTTGTGTACTGTGGAAATTCCAGTTTCGTCCATATTATGGATACGGTTCGGTGTAAAGTTATACTTACAGTCATTACAGTGTTTAAATTTTTGTAAAAAAAATCAACTTTGACTTTACTAAATGCTTTGACCCTGTTCAAACTAGTAGCTTTCGGTTTTCTTAAACTAATTTTATGCCTGCTGATAAACCCATTTAACCAATCAATCCCGGCCAACTTGGTCTCTTTGCTGAAGTTGTGTTTGATTTAATGTTTTTCAACCAATTCGAAAGCCAGTTGCTTTAGTACATTTGTAGTGATGCCATAAAATAGTTTTGATATGCTAACCCCATGCTCTGCCAAGTTTTAATCTTGCTCTACAGAAAAAACGCATTTCCGACCCAATCTCGGCTTACTACCTCGTTTGCCTTTAGCCTATCCCTTGATGTTGTTCGGGGTATGCCAAACTTTTTAGCTGCTTTTTTGCGAGACACCGTTATGGCGAACTGCTTTAATAGCATTTTTGAGGTTTTTCTCCTTCCACCATAACCATAGCCTTTTCTCTTATTCTTTTACGTAATCGTACCACCTGAAAATCACAAAAAAGTGCATTATTAACCATTCAATAAGAAAATACGGGGCAATACCCTCATGGCGGCATTACCCCGAAGTAAGTGACGGAATTATCCCTCTAGAACAACATGGTGGATATATTACTACATACTACAAACAATAATCTTTCTTTCTTCACTTCCTTTTACCCTATCAGGATGTCGGATATTACAAACAATAATCAAACATTTAAAAGCAATTTTACCGAAAAATATACTTGCGAACCAGTTAAGAACCTTATTATCACACTTACCTCGAGTTATAAATACGGCAAAAGTAAGTAAAAATATGAAACTATAATGGTTTTACTGATATTCGCACGAAATAAACTTGAAAGCGGCAATAGCTGTACTGATCAAAGCACGCTCAATCGGAAGGTATGTCTGAGGTAATATTTTGTGAAAAATACTCGGTGACGGAATTACCCCGTATGACGGCATTACCTCGTCCTCCCATATACATGTTTTATTGATTATCGAAAAGTATTTGACTGCGTTAATCATCAAAAGATGATTAAAGTTCTGAGAACAACTGGAATTGACGAATAAGACTTGCGAATTATCTCAGAACTATATTACACCAAACGGCAACAATTGAAATAGAGCACACAACATCCGAAGATATACGAATCCGACAAGGAGTGCTACAAGTTTGCGACTTATCGACTATTATTTAATCTGTATTTAGAATCTATATTCAGAAAAGCATTAGACGAAGTTTAAGGTGGAATTAAGATTAACGGAACCAGCACAGACAACATCAGGTACGCTGATGATACCGTCCAAGAACTAGAAAATATATAAATAAGGTAGTTTGTCATAGCGAAATGTTCTGTTTACATCTAAATGTTTCCAAAACTAAAATTCTAGTATTTTAAAGATACCAACAAATGTACATTTGGTGTTCTAAGTGTAGAGCTTCTATGTTCCATATTTCTCTTGTTTCTTGTTGTTCCAGTTTCTGTATTGATAATCGCGTTCTTAATTTAGATTTCAACAGAAAGTGATCGCTATCGCTGTCAGCTCCTCTCATACTTCGCGAATTAATATTGCCACTAGAGTGTCTTACGTCAATGAGGAGATGATCTATTTGATTTCGTGTTATTCCATTATTTGAAACCCATGTGACCTTGTAAATGCCATTTCTCCCGAATTGGGTGGATTTAACGATCATGTTATTAGATATTGCGAATTGTGTTAGCCAGTGTCCACTATCATTTGTTGTGTCGTGCAAGCTTACCAATTACTTTTCATAAATTATCTTCCTTACTCAGTTTAGCGTCGCAATCTCCCATCACTATTTTGACGCCGTGTTTTGGATCAGCTTTATACTGTTGATATAATAATTCATAAAATTCATCCTTCCTATCTTCTTCGGCATCTTCTGTTGGGGCATATATTGAGAATATTGTGAGATTGAACTACTTAACCTTGAGTCTAATATAGCAGATTAGTTCGTTTATTGGCTTGAAATCTATTATTGCTGATTAAAGCATTTTTTGCAATGACAAAGCCACATCCGTATTCATGTCTATTCTCACTACCCGAGCAAAAGAATATAGTATCTTCCATTTCCAGAATTCCCGTTGCTGTCCATCTTATTTCCTGTATTGCTGGTATATCCATGTTATATTTTTGTAGTTGTCTAATGGCTCTCGTCGCTATACCAGGTCTGTGCCAACTTAACACATTCCAATAGTTTCTGTTTATGTATTTCAGTTCAAGTGTTTATGTATTTTAATTTAGAAACACAAATTAAAGAACTTTCTAAGATCTATAACCTTTTTTTTTAATTATTTTTCTTTAAAATGTATAAAAAACGCTTTATAGTCAAAAAATTATTTTTTTCTTTTACTTTTAAGCTGTACGTCTTCAAGGATTTGTCATCAACTATCCCTCATATTCCTTTTAGCACCTTTAAAAACCTGTATAAGAGGTTTTCAGTTTTTTGCTTCTCTGTCCTAGTATAAAACAACTATTTTTACAAGTTAAATTGGTTTTATACATTTATATTGCACCAATTAGTTCTCTTTATAAGTTATTTGGGTTAATTTTATGTCTTGTAACGAAATAAAATGAAGAATGTAACCTCAGCTATTTCTTAAACACAGACTATCTGTAATTTACTGCTGCAATTGTAAGAATGATTTGTGATTTAGTAACATTTGTGGTTTCCTAAAGAAACAATTTCGTGCTGACCTTGCGAACAATTTAAACAAAAAACCTGCGGAAGACAGACATCAGTCAACCTTGCTTTTCATCGATAATTTACTCAAAGTCGGTGATCTCGCTGTTGTGTTACGCTGTTGTTTTGAAAGTAGTCTTCTACATGAAATTACGAATTTAAGTACGATCGTAAAATTTTATTGATAAGGGATAAATTTCACGAAATTGTAGGTATTACGGAGGACAGCAACTGACATTAGGCTTACATAAATCGTTATACTTGTTTTACGAGCTTGTTATGAAACAGGCAGTCTACTACAGTTTTACTTTTACTCGTGTCCCAATTTTAATGAAAGAAAGGACGAAATTAGACGATATTGTCTAGCTATAATAAAGTTATAAAATCCAATTCATCATTTTAGTTTATTTAAATATTAGTTAAAACACCGGTTTATTTATATAAAACAAGGTTTTCTTTAAATTAATATTTTAATAACATTTGAGGAGTCAGGCGGAAAAACAATCTGAGTCCACAAAAACAGTTTTCATGGAAATCAAAATTGAATGTTTCAAATTAAACATTGTTTTAACTCAACCGTATAATTTGGTTAAATTTTTCAGAGGTATGGAGGATGAAGGTATGGAGGTATGGAGGATTTTTCGGAGGAAAAATCGAAAGAAGACAAAAAATATTTTATTTACGAAACTTCGTACAAAAAATTGAGTGTGCCGGCATGGACCATGAACGTTCTTCCCCAGTATCTTCAAGCTTCTGCTTCACAAAATGTTTCTTCCTCCGAACTTCCCTCCTGTTCAGTACCTTATAAATCAGTGTAGAAGTTTCTAGAGTTCACGTTTTTCAAATATTTGGTCAAGTGGAGAAGATCTAGCATAACAATACACACAAAACTAAGGCTGGTAAGGGCACTCATTTTTCCTATAGCTACATATGCATCAAAGAGGTGGCTCTACTGACAATGGTGCGACTGCGCTCAGCTGGTGCAAACCTTGATGTAGGAATGGGACAATTGAGAACTCGTTTCTGGCGAGGAGAGCTAGATGCGTTACCAGTACTACAGGCAGGCTGCGACTCAATTGAACCAAAGTTCGTCTTTAACAAACCCTACAAAATTCAAACAAGACAGTATATGGAGACAAACGTGGCAAATGCCTATTGCATATACACCGATGGCTCAGGATGCGGGATATACTCCAGATCACTGAACCTAAGAATAAAGTGGGGTATGGGCAAAAATGCCAGTGTAGTTCAGACAGAACAGGGAAAACTATAATGATTTGCACAGATAGCAGACAAGCGCTACTAACCTTGAATAGACCACGTGTCACATCAGGTTTAGTAATGGAGTGTCACGAGTCACTAACTCAAGCTTCGGATGGTAACACCATCATCCTGAAGTGGGTTAAAGGACACAATACGAATAAAGGCAACCGCATTGCTGACCAATTATCTAGGAAGGCGGCAGGCCTAAGACTCTTAGGACCTGGGGATCTTTTTGGTTGGTCAACTACAACAATCGCGGAAATTGTCAAATGTCACTCCCATACGCAAACGGGAAAGGATGTAAACTTTCCAGGGTAACACTAAGTAACCTTGAAGAGTCAACATCAAAGAAATACTTGGGAATGACCAGGAAAATCTACGTTTGGCAGTTGGTTTTTTAACTGGTCATTGTCAACTAAGCAAACACCTCCACACGACCTTCGGCGAGTCCTGGCCTACACCTGCCCACATGAGTGAGATGTCTCCTGGTGACTTGTCCACCTTCCTAGAAATGGCAGGATGGACAATGAGCTAAGGGTGACAGCTCAATGGGAGGATGCACAATGGGTCAATTGTGGCCTAAGTGCTGTGAAACTTAACTCGCCCTCCCTACTCTACAGATACAGAGATGCATCAAAACTTGGACCTTAAAACATAAACTGGACGCTTTTGAAATGTGGGTATATTAGCATGTTGAGAATATCTTGGATTGATCATCGCACTAACGTATCGATATTAGAACAACTCAAAGTAAAAAATAGATTGCCTCAACAAATACAACAGAGATATTTGCAGTATTTTGGACACATTGCTAGCAGAACAGGTACGATGAAAAAACAGATAGTCGAGGTTAGAGTTAAAGGAAAAAGACCTAGGGGAAGATCTCCCAGCCATTGGGTAAATCAAACAAAAATATTGATTAACCAAGGGTTAAATGAAGTCGAACAACTAGCCCAGGACAAAGAAGGATGGAGGGAAATCGTGAAAAAACTGTAAAGGCCTGATGGTATCACCACATTCCAATAGGGATTAAAACTGATTAAGAGGAGTAGAAGATCTTGTAACTTAGCAGCTTTGACCGGAAGTTGGCCATTGTACAAAGCTTCGGAATAATTGTAGCCAGTAACTTTTGGAATTGCGATATTATGAGCTTTCCTTAAATTTCTTTTCGGTTTTTGTTTAACTTTTCATTCAAACAGCGAGCTTGCAAATAACCCAGAATAGGTATTCTTTTGAAGGATAAAATGAGGGCCATTTTTCCTGATTTCCAACACTAGAATAGTTTTCGTAGGCAATGGGCATTTCTTGGGATATTTGTTGGAGAAATTCTCAGCCCAGTTCAGAAATTTGATATATTTCCCACAATCCACCGCTTGTAACGGTTTCGGTTTCACTCTGCTGTTGCGGCAAACTTCTCTTCAATCACTGGTAGTTTCCATATAAGCTATGTCATTAATTAACCTCATGTCCTGGTCGCACTCTGATAGGATAAGTCCTATGATGAGAAAAAATTACTTTTACAAAGTCAAACCGTCCTTCCGTTTGAACTAAATATAGAAGGAACCAAAAAACTATGTTATTTTTATTTTGCCCTTCACAAGAGTCGCAAAATATTATTAAATTTTGAACCTGGGTCAAATTTGGAACCTTTTGAACGTTATAAACAAAGTAATGAGTCATCGAACTCATAATTCTTCAGATAGATTTTTCATAAGTAGAGAAAGCAGAGGTAGTATCGGCCAATGCCTGTACATTAAAGCTTATAAAATTATATATTTACAGTATACAGCATTTGAGCTCACATTAGGGGTTAATAATTTTCTTTTGGGCTTTAAAGTCTATGGTTATGGCTTCGGTATCGATTGCTTTTGACGACAATTTTCGATATGTGCTTTTCACAGAATAACATTTTTTACTTCCAGCAAGATAAAGTTGTGTCCCGTTGTTGTTTTTTTTTTGTAATTTTTCCAAGATTTGGGTTTTATATTCATCACTGCTGGCCTCTAATTTCATGCTATAATAGTAGCTAGACTACTTTCGATCCCTGTTTCCTAAAGGTGATGATGATGAACCACCAACACCAGAGGTAACGACAAACAAAGAAATAAATATTGAGGAGGAAGAGGTAAAGAAAGCATTAAGGAAATTAAAAAAATAGAAAATCACCAGGAGAGGACACAATACCAAACAAACTTCTAAAGTACGGAGGACTAGATCTGACCAAACAACTATTAAAACTAATCAAAAAAATAATAGAACAAAACTCAATTCCTTAATAAGGGAGATCAAGCATCCTAATACCTCTCTTTCCTCAGAAATTTGGGGGCATATTTCCGTGTTTTACTCTAACGTTTAATGGTACAGTACCAGTTGAGGCCAGTAATTCCCGAATTCTTTGCACTCGAAAAGCAGAAATTTCATGAATGTATAAGAATGTAACATACTTACACATCACAAAAGTCTCCATCAGGGCCACTCCTAACACCATAGGAATAAGAAATAAGATTAGGTGTCCTATACCTACTCGAATTTGTCGACGCATAACTGTGAGAACAGTTATCAGACCACCTGAATACTAATCAGATTCTAATCAGATTCTGGTCGTCGTAGGTAGCAAATTCACTAAATTAAGTCAAAATGCGTGGCATTTTGGCTTCATTAACGTTACCAAAACAACGAAAACGGTGGCTTTTGCAATCTTGCCTTACCTCATAAAAGGTGGATCTCAGAAATTTTGTAACTTGATGAACACGGCCTATTTTCTTCTGTATTTTAGCAGCACTCCCCACATATACATCACTACAGACTACCACTACTTTCCATTTTAATCAGTATGTACTCACTACTTTACTATTGTTCAAATAAAATCAACTGGAAAACTAGAACATACCAACGAAGTCTAGAGTCACTAGAAAACTTCGTCATCTCAATTTCGACCAAGACTGGACTGTAATTGTTTTCCCCCTGACTCTTGATTTATATTTGGGCTACATAACTGCCGTGGGTTGTAGGCAGAAAGTCTCAGTATGATTATTTTAGACATTCCATTAGTATGGGTTTGATAGTGTAAACCTTTTTTTACCAAATTTTTACTTACAAAGGAGAGCTAGTACCTATAGCTTGGTAGTGCTGATGCGACATAGTGTGCACCGGGGTTTGTGTGGTTAGTTGGAGAGGAGCGTTGAGTTATGCGGAGAATATTGTTATTGGAATAAATTTAAGGTCAAATGTAAATCACTCATTGATTAAACTCGGTTTTTTGTGGATGTTCCTGAAATTCCTAATTTTCCCCAAGTAATATTTATAGGCGTCTTAAACACAGAGCCATCGAAAAAAATAGTTATTACAGCAGGCCTTCGGAATAATTGTCTTTGGTTGGAATTTTAGTCAAGCTCATATAAAGAATTAAAAAAGTATGACATACCTTAACTTATGCAATGTTCTGCTTTCATTAAAACACCAATTGAAAGAAATCCATAAGGAAACTAAGTTCCTGTAGTTGGCTGTATACCATGTATGATAAAGTATTTATTTAAAAATCCTTTATAAAAGGTATATAATTAATACACCCTATCGTAGGAACTACATCACAGAACGTTTTCGGAATTAATATTCCATCATCAGTGTTATCTAGATGAACATGTTTTGAGCTACTAAATACTTGGTTAAACACCCGTTAAATATTGTTAAATTAAATTTAAACTACATTATTTGATCTTATATACTAGGATGTTAAAGTTACAACAGGAATTGATCACATGGCAAAGTAAGACTCTACTGGAGGTTGTTAGTCCTGAGGCAAAGTGTCTACGAGGACTTGTTGATAGCAACTGGCAACTAGCAAGTCAAAAATTGGAAGGCAATCGATGTATTTAAATTATTTTTTGATGTAAAATTTATGGACTATCTAAAGAAACAGTAAAGTACTCTACAAAAATCCTGCCCTTTCTTTTTGTCCGTTGATAATTTATATAAATACTTTGGCATCCTTATTCTCTTTATATATCACCCATTGCCTTCTAGGAGAATTTATTGGGAAAATCGAGGAGACTCTCACTCACAGTGTACCACAAGGTTTTAACCATAAGAATCTGTTATCCATATCGATGATTTTTTTACATCTTTACCTTTACTGACAATTTGGAGAGATCAAATTTACTTTATCGGCATAATTAGAAAATTTTGAAAATAAGGCTATTATCGAGCACAGGTTAATTAAATCAAGCCCAAGTACTTTCGCTTAAAATAGCATCTTCAGGGACATCTGAAATAAGCCAAGAAAACGTTTTTTAGATGAAGTAAATTAGTTAACTTCGATAAAAAACTCGAAGTTAATGGATGAAAAAAAAGTTTTTGAGATTAACGTTTTAGACTTATTTCGTCAAAATAAGAACTATCCGGCAAGCGTAGGATGTGGAAACATTAAAACTAACATAAATTATACAAAACACTACACTAAAACGAGGACAAACAGTTTAAAATTACTTCTACGCTACATTCTCTGTCAGTTTCTGGAGGGATAATGATCTTAGTGGAAATGATACGGTGACATATGACATATGACAACTTTGATAGGCAGTCAAAGTTATGGATCTGTGATCAGCAAATATTGAAATTCTGTATAAGTTGTCATTGGCCAAAGGTCCAACTAGAACTACTACTGAAAAATCAGCTGATGACGTATGGCATGTAGAATATTTTGATTTAAACTAGATTGCATAATCCAGATCTCACACTCACACCCGTCTGTATTAATAAGGTTGTAGGTTTGAGGCTAAATGAAGTGTACATAAAGTGTGAATGAAAGAAATAGACCAAACGATCTATTGGACAGTGGGTAGTTGACTACAATAAAATGGTCTAACTTACACTGTCAATATTGCAAAATGAGAAGAAAATTGACTATAAAATTGAAATATTAAAATTAGATCAGAATTGAAAGCAGTGTGTAAATGGGTATAGTTCAAGTAGTTCAGTTAAACCTCAAGCCAATGAGGAACTATAAAACTAATATGTAATAGCATTACTAAAGACCAACCGACCAACAGGTGTTGAAATATAATCTGTGGAATTAGTATATGTAGGTTATGCAGAGATATGAAGAGTGAAATCAACTCCAACTGTGGATCAATTGAATCTGAGCAAGCTAGTTGTGTAAATTGTTAAATACAATAGTAATGCTGAACAGAGCTTGAAATTGGTAGATTCTTAATGTGTAGACTCAGTGCAGGAAGTCTAGACAGCCGAGCTGGGTCCACTACGAGGTGAAGCTGTAATAAAGTTTTTAAAAATAGGTTTAAATTTAGTACAGTTTAAATTAATTTGAGTATTAAGACAATGAGAGTATTCATTCGTTTCCTTTGTGATCTCCAAATCTTCCAATAGATCCAACTCCAAATAATTTTTCTTTCTACTGATGTCATGCAAAATAGACGACCCAGTATTGATGTTGAAATTGTGTTTGGTAGACTCTAAATGTTGACCAAAACTTGAAGAGTTTGGTCTTTTTAAATGTTCTGATATTCTAGTAGATAGCTTTCTAATGGTTCTGCCTACATAAGAGGCATCACAATCATCACACTTTAATTTGTAAATACCACTTTTGTCAAGTGTGTTCAGCCTGTCTTTAGTGTTAATTAAAAAGGAACCTACAGTGTTGTGTGACTTAATTGTCTCATTGTCTTAATACTCAAATTAATTTAAACTGTACTAAATTTAAACCTATTTTTAAAAACTTTATTACAGCTTCACCTCATAGTGGACCCAGCTCGGCTGTCTAGACTTCCTGCACTGAGTCTACACATTAAGAATCTACCAATTTCAAGCTCTGTTCAGCATTACTATTGTATTTAACAATTTACACAACTAGCTTGCTCAGATTCAATTGATCCACAGTTGGAGTTGATTTCACTCTTCATATCTCTGCACAACCTACATATACTAATTCCACAGTTTATATTTCAACACCTGTTGGTCGGTTGGTCTTTAGTAATGCTATTACATATTAGTTTTATAGTTCCCCATTGGCTTGAGGTTTAACTGAACTACTTGAACTATACCCATTACCACACTGCTTTCAATTCTGATCTAATTTTAATATTTCAATTTTATAGTCAATTTTCTTCTCATTTTGCAATATTGACAGTGTAAGTTAGACCATTTTATTGTAGTCAACTACCCACTGTCCAATAGATCGTTTGGTCTATTTCTTTCATTCACACTTTATGTACACTTCATTTAGCCTCAAACCTACAACCTTATTAATACAGACGGGTGTGAGTGTGAGATCTGGATTATGCAATCTAGTTTAAATCAAAATATTCTACATGCCATACGTCATCAGCTGATTTTTCAGTAGTAGTTCTAGTTGGACCTTTGGCCAATGACAACTTATACAGAATTTCAATATTTGCTGATCACAGATCCATAACTTTGACTGCCTATCAAAGTTGTCATATGTCATATGTCACCGTATCATTTCCACTAAGATCATTATCCCTCCAGAAACTGACAGAGAATGTAGCGTAGAAGTAATTTTAAACTGTTTGTCCTCGTTTTAGTGTAGTGTTTTGTATAATTTATGTTAGTTTTAATGTTTCCACATCCTACGCTTGCCGGATAGTTCTTATTTTGACGAAGTAAGTCTAAAACGTTAATCTCAAAAACTTTTTTTTTTCATCCATTAACTTCGAGTTTTTTATCGAAGTTAACTAATTTACTTCATCTAAAAAACGTTTTCTTGGCTTATTTCAGATGCCCCTGAAGATGCTATTTTAAGCGAAAGTACTTGGGCTTGATTTAATTAACCTGTGCTCGATAATAGCCTTATTTTCAAAGTTTATTTATTCGAGCATTCAACCTCATTTCATTTATAATTAGAAAAGACAGGATTGAAAGATCTCCACTTAAAGAAATCTAAAAAAGAGATCTAAAAAAACAAATTCATGACAATATTACCTTGTAACTGTAACTGTATGTGTATGTGTGTGTGTGATTATTAAAATATTAATAGATTTAAATTTAGCACAACATACAACCAATACCATTTTTTAGACACCTATAAACCTGTTCACTATAAATTTCAAATTGCGAATATCACTTAACGAACACATAATTAAAAAGTATTAAACCGTGAATATTATCTAACTACATTTTATTTATCGAAATTTAATTAGGAGAACCACTTTAACAAAAATGCAGCCTCAAGTATGTTTTGTAACCTTAGGTATTTTTCATACAATATCTCCGAGTCCAAGTAGCGTGCGATACAGTAGAAAAGTGGGTCAAACACTTTGCATTTTTACACACACACGGCGTGTATTTGGAGAAACCTATGAAATATTTATATTAAAGATAAATATTAACATATTCCGGGAAAACTGGGTTAAAAATTGTTTTTCATGCCCAATGAATCTGAAGAAAAGCTGAATTAGTACTAAGACTTCATTAGTTTCACTAGACTACTAAGTTTCATTTTGTTTTATTCAGTTTATTTGCATTCCCTATGCGATTTAGCTGACAGTCCGTTTTGGTGTATTTCCTTATTTTTTTGTTTGGTGTTGTTAAATTTCGCGTTAAATTTGACTAATGCTTCTTCTATTGCCCACAGTTCTACGCCTTCGCTGTGTAATCGTGTTGGTAGGATTATAATTACCTATAACGGACAAAAAATTCATCCCTTTCCATTGTTTTATCACCGCTTATTGAGTTTGACAGTCCTTGCTCTTGGATATATATATATATATATATATATATATATATATATATATATATATATATATATATATATATTGTTTACGTATTTTGAAAATATCATGGATGGATCGCAAAACAAACGAAGAAGCGTAGGAAGACATAAAATCTCGTGGCTACGCAATCTCCGTGAATGGTTTGGATGCAGTTCAATTGAACTATTTAGGCGCGTAACCAATAAAATTATAATTGCCAGAATGATTTCCAATCTCTGATAGGAGTGGAACTTGAAGAAGAACTTGAATATATATATATATATATATATATATATATATATATATATATATATATATATATATATATATGTCATCTCTTTTATTAAGACAATTTGGCCTTTTTTCTATTTCTATGGCTTCTCGGATAATTCTTGGTGTATAGAAGCGGATGGGGGCTATGGTTCTGGAGTTTTCAAAATCAATTTTATTACCTGTATAAAGATGGTGTTGACCGAGAGCTGAAATTGAATCGGAATTGCGAACAGAAATGGAATGTTCATAAATCCTATTTTGGATTCTACGATTTGTTTGGCCTATATAGGATCGGGGACAGTCTGCACAAGGTATTTCATAAACTCCGTGTTGTTCATTTGGAATATTGTCTTTGATAGATCGGACAAGAGATGAAAGTTTTTGTTGGGGAGTAAATATTGTTTTTATTCCTCTTGGTTTCAGAATTTTGTCGATTTTGTCAGTGACACCTTTGATATAAGGAAGAAAAGCTTTCGTATGATAAGGGTCTGAGTCTTTGGGTTGAGAATGAGTGGGAGATTGATGTCTGTGAATGCTCCTATTGATGTGATTTTCGCGGTAACCGTTTTGGATTAGGGCTTGTTTTAAACAAGAGAGCTCAGCGGGTCTACTTGCATCATCAGAAAGGCGTATTGATCTGGAGACAAGGGTATTAATGACTGAATTAATTTGTGAAAGTGGATGGTGAGAGTTGGCATGCAAGTAACGATTGGTATGTGTGGGTTTTCGATAAACAGAGTAATGGAAACCTTGGGATTGGTTTTTCTTGATGAAAATATCGAGAAACGGTAGGGATGAATCAGTTTCCATCTCCATCGTGAACTCGATACTGGGATGTATACCATTCAGATGAGTGTGAAAAGATACTAAAGCATCCCTGCCATGGGGCCAAATGACGAATGTATCGTCAACATATCGTAGCCAACATGTGGGTTTGAGCATTGATGAGGATAGTGCTCGGGTCTCGGGATATAGGGTATTGTTTAAGAAGTTAAGAGAAGTTTTATTAATAATGGCTTTTGTTGTTTTCTCCAGATAGGTTGTTGGATTATTAGGAATTGATTTGTAGTCTGAAGTATTAGGGAGATTTGAGAGTTTATTAATGTAAGAAGAATGTAATAAAGAACCTGGACCTTCCTCTTCTACTATAGAAGTCAATAATGTGATGACAGCTTAGTCAAACTTGCAAAATTCAACATATGACATTTTACTAGTGGTTATTCTCGCAGATTTGAGTCCAGTTCCAGTCGGATCATTTATTCCTGGCCAGGGAAAAAGAAAGGCAAGGAAACGTCAAGGCATTTCTATTTTTAACTAAACTAAAAATTTAGAGGAGGCAAAAAAAAAGCAAACCGAAACCAGAGATCCCTCCAAAAATAAAAAGAGCAATAAAAAGGAATGTTTTTTATAAAATGCGACTCGGAAAACGAAAGAGAACCTTTTTCTGGTGATGAAGAAAATGATGATGCTGCTTGTATTTACTGCACACAACTGCACAAGTTGTCTAAGAAAGGTGAGCTATGGTTATGCTGTTGTTCGTGTCAAAAGTGGGCACATGCTGAAGGTGCCAGATTAGATAAGAAAACAAAAATATTTGTTTGCGAGTTTTGTACTGACTGAAGAATATCAATCGCTATTAATGTGTCATTTTGCAGGCCGGGTGGGGTAAAATGAACTTTTCTTGTTCATTTTTATATGTTTGGCTAAAGGTTAATATTATCTCCTACTTTGTTAAAAACTTGTTTGAAGTGTTTCAAATACTTTAGTTTGTGTTCTATATAAATGTTGTTTGAAAAAATGGTTTCTTAAAGTAAAATTTTCGGTTTTTTAAAAATGTTTGTCATTTTGTACACATTTCCCCTATATTCTTATTATATTATAATAAATTATCTTTCATTATTGTGAATTGTCATATAAATACTATTCTTTATTTGACTCTAACACTCTCATCTGCATGGCAATTAATAAATACTCACTCTATTATAAAAATATACCATTTTATATTACCATAAATAAAATATTTTTTTCGCAAGTGATGTTGCTTGGGTTTATTAAAATTGCTTAACGGCAAATAAAACTTGA
Source organism: Diabrotica balteata (assembly GCA_918026665.1). Taxonomy (NCBI): domain Eukaryota; kingdom Metazoa; phylum Arthropoda; class Insecta; order Coleoptera; family Chrysomelidae; genus Diabrotica; species Diabrotica balteata. The sequence continues at coordinate 160,935,437 of OU898277.1, forward strand.
CTGGAATTGACTTTCCTTTTACTACATTTCCCACTCACACTCGTATCAGTCGACAGTAATTTTCCTCACAGACCTCCGGGAAATTTTTCATTACGTCTGACAACGCAATCCGCGCTTTTCTTACGTCTTATTTTCGTTTCACTATACTCTCCAAGTTTTGTTCCGGGGGTACGAACGAATTCCGAATGCGGTGATTTAAAAATAGAAACGTCCTTGGTTGGTTTTTAACATTTGCAACATGGAGGAGGTATTTAGCTTTACGTGATAATATCGATTTTGTAATTGCTATGCAAAATAATTGCAGTTCGAGAAAGTTGTTTTATCGTAAAGGTTGTTGTTTTGTCGGTTATTGTAGTATAAATAGCTGGAAAACAACTGCAAATTTACGGTATTAAACTGTTTCGGATATTATTTCCTATAAGTAATTTTAAAAGCACGACAGAACACAAGAAACATTTTGGTTAATATTTAGAAATCCATTCGAGAAAAATGAAAAAAAATCATACTTAATCAGAAAACAATGCTTATACAGGATGTTCCGAAAAGAACTACATTTTAAATGCCATTAGAAGAAGAAGAAGAAGAAGAAGAAGAAGAAGAAGAAGAAGTATAGTAACGGAAAATATTTTTCGTTTAAAATCACTAAGCAATAGGAACATCCATAGGAACACAAACCCAAGCTTTGGCTTAGATATGTGGATGGTACTTTCATCATCATAATACATGGTGAAGAAAAAACTAGACGTATTTTTTAGAACACATCAATTATTTATCTATCTATCTAATCAGCCTCAAACGCCCACTCTTGGGCATAGGCCTCCCCTGTTAATCTCCATTGGTCTCTATTTTTGGGCGATCTGCATCCAGTCCTTTCCTGCCGTTCTCTTAAGGTCGTCAGTCCATCTCATCTGTGGTCTTCCTCTTTTTGTTTTCTTTTCCCATGGTCTCCAGTGTAGAATTCGCTTATTCCATCTTTCATCTTTTTGCCGGAGAGTGTGACCGGCGAAGTTCCATTTAAGGTTTGCAACCTGTTTTGATACATCGTTCACCTTTGTTTTTCTCTGATCCATGAGTTTCCTTTCCTGTCTTTAAGACCGATACCCAGCACCTGTCTTTCCATTGCTCTTTGTGTTTTAAATATCCTGTCGATGTTCTCCTTTGTGAAAGTTCATATTTGTGAGCCATATGTGATAACTGGTAAACTGCACTGATTGAATACTTTCATTCGCATATATTGAGGGAACTTTTTATTTTTTAGAATACATGATAGTTTACCAAATGAGGACCCTAGTTAGTCTAGTTCTTCTTTTTATTTCTTCTGTTTGATTGTCCCTGTTCACCTTTATTATCTGTCCTAGGTATATGTATTCTGCCACCTGCTCTAATTTATTCTGCTTGACTACTATTTCTAATTGGTCTTCTTAGTTTGTCATAGTTTTGGTTTTACTATAGTTCATCTCTAGATCTACCTCTGTCGCTTTTCTATCTAGTTCCTCTACCATCTTTCTCACTGTAACTCTTCCTTCTTATCTGTTATCAGGACTATAACGTCTGCATATCTCAAGTGGTTCAAGAGCTCTCCATTTATTCTTATTCCATATGTATCCCATTTTAATTTTTTAAATATGTCTTCCATAGCCTGATTGAAAAATTTTGGTGATATTGTGTCTCCCTGCCTGATAGCCACGACAATAGAATGACATCAATTATATCCACCATCAAATCCAATTTACTGTGGAACTGGAAGAAAACGAACAACTGCCATTTTAAGTGCTAATAATAATGAAGGAGGACGAACACATAGAATATACAGTATACCGAAAACCCACACATATCGACAGATATCTACATACTGATGCACTTTACCAGAACGTGAAAACAGCATTATAAAAAAATCGCATCTCAACATACACCATTGAAAAGGCTCAGAATGGTTAAAGAAGAATTAAGGACCATAAAGAATACGAAAAACTTATTGCAAAAAACGTCTTACTATATGTAAAGGGTACAACAGAGAAAATATAAAGAGTGCTAAGAAAACACAACATCAAAACGATATTTAATACGACAGAAAAATCTCAACTATCTTACCATCCGCAAATCCAAAAATATCGTTAGAAAATCCAGGAGTATACGACAATCGTATATCGGACAGGCCAGACTTTAGATAAGAATACCATCGAAAGAAGAAAAAACGTCCTCCCTTGCACAACATGTCTCAAACACAGGACATACAATAAGCCTGAACCAAACGACGATGCTAACCATCACTGAAATTAAAAGAAAAAGTGAAATCATAAAAGCAATAGGAATTTAATAAAAACCAAACAATCTAAACCAAACAGATGATGCTCAAAGGCTTTCAATAACATGGAAAACGGTGTTGAAAAACAATACAAAAAAAATCAGGCAACAAGACTGACAAGTAGGACCCCACCTGCCTATACACGTGCAGGGCCAATCACAAGAAGCACTGCCAAGGACCGCCTAGAGAAGTTTACCAAGATCGACTATTTAAGTAACCGCTTCGACCGGGAGATACGATTCAATACCAGGAGAGAATAAAACAAACATACCCTAGAAAGAGAAGATATTTCAGAAAGCTTTGGAAGGCACCTCGGATGGTATAATTATAAACGGGCAATGTATAAATAACCTGCGATATGCTGATGACATTGTCATACTGGCACATAATGCTGAAGCCCTGCAACGCTTAATGGACCGAGTAACGACAGCCTGTAGAGAATTTGGAATGAAATTGAATACAAAGAAGACAAAAACGATGTCATTAGTAATAGTAAGATTAATAGTAATATAAGATTCTATTTCAGGATATCCTACAAAAAAAATTATAAGAAATCTAAAAAACCTCCTCAGCCTCAAAAAAATTATAAACACTAACAAAAAACCTGCGCAAGCTAACAAAAAACATAACAAAAACCCGGGCACGTAGAGCTCAAGTCCTTGAGCACCGGGTCAGTTTCGCGGATAAGTCACAAGGAGATAACAGGAATAAAGTGCGTCACGCTGACCTGAATTTAAAATCGGTTTAGGAACCATGTTGGAGTTCTATTACCCAGTACTCCCACATGAAGCATTTCGCTGATGCTTGTGCTTCTATCGTGCATCAGAGTACTAGGGGGTCAAGGACATAGGTAGGACAAGGATGGTCTGGAGCATTGGAGCGAAGTAAAGTGACTCCTGTTTTACACGAGTTAATATACCTCGCTCCAATGAATTGTTAGACCCGAACAATTCTAAATGGTGAACATGTCTCGCAGTTTGGGTTTTATTAAATTGATTACTTAAAGAGGCAATTCTGGCCAAAGAACTGTGTCGTAGAGGACTTAAGAGAGAAAAATTAAGGGGAAGAAGACCCGATGGACAGAAATGAGTGGCGACAAAGAGTAAGGAATAACGACTCCTAAAAAGGAAAAAGCTAAGGAGGAAGAGGCGGAAGAAAAAGAAGTATGTGTAAACTTAAGGAATACTGAATTTCATAAACTTTGGTGCCAAAAATTATAATTAAATACCTGTCTATATCAGAAAAAGTATTTTTCTCAGTGTACATTCTCGTACATGTTGTCTTAACTTCGTAGTTGACTTATTACGACCCCATTTTTGAAAAAAAAATGAGGGTGAGCATCTTCAACTACTAATTGTCGAGATCCTCATGCTAATAAAACTAATTACCGACAAATGTGGAGTTTCTTAATGATTATGTCAGCGGCAAGTACAAATCAAATTTGAATTTTATTGCTATCTGCGCATTTGGTGTTGTGTCATAAATTTGCCTTTATTGAGAATGGCTAGACTAATAAAAACCACATCGGCGGGTTTTTAAATTAAGAGAAAATGGCAATACCTAACTAAAGAAGTGTCACACTTTAATATATGCGAAACAGAAGTTCACCAACAATTGTTTAAAGAGCACTGAATTTATTTTTGTTTTAATGATGATGTCTTCATGTATACCTCCTTCTTCTTTCATTTTATAAGCGGTTCTGCTTATTCGTTGACGGATTAATACCTCTATGGATGGTTGTCACTCCATCTTTTGCGCGGTCGTCCGATACTTCTTCTGACGATTGGTAACTTGTCTTTTGCTATTTTGACCACACTGGTCTCCTCCATTCTGCTTATGTGGTTATTCCATTCTTTTTTTTCTATTTATTGTCCATTAATTTATACGCTACGTTACATTTTCTTCTACTGTCTCCATTTCTCTTTAGATCTCTTAGCGTATTTCCTGTTATACTTCTCAGTACTCTCATCTCTGCCGTTTCCAGTAGCCTTTGTGTTGTGGCTGTGTCGGGTCTTCTTTTTGAGGCATATGTTATTGTTGGTCTTATACTGGCTTTATAAATGATTGACTTTATCTCAGTGTTAATGTGTTTCTTTCGTCATATAGTGTTATTAAGTGATCGTGACAGTATATTTGCCATCTGTACTTGATCTCTTACTTCTTTGTCTAGGTCTCCATAGCTGGATAGTGTAATTCCAAGGTATGTTATTTCCATACCTTGTTTAATACTCATGTCAATTTCTATTTTACATTCAGTTGTTTCTTTGCTGATTACTATTATTTTAGTTTTTTGAGATGAGATTGTCATATTAAATTATTTTGCTCTTATGTTAAATCTGTGGACTAGTTTTTGCAGATTATCTTCATCTTGGGCTATCATTATTGCATCGTCTGCGTAACCGAGTACTTTTCCTTCTTTGTTTCCCGTTCTGTATCCTTTTCCTTTGTTTCCGTTTTGATTTATTCATGATTAAGTTAAAGAATATAGGGCTCAATAAGTCTCCCTGTCTTATTCCGCCTTTGTTGTTTTGGCAGATGTTTTTTTATATTATTTAGGGGAACTTCTCTATTATACAGAAGACAGATTACATCTTTGAATCTTACTTTGTCAAATACCTTCTTCAAGTCAATTAGACTCTGAAATGCTGGTCTATTATAGTCTATTGATTTCTCTGTAATTTGCTTTCTAACGAATATTGCATCTGTTGACGATCTTCTACTACGAAAACCCTGCTGTTTACTGCTAAACTTATCCTCTAGTTCATTAGTTCTTACTTACTTACTTAGTCCTAAGCCTTTTTACCGTTAGGTGTAAGGCTGGTGGAGTTAAGTTTTGCTTAACCTTGTCTCCATGCTTTCCAGTCTTGTGTTGGTTGTCGTGCATTTTCCCATGTCAATCCTTTCTTCTCAACTTCTTTTCTGATTTCGTCTACCCACCTAACTCTTGGTCTTTCTCGTTTGTTTTTCCTTGCACTCTCGTTTCAAACACTCATTTTGTTAATCTTTCATTCGACATTCTACACACGTGCCCGAACCATCTTAGTTGCCCTTCTACTATTTTTTCGTTTATTGGTTCTAGTTTTAGGTTTTGTCTGATTGTTTCATTTCTTATTTTGTCTGTCCTTTTTCTGTTGGCTATTTTCCTAAGGAACCTCATTTTCATAGCATTGACTCGAAATTTTTGTCTCCCAGTCAATGCCCATGACTCGCTATTATATATGATTTGTATGATTTACTACTACATTGATTGAACTACTGATTTAACGACTGCCGTTTTTACCTTCTCCGGTATTTCTTTTTTCCCCAAAAATGTTGTTTTCATAGTGTTAAATAAGCTTTCTGTTCGTCCCATTCTCTCATTTATTTCCATGTCATAGGTACCATTCGATTCAAATATTACTCCTAGGTATTTAAAATGTTCCACTTGTTCTAGTTGTTTTCCGTTTAATTGTAGTGCATGTGTCTTTCTTTTATTTGAAATTATCATTGTTTTTGTTTTCTCTGTATTTACGAGTATCTTCATATTTATGTTTAACAGTTCTTCTTCTAGGATTTTAAGGTTGTTCTGTAGATCTTCTTTGTTTTCTGCTATTATAATCATGTCGTCTGCAAATAGAAGCTCTGATAGTTGAGACTGTTTCGTTTGCCAATATCTTAATGTTAGTTTTTTCATTCTTCTCTTGGCTTCCTTTATTGCTTCACCCTGTACCACTGAGAACAGCAGTGGGCTCAACACGCATCCCTGTTTGATGCCTTGACTTGTAGTAAATTCTTCGAATTCCTCGTTATTGGTTCTCATCGTATGTTAATTAATATTGTGCACATCCTTTATTACATCAATTGCTATTCTGTCAACTCCTCTTTCCTTTAATGTCTACCATACATCCTTTCTTTGGATTCTGTCAAACGCCTTTTCCAGATCAATAAAGCATATATGTATTTCTCTATTTTTATTAATTACTTTCTCACTTACTTGTCTTATTGTGAATATGTGGTCTTGTGTGCTTATGTCCTTCATGAATCCATATTGTGTATCTTCCATAGTTGGTTCTATTTGGGTTTTTATTCTTGTTTCTATTATTCTTGCGAATACCTTCAAGGAATACTTGATATAGTAGTACCTCGGTAATTATTACAGTTTCTCTTGTCGCCCTTTTTGTGTATTGGTAGTATAATGTCTTTCTTCCAGTCCTGTTGTATTTCTACTCTCTTTATTATATCATTCATTAGTTCTTTCATGCTGTCCACTCCCTCTATTTACATGAATTTTATCATTTCTGGGGTGATATGATCCTTGCCTCAACACGCGATGGAAAGAGCAATGCTAGGTATATCACTTAAGGACAAGAAAACAAACACATGGATAAGACAGAAAACCAAAGTCACCGATGTGGTGCAAAAAGCATTAAAGCTGAAATGGGAATACGCTGGACATGTAGCTAGGAGCGATCTAAACAAATGGCACAGATCAATTTTAACCTGGAGACCATACCAACACAAAAGACCCAGAGGCAGACCTCCTATGAGATGGACAGATGATCTGAAAAGGACTGCCGGGAAAAATTGGCTACAAGTAGCGTACAATAAAAAACAATGGAAAGGAAGACTTGAAGAGGCTTATGTTCAGATGTGGACGTGAATGGCTAGACGAAGAAGAAGAAGAAGAATGATCCTTGCCTGGTGCTTTGCCTAATTTAACTCTTTCAATTGCCTTTTCTAGTTCCTCTGTTGTTATGGTTCCACTTTTTGTTCTTCATTTATTTGGTTTTCTTTTGCTATTACCGTTCCATTCTTGTCTTTATTATCGGCATCATGTATTCTTTTATTTGTTTGATCTGTTTTAATGCGCCATAAAAGAGTTTTGGACTTTCCGTATAATTATTTGTCATTTTTAGTCCAAGCTTTTCCCATGGCCTTTCTTTTTCTGCTTTCGGCCTTTATTAGTTCTTATAAACTCTTAAATGTAAGTTTTAGGTTAGTATTTAGCAAGCTTATACCGCTGTATAAGGTCATGTATATGGAATCAATAAATATACATCCTGGTATGATCTAGGGTTTAATAAAATGTTATGTCACATACGATGAATATCGCAATTTTAAATGAGTTGTTTAATAACATCATCCATTATTCCAATAAATTAGTGACATATAAAGCAAACACGATTTAATTGCAGTTGGTAGATTGCCTCCCTGATCGATAATTGGATGTGTTTATATTTAATTTAAAATTTACAACGAGACGATATCATGCAGTCTGTTTCCTAAAGTCTTTCTGCACAGTTTGGCGTTCATCTTCCTAATCGTCGAAATATTGATCAGTCAGGATTAAATTATTATATCTCTGGACTGTAGCATAATGATTAGAGACTGGATTATATGCAAAATGCATGTGCATATATATGTGGTTTTTTTTTATAAATGCATATGCTATTCATATTTACTTGATTAAGAGCATATTGCCACATATTTGAAAATATCACATCAATAAAATGGTTTCCTATACAAATTTAGATAATAGTTTCTTGGAATTATTCATAGCAGGTACTAGGTAAGGTACTACGAAATAATTTTATTACAAATATCTACTAAATCTACAAGTTTTATTATTTGGGAAAACCCATCTGGAAATTATTTATCAGAAGAATAGGGCCAACATGCAGGTAGGTATTATACAGTAAATTCGTTTTTAAATTCTCTTTACCAGCTGGCAAAGCAACTTGTGATTGTGAAAATTGTGCTTATAAAATAAAAATAATTTATTTTTTGAATATATGCCGAAAGTAGCGAAACTTAAATCAAGTCTTTTGCGGAGTTGGGTTGGTGGCAACAGTGAAATGAAGATTATAGACAATGAAAGTGTTTTCTGTACTATTTGTGATAAAAAGGTGAGTCCACCTATATTGTAACGATTCAAAAATTTAATTTAAAATCTCATTTTTGCAAGAAAATCGGTATACCTATACTAAACATATTGTAACAGTTTGACTATTGCCGGTAGTTTTAGTTTCGAGAAAAAAATATAAGTTATCTTAAAAATTTGAAGACCATAATATTGCATTAGACTCCTATTTACTAATCCGCTATATTACAGATTTCTTGTAAAAAAAATTCCAAATTTCCCAACACCTGAAAACGGCTCTCCACCAATAAAAACTATCTACGAACTTCAAGAAACCACGTTAGCAGCTTCTGCAACAACATTATTCAAAATCGTCACACATCGACGGGGCGAAAATATTTGCAAAAGATATATGCAATTTTTTTGTAAGTTGCAATATCACACTGTATAAATTGGATAGCAAGATGTGTCAAAATTTTTTGAAAACATATTGTAAAGTTGAAAATAAGTCAGTACAGGTACCAAGTTCTTCAACTCTTCGCAAGAAATATGTGAGGGCATCTTACAAAGACGTTATTGAAGGTATTAAAAGCCGGGTAAGAGATGAATATCTGTGGATATCTGTCGACGAGACTACTGACGCCAAGGGCCGGCAAATCGCGAAATTAATTATTGGAGTTTTAAACAGTTCAGCTGATGACTCCAAGAAGTCGTATTTAATCAGCGCAAATGTTTAGAAAAAACCAACTATGCAACAATTGCTCGATTTGTTAATGAATCTTTGACAAATTTCTTTTTACCGAATCAAGTACCTTCTGAAAAAATTTTGCTACTAGTTAGCGATGTCATTGATTGATTCATTGTACATGCTTAGCGCATGGTTTAAACAGGGTGGCAGAGAAAGTTAGACTAGAGTTTCCAAATGTAAACACTTTAATCAACAATCTAAAGAAAGTATTTTTAAAAGCACTATTGCGAGTAGAGGTATATAGGGAGATGCTTCCCGATATCCCTTTGCCACCGGAATCAGTGTTGACTAGATGGGGGACCTGGTTGAATAGTGCCATATTTCTTGCAAATAATGATATTGATGTGCGCTTACATTTTATTGTTTGTTTTGTATAAAAAATGCTTTCAGAACAAGAAAGTATCGTAACAATTTTTATTTTGTAACTTCAAAGGGCTGTAACTTTTTTTGTGTACACTTTTGTACAAATGTAAGTTGGATTCAATCAATTTATTTTTGTCCCGGAATGCGTGATTTAATTTATGACATACCTTTTTGAAACACCCTGTATAGTTCCCAAAATTTGAAAGTAATACACCTAAGTTAATTTTTATATATTATGGAACAATAAGCGATAGAAAAAAATTTTTATTATTCGCAATCTTTTTTCGATTGCATTATGAAAGTTTTCAACTTCTAAGGTCTTTATTTTAATTTAAATCATTGAAGCTTTTTTTATTACAAACTAATTGACAGTCAAATAATAAATAACTGGATTTCCATATTCATTAAACCGTAAAGTACAAGCAACCGTTGCATCACAGTTCCATAAATACCAAAATTGATCTTCGCGGGCATCAATCGTTAAAACATTCACACATCCTTTTAATTGAGCGATCAATTTTTTCCGAGGCATCATTAATTTCTGCTTGACTCCCAAAACGTATTGAAGAAATGTGTGCCACGGCCAAAATTAAAGGAACCGTTGAACTTGTTTGTCAGTTGTTTTGATTCTTGTTGAAAGCGAAATCACTTTCAAATAAATGCGAACTTGACCCTGGCCAGTCTAAAATTTTAATAACTCTATGTAATGCGTATCAAATCTACTTGCAAACGATTTAGTGACTTAGAAGGATTATATTTAGTGTAATATTATATATAATTACTATGTATATAGAAGAAAATAGTGAGAAACTTAGTTGTGGCTCCTGATATGTACTCAGAAGAATTAAAGGTATACTCCTGAAGAGAAACCACCATAATAATATAGAAAATAAATTGGGGTGCACCACAGCCACCTTTACTTCCAAGCCATGAAGTAAAAAGGCAACCCCGCATTCTATGACGTCGGTAGTCCGATAATCAGCTGTAAGGTCTACCAGAAAATTAAACTAATTGGAATTTTAGGAAACTGATATTTTGAAAACTTCAATTCATTACAGAAATATTCATTACAGAAAGATATAAAATTTGTTAAGTAAAAACTTAGTGTAACTATTATGATTAAAAAAATCATCCTAAGAAATCAGACACAATATAAATATGGTTCTAAATTAATCTAATTGAAAATTAAATTTTATATATAAATAGGTTTTTTGTCATATAAACCAAGTTAAAAGAGGTATACATGAAAAATGTGTTGAATGTAACATACCATTTATAACTTGTATATCGATTTAAAATAGCCTATATTCTCAAAAGATTTTTGAATGTAATACTCAAATTTGTTATCACTTATCTAAAAAGCAGATCTGTATCGAGAAAGTAAGGTTTCTATTACACTGCTAACTATTACACAAATATTATCACACTCGTGTCCCAACTGATTAATGTTTAATACATAGAAATATACACAGTCACTTGTAATTTTACTTGTCCAGTTTTTCAATGGGATATTATTGTCTAAGTCTCTTAAAAATGATTCAAATGAATCTATTAAATCATTGTCTAAGAATTCTGTTATCTCTTGTTCCCTCTTCTTATGCAAAAAGTTTCTTCTGTCTTCGGGATTCCTTCTTTCTTTAGTACCATGAACAGTTACATATGATGGTACTTCAGAAAATATATTAGGAACTGTATTGTCTTTTAATTTGGGAAATATTAACTTTTCAATGTGTACATTTCCATCTTTATCTTCTCAATGTTCAGTCCGCTGAATATCATCTTCATGAAAATGTTTGGCACATACTACGGAAGATTTGGTAATTGTATAGCCTTCTCTATGAATAGAGCATAACCCAGTATACCTTCTTTGGGGAGCTTTGGGAAACGAAAACGTACTTTCTGCCTGTTTCGTTTTTAAAGTACTGGCATAATTGGTTTTGCTATCAGGTACACAACAATGCCAGGGCATCTGTAACAAAAAACAAAAGTATTATTATTGTTGTTTTTAGTTTACATATTTTGTAACAAGAAGCAAAAGTATTATTATTTTCAATTTGTTTTGTAGGTTATCTTTATACTTGCCTTTTAAATTGTCGTTAACAATCTTCTAAAAGTTCTAAAGTTAACGAAATTTCACTTATATTAATATTTTCTAATTGATTTAAACACAATTTCCAAATAAAACATTCGAATAAAGTTAAAAAAACACCAAATTCAACAAACTTTACAAGCCTTCCTATATGAAATGCAAAACAAAACAAACCACGGTCGGACTACCACGCGTTGTTGCCAAATATCTACTTCATGGATTGGAAGTAAAGGTGGCTGTGGGTGCACCCTAAATATGTACTTAAAGTAAGAAGTCACAGGAAATAAAGAAATAAATACTTATGGAGACGAAATATTATTTGAATCCAACATGTATTCAACAAATGATTAAATGATTAGCAACACTTAAAACTAAAAAAAAAACTTTTATATTTCTTATTATAGAGAATTGAGGTATGTTACAAAAACCTATTGTTCGTGTAAAGGTACGTTTTCACGCTCATGCAATTTGCGCAAATTGACTTGTGCAAGTAAATTGGTAAATTCAGTGGTAGATAATAAACTTAAACCAGAAAACAATATAAAAAACAGTCGTGAATGAGACAAGCAATATTAAAGTTAATGGAAAAACGAAGAAAACACAAAAATAAAAATGAGGAAAGCTACAAAGAAATAAACAAAATCATTAAGGAAAAGGCCAGCTATAATATAAGATAAGATAATCGAGGCCAGCGAACAATGATAGATTTTATAATCACAAATCGAGCGATAACTCCGTCACAAGTACTTGATGTCAGAGCACTAACATCTGCTAACCTGGGGACTGATCATAACCTTGTTTTATGCAAGATGCTACTAGAACGTCCGCAACAAAACAGAAAACCCCCAATGTTCATCGAAAAACATAATATAGAGTCGCTAGCAACAGAGAGTACAAAACTGCTCTATGAGAACAGGATTACCAGCAAACTAAAAGAGATCGACTTAAAACCCGAATGGGGAGTAGAAGATACTTGGCAAAAAAATAAGAAATGCATCAACGAAGCAGCAGAAGAAGCGATTGGAAAGCAGAAAATTAACACGAGAGCGACAAACCACACCAAACCGTGGTTTTGCCAAGAGGTAAAAGAACTCTCTGAATTAAAACGCAAATGCTACCTGACATATAAAAGCAGGCAATCGGAAGAAGCTCATGCAGAAAATGTCCAAATAAGAAACGAAGTAAACGCCAGAATAAAATCAATCAAAAGAGAACATTGGGCCAAATTCACTTGCGACATGGACTACGACCTATATGGTGCCCAAAAGAAAGTATGGAAAATGCTCCGCAACAGGAAAAAACCAGTTAACGAGTTCGTGCAGACCAAAGGAGTACCTATAGAGACATAGCAACAGCATTTTAAAGAACTATATGATGCTGAAGAAACGCTGAATATAAACGAAGGCGAAACAGATGTGGGTGCTACAATCAATGACGAAGAAGTAGAAGCAAAGATCAAAAAGCTAAAAAACAGAAAATCACCGGGAACGGATGGTATACCCAATGAACTTTTAAAATATGGAGGCCCGGAACTTGCAAGTAAACTGGCACAACTATTTAACAAAATATTAAACAAAACAGAAACACCAGAGGAATGGCATAATAGTATCACAATCCCCATATTTAAAAAAGGACAAAAAACCTGCCCACAAAACTATAGAGGAATAACCCTTTTAAATACAACAATGAAACTTTTCACGGGTATTCTTAAGGACAAATTGGAAAAGCAAATCACTAATGCTAAAGAACAACAAGGTTTTACAAAAGGGTGGTCTATAACAGACGCAATATTTATAATAAAACAAATAAAATAAAAAGCTACAGAGTTCGGCATGCCAGCGTATATTTGCTTCATTGATTTGACGAAGTCATTTGACAGAGTTCGCCTGGGAGACATTCTAAATATATTAATAGGAAATGAAACACCGACCAGTATAACAAAGATACTCCATAACCTAAATAACAACAACGTAACCAAAGTTAGAGCAGGAGATGAATTCACTGAAAATATTCCAACACCGGGAGGAATTAGACAAGGCGACAGTTTAAGCCCCTTCTTGTTTAATCTTCTCATGGGCAAAATTATCAACAAAGTAGCATCTCTTAATCTCGGATATAGAATGGGCAACAAAAGAATTGGTATGGTGTGTTACGCAGACGATGCAGCAATTATTGCCGAATCAGAAGATGATCTCTGAAAGAAGGCAGTTCTTTCAGTTCTTTCAAACAAGCCGACTACTAAATATGAACATCTCTACCAACAAAACTAAATGTATGACAATAGCAAAAGATCCGCTCAGATGTAAGTTAGTGGTTGAGGACAACCCCATAGAACAGGTGATGCAATTCAGATATCTGGACATAGATATATCAAGCGCCCACGACCCAGTAAAGGACCTGAGGAGTCAGATCAACAAAGCATCTGCACTGTCAGGATGTCTGCGGGAGATAGTCTGGTCAAATAGGGTATATACGCACAGATAGTAAAATTAGAAACTATAAGACTTGCATACGACCGATCATGACATATGGCATAGAAGTGCGCGAAGATACCAACAAAACGAAACAGATGCTAAGGGTTGCCGAAATGAAAACCCTAAGAACAATAATGGGGAAAACAAGAAGAGACAGAGTGAGAAATACAAACATTAGAGAGCAGTGCAAAGTTCAAGATATTGTAAGATGGGGAAGGCAGCGCAAGAGGATGTGGTACAACCATGTAAGACGAATGGATGAGAATAGACTCCCAAAAATTGCCCTAGAAAATAATCCGCCCGGTTCAAGACCCCCCGGAAGACCACCTAAAAGATGGAGGGATAGTTGGCAATCTACCTCCCACGAAATTAACCAGAGGCAGCTTCAGAATTAAACAGATCGAAAGATCTACAAAAAGTAGAAGAAGAAGAAGATTAAGGAAAAGATTAATGAAGCAAAAGAATCATGGCTACAAGATCAATGCATAGAAATAGAATGCCTAGAACAGAAGCATGACACTTTTAACCTACATAAAAAGATCAAAAACTTAACGGGAGGAAACGGATCACGAAGTCATAACTTAATACTAGACGAGCACAACAATTTGCTCTACGGAAATGGGAGAATACTTGACAGATGGAGGCAATACATGGAAGAATTATTCAAGGAAGAGCAAGAGGCAGAAATCAGTGTTTCTGGATATTCAGAATAAGAAATAACGTTCAGTGAAGTAACATATGCAATAAAAAGACTAAAAACCAACACAGCACCTGGACCTGATAACATACAAGCTGAAATATTGAAATTATTTGAAAACAACCAACTCAAACTCCTAACGAGTTTACTGAACAAAATCTATGAAACTGCAGAATTTCCTACAGATTCCACCTTCATCCCTCTCCCCAAAAAGGCAAATGCCACCAGATGTTCTAATTACAGCATTATAAGCTTAATGCGCCATGCACTCAAAATCCTTCTTTCTGCTATTCACTCTCGCATATATAGAAAACCTGAAGAAAACATTAGCAGTGTTCAGTTTGGATTTAGAGGCAGACTGAGAACGCGAGATTCCCTATCATCCATACAATTATTGATACAAAGAGCTCGAGACGTAAATTGCGAGTCTACGCATGCTTAATAGACTTTGAAAAAGCATGTGACAAGGTGCAACATCAAAAATTATTTCAGATACCGAAAGAATCTAGTATTGATAAAAAAGATTTACGCCTAATTAAAAATTTATACTTACAGCAAAGAGCAACTGTACGAGTCGACATCGAAACCACGAGTACATCAGGGCTGCATTTTGTCACCGACCTTGTTTAATACTTACTTGGAAATGCTGTTCAGGGAAGCTGTTGATGGTTTAAGAGAAGGTATAAAAAATAAAAAGGAAACAGGAAAAAATGTGAAAACTACAGAGGAATTAGTATAATATCGTCGGTAGGTAGACTTTTCGGGAAAATTATAAAGGGAAAACTAGAAACTGAAATAATAGGAAAAATTGGAGAAGACCAAGAAGGGTTCACAGTAGGAAAATCATGCCTAGATCATACGTACACATTAGAACAACTGATAGAGAAGAAAATGGCAAAAGGTAGACCGATCCATCTGGCGTTTGTTGATCTAAAGAAAGCATACGACTCAATACCTAGAGTCAAATTATGGGAAGCAATGAATGATCTCGGAATCCGACAAACACTAATAAAAGCAGTTAAAGCACTGTACAAAGAAAACAAAGTAGCTATTAAATGTGAAAATAAAGCCTACAATCCATTTAAGACGACAAAAGGACTTCTACAAGGCTGTGCTACGTCCCCTACTCGGTTTAAAATATTCTTGGAAAAGATACTCAAACCATGGAGGAGAAAGTGCGAAGGAATGGGCATACCAGTAAGAGACGAATACCTATACACCTTAAGTTTTGCCGACGATCAAGTAGTCATCGCACAAGATGAAGAAGATCTCAGCTTTATGCTCAGAAAACTAGAAGAAGAATATAAAAACAACGGAATGGAAATAAACTTAGAGAAAACTGAATACCTAACAACAGAAAACAAGGATTTGAGAAACCTAGAGATAGACGAGGGAAGACAAGTAAATGGAACAGATAAATTCAAGTATTTAGGAACCATAATATCGAACCAGGGAACAACAGAAGAGGATATAAACAACAGACTAAGACAAACAAGAAATTGTATAAGACAACTAAATTCAGTGCTGTGGGATAAGAACATTACGATAAAGACAAAAAAGAGAATATATAATACCCTGACAAGAAGTATCCTGATATATGGGTCCGAAAACTGGACAATAAACAAGATAAATAGAAGTAGAATAAGAGCAGTAGAAATGGAGTTCCTGAGGAGAAGCTGTAGACTTACAAAAAGAGACAGAATTGAAAACGCAGAAATTAAGCGGAGAAAGGGAGTGCAATCAGACATAATCGACTATATAGAGGGGAAGAGACTATCCTGGTACGGCCACGTCAGAAGAGCAGCCAGAGGACGCTGGATAAACAAAATCACAGAATGGAGCCCGATCGGAAGAAGAAAGAGAGGAAGACCCCGAAGGTAATTCAGAGACGAAATCGACGAGGCTATGGAGAAAAGAACCCTGCGAGATGGAGACTGGAATGACAGGGAAAATTGGAGAAAACGGTTGAGTGAAGAAAGACAGTGAAAACTGTGGAAATCCTTAGTAGTAGTAGTATAAAAATCAATGGTGAAATCATAAACAATTTAAGATATGCGGACGATATGGTTTTGATTGCTGATGATGGGGAGGATCTGCAATCATTAATAGATCGTGTACTGGAAGCTTGTGGCACATACGGCATGAAATTAAACTGTAAGAAGACCAAAATTCTTGTAGTAAGCAAAAACGACGTAATACAGAACCAATTCACAGATAATAATGAACCCGTGGAAATAGTCGACAAAATTATTATTAAATATTTGAATGCCGCCAAAAAAGGAATGGGAGCACTCACAGGAAATAAGATGTCGTATCGAAAAGGCGAGAGCTGTCTTTAATCGCTTCATTTTTATGTAACTGAACATTGATATAAAAACACGAATCTTGAGATGCTATATATTTTCTACTCTTTTATATGAAGTCGAAGCCTTCAAAATGTGATAAACGATAAGAAGCCTTCGAAATATGGTGCTACCGCCGCATGCTCAGAATTTCCTGTATCCATCATGTTACAAACAACACGGTAATCCAACATATGAATAAAGATCTGGAAATTATGCGTATCGTAAAAATTAGAAAGACGACATACTCAGGGCATGTGATGCGCAATGAGAAGTATCAACTATTGCCAACATTCACAGATGATAGGCACCAATGGAAGAAGTAAATTGGTGTATGAAAACGAAAATTGTTCACTTGCGCAAGCCATAAAGATTGCCTTAAGAAAAAATCTGGACGATCAGATAATTTGCATGTGCTTGCCGCAAATGCATGAACGTGTAAATGTCACAACTATTCCATGCATGCGAAGTGGGTGAATAATAATAAACAGAATTGTTGTTCTGATGTGCACGTGGCTTTAATTTCCGGATTTTTGGTCACTAATAATATGTGCAGAGAACTGCCTGTATAGATGGGCTGTGTTGTACTTTATTTTGTTTTTCTGTTCGTAATAATAATGTCAATGAAAGAAGAAGAGTTTATGGTTCAGTGTATTAAGCTTTATATAGCTTTTCCTTGTCTTTGGAAGGTTAAATTCAAAACAATACAATTTTATGTTGCCACGGAGCATTAGCAGAATAAATTTCAAAACTTTTCCTTACATATTTTGCTCCGGTGCGGTCACTAATAATATGTGCAGAGAACTGCCTGTATAGATGGGCTGTGTTGTACTTTATTTTGTTTTTCTGTTCGTAATAATAATGTCAATGAAAGAAGAAGAGTTTATGGTTCAGTGTATTAAGCTTTATATAGCTTTTCCTTGTCTTTGGAAGGTTAAATTCAAAACAATACAATTTTATGTTGCCACGGAACATTAGCAGAATAAATTTCAAAACTTTTCCTTACATATTTTGCTCCGGTGCGGTGATGGTGATTGTGGCTAGTTGAAAGATCTAACAAACTGTAATTCTGTGTTCGCAGGTCCAGGGTAAGGACACCAGTAGATGTATCTTCAACGTCAAATACGTCACTAGGTTTATATGAATTTGCCAAATCCCCGTCTTCAGATTCGTCCAAGACCTCTATAAAGATGTCTTCAGAGTATAAGTTAAATAATGCCGGTGACAATATGCAACCCTGTCTAACTCCTTTTTCGAATGGGAAGATCTCTGACAGTTAATTTAATACTCGCACTGTTACTTTTTGTTAGATATATAAGTTTGAAATCAGTCTCATATCCTTACCATCGAGTCCTGATGTTTTTAGGATATCGATTAGTTTCCCATGTGGGAAACTTATCAAATGACACTCAAAATCAATAAAACATGCATACACATCGCAGTTGACATCCCTGGCTCTCTGTATTAGAGCTTGTAAACTAAAAAGTGCTTCCGTTGTTCTGAGTCCTGCTCTGAGTCCAAATTGAACTTTACTCAAGTGTTCTTCTAATTTGGTGTATATGCGCAAGTGAATGATAGTAAGCAGAACTTTAAGCACATGGCTCATCAAACTAATTAATCTATGTTCTTTACATTTTCTAGCGCTGGTTTTTTTAGAAAGTGGAATAAAAATTTCACCATGCAATCCATCAGTTCCTGGTGATTTCCCATCTGTAATCGCTTAATGGCCATAGTTATTTTTTTGTGCATATGGAAATCGTCATGTTTGCGTTGTAATGCTTTAATTTCCGTACATTTCTTCGTAACCCATGCTTCTTTTGCTCCTTTTATTTCCTTTTAGATAATCTTATTCAACTTTTTGTATTAGTTTTCATTTCTACCTTTGTATTTTCTTCGCTCTTCCATCATCTGCAATACTTCATCTGTCATCCATTCTTGCTGCTTTTCTCTTTTTGATTTTAGATATTCATGCGAAATTGTGATAACACATCTCTTCATTTCGTTCCACTGTTCTTCTATGCATCTAGTAGATTATTCAACTATTTTTTCTCCACCTGGCTAGTGTATTCGTAAAATATTTGAATCGATTCATTTATCTGTCACAAACATTATTATTCTTATCCCTTTTCATGTATTCATTCATGTTTTTTTCGCTCTACTAATGTAATGTTCCACATTTTGTAATTCTCTCTAGGTTGAATGGTCGAGTAGAAATTAAAAACATGTTTATTTAATGTGAAATAAATTCATAGCAAGTAAATCATTGAAAAAGTCAAAACGAAGACGATATCATTTAGGACAGACTCTACTTTGATATAACTTATTTTCCTAAGATATCCAATATCTTATATGACTATTCCATACATACAATCGTACCTGGAAGCAAAAATCGAGGCTGCTTTAAAAACTAATTTATAATTTAATTTTTATTGAAAGCTGTCAATTAAGCGCAAACTTGACCCAGACTAATCTGAATTTAATAAAAGTGTGTAGTGCGTAACTAATCTACCTGCAAAGAATTTATGAACGTAGAAAATTAGTCTTTGTTCACGTACTAGAGTGATGCAAGAGAAACTAGTTATTATAACAAGAGCCAAAGAAAAATTCGATAAATATAATATAGTCTCTTCCGCTGTTTGGCCTTGACATTTATTTGCCGCATTTTTAAATATGCCTGCAATTATACTAATAATTAACTTCTAACACTATGGTGTCTTGTAGTTCATAATTTCAATGATAAAAGCCTGATCATTAACGGCAATACTTTAGAACAAATGGAAAACTATAACTGTTTTGTTGTTACAACTCATTGTACAACTTAAAAAAATAATTTTTTGCAGTTTGAAATTTGACTTGACGAAATTTTGATCTCTTTGTAGGCAACCAACTATACATGTGTCCAGTAGTGTTGTGAAATAGAGATTCTAATATAAGGACCATTATGTTTCTTCAACATTTGGTACCTGGAAAATGGAAACTAGACACATGTGGCAAGTTGGGTTCTTGAAAATTTATTGTTATTGGTTGGATAGGAATTATTATATTTAATTTGTGAAAGTGTTATTGAGTGAATAAAATAAAACTTTTGTAATATAATGTTCATGTAATATTTAACTTATAACTTAATTATAGAAGGCCCTGTATGTCAAAAAGCAACATTTGGTACCTGGTAAATGTAAAACTTTTTAAGTTACAAGTTCATGAACATAAATATCTGATTAAGTGTTAACGGACTAAGTGGTGTAGTTGTTTTTTGTGTGTTAACAATTAGGTATATGAAATGAACAAAATTTGAAAGTTGGGACGTGGTTTTGTAATATGTTGATCGTATAGTACTCAACTTAAGAAAAGGCCCTATCTGTTATAAAGCAACACTAGGTATGTGACAAATATAAAAGGTTTAGTTATAAGTTGATAAGTTGAATGAACAATTGGTATATATTGACCATAACTGTGAAAATGAAATGGTTGTAGGTGGCTCTGTTAAATTTAAATAAAAACGAGAAAGTTATGGTGTTTTTTGAAAAATTGTAAGACACGGAAAGACTACAAAAGGCTAAGGTACCCAGAGAACCGCAACCAAACCCTGAGAGAGTAGTTCGAAAGGGGGATGACGAATAATCTAATCTGAATTTAGAGGTGTCGAAAAGAAGCATGGAAAACAATAGGTCAAAATTTAAATTTCATGTTCTTTTTAATTAAGTGGTTATGTACTTTTTAGGACACTGATGATGGAATATGGATTCCGAAAACGTTTTGTCTAACATAGCCCGATTGGGTTTTTAAATATATACCTTTTATGAAGGATTTTAATAAATTTTTTAATATATGGTATACAGATAACTACAGGAACGTAGATTCCTTGTGGATATCTAAAACATTCCCCTTCTTTAGTCAATGCCTTGAAAAATTGTTTCATCAGTCCCAACTTACAGTGAAGTGGTGGAAGTAACACCTTTTCGGGAACCACAAGGCTTTTCCTCCTCACATTTTAGCCTCTACTTCTAAATTTTCTTTCAAGGGCTAATGTTTTTTATGTAGTTGCTTTTTGTTTCTACTGTTATATTCACAGAGAGAGCAAGAACTTTGTATAGCCGCTTTGTTGACCAAGCAGCATTGAAATCACTTTTAACTCTAAACAAAGTGTTTATTTGTGGCCTGCCTAAATACCCGAGTTCGCTTAAAAACCGGTTCAAGGTTGTCGTAACAACCTTTCAAGTAAACCGAGTGTGCAACTGGTATAAAAGTATACTTATTGTTATTGTGCAGAAGTACTGCTTTAAGGCTTCTTTTTGAATAAGCAAAAAAAAGTCTCCACTCATTAGAAACATATTCTAGTTTGAAATTTACCGTAAGGCCAGGAACATTACTGCAAAATAATAGGTCATCTTTTTGGGAACAGAAAAATACAAATTCCTTTTCTATACATTGCTACTAAGAAAAGGATGTATTCGGAGCAAAAATATGTTTATTTCTTAATCGAGATCGTAAAACTTTTGCCGATTCTTTAGAAAGGCTTACGTCTCTTACTAAATCGTTCAGTTCAAATTGTAAGAATGAAATGGGCTAGAATCGGGCTGTAACAGAGTCGTAGCGATCACTGTCTTATTTACTATTACCTGGCTGATCCAATGGCTCGTGAGCATCATGTATATTATCCAAAGAATATGAAAGAGAGGGTATTGGTACCTCAGGTTCATATGGATAGGGCGAATGCCTAATTGAATGCTAGGGTAAGAAATATCCTTTTTGTTTTTTAAATTGAAACCTCGTACGTTGCAACAACAAAAATAGCAGTTATCACTATCATTTTTGGGCTTTCTCCAAACCATTGGTGGTTTTACCTTAAAATCGTTGCCTCGTTTCTTTAACACACACTGAATAAACTTTGTGTGGGGCCAAGGCTTATCTTGATTGCCTTAATTTATACCAAAATCGCGAAATATACTTTTTCAACGAAATCGGAAACGTTTCTTTAATTCTTTTACCGGTATAGTTACCACAAATATAACTGAAGCATTCTGGCGAGTTTATACATTTCCTCTAACCATTGTCCAGTGTCTATATAACACAATAACTTCGCAACACAAGAAAACAGTCACTCCTTTAAAGCACTAGTATCAAAAACACGTAAAATGCATCGAATAAACAGCTGCTGTGAACTGTAGGACAATATCAGAGGCTCACTGCTTTTTAATGGCGTGGAAAGGGGTATAAACCCCCTCTGTGGCTCAGTGGTAAGAGCGCCTGCCTTTAAATCTAAAGGTCGTGAGTTCGAATCCCACCTGCGTGGAAATTTTCGTTTATTAAAAAAATTAATAAATGAAAATAATTTCTATCCTTGTGTGATCGGTACACACCGGAGGGACCGCAGACGTTCGGATACAATTAGCGTCTCTTAGCAAAGACAATGACGTCGACTTTGCTAAGTATCAAGACAATTACTCTACACACACACACACTACACCTCAAATTGTAAGATTGGCGAATGGATTTAGTGTCCGCAGTCATTTAAACACAAACAAACAACAACAAGAAAGGGGTAGAGCGACAGATAGGCACTGACATAAAAGAAGGCGGGGTGATGGGGAGGGGGTACCGCAACAACAAGTGCAGACATGAAAATACTGCTGGTTTCTCCTAATTACTCTTTATTCTATTATTTTGTGAAATAGGAAGGGAATGAAGAAGACAGATATTCGATAAAGAAGGATGGAAGAATGTGTTGAGGCAGTCCAGGGCTGACGAAGGGCTGTAGCGCCAACTGATGATGATGAATATGATAGGCTAGCAAAGTGCTATATTTTCTCGAGTCTGCTCTACGGAATGGAAGTATGGACCCTTAACGTGGCCACTACTAAGAAGCTAGCAGCATTCGAACTCTGGATATATAGAATAATCATAAAAATATCATCGACCGAGCATGTAACAAAAAACGAAGTCATAAGAAGAGTTAACAACAGAATGGAAATAATGAAAACTGTCAAAACAAAAAGCAAAAAGAAAAATCCAAGGCAGGAGAGTACAGAACGGTGAAGAATTTCATGACTAAATCGATCTGCACGCAAAGAACAAGATTGTACAAAAATTATGCACAACCGTTAATATAATATCCACGTTATTCTATTTATTGCATAACACAAATTATAGTCTCTAATAATAACTATTAAATGTATGTAATCAGCCGTCATATAGTGTGCAATAAATATTGCACACAATGCAAAAATATCTCATTTCATCCTATACTTCTAGTTTTTTTCTACTATTTCGATTGATTTTATTTAAAACAGTGACGTGTTTATTGACAAAAAAATACAACGAGCTATTTTTCACTCCATTAAACGTAATAGTTTTTCTTTTAATCAGATTGAATAAAATTTCTATCCAACCTTAAAAGGAAAATAAAAGGTTCTCATCGATTGTAGAAATTTAAAAAACTGTTGATTCAGTCAACAGCTCTCTACCTTACTTTTGTTGAGCAGGCGGAATTGAGGAAAGCTTTTAGTTCGAGAAATATTTTCCTAAGTGTGGGTTGATGTTTAAAGATTTTATTATTTAAAGATGCTTACAAGTATCGGAGAAAAACGAAGAGAAAATAAATGTAGTAATAAAATGTGCGTGTTTAATGGAGGTTATAAAAAGATGAAGTACTCTGTAGTAGTTCAAAATTTGTTTTATTATGGTATTTTTTCAGGAAATAAAATTCAGCTTTTCGGACTTTATTCTTTTTTTTTAACTATAGATTTAGATATAATGGAAATAAAAAAAAGTGATATTGTTACTTTATTATTATTATATATATATATATATATATATATATATATATATATATATATATATATATATATATATATATAAGGAACAGGAGTATTTGCTGACAACGTTAGAAAACGGAGCTTTGAGGTTTATTGGGATTTGCAGCGGTGACATAAGTGTACTCTTTTAACTAAGTTTCAAGCTTTCGAAAATGTTTATTTTCACACCAGGAAAAACTGAAATAAAGTGCTGCTGTTAGTAAAGCATTTTCTCGAAATCTATTAAGACTGTAAAGGTTGTAAAAACTTACGTGATTGAGATTTGTCATTGGTGGATGTTCTACTCACAGGTGACAAATTCACGCACCAGTCATTGATTGAGTCAATTATTAAAAAATATAAAAATTACATTATTCTATTCTAACACATAAGAAAAAGACAATTACAAAGTTTAAAAAGGCCACCTGTGCCGGCCAACTGTGGAATGTTAGGTTATGAGTACCTGTCATTCCTGGACATGGCAAATGACAGTACTTCTTCTTATTTTCTGTGTCTTATGTAGTACTACTACTATTACACATCAAAATTTACCAAAGGTTATATTTAAGTTGAAAAACAAAATTGTATAATGAGAACTATAAGAAATAACGAAACCTGGAAACTTTACAATGAATCAGTTTTTGAAAAATCATTGGATTGTGAATGTGTATCCAAATATAATAGGTGGTAGATAATAGTGCTTAATTGATTAATGTCATTCCTTTTGTTCATTGCATTTGAATTTTGAGTTAATAATGCCATATCTAAGAAAAGTCTTTATATATATATATATATATATATATATATATATATATATATATATATATATATATATATATATATATATATATATATATATATATATATATATATATATATATATATATATATTGTTATGCTATTTAAATTGTATTCTATTGCTTATTTAGAAAAGATCCTGTCTATGTTTATTAAATGATCTAATCTCCAATTAATCACAATAAATCAGCATTAATTAATTACAATCTCAGGCTATTTAACTTGTACTATTTACCTTTGATTGTGGATTCAAAATATTTTCCAATTGGCTTCCTAATTGGGATAGGTAATATGACCTGAATAACATACACAGAATTTCAACTGAACTATATGTGAGATGTCCTTTATTTTAATGAAATTTTATATAACAATCAATCCTGTAATATTTGCAGTATAATACTTTAAATATATGAGAAGTTGTTTTCTATCATGGACCCAAATGTTATTTTACATTGATTTTTAATATGTGTTATAACTAAGCTCTCTTTATAATTTTTTTCTTTAAATGATCGCAAAATTAACTGTCTCTATTATTTATTCAATTTATTTAATTAATAAATGAAAACCACACTCCTGCTCTAATGAAAATTTACTGACCTTTCGTTCTCTGCTGTTGTAATTCTATGGCCACGCCATAAAAGAAAACCTTTCTCTGCTTCTGCTCCTATTGTGGTCCAGATGACGTACACCTTTCTCCTATCTGTCCTTGTATCTGCAACCCAACACTCGTGTAATTCTATGCAGCCTCCTTTTGAGCGAATCTCCGCGCCTGTTTATAACTTCAAATGTTTCTGGCTTCGTCTGATATTAATATTCTTATACCCTTTGGTTTTTATATCTCTCTGTACCCCGTTCCTCACACTGATCAGCTTTTACACAGCAAATAAACACACCCGGTAAATTACGTTTTCGGGACTTCAAAACAAACACAAACCACAAAGCTCCTTCCTTCTTGGGCGACGAAAACTGACTAACTTTTTTTCTCTCTCCTATCTCATAGCCACAACCACTACCTCCTTGCATTCAAAAATTGACCAATCAAAATCATCCACCTCTGTGACGTATATCGTTACCAACCAACTCTCTTTATAAAACGTCATTCGGGTAATTCCAGAAAACAACATTCTTTAATTATTCTAACTAAATCTATCTGCTTTACAAATATTTCTTACTAATAGCTACAAACGATACCTGTTTCTCAATTCAATGTCTTTTGTTAATAAACTTTTACCGATATAATCTTTCGGGGAGAAAAACCACCGCAAATCCCGGTCTATTGTTTAAACACTGTCTATATACACTTTATTTCCGGGTAAATCCATTTCACAATAACCGACTTATTTAAATTTCTTATCGATAATATTTGAAAGTCTTGTCTCTGAGGCCTAATGAACAATTCTTCGAACAACTTAAAATACATATTTTGTCTTATACAGGATGTTTGAAAATTTATATGCCCGTGTCTTTATGAAATATCAATAATTTTAATTTTTATTTAAGTAATAAAATTTGTATATCGGTTTTTTATTGCTAATGGACATTCAAAAATACAACAATATATATATATATATATATATATATATATATATATATATATATATATACATAAGAAATACTGATACTTTGACTACGTCAAAGCTCACTAATAAGTGTTCAGGTTCCAGAATAACGTCCTTGATACGTCCGGTCGATAAAGTGGCTTGCATTCTTGACGTAAGAATCCGCTTTCTATGTATATGGTTGTAGTTGGTCAGCCAGAAATTTTGCCAGTGATTGTAGCGGTGATCCGATAGAGCTGACTGTTCACTTTGGGTAAACCGTAAAGTTTTGGACATCTTGACGACTTTTCTCGTGAAATAAGCTGAAACTGCTGTTCTTTCGTTATGTTTGACGCTTGTATTTTGGCTTTAGTTGTTTTCTCCAGATATGTTGTTGGGTCTGTTGCGATTTTTTGATATGCACTATCGTTTAGTATGTTCTTTATTTTTGTGTCGTAGTCTTCAATGTTCATTATGACAGTAGCGTTGCCCTTGTCAGCTGGAAGTACGATAATGTCTTTGTTTTGTTGTATATTCTTCAAGGCTTTCTTTTCGTCGTAGGTTAAATTCTTTTTCGGAGGCTTGGCCGTTCTTAATATTTGTGCTACATCTTGTTGAATAATCTCGGCTGTTTCTGATGGTATCTTAGTGATCGTTGTTTCCACTTCGCTAATCATGTTTTCGACGGGAATCCGTGTCGGTGCAATAGCAAAATTGAACCCTTTGGAAAGGACACTATTTGTAGCTTCATCCACAGTAAGATTTGAGAAATTGTATACTAAATTACTGGATTCTGTTGTTGGTAGTTCCTTATTCTTTGGTCGTTGTTGTAGTATCAATTTCTCAAACTTTTTGATTTGTTTTTTCTTGGTGAGATCAGCATCTGTCTCCGATCGAAAGTTTGTGAGCTTGTCAAAGATGTTCCACAGAGTCGGATGTATTTTATTACTTAGTGTGAGATATAGCTTTAGCAAATCTGAATTTACTTTATCGATGTCTCGTCTGGAGTCTTGAATTGCTTCTCTAGTAAGTGCTAGACTTGTCCTTTTTAAAATATTCTTAGTTTTATGGTTGTTTTTGTGGAAACTTAACTTCAACAAGTGGTGGCACAAAGTTAGGTTACAAAGTAACGTACCTCGTTTTGACCGTAGTTTCTCATATCGTCTAAGGTCTCGTAGAATTTCCTTTTTGTAGAGGTAAATTATATTGGATTTGAAATTTGCGCGGGAGCTATATATGATTTCAGTTGTTTTCCGGGTTTGACTCCGCGTTAAACAGTTTTGGTTTTTAGAAAAACCATTGTTTTAACGACGTTTCGGCAATTTCACACTTGCCATTGTCAAGTCAGATTAGTTCTGCTTCGTCTTGATGTTTCAGGAGAACTGATTTTTCGGTCGTTGTACGTTGACTTTAAATACCTTGTAGCACTTCTTGTGATTGGTCCTGTGCGCAGAGTGGGCGAGGTCTTCTTCGCTATTTTAATTTCTACTTGTTTCTGCAGAATTGGTTTCCACGTATTTGGGAGTCTTTGGGCATCATCTCTGGTATTTAAATTTTTCGGATGTTTTTCGATCTCTATGGCTTCTCTGATTACACCTTTGGCCTTATTTTTGATGTTAGCTAGCATTGTTGTTCCATTTAAGTCTATCTTGTGTCCTGTGTGTATGGCATGTTGTGCTAGAGATGACGTTTTTTCTTTTCTTTCGATGGCGTTTCGAGGTTCTTCGCGTCTAACTTGTATCCTTCGATTTGTCTGTCCGATGTACGATTTATCGCAGTCCTCACACGGGATTCTGTATACACCCAGATTTTCCAATGCAACTTTTGTTTTTGCCGATGGTAATATGGTTGCGATCTTTTTGTCGGTGTTAAAAATAGTTTCTATTTTGTTTTTTCGTAGCACTCTGCTGATTTTGTCTGTCGTACCCTTTATATACGGCAGGATAGTTTTTCCGGCTGGTTTTTCTTCTTCTTCTGGATTTTTGATTTTGTTTCTAAATTTCTGTGCCTTTTTAATCGTAGACATTGAGAAGCCATTTTTTCTGAAAGCTGTTTTGACTTTTTGCATTTCTTCGTTCTTATGTTCCTTATCTGCCAGTTTTTCAGATCTTGTTATTAAGGTTTTTATTACCGGTTTATATATATATATATATATATATATATATATATATATATATATATATCTTGGATTTGAAATTTCTGCATGAGCTACATGTGATTACAGTTATTTTCCGTGTTTGACTACGCTTTAAATAAGGTTTTGATGTTCCAGGAGAACTCCTGGAATTATAAATAACAAAAAATAACTTCTTCCAAAATAATGATTTTATTGAAAAAATAAAAAAAAACATTGTATATTTTTTTTTGTTTTCTTTATAAAATTCCAATTAAGTCGTGATTATTAATACTGCATATTACAACTTCTATTGTGAATTACACTCCTCATTCGATTTGGCATTGAATTGATCAAATTCTGAATGTCGTTTTGAGGAAATGCTTCTCATTCTTCCACGAGCGCCAACGGAAGATACTCACGATTTTTTGAAGCAGGTATTCTGTTTCTTACCCTTCGTTTTTGTTGGTTCCAAACATGTTCAATCGGGTTCAAATCTAGGCTTTGAGCCGGCCAATTCATTTTTGGCACACTGACAGTTTCCAGATATTGCGTTACCATCCTGGCTACGTGTGGCCTCGCGTTGTCTTATCACAGATAAACCTAGCAAAAGTCATTACATACTCGTCTAGAATTTTGGTAATGTATCGGTGTGCATTCAACCCTCCTCTATCAATAAATACGGCTGAGATTAGTACGGCCCTCGAATGAAATGCCTGCCCAAAACATTACCGAATCTCCTCCAAAAACAACACGTACTCATCTAAGACAAGCAGCATATCGTTCCCTACGTCTTCTGTATGTTTTGATGCGACCATCTGAGCCATAAAAAACCATCCTGAACTCATCACTAAACAAAACATTTTTGCAATCTTCTATCGTCCAATGCTCGTGGTCTCTAGCAAACTGTTGTCGGCCATGTCGACAGCGAGCCCTTAGACCAAATTTCCTCAACCTTCTTCTCACGGTAGAAGTGCTGAAAGTCCACCCGTTAGCATTTTAAAAACGGTTTTGAATTGATCTAGCCGTAAAGAACCGATTTTGCAAAGAAGCGCGTTGTAAAGAACTGTTTTCTCTGGTCGTCGTGATTCTTCTCGGGCCTGATCCTGGTCGTCGTTCGTGAGATCCAGTCTCTAAGAATCGTTGGTAAATTTTTTGGACCATACAACGACGGACTCCAAGCTGTCTGGCCACTTCTCTTTGACTCATTCCATTAGCAATCAAAGTAAAATTTGAACAGATCTAGCAAATTTCTCAGCCATAGTTTTTAATTTAAAAATTGCACAAGTTTACTCTTCGAACAACTGTACACTAGTGAAAGGTTTTTGAAAAACAGAATAGCCATATTCCAAAAAAAATAAGGTACAAACCACACGTGCATTTTTCGAAGTCGTAAAACTGATATCAATTCTGCAAACTTATTACCCTTAATTGACCTGTCCGTGCCTAAAAGACGCTAAAAGTGTTTCTGCATTGTGGGAATTTAGTTCAATAGAATAAATTGTATAAACCTAAAAGTTATTGAAAATTTTTTACAAAATTCTAGGTGACCTCTTTTTCGTGACGTACAGTGTATATATTACAACAAAAAATAAGAAAACGACCTAGGACAAAATCTTCCATATGGAACAACATAATACATAAATATTTGAATATCTACTTCGTCGATCTGCTTACGGCATTTTCATAATCCAATAATGGTTGTTGCTTGGCAACCTTTAAGCTTACATATGTGGTAGTTATAAATCTCAACCCTCTCTGTTAACAATTAAAACATAATATTGCTGTGTCGCAGTGCTCTGACCCGTTCTCAAATGACTATAATTTATACCATATCGGTTGCCTTCAAGTCTAAAACTGTAAATTACTTAATGAATAGCTGTACAAACGTACAAGGGAGACTTATTGTCGAAATAATAATTATGTTTCCGATAATTAGATTAAATCGGAGGAGGTAATTCAATTCAGACATTTTCCGTATCTACTGATTGTTCGTTGGAATGTGAATACCAACTGATATATGTGTGGAAATGAAGTACAAATCCACGTTGTATAATAGAATAATATGATTTCACGGAAGATTATATGAAATTTATATAAAATATTGCAATATTTAATAAAGGAAACAGAGATTACTTTCATAATGTTTGCAGCCCCTATGGGGCTGTTTGACAGTAATATAAGGGACAGCGAATTAAAAAATGCGAGAAATGGTCCAAAGGCAAGGGCTGTTTCGTGGCCGATCAAAGTACACGAATATTAGAAACATTTGAAATACGGCTCTAAAGAGGTTTTAGAAGTTTAAAACTTATTCTTAATACAGATATTCCAAACACAACACCAAAACAAATAAGTTTGATACCAAACAACACGAAAAATAAAATAAGGCAACCAAAGTTTCGCGATCTAATGGAGTTATGTGGACTAAATATCTTAAGAATCCTCTTAATAAAGAATTTTATCCTAATCTAGAACCAGAATCCAGTGAAACCAAGGACCATAGTCCAGTCGTAGAACCATTTAGCGATGATAATAGCAGTGGTAGTGAATAGACATCGTATAATTTTTTGATATTTCCACAAGGATATTATATATGTTTATTTTCCAATATATTTTGCTAAAGGTGTCTTCTTCTTCTTCACTGGCTTTAGAACTCTTCGCCGCATCCACTATTGTGCTCCATCCTCTACGATATTGCGCTTCTATTTTCCATTGTCGTACGCCAATTCTAGATAAATCGGCTTCAACAGCATCCTTTCATCTTTTTCTCTGTCGGCCTACTGATCTTCTACCATTTGGTCTTTCAAAAAACACTGTCTTTAACACTCTGTCATCCTCTGAAAGTACCACGATCAGAGGATGACAGAGATAGACATTGCTAAAGGTATACCGATTTTTATTTAAATTATTAATAAAAATATTGAAATCAACTTTTACAATTATTTTGATATCCACATTTCTTCCAATGAATGTCTTAGTAAAAGTAAGATTTGAAATAAAATAAAGCTATGCAGGTCTCGTTATAACAGATAATATAGACACTACTCTATCATCTTTCAACGGTATAATTTTAGACGCAGCCAGAGATTTTATAGGAAAAACCAAAAATATCACAAAAGCTCCTCTTCCTTGGTGGAACACTGACATCGCATCCGCTTTAAAGCAAACAAAACATGCTTTTAATATATACAAGAAGTATAACTCACCTAATAACTTAAACAATTTTAGATCTTTAAGGGCCAGATCTAGATTTTTAATAAAGAAAGCAAAAAAAAGAGCTGGACCAATTACGTGTCGTCAATTGACTCGTCTACGCCCATAAGGGATTTATGGCAAAAAATAAGGAAAACAAAAGGTTCAAAAACATTTAACCATATTGACACAATAACTACAAATGATCTAACAACTTCAGACAAACATGAAATATCAGAAATTTTAGTAGAACAATATCAGTTTTGGAGACCGGCCCTGGCAAGGTACGGTTAAGTTGTATCGATATCGTACTCCTAGTTTTTAATAAAAACAAGTGGTTTTATTAAATAGTTTTTTAAAATTAAAGTGTTTATCTACTAGACATTACTACGTAAGTCATCTATACGTAATTATTATTTTATTATTGTGAAAAGAAAAAGTCAAATAATAAATATAAACTACCGTACAATCATTTTGTGAGGTTAGCTGCTATAAGTAGCTTATAGTAGCATGCGACTGGTTTTTCACTTACCAGTGTAGGAGTAAGGCCTTCGCCACCGCACGTTAAAATGACTTCACACAATGTAAACACACCTTCCGATCTAACCAGTCCAGTAAATCAACGATCGAATATCACAAACAGTTATGCTTCAGCCGCTTCACATTCTTTTCCGAGTAAGAACCAAGCAATTGTATTTAGTTGTATCGATAATGCTAAACTGCAGGATTATCTCATTCCTTTGGGCACAATCATCAACCCAAAAAATATTATTTTTTCATCTAGATTATCTCATAATAGAATCTGCATGTATTTGGCAAACAAGACCATAGTAGATAACTTCATGACACAATATGGCTCTATAGAAGTACTCGGCGAAGTGGTAACAGCAAGAAGACTTGTCTCTCCAGCAGAAAGACTAGTCTTGTCTGGAGTCTGCCCGTCAATTCCCCATCAAGTATTAGCTGAAGAATTACAGAATATCGGTTTAAAGCTTATTTCTCCAATAACATTTCTGAAAATTAGTTCGACCCTTCCCGAATATAGTCACATATTGAGCTTTCGGAGGCAAGTTTATATAAGCCCTACAACATCACCAATTCCAGATTCTATTCTAATAAATTTCGACCAAACACCTTACCGCATATTTTTGTCACAAGGTACACTCACCTGCTTTATTTGCAAAAATACAGGGCACATATCATCCCAATGCAGAAACAGTTCAATAACGGAATCAACTCATATTGAGTCAAACAATGAAGTACCAAATCAAACAGCGTCAACAAGTATACTACACAACGTACCAAACACCCAGCAGTCATCAAGTTATCCATTATCAAATCCGAGCATATCACCTACACCTACAAATCTCCATGACAAAGAAATTACTAATACTCCTACTCATAGCAACACTTTTAATCAACCTCATTCAGCGGCAATACCGTTTTCACAAGCTTCGGAAGCAATATTTTCCAATGTATCAGCTCCTTTTCCATTAGATGCAACTGCAGAAAATTCTAATAAAACTGATACATCATCACAATTTTTTGAAACAACCATTTCAACCAATCTTACAAATAAAACTTCAAGCTCGACTTCTGTCACTACCAATGAATTTGCTCCAGTACTTCCAAATGTAATAAAGCCACAGCATCTACGTGAAAACTCTAATAGCAATTGCGAAAACGCAACTTCTTCCATAAAACGCAGTATTGGTGAAATCGACACGCCTCCTTCAGACTCAGCAATTTCATCAGAAAATCTGTTTGCAAAACCCAAACCCTCTAAACAAAAAAAACCGCGCTCATCTCAAGTTCCATCTACACGGGAAACTCTTGAAAATTTCATTGATAATCATACCCCACCATTCGTTTTAAATTTCCATCTAGATTATCTGACCAATTGTCCTTATTGATTGATAATGTCCAAGGCTCCCCCGACACTATTAGCGTCGTTAAAGAATTCACAACTGATATGGCTGGTTTAATCCATCTTTTAAAAAGCAGCTATCAATATGCAAATGATAGATCTACAAAAAGCAAGTTTACAAAACTTCAAAAAAAAAACTAATCAACCATTTAGGGAAAGAGACTTCTGACTTAGATAGTGACTCTTCTGTAGACAATTGTTCAGTATCATCTAACTCCGAATCTGTTAACAGCATTCAACTCAATACTTCAATGGAACATTGATGGTTTCTTCCATCGCCTCCCTATGCTACAGCTTCTTTTATCTGAATATTCTCCAGATATTATTTGTCTACAGGAGACAAACTTAAAGACCAATCAGTTGTACAATTCAAAAAATTTTACTTGTTTCCGCAAAGACCGTACAGATGCAAGTCGTGCAAGCGGTGGTGTAGCAATACTAGTAAACAAATCCATCGAGGCGATACAAATTCCAATAGTCAGTGATTTGGAGGCCGTTGCTATCAGAATCATATCTACCAGTTTAGTATCTATTTGCAATTTTTACCTTCCTTGTGACAAACAAGTAAGTTCTGATAGCCTTTGCAGGTTATTAGAGCAACTGCCACGTCCTCGTATAATTCTAGGCGACTTTAATGCTCACAACATAATATGGGGTTCAGATCACACGTCTGTCAGAGGTTCAAGTATTGCCGATATCTTAGATCAACTTAATATAAATTTTCTTAATGATGGTAGCCCTACAAGATTCAATATTTCAACAGGATATTCCTCATGCATTGATTTAACTCTCTGCGACCCAAATTTAGCTCATTGCCTCAGTTGGGATGCTCAAACCTATACATATGGTAGTGACCATTTTCCAATCCTAATTAGAAACCATAATTATCCCTCATCAGGACCCATATTCATATCTAAGTGGAGAATAAAAAATGCAAATTGGCAAGAGTTCTCCCAATATATCGATAATAACATTTCCAGTTTGCATATAACAGACGATGTTAACTCGAAAGTAGAGCAGTTTAATCAACTTATCTTAAGCGCCGCCCACAAATTTATTGGTAAATCTAAATCTGTTAAAGGCCGATGTCCTGTACCATGGTGGAATGACCGTTGTGCGACAGCAATCCGTGAAAGTAAATCAGCCCTAAACCGATACAAAAAACATAAAACATCCGAAAATAAATTAAAATTCAAAATGCTTAAAGCAAGGGCACAGCTAACTGTCAAAACGGCAAAAAAATATTCATGGAACAAATACGTATCCGAAATTAATAGCAATACCCCCCTCTCTGATGTCTGGAACAAAGTAAGGAAAATTTCTGGTTTACATACTTCATATAATTTCACGGGGCTAAAAGAAAATAATAATTTCATAACATCGAGCAGCGATATTGCAAACATTTTTGGAAGAATCTATCAAAGCCACTCATCGAATCAACAGTATACCACCAATTTTCTCAAAGCCAAAGAATTCGCCGAACAAAATCCTATTTATCTGTTTGAAGCACAAAATAATTCATTAAATCATCCCATCACTTTTCAAGAGATAAACTCATCTATTCTTAACTTGAAGGACTCTAGTCCTGGGCCTGATGATATTCCTTCAGCATTTCTGAAACATCTCCCTGTTTCAGCCATAAGGTATCTCTTAAACATATTCAACAGAATTTGGCTTCACCACCAATGGCCAGCTATTTGGTCAAATGCAATAGTCATTCCTCTCCTAAAATCTAATAAACCTAAATATGACCCAGAATCCTATCGACCCATATCTCTCACATCGACAACCTGCAAATTACTAGAAAATATTGTTAACTCCAGACTCTCATGGGTTTTAGAAAATTCCAATTTCTTAATCTCAGAGCAAAATGGCTTTAGAAAAGATCGTTCATCCACAGACAACATTTTAGATTTAGAAAGTGAAATACATGAAGCTCTTGCTACAAACCAAAAATGTGTTGCTATATTTTTTGACTTAGAACGTGCATTTAATAAAGCTTGGAAATACAACATTTTAAGACAACTTTATAAATGGAATATTCAAGGTCACTGCCTTGCTTTCATCCAAAACTTTTTAAATAACAGATCTTTTCAAGTAAAAATAAATAATATCTCTTCAAATATTTATAGTTTGGAAAATGGTACACCCCAAGGATCCATACTCAGTCCAACACTATTTCTGGTAGCAATAAACGACATCATTAAAAACATTCAAGCACCCTTACAGGCTCGTTTATACGCTGATGACCTAGTGGTATCTATTAAAGGTAAAAATATTTCCTCAATATCATCAATTCTTCAAAACTTTTTAGATACTCTCGAAAATTGGTCCAACTTCACAGGTTTTCAATTTTCAATAGAAAAATCAATAGGAGTCGTATTCTCTTCAAGCTCCTTGCCACAACCTCCTAACCTAAGAATGTATGAGAAACAGCTGGAGTTTAGAGATCACCACAAATTCTTGGGTTTAATCTTCGATTCAAAGTTAACATGGAAAAATCACATCTCACAACTTATCCTTTCCTGTAATAAAAGAATAAACGTATTAAGATCTCTCTGTAATAAAAACTGGGGCTCAGACCAATCCACTCTACTCCTCCTGTATAAATCTTTAATACGTTCTAAGCTAGATTATGGAGCAATTGCCTATTCCACTGCTAATAAATCTCTACTGAAATCATTAGATATTATTCATAATAAAAGTCTTAGACTAATCTTAGGGGCTTTCCCAACTACACCTGTATCCAGCATTTATGCTCTTTTAGGAGAACCATCGCTACATCACCGCCGCATGTACCTCGCTCTATCACATGCAGCCTCAGTCGCTGGAAATATTTCAAAGCCAATATATCAAAATACTTTTACAAATAAATATGTAAACGTATTCCAAGATATTCGCTATACTAAAAAACCATATTATGAAAGAATTAAATCCATTCTTCAAAACCTAAACATTAATTTTCCGGAGGGTTTCTCCTCAGATATTAAATACCCCGAGCCTTGGCTGATCGATATACCAACTTGTGACGCATCTCTAGAGTATATAGATAAATCTAATACACATCATTCTCTGATTCGGTCCAAGTTTAAGGCCCTCATAAATAAGTACCCCGACTACCATAAAATCTACACAGATGCATCTAAATCCGAAGACGGAGTGGGGGCATCAATCGTTTCTTCAGAAAACAATCTTCTTTTCCGTTTACCCTCAGCATGCAGCACATATTCAGCTGAACTCTACGCCATATACCGTGCTGTAAAACTTCTTAACGAGCTTACACTCACTAAAGCCCTTATCATAACAGATTCCCTTAGCTCTCTAAACTCATTAAAACACATTTTTCCGAAACATCCTTTTGAAAAGTTGCTAAAATACCAGCTTTCCCAAGCTCATGAACATGGAAGAAGCGTCCAATTTTTATGGGTTCCCTCACACGTTGGAATAACAGGAAATGAAGAAGCTGACAGGATTGCACGAGAGGCTATTTTAAGTGATTTGTCGGAGCCGATAGACAAGTGTGTTTCCAGTGACTTAAAAGCTTATTTTAAAAATAAAGTGTTGTGTTTGTGGCAAAATGAGTGGTCTCGAACTAATTCCAATCTAAATAAAATTAAAAATAATGTGTCTCAGTGGTTTCCATCGTCGCGCAATAGACGGGAACAAATTGCGGTTGCGCGTTTACGTCTAGGACATACCAGATTAACGCATTCCTACCTTTTCACAAAGAATAATCCACCTATATGTGATCAGTGTAACGTCCGATTAACAGTCGAACACTTTTTAATAATTTGTAGCAAATATGACCAAGAAAGACAGCGCTACAAGATCCCAAACGCTCTACCACAGGCTCTAGGTCAAAACTGTTCCTATGAAAATATAGTGAATTATCTTAAATCCATAAACATTTTGTACAATCTGTAGGTGTCTAACTTTGTTATTTATATTTTGTTCCGTCGCTAATAACCTTTTGGTGGATGCGACATCTTTTTCTAAAAAAAAAAAAAAAAAATATCAGTTTTATTCAAGCGATCAACAGTACCACCCAATTTCTTAGAACATAAAGAAAGAACAGAAATATCAAAAATCAACATAGAAGATACTGCTAGTCCACTAAACACTTTCACTTGATGAATTAAATGAAAGTCTCAATAACCTTAAAAATACCTCGCCTGGACCTGATGACATACCACCAATTTTCATCTAAAAACTACCTATTAGCGCGAAGGTTACTTTAGTAGAGATCTTCAACAAAATTTATTCGACTCATAAATGTCCATCTCTCTGGCGCGAAGCAATTAATACCATTTTTAAAAGACAATAAACCAAAAAACTTATCTTCTTCGTATCGACCAATATCTCTTACCTGCAGCATCTGCAAAATAATGGAAAAGATTCTAAGCAAAAGATTAAAATAGTACTTAGAAAAGAAAAATCTCCTTACATCCATCCAAAGTGGGTACCGATCAGAACGGTCTACAATAGATAATATTATAGCAGTAGAATCTGAAATACACGAAGCTTTTATACACAAAAAAAATTAATAGCTATTTTCTTTGATATCACAAAAGCATTTGACACGACGTGGACATATCACATCTTAAAAACAATGAAAAGTTGGAAAATAGATGGCAAATTCTTAGCCTTCACCAAAAACTTCCTGGAAAACAGAAGTATAAAAGTTAAAACAAACGGTGTCATGTCAACTAAGAAATCACTGGAAAATGGTATCCCTCAAGGATCTGTATTAAGCCCCCTGCTGTTTTTAATAGCAATCAACAACGTATCTAACCATTTTATGCTTCCAGTGAAAGCAAACCTTTACGCCGATGATCTTATATCGTAATCTATCGTAATATATATGAGAAGTAAAAACCTAAAATCAGCTGCAGCAATATTACAAAATACACTAAATAAATTAGAATGGTGGTCTTTAGATACAGGCTTGAGATTTTCAACCGAAAAAACTAAAGTAATAATATTTGACAAAAGGAAAACACAACACCACTTAAATTTAAAACTAAACAGAAATACTCTTATAACAATCAACGAAATCAAATTTTTGGGAATGACATTCGACTCTCAACTCAAATGGACATCGCACATAAATGAACTAATTAAATCATGCCAACAGAGAATAAATCTTCTAAAAGTTCTTTCCAATCACAAATGGGGCGCAGACACAACTATTCTTCTACGATTATATCAAGCTTTAATTAGAAGCAAACTAGATTATGGATGTGTATGCTACGAAACTGCTACTAAAAGTCAAATGAACAAACTGGACATCCAATCCACAGCATTACGTATAGTTTTCGGAGCTTTCAGAACCACGCCAATTAGCAGCCTACAAGTCCTAGCAGGAGAACCGCCACTAGCTCTCAGAAGACAATATTTTTCGATGTGTTGTGCTACTAAATATCTCAGTGCAAATGAAAACCCGTTTATAACAAGCCTAATAAAGAGCAACCCTCCAAATCTGTACTCAAATTATTGCCCTAGATTCC
The DNA here is from genome assembly GCA_918026665.1 of Diabrotica balteata. NCBI lineage: Eukaryota > Metazoa > Arthropoda > Insecta > Coleoptera > Chrysomelidae > Diabrotica > Diabrotica balteata. Next base: position 160,974,163 of record OU898277.1, read on the forward strand.
TAGAAACTTACCTTTTAATGAACGAATAAATCAATTTGAATTCGATATACATCAATTGAGAGCAACTTCTACAAATAGATGCCAGTATCCTCCCTGGAAAGTTCAAATACCAAAAGTAGATTTAACCTTACTTAACTATCCCAAACAAGCACACAATCCTTCTGAAATAAAACAACAATTCCAGTCTACTATCTCCAGATACCATGATTTCAAACTAATTTTTACTGATGCCTCTAAAGGCAGTAATGGTGTAGCTGCTGCAGCTATTTTTGAAGACAACACCTCTGTTACCCGTCTAGCCAAGTAGTGTAGCATATACACTGGAGAACTACAAGCAATCTTCAACGCACTGAATCAATGTACCAGCAATGATATAAATTTACTCATTATATCAGATTCTTTGAGTGCCTTAAATGGTGCAGATGTACCCCACTCATGCCAATTTAGCACTAATAAAAGACATGCTATACATTACCCAAACACGTGGTAAAAACATTACATTTTTATGGGTACCATCCCATGTTGGAATAAAGGGTAATGAAGCAGCTGATAAAGCAGCAACAGAAACTATCAATGACATGACATTTACTATTATGCAAAACATACCAATCTCAGACCAAAAAACATTAATAAAAATTTACATTAACAAAACCTGGCAAGTAAAATATAACCAAACAGAAGCAAAATTAAAATTTATCAAACCAGATGTTACTTCTGCTTTATTACCGCTCCCAGCTCAAAGACATAACCAAGTAATTATTAACAGACTGCGGTTAGGCCATACAAAATTTACACATGGATACATCATCTTCAAGGACCCTCAGCCGATTTGCCACACCTGTCAAACACCATTTTCAGTGCAACACATAATGATACACTGTTTAGTGTACTCAACAGCAAGATCGACAGCAAAAATAAAACACAACTTAAAACAAATTCTAAAAGAAGATATCAGTAATACAATAAAATTTATCAAAAACTGTCAACTGTATAACAAACTGTAACTTAACATAATTTTGTATTTATTTTTCTATGTAAATTTTAATAACATACTAAATATACATAATATATATAAAGATATACAACCCCGCTAATAACCCTAGGGGTTGATGCGGTAAAAAAAAGCTATGCAGGTTTTCGTGATTTGCCAAAATTTTTATTTCTGAACAAGTGTTGCTTTTTAAATAAACGCTTCACTTGTATTTACAATGTAATGTTTGCATCACATTAGTATAATAAATGCGGAAACCCCTAGGGATCTGAGCAATGTCGTTTTATATTAACTCACAATCGTTCAGGATGACATTATTTACTGAGAGATCTGAGATCTATTTGCCTTCCATTTATATTTCTATAAAACCAGTTAGAAAAATATTCCTGTTTCACCTAACGCTGTCCATACTACAAACTACAACTGTCACTTTTTAGTATTTACATTTAGTATTTAAAGTTCTAAATTGCCATCTACAAACATGTATTTATAATTAACAATAACAAAATTAACTTCAGTCGTATTTTAAAAGCGTACAATTGCATGGTGCAAGACGCGGAAATTTTCCGATTACATCAAAGCACCAGCTGAGTTTGAGTAGAGCACCGTCAGGTACTTACTACTCACATCAGTGGCAATCTTTGTAAGGCATTTAAATGACCCACTTTTTAATACTCGTTACTAATCTAATCGTTATGGTTAAGAAAGAATAAGTTGCGAATCATCCGCATTATTTCGTTTAGTTTGATGCTCGATAGTACATTGGTATCTGATGGCACGGTACTGCTCGGTACTGGCGAGTCAGACGCTGTGCGGTTATTAGTCTAGGAAGTAATAGTTTTCTCCGGTTTTGGGTAATATTGGAATACATTATATCTTACAAAATATGTAGCTGTAAATTTATCGCATCATACATTGTTATTAGACATTTCAACATTTTAGTTGATGAAAAAATGTGTATTTAATTAGGTATTATAAATGGATTCATGTATTATTCTTATTTACAAAGCCCTCGAGGCTGGATATAAGCTTGATAAACAATATAGAACCAAGTTTGATATTTTGACTGTGTGCATAGAAAAAGAGAGTAAAAGTAGAGAAAGTAAAGAATCTCGGTCTAAAAGATTTATAAAGTTAAAAAATTTCTAATCAAATAAGCTTGAAAAACTTATTCTTCTTTTACGTTTTCTTTTTTTTTATGTAGACATTACTCTGTCTGTTTTTCAATGTGCCTTCAGTAAGTTGTCGTTCCATTATTTTGTGGTCATCCTAGTCATCGTCTTTCTATTAGGAAACCGTCTCTTGCCGTCTTTACTACTCTGTTTGTTGTCATTTTATTCTACTGTCCAATTTCTTATCTAGTTCTTGATATTCTCCACCTTGCATCTACTTCATATATTTGTACTTCTAGCTCTGTCCCATAGTGTCTTACTATCAATATTTCTAATAGTTTAGATCTCTGCTGTTTCTAACATCCATTTTTGTCCTTTATGTGTCAGGTCGTATTTCTACCACTTATGTGATTATTGGGCTGATGACTGTTTTGTAAATTATGCTTTTTATTTCTTTCCCGATATTTTTATTTCTCCATATTGTTTCATTCAGGCAACATGCCGCTCTGTTTGCTCTACTTACTTGATATTCCACTTCAGTTTCGAGCTTTCCATAGCTATGGGATGCCTATATATTTAAAATCCACCACTTGTTCTATTATCTGACCTTCCAGCTTTAATTTACATCTTAGTAAATTTGCTGTTATAACCATGAATTTTGTGTACTTTTTAAGGAAATTAGCATGTTCAGTTTTCTGGCAATTATATTAAATTGATGCAGCACATTTTGTAAATTATCTTCACTTTAAAGGAGTACTATTCCGTTGTATGCATAGCAGATTATTTTAAGTTGTTTTATTTCAATTTGGTTTTGTTTTTTAGATCTTATTTTTTTATTTCATCCACAATCAGGTTGAATAATAGAGGACTCAGGAAATCTCCCTGTCTTATACCATTACCAGTTTCAATAGAGTTACTCAGTTGTTCTACTTTTACGTTGTTTTGGTAAGTATTTTCAATCGTTTTGATTATTCCTAGACGTATTTCTCTTAAACTTGAAGCATGTTCATAATTTCTTTAAATTATTCCCTTTAGTAAATTATTTTCACGCCGCCCATGCCTGCATATCTTCCTCAAATAACCGACACTACCGAGCGATTCGTTACGCCTTTTTTTTAACAAAGAAATAACGTCGACAAATGTTTCCCGTTCTCTTTATCGAGCTCTGCTAAATAAAAATCTTTCCTAATAACAAAGGAAAAAGGCCCTATTGTGAAATCTCCGAGCTACCTTCTCAGAAAAACAGAAGAGTTGTTTTTCGTAGAAAGTTTACTTTCCATTGGTAAAAGCTATGAAAATGAACCCCAGTAGCCCGGCTATTTAATGTCAATTTCGCGTGGCATCCTTCAGCCAATATCCCCTCCCTATTTTCAACCTTCGCTTGTCTATGCCCTTCTAAGTTCACAATCCGATGTTCATTTCCAAGTTGGTTCCTGTGGCAAGCGGTCTTATCTTCGACAATCGGCGGTAAGTGGATTTTCAATTCACCCTTATTTATCTTTACACAGTGTGTCTTATATTAATTATTTTCTCTTTTGTCAAACAGACGTCTTCCAATTAAAGTCACTTCTGTTTGCCGTTCAGATTTTACACCGTTTCATATTCTACACCGTTCATATTCTACACCGTTCCTAGTTTACACCGTTCATAGTTTACACCGTTCATACGTGTACACTATTCACACATTCACCGCTACGTTCGTTCACCTCGATCATCAGTCATCTTCATTTTATCTCAACTACCTGTACTACTCCGGTCTGGCTGCCTCTTTTCGTCGGCCTAAGACAATCTAAGGGATTACGTTAGGAAGACCGCAATTCGTTGTGGGCGTGTCATCCCAACTACATGTTGTACGGACCGAAGTCAAGTGCCTTATTGAGGGCGTAATACCATTATCTGAATACACCTGTTTCGTGAGTATAAGTTTTATTGACTAAACTGTGATAACGAAATCTTTAGAAGTTGATTTATGACTCCAGTTCAGTGTACCTTCTTATTTATGGAGGTTTAGTTTGACTGAGTATAATAATACAGGATAATATATACGTATAAATAACGTATAATTTATTTTATATGTGGATTATATTTCTGATAAATTTTATTCTTAGATTTGAAGTGATCACGATCAAAAACCTAGTAACTTTATGTTTAGGTATCCTCAAGACGTAAAATTCACTTGCTTGCCAAATATTGACGTAGATATAATTATAATGTTCCTTGCCTTTTTCTAATTCTTGAGGATACTAAATTATTTATAACTATTTTTCAAAGAGATATTTTTTGTTTGTAATTAATAATAAGTTGCGCAATAATCATGCCATTTAACTGTTCAATAAAATTTGGTATAGTACATTTACTTTAACAAATATACCTAAATATAATTTTGTTAAAGAACTATTTGCTTTTTATTTCTTTTATATTTTATTATATAATTTGAATTTTTATTTTTGTGTTTCTCTTCCAGGCATTTTTTTATTGAATTATATTATTATTTGTTTGATCGTATATTTTGAGTATATGTATCGAAATATTAGGAGTGTACCGCATAATTCCGATACCTTTTCTCTCACGGTTTACTTTATTTTCGCGTGAGTTCTCTAGCTATACCTTACCTTTCTCGTCATCCTTTTCTATGTGCCTTAAGGTTTCCCTGTTCCTCTAAAAATAGGGTGGTGCCCAAATAACTTTTCTTCTCTTATCTGTTATCTTCTCTTCTAACTTCTTGTCTTTGTGTTGTAAGTACTTCTTTAACTGATCCGCGATATTTGAGCTGTAAAAAGAACCCCGACCAAGATACCTCTACCAGACTGAAGCCCGAGCCTAGTACCGTTTTTTGTGTAACCCCCAATCAATCATCTAGAGGGTACAAACGTACAATACTTGGATAATGTTCTTTAATTTAATCCAGTCAAATACCTTCTTAAGGGCCACAAAGCATAGATATGCCGGATTGATGCATTCTAATGATTTCTCCCACACTTGCCCTATTATAAATACAGCATCGGTGCATGATCTTCCCCATCTAAAACCTTGTTCTTCTAATATAATTTCATTCAGTTTATTTGTTATCACTTTGGTTGATAATTTTAGTGTTGTGTTTAATAATTTAATTCCTTGTAATTTTACGGGTCAGATTTGCCTCCCTTTTTCAAGAGAGGTATTAGGGTATTTGATTTCCATTCTTGAGGAATTCTGTTTGGTTCTATTATTTTTTGGATTAGTTTTAATAGTTGTTTAGTCAGATCTGATCCTCGTACTTTAGGAGTTCGTTCGGTATTCTGCCCTTTACTGGTGATTTTCTATTTTTTAATTTCCTTAAATTGCTTTACCCCTTCCTGCTCAATATTTATTTCTTCGTTTGTCATCAGCTCTGGTGTTGGTGGTAGTAGTAGCCTCTGATCATTCTCCATATTTTCTTTAGTATTCCGTAGAAGTCGTGTTCTATCTGTTTTGAGAAGCTCTGTCAGTGTTCCCTTTTTAGTTGTCTAACTAAAGCATTCGTTTCATTTCTAATAAATTTATAGTGGTTATATGCCTGTTGTGATTTTTGTGTTCTGTATTGTAAAAAGCCTTTTTTCATTTTTTCCATTTTGTCTTTACTTCGTCTCTAAACCATGGTGTTTTCTTTTTTGATTTGTTAGTGTTCGTTACTTTCATTTCTCCAAGTGATTTTGTTGCTGCGTTAATTATGATATTTTTGAGTTTTTCACAGCTTTCCTCGATGATATTTCATTCTTTTTCTGTATAAGTATTCCGTAGATTCCATATTTAGTCCTTTAACTTTGATTTTTTTTTGTGTTGTCGCCACTCTCTTGGGTATAAAGTATTTTAGGACAATTTTTGATGGTTGTACATCTCTGTTGGTTATAACATAATCTATCATAGATCTTTGTCCACGGATGTTATTAAATATATATTTGTGTTGGTCTTTGCAGTCAAAAAATGTGTTGTTTATTTTAAGTTCGTTATTTGTACATTTTTCGTGCAAGTTGATTATCAGTTCTACATTTTCGTTTTTAACAATCTCGTTATGTTTTTGCTTAATTCCGGGTATTACTTAATTGCCTATTCGAGCGCTAAAATCCACCGATATCTTCCCTCTAATTTGATCTACTAATTATTGTTATTGATCATAAAACGTTTCCCTTGTTGTTAAGACTTATTGTTTTCTGGACCATATACTCCGATGATATTCAGATCTTCCTTCTCCATTCTTATCTTTGGTGTTACAATCCTTTCTGGAATGTATTGACACTCTTTGTTATGATTTTGGTACCTCTGGTGTATTAGTAAAGCTACACCTTATTTGGCCCTGTTTTCTTTTGCTACTCCACTGTAAATGAATTTAAATTTAAATTGTCCTTTTCCTTTCTTTTTTGTTTCCCGTAGAGCACACCCGCAAAGCGGGTAGCGGGTAGGAACTCTTCGGACAGTCCTATCAGGGAAGAGGAATCGTTCCCTGCCCTCCGCAGATTCCAGGGGTTTCCTGACCCGGGAAACTAGCACCTGTTTAGGGTCCTTTGTCCAGGGTTACGCATGGAGACCACAACGGCAGACACGGCGGAGAAGCAAACCTTCAGTACGGTGTGGACGTTGGAAGTGGCAATCCCGTGATTTTAGGGCTGGTATAAAATCAAGCAGCGTCTGATCCAGAATGGACGGCTGCAAACAGCGTCTGACTCCAGGTTAGGAGCGGCTGAAATCTAAACTCGCCAACCCGCTCGGCAAGCGTGGCGTTTTAATTGCCATTTTCCCTTCAATACATTCATGCATCAATAGAGATTCAAAAATATAGTACCCCAGGTGGGTAGAGTTTATAACTCAGAATCCCACTTTAATATGGACTGCCTCACGGATTCTGGGGGAGGCAGAAGATAAAAAATATAGGACAAAAATAAACAAATTAATTCTCATAAAATTGTTACATACAACATTAAAACCATAAGAACGAACGACCATCTAGAGGAATTAGAGCAGGAACTAGGGGCTATTAAATGGGATATTGTAAGCTTATGTAAAACGAGACTTCAAGGAGAGAAAAAGACCACCCTAAAATCTGAGCACACTCTATACCGATATAATTCAGAAGAGAACCACGGCCAAGGAGGAGTGGCTTTCATGGTCAACCGAAGAATAGAACACCAGATTGTGAAATACTCAGCAGTGTCGGAAAGAGTGATAATATATCTTGTATTAAAACTAAATAAACGATATAGCTTACAGATAATACACTGCTATGCTCCAACTTCCACTGCGTGACGAGTCAATACAATAACTCTACGAAGATATAACGCGAGCTAAAAACCTAGAAAAAACACACTATGTTATCATCACCGGAGATTTTAATGCAAAAATAGGGCGGCGAATACTGGGCGACTCAGACTACATAGGAAATTTCGGTCTAGGTAACAGAAACACCAGAGGAGAGCCATTAGCAAATTACGTAAGTACCGAAAAAATGTTTTGCCTGAACACGTTCTATAAAAAACAAATACAAAGAAAGTGGACATGGCGTAGCCCTGACCGTCAGGTCAAGAATGAAATAGATTTTATCCTTTCTAGTGATAGATCAATATGTAAAAACATTGAGGTGTTGAACAAATTTAACACCGGTAGTGACCATAGACTAGTTCGTGCTGATATACGTATTAACGTAAAGAGAGAAAGCCGGAAACTATTAACAATAAACCCTTTACCGACGGCAGACATCCTAGCCAGTCATAAAGAGAAATACCAAGAGGACTTAGCACGGAAACTAGTAGCAAATACCTTTGAACACAAGAATATAGATGAACTAGCTGAGAAAATAACTAAATATATACAAACAGTCACTAAGAAACTTTGTTGCAGAATAAGAAAACGAAAAGAAGCTAAACTAAAACCCGAGACTCTAGAACAGATAGAGAAAAGAAAAAGAACGAACAGAAATAACCCGGACTACAAAGCGCTCAACAAAAGCGTTAAGAAAAATATTCGAAAAGACCTACGGGTTTATAGAACAAACCAGATTCTTGAAACCATAGAGAACAATAAGAACATGAAAGTATCGAAAACATGTAAATCCATTGGCAGCAATAAAATCATAAAGATAAAAGACGACCGTGGAACATTGTGCTCGCATAAGGAAGAGATTGTTAGAGAAATCCGAAAATTTTATGAGAAGCTATATACTTCTACTATTCCGAACCCTGGTATACCAACAAAATATATTTTAAATGTGGGCTCAGAGGATCTCCCTGAAATAATAACATCAGAAATTAGAGCCGCCCTAAAACAAATTAAAAATGGGAAAACACCATGAGAAGATAAAATTACTTCGGAGATGCTAAAAATGGGAGGCACTTGATTAGAAAAAGCAATGCGAGCATTACTGAATAAATGCCTATTGGAAGGACAAATACCAAAGACATGGAAAAATGCGGAAGTCATTCTACTCCATAAAAAAGGGGACGCCGCAAATATAGAAAACTACCGACCAATAAGCTTATTGTCACACCTATACAAACTACTAACCCGAATAATAACAAATAGATTGACAGCTACACTAGATGCATACCAACCAGTGGAGTAAGCAGGCTTTCGTAAGGGTTTTAGCACTATCGATCACTTGCAAACAATCCGGACAGTTATTGAAAAAACAATAGAGTACAACAAACCACTACATCTGGCATTTGTCGATTATCACAAAGCATTCGACAGTATCGAGAAATGGGATTTCTCAACAGCATTGGACGACGCCAGAGCAGCTATAACAATTAAAAAACATATGGTTTTCAGGAGTACCAGGAGGTAAATATTGTAAGCCTTGAAGCAGGTAGCCTAAAATTTACAATCAGAATTGTGAGTATTGACTCGTTTCCTATATACTGGTATTATGGACTTACATTGGCAATCTTTTCATCATTTCTAATCAATACTGTTAAAAATATCAAGGTGAACTCTATTGAGTGGCCAACCCTATATATCTGGAGGCATCTGCAATTATAGTACCTAGCAGATTAATATAGATGGGTCATGTGGAGTGCATGAACAAAGTACAACAAGATCTAAAACACTCGTAACTAGAAACTTAAGAGCTAAATCTATCTAGTTTCTAGACAGAGAGAAAGAAGATCTATTGTAAATGACTAAACAGGCGAAGGTCCAACTAGGGCTATGAAACCAATGTTAATGATAACAATATAGAGTGTACTATTGTGGAAATGTGATTTCATAGAATTTATACAGAACTATATAATTGATTTTGTATATCGTCAATTGTGACGAGGTATCCAGTTAATTACCATTTACAGTCACTCCACTCAATTGATTAACACTCAGTAAGTTAAAATGTCAGCTGGTAGTTCATATTTCCTTTTTAAGGCACGCTAGTAGTTATCGTCCAGGACAAACTTCGTTTTCGCTTGACGTGTTATCTTAACCTTTTATTAGTCTGTTATCTAACTATTATAACAAACAGCTCACTTTTAAAAAATCTTTTAACTCTTGCATAAAGGCGTATTATGAAATCGATCTACGTACAAAAGCCAGCGTAGCTCGAGTTTTGCAAGTTACTTGTTAGGAAAGCGCGAATTTTGTGTCTTATTTTTGAAGCGAAGCTTCTATACTGGCATTGTATTACTTTTTTCTTTATAGTAAAATGCGAGACTAGCGTCACGGAACTAGCGCCATAAGATGGCATCGTCACGGAACTAAAACTACAAGATGGAGTTGTCACGGTTAGGGTCACAAAATAGAGGTTTCGCATTGATTTACTATACACCTTTTTTGTCAATTTTGCGAAAAAATTAATTACTAATAAAGTAGTAAAATTTCCTAGTAATAATATTCGAATCATCAATTTGTAGAATGAATTAGCAATAAATCAACCGTATCGTTTTAAGAATAAAATATGATTGATTAAGACTCGATATATTGAAATGTGAGTTGGGAGTTCAAATTTTCTTCCTAGGGGGCGCTAGGAGTTATCGTCCCGGACAAACTGGGTCTCTACTTGATGTGTCGTCCAAGACTTTTATTCAATTAAATTTTATTTGATCTTTTCAGAAATGTCTAGATTTATTCAAAAATGTGGTTTGGATTATTTTTTGTTTTTTACTTTCATAATATATGTACAAAAAAACCTCTCCTGGACTATTAATCTGTTCGCTAAAAGGTAGACATGAGAGAAAGTCAAATCGGTGGCCCCAACATACGTTAGTTATTGCACTAGACACGAAATACGCCAGGCGAGGATGACAACATCGCTGGATTTTTTGCAGTGATTTGTAGATTTATCAATCCGACCGAGAAAAATGTATACCTATGTGTTGCTACACTTGATCTAATAACTGTAAGGTGTAGTTAACAGAGTATGACATTTTAGAAAAATATGTAAACATTATAAGTATTATTTATATTAATATATTTGTATTAAAACCAATATTATTACCACAACTTTCAAAATTAACTTTAAGCTAATAGATATTACTGGAATAGATGCAATTCACGTATCTGTTACTAAAAATTCTTTTTGCCCTAATTTAGTATGTATATATCGTCCACCTAATACACTACTTGCACACGATAATGTTTTCTTCACAAAACTTGAAGAACTATCATCTCTTGATAATCTTATCATTACTGGAGATTTTAATTTCCCAGAGATCACCTGACCAATAACTTCATTATCTGACGCCGAAAACGCTCAAAATTTATTTAAAAGCTTTCTAGTAAATTCAGACCTGATACAACTCATTACAGAATCTACTAGATTTAGGAATAATAACCAAACTTCTACTTTAGATCTAGTGCTTATTAATGACGAACAGCTGATTTCATCTCTCGAAGTCAGTTCTCCTATAGGAAAGTCAGATCATGCAGTTATTACGGCTCACATCCAGTTCAATCAAATATTACCCCGCAAAAATAACATTGTAACATATGCTACTACCGACTTTTCTGAACTCTCTCAAATCGACTGGCATTTATTTTTTGCAGACTTAAACGAGCACTCATTAATGTCGACTGCATTTCTCGATTAAGTCCACAATATAATTTCTACAAATACTATTTTCCGTAAGAGTTATAAAAACAACCTTAAACCCTGGATAAATCGAACAGCAATTAAACAAATTAATCACAAACGACATCTATGGCGAAAATTTAAACACACCGGGCTTCTTAGTGATTTCCAAAGCCACCGCAGATTTTCAAATAACTTAAAAACATCTCTAAAAACCCTAAGACAAAATTTTGAAGCAAACGTTTTTGAAAGTGGTAACATTAAAAAAGTCTATAAATACATACGTTACTCCATGACATCTAAAGTTTCCATTCCGCTACTTCAAAAACCCAACCAGACTTTATGCTCTTCTGACAAAGAATCTTCCGAAACTCTCTCTTTAGCATTTTCACAGGTTTTTACTAAAGAATTAAATGATGGTTATCTACCTGCTATTAACTGTAATCGTGTCGGCGCATCCTTACAGCAAGTTGAATTCACAGTGGATCATGTCAAATAACACTTAATTAAACTTCGCACGGCCGCTTCACCTGGTTTAGATGGTTTAACACCAAAACTGTTAAAAAGGTGCGCAGACACGCTTGAAATACCCTTAACGTTAATTATGCAAACCTCCTTCATCCAAAACTCCTTACCCCCTAGTGGGAATTAGCTTCCGTTGCCCCTATTTTTAAAAAAGGCAACAAACTCGACCCCAACAATTATCGTCCGATTAGCTTTCTGCCAGTAGTTGCCAAAATTATGGAAGCCATTATTTCCGAGGAGATGACCAAATTCCTTCTCCAGGAATATGTTATTCCAACACAACAACATGGATTTGACTCTGGTCGCTCTACTCTAACCAATCTCCTAATCTCCCAATTGTGTTAACGACTGGACCTCATCCCTTAACAGTTCGCAGCCGGTCGACGTTGTTTATCTAGATTTTTCTAAAGCCTTTGACCGTGTACCTAAGCGCAGACTTCTACATAAGCTAGAACATTTCGGAGCTCGCGGTACTTTACTTCGTTGGATATATGATTTCCTGACAGATCGATATTACAAAGTTAGAGTTGGCGAATCTTTCTCACAGGACAGGTTAGTGGAAAGTGGAGTGCCTCAGGGTTCTGTCCTCGGACCTCTGCTTTTTACGGTTTACACCAGCGATATTCCTTATATGTCTCAAGTAAAATATCGTTCTACGCTGAAGACACAAAAATATATGCCAATTCAAACACAAACCAGCTAACCCTCCAAATGGACTTGGACTCTATTTTAACTTGGTGTTCCCAGTGGTTACTACCCTTAAACGTGGAAAAATGTGTAGTGCTTCGAATTGACAAAAATAACCCACTTGTGCCGTACTTTGTTAACGGGCAGCCATTAGAATCTGTGTTTTCGTATAACGATCTTGGTGTTATCGTGAACAGCAGCCTAACTTGGTCCGACCATATTACCTCTATTTGTAAACGTGCAAACTCCAGACTGTATCTTATTCGGAGGTGTTTTTCGAGAGTTTCAATGCAATCATTTTGCAAACTTTACACTCTGTACGTAAGACCCATACTTGAATACCCTGGACCAACGTGGTATCCTGATCTGGTTCGAGACAAGACTCTGTTGGAAAACGTTCAAAGAAAAGCCTCTCAAATTTCTTTGGGACCGAGAAGACCGTCTTATGCAGAAAGACTTAGTATGGCTAACCTAACTACTTTTGAACTTCGCCGACAACGTGGAGACTTTATTACAACATTTAAAATTCTAAAATTCAATTTTGGAAACCTCGATGAAATATTTATCATAAATCAAGATGAACGCCTCAGAGGTCATCAGTATAAACTAAAGAAAGAAAATTTTTCTACAAGACAAAGACAGAACTTTCTTCCAAATAGAGTTTTTGAGTACTGGAATAACCTCAACGATAACATTGTCTCCGCTTCCTCTACCAACTCGTTCAAAAACAGACTTGACCGTTTTATATTATAGTTAAAATATTGTTTTTCTTTTAAACCAAAAAAATTGTAATTTTATTTCTATTTGTAATTTTTGTTATTTACTAGTAGGTGATTAATGAAATTTCTTTGTTTTGGGCATAATAGGGACTTAGTTCCTCTGCCCTCGCTTATGTTATAATAATAATAAATAAATAATAATGTGATTACCATGGAAATATGGATGCAAATATTTTTGAAGAATGACTTGAAGAAAATTTGTAAAAAGAATTGGAGCGACCAACCATAATAGTGTTGGATAATGCATCCTACCACTCAAGAGTAGAAGTGAGATTTCCTTCAAGCAGCTGAACAAAAGAAGAAATAAAGTTGTGGTTGACAAAAAAGAAAATTTATTACAGTTACATGTTTTTAAAAGCCGTTTTACTTCAAAGGTGTGAAGAGCACAAGATTCAAAAGAAATTTGTTACTTACCAAATGACTTTTAAATATGGCCATGAAGTTCATTGACTTCCGCCCTACCATTGCCACTATATTGTAATTGAATTAGTTTGGGATATGGCCAAAGTTTTTTATGATAAACATGCATCCAAAACAACAGATAACGCTAGCGTTCTTAGTTTATGGAAAGAATCGTTAGAACAAATAAGGGCAGAACAATGGCAAAATTGTATTAGAAATAAGGAAGACATAATCGTTCGGTCTGAAGGTATGGCCTCTAATTATTCGGATAGACAGTTCAGATAGTGACGACTCTGATAGTGAAATATCAGACAATAAATAGGATAAATCATTTTTTCTTCAATTTTTGTTATACTGTCTTCATTTTAAAATGGGTTCAATCCTGTTACCTTGTTTTTTAACTTTTTACCATTTTCAAAGGCTCTGGCCTTGGTCTAACAATGTCTCTAATTTACTTAATTCTCTCCCCCCTTGTTCGTTTTTCCTTGCTTCTTTCGTTTAATCAATTTGTACTCCCTTTCTATTAAGCATGTCAACTAACTCGATATTCTTACTTTTTATAATAAAATTCCAAATTTTACTAATCCATAATAATTATATCTAAGCTAACTGGAGGATTTGCTGATCAATGATCAAAACTGATGCTGGTCTTTGGTGATGATATAGATGCAGTCACGCATTTTACAAGAGACGTAAGGAAGGTATTTTCACAGCTTAAGGAGGAAACAGGTAGTCTGGGTCTCCGAATAAATGAAGAAAAGACGAAATACATGGTAGTAACCAAAAATCCAAGACCAAGAGTTAGGCAGAACATCAGTATTAATGATCACAACTTCGAAGTAGTAAAGGAGTTTAAATACCTGAGGGCGATAATCACAGCTGACAAGCACATAAAAAAAGGGGACTCAGCAAGGATAGCTGCGAGAAATAGAGCATTATACTCTCTTTCAACATTATTAAGATCGAAGCTTCTAAAAAGAAAATTTAAATTAACACTGTACAAGTCGATTATTTGCTCTATTATTACATATGTCAGTAAAACATGGACTTTCAATCAGCGGGAAATCAATACGCTTCTAGTATTTGAAAGAAAGGTTCTTATAATAATATTTGGACCTCAAAGAGATGAATTCACAGGGGACTGTAGAAGATGCCGCAATGCTGAATTGGTGACTCTGTATGGAACTGAAAACATAGTTAGGCGTATCAAGACAAACCGAATAAGATGGGCAGGTCACGTGGTACGATCAGAGGATGACATAGTGTTAAAGACAGTGTTCTTGAAAGACCAGATGGTAGAAGATCAATAGGTCGACCGAGAAAAGATGGAAGGATGATGTTAACGCCGATTTATCTAGAATTGGAGTACAACAACAAAGAAGAAGAAGAAGAATAATGGATATATCCCTTATCCAGAATTCAAAACACTTACATGCTTTGATGATTTGAGGCATGCTCGATAGTACGGGGAGCTGGAAAGATTTACCGGGCATTTCATGCCTCGGTGTTCTAATATACAATATATCATTCAAGATGTCACTCATTTAGAAACACGGAACTTAAAATATTCATCTCTAAACATCGAAACATATTCATTGATGAATTACCTTCGACCATTAATTTGTTATTTCTTTTAATAACTAATCTCAGCTTATTTTATTCCTTGGATAAACATTAACAGTATTTTACAATTTATTTAAATACCACGTTTAATATGTTTAATTATAAATAACAATATTGCCACTTTAAACTGTCTACTAAAAGTTAATTGATGTCTACATTATATAGCATCTTTGTAGGGAAGCTGTAACTGTAGCTACGCATTAAAATACTGTTATTTCTATTTATTATTTAATATTAAATAAAGATTGGTAGTTTCGTAGTTACCATTTTTATAAAATAACAAGTCATTTAACATTCCACATTGTGCAAGATAAAAAAAGTGAAATAACAGTAAAACATGTATATACTAACCCGGCATACAAATGTTAAACAATTACCAGAGCCAATACATTGTAGATACCAGCCCGTATCTAAGCTGTAAAAATAGAAAAAAAAAACAGCGGCGTCCAATACTAAATCGATTTAATTTTGGATTCGAAGCAGTAATAAAACTTTGGATTCGGTATATACATACAGGGTGTTACACTTTGTAAACGAGAACCAAATATAAACCAAATCCATTGGCCAAACTAATAATGGAAAAATTACTTGAATACCTCTTGGAATGTTATATATGTATACGTGTATATACAGGGTGAGTTTTTAATGCGACATTGGTCGATAATATCCAAAAAAATTGTTTAGAAAAAATGTAGACAATGATGTTCTCCATACTTGGAAAATATGTGAAACTCTACGCCTACGCTTGTCCTACCCTCTATTTTTCCTTGAATTATGAGTCTCAAGATGTATCTTTCGCCTCTCATCACATGTCCGAGATATTGCAATTTTCTTTCTTTTATTGTATTTTCCATTTCCCTTTCAATGCCTATTCTCCTTAACACTCCTGTATTCTTACTCTATCTACCCATGGAATCCTTAACAATCTTCTAAATAAATAAATTTATTAAAATTCTTTGTAAAAGTTATATACTTAAAAACCCAAACGGGCTATGTTAGACAAAACGTTTTCGGAATCCATATTCCATCGTGAGTGTCCTAAAAAGTAGGGTAAGTCCGGGAGAGACGGACAACTTTTTTTCTCAAACAGATTACTTGAAAAATTGACTAGTGTTGATACGATTTTTGGAAAATAATACTTATTATAGTTTATATATTTATTGTGCAAAATAAAAAACGTGTAACTTAAGCAATATAAAAGTTATAGAAATTAACATAAATACTTCTTATTGGCCCATCTATACCAAGACATAGGTACAGATGGGCCATTGCTATTGGTAGAGATATGCTAATTTGAAACACATAAAATAATGATGTTAACCTATTTCTTTTTACTAGCAATTTTTCCACACGAATCACAAACAGTTTCAAATTTTGTACAGTTGTCATGGCACCAGTGTTTGCAAATCAAACATTGAACCCAGTCATCTTTTCTGGATGTTTTGCTGTAATCTTCACCACAACCAATGCACTCATTTTAATTAAATTCGTCTTCGTCTTCGCTGTCATCTAAAACTGGACATCTGCATTCATATCATCATCAGACGAATCTAACTCATACTTTTTACATTGACGTCTTTTGTTTTGCTGCTTTGAAACTGTCTTCTTTTTTTATTCTTGTTTCTTTATCTTCTTTTCTTGAATTTTGTCTGCAGAATTAAGAATTTCCCCCACTCTTCTTGCTCGGCCCCTTACATTATTTTTTGCAGCATCAATTTTGGGTACAGGCGAAAACGTGCCCAATACTTTTCCAGGTGTTACACTTGAGTCTTCAACATTAGACATACTAGCTGCAGTTTCTTCATCAACGACTAGAGTAATGCCTGCAAGTGAAGGACCTGGTTGATCTAAAATATTTAGATCTATTGCTGTATTACCTTGTTCTTCTACTATAGCTGAGGAGCTCTCATTTGTGGACAAAAAGCGTGCTCTGGAATTTTATCATGATCAAACGGTACAATTCCTGTGGCAACAAATCCAGAGGTTCTATTTTTCACCGTTGCTGAGATTTTCCACGCATTTCCTAACAACTCACCAAACTGATAACGTGTAATTTTTCTTGTTGGGTTATTTCTGATATAGTTTTGACATCTCGAGTAAAAATTAGCCTTTAAAGATTAAAGCACAACATTAAAATTTTGTTGTTTTCGGCGCATTCTAATACTTCCACTGCTGCTGTATGAGACGTATGTCCATCTAATATCAGCAAAACTTTGCCCTGAGGCTTTCAAGGAATAAACAGATTTTTTAGCCAATGTAAAAAAATATCTGCATTTACGTAGGCCGATTTTTCGGACATTACAAACATTGCTCCAGGTGGCATTCCATTCGCGTATTCTTCTTTTCTATTTTTTCCTTTAAAAATAGAATACGGAGGTAAAAATACGCCCTTAGCATTGCAGCAGCTTATCACAGAAATCGTTTCTCCTTTCTCTCCTGATGTAATAACAGGGACATTCTTGGATCCTTTAGACGCGAGTACATGTCCAGGCCTGTTATTTAACTGCAAACCTGTCTCGTCTACGTTGAAAATATGCCCCGGCTTATTTATTAGTTGACTATTAGTTAAAATACTTAGCAGCAGATCGAAGTACTGTGTAACTACCTCGTGGTTTAATCCTTTTGCCCTGTCCAAAGAAACTCCTTCACCTTTTCGCACTTATATATCTTGATGGCGACGTAAAAAAGACTGCAACCAGTCAAAACCAGCTTTATTGTTGTTTTTATTGAATTTGTGACTTACATTAAATTTTTCTGCTAACTCAAACGCCACAGTTCGTACATGGTTACGAGTGGGTGTAAAATCATACTTTTGCAATTTCTTAATATCCAGCACTAATTTCATCTCGATCTCATCCCCAAGAGTTGAAGAAGGTCCAAGACGATTGTGTCTTTTTAGATCATTATTTTTCATTCTTCTCTGTATGCTACTTTGAGGTATGCCATAAGCTAATGCAGCTCGATTTAGTCCCATGCGATTTTCTCTGATAGCTGCAACTGCATTTTGTAGTGCTTCTTCGCTCCATTTACCTCTTTCAACAGTAGATTTCCGCTTATAATATGAAGGCATATTGTAACCTGTAACAATATAGAAATTAATTAATAATACATATTATTAAAAAATATTGTTGAATAATACAACATTAGTTATTATTAGCCCATCTATACCGCTACACTGTGGCCCATCTATCCCAAAGGTTCGGTAGAGATGGGCCACGCCATCGATCACACAGTTTAAATTTTATAAGGGTATTTTAGATTAGGTTCAGTTGTTTAATCTCAATATAACAGTTGAATACATACTTAATAAAAAAAAACTTACCTTTTGTCAAAACTTACACAACTTGAAAATTCACCAAGGAAAAATTTCACCAACAAAATATAATTAAGTAAAAAAATCTCTCTTGTTTATGCATACACGTCGCAATGACCACGTTCACAAGGTCTGTCGTTAAGGCTGTTTTATCGGTGCACCAAAATTTTTTCTCTGTTATTTACCGACGAAATGTCTCGAAATTTGGACATGTTATACGAAATTATGTTGCCTTTAAACTGATGGTTTTACTTTTTTTATTTTTTTGAATTTTCTGTTGAAAAATTGGATTATACTGTTTAACGTTCTATTATAACCAAACTTTTCACGCCCATCAGTTGAAAGAGTTTTTTTTTCTGTAATCGTTGATTCTTTTTTCACCTTTCTGTGTCCAGTAATAATCGAGAAAAGCGCATTCAAACTTTGAAGAAAATTGCTAAAAAATACTGAAATCTAATAGTGAAACGTGTTCCTCATCATTGTCGCTGAGCTTGATCGTTATCGCATTAGTGACGTCAAATCACATGAGCGTACGGTACGGTCTTATTTTTATTTCTCTATGGGTACGGTCAGTTAGTTCGCTTGAATTAGAATCCATTTTAGTTCTTTCATTCTTGTATTTTCTTTATCCACTTGCTTAGTTTTTACAGTTTACAGTATTCTTATTTATTTTGAAAGCATTGAAATTATTTAGTTTACGTGTATGTTAAGTAATATATTATTAGTTTAGTGGTATAAGTTAAAAGTTCTTTAGTTTACGTGTATTTTTAAGTATTACATTAGGTTAGTGATATAAGTTATAAGAGACAAGATAAAAAATGAGTCCCAGTAAACGTCCTATGTCAAGGAAAAGGAGAGCAATTGCACTGCTTTAGTATTTATTATTTATATTACAACCGTTTTTAAAAGCTTTTATTTAACTTATATATATATATATATATATATATATATATATATATATATATATATATATATATATATTCAAGGTTTGAATAATCATTCTCCATTTTCATGCAACTTTTCTAATATGGAGATTATCAAAGAAAAAATGGACGGATTGATAAGTACATTGACTTTTAAATGTCAAATGTGGAATATTGAAAAGGAGATAGCAACATAGGATTCTGGTAACAATTCACTGAACTTGAATGGTTCTGGTTATTCAGACATACAGCAGCAGCACGCTGCATTAAATATACCTGTGATTTCCTACAGGCAGTATGCAAAACATACGGAAACAGTTGCAGATATCATCGGCCAAACACTTTGTGATTCCTTAGAAGAGGCTGGACGGGAGGAATTAGCTTTAGCCAAAGAAATTGGTGAAGTAGATTCCGACGGAAATGGGTTAATAACCGTTATAGCTGATGGTGCTTGGTCAAAAAGATCGTATAAAGTAAACTACGATGCTCTTCAGGTGTAGTACCTGACGTTGTAAAATTTATTAAATTAGTACGCCTTTGATGGATAGGACATGTAATTAGGCGAGATGAAGATGAAACGATCAGAAAAATTTTCGACCGAAGAGGACCAGTGGGAAGACGATCCAGACGAAGACCAAAACTTAGGCATCAAGATAACATAGAGGATGATCTAAAATCCATCGGAGTTAAAGCATGGAGAAAGTTGCCAGAGGCAGGGGCGAATGGAAGATTGTTCTGAAGAAGCCTTTGGCTCATGACGAGCTGAAATGCCACTGATATGATGAAATAACTATCCACGATTTGTGTTTTATTCATCAATTGGATACTTTTCTTATGTAACTGCAACCTATAAATATATTAAAATAATGTATATTCCATTCAGAGAACTTTTTCCTCGCAGTGCGTCGCCTCGAAATACTTGCCAGATAAATACATTTACTATTATGATGGTTTCGCAGGTACCAATTTTTTATAGATAAATAAAAATATTTTTTGTTTAATTTTTACTACGCTAATATCAGTTTTCTCTAGCAAATATTAACAAAATATTAATTATATATTAATATTAATATAACAAAATTTAAATTTATTATAAATAAACACCATGGTGTTTTTTGCAGTCACGTTTCACAAATTTTTATTTAATACTATGTTTAGCTAAGACATATAAATTAAAAATGTGATTAATTCTTAATTAAAATAATTAAAAAACATTATCTACGATAATTAATCTAAAAAAAAGTATTCCGACAAAACTAATTTGAATGGAGAATAATGCATTTATTTTAAACAACCCGTGGGCCGGCGCCACTGAATAAACATCCAAACTATTAGGAAGTCACGTAGGGTCTGACATAGCAGTGTAGAAAAGTAAGTGATACGCCCACTTCAAATCGCAGTATGTTATAACTGCGAAAACAGCCTTAACTAAATGTTACAAATCAACGTTGCCGCACTGCACAATAAATAGAGGATCTTCAATATGACGAATGGCCCGTCTATACCGATGGCCCATCTCTCCCGGACTTACCCTATATAACCACTTAATTAAAAAGAACATGAAATTTATATTTTTACCAAAGTTAACACAATTAATTATGCATTAACCTTGGTCGAAATTTAAATTTCATTAACGGTCAACAAAACTTGGTCAAATTAACGATTTAAAGGAAAATGATACTCTTTTTCTTAAGAAAAAAGATTACATATTTATTGTTGTCTCACCACAAACATACTATATTACTATCTATGTTTGTGGTTTTTAATATTACTTTTTAGTCCTTTCGATAAAATAGAATCGTACAGAAGAAGGGCTAAAAATTAACAAAACATGGATACCAATACTAAAATCCACAAACACCCTTCCCCCAAAACACGAAGAAAGAAAAGCTACCAAAAACGACGACACGCCCCCTCGCGACGAAACCAGTGGAGGTGAGGCGAGTAGGAAATATAAATATGGCCTCCGTAGTACGGCGTCAACGCGGCGTCAGTTTCAGCTTACAAGTAAAGCAGTAGTATCTCCAGAAGATGCCAACCCCTAGCGTTGGCGAAACGTCGAGAACTAATCTCAGAAGACAACTGCCTAACAGCCCGAACAAACTGTTTAACAAGTTAAAGCAAAACAAGTTTTAAATTTATGGTTGGGAATGTACCAAATGTCAAAAAAATAAACCTGACTGTCATATGTCAATACTAAATTCTAAACTTTGAGAATAATTAATATGACAGCTTAGCCACTCCCTACCGTTTATTATTTCACTTACTACAATTTCTCAACTTGTCATAAAAGCAATTATTGATGAAAAATGTCTATTTTTACTTTAAAAGTTCAACACAAAAGATATCTGAATTTTACTAAATGTTATTTTTTTCCTTTATATTTCTGGGGTTGGAACTGGATTCAAATTTACTGCAACATGAAAAAATTCATCTCACACTAATGATCTGGGACAAACAAAATGAGGGTGGAAGCTGGGCACTGGGACGCAAATTTTGAAACTTAACTTCTTAAAAACTCAAACGCAATGGAATTATGTGGATATCCTTTAAAGTTGTTGGAAACGCCGTTTTACAAATCCTTCAGTCGAGAGACGGCATGAAACAAAACAGTGATTACTCTTTCAAAAACTGACACATTCCATTCGAGTATAACTCACTTTTTTACAACAAATTTGCCGGTTCCTTCAGACTACACACGCCGCGTCTGCTCTCTTTAAAATCTCTTCCAAGCCTAACTTTTTTAACTGCACAATTAACTGCCACAACACTACAAT
This sequence comes from Diabrotica balteata, assembly GCA_918026665.1. Classification (NCBI taxonomy): domain Eukaryota; kingdom Metazoa; phylum Arthropoda; class Insecta; order Coleoptera; family Chrysomelidae; genus Diabrotica; species Diabrotica balteata. The sequence continues at coordinate 160,996,299 of OU898277.1, forward strand.
TTTCCCATGACAAAAGACGAAACACATTACGAATTTGAAGAAAAATTTGGACTCGACAATAAAACTAAATGCCTTTATCAGCGGCCGGCCTTACCGAGAGTGATGTCATTCTCTTTAAAAGTCGTTTAATCAACTCGCTATAAACAAAACATAAACGAAAATATTCTGTTTATTTGACGCGCAAAATATCCTAAAGCGACATAACGATTAAAGAATACCAAAAAAAAAGCATCTGTGATATATGAACAAACTTTAAAATGTGTTTATTATCAATTCCAGCGATTGCAAAAGGATTGAAAATACTTTTTCGGTAAATTAATACATTCAAAGTGATTTAAAATGCTACAACATCCTTTTGCGAGTCTGCCATTTTCATAAATGAAAATAGTTCAATCAAAAATATCACAATCGCCTAACAGACGAATATTGTGCTTGTGTTTGGCACTCAGTAATTACGTACCGTCTTACGAAAAGTTTGTGGATCACATGCATTGCTATACATTACCATAGAGAGGAAATTATTAATATTAGATGTCTGACTAGATACCTTAATAATATTTTGCATTTAGAAGCATTTATAATAAAAGAATTTTTATAAATATACGTATTTAAATAGCTAGGTTCTGCTCTAACCCAGTTGTTTTAGTAGGTAAACCATCGCTTGTCTTCTAAATATTTTGTAGTAGATTGCAAACACTACAATTTTAAGCACCTCTGCACTAAAACATCAAGTGCCACTGTCGTAATTGGTGGTTGAAACAAAAATGTTATCATATATGTCAGGATGGTTTTCTAGTAGCCAAAAATGGAAATGGGATGGATGGAAGAGTCAACAAAGTCAATGTACTCCTACGAGTAATCGCGTAAAAAAGACTTCTGTCTATCTGCATCCCAAAATTCGCCGTCTCTGGCGAAAAGAATCAACCCGATAGATTTTTGCGTTGTTTATATGCAGAATTACATAATATCTCGCTTAGATCGACTATGTTTGTTACAAGACAATTTTGCTATTCGACTCCACAAAAGTCAACGAGCAGTTCTACTTTCATTTTAATCGAAAAACCTTGAGACAAAAATTCGCCGTAGCTCGTACACCAATTTACGAGGACAAATCAGTATTTACCGTTGTTGTTAATGGAAAAAAGGAACAGAGTTATAGCTAATAATATACGCTTTATCATATATTTTAGATATTGATCCATCATGTTACCACTGACAGCAATGCTTAATTTTCCTAAAAGTAGAGAATAGATGACCTTTTACTACATGTTTACATGTTTATACGGCCTTAAATTCAACCATAAAAAATAATTTTTTATAACCAAACAAAGAAAGTGTGCTAAAATTATTATTTAAATAATAATTAAAAGTACTAGGGAGAAGATAAGAGTTATGTACTATATAAGGGATTTTTTTAATAAGGAAACCGTTAAAGTAATCAAATAGTTGTCAATTTAATTCTGAGATTAGTATTGTAACGACAGATTTTGCTTACCTCAAGGTAAGAACATGATGGGTCGAAAATTGGGGACAGAAACTATGGGGTTAAGATGGAGCAAACAAAATAATCGATACTGGTACGTACGTAACTTAGTACCTGGACAAAACTCTCAACAGGAACAAAGGAAGACCATTTCTAATATCTGGAACGACGATCGAAAACGCAAATCAGGTTGGAATAAGCAGACGACAAACGAAGCTGGTGGGGACACCCTATATATTACTCTCAAAATTTCATCAGTTTCCGGTATACTGCAAAAATGTTATGGTGGTTACTCTATTCTAAAATGCCATTTTGACAAAGAGCAAATCATCACCTTGACCGGTCTTAAGACATTACACAAAAAATCGGTTGTTGATTCAAAGTCGCCAAACGTGTTCTTAGTTTAAATGCTCCTGCTTCACTCCCTATCTGCGTTAAATTTTACAAATCCAATGTAAATCAAATTCCTCTCACGTTTTGGAACCAGTTGCGCCTACGAACTTAAACAAACATAATCCCTCTCGACACTCGTTCCTAACACCGAACCGACAATAAATATCCTTTTTTGCGTATCTCGTCAAACAACCTTGAAATATACTACTTTTAAAATAGGTAGAAATAACGCATATTAAATTGAATATTTTAACATTTGAAAATTTTCTACCTCACAATGTATACAGAGAATTGGGGAATTTGAATGTAAATAAAGACAAAAATATTTATATATAGAACTCAGGGATGAACTACAGAATTTAAAACAGAATTTATATTATTATATAGATATTAAATATTATAGATAGAAACAAATTTAAAACGCTACAGTATAAGTCAAAAAACTTTTGATTCCGAAATTTCTCGAACTTCATCATTTCCACAAATCAAAGGAGAAATTAAACAAGCACCTGAATATCTTTTTTTATTTATTTATTTTGCTTCAACCGTTTAGGGTTATTAGCATAAGAAAAATGCAAAAAGACATACATAGACATATACAAAATATCAATTACATAATACGCTATACAATATAAATTTTAATTATCGATGTATTGTGTTGAATTTTATTAAAAAAGTTTAGAGGTTTTAAGAATTCTATCAAGTCAGCTATGTATTTAGATTCTCCTAGAAGTTCTTTTGTTTTTGAAATATAATAATATAGTCCATTAACTGAGTATTTTGGAACTGAGTCAATCAAAATTTGCTTCACTGTCACTTTACATTCACAAACAAAACACACTGGTTCCTCTTCTCTCTTCAACAATTATTCATGGGTTGTAAAAGTGTGTCCTAATCCGAGACGTGTTATTAGGAATTGATGATGTCACTTTGAACGCCAGAAGTTTTATAAGGACGGAAGATTTTATTTCTATCATTTAGTGGTGCTTCTATTCCATTGGTTTTGCCAAAATCATGTGGTACATCTGCTGAATGCTACTAATTGACGGTCTTCCTACTCTGTTCTGTTTAATTGGTTTTCCACAGAGCTTTGATTTTCCATCGGCTTTTAATAGAGTATCAGCTATTGCTAGTTTGGTATCCAAAAGGAGTAAATCAAATTTCTTCACCGTTTTGGATTTTAATCAATAATTCACAGTTGTCATGTCAATGAAATGAAACAATATTCGTAAATAATATTTCTTCGGCCTGATTTTTATACGATAATATTCTAACATGGAATCAAGGAAATCTACTCTTCCCATGTAGTTGTTGTAGATTAGGACACTGTTAGGACAAGGTATCATTTTATGTATACTTTCTTGTTTGAAAAATCTTCTTTTTTCTCCTTTTGGTTCACTTCCAGCATATATTGACATTGTAGTAACGATTTTATTATCAAACCAGAACACTACACTGACATTCACATTGTCTATATTGGCTATTTTCTCTACCATATGACCTCCGCCGCGCTTATTAATTTCTTTCTCAGCTGGCATCACAACTTCAGGAACACGATTAAGTCTTAGTGTTCCCAAAGGTAAAATGCCCTCTTTGGTCAGATATATCATAAGAGGTATGCTGGTAAACCAATTGTCATCAAAGAACTTTTAATTTTAATGTTTTGATATCGAATCTTCTAATTTGACCACTACGTTGTTGCTCATACTAAGATCTAGTGCTCCTAAAGGTACAATATTACTCTGGAAACCAGAAAACAAATTAAAGTCATAGCTGAATCCCGAAATACTACTCAGCACAAACTTTTTGAAGCCCCACTTATGTGGTTTTTTAGGTTATAGGTACTGCTTTAGCTGACCATGAGTAGTCGTTCTTTGATTTGGCTTAGAACAGGTATAATTTTAAATAATCTGTCATGTCCAGGCTGATCATTTTAAATCATGTCATCATTGTTATTGAAATTTAAGAAACGTTTTACTTCTTCGAATCTGTTATAGCTCATCACATTGCTAACTATTCTATGGCCAATATTGGCATTCCAATAGCGTCTTGTTGATGGAAATTGAATTCATCATCATCATTAGCCATTTTGCGTCCACTGCTGAACATAGGCCTCCCGTAAATAATTCCATTGCATCCGATCTTGAGCAACTTGAATCCAGTTAGACTGGATGCGCTTTAAATCGTCCGACCACCTTGTTGGAGGACGTCCTCGACTACGATAAGCATCGTGTCTAGGCCTCCACTCTAAAATTTTCTTTGTCCATCTTCCATCTCTGACCCTAGCAACATGTCCTGCCCAGTTCCATTTCAGGGTTGTAATTCTTTCAACTGCGTCCGTCACACCAGTGTTTCTCCTTACTATCTGACTCGAAACTCTGTCCCTGATTGATACGCCCAACATTGACCTCTCCATCGCTCTCTGTGCCACTTGTATCTTATTAATTACTTTTCTGGTAAGTGTCAATGTTTCTGCTCCATATGTCAGAACTGGAAGTACACACTGATCAAAAACTTTTCTCTTCAAGCACATGGGAATAGCTGATTTAAAGACTTCCCTCAGTTTTCCGTAAGCTGCCCATGCCAGTCCTATTCTCCTTTTTAACTCTGTTGTTTGATTGTCTCTTCCCAATTTAATCTCGTGGCCCAGATACTTATAGGAATACACTTGTTCAATTTCCGTGCCATTAGTGGAAATGTTTTTTGCCAGTACCAGGTTGGTCATGTATTGTGTTTTGGAAAAATTAATTTTAAGGCCAACTCGTGCACAAGAGCTCTGAAGGTCTTGAAGAAGTTGGCATGCATGATCTACCTGATCTGCAATAAGGACTATGTCGTCTGCAAACCTCAAGTTGTTCAAAAATTCCCCATTTATATTTAATCCAATATTTTCCCAATTATTTTTTCTCATAGCACTCTGTAATAGGACGGTGAATAGTTTAGGAGAGATAGTGTCTCCTTGCCTAATACCTTTCTCCAAGGGAAATGTGTCTGTGTCACCATAGTACATTTTTACAGCAGCTGTTGCGCTATCATATATATTTCGAAGAAGAGTTGTGTACCTATGGTCAATACTGCACTCTGTAAGAGCTCTTAACATGGAGCTATGCTGGACTGAGTCAAATGCTTTCTCAAAGTCTACAAATATTAATATCAATGCCTTGTTGTATTCTATAACTTTCTCTATCAAGGATTTTATTACTTGTAGGTGGTCATTTGTTCCAAAGCCACTCCTAAATCCGGCCTGCTCTAGAGGTTGATGAAAATCTAGCTTAGGTCCCAGTCTGTTAGTAATTATTCTCATAAAGAGTTTATATAAATGAAATAATAAGTTGATAGGTCTGTAGTTGCCAATTTCTGTTACATCTCCTTTTTTATGCAATATTATCATAATGGCATTATTCCATTTTTCTGGCGTATTTCCTTCAAAGAGGCAGGCATTATAAAGGGTTTTTAAAGCCTTTATGACGCATTCGCCTCCTAGTTTTATCATTTCACTTACAATGCCATCTTCTCCAGGTGTTTTGTTGTTCTTCATACCTTTTAATGCTGACTTAATTTCCTCTTTGGTTATATCTGGAAGTTCCTCTGACCCTTGATTTAGTATTGCTGGAATTTCTACTTCGGGAATGTGATCATCTCGACTATATAATGTTCTATAGTACTCTTCGATGATTTTTAGTATCTCTTGTTGTTCATGTATGACATGTCCTTGATTATTTTTTAACTTATAAATATTCCTATTTTTAACTTTCGTTTTAGAACTTTTAGGCTTTTGTTTTGTTCTACGGTATCAGTTATTTCCTTAGTGTTAAAGTTCCTTATGTCTTTCCTAATGGCTTTTGAAATGGTTTTGTTTAAATTCCTTAGATCTGCAATGTTCGTTGTATGCTTTTCTTTCATTTCCCTTCTTTTTTGCATTAGGTTTCTTGTGTCTTCTGTGAGTTTTTCATTTTTTGTTGAGTGCTTGGCTTGGCACTTCTTCTGTGACTTCTTCAGGGCTTCTACCAATTTTTCGTTAAGCTGTTCAATACTGGTTTCATCTTGCAGGTCTTTCTGTAGATTACTCTCTATTTCTTCCTGGTATGCCCTGGTGTTAGTAATCGCAGTGTATGGAAATTGAATTATCGTCATGTAAAATGTTCTATTTCATATTTTTATATTAGCTGGTTTATCTGAACGTTGTTACACTGAGTATAAATTTGATTGGTCTGTGATATGCTCTATAAGACTATCAGGAAAGAAAAACTTGAAAAATTGGACCGGAGTTTCTAATTGTAAAATCGAAGAAGGTAAATTTTCAGAACCAGGAAATTTTGTATTATTTTCTGATCTTCTCAGATTTCCTTTTGCCCAATTATGAGATTTCGTTCTTTTATATCGTAGTCTTTTGGACAAAGGGGTATCATGTGGTAGAAATGACAGTTTCCTTTATATTGCTTGGTAAATTTTCACGCTCCTCATTGTCACTATCTTGACACAATATCATCTCATTTGTGCCGTCTTCATCGGAGAGATCTGATTCTTGACTTATAGTATTATTTGGAATTCTAACTGCATTCATTGTACCATAAATGAGTTTTGGATCCATATCTACAAATACAATCATAACTTCATAGTAAGCATATTTCATATCATCAATCTTTATATACAGGGTGTCCCATAATTAATTGAACATTAGCTAATGGGTGATAGCTGACATCAAAATAAAGGGTTTGAGCTCAAATTGCTTACGCAAAATATTGCTAGTTTTTGTTCTACGGGGTGATTCAATAATATTTTTTTATATTATTTTAAGGGATATATTGACAACAATTTAACCGATTTAAGTGAAATTTAGTATCTTGCTAATATTTAGTATGCTTAATATGAAAATGATATTAGTTTTACCATTGACACTAGGTGGCGCCATCTACTATACTATTGATTCATTAATGTGGCCATAATTTTTTTGTCCGCCCTGTATATACATTCTAGGAAAAAAACATGAAATTACATTCAATTTTATACAAAACAGGTATATTTGTTTCAAATCAAAAAAGTACACAATTTTCGAAATAAACGTAATTTGTTAATGAGGCATGTCTCTATTTAATCTATTGCAAAACAAATATGCTTTGAACTTAATGGCCACGTCAAGACGTAATGCCATGAAAATTTTTCGAAAATCTGTATCTGTATCATTTTACTCCAGTACAGAATCTTTTACCATAGAATTTTCCAGCAAGGCTCTGATTTAGTCAGTTTATGATGGGGCGGCATTTAGACGACCCAATGTTTTATAATAAAATTTTATTTAGCGATAAAGCCACATTTACTAGAAGAGGTGTGTTTAACTTGCGCAATAGTTATACTTATGCGACAGAAAATCCTCATGCATTTCAAGAACATCATTTTCAACATCAATTTTCCATAAATAACTGGTGTGGCATATTTGGGAATTGTATTGTAGGACTATTCGAATTACCAACTAGGCTTGACGAAGTAACATATCTAAATTTTTTGTGAGAAGATTTACCAACTCTTTAAGAAGACATACCTTTAAATTTGAGACGTAACTCTTGGTACATGCACCACATTATAGCCTAGAAGTTAGAAATTATCTAGATGAAATTTATCCTCAAAGGTGGATTGGTAGAGGTAGTGTATACCCATGGCCAGCACGTAGTCCCGACTTAAATCCCCCTGATTTTCACTTGTGGGGCAACCTAAGGTCACTTGCTTATAAAAAAAATTAATAACCAAAAGTTATGACAAAATATTGTAGAGCGAGTTAACGTAATTAGGGCCCAAAGTAAATCATTATTTAAAATAAGACAAAACTTACACAAAAGATTTAGATTATGTAGCTAATGGTGAATATTTTAAACACTTATTGTAATTTTTTTTCGATTCGTTTTGAATTAGGTATTCACTTTGCCAATTGTTTTATATTCACTTCATTGTTTAATTTAATTTAATTTCTGAATTTTTTTTAAATTTGTTACTGTGTATAAAAGGTTTAATAAAAATAATTAATTCAATCATATGCATTTTGTCTGCAAAAATTATCTACTACTAATAGGTACATTTACTATTCACTGATATTTAAGACCTTCTGAATAATGTTTATATTTACATAAGTTTTTGTAATTTTTTTTCATTTTGTGCACGTCTCTAAGAAATACGTTTATTTCGAAAACGGTGTATTTGTCATTTGAAACAAGCATGCCTTTTTTGTGTAGAACTGAATGCTATTTCATATTTTTTTACTAGAATGTTTATACAGTGCGGTCAAAAAATTATGGCCGCATTAATGAACCAATGTTATAGTAGGTGGCGCCATCTAGTGTCAATCGTAAAACTAATATCATTTTCATATTAAGCATACTAAATTAATGCAAGATACCAAATTTTACTTAAATCGGTTAAATAGTTTTCAATATATCCCTAAAAATAATATAAAAAAATATTATTGAATCACTCTGTAGAACCAAAACTAGTAACATTTTGCCAAAGCAATTTAAGCTCAAACACTTTATTTTGATGTCAGTTATCACCCATTAGCTAATGTCCAATTAATTATGGGACACCCTGTATAACACAATCCCTTTTTGGGGTTTTCAACATTCTTAATTTTTAGTACTTACCTAAGCAGATATCTAATAACACAATACAATAAATTTCAATTTTTTCTCGTCGTAAAAAACGTTTTTACTATGAAACACTTCGAGCACTGTTCATTTTTTTTATTTTTGGCCCTATTTTGATGATTTTTTTAGCACACTGTGTAAAAATTTATAAATTTTAATATAGTAGAGTGAGTTTTTAAATAAAATTTCGTATTTGACTTTGTATTTCGCATTGGAACTATACGGGGTTAATCGAAAGGTGATTTTTTATCCTAACTTTGAAACATTCTGTGGAATAATTCCGTTAGCGGTACTGCCTGTACACGTCGGCTCATGCGGTCGATAAGGTTCAAACGTGCTCTATTGGGTTCAAGATGTGGCGAACACGCTGGCCAGTTCATTTTATTAATACCACCTTTTCTAAATATTGCGTGACACACATTGAAGAGTGTGATCGTACAATATCTTGCATTAATAGAAAACCATCGCCGATACATATACGGCCTCAGTGCAAAAGGTAACAAGTCATTTTTCGGATTTTTTTCTCATGTGATAATAATTGGTTTACCAATGTCTAACTCTGTGCAAAAAGAAACAAGTCTACTATCACTGAAAGGCTACATTTTTTACGTGTAGAACGTAATAAGTTAAATAATATGAAAAACTTCATTTGTGCAAAAGGAAATAAGTGGACTTGTTACCTCCTTTACAGTATTTGAATCCACCAAACATTGCCTGGATGTCATGTTTCCAGTTAATAACAGTATATTTTGGTTTGGTTTGATACCTTTTGTCCGTCCTTGTTTAAGACACTACTACTCTGGCAACCCTGTCCTCAATGACATGTGCATAGATTAATTCAACCTTGGTGGGAGTGTGCTATGGACATGTGCTTGGTGCAATGCAAAGGTTACGATTTGTTGGAGGTTACTTTTGTGCTTAAGTCTTACTTCCTTAGATCCTCAATGTTGTAATAAATGTAGAGGAAAATCAACCCCAAGAAAAAGTTAAAAAGAGAGGCTCAAAAGATGATACTAGAGAACAAATAAAAAAAAAAGTTATCCCGAAATCAAGGATTAGCGTATTTTACGGGGCAAGGTATGAAAGTTGCTGGGCCGAATTTAGCTACCACTGCAGAAAAAAGTGCAGTGGGAAAATTTCACTTGAAAATCAAAAAAATATTTTCACCGCCTATTGGAATTTAAAGACACGTTACCGAAGGGCAGCCTATCTGTGCGGTCTTTGAAGTAAAGATGATAATCTGAACCAGGGTTAAAGGACGCGACAAAATACGCCTTAAAACCAGAAGAAAAGAACAGTTTTAGTTCATTACAATATTCCGATTCAGGGCCAAAGGATCGATGTCTGTAAGAGCTATTTTCTCACAATATTTGGCGAGACAGTAAAGTTTGTATGGACCATTTTCCAATAAAAAAGGCTTTCCATGCTTCAACAACCACCCCAGATGAACGAGGCAAGCACATCCTTGGAAATAAAATATCCACAGACAGAATGGCTTTGGTGCATTAGCACCTTGGATCTCTTCCAGCATATGAGAGTCATTACTGTCGTAAAGAGACTACTAAAAAATATTTGCCACCTCACTACACGCCGGAGGAAGTTTACAGTAAATATAAAGAAAAACATTTTTTTTTAAAGTTCAATAATAACCACTATTTTGTATCGTTTTCTGAAAAAATATTAAAAAATTATTAATTATTCGAAAAAAACCCAAGAATCGTTTTTTTCGTTTCCTCAAAACCAAGTAATTTGACATGTTACCTTTTGAACTGAGGCCGTTCATATTGAGAAAAGGGTACTACGTGATTCGCTAAAATTTCCTCAATATACCGGTGTACAGTCAACGAACTCTCAATAAATACCAATTTAATGTGCGCCTTTTGGGATATTTCTGCCCATACCATCATCGAAGCCCCTTCGTTTTTATGCGTTTGATCGTAAACACAATCTCTGGTTCCTTCTTCATTTTTCCTAGATAATCAATCATAGTTAAACAAAAAGTGTACGGTGACACGGGCGATACGGTGAATGTGACATAATGATAACAGTCACCAAAGCCACCTCGTCGTATTACAAAATAACTCCAAAATAATTATAATTAAAAAAGTCCTAAATTGTGGGCGACGAATTCATTTGGTTCTAAAAAATAAACCAAGGCATATTTTAACATGAAACAAAAACCCCGATGCTTGGGAGACATGGTTGCAACCGAAAAATAAGGTTTTACAAAAATTTAAAAACGGAATTACTCCACAAGATGTTTCAAAGTTAGGATAATAAAACTACGTTTTAATTAACCCCGTAAAATAAGTTTAATAAAAAACTTTATCAAAAAACTGACTATACCAAATTAAAATTTAAAAATTTATACACAGTTAACTAAAAAAATTTCTCCGTTGTTTTTTTGCATCTGAGTGTAATTAGTCAACCATTAATTTTATTACACTCCCTTTAAACCAAAATTTTTGATCAAATTTAGGTAGAAATATTTCCAATCATTTTGATTTAAATATTTATAAAGCAAGACATTTTTCCAATACGTGTGTATAGCCTACGGGCGAAAAAGACATTTCACATATTGATCTATTCTTGTACTTTGCGTAATCTAATGATTAAAAGAAGGCCGAATGGAAGGTCGCGAAAGGTGGAAAATGTATGAAATAATTACATATCGAACCTAATTGCTTAATGGCACCGTACACTTGTGTTTAGTTCTTTATAATGTTTACGAAATCTATCACAACTAGATTGGTGTTATTTTATTTGATTTCGAGCGTTCGCTTTAACTCGTAAATAGTGTCAACCGCATACTTTACTTTTTTCTAAAAGTGTTATTTGCTCTAAGTTATGCTTAGAAGTTAAAGAAAGACTTATTGTTATTTTATTCGTCTATTCTTTTTCCTATTTCTTAGCGAAATTTTTAAATTCTGATTATCTGATGTTGTCTATATCATATATATCTCTTTATTTCTAATTTTATAATTGAAATTAGGTATTTTTATATTGACACACATTAAATGAAAAGGCCATTAAAAATGTAAAAAGGAACAAAAATAATCTAAGAATAAAACACTGAAAACTTTTGTTTTCGAAACTTTCACATAATTCATTATAATTTATTATCACTACCGCTATTTCAGCAGAGTGCCTTATAAATTAATAAAAACAAATAATAAAAAATTAAAACGTATATTACCTTAATAATATAAAACATTTCACACCTAAGATATTTTAACTTGAGATATTACAGTCTTCCTTTTTGGACCCCTTCACTTATTTTTCTCTAGGTAGGGTAGATCGGGGCTAGTTGTGACAGGGGCATGTTGTGACAAATAGTTTTATAGACTAACCATAGGTAGCAGCGTCGCCCGGTTACCCAGAATTCCACGTCCGCATGTCCTCAGTCTGTTTGTGTAGTTTGGTTGTGATGCTATGCGTTTCTGCCGCTTTATAAAATTATATGTTATTTCGTTGTAACGAAGTAAAATTTTGCTGTTGTCTTTGAATTGTTATTTCACTTTCAAACCACAAGGTAAGAAACTTATTCTAGTTGTAGTAGATACTTTGTTTATTTCTCTCTAGTAAGACACAGTTTGGTTTCTATACGACGTGTCAAGGTCTGTGCAAGTGGCTTTATGTAAAATGGCGTACGGTGGGGCTAGTTGTGACGAAAGGCTTGGGGCAGATTGTGACAGTGTCACAACATGCCCCTACTAATTTTAATGCATGTTTATGGGTTTGTTACAGATAATGGTGAGAAATTATAAAAGGAAAACGGAACGTGGTCGGAGTAATATAAACAGTTACGAGTCGGCTTCGTTAGATGTTAAGTCTGGATCGTGTAGTTTAAGGCAAGCAGCTGAAAAATATGGCGTTAACCGGATGTCCTTACTTAGATATATAAAAAAACAACAATCCAATCCAGATGGAGTGGTAGAAATGGGTTACAAAAGACCTCGAATGATATTTTCACAACAACAAGAAGAAGAGCTTTGTGAATATGCTGTTCAGGCAGCGAAAATATTTTATGGTATTAGCCCAAAAGAAATGAAAAGTTTGGCTTTTGAATTTGCTATAGCGAACAAAGTTCTTGTGCCTGAGAATTGGGTAGCAACAAAACACGCCAGTAATGATTGGTTTACAAAGTTCATGCAACGTAACAATAATGTGTCTATTCGTGTTCCTGAGGCTACCAGCTTAAGTCGGAGTACAAGTTTCAACAAGCACAATGTCGGACTCTTTTTTGATAACCTCGAATTAGTATTAAGTCAAAACCATTTTACAGCTAATGATATTTGGAATATAGACGAGACAGGGACTGGGACTGTCCAAAAACCGGTAAAAATCATAGCGAAGAAAGGCGAGAAAAGAGTTGGTGGTGTCACTTCAGCTGAGAGGGGGACCAATGTTACTATGGTTCTTGCTATTAACGCAGAGGGTAACTCAGTTCCTCCTATGTTCGTTTTTCCACGTAAGTTTTACAAGGAGCATTTTGTACGTGATGGGCCAGTAGGTTGTTGTGGTACTGCTAACCCAAGTGGCTGGATAACAGGCCCGGACTTTTTGTTTTTTATGAAGCATTTTGTAAAAAAAGTAAGGTGCTCAAAGAAATCACCGGTTTTAGTTCTGTTAGACAACCACAGTGCTCACCTATATATCGAAGTCCTTGACTATTGTACAGAGCACGGTATTACTCTCTTATCGTTCCCTCCCCATACAACAAATAGACTTCAACCACTGGATGTTTCCGTTTTTGGTCCATTTAAGAAGTTTTTAAACGACGCCATGTGTGGATGGATGAAATTTCATCCTGGAAACACAGTCTCAATTTATGACATCCCAAGTATAGTGAAAACAGCATTACCTAAAGCTGTAACACCAACAAATGTTCAGGCAGGATTTCGTTCTACAGGAATATGGGAATTCAATAGAAACATTTTTAATGAAGAAGACTTTCTGTGTTCTTCGGTGACCGACCGACCTTTGAATAGGCCTATTGACATCGTAGATGGTAATGAGGAAGCCAGTGCTGGGCAGCTTAAAGAGTTTCAGCATCTCGATGAACCTGAACCGTCGTTATATTATGCTAACCAGCCAGGACCCTCCCATACCTATCAACCAGGACCATATCAACAAGGATCATCGCAGGCCAACCTACCAGGATCATTCCATGCCGAAGTTCTGCCTGTCAGCCCTATGGATATAAGACCTCTGCCAAAAGCTGGTCCTCGAAAAAATAAAAAACGCAAGAGCTTAACATCTGCAATTTTGACTAGCACACCTGTCAAGGAGACAATTCGCAGTGAAGAGTTAAAGAGGAAGGAAACAATAAAGTGCAAAGAGGATAAAATAAAGAAAAAATTATTTGACTCAAAACAACTGTTGCCTAAGAAAAAAGCAGCGCCAAAGAAAGAGACCGCAACAAGAAAAAGAGAAGACAGCTCAGAAGAAGAGGAAGAAGATTACTTTTGCTTAGTTTGTATGGGACCATATAAAAAGTCTAGGTTAGGAGAAGACTGGGTGCAATGTATGGAATGCAAGAGGTGGGCTCATGTAAAGTGCACAAAAGATGATCTTTATTATGTTTGTATAAACTGCCACTCTTCAGAACTACAAGTAGAATCAGCACAAATTGACGATAGCGATTAAGTTTTTTATTTTACTTTAAATTCACTAGATGTTTTTCTACACATTTGTTTCTTACATAAACATTTATCAAACATTTATGTATCTATACTTAACTATAAAATAAATTTATTATGGAAACTTTGTTATTATTCTCCAACTAAAGTTTATTATATTTAAAAATATTTACTGTCACAACCTGCCCCAAGTTCGTCACAACTTACCCCATATTGGGGCAAATTGTGACAATATGTGCATTTTGTAAAACTATTTACATACTGTAAGGTATTGCTTAAAAATTGCTGATGTTCCCAAATAATGATTCCCAATTAAAAATAGTACCTCATTAAAGTAATCTAACAGCCCTAAAAATTACGAAAAAAATGTTAAAAATTATTTTGTCCAAAGTGGCACAACTAGCCCCAGTCTACCCTACTTGCTGTTGACTTCGTACGTACTTTCCTTATTGGTTGTCTTCGTCAAGTATCCAGCTAGACCTTGATCAAATAGTCGATTAGTCTGTGTTTTTCTTTTTATATCCTGTGTATTTGGTTCTTCAGTTAGACAAATAAAAAGGGAACATTGGCAGAGCTTCTCAAAACAGATGGAACACAACTTCAGTGGAACACAAAAAGAAATATAGAGAATGATTAGTGGAAAAAGAAAAAAGATGAACGAACTATTAAAAAAAAAACACATTCAGAAGGAAACAAAGACAGATTACTTTTGATCCCTATTTGCTAAAGGTGACGATAATGAACCACAAAGGAAGAAATAAATATTGAGAAGGAAGAGGTAAAGGAAGCATTAAGGAAATTAAAAAATATAAAATCGCCAGGAGAGGACAGAATTCCAAACGAACTACTAAAGTACGGAAGACTATATCTGACCAAACAACTATTAAAACTAATCCAAAAAAATAATAGAACAAAATAGAATTCCTATAAAATTAACTACCAAAGTGATAACAAATAATTGATATGAGGTTGAATGCTCGAATAAGTGAATTTTGAAAATTAAGGCAACTATAGAGCACAAGCTTAATCAAACCTTGCCCAAGTACTTTCACTATCTACAGCATCATCATACAGATAGCATAAATTTAACGAAATGCCCCTGATGATGCTGTAGATAGCGAAAGTACTTGGGCAAGGTTTGATTAAACTTGTGCTCGAGATTTGCCTTAATTTTCAAAGTTGATAACAAATAAACTAAATAAACTTATAACACTATCAGAAGAAAAACAAGGTTTTAGGTCAGGAAGGTCATACACTGACGCTATATTTATAATGGTGCAAGTGCAAGAGACAGGGTCAAATTCGTGGACAGGGTCAAATTATAAGACATTATCCACTTACTATACGAAAGAGAGATGCTTCCAGAAATAATCAAAACGATCGAAAATATCTACCAAAACAACACAATAAAAGTAGAAGTAGAAGACGAACTAACCGACCCTATTGAAGCTGGCAATGGGATAAGACAAAGAGATTCCCTGAATCCTCTATTGTTTATCTCTAAAAAAGTGTGAACTAAAAAAGAATACCAAATAGGAGACAAACAACTTAAAATAATCTGCTATGCAGACGACGCAATACTACTCTTTCAAAGTGAAGATGATTTACAACGGATGCTGCGCCAATTTAATATAACCGCCAGAAAATTTAACATGTTAATTTCCCCAAAAAAGAAAAAATGCATGGTTACAACAACAAATTTACTAAGATGTAAGTGGGAACTGGAAGGTCAGATAATAGAACAAGTGATGGAGTTTAAATATCTAGACATTACATTATCTAGCTACAGAAAGCTCGAAACTGAAGTGGAAGATTAAGGGAATAGAGGAAACAGAGCCGTAGGCTGCCTGAATAAAGCAATATGCAGAAATAAAAATATCGGGAAAGAAACGAAAGGCAGAATTTACAAAACAGCCATCATACCAACAATGACATACGCGGCAGAAACAAGAGAGGACAAAAAGGATGTTAGAAACATCAGAGATGAAAACACTTGATGGTATTGATAGATGAAAAATAATTGATAGTAAGACACTATGGGACAGAAATTAAAAATGGAAATGGAAAGGGAAGAGTGGAATGGTATAATCATAGAAGCCGAATGACAACAAATAGAGTAGTAAAGACGGCAAGAGGCAGTTTCCCAATAGGAAGACGATCAGTAGAACAACTTACTACACATTGAAAAATAGAGTTATATCTATATAAAAAGAAGAAGAAAAAGAAAAAGAAGCATTTAGTTCTTTGCGAGGATGTCTCTGGTCTTTAGGAGTCTTTTTGTGTCTTGGAAGTGGCTTTTCTCAGCCATTTTTCTCAGTAGTGTATATTTGAGATTTATCTGATGGTTGCATTTGTTCTTCTATCTTCTTTTTTGGTTCTTTCAGTTGGTCTCTGATGTGGAATTCTATACTGGAACTTCATATATTATCATCGATCTCACGTATACCTATTAAAGTTGGTTCTAATTTGCAATCGATAGTGGACTAGACCCAAAAATATAAGGTATTAGTCTTTTTGCAATTTACTTGTTGAAAGTTCTTCGTGAAGTTCAGTTTCTAGAGAAGATATCGACTCCTAGGTATTTGACTGATTTCTCTTATTGGATACTGTTTTCTCCCAATGTAAGTTTGACTTCTGGTGGATTTTCTCCTATGTAAACATGATGAGTTGCGTCTTTTAGATGTTGATCTTGATTTTCAATTTTTCCATGAAATCTGTTATTCTTCCTAAGTGATTTTCTATATTATGGACTATCCTTCCGTCATTTTTTCCTCTTGCTTACATTGCTCTATCGTCTGTATGTAGGGCTGTACTTGTTCTTGCATCCGTTGGTAAATCTGGAACAAAAATAGTATAAAAAATGAGCGAGAGTATACTGCAATGTGGCATCCCTTCTTGAATTTCTTGTATCCTGGGCATCTTTTGGTCAGCTGAAACTTGAAATGTTCTATTAGATAAATATGTGTTACATATATAACTAGAGGTCACTAGCGTATAATAGACCAGCATTACTGTGTCTGTTTAATCTAAGAAACGTTTGATAAAGTAGGACTCAAAGATGTATTCCATCTTCTCTATAATAGAGAAGCTCCCCTAAATATAAAAACTATCAAAAACTTCTACCAAAACAACAAAATGAAAGTTAGAATAGAAATGAAAGTTAGGACAACTTACAGAACCTATAGCAATGGGCAGCAGAATAAGACAAGAGGATTCATTGAGCCCATGCTCTTCAATTTAATCATGGATGAAATCATCAAAAGCGTTAACAAAGGAAGAGGATACAACATTGATAGCCCAAGATGAAGATAGTCTGCAAAGACTGGTTCACAAATTTATCATAAAAGCAAAAGAATTTAATATGACAATCTCATCTTGGAAAACTAAAACAATAGTAATATCCAAAAAAACCAGATGTAAAATAGAAATTGATGGCATCAGTATTGAACAAGTACTAATGAACACACACATTAACACTGAGATGAACAGACACATTAACACAGATGAAATTAAGACATTAGGAAAAAATGTAACGGACACATATAATAAATGGACACAAGATAGAAAAAAAAATGGAATAACCACATAAGCAGAATGAAGGAAGCCCGTGTCGTCAAAATAACAGGAGATAGGTCATCTCCTGCCTTATTCGGCAGAATAAGTATTGGACGATCTCGCAAAAGATGGAATGACAACCTTACATGGATGTATTTATCAAACAACCAGAATTGCTTATAAAGAGGAAGAAGAAGAATTTATTAACTAAGTACTAAGGTAATCTAGCTCTGTCCATCTTATATACGAGGGCGTTCTCCCATAACTTGTCGTATACATTCTCGATGTCTAGGATGGTCATTCCTGTCTTTCCTTTTCTGTTAAATTTAATCTTTATGTTGCTTGCTTCATGACTCTTGCTTGCTGTAGTTCGCAGTTTCTTCCTCTTCTGAATCCTATTTGGTCCTCTTGGATAATTCTTCTTTTTCTGTATATTTTATTAGTCTTCTGTAGATTTATTTCTGCAGGATTTATCCTATTGTTTCCAGTAATGATATTGGTCTGTAGCTTTCTGATCTTTTTCCTTAGTTCCTTGGTTTTAGTTGAGGGATGATTTTTACATGTTTCTAGTTCGAGATGTAGGAGAGCTGAACTTTTATTTTCTTTGATAGTTCCTTGAGAGCAATATCGTGGATGCCTTGAACTCCAGGAGCTCTCCTTCCTTTCAGTCTTCTGAAGATTTTCGCATATTCCATTGGATTTAGATAGTCTTCTTCCTCTACCAAAAATTCAGCTCTTTTTATCCTTACGCATTCTGCGTTGACCTTATCGATGGTTGTTGCATCTGACATATTTTGATTTTGCCTTTATGTGTTGCATTTATTTTTTTTTATTATGGCATTCACTTTTACTTATGTTTCGAAGTGTGTTCCCTCGTCGTCAATTATATGGGGTATCTTTTGTTTTCCTCTCTTCTTGGACTTCAGCATTTTTCATAGATTTTGATGGTTTTTCTTTTGGTCATCTGATGTTATTGTGACACTTTTAAGTCTTGTCCTTATTTGTCCAGTTCTCTGTTATTGAATGTTGTCTTCCATGGCTTGTTGGGTATTCCTTGTGATTTCTTCGATTTTTCTTATGACTTCTTTTACTGACGAACTCTCTCTGTATTTCCATTTTGTTTTTCCAATTAGCTTGCTTTCATTTCCATCTTTCTGCCGATTCCACTGTTAGGAGGTCGATTCTTGACGTCATTATTTCTATCACTGGTTTGTGGTAGGAACTGCATTCATAGTGTGTCCTTATATATTCCATAATACAATGATGGTGGTAAATCCAACGTAAAGTCATTTTGTCTTGGATTGGGGCTGATCCTTGCTGGTTCGTCTGAAGCGAATTTCATCTTGTCTCTGTCTTCATAGTATCTTAATAATTTTATTCCTTCCCTTGTAATGTCGTTGCATCCCCATGCTGTGTGGCATGCGTTGACGTCTCCTGCTAGAACAGTGGTATATGCTGTGTTTATCATTGCTTCTATTTCTTCCAGAGCTAGATTGTTTTCTCCTTTTCTATAAATAGAAAATGTTAGTACTAACTATTTTGATACCTACGTTAGGTAATCAACAGGACTCCATCGAGTTCGATACAGTCGTCGCTAGTCTGGTATCTAGAAGAGCTATTCATCAAAACCTGACTAATAATCTGAATAGGACCTTGTCTTTTTATGGCCAACATATTTCTGCTGTCACTACCACTGACTCCGTTGCATGTAGGTTTATTATCTGAATCTAAAGTTTCGTTTCTATTCTACAATACTAAAGAACGTACTCTAAAACTAAAATAAAAAGACTGATTGAAATTATCATTGGGTTATATCACTTTTTTATAAAAAATCATTTTATGTTTTAACTGGTTCATGCTGATAATATTGGTAAACGTACATCTGGTTATATTGTTTTTGTCCTGTTGTTTTCTATTTATTTATTATAATAAAAAGGTCTATATAATAATTAATATCCGCTTAGTCTCACCGAAAATCTAAATTGAAGTCAAACTAAAATGCATAAGAAGAATATTGTACAATAAAAACGGTATTATTGATCAGCTCTAGACGAGTTCATTAAACCATTTTTTGTTGTTTGTTATAATTACTTGCAGTCACAGATGACTACACTTTGCATAAATTAGTGTATATGGCAAAAAGCATCTAATACTTGCGTGTATTCGGATTTAGCAGGAACTGGTGTTTTTGCAGTTAGGTAATAACGTACATAAGGCTCTAGAAGCCAGTGAAGGGTATACTTTCTTGCGACACATTTAATTGAAAATTAAGTCAGCTTTCAGGCGACAAAGTTGTTGGGTTATGTAAGATGCAGTACATATAATTGACTTATTTTTTTTACAAACGGTAATTAATATCGGTTAAATATTTTATCGGTTCTCTAAAGAAAATTAATATGCTGTGTGACATTGAAAACTTGACACCCAATAAATTATAACGATTCCTTTTGGAACGAGGAACGGAAAATAATGGATTTTATTAAAGGTGAAGAAATAAAATTTGGTTCCGGTCGTGTGCAGGTCCCTTTTTTTCTGAGACGTTTCAAAATAGCTAATCTTCTTCTTACGGTGCCTTATCCTTAAGGACGTCGGCCATTACATTTGCCCATTTAATCTTTTGTAGCAGCCCTGAATAGTTCTAAGGAGGTCATGTTCGTCCATTGCCGTAGGTTTTTAAGAGTTGCGTCTTCTTCCTGGTCCTTTTGCTATTGACTTTGCCTTCGATTATAAGTTGGAGCAGTTCATACTTTTGACTTCTTATGATGTGACCAAAATATTGTGTTTTCCGTTCTTTTATTATAAGCATAAGCTCTCTTTCCTTATTCATCCTCCGCAAGACTTCCGCATTTGTCGTATGGCTCATGTAGGACATTCTGAGCATTTTACGGTAACACCAGAGTTCGAATGCTTGGATTTTTTTTGTGATGCTTCTGTCATTGTCCAGGCTTCAACACCGTAGAGCAAGGTGGAGAAAACATAGCACTTAAGTATTCTATTTCTCAATGAGATGCCCAGCTGGCGGTTGCATAGAACTTTTTACATTTTGTAAAACATTGTACGTGCCTTTTCCAGGCGTATTCTTATTTCTAGTGAGTGGTCCCAAGTTTCATCAAGATTACTTCCAAGGTACGTTGTTCTTGTTACTCTTTCCAGATCTGTTCCGTCCACATTGACCTTCACCCTTCTGTTTTGGTGCTTGCTGATGACCATCGTTTTTGTCTTCTTTGTATTCAATTTCATTCCAAATTCTCTACAGGCTGTCGTTACTCGGTCCATTAAGCGTTGCAGTGCTTTAGCATTATCTGCCAGTATGACAGTGTCATCAGCATATCGCAGGTTATTTATACATTGCCCGTTTATAATTATACCATCCGAGGTGCCTTCCAAAACTTTCTGAAATATCTTCTCAGAGTAAACATTGAACAGCAAAGGTGATAGGACACATCCCTGTCTTACTCCCTTCTCGATATTGATTTTTCCAGATGTTTCGCTTTTAATTCTGAATTTAGCCTTTTGTTCTTGGTAGAGGTTTGAAATGATCCCTAAGTCTTTATCGTCGATATTACAAGACCTTAAAATATCTATTAGTTTATCATGTTTCACCATCAAACGCCTTCTGAAAGTCTATAAAACACAAGTATACATCAGAATCGACATCTCTACATCTTTCAACTAGCACACGTATTGAAAAAAGTGCTTTTCTTGTTCCGAACCCATTCTTAAAACCAAACTGAGTTTGACCAGTGTGTTCGTCTAGTTTATTGTATACTCTATTGTGTATTACTCGTAGGAAAAGCTTTTGGGCAGTCGCCACATTGAAGTTTGTACACACCACTATTTAAGTGTTTTTTATTTTTGCTGTTGTTATTTTTAATATATTTGCCTAGGTTGTTATTTGTTCGGAAAGCTGGTCTTATTCCTTTCTTTTTTATGTGTTTGGCAATTTTTGTTGTTATTTTGCCTGTATATGTAATCGAGCAGAAGGTACTGGGTCGTTTGTATGGTGGTGGAAATACTAATTTAAGAACAAAATCAGTCCATAATTTTTTTAGATTTAAAAATAAGCAGACTTCAAAACAAACATGACTTCTCCATATTTCATGAACCTACCCATACTGACACCACTATACACAATTCATCATCCCACCCAACACAACATAAACTGGCAGCTTATCATAGTATGTTACATAGATTAACAGAAATTCCGATGTCAAAATACAACTTTGAGACAGAATTAAATATAATTAAGCAAATAGCAGTAAACAACGGATACAACGAACAAACAATTAATAAAATGTTAAATCAAAAACTACACAAGAAAGCCCTGAAATTAGTATTTCCACCACAAGGGAAAAAAACCAGTACCTTCTGCTCGATTACATATACAGGCAAAATAACAACAAAAATTGCCAAACACACAAAAAAGAAAGGTATAACACCAACTTTCCGAACAAATAACAACCTAGGCAAATATATTAAAAATAACAAGAGCAAAAATAAAAAAACACTTAAATAGTGGTGTGTACAAACTTCAATGTGGCGACTGCCCAAAAACTTACATCGGTCAAACTGGTAGAAACTTTGATAAGCGAATAGCAAAACATAAAAGGGCTTTCAAAAATAGAAAAACAGATTCGACATACGCACTTCACCTTCTCGATCATAATCATTCTTTTAATGACAAATTTAAAGTTCTTCACATTCAAAATAAAGGCCTTAAGCTATCTTTGTTAGAATCTATGGAAATCAACAAATTAAAAAACACAGATATAATTCTGAATGACCAACTTGAGACAAACAGTTCTCTCCTCCTCAACCTATTTCATTAGAGACTATAAATTTGTAAACCCGAGCCAAAAATAGATCACTTGAGAAAGGCAATTAGCCGAAACAGCTGTAGTGATAAGATTTAAAATAAATTTTGTGGAAGTTTGAAAAAAAAAAGTTTTCAGTGTTTTATTGTTACATAAAACGTATTTTTATCTTTAATTGTGGCTTATTCCCAGTTAAATAGCAATTAATTTAAAATGCCACAAGAAAATAGCTTCAGAATAATTATTACAATCACACGAAATCAGAGTGACACTGTATACCAAATGGTTGGTTCGTTTAATGTAGCCAGAAACAGCAGAAGGTAGCCTATGGTGATATTTTACGTCGTCTTGAATGTTTTTGGGATCAACGCATAGTATATTCACATGCTAAATCAGAATTCAAATATATGACAGATACTCTTCATTCGAAATCTTTCAAGTCAATTATTACTTCTATCACTACTATCACGGCACGATCACTACACGTGATCACTTACTACGTGAATAGTGAACAGTGCAGTAGTGTCTGGGGGCTCGGGAGACTGAGACCTCGGAAGCCCTGAGGAAGGCATCAAAGAGGATGCCGAAAGCTTGGCAAAATGGATTACGACGCGGTTCAACCCGGAAGACTGGTGAGTTTAATATTAATTTTAGTAATAATGTTAATCTTAGCTCTAAGTTTTATTGTACTAACCGCGGAAATCTTTCCGAACATATATATATATATATATATATATATATATATATATATATATATATATATATATATATATATATATGTATATGTATATCTAATTAACAATGTTAATGTACAGACAAGAGTTGTTTGATGTAAATAGTTCTTATTAACCGAAAACAAATGTTCGTTACACGATTACTGCATATATAAATGCAAATTAAATGCCTGCACTGTATTAGCTTACACTCGCTTCGAAACGACAGACGTTGTGCAATGTAACTGCTGGACTAGCCACTATCAGATAATGTTTACTTTGGCTAAACTCTCTGTGTGCAAATCGTCTAAAGCCGGCCATACACATACATTACGACTATCGCTGTCTGTGAGTCTGGTAATACAGTATCGCCCAAAATAAACAGTACTGAAACTGAAACACAGATGTCTCTTTGCGCGCGCTGCCATATTCAAATTAGTCATATTCAACTAGTAAAGACCTGTCATGTAATCCTTTAGCAATTAATTATTAAGGCCTAATTGTTAAAAATGGTGTTAAGTACATAGGAGAAACTGTTTCTTTTGAAGCATTATTTTCGCTCGTACGGAACCGACGTAATAATGGAATTCTGCAATACGTGTGTGATCAATTCACACAACGGTTTAATAAACGTTCTCCAAGTAATGCTGGACTTTTGAAGGTTGTTGAAAATTTTAGAAATACGAGTAATAAATTGTGCCAACGAAAAGGAAACTCAGGACGTCCCAGGACAGTTAACAACAACGATAATCATAAACGTGATTTTAAGCGAATCTTGGAAAATCCGAAAGCCAGCCAGAAAAACAGCGCTGCATCTTGGCTTAAACGAACATCCTTGCAAATAATTCTGAAAGAGCTGGGTGCATTTTCGTATGTGATTCAGGTATATCAACAATTACATCCCAGGAATAATCACAGTATTAGTTATTGAGTGAAAAATTGTGCCAAAATTGTGCCATTACAGTATAAAAATCCTGAATTTTTGAAAAATGTATGGTTTTTAGTCGAAACACATTTTCATTTGTCAGGCGATGTAAATCGTCGCACCAATCGATTGCTGGGCTGTGCCAGACCAGATGAAGTTCAAGAAGTTCCTTTACATAGCTCAAAAGTGAGTGTTTGGTGTGCAGTTTTGGGAAACGAAATGATTGGTCCATACTTTATCAAAGAAAATCGTAGGCAAGTCATACTTAATCAACAGAGGTACATACAAATTTTAACACGCTTTATCCCTGATTTACGTCAATTTTGTCGTGCACGTAATTTGGCATTTCGAGACCAATTTTTTTCAGCAGGATGGAACTTGCCATACTGCTGTCGCAGTTCGTCAATTTCTTCAGGGACATTTTCCAAATAAAATCATTTTAAGATTTACTAACTTCCCCTATCATGCACATTCTCCAGACTTAACATCTCCAGACGCATACATTTGGGGCATGGCTAAAACTTTCGTTTTTAAACGGGCACCACAAACCATCAATGAGTTAAAGGATGCCCTTAGAGCCTTCTTCGCGAAATTGAGACAACCTTTATTTCATAACATTACAAAAAATCTGGAATATAGGTATGAAGTCTGTCTTGAGAGAGGAGAAGCTAATTTAAAACATGTTACAAAGTGTCAATGTTATGTATTTTTTAAAACAATAAAATAATTACAAGTTCAGTACTCTATATTTTGGGCTATACTGTATTATAGGAATAAAGTAAACGAAAAGTAAGTGTACGCGATTGTAAAAAGAATAAAAAATATTGCTGGTGCTTTGGTTTCTGTTTGTTTATTACTCTTGTATTGTATAGTCCATCTAAAAATCTTATAAAAGAAAAATTGTATTTGCACAATTTTTGAAAGTAATGAAAGTATATATATTTACTTTAAAAATATTTAACAATAACAAAATTAAAAGACTTTTATTTTAGCTCTTTTCCTAATAACTTCTTCGCACATCAAATGTAGCATTGTTATTTTGGTTCAGCCTTATCATATTATCGGTATAATGAAGAATGCAAAGATATGGAATACTGCAGATGTAAGGTTATTTTTATAAATATATATTGGTAATAAGAATGTTCAACCTTTATCATAGCGAGATATAGTCCTAAAAACACTATATCGTAAACACCAAAATCGAAAAGAGACTTGAAGTGTATCGTACAAAAGTTGAAAATCACCCCAGTCAGCCAATATATCGTATGACACATTTGTGTTGAATTAAGTTGACAATTGCATCGTCAAAACAATGATCAATAAGCCTGGAATACATTGTAGCTGCTGCTTTACAGTACGAGTCATTGGCCTAGTATAAAAGATGCATTTTTACTGAGTGACCAAAAAGTAAAATTTTTTATTTTTCTTATAGTCCTAGCGTGCGGCTTTTAAGACGGCGTGCTATTCATTCGCACACGTGCTGTGATTTGGTCATCATTGGTTTATAAACATACCATAAGCACAAAATTAAAATTTTAAAGACAAAAAGTAATTAATTTAAATAAAGAATTGGTATTATTAAATTTAAAAACAAAAACTGCCACCTGGCAAATTATTTATAATTTAAATAAACAAATATAAATTATTTATGTAAATAATAAATTATTTCGAGACTCTTGGAATTTATAAAAGTGAATCTGTGAGGTTAAATTAAAATAGGCATTTTGTAAGTAGCGATGTAAAAAAATAAATACTTATTCAGAGTAATTTAGGTTTGTTTAAAATATAACAGTAATAAAAATTTCCTAAATGTCATTCACGTATGTTCTAATGTATTGCAATTCCACGCAATTTTGAGTGTTTGCTTATTTCTCTTTGCATGAAAAGGAATGCACATACTTGGATTTTAGAATGACTGGGCCTTAGGAAATTCTGCAGGTAGTATGCAGTCACTGTATTTAGACTTTCCCTTTCACTTCTTCAAACCTTTTTCAATAAGCACATATTCAAAGATCGTCAATATGCTTAGAGGAAGCTGCAAGCATAGAGGAAGAGCTTGGTTTCAGTCGGTGTAGGTTCAGTATCGTACCAACACTGGAAAAAATGGTATAATTGTAATGGATAATGCCCCTTACCATTCCAGAAAATTGGAAAAAATTCCCGTTATGGCTACAAAAAAGGCAGATATTCAAAATTGACTTCGCTCAAAAGACATTCCCTTTGAAGAAACGATGTTAAAGGTGCAACTTTTAGAAATCGTTAAACAACATAAAGGCGAATATAATAAGTACATAGTAGATGAACTGGTAAGACGCACAAATAGAATAGTTTTAAGGTTGCCACCGTATCACTGCGAGCTTAATCCAATCGAACTTGTATGGGCGGAAGTCAAGAATTATGTAGCATGGCATAACACATCATTTAAATTTGCTGACATTAAAAATTTATTACATGAAGCTATGTCTGCTGTAACCATGGAAAAATGAAAAAAACTGCGTCAAACATGTAAAAAAAAGAAGTGGAGCCAAAAATGTAGGAGTTGGACAATTTAATTGAGGCACAAATTAAGCCTATCATTATCAACTTTAATGATGACAGCAGTACATCAGATTCTGAAAGTTAAGATAAAATACGGTAACTTTATAAACTTTTTTTTGTATACTTTATTTTGTTGTTAATAACTGTCGACTTTGTAAATCATTTTTATATTTAAAAAATTGGTGTACTATAATCTGTACCTATCAGACGTCTACAAATTATATAAGGTTTTGTATTGCAGCTTTAATTTACTAGTCTGGCCCTGAACAAACGCGTGTTTCCAGCGTGCATTTGTTTCCATCGTCCGTAGCTTGAAGTTGAATTTACTGTAAGTGCTATGATAGTCCTAAATATATTTGTTAGGATGGGGAATAAGATGTCTACTCTTATTTTGTAGTAGGGCAGAAAGTATTTCATCCTTTCCTGGAGATGGTTTAAATGGAGCAAAGTGGTGTATGGCTCATTTGATCCAGTTTGACGTTTATTGCAGAGAATTTTCAGTCTTCTTTCCTAGGACGTTCCTTGGTTCTAGATTTTTAGCCTGAGTCTGTTCATCAATAATTGTTGGACCTGGTAAGTGGTTTTGTAGTAAAAGCTCCCGCGTTAACTTTTTATATTCGGCAAAGGTCGTTTAAGTAGGTCTAGTTCCTGTGCCGAATCATTAGAATTGTGTATTCAAGAGCTTTCCTGTATGATTCCCTAATTCTTTGGCTTTATTCGATAACCTCATCTACACCCGTTAAATCACATTTATGCACACACAGAAATTTAAATTACATTTTATGTAATTGTGTGCTCTGGCTATATAATAAGAATAACCGTTTGTATAGAGTATGTTTTGAGAACTTTAATCTTCTGTAAGTTTTCCGTATTTCCGTAACCTACAGGTCTACGTAAATTTAAAAATCTACGTAAATGATACATCACAGGGCCCAATATCTGCTACTTTTCACTGCTTAGATACTTAGGGCTAACCCGTTGTCCTAGGTGAGCGACGGAAAATGACGCGACGCGACGCGATTCGATGCGATACGACGCGACCAGTAATTCACGCGACGTGTGGCTTATGTAGCGTCGCATCGCGTCGCTTTCCATCGCTCAAAAACGTCACGATGTCAATTCATTCCTATTCTTAAGTATGGGGAAGTATACGGCAGTATTACTAGAAAATTCATATTTTAAATACTTAGCTTTAAAAAAAATTCCCAAACGAGGAAGAAAGACAACAAATACCATATATTTAGAGCGAAATAAATTTGAAGAGTTTCATCATTTATATTCGGAATTAAGAAATAATCCACGTTGGTTTAAACAGTATTGTGGCTTATTACCAAGCACTTTTGATTATATTATTGCAGCTGTTAAACCCAGTATTCAACTGTCAATAAGTAATTTTGAAAAACCAATTTCTGTTGAGGAGAGGCTGTTACTGACTTTAAGGTATGTTAATAAAAAAACACTGGTACTATTACTATTAATTTTAATTTATTTAAATAAACTATTACGTAGCATAATTTGAATTGAAAAAAGCAATTGTGCTGGACGAAGTCTGGGATGATGATGATGATTAAGGTTGCGAAGTCTGGGATGATGATGATGATTGTGATTGTGTCTCGAATTCTGCTAATTCATTCACAAGCATTTCTTGTACGTTTGTCCGAAACAGAAGTTTATTTAGGGGCAGCAATTTTTTTAAATATGGGAATATGGATTTGAACCAATTCAGGTCATCGTCATCCTGAACGTCCATGTCCTTCTTTAATAACTTAATTTTCTCTCTCTCAAGATTCATAAATTCTTCTGAAATATCAGTGGGGTTTCTCTTCTTTTTTCCAACAGCAGCTTCAGATTGATTATCACGGGTTTAAGGATGTGACGTATGAACTGTCTGATTAATCTGGGACCTTCTAGGTGTTAAATTATCATTTTCAGTTGGTTCCATGGCATCCTGTTCTAGGGCAAATTGACTTTCAGTAGCATAAGCGACCGAATTGCTGTCATCTTCATGTTGTGTCTCAGTCTGATTTTTTGTAATAGTATCTGTATCACCCAATACTACTGGGGAATCTGACAAAACGGACATAATTGTGTCATCATCAAACATATCTGTTTTATCTAACAATATACTAGGAACGTTTGTAGCACTTTTACGTGACTTTATAACTACTTCTAAAAATTTCATCGCCTCAAAATATGGCCAGTCACCCCTGTACTGCCTCCCACCATTCTCAGCGTCAGCACCGGATCGTATTTTAGGGATTTTTTTTCAATTCTCTAGCAAAAGAATCACGTAGATTTTTCCACGTATGATTTCTCTTTTTGTTCTTAAATGGCGTAGTTACGTCCGTAAATAGTTATTTTTAATAACTATAATCTACGACGGTAAAATATTTTGGTTTGATATGGAGTAGTAACTATACCGTACTGAGGAAATCTAAAGAGATCGAAATACGTATATGCGGCTTGTTGCTGCTCTGTATCAAATCAAAATATAATACCGTCATTTGTTTTGTTTATTTAATTCATTTGGAGTACCAGAAATCGAATTCACTACGAATATAGGCCATGATGAACGGCATTTGGAGTGCAATTTTTAGACTCCCTTGCCGATGCATTCATCAAGCTGTTTGCTTCGCAAGTCTTAGGGAGCACGGCGGCCTATATTTGAATTCTATTTCGCCAGGTAGAAATCGTATGATTTCTCTTTTTGATATTTATTTATTTTCAATTATATAATTTGTGTGTGGCCACTTTTAAAAATGAAAATTCTTTATGCTTTGACATAAACAGAATTGTGAGAGGAAAACCGCAAGGTTTTCTACTCCAGTTCCAAAAAAATATGTGCCATTTGATATTACAGGCGAATATGTAGTCAGACATTTGACACGGTGTCACTATCAATCATAACCACAGCCATTTCTATACCTGTTGCTAGATCGAGGACGAAAAATTGTCATTTTTGAGTAAAGATAATAGTATTATTTTCTAAGAATATTACATGTTCGTATTAATAGGCAACCCACATATGTCGCTAATTCGTATTACTCAACAACACTACTACAATTGTTGTATGTTAATTGGGTTATTTTGATCTAAACGGCCACTTATAGTATTAAGTCAGTTTATTAAAACCATTTAAAAATAAAACTCTTCGAAACATATTTGTTAGATATTTAAGTTATTTAAATGCTGATTTTCTAAAAAAATCAGAAAATCTAGTGTAAAGATTTATTAAATATATTACGAAATATACTTGTAGCAATACACCTTTCTCTCGTAATTCATTTCAACATTTACATTTGCTACTATAGAACAATAAAAAATTGATTATTATTATTGACTATGCAATAAAAATTTCTTCGGTTAGGATTTTAGACGATTCCGCAAAACAGTAAATGGTGAACGTACTTAACTTATCTATAGTTTATTTTTTCTGATACAGTAGCAATTATAATTACTTGACGCCATATTAAAGGAAACGTTTTATTTGTGTAAATATTGTTAAAGATGTCAACTAAAAGTTTCTTTACTTTTCAGGCAGTTTCTCAATAAATATTGTTCGAATCATCAAGTCTCTCAATCAAGTCTCTCAATCATCAGGTCCTGAAGAAGTTTTTTTAGCATTGCCTAGGCTTTCGTTTAACTCGTCTAGTGTAATCGGTATATTGAGAGGGCATAAAATTTTCGCACAATTTCTAGTTTATCTGAAGTAAAGTTATCTGTAGCAATGGTGTTGATATGATTAATTTTGATTAAGCCTTTTATTTTCCTTATTTTCTGCCAAATATCACTTATTGGTGTAGATGAATTTATTGATGAGACATAATTGGCCCAGCTTTCTTTTTTAGATTTTTTAATTAAAAATCTTGATCTAACTCTTAACGCTCTAAATCTAGCTAAGTTAGTTTCGGCATTGTGTATTTTCAATATATTGAAGAAGTGTTTTGTTTGTTTCAGAGAAGTTTCTATTTCGATATTCCACCATGGTAGAGGTGTTTTTGTGGTAGCTTTAATTTTTCCATTCGCTTCTCTGGCTAAATCTATTAGGATATAATTAAAATTTGTTATTGTGATGTTTATATTTTCTAATATTTTGTAGTCTTCCATTCGTTCAGTTATTAAACTAGTGTACTTTTCCCAGTCCACTAATTTTAATTTCCATGTTTCATATGGTCTTGTATTAATGTTTATATCTTTAATATGAATAATCAAAATTGATAGATGGTCGCTGTCAAATAAGTGTGAAAGTGTATTCCACTCAAGTAGTGGTCAATTCCTCCATTTCTGCAGCTTCCTACGTTTGGCTTAAACTCTTTAAACTTTGAGGGTATACAAGGCAACTATCGAACACGGTGATTAATTTAATCTTGCCCAAGTACTTTCGATCAATAGATCATCTTCAGGGGCATCTGAAATAAGCCAAGAAACGTTTTTTATAAAAAAGGAAAATTAATTCACTTGGATAAAAAACTCCAAGTTTATGGTTGAAAAAATTTATAATAGAAAACCCACCCAAACAGATCACGTTATACATGGAACGTCTAATCACCCAACTCAACATAAAATGGCTGCTTTCAACAGTTACATTCATCGGTTACTTAAATTTCCTCTTTCTGATAATAATTTTAATACAGAACTTAATACTCTTAAACAGATTGCTTTCAATAATGGCTATGATCCCAACAATATATACAAACTTCTAAATAGAGCTAAACTAAAAATTGCAGAAAAGCTTGCATATTCTTCACAGTTTTTTCAACCGAATGCTTCAGATAACATCAGATATTTCTCCTTCACTTATATTAGTAGCATTTCCAATAAAATATCTAAACTTTTTACTTCTACAATTGATAACATCAAAATTTCCTTTAAATCACATAACACTTTAGGTTCCTTCTTAATCAATACCAAAGATAGGATGAATACACTTGATAAAAGTGGTATTTACAAATTAAAATGTGATGATTGTGATGCTTCTTATGTAGGTAGAACCATCAGAAAGTTATCCACTAGAATCTCTGAACATTTGAAAAGACCAAATTCTTCAAGTTTTGGTCAACACTTAGTAGCCAGCAACCACAATTTTAACATCAATTCTGGTTCATCTATCTTACATGACATTAGCAGAAAGAAAAACTATCTTGAGTTGGATTTATTGGAAGATTTGGAGATTACAAGGGAAACAAATGAAAACTCTCACTGTCTTAATACTCAAATTAATTTAAATTGTACTAAATTTAATCCTATATTTAAAAACTTTATTACAGCTTCACCTCGTAGAGGACCCAGCTCGACTGTTTATACTTCATGCACTGAGCATTTCAATATTAATTTTAAAGTTCTTCCATTGACTGTGGATTCAACTGAACTACTTGGATTATAACTCATTTAAACTCATTTATATATTTTGTCTTCAATTTTGATTTTAACTTTTAGTAATTTAACTGCATATTCAGATTTTCTTTTTTACAGTACTGATAGCGCTTGGTGGACCATTTTATTGTAGTCAACCATCCACTGTCTAATATATTGTTAGTCTTTTCTTACATTCATACTTTATGTCAACTTCAATTGCTCTCAAACTAACATCCTAATTATTATAGACAGGTTTGAGTGTGAGATTGGGATTATTCAATCTACATAAAAAATATACTATATAATTTTATATTTCATCAGTTGATTTCCTATAGTGGTTTCAGTTAGACCTTTGGTCAATACTTAGTTTCATAGAATTTTGAAAGGTGCAGATCACATAACTGCCCTTCACAAGCTGTCATTTATCACATGTCATCTCAATATTTCCGTCAGACCGGGAGCCCATTCTGTCTCCGGCTTCTATACAACATGTAGCTTCTCCTTAAATTTTAAAGTGTTTGTTTGTCTTTGTGTATTGTATTTTGTATTGTTATGTCCAAATTTTACATTTATGACATTCTACTCATGTCAGGATAGGCCACAATTGACGAAGTAAGTCTATAAACGTTTATCACATATAAAATTTTTTCAACCATAAACTTGGAGTTTTTTATCCAAGTGAATTAATTTTCCTTTTTTATAAAAAACGTTTCTTGGCTTATTTCAGATGCCCCTGAAGATGATCTATTGATCGAAAGTACTTGGGCAAGATTAAATTAATCACCGTGTTCGATAGTTGCCTTGTATACCCTCAAAGTTTAATTATTCGAACATTCAACCTTATATTGGTTAAACTCTTTACTCATTGTGTTTAAATTTCGGCAGAACTTTCGACTTTCGTTTTGATTTCTTAACCATTCTATATTTTCGGACTACTTTTTTTCAAATTGCCTTTTTTTCTTCTATGTAATCTTCCCTTCTTAGGTATTCAGTATTCCTCCTTTGCTCTTCTTGTGCATCAAGCTTGATCTGTCTTTAGGTATGCTCTATTTTTGTTTTCTGTTACTTCTTTGCACTTCTCGTCAAATTATTCTTTTTCTCTAACTGGTTTGGTTTTCCCAATATTTCCGATGTTTTCGCAGTTATTATATTTCCTCATTTTGAACACAATTCCTTCACATTTTCCCCCGCTTCCAGGCTCTCTATTTCCTCATCCAGTTGTCTCCTATGCTCTTGTTTAAAGTTAAGAATAATTCATTATTACCATAGTTAATTTTAAAATTTATTGGGTACTATTGTTACAAAATTTTAATAAATGTCATTATTTATTGGGAATTTTTTGCGTAAGTACGTATAATAGGTATAATTGCGACATAGACGCACCATATAACTACAGAGAAAAATGACATGACACGTTTTTTGTTTAAAATACCACAAAAATATTCAAAAAAATACTTTTCGGGACAAAAATGGTTATTTTTGGAATTTGTTCAAAAAACAATTTTTGCACAAAAATTTCGCCCGGTATATCCGTCACATTTGTTTAAAGAGAACATTTTTGAACAAGAATCTGCAAAGAAACCGAATCAGAAACATTTTTCCCAATTTTAGATTCAAACAAGTTACATATAATTTCCATGATTACCTCACTGCACCTAAAAATTACATGTTAAGAAATAAAAAAAAACTCCGTACATTAAAGTTACATTATACCTTCAAGTCAACAAATTTTTTAAATTTTTTTAATCAATAAAAATGGTTTTATCAGCTAATTATTTATAGCTTACTCGTATCATTTCATTGATAAGAAATTTTAATTTTTCCTTGCATGCTAATGCACTTTCATATTAGACTGCCTGGGTCAAATATTGACCTAGTAATTTAAATATTACAAATTTATGTATCAGAGATATATGTACATACATATATATGGTCCAACGGTTGATTTATAATACGAACTTTTCTTTTATTTCTTGTTCATTTTTTGGTGAATTTGAAAGTTTGTACTAGTTGTGTTCTTTTAAAAATCTCAAGATATCCAACGTATTCTACGGTTTCCTTCTTCTTCTTCAAGTGCCCTGTCCGTTGCGAACGTTGGCTATTAACATGGCAATTCTGATCTTGTTTGCGGCGCTTCTGAATAGTTCGACCGATGTGAGCCCGAACCACTTCTGCAGATTTTGGAGCCACGAGTGTCTTCTCCTGTCTATTTTTCTCTGGACAATTAATTGTAGCAGACGGTACTTATCGTGTCTCAATATGTGGCCTAGATATTCAAGCTTTCTTTGTTTAATTGTATTCACGATTTCTTTCTTTTTTCCGATTCTTTGGAGTACCTCAATGTTGGTGACATGCTCGGTCCAAGATATACGAAGAATGCGTCGGTAAACCCACATTTCGAATGCTTCTAATTTTCTCGTTAGCGTCTCCGTCAGCGTCCAGGCCTCCACGCCATACAGCAAGATCGGAAAAATGTAGCATTTAACTAGACGTAGTTTTAGGGGAAGAAACAAATCCTTGCTTATGAGGAGCTTTTTCATATTGCTAAATGCTGCTCTAGATCGTTCTATTCTCGCCATAATTTCTATGGCCTGTTCCCATTTTGCATTTACGTTGGTACCAAGGTACACATAAGATTCTACATGGTCAATTAGTATATTACTTATCCGTAATTGTCGAGCAGGCTTTTGCTTTTTGCTTATCAGCATCCACTTTGTCTTCTTGAAGTTGAGGCTCAGGCCGTATTCCTCACTAACTGAATAAAGTCTTTCCATTACTTGTTGTAATTCGTCTATGGTACTGGCAAGGATCACCGTGTCGTCGGCATATCTTATATTGTTCGTTAACTCGCCGTTTATTTTTATGCCCCCATTTGCATTTTCCATACATTTGTTAAATATTTCCTCAGAATACATATTGAATAGGAGTGGGGATAAGATATACCCCAGACGGACACCTCTTTTGATCTGCACGCTTTCAGTGAGTTCGTTGCCAATTTTTGCTCTTGCTGTTTGACCCCAGTATAGGTTTGCCACAATTCGAATGTCCTTGTCGTCAATACCTGTCTTTCGCAGAATACCTATCAATTGTTCATGATTGACATTGTCAAATGATTTTCTAAAATCTACAAAGCACAAATACACGTCCTTATCAACGTCTCTACACCGCTGTATAAGCACTTGGAGAACGAAAATTGCTTCTCTAGTTCCAAGTGCTTTCCGAAAACCAAACTGCGATCTATCAATATTTGACTCACATTTATATTCTTCTATGATTGATTTTAGTGAACGCTTTAGTAACATGATTGATCAAGCTTATAAGCCTGTAGTCATCACAAATCTGGGCATTTGGTTTCTTCGGGATTGTAATAAATGTTGAGTGCAGCTAGTTCTCCGGGATTTTACCGCTATTATATATGTTGTTAAAAAGTACAACTAGATTATCAAGGAACTGTTTGTCTGATTTACATAAGATCTTTAATATTTCGCAGGGTACATTGTCCGGACCTGCTGACTTATTGTTTTTTAGTGAAAAACTACAGTTTCCAGTTGAAAATATCCTTCCTTATAAACGATTTTTTGCATCCCAAACTATCCTATCTAAGATTTCTACTAAGAATACTGTACCGTAGAACGAAAATTCGGGTATAGGCAAGAAGCTTATTCGGAATGAAGTTTGACTTCAGATAAAAGATTTAAATTTAATTTTCGTTGCTGGTAAAACGCTGAGATGATTTTTAAAATTACCAAAGATTGATTTAGTCTGGAGTAGGTGCTCTGTTCTCATACCCTTCCAATTTATTAATAAGATTTGATATAAAAATGTTTAAAAATGTTTGTACATTGCACTTTTTAGATACTTTTTCTATATTTTTCTAAGTAATGCTCGTAATAAAAAAGCTTAATAATATCAAAATAAACCTAAAAAGCTAGGAGAAAATTAATGAGG
This sequence comes from Diabrotica balteata, assembly GCA_918026665.1. Taxonomy (NCBI): domain Eukaryota; kingdom Metazoa; phylum Arthropoda; class Insecta; order Coleoptera; family Chrysomelidae; genus Diabrotica; species Diabrotica balteata. The sequence goes on from OU898277.1 coordinate 161,032,297, forward strand.
GAATTATAAGAGTATCTATTGCGTGGAAATGGTACGATCTCCAGATTATTGTATGATATGTGCCGTCAAAAAGTGCATTAAAAACAGATAAACATTCAAAATATTCTATAAAACACTATCAGAACTTCATGAAAATGTAAATAGCCGCAAAGATATGGTGTAGTAAGAAGCTTTAATGCTTGTACATGGAAAAACGCATATGATCAAATCATAGGGAAATACGAGGAAGACAAAACAAATACAAATGGAAAACAGGTAATCGAGTTTTGTGAACAGCACTCTCTAAAAATCTAACATATTCTACCAACTTAAAAATATACATAAATATACCTGAATCTAACCAACGAGAAACACCAAGTAAATTATAGATTATGTTATAACAAAACAATAAATACACATAAAAGAAGAAGAGAAAGAGTATTTAGAGGACCGGAATGCAGAACTTACTACTATACAGTAAGATCAAAATACTAGTTAAATATCGACCCCAACCACTACAGCTAAATGTCAACTAACCAGCACAATCAACACGACTGATAACGAATCCATCTAACTAAAATATTGGTGCACTACAAAACGACTCAACATCATTTATATTTACGTTAACAAAGCTGATCTAATCCTCAGCCGAGAATAGCTATTACGAGATAATAAATACAGCAGCTTATAAAGCGCTCGCCACGATCCCAAGAAACAAAAAGCAAACTGCATTGTGATGGACAAATGACATCGAGAACGCAGTATATATCAAGAAACAAGATGACCCAGATGATAAATAGCCACTTATAAAAGATCAAACAAAAAAGTAAAAAAAAGAGAAGTAACTCAACAAAAATAATCTCCTAGAAAAGAAAATGCAAAGATCTGAACAAATATATAGGGTTACTCAGATCAATAGATTGATTCCCCATTTTTTAGTCCAATTATGCATTTTATTTATTGACAACTGTAATTTTTCAGCTGCTTCTTCGCTGGTATCACGCTAGAATAGCTGGATTTTCTGCAAAGGTTACTAGAGTATTATTATCTAGTTCAGGCACGTCGTATGTGTATAACAGCTAGAAGACCGGACCTAACAAGCTTCCTTGAGGGACTTCATTTTTTTTGTATTTCTTTTAGATCTGTGTACACGTCTTCTGTCTTAATGCTGAAATACCTGTCCGATATGTAACCTGTTATCAGACTATATTGCATGTTAACAATCAATAAAAGAGAGTAAATATTGTAATATTAACGTGGCATTCCTTTCCATATTCTTATCTTCTTTAGTGTCTTCTTCTTGTCACATTGGAAGATCAGCTTCTTCTTCTTTCTTGGCTCTACAATTCTAAGTGAGTCTTGGCCGCGTTTACTATATTTCTTCACTCTTGCCGGTGAAATGTGACATTGGAACCAATCTCCCATTGTTGTATCCTCTCTCACTTAGATCACTTGTTACTACATCTTTTAGATTTATATAACCTTGTTTCAGCTGTCTTTGAGAGTAATTTTGATTTAAGTAACATCGCTGGTGTCGTCTTGGAGAGACTTCTAACATTGTCTCCTGGCCCTGTACGCTCTGCAAGGGACTTCGTGTGTAGCATACGAAGTATCCCTTGCTTTCTATCCATATTAAGGTAAGAACTATTGATATTTATGTTAGTAAATGTTTACAAAGACTGCCTAATTTTTTAAATGAAAAATAAAAAGACTATTAGAAACTAATATGTTTCAAAAATACACCATACACGACACTTTACAAAACTCAAGGAGAAGGTGGTGGGGACATTATCTCCATTCTCGGCAGATTCCATTCTCCATTGATGTACCAGCTTTCTTGGTGAGTTCGTCTTCCTGTCGGCTATCAGTTTTTCCTATGGCTATACCTTGACGGTAGTAGCTTGCTTTCTATCGGATGTTTGGTCATCAGAAAAGCACAGCATGCTACTAAGAGGACCTCCATTAGCTTCTGACACTTTAGACTTTAAATAAAACTGGCTTGTCAAAGGCATCTGGTACACTAAAGGCATCAGGTCTGCTGAGGATATCGATGAGAGAGTGTTAGTTTTTTTATTCTAAGCTAAGGTGACCCTACTCTCTGACATCTTGGATCCAGCTTACAGTGGATCCAGCATTCAGTCATGTTGACTTCAGGTCAAAGTGATTTTAAGTCAACCGTAGTGCATCTGCATCTTGAGATGTTGTTATGAGAGCAGTGTCGTCTGGTTAGAATAAAGTGAGGGTGCGAGTGTTTCGTCGTTTCGCGAAGTTGCTGTTGTATATGGTAAATAGTATAGGTGCAAACACGGAACTTTGTGGAACTACTGCAGTGGGAGTCCCTTGGCTTAAAATCGCACTAATATTTATACATATTTTTTAAGAAAATTTACCAATGGGAGATGTGGTCAAGGCGGGGCGATGTTCACCAAGCATACTCATTGGTGGACAGAGTGAGGTACTTGATGACACTATGAAATAATACGCTTTATTTCTTGCCATGATTCTAACTGCTACATCTTTTCCATAACTATTTTTGGCTGTTATTACAACTCCCAAGTATTGGAATTCATTGACAACTTCAAAATTGTTTTTATTTTAATGATTTTTTTGTGTAATTCTTAGTCTTAAATTTTTGGTAACTATCACGTACTTGGTCTTATCTTCGTTGACTTTAAGGCCTATTTTTCTGACCCCGCTTTCAAAAAATTCAGAAAGGAACTTCGCATCTCTGGTGGATTGTACAATTGTACCGACATGTTCAGCAAATCTAACAGTACCTTCGTTCACTTTGCAACCAAGCCATTTGTTAATTTCTAGTTGTACTTTCCTAACGCGTTTCACGTTTTCTAAAGCGAAGTTGAATAACAAAGTGGAAAGTGGATGGCCTTGTCTTATGCCCGTCTTAATTTGAAATTCATCTAATGTACTGCTACTAATTCTAATACCTGTGTCTAGAAATCGTGCACACACATTTGGGCTAATCTTACCAGCTTTCAGGGTACTCCCATTTCTGTGATTACCTTGCACACTGTATCACTATTTACAACGTCATACGATTCTTTAAAATCTACAAAAGTCTTAAGTACATCTTTGTTGTATTTTCAACTTTTTTCTAAAATTTGGTGCAAGATAAAGATATGGTCTATTGTTGACCTTCCCTGTCGGAAGTCATACTGGTAATCACCTATTATTTCTTCTGCTCACGGAATTAATCTTCTCAGTAGAATAATCGACATAACTTTGTAGGTTGTATAAATTAATGATATTCAATTACAGGAAGAACAACTACGAAACTAAAAATAATTATATTATGTGAAAGTTACGGTCACCTGTCACATGGACTCTCAAGATTTTCTAATCTTTATATTTTCCTTGTGAAATTTTGCACAATAAAGTTTAAGTACTTTATTATAAAAGAGTCTATTTTAAACTTGATGTGGTGATTTTAATTCCTAATTAAAGACCGGTGTGGGATGTTTAAATGTTAACAATGAATATTATTGTCTAACTAACATTTAATTTGTCATAAATTATTGTCAATAATTACCGGTTAGCAATTACAGAGTTAATTAACGTTTAAAATATGAAATAATTGCGGGCTTGAATCATGAAAAAATTTAAATTCACGATGAGACATAAATTAAAAGGAAATGGATATATAAACAGTATCTAATATATGATCAAGTCAACAAATAGAAATACAATATTGTAAGTAACCTTTTTGTAACCTTTTTCTAAACGCCTTCATTTTGAATCTTGTATAACTGTAATGAGAATAATTCACTCGTAAATCTAAAATTTACCTAATGTACAATGTTTAGATCATTTTTCAATAATAATAGAAAGCCACAAAGCCATTTAATGTAAATATATTACATATCTTCTTCTTCTTCTTACAGTGCCGTCTCCCTACGGAGGTTGGCCATCATAATGGCTATTTTTATATTTAAACTTGCTGCTCTAAACAAATCAATCGATCTGCATTGATACCAATCACGTAAATTCTTCAACCATGAGTTCTGCCTTCCGCCAACAGATCTTCTTCCTTGAATCTTTCCTTATATTATGAATCTCAAAATTTCATATTTTCCTCCTCATCACGTGGCCTAGGTATTCCAGTTTTCTGGTTGTATATTGATGATTAGTTCTGTTTTTTACCAACCCTATCAAGGACTTCTTTATTTGTAATTCTATCATTCCATGATATTATAAATACTCTGCGGTATAACCAGTTCGAAAGCTTCGATTCTTTTTAAATTGCATTTTTTTTGTCCAAGTCTTAGCTCCATATAATAATATTGAAAATATTAGCGAATGAGTATTACAAACAGCGAATGGTACGTAGTCTGATCTCTAAATTTAGATTTTCGCACGTTGGAAGTGGTTTCATTTGTATAAATGCTGATCTGGCAATTTCTATTCGCTTGTTTATTTCTGCAGTATGATCATTGGTTTCATTGATCAAAGTTCCCAAGTACTGATAGAGGAAAGGAGCCAAATATGGAATACCATTTTTATTTTTTGCTGTCAATAAGTGGTTTTCGATCAAATGAATCTAATTCTTTAAGCTAAATTGGATCATAATTTCGTTCATCGGAATTATTATCTGAGGATTCAATCAATTCGATAAGTTTTTCACAAAAAAACTTTTACTGCATTGACACGTTTTTGTACCTAATACGGAATATGCACCTAATATGGAACACTATATGTTCTAAATATGGAATAAAACAAAATTATAGGAAAAATATTTATTGACAACTCAAACTTTTTTCATATTCTTATAAATAATTTTAAATCTTTAAGAGAAAGGTACCTTGCAGTTTTTTAATTTTCTTTGCAGAAATCACATATGAATGTTTCCGTTTCTGCCCCTGCGCAATCAACATGGCACCACTGCTGACAGGACAGACAGCGTATCCAATTTTCGCCTCGAACATCGTTTAAAAAACTTCCATCGCAATAAAAGCACACTGCATCTGGATCTCCTAAATCTGTTATCCCTATTTCTGTGATGTTATCGTCAGTTGATTTGTCATCTAAACTCTCGACGTCAGACTCCGATGAAGAGGAATCTTTACGATGTGATCGTTTCATCGTTGATTTGGGAATATGGACACCACTACAAGATGGTTGTGAATGGGATAGATCGAATATCACATTTCGCTTTGCCATATTCTTTGATTTTTTCGATAAAGGAGAGTTTATTGAATTATTTAGGTTTTCTTTGTATGGGGATGAGGTTATAACTGCAGCTCTTCCTGGTGCTCTTCCTCTTTGAGGTCCTTTTTTCTTACTTATTGTCGGCAAAGGTGATATTTGATGAGGCTCGATAAACGTATTCCTTTTTGATTGGTCAGTAGTCCCATTTTCATCATAAATTTCGTTTAATGGAGTGTCAGATTGCGATGCCTCTTCAGCAGCAAGGAAATCGTGGTGTTCGAAAACATTGCGATTTGTGGGATATATGCCGGTTTTCCTGAAGCCATTAACAGCTATTGCCCCAGTTTGGACTTTCAAATAAGCCCTACCAAATAATTCAAAGATGTCGAAAGATGTGACAGCCCTCTGATTGATTCAAAGAAATACTCTTAATTCCTCACTATAGTGAGATTTTAAAGGCCCTATGAAAGTTTTATCCAACGGCTGCATATAATGGGTAGAGTGTGGGGGCAGGCACAATATCTCCACAAAATTTTGTCTTGCTAAATCGATAACTTGTAAGTTGCGACAATGCGAATGGTGCCCATTTAAAACTAGCAATATTGGATCACTTTGTGATGGTCTTGTTTTTTCTATGAAGTGTCGGAACCATTCTGTAAATATATCCGTTTGAATCCAGCCACTCGGATGGCACACAATTTTTGATCCAGGAGGGGCTCCTTTTTGTAGCAAAATATTCATATTCTTTCTAGGATAAATAAGTAATGGTGGAACAAAAGTTCCCCCTGCACTCATGCATAAAACAGCTGTGACTAGAGATCCCCTCTCGGCAGACGTTATCGAGCCAACTTGCTTAGCACCCCTCAAAGCCAGAACAGAATATATCTTCGATTGGACGATAGACAACCCAGTCTCGTCAACGTTAAAAACTCTATCTGCAAGATATTGATGCTTCTCGAATGCTAACTCCAGAAGATCGAAGAAGTGGCTAACATTTTCCTTATTGAAACCTTTAGCCCGATGAATTGAGGTTCCGGTTGGCTTTTTTATAGAAACCGCACTTTAATGTCTTTTTAGAAATAAATCTAGCCACTTTCTGCCAGCACTTTCAGTTTTTTTCGAAAATGGATTTGGTAAGTTATTAGCAGCAGCTAACTGGAAAGCCATATGTTTAACATCCCGTCTAGTTAATCCAAAGAACTTCTTTTCCATTAAAAGTAAATATTCTACCAATTTTGTTTCTAAATTTTCTGGTAAAACAGGGAGTCTACCTAATTTCTTGTCTACAGCATCATTAGGTTTAGATGCCAATCGAAATAAAGTGGTACGGGGTATTTCAAAGGTGTCTGCTGCTTTTTTATATCCCATTTCTTTGATCCTAACGGCCTGAATAGCACGTTTTATGTCATCTTTGTTCCACGACTTTCTACAGGGTTTATCACTTTTCTTCTTCTGTGGCATTTTCCTGCAACAAATAGAAATGTAATCTTCAAACCAAACTAATTACGAAACTCGATAAGTAACATAATAGATAGATATATTTGTTATATCATATTATGACAAAAAAATATTCCGAATATGGAATATTCCACCTTTAATACCCTCAAGTATTCCATATTAGGCACACTACTGTTTGAATTTCCAACTGCAATATCATCACATGCGAAAAAGATATTGAGTTTTTGTTTAAGAAAACACAAGAAAACATGCCTATTACATAAACGATGGGTGTTACCAAAATTATATTTCATGCAGAACTTATACTATTCTTGTTCAAAGTAATTACCTACAAAAAACTCGCGGAATCTAAAATAACTCTGAAGGCAACTGTACTCACACTACGAACACTAGATCAGAACTGAATGCTGTCACGTTACTACAGCCAAAGGTACCTTTTTTGGGTTGGATAAATGCAACGTTGCCGATTAACTTTTCTAGAAAATACGGTATTCCATATCAAGAGCATATTCCATATTTGGCTCACTTCCTCTATTTTTCTACTTGTTCTATTATGTTACCACTGATTGCCAAGATGTGATGTATATTTTGTGGTCTTTTTGTAATTAGAATATATTTCGATTCTTTAGCGTTTATAGTAATTCCCAGCTCAGCACTATTCATAATAAAGCTTTCAATAAAATGTTGTAGATCTTCTATACTCATTGCTAAATTGTTAATTAATTTTCCGTTAACAGTAACTCCCGTTTTGATATAATTGAGCGTGTTTTGGAACATTTCTTCAGAATATAAGTTAAACAAAAGTGGCGATAGAACACTCCCTGTCTAACTCCTCTACAGATTTTCATTTCTTATGAGTGCTGCCCATCAATTTGAACTATGGCACTTTGGTTCCAATGAAATATTTGCACTATATTTATAATTTTACTGTCGATGCGCTTGTTTATAAGTATTGATATTAGTGTTTCATGTCTTACTTTATCGAAAGATTTTTCGTAGTCAACAAAGTACAAGTGCAGATCAACGTTTACATTGATTGATGAACCCTAACTTTGTCTCGCTAATATCCTCCTCTAGCCTTTCATATATTCTCTTATATATTAATTACATTATAACACACCCTAAAACAAAGTAGAATTGAAAGTGGAATTTGAATAAAGTAGATTGGACTTCATAAGTAAAACATAATTATTATAAATAGCTAGTTGTACAAGTAAATAAAGCAGAAATGATTTTATATCAATCTGCAAACTCTTTAAAATTAACAAGAAAACTTCTATCTATGTAATATGTTACATGGGGATTGCATAACTGTTAATAAATTAAAATTAACTCAATAAAAATTAAAAAATAAATAATATAAAAACAATTTTTAATTAAAAAGGAAATATTGTTTATTGACATTTCATAATGCAATATTGTGGTACAAGTTAAACAGTACTAATCCTATGAAAATATGCATTCATATTATATTTGCATTTTTAATCTTAAAAGATTAACCTAATTTTAATACTATTTTCGAGAAAAAATTATGCACACCAATTTCAAAACTAAAAATAATATTGAAAAGATGAGTTTCCCTGATAAGAAATATTACCTACTTAGAGGTCCGTGGCTTAACCCCATATTCTTGTTGGTTTTATTTTTGCGTTTAAAAATATGGACCTTTAATTAAATATTCAGCATTTTAACGTTAAAACAAAAAAAAACAGTTCTCCAAAACTCTGAGAAATTTAAGAACAAAGAAAAATCAATAAACATCAGAACAAATAACAAAAAACACAGACGGTCACACGTTCTGTGTCAACGAAAGTATAATAGACAGTTGAAGATAATATTTTAAAAACATACTGACCCAAAAAGACGTTGGCGATAAAGTAGTTGTATAACACCGAAGAAAATGGATATTAGAATCAAAATCAAAATAAAATAAAAACAGAAGAAATAATAAATACACTAAAAATAGAAATGGTAGATAGCTACGACAATATAGCAGTGGAAATGCTAACAAAATATGGGCAAAAAGGAACGGAAATACTTAGAAAAATGTGCAATAAGACTTGGAACGAGAGTAAGATGCCAAGAGACTGGAAAGTGGGGTTATCCTACCCATATTTAAGAAAAGTAACAGAAGGGAATACAGCGACTATAGGAGTATTACTCTTCTGGGCATCCCTTTCAAAGTATATGAAAGAGTACCGCAAAAAAAAACAAAAAAATAAGTGGACAATAAACTAGAGCAGTCACAGAGCGGATTCAAGAACAGAAGAAGCGTTCATGACCATATGTTCTCTCACAAGCAACTAATACTATATTCATGACATACACGCACGGGACTGTACCAAACATTTATAAACTAGAAAAAGCATTTGACCAACCACGAGGATATAAAACGATAAAAGTTTAATAAACAGAGAAATAGGTACGAAACTCAGTAACACCAATATGAGTCTACACAACAGCACAAGGAATACAGTAAGACGAGACAACATGGAATCTGACTAATTTAGATTTAATAAAGATCTAAGACGAGTATCCCATCTTGTTCAATATTGTGTTAAACTGTATTGTATTAAAAATATATGTTGATCTGCTGCAAAGCCTCGTTGCCTGCTGATCCCCAGTTAACAATTCGAAACATTTAAACACCTAGGAGTACAACTCGAAAGTATTCTTTTTCATCCGTCAACTAATCTTCAAAACAAATTCAGATTTTTGCTTTAATCTGTGCCTTCTAAGAATTTTAAGGCAAAACAGACGGTGATAAAGATGTTATTAGAGACATGGGAAATCTAAAAATTATATCCCACAACATATCTCCTCAACTAAGCAAAAATTCTTGGCGAATTGGTTTCTAGTACTCGTATAGAGTATACTGAAATAAAAGGAACAGACAGTTAAGATTTGATTTCACGTATAGTGCTTCTGTGTATCCGCTTATGGCTTATCCGCCCTAAGGAAAGCCGCCCTAGACACGATACACACCAAGTACCCAGCACATGAGTGGCTCCACATCTACTGCGATGGATCCTCGATGCCGGACTCGGGAAGAACAGGAGCAGGATATGTCTCAACGTTCTTTAAAGGCTCTATAGCTGTGGGTTTCCCTCTTACCAACTACGACGGCGAAATTGCTGCTATACACGAAGCTGCAAAAAATCTTGAGAATTTCCAACAACCTCAAAAAGTTGCCTTCTTCATCGACTGACAAGCCGAAATCCTCGCCCTGTCGACAAATCGATACACCGACTGTGCCAAAACAATATCTTGCCACGTACAACTATCGAACTTGATGAAAAAAGGGTGGCTGATTACTCTACAATGGGTCCCTAGTCATGTCGGTGTTGAAGGAAATGAAGCGGCGCATGAACTTGCAAAAGAAGGCACTACTCTTCCACAGCCCCCTAGCTTCCAATCGTATACATCAGCAAAATCCACCATTAGAAGAGGAATCAAAGCGAAGATAAAAAAGCAGTAAATACAAGCCGGTGCTGGAAAATCTTGGGCCCACCTAATAGAGTCACCAATCCCTCGCAACTTGCCGAGACCCATTAGTGTAGCCGTGTTCAGAACAACTACGGGGCATGAATACCTGGCCTCCCATCTACATCGCTTCGGCGTCCGCGAAAATGACAACTGTCCACTATGTGATCATCCCCAGATGGATGCTGCTCACCTTCCAGAGTGCCCAGCCCTGAAAACAGACCCACCCGAGGAGGATGAAGATCGCCTACGAGAAACGGCTCGTCTATACTGATCAGCACGCCACCAAATGGCTAACATGCCAAGGGTGGGCGTTGGCTAGTAAGTAAGTAAGTAATTAAGTGTATCCGCTTATACATATTTAGCCGTTCTAAAGAGCCCTTTTAAGACTCATTAGTTATGGCACATTAATATTATTTATTATCAAAAAATTAAAACAAAGATTTAACGAAAGAGTTATCAATGAAAACGGAAAGAGAATGGTGGAATTCTGCACACCAAACGAACTGAGAATAACCAACACAAATACACGTTTGAAAACACAAATACACGTTTGAAAATACAAGAGGACATAGATCAATGATACTATTTGGTACTTGGTAAAATTAGATTCAATGAAAGATAGAAAGAGAAGCTTAAACAAACCAATTCAGAGGAAATAATAAAAATAGAAAATTTAAGAGATGACTCCCTAAAATCATTATATCAAAAAAGGCTAGAATAGAAAATACAAATGGAGAATATCGAAAATTAAAGCAATGTAAGGACTAGCTGCATAAAACTTAAGAAAAATATTCTGGATGCTGCCCTTGGAACGAAAATAATAAACAAATACTGGTCAACGAAAACACCATGGTTTACACTAGCGGTTAAACAAAAATGTCACAAAATAAGCTTTCCTAAAATATAAGTCAAATACAACGAATAATTCACATGAAGAATATAAAAGAATAAGAACTGAAACTCATCAATTAGTAAGAAAAACAAAAACAGATTACTGGGAAAGATTCATAAAAGGACTAGAGATGGATTTCTATGGACAACAGAAACAAGTATGGCGCGTCATAAGACAACAAAGAATCGAAATGAAAGAACTAGTTAAAATAGAACACATACAAGAGGATACATGGGTGGCCTTCCTAACAAAAATATTTAAAAAACAAAACTAAGAACCTTTACCAGAAACGCCAAATATACTAACTGAGGAAAAGACCGAAATCTCCCAAAACGATGTGAAAGAAGGAATAAACAAAATAAAAAACAGAAAGTCACCAGGAGAAGATCAAATACCAAATGAACTCTAAAAAATATGGAGGTGATTACCTTGTATAACAACTGCAACTTCTTATTAATGAAATAATCACCACGAACAGAATACCAGATGAACGGAGGAAAGCGATCATGGTGATGTTCTTCAAAAAAGGAGATAAGAAAGACCCCAACAATTATTGAGCAATAAATCTTTTAAATACAACACTTAAATTGACAACAAGAATAATAGCGACAAAAATAAACAAGCGAATATGTCTGCAAGAGGAACAGCAAGGATTTCGGACAGGAAGATCATTCTCAGATAATTATTCTCTCTCCGATTGCCGACAAGAATGTAGAGCGTCAGAATAATTTTAATAATTTTTACCTGTCTGTCCTTTTGTTAATGTAGTGTTATGTACAATTTATGTCCTTCTTCATGTGTATTACATTCTACGCTTGCTGGATAGCCCAAATTTGACGAAATGCCCCTGATGATGCTGTAGATAGCGAAAGTACTTGGGCAAGATTTGATTAAACTTGTGCTCAATATTTGCCTTAATTTTAAAAGTTCATTAATATTTAATCTGCTAATGGATGAAATCATAAAGAAATTCAAAAAAAGAAGAGGATATAGAATGGGAGAAAAGGAAATAAAATTCCACAAGGAAACTAAGTTCCTGTAGCTGGCTGTATACCATATATCACAAAAAAATTGGTTATCAACAGGTCCTCGTAGACACTTCGTCTCAGGACCATTTTACTCATGTAGAGTCATACGCCGCCATGTTACCTATCCAACGGTAACTTAACCATCACAAATTAGAAATACTAATAATGTAAAACAACTTCAAATTTATAACATTTAAAGGGTTTTTACCCATATATTTTGGTGGCTGCTAGCATGTACAACCGTTTGCACTGATGATGGATTGTTTAATACGAAAACGTTTTGCAATGTGTTTGTGATAGCCCGTTTGAGGCATTTTTATATACCTTTTATAAAGGATTTTAAACAAAATTTAAAGGGAAATTTAAAAGGAAATAAGAATAATATGCTACGCCGAAGACGCCATAAGAACAGCCGAAAATAAAGATGACCTACAAAGATTAATTGAAGAATTCGAAGATACGGCGCTCATATACACTAAGCGAGAAAACTAAAGCGCTAGTGATATCAGCGGAACCGAGACCATGTAAACTAGTCGTAACTAACAAAATAATAGAACAAGTGATGGAAACTGAATACTTGGAAATAAAACTGTCAAGCTACGCAAAATTGGAAGAAGAAGTACAAAAACAAGTGAACATGGCAAACAGAGCAGTAGGATATCTCACCAACCCAATCTGGAGAAACAAATACCTCACAACGGAAACGAAAACCAGGATATATAAATCAACAATAAGACCGATAATAACGTACACAGCGGAAACAAGAGCAGATACGGCGAAAACACAAAGACTGCTGGAAATAACAGAAATGAAAGTCTTACGAAAAATAACAAACCAAACTCTAAGAGACAGAGTAAGAAGTGAGGAAATACGTGCGAGACGTGGTATAGAGGAAATAAACGCGTGGACCAAAAGAAGAAAAGTGGAATGGAATCAACACATCGAAAGAATGACAGAAAATAGAATAGTACGAATAGCAAGAGACAAATCGCCAAGTGGACGAAGATCATTAGGACAGCCGAGGAAAAGATGGTCAGACAACGTTAATGGAGGCTAAAAACCGAATTAAAACAGGCATTAAGCCTATTTATAAAGTAGGAAGAAGAAAAAGAATATTATTTATATTGTAATTATAAAATAATAAGAATCAAATAATTTAAAAGTTTATTCGGCGAAGAATTTAACAGAAAATCAGTTGAACTAACGGAGACTGGCACAGCAATAATCACTAAAATAACACACGATGAGATTGCTCAAAACACTTCAAAAGAAGGGTTGAACCATATGATATATCTGGGTAAGTGTGGACAGCTTTAGTAGAGGCAGAAACAAGTTATCTACTGAGTTTTGTTAATTCAATTGTGGAAGTCGGACAAATACCAGACGAATGAAGATGCAGTATATTAGTACTCTGAATAACTAGTATCTATTGATCCCTACCGAAAAGGCGTCTAGGATAGTCGTGTAATCGTCGAAGCATGTTGTGAGGCTCATAATTTATGTTATTTTAATATTAACATAGATCGCTGTTTATTTGATCAGCATTCTTCACTTTTAAATATTCAATTTTGTATTTAGTTTAAAATAGATTCGTTTGGTTTATATTTTTAGTTGGCATTTGTAGTATTGTTAAATGTAATTGTTCATAATCTTCGTCGTTTGTTAATTTTAATTGGTCTAAATAACCCTTACTGGCAAATAAAGATAAAACAACTTGCTCATTATTTTATCAACCATAAATAATAATGAGATCAAATAGATTCTTCATTAATCGTCTGATTTATGAGAACTAAGTTAATCATCTCGATATTGAAAAGAACGACATATTTTTTCTCGTCTTTTTGATATATAAAAAATAGTGCAAATGTATTTTATTCATCATCGTTTTATCTACTTTTCTTATTTTACCTGTTTATTGTACTGTAGATTAGCATCCCCTTTTCGCTTCTTTTTGGATGAAGTTGTATCTCCCATAATCGTGTAAATCGTTGATGCACGTGTGTAAAATACATGATTCATTAGTTTCCCCTGATTTAAAAAATTCAGACAAGAAGTTTCGCTATTTTTCATCGTGAAAGAGGTATTGAACCATTTACATTTTATTTGGTAGCCTTTCATATCTTCCAGTTGACTAGAAGGTTCTTCAGACTCATGGATATTGTCGTACCTACTTAAATTTGAAAAGTTATTTATTTCATACGAGGCTACTTTGCAGTTACTTGCTTATGGTAAAGTTCTGTTTTATTTAACGCTTTAACTAAAAATAGATAAAAGTTTGCACATTCTTGCCGAAATTTGTGCCCACTATAAAATAAATACCAAATTATTTTAGAAAATTTATGCAAGAATTCTAGAATTATACTGATATGTAAGTATTTTCATTCATTTATCTTATATTATTTTATTTTATTAAAAATGACCCATACAGGAAACATCAAAGTGAAGCTGGTCTATGGAATCTTAATACCTAATATAAATTTAAAGCACACAGACTTTTCTATTCTATTTTATTTTATCTACTCGTCATGATTATTTGACTATTGTTTAAGTCCTCTGTACCACTCAAATAATTGTTTGTTTGTTTTGTCATATACACATTTATTTATATTTACCATGTATTTTAGTCTTGTAGCGTTTTATATTTTAGATTTTTGTAATACATCCCTGGTTGTTTCTACCAGGGACGATCGACAATATAGCAGGTTTTTTAAATATTTCGGCGGAGAAGTTAAATACATGTTTTTATCAGTGTTGCAATGTTAGGTAAAGGCTCCGGTTTGGAATTGGGGTCGTTTGAAATAATCAATAAACTGCGTTTGTTTTTGTTCAGTTTGAAAGTAACTATTTCAATAAGTTTTTTGTCACATAAAGGGATTATATTATATGATGCCCCCTAATATAAAAAAGAGGTTTTATTTGTCTTTCATCGTTAGGAACGAATAACAAGGGGAATATTGTTTGTTTAGGTTTTGTAAACACAAGGAGGAGAGTTATTTTATAGCGTCGAAATTGTAAAATTTATCGCAAATGAGGAGTCGAAGAACAGATTTGAAATGGGGCAGACGTGTTGCAGGAGTGGACGAATAGATTTCAAACAGAGCAGACGTGTTACAATGTAGGTGGAACAACAGATTTGAAACGGTGGTAGACGCTTTTGCGGATATATAATGCTGGGGCAATTGTGAATCGAGGAGTCGATTCAATTTTTTAGTAATGTCTTAGGACCAGTTAAAATGATAATACTCCTTGTTTTGCATAAGCAGTTTTGGCAGAGTAGTCATTAGATTTGTATAGATACTGGAAATTTGTGAAAAGTATTATATAGAATGTCCCCTTCGTCAGCTTGATTCCTCCACCAAGTTCCTGTTTCTATCGGTCCTGCCTGAGTACGGAAATGGTTTCCTGTTTTCCATTTTGAGAATCTGTCCAAGTAGCTTATTCTCTTTTACCAACTTTAATAAAACTTATAACGGATTATGAGTAGAAGACTTATTTCTTTAACATTCATTATTTTTATATTAGCTACCTAAGTTTAATAATTACAAAAATGTTTGGCCAAAAAATGGCCCTTGAATGGTAAGTTTTTCTTACCTGTGACTCACATGTGATTCATTCTGGGTCAAAAGACTCTCCCATGGGCTTGAGGACTATACACATAATTGCCATTATATGTTCTAAAATGAGGAGAAAAATACAACTTCCTACGACTTAAAATGGAAGGCAAAGTGGAAGGAAGAAGAGGTCCAGGAAAAAGAAAATGCTCCTAGTTGATGAATGTAAGAGACTGGACAGGCATAGACACACTCGATACTAAGAACAGCTCAAGATAGAGGGCAATTTGCTGTAGTTTGTAGCCTTTGCAATTTCATTGATTCTTTGGTGCATATTGAAATCCCCTCGTATATGTATTATATTGAAATCCTCTCATAAATGTTTGAAAAATCGCAGAATATTTTTTTAAATCTATTTTAGTTTTCTATTTGTACGTATTTAAACACCGAATTCTTTCAATTTAAAACCCAAATAATATTTTGTTCTTCTTAGCGTCGCCAAGTAATAAAACCATTTTAGAGTTGTTTATTATTTTAAAGATGTGTACTTCGACAATTTCTTTTAATGTTTTAGTCGAAGTCTCCTTATAATTTTTATACGTCGTAGAAATGGAATCTTTTACGTTTTAATTTTCGTTGTGTTTTGTTATTTCAGCGTTTGTTTATTTTCAACTAAGGTGAACGAATTCCTAAGAGAATTTCGTCATTCTTAGTAGGATGTCCCACCAGCTTTATTATCGTTTGCCTGCTTGATCCAACCCCATCTACGTCAGATCTTCGTTCTTGAGTATGGAAATGGTTTCCTTTTGTTCCAGTTGAGAGTTTCGTCTATGCAGCTCCAATCCCAGAGACAGTAGCAAGTTTTTCAAAGTTAAGTGGCAAAGTTTGTGAATTAAAAGGTAACATTATGTGTTCATAGTAAAATAGCTTTTATTTTAAATAACAATACTTAATTGCTTTCATTGAAATTTAAAGGATTTAAAATAATTAATAAATTATAAAATTTTAGAGTTTGACTTTAGGTATCAATTTGTGTGTTCAGTTTTTTTTAAACTTATTGTTAACTTATGACAGCACGTTTTATTATTTTTTGATTGTAGTTTATTTTTAAAGAAGGTTAACCTCTATGCCATTTTGAAAGATTTTGTAGCAATCTTTTTTGTAAACTGAAGAACATGTAAGTTTTTTCTTTGTATTTGTGTATTTTACAACTATTTATATAGTTTATTTTTTGTGTCATCTGTATTTGTGTAACTGTTTGTGGTAAGACACAATAAATGTTAAATTTTGTTTTCTTAACATTTTGTTTATTTTTTTAACTAACGCTTTTTTTAGTTTTATTTGAAAAAGAAATGTTTTTGATGTTTTATAATTATTTCCCTAGTTACAACTAGTGGTTGTAATAGGTATAATTAGGCACCTCAAGTGGCGCCCTATATTAAATTACTAGAGGTGTTTCCTGTTTCTTTTTGCTTTGTTTGTTCCAAGAGATTCATGACCTTTTGTTTCATATTTTTGTAGTTACCCCATAGCCACCCCCTTTATCTTTTACTTATCCACGACCACAGCTCTCCTAACAAACCCTGAGTGCCGTTCTCACAAGTAGCGAATATTTTGCTTGTCTTATCTCCACCCCCTTAGATTCAGTCCCCAATTTTCTACCCCTTGTATTAATACCCCACGTGGTAGGCAAAAATGTCATCGTTACAAGTTATAGCCAACATTTAGTAATAGAGAAGGCACCTTAAGAAGAAGAAGTTCTAAAATGGCCTCTCCTAACCAATGCGTTTCAGCTAGACCAGAGATTTCAATGTGATACCTTGCGAGGTTTCTTTCAATATTTGATAGCTTACCTGGGATTATCTTTAGCCCATGTACATTCGATGTACCGTCATTGATAAATTTTTTAATTTTTATTGTCGGTGGACCAGTAGCTAAATTTTAACACCCGCCGTAGTGAACTTACGGGTTAGCGCCAAAATATGTTGAGAGGTATGAACCCTGTAACTGTGCGAGAGATGATCGTGCAGATGACGGAAAGTAAGGGGAGATGGAATATTGTACATAATTACATTCAAACAGTAATTAAAAAGAAAGAAGAAGAAGAGAAACACCAGCCGGACCAACGTCAGGGATAAGATATAGATAAGAAAATGTAGTGCTCCGAAAGTACCGTCAGTCTTACAGCGGCCCTCACACTTTCGAAGTACGGTACGTGCGACAGTAAACTGCACACAAGTAGGAGAGGGTGATTTTAGTTGGTAGCCAGGATAACAGGAAAGCATTTGTTTGCAGGACCTCTTTCTTCTAATGAGAAATGGGCTCGAATATACTCCTCTACCCTGAATCCAACACACGCCGACCATCCCTAAAGATAGGTTACACTAGAGTTTTTCTTACATCAGACTGAAACCGTTTATGATTTAGTTTTTAGAAACAAAATTAGTATAATAAATTAAACAAAGAAATAAATTACTAGATACAAAAATGCCGATATGTCAAAATCATTGTTTTCTAAAATATAAGATATACCAAGAAAAATTTTCAGACTTAATAGCTGGCGAGCATATTTTTATTATAAAATGTATTTTGAAATGACATTTTCATTTCTTATATCAAGTAAAAATTATAATTTCCCATTAAAAAAAAATAAAATAAATTTACATTCTAATGTTTACGGGATATGTAGGATTGTCCAACTGTTAAACCGGTCCTGGTTACATGTGAAACCTTGACATTAGAGTTCATCGTCATATTGTACAAATTTAGTGTAGAATCAATACAATTGCGTCACCACCTAGTTATATCGTTCATTTTGCACACTGCTAATAATATTAATACTTTCCTTGTGTAGTTATTTTTAAATGCAAAGTTTGGGAGTTGGGAGATGCGCTTTGTGCGTATTGGAGTAAATATTAATTTAATAAGTAACATAAAAATACGTCAGAGAAACACCCACAATAGAAAAAAGTTATAGGATCAGTTTTGTAGATTACTAAACAAGACGGAAACTAAAGATAGAAATAATTCTATAAGATTTAACTTAAATAATCTAATAAGAGACTGAAAATAATTCGCCAGAAATCATTTGTAAAAGAGTACATGCAAGATGAAATTGACAAGATCAGTAATAAAATGATTGGGAGAGGGTGAGTGTGTGACAGGGTGAGAGAGTGAGAGAGCAGGGGAGGGAGAGAAAGAGAGCGACGTACCATGAGGGAGAGATAGAGCAAGAGTAAGGATATGTAATTGAGTAACATAATAAGACCAAGCGAAGTTTGAAATCTTTATTTAGAAGGGGGTAGAGAGTGAAATAAAAAGACATAACCATACTTATTGAATTCGGAAGTTGTCGTTGAAGGTTGTGAATTGATTATATAGATATTGATGATACTTTGTATTTAATTAAAATACATACCAAATAAGTTTAAAAAAAATTTATGCAAATATGCTTATAAAGGTATTTTTATTTGGTTTATTATCCCAAACAGGTACTAATATAGAACAAATAGAACTTACCTGTTGCATTATATTGTTAGGAATTAAAATATGATACGTTTTGAGGTAATACATATTCCCATTCTTTGGGTAATATCCTTTTATAGTTCTCAGTAAAGAACAGACTACTTTAGGGCTTGGCAAACCTGTTCCTACACCAGCTACTGTTTCTCTCCTAAGCTCCCTCTAGGAGAAAATAGGTCAAAATTGTGTACTACATGGAGGGCTGCAGCGATCGGCGGTACTAAGGTAAGGCACATAGGAGATGATCCTAGAACGGCTTAGCATTGGATTTGCACAAGCGAAGTTTTATCAACAGAATAGTTGTGATACTGCGATGCAATAAAGCAGGGAAATCCATTGCATTATCATTTCCATAAGGAAAGTTATGCGTGATGTCTAAGAGAATGCCTAGGATGTTGTTACGCTGTCTAGGTGACGACCTGATTCTGTTTCTCTCCACTATCCTAATATATCACACTCTAGCATTGTGTGAGTAACAGTGTCAGAATATTCACATTATGGGCATTTATCTGCATCTGGCTTTCTGAATCTATGTCCTGTGAGCACTTGCGTCAGGAAATAATCCAGTTGCCTGTGACCACAGTCCACCTAGTCCCTTTGGCTCGGGATCAGCATATTGGTCCACTGAGCAACCTCTTCTGGGATTTTCCACTCTTCTTGCTATCTTTGTATTGATCTTTCTCTTTCTTTCTTTTTTTATGGCTGCTGTCAAATATTCTCTGCTCTCATATAGATGTCTCCTATATAATGCTAACACATGCAGAAGAAGACAGCCCGTGATAGTCCATAAGGCCGCCGAAGATACAGTCATGTAGGTGCATGTTATTCGCAACAGATCTACTCGTATCATGAGCCCTTTATAGGTCGTTATCTCTATCACCTCACTCGAGACTGGTGCCGCGTAAAAGATGATTTATTGCACAATACCGTGTAAGGTTCTCCCCCTTTCTGATTTGGGTCCTCCAATATTAGGCATCACTCTCTTTATCGCAGCTGCACTCTTCGTTGCCTTCTAGGCCAACACCCGTACATGCTTTCAAAATCTGCCATATTGGTGTAGTGTCACTTCCAGATATTTGACGCTTGTCTTTGAGGTTAGTTTTAGCTGTGCACGTTGGAGTTCTGTCTCTTGTCTTTTCCGTTTAACCGTTAGAATATTGGCTTCGATCTTCTCTGCTGCGAGTTCTAGTCCGTGATCTGTTATCCAGTCATTCACGACATTGCCCGTATGTTTTACCCGAAATCAGAGATCCTCATCCCGCGCTACTACTAGCACAGCGAGATCATCTGCAAAAGCGAAGCGGGTTATACCTTTTCCATATTCTCAATTCATGACCCCGTCATATATCAGGTTTCATAGCGTCGGACCCAAGACCGATCCCTATGGGTCTGTGGGCTATTGGGCAAAGCCTCAATTACACTTAAAATTGCGTCAACTATGCTCTTCCCTCTCAACCATGTCGTCGATCCGTCCTCGCAGCATCCTCTTGTACAACTTTCCGATACATTGGAGGAGGCATATAGGGCGATATATCTCCCCAGTTTTGGGAAGCAGTACCAACCTTGATGTCCTCCAAGCTTCAGGACATGTCGTGCTTTAAGCAATGCAATCATGTGCTCCAAAAGCCACCCAGGTTCCACGCGTCCCAGACCCTTTACCGCTTCGGGCGGTATCTGGTCTAGTCCAGGGACCTACGTGTCTTGAGTGCATCCAATGCCTCGACTAATTCATCTATGGTAAAGGGTACGGCCCGCTCAGCTCCCTCATTCCTCCAGATTTTATGCTATCTGCCGAATGGAAAAAGCGCTCGTGTTACCTTAAGCTTTTTGTCTAGAGGCATTTCATAGAATTACTACTACGTCATGACTTCCTCTTAGACCTCAGAGAAGTCCCTTACAGAAATGAAAATAGTTGTATCAAAATATCGCAATCAGCTAACGGACGAACATTTTGCATCATGCTTGCGTGTGGCGTAAGTTTAAAAATGAAGAAATTATTCAGATGGACATATTTTACCGGTTTTAGCAAACTCCTTACGAACTAAAAAAAGAAATAAAAAATGACTTTTCAACAAATCTCTTTATATCATTTACTCATTAGCGAATTCTTAGCCTATTTAGAATTCTTCTTTCGTCAGTTTGGCCCTTATATCACTCTATAATGGCTCTCGTCCTTCATTTGAGCATGGAATTCTTATCCCGTCATACTGCTTCTTAAGATTTAGGGTTTTCTATCCAAATTCAATTTATAGACAGTTCTATAGCGATGTTTAAATTCGGTTCTGTTTAAAATAACATTTAGCAGCTAATTATCTTGCAATTTTTTTATCAGTGTTATCAGACACGTGAAAATTATAAATTTTAGTTATTCCTACAAAGCAATCTCCAACTTCCAAAACGTTTGCAAAATTATTTTTTGTTCATTCATTCATGGCACTAAAACACATTGGAACAAACAGCAGATAAGCAAAAAATAATATGTATTATAAGCATTATCAAATTTATTATTAGCAGCAGTATCATTGATAATAATTATTGGTTGAAACGGAAGTTACAACATAAACATCGAACAGGGCTTGATAACTCCTTGTTGAAAATATTTTCTAGTATGTGATGATAAGTTTTTGTTAAACTGCTAGTATCTCTATATTCTAAAGTAACTCGACTATGGAAATACCTTCAAGTTAAAATAGAAATTAGTATAGTATTTTTAAAAGTTATTCAAATCAAAGACTACTGTTTGTTCTTTATAATTAACAGACATTCAAGCAATTTATAATCATAATCCCAAGATAACTGCCGTTGGTAAAACGTATTACAAAGAGATTAAAAAGCCAAATAATTGTAAATAATCTGCAACTAGTGGCTACTGTTAATAAATTTACTAACATGAATGGGAAGGCCCTGTAGTTTGGACTAACTTGTGAACAAGTGCGTCTTTTTGTTGTAAATGTGATTTGGGCTGATTTTTCGTTATTGACTTTTCCATTTTGCCAAGCAATTCTCTAATATATGCAAGTAATTTTGCAGCTTTTCAGATGCTATATCTAAATTTGTTTGAAACTAAAACGGCTGTCTATCTATCTATGTATCTAATTAGCCTGCTTCGGTCCATCTTTGGACATAGGCCTCCCCAATCCTTTTCCATTCTTCTCTGTCTGTCGCTCCAGTCATCCACCTAGAGCCCACGTGCTTTTTGATATCACCTACCCAACTCATTTTTGGCCTTCCTTTGCTTTGTTTATATTCCCACGGTCTCCAACTTAGAAGAGTTTTGTTCCATCGGTTTTCTTTTTGTGTCTAGTAAATCTTCATTTCAATTTTGCAACTTCCTGTCTAATTTTCCTCACTTTTGTTTTCTCTCTTATCCACTAGTTTATCTTTTTATCCATTAGTCTTATGTGCAACATTTGTCTTTCCATTGCTCTTTGTGTTTTTATGATTTTGTCCATGTTTGCTTGTGTAAATGACCACGTTTTGGCACCATAAGTAAGAACATATCTTTGAGATATCCACAGCAAGTTAGATATATATATATAATCCTGAACTTGTTCTATTTCATCTTGTCCGATTCTTATTGTGATGTCTTCATCTGTGTTTGTTATGGTTTTGGTATTGCTGTAATTTATATTAAGGCCGATCTATCCAGCTTATACGTCCAGTTCTTTCATCATTTCAAATAATTCTTCTTTTTTATCGGTTATCAATACGATGTCATCAGCGTACCTTAGATAGTTCAAGCGTTGTCCACAAATTTTTATACCTTTGTTCTTCCCATTCTAATTTTTTAAAAGTATCTTCCAGAGCCTGATTGAAAAATTTCGGTGATATTGTGTCACCCTGTCTAACGGCTCTATTTATTTGTATTGATTTTGTTCCTTCATATACTTTAATTGTTTTTTGGCTTACTTATATATATATATATATATATATATATATATATATATATATATATATATATATATATATATATATATTGGCTATTATTTCCGTATATCTGTGGTCAATTCTGCTGTTAATCAAAGAACTTTTCACTGCCCAATGTTCGATACTGTCGAAAGCCTTTTCGAAATCTATAAACGCCATATATAGAGGAATGTGGTATTCATTTGCTCGTTTTATAAGTATTTTTATACTTATTTTTTTTTTTATTTAATTAGATGGCTTTGGCAAAGACCATTTATACTTAGTAAATGGTCACTTGTGCTAAATCTCTTTCTAAAACCAGCTTGTTCTTTCGACTATCGCTAAATCCGTCGAATTTTTGGTCAATCTATTGGTAAAAATTTTTGTTAGGAGTTTATACATTACATTGATAAGTGTTATTACATTACATTGATAAGGACTGTAGTTTTTTATATCTGCTTTATCCCCTTTCTTGTGTAGGATACTGGTTACTGATTCCTTCCAGTTGTTTGATATACTTTTTTCTTTTAATATCTTGTTAAAAAGGGAATGTAGAGTATTAATTACCACTTTTCCACCATATTTCAGCATCTCTGCAGTTATTCCATCTTTTCCAGGCGATTTTTTGTTGTTCGTTTCTTTCAATGCCTTCTTTATTTCTGATTTGCTTATTTCTGACTGCAGCTCTCAGTTGACATTTTTTATTTTAGCGTTAAGTTGGTTTTTAATTTCTTCTGGTAGAAGAAATGGTAGAAAATGCGGAAAAGTAGAAATGGTGGATTATGTTTATGATGTCATCTGTAACGTTTGTTTCTACTCCATTTACATCTTTTATTTTGTTTATTTCAAATTTACCTAATTTCGGCCTTAAGCATTTCATATTTTTGTTGTTCTGTATTACTTCACCTATTTTTATTTCTTGTTCTTTTCGCTTATTTTCTTTTATCATTCTATTGATTGTTTTATTGATTTCTACATATTCTATAGATTTCCTTTTGCCTTCTTCGTTCAGCTTCCTTCTTTTACCCATAAGCTTCTTTGCTTCTTTTGATATATAGTTGTTCTTTTTTTGATCCTTTTTTGCTATTTCTGTTCCTGATGTAATCATCGTTGCTGTAAGTATGTTGTCTATTTCGTTTATAATTATATCATCACTGTCTAATTTTTGGGAAAGTTGTTCTTTTAACAGGTCTTTCTGTATCATCGGCTGTATCATCGGCAAAAGTCTCCACTGTGTCTTATCCCTAATAGGTATGTCAGCAGTAAAGATTGGGTATAGGAACAAACCGAGGACACTACAGCCGTTAGCTTTTGTACTGCAAATTCCTGCACATCAGATTCTTTTATTCTGTGAACTAACGTTATATCCTCGTTAATGGTGTTTGCAAATTGTTTCCAGTTTGTTTTTTGTTAGATAGTCTTAATGGCTGTTGATAATATATTATAGTTGTACTTAATGTTGTTAGTATGGCGCTATGGTCCATACTTAGGTCAAAACTAGATTCTATTTTTGAATGAGTGTTAGGTAAACCTTTGAATATGACAAAATCTTGAAGATCCCGAATTCTGTTGTTATCTGCTGGCCAGTATGTTGGTTGTCCTGTCGATAAGAAAAATGTATTATTTTTCTGTAATGTTCGATGTAGGTTTCCACCTTTAGTTGTAGTTAGTCGTGATACCCATAGAGTATTTTTGGCACTCCAATTGCCTGCTGCCAGGAAGTGCGAGAGACAAGAGATTGGAAGAAGCTGTCGTATTTTTCAACTAGAATAATATGTCTAGGATGTGAGTAAATAGCTACGAGAATCAATGAACACGAGAAGGTTTCTATTCTGATTAAAGTGCTCTGAATTTAAAGTGTGAAATAACTTTGTAAAATGTTAACAAAGAATCTAACTATGAATGCGGATCCTGCATGGGCTGTTCCGTCGGGATGGTGGGTAAAATATGTTGTGTAAAATAGAATTTTGACAACTGTTCTATCAGTTGAATGACTCTCTGAAACTAATAGTGTATCTATTTCGTTAACTTTTAAAAATAAAGTAATTTCTTGGACAGTATTTTTTAAGCTGTTGTCATTACAGGCCGCTTTTCTTATTTGCTTCACCATTTTTTTTTGTTATTTTGCTTATGACTGTTGTTAGCATGTTGGTGATTATGCTATTCTGATTAAGCAACTAATTGAATGATATTTTAAAGTCTTTTGAGAACTCTGACATTATATCTTTATTATTACTGTTTTCATTTTGCCTTTCCTGAGGAAAACTGAGATTTCCTGAAGCGAGTGTCACATTTGCAGTTTGTTTTTTGCTTAAAATTTTGTCTGCTGCTTTTTTGTTTTCCTTTTTCTCGTTGAATACCTTGAAAGGCCTATGTCCAAAAATAAAAAAAGGCAAAAGAAAAAAAGGTGGGTGTCTTGCAAGAAGGCTATCGTCTTAATTTTAAAATGTATTTGCGAATGTTTTATTTGTTGTTGACTTATTTACATTCTCTCTATGTTAAGTTTACAATTTGCATATTGATTTAAATGCCTAAACAATACATATTTTTAAAATTCCCCAAGATCGATGGAATATGTATAGAGATAATTTTAATATTTATGTTCTTTTATTTGCAGAGAGCGTTTCTAATTATTTTGCAGTTGCTTTAAGTGTTACATGGTCGAATTGAAAATGCATATTTTGTGAATTCCTTGCAACACCTTAAACTTATAATTTAGCAATGTATTGGCAGGATTGTCATATGTAAGGATGGTCGACAGACCCAAAGTTTAGTAACCTTAAGGATTGTCAATTATATAATATTAAACAGCATCATTTGAGATGGAAATTCTTTTTGTTGTTTGAATTTTTAACACGTTAATTAGTGAACAAATACAAGATAAAAGTAATTTTATAAATAAACAATATTAATATAGAACAACTTCATGATGACATAACCAAAAGTTTATGCTGTAACATAATATCAACCAACGTGTAACAATAAAACTACTATTGGTAGCTATATTCAACTAGCTCTTTCTCAGGTGTAGGATACATATTATCTTAATGCCAACTGTACAATGAAAAATTTGGTATATTACTTTATGAGGCGGAGAAGCATGACTTTTCTCAACTCTCCAAGTCCGGAATAAAGTATCGGTTAGCGTACAAGCACTTCCAAGAGTGGTGCGATACAAACGGAGTACGGCAAGTTACCGAAGACGTTTTAGTGTCATATTTTAATACAATGGAAAATGAAAATAAATGGAAATCTTCTACAATGTGGTCACGATACTCTATGATAAAATCCGAGTTAGTTATTAGAAAAAATGTGGATATAAGCAAATTTTTAAAGTTACGTGCCTTTCTGAAAAAAACAAGCGAAGGATATACTGCAA
The DNA here is from genome assembly GCA_918026665.1 of Diabrotica balteata. NCBI lineage: Eukaryota > Metazoa > Arthropoda > Insecta > Coleoptera > Chrysomelidae > Diabrotica > Diabrotica balteata. The sequence goes on from OU898277.1 coordinate 161,058,661, forward strand.
AGAAGTCTAAAGTTGTGACTTAAGACGAAATTGATAAATTTTTGTTTGAAGCGCCAGATAAGTTTTATTTAGGATTAAAGGTAAAAAAATTATATTGCAAAGTATGTAGTATACTCTACTAAATTATAAAAATATTTCAGATTGTTTTGTTAATTGGGGTTACCGGCGCCTGTCCATGCGACGAAATGGTAAAAATGAAGACTGTGGACTTTGAGGATAAAGAAAATGTAATAATTATCAAAATCCCAGACAGTAAAACACGACAAATTAGATCTTTTACGATAATTGGTCAAAACTACATTAAACTGTATAAAAAGTATGCATCACTGCGGCCTGAAAATTTCACAGAAAACCGATTTTTTATCAAGTACCAAAATGGAAAGTGTTACCGAAGCGTCATGGGAATACATTCGATCAGCGCAGTAGCCCAAAAAGTAGCTAGTTATTTAAATTTAAACGATGCAAGCGCATACACGGGTCACTCTTTACGACGAACTTCAGCAACACTTTTAATTGATGGAGGCGGAAATCTAAAATGCCTCAAACGACATGGGGGCTGGAAATCAAGCACGGTTGCTGAAGGATATATAGAGGATTCAATAAGAAATAAGAACGATAATGCTCAAAAAATTTTAAACCCTCATGATTTGCCAACATCGGGAATGATTGCTGAAAGTTGTTCTCGACCATCAGTATCATCAACAATTACCAATGCGTATAAAGAGTCGGGAACATTTTTGCACGGTTTCAATTTTGAAAATGCCTCATTAACTAATTGTACTTTAGTTACAATTAAGTTAGATAAGTAATGTCATCATTATTTGACGTTTGAAGAAAAAAAAATTTGCTAAATAATCATATGTACTTAATAAAAAAATTAAAATTTGGTATAAAAGGAACAAATCAATAGCGGTTCGGCTGTAGTTCGCCTTCGAGTCGAACTTGTCTATCGCCAAAGGCGAAAGGAAATTAAACAATATTTGATTAAAACTCTTTTTCTTTTTTTTATGTAGACATTACTCTATCTGTTTTTCAATGTGCCTCCAGTATGATGTTGTTCTTTCGATCTATCGATCTATCGATTTCGTGATCTTCCTATTGTTCGTCTTTCTGTTGGGAACCGTCTCTTGCCGTTTTTATTACTTTATTTGTGGTCATTCGGCTTATATAATCTTTCTATTCTACTCTTTTCGTTGTTACCCAGTTCTTGATGTTCTTTACCTTGCATCTATATCGTATATCTGTACTTCTAACTCTGTCCTATAGTGTCTTACCATCAATTTTTCTTAGTGTTTTCATCTCTGTTGTTTCTAACATCCTTTTTGTCCTCTCTGTATCAAGTCGTTTTTGTGCCGCGTATGTTATCATTGGTCTGATGACTGTTTTATAAATTCTGCCTTTTATTTCATTCCCGATATTTTTATATCTTCATATTGTTTCATTAAGCAGCCTGCGGCTCTGTTTGCTCTATTCACTTGATCTTCCACTTCAGTTTCGAGCTCTTCGTAGCTAGATAATGTGATGCCTAGATATTTAAACTCATACCAAACAAAAGGATATTTTTTCACATACTAAACCATTAAATCTCGAGATCGTAATTTACGCACATTACCAAAACTAATTACGGATACATTAAAGCAAAGTTTAGTATTTATTTGCTAGACAAGGCTCTACAAGAGTTTAAATTATTTATTAGGCCCATTTGTCATTACAATTTTTCGAGTACAATATTTATGTTTTTTTAAATGTCTTAAATTAATATCTTGGAAATTTATATCACAAAGAAATTTAAAGATAGAGATAACACTAGATAATTCAGAAATAATAACTATATTAGTCACATATGGCCCTAATGATAACGAACCATTGAAAATTAAAGAAGACTATTGGGAAGAGCTCAATGATGCTATAGAAAATGTGAAAGATAGAATAGTCATTCTAGGCGATATGCATAGCAGAGATGGTAAAAGAGATGATGATGATAACATTAATAATTTGGGTATGCATGGGGAAGATACAATAAACGATAATGGAAGAAGAATGATAGACTTTTGCATGGAGAATAATTTGATTAGAACCAACACATTTTTTAAACACATTGATATACATAAGTTCACGAGAGAAGTCAGGAGCAGAAATAAAAAAGCAATTCTAGACTACGTTCTATTTAATAGAGAATTTAGGAAAGAGGTCACTGATGTCAGAGTTAAAAGAAGCCCTAAAATCTATAGTAACCACTATCTGGTAGTGGCAAAGATAAGATTACCCCAAAAAACACCTAAAACCACTAAACAAAGAACGAAAAATAATACAGTGAACGAGAATATCCAAAACTATAAACTAAATGACCAAAAAGTCGCGGCCATGTTCGAAAGTAACGTGTGAAATAAATCACGTAAACAGAAATAAGAAACAAACACGATGGTGGGACGATGAATTAAAAGCCCAAATAAAATATAAAAAAAACAGAAATGGAAAATATACTTAAACAAGAAAACAGATAATAGTTACAAGGAATGTAAACGACAAAGAAAGGTGAGATGGTGCTAAAGAAGAAGAAGGAAGCCTGGGATGAGTTTGGAATGAAGATGGAAGCAGATAGCCGGGGTAACCAAAAATTGTTTTACAAGGCACTAAAGACGCTAATAAAAGGTAAAGAAAAAACGATGAAACAGGTGAAACGTAAAGACGGCACGCTGATTATCAGACCAAATGAGATTATGGAAAGATGGAGACAATACTTCAGCGAACTCCTAAGACCAAGACAGCCGAAAGAGGAAACTGTAATGATAGAAGTAGAAGGACAACATGGACAAGAAAATTATATCCAAATAGAAGAAGTCAAAAAATCAATTAATAATACAAAGAGAGGTAAGTCGGCTGGTCATAACAAAATCACTGCTGAAATGTTAAAGACAATGGGACCGAAAGGAGTTGAATTTTTAACCAAAATTATGAACATGGCTTGGAACCCATGTACAGTTCCCGAAGATTGGAGAATTGGCATAATACTACCAATCTGTAAGAAAGGAGAAAATTATACCACCAAGTTCTTGTGAAAATTATAGAGGAATTAATCTACTCAGTATCGTCTCCAAAATATATGAAAGCAACCTAAAAAGAAATTAAGACACATCGTTGAACCACATCTGGATGAAGTACAAAGTGGGTTTAGGAAGAGACACAGTACGCAAGACCATATATTTACGTTGAAACAAATAATTGAGAAAGCTAGAATAAAGAACACAGAAATATATATGGCTTTTCTAAATATTGAGAAAGAATTTGACAGTGTCCCAGGAAGCAGTTTGGAATAGTCTGCAAAATAAAAATATTGACCATCCACTAACAGGTGCTATCAAAAGTCTGTATTAAAATAACAAGTGATATGTACGTAAGGATAACTTGGAATCAGAGATGTTTGCAATAAACGAGGGTCTAAGACAAGGAGGTGTTATGTATATCTACCACCCTTTCCAGCCCTTCTGACAAAGAAATTTTTTTAAACATTTTTTGTCTTGTTAATGATGCATAATGAATTTTTCTGTTCTTTTACCTTTTTCTTCGTACTGTTGCACTGAGCTGATTATCAATATACCAAAAAGTTAGATACCCAGTATCATATAATAGGGGGACTAACTATTTCCTTAAATAAAATAAAATTTAATAAATCAAAGATAATTCAAAGAAAGCTCTGACTTCGTCTTTTAAGATTCTCATCTTCTACTCTACGTTGGAACAACCAACGTGATATTTTTCACGTATCATTGCATCAAAATTTAAATTTATTCATATGTGCATTATTTATCAAAAATCAATTGGTATTTATCAAGGTTTACCAAAAATATATTTCATTTGATATTATCTCACCTCGTTGCGTTGGTAGATCGTAAACAGGAAGCTCTATTGTAATACATTTAAATTTTGTTGCATATTGTATGTAGTATTGTGTACGAATAATCTGGATAAACATATTACATTTGTTGTTTATGTAGTATTTCGATTGGCAAATCGCTTCTAGATTTTTGGCTTAATTAATATGCGAACCAATGTATGCAAAACATTTAACCATATTTTTCTTTAAATATGTACTTAATGACAAGACTTTTTAATAAAAATATACTTAGCAAATTTTAATCTCGTCTATGGATAGCAAAACACAAAACAGTCCTATAAACTCAAAGAAAAAGTTATATATTAGACGTATACTACCAGTTTTATACCTACTGATTGGAGACCGTAGCCCTTACCAGGAAATCTGCTAAAAAACTAGAAACAACGCAAAGTGCAATGGAACAAAACATGATGGGAATGTCACTGAGAGACAAGATTAGAAACACTGAGATCAAATATATTAATATCGTTCAGAAGGTAAGAAGTTTGAGAGGAGCTGAAATCGACTTGGACCATTACCTCGTTAAAGTCACATGTGGGAGAAGGCTGGAAGAAAAAGAAAAATCGAACCATAAAACGAAGAAAAAGTACAAAATTGAAAAACTTAAGGAAGTAAAAATAAAAAATAAATATGAAGAAGAAATAAATAAAATTTTACAAAAATGTGACCAAAATTTATAGACAGATCAAGCCTGGGAACAAATTAAATCTGCCGTAGGAGAAGCTAGCGAGAAAACAGTTAAGTGCGACTCCAAGAGAAGTACAAACAAAGATTGGTTTGACGAAGAGTGTCAGGCGATAGCAAAGGAAAAGAAGAAGATCAGACAACAAATATTAACAGATAATAGAGAGTCTAAAAAACAAGAATATAGAATATTTCGAGGTAGGTTGAAACCTCTGTGTAAAAGGAAAAAGAGATACCACAATGAGTTGAAATTAGATAGAAGAGAAGTTTAAAAACAAAGAGGTGAGGTCGTTCTATCAAGAAGTTAAAAAAAATGGGAAAAGGTTACCAAAGCCACTGTAGTTATATGAAAGGTAAAGACGGAAATTTAATTAGCGATCCGGCAGAAATAATGACGGAATGGAAAAAACATTTTGAAGAATTATCAAATGGTGAGGTGAACCACGAAGCAGTAGACAACTGTTGGACGGTTGGAGAAGATGAGATAGTTAAAAGGCAGTCTACAGAGGAGGAGGTGGTGACAGCATTACAAGAAATGCAAAAATAACAGTAGTCCTGGTAAAAATGACATATACACAGAAATGATCAAGTTTGGTGGAGAACAACTACAAAGAAAAATATATCAGCTCTTAGTGCAAGTATGGGAAAAGGAAATAATGCCATCGGAGTGGTATGAGGTCCGCATATGCATTCTGCATAAAAAAGGAGACAAACTGAAGTGTGACAACTATAAAAGTATAGCCTAAAGTAAACTAAGTGTGAAATTAGTTGGCAGGGTTACATATCAGATTAATTTACGGTTGCAAAAGGCTTAAGACAGGAAGATCCTTTATCCACTACATTATTCAACTTAGTGTTAGAAACTGTAATCAGAAAATGCAATATGAAGGTGGAAAAAACAATCATGAAAAGTTCCTTGCATCAAGCACCAGTCCTTGGCATTTGCTGACGATTTAACGATTAGCAAAAACCGAGAAAGAATTAAAAAGAGTTGTGAAGAAAATTATCGAAGAAGTACAGAAATTCGGATTGGAACTAAATGAAGACTAACTACTAAATGAAACCAAATATATGATCATGGGAGAGACAAAAGCGAAAAAAGACAACCTTACTGGGAAGTCTGTAAGTGGTAAAAGCTATAGTTTTAAAAGGATGGACAAATTTGAATACTTGGATGTAGTTTTCTATGAAACTGGAAAAGAGAAATGGGAGCTCGAAGCCAGAATAGCAAATGGGAGTAAAAAATTAGGTACTTTAAGAGACCTACTGAACTCAAAATACGTTTCTAGACAAGGTAAACTCAGAATATATAAAACAGTAATTCGACCCACAGTAACATATGCCGGTGGGACATGGATATTAAATAAGAAGAAAGAGACGGGAAAGGTGGGAAAGATGGGAAAGGAAAATATTGAGACGCATATTCGGAGGACGGAAGACAGAAGGTGTTTGGAAGAGAAGAACCAACAATGAATTAATGGCTTTATACAAAGAACCTACCATTACCAAGTTAGTCAAGTCACAAAGAATCAGATGGTTGGGACATGTAGAAAGAATGGCAGCAAACAGAATACCCAAACTAGTAACAACCAGAAAACTAATCGGCCCCAAAAAAGAGGTAAACCCAGAACGAGGTGGATTAGTAAAGTGGAGGAAGACCTTAAACACATGAAGGTGAGGGTCTGGAAAAGAAAAGCACAAAATAGAATGAAGTGGAGAAATATTGTCCACCAGGTCCTTCAGAGTAGTTAAGAATGTTGTATATAGGTACATATTTAAGTTAAAGTTTTGTTTAAAATAATTGTAATTAGTTAATATTAGGATTATGTGTAAAAAAATGCCCTAGGCCTTAACGGCCTGTTCTGCATAAAAATGAATAATTACGAGAACAAACAGCAGCCGCACTATATCTTAAAACCGAACTATCAAAACCAGTGTTCTACTATCTTGCTTACCGCAACTATACATCTCATAATGGTTTCACAATCCAAAGCTACTCTAAAGTGTTACTCATAATAGTATTTTCATTATTACATTAACATTCTAGTGTTTTTTTCTTTTTAATCCTAAACCTAAAAGAAATAAAATGCAGAATTTACAAAACAGTCATCAGATCAATAATGACATACGCGACAGAAACGCGACCTGACACAGGGAGGACAAAATGAATGTTAGAAACAACAGAGATGAAGACACTAAGAAAAATTGATGGTAAAACACTATGGGACAGAGTTAGAAGTAGAGATATACGACGTAGATGCAAGGTTGAGAACATCAAGAACTGGGTTAGAAATAGAAGAGTAGAATGGAACGATCATATAGACGAATAACTACAAATAAAGTATTAAAAACAGCAAAAGACGGATTCCCAATAGGAAGACGAATAGCAGGAAAACACGAAAACGATGGAAGGGCAACTTACTGGAGGCACATTGAAAAACAGACAGAGTCACATACATAAAAAGCAGAAGAAGTTATTTCTGCCCATGAGTAATTTGATAAAAGCTAATTTTTTTTAAGAAAAAAATTTTTAAATAATATTGTTAGAACATAAATAATTATTATATGGTACTCTTAATTTTCAAAAGACTGATATGTTTTTTGTACACACTTATGACAAGTCAAAAGAAAAGGCAAAAAAGTATTTTTGAAGTGTGTATATTTTTTAATAATTCCTAGCTGAGCGCTTTCGGCTTTACAAAGCCATCATCGGAGCTATGGTTAATTTTATAAATACCACTAAAATGGAGAGATCTCATTCCCTTATTTGTTGAACTTTTGATTTTTTTAATTACTTAGTTGTTAAAAATTCTTAAAAAACATACAAAAAACCGACACTGGACTTCACAGACACATTAAAAATTTTTTTGTCAAGGTACGGGTGTAAGAACCCGACCATTGTTTGCTATGAGGAGGTAGACAGTAAGACAGTAGCTATGAGGAGGTAGACGGTAGCCCTGTCTACCTCCTCATAGCAAACAATGGTCGGGTTCTTACACCCGTACCTTGACAAAAAAAATTTTAATGTGTCTGTGAAGTCCAGTGTTGGTTTTTTGTATATTTTTTAAGAATTTTTAACAACTAAGTAATTAAAAAAATCAAAAGTTCAACAAATAAGGAAATGAGATCTCTCCATTGTAGTGGTATTTATAAAATTGACCATAGCTCCGATGATGGCTTTGTAAAGCCGAAAGCGCTCAGCTAGGAATTATTAAAAAATATACACACTTCAAAAATACTTTTTGCCTTTTCTTTTGACTCTTAATTTTGACTGAAATTAAAATCCCGAGAGAGATATTTACACTTTGTTAAAACGGCCGGACAGAAAAAATTCCCAATTTCTCTTTTCAATAAAAACCAATCATCCCTAACAGGCATTCCGGTTGTTCTTCGGCAAGGATTAAGGCCGGCCATGGACTTACAACGATCGGGATTGTCAACAAATCAGAGCTACAAACTGTTGAATGCGACAATTTCCTTTTAGCTGCTAAATGAGAAAGAGAAGGGTAAATACTTGGGGAAAAAGCGTAGATGAAAACCGTTGCCGTCTCCAACTTTACTAGACTTTTCCATTTTGATCTAGAAGGAACATACGGCGAGCTTACTCTGTACGCCGTTGCCATATTTCTAGCATATACTTAAATATTTCATTTATTATTGTTTATATGAGTAAAAATAGAGAATAATATTTATAAATATAGTTATGTTGTTTTATTGGAATTTATGTATTATCATAGTTACTTTTTTCCAAAGGTATTACTTAAAAAAAAAGTCACAAAAAGAGAAGTCATACGATTTCTACCTGGCGAAATCGAATTCAAATTTTTACCACTGTGCTAGGCACTATTACTAGGCAAGGGAATCTAAAATTGCCTAAAATTGCCAATTTCTGATACTCCAATCGAAGTAAAGAAATAAAACATAATGACGGTACCGTAAAAAGGGGTTACATTGAACATTTTCTTCATATTTTGTTGAATAAGTTTTGTATCTGTTGCTCAATCGAATAAAAAAAAATACCACTTATGGGTCACTATAGAAGCATGACTTTACATACGTTAGATTATCTCTTGGGCGTAGCTATGTAAAAATAGCTATAAAAAAGTTGCTGTTCAATTTTACTCCGGATTCGGGGTAACATTGAACAGTAGTATAAATCGGTGTCTACGAGCCCACAGGTTAGTTATTCGTTCAATTTAACCCCGCCAGTGAAACAAACGGAAAAAACTAGTGGGGAGAGTTTTGTTTGTTTTTTTTTTCTCAATGGTTATATTTATTGACAAAATATTTTTTCACATTCTTTTTTATTAAACTTTAAATTCTTTTACACAGTCTTATAAAATCATATTTCAAACTAAAGAAATTGGTAATTTTCAAGTCAAATGACAAAACATAAGGGAAACGTATAAACGACAGTCTTTAGAAGGATTTTAGCCCAGAGTATACCCATCAAATTGGATCGAAAAAACCACTTTTCCGCGGCGGTCTTCAGCTGGAGCTGGCAGAAGTCTCTCAAAATCTGAAGAACTTACGACTGAAATGTTGTCTATCTGAAAATAAATCAACAATCGATTTTGGTATAATGCAAAATGCACTGAAAAATTTACCTCTGGCCAATAGAAGGCAGAATTCTTCGCAATTCTCAGGAACTTGACCACATAATCTCCATCAGGCAGTTTTTCTTTTATGAGACCAACAAAAAATTTCAAGATCTTTTTGGTTGCGAATCTCACGAGCACATAATCGTCGACGACTGCAGCTCCTTTTGGCCTTTCGATCTCCTCCTTCTTTTCTTGGTGCATTTCATCACAAAATGTCTCGAAATCACAATCAGATTCGTCCTGAAGCTCCAGTTCGTACTCGGAACTGTCACTATCCAATTCCTTAGCAGACTTTTTCTTATTCTTCGTGGGTGGTGCAGAACATCCAGAACTTTCTGCTATTTCAAAATCTTCCAATCCAATGCTTTTACCCGGTGCGATGTTAATTTTCTTTTTTCTTTGAGTTCTAGCTCTCTTTTTGTTCCTAATACCATGTAGAAATTGTAAAACTGTGTCGTTTAAACTGTTTCCAAAACTTTCATTTGATTCAGTATTATCAGTACCAGGCAATTTCTTTAATATTTGATTTCTGTCTAAAGGGTATACACACGTTGCCCAAAAGCCACTTTGAAGGTTTTGTTCACCAGTTTCTGCGAATTTTAACATGAGCTTTTTTAAAAGTTTTGGAAACATCCCTTTTGAAGACCAGTTGATCCCGTTGCTAACTTATAATCGCTGAGTATTGCACGCCATTGTTTCTTCAGTGGTGCGAACACCGCGACATCCAGGGGTTGAGCGATATGCGTAGTATTCGGCGGTAAACATATGAATCGAATATTATTTTGATTATTATGTATTTCTTCGACGCCTTGGAAAATGATAACTGTTTTGTTTTAATTTCGCGGATTGCTTGATCCAAAGTATCAGAGATGTAATTTTTGTATGATCGACTACCCAACTTTCTAACGTAATCACGCATTTTGGACTGAGATTATCGCACTACACTACCTATTGCACCACAACTGAATTTCCTAACCACACAATGTTCCTACCGCCAAGCCAACCAATGTTATACTGAGCTCTGAGCTGAGTGAATTTCATTCAAATGATTCAAAACGAGGTAGCGTAACGCCAGACAATAATATTTAGATGGAACTCGATTGACGCCGCCCAAGCACGTTCAATCCTGCCGTTCAATGTTACCCTACGTTCCCAAAATAATTGACTAATTTTTGTATAAATTAATTAAAAATATTCGAAACCCTATCATTTACGGTATTATGTAGAAGAAGGTTCAAATAGGTACTAGTATCGTGTAAAATTAGTCATGAGAAGATATCTTTTGCATATCGCCGGCTGCAGACCAAAGTTTGAGAGATTTTTTTTTACTACCTTTTATTTCAGAAACCATTTTTTATTTTATTTTTGTTAATTTTGAGAACCTGCCAGAAATTTTATCAGGTAGTCCAAGAAAAACATATTTGCAACCCTCAAAAAAATATATCGGCCCCAAAAAAAAAGTTTAGGCCAACTTGTAGAAAAATATAATCTTCATTGCAAAACTGTTCAATGTAACCCTCGGGTTCAATGTAACCCCGTTTTACGGTACTAGATTTTTGTTTCGATACAGAGCAGCGGTAAGCCGCTTATACGTATTTCGACCTCTTTAGGTCTCCTCAGAGCGGTATAGCCAATACTCTGAATCGAAACAAAATCTATTCCCGTCGTAGAAAATAGTTATCAAAATAACTAGTTACGGATGTAACTACGCCATCTCACAACAAAACGAGAAATCATACGTTTTCTACCTGGTGAAACCGAATTCAAATTTTTACCACTGCGCTTTCTAAAACTTGCAAAGCAAACAGCTTGATAGATTACTCGGCAAGGAAATCTAAGATTGCATTCCACATGCCGTTCATCATGGTCAAAATTCGTAGTGAATTCATTTTCCGGTACTCCAAACGGAGTAAAGAAATCATTATGTTTTATTTCTTTACTCCGTTTGGACGAACAAGAAGAAAAACAGAGGTTGTTTGTATATTTTATTTATGTGTCAATTTTTGGTGAGAACTACGATATTCCTACCCTCACGTTGAGATTCATAATTTTAATTAAACCTAAGTTCCTCCAAAAACCGTGCTTTTTTTAATAAATTTTATTTATGGCATAAATGATATTTCAAAATCAAACTTCGTAGAGATTAAAGTACATACAATAAACTACTTGAAAAAGTTTTTTTATTTCTTTTTTTCAAAATGGCGGCTCTGAAAATGACTGCTTAAACTCATCCCATTTGTTGGTGGGTGTCATTATTTCTAGAGAACGAATCATCCGAAAGCAAAAAACTAAATGGCTTAATAGCCTTAATCTAGTAAAAGTACAAGAAGAACTAACTGACCATATTGAATCTGGCAATAGGATAAGACAGGGAGATTCGCTGAGTTCTCTATTGTTTAACCGGATTATGGATAAAATAATAAAAAAAAGTAAGAACTAAAAAAGGATACCAATCTAATATACAATACAGAAAATTTAACATGTTAATATCCTTAAAAAAAAAACAAAATGCATGGTTATAACAGCAAATTCACTAATATGTAAATTGGAGCTGGAAGGTCAGAAACTAGAAGAATGATTGAGTTTAAATATCTACGCATTTCATTGTCTTACTACGGAAAACTCTAAACTGAAGTGGAAGATCAAGTAAATACTAAAGCAAAGAGAGCCATAGGTTGCCTGAATGTAACAATATGGAGAAATAAAAATATCGGAAAAGAAATTAAGGCTGTTTTCGCAGTTATAGCATACTGCGATTTGAAGTGGGCGTATCACTTACTTTTCTACACTGCTATGTCAGACCCTACGCGACTTCCTAATAGTTTGGATGTTTATTCAGTGGCGCCGGCCCACGGGTTGTTTAAAATAAATGTATTATTCTCCATTCAAATTAGTTTTGTCGGAATACTTTTTTTTAGATTAATTATCGTAGATAACGTTTTAAAAAGAATTAATCACATTTTTAATTTATATGTCTTAGCTAAACATAGTATTAAATAAAAATTTGTGAAACGTGACTGCAAAAAACACCATGGTGTTTATTTATAATAAATTTAAATTTTGTTATATTAATATTAATATATAATTAATATTTTGTTAATATTTGTTAGAGAAAACTGATATTAGCGTAGTAACAATTAAACAAAAAATATTTTTATTTATCTATAAAAAATTGATACCTGCGAAACCATCATAACAGTAAATGTATTTATCTGGCAAGAAATTTCGAGGCGACGCACTGCGAGGAAAAAGTTCTCTGAATGGAATATACATTATTTCAATATATTTATAGGTTGCAGTTACATAAGAAAAGTATCCAATTAATGAATAAAACACAAATCGTGGATAGTTATTTCATCATATCAGTGGCATTTCAGCTCGTCATGAGCTAAAGGCTTCTTCAGAACAATCTTCCATTCGCCCCTGCCTCTGGCAACTTTCTCCATGCTTTAACTCCGATGGATTTTAGATCATCCTCTATGTTATCTTGATACCTAAGTTTTGGTCTTCCTCTGGATCGTTTTCCCACTGGTCCTCTTCGGTCGAAAATTTTTCTGATCGTTTCATCTTCATCTCGCCTAATTACATGTCCTATCCATCAAAGGCGTACTAATTTAATAAATTTTACAACGTCAGGTACTACACCTGAAGAAGCATCGTAGTTTACTTTATACGATCTTTTTGACCAAGCACCATCAGCTATAACGGTTATTAACCCATTTCCGTCGGAATCTACTTCACCAATTTCTTTGGCTAAAGCTAATTCCTCCCGTCCAGCCTCTTCTTAGGAATCACAAAGTGTTTGGCCGATGATATCTGCAACTGTTTCCGTATGTTTTGCATACTGCCTGTAGGAAATCACAGGTATATTTAATGCAGCGTGCTGCTGCTGTATGTCTGAATAATCAGAACCATTCAAGTTCAGTGAATTGTTACCAGAATCCTATGTTGCTATCTCCTTTTCAATATTCCACATTTGACATTTAAAAGTCAATGTACTTATCAATCCGTCCATTTTTTCTTTGATAATCTCCATATTAGAAAAGTTGCATGAAAATGGAGAATGATTATTCAAACCTTGAATATATATATATATATATATATATATATATATATATATATATATATATATATAAGTTAAATAAAAGCATATAAGTTAAATAAAAGCTTTTAAAAACGGTTGTAATATAAATAATAAATACTAAAGCAGTGCAATTGCTCTCCTTTTCCTTGACATAGGACGTTTACTGGGACTCATTTTTTATCTTGTCTCTTATAACTTATATCACTAACCTAATGTAATACTTAAAAATACGCGTAAACTAAAGAACTTTTAACTTATACCACTAAACTAATAATATAAGACTTAACATACACGTAAACTAAATAATTTCAATGTTTTCAAAATAAATAAGAATACTGTAAACTGTAAAAACTAAGCAAGTTGATAAAGAAAATACAAGAATGAAAGAACTAAAATGGATTCTAATTCAAGCGAACTAACTGACCGTACCCATAGAGAAATAAAAATAAGACCGTACCGTACGCTCATGTGATTTGACGTCACTAATGCGATAACGATCAAGCTCAGCGACAATGATGAGGAACACGTTTCACTATTAGATTTCAGTATTTTTTAGCAATTTTCTTCAAAGTTTGAATACGCTTTTCTCAATTATTACTGGACACAGAAAGGTGAAAAAAGAATCAACGATTACAGAAAAAAAAACTCTTTCAACTGATGGGCGTGAAAAGTTTGGTTATAATAGAACGTTAAACAGTATAATCCAATTTTTCAACAGAAAATTCAAAAAAATAAAAAAAGTAAAACCATCAGTTTAAAGGCAACATAATTTCGTATAACATGTCCAAATTTCGAGACATTTCGTCGGTAAATAACAGAGAAAAAATTTTGGTGCACCGATAAAACAGCCTTAAAGGCAGAATTTACAAAATAGTCATCAGACCAATAATGACATACGCGGCAGATACACGACCTGACGCAGAAAGAACAAAAACGATGTTAGAAACGGCAGAGATGAAATCGCTTAGAAAAATTGATGGTAAATACTATGGAACAGAGCTTGAAATACCGATATACGACGTAGATTCAAACTGGGCACATCACAAACTGGGTAAGAAATAGAAGAGTAGAATGGAATGATCGTATAAGCCGAATGACAACAAATAGAGTAGTAAAGACGGCAAGAGACGGTTCCCAGTAAGAAGACGATCAGTAGGAAGACCACAAAAACGATGGAACGACAACTTACTGGAGGCACATTGAAAAACAGACAGAGTCGTATCTACATAAAAACTAGAAGAAGAAGAATATTTTGTATCTAATTGACAATGGTCGTTGCTACAATGAATCATTTTTAATCGCAAAAAGAAAACAAAATGACGGACTTGGCACCAAGGTAAATGCAAGATGGGAACAGGCCACAGAAATTAAGGCAAAAATAGAACAAGCTAGAGCAGCATTTAACAATATGAAAAAGCTGCTCATAAGCAAGGATTTGTTTCTTCCCCTAAAACTACGTCTAGTTAAATGCTACATTTTCCCGATCCTACTATATGGTGTGATGGCCTGAACGCTGACAGAGACGCTCACGAGAAAACTAGAAGCATTCGAAATGTGGGTGTACCCAAGCATTCTTCGTATATCCTTGACCGAACATGTCACCAACATAGAGGTAATCCAAAGAATCGCAAAGGAGAAAGAAATCGTGAGCACAATTAAACAAAGAAAGCTTGAATATCTAGGCCACATATTGAGACACGGTAAGTACCATGTACTGCAATTGATTGCCCAGGGAAAAATAGACAGTAAGCGAGGGCCAGGCAGGAGAAGACACTTTGCTCCAAAATCTGCGGAAGTGGTTCGGGCTCACATCGGTCGAATTATTCAGAAGCGCCGCAAACAAGATCACAATTGCCATGTTAATAGCCAACATTCGCAACGGACAGGGCACTTGAAGAAGAAGAAGAAGAAGAAGGATAAATAAGAGGATGTTTAGCAGATGAACAACAGGGTTTTCGTAGTGGAAGATCGTGTACAGATGCAATATTCGTTATAAAGCAAATTACTGAGAAATCACATGATTTTGACCTAAAGAAAACGTTTGACGAGAAAGATTCAAAGATGTAATCCATCTTCTGTATAATAGAGAAGTTCGCCTAAATATTATAAAAACTCTCGAAAACATCTACCAAAACAACAAAATGGAAGTCAGAGTAGATGGACAACTTACATAACCTATAGAAATAGGCGGCGGAATAAGACATGGGGATTCATTAAGCCCCAAGCTCTTCAATTTGATTATGGATGAAATCATCAAAACCGTTAACAAAGGAAGAGGATACAGAATAGGAAACAAAGAAATAAAAATATTTTGTTACGCAGAAGACGCAATATTGATAGCCCAAGATGAAGATAGTCTGCAAGGACTGGTCCGCAGATTTAACATGAGAGCAAAAGAATTTAATATGACAATCTCATCTCAGACAACTAAAACAATAGTAGTCAGCAAAGAACTAACCAGATGTTAAATAAAAATTGATGGCATCAGTATTAAACAAATAATAGAAATAAAATACCAGGGAATTACACTGTCTAGTTATGGAGACCTGGACAAAGAAGTGAGAGATCAAGTACAAAAAGCAAATAAACTGGCAAGATGCCTTAATAACACTATGGCGAAACAGACACATTAACACTGAATTGGTTGCGTTCCTTTCATCGCATGGTTTTATTTTTATACATTGCTTTACATTCTCAGAAAATATAGTGTGCAGCTCGTTACTTTGCGCACTTTACTGATTTAGTATATATTGTTATCGCACATATCATTCATAGTACTCGTTTAATAGTTTCCTTCTGCGGAGAACTGTGAAAAAGAAGAAGAGACAGTCATCTTGCTGTGTATGAGAAATCGTTCTCATTATTCACTATAAAACAATAAAGTTTCGTCGTAGATAAAATATAGTATTCAACGCATGATGCCAACTGTATTCACTAATTTTCATAAAAATATTGTATATATACGAAAAATTAGCGGTGTATATATAGTAATGCATGTTCAATGGAGGCTTATGTATAGTAGTAATACCTCATTCGTTGCTATGCGTTTTATCGTTTGCACATGCACCTCGCCTGTCATGAATTGTTTTGAGAGATAAGAAGAATAATTGTTTTATACAAGAAGCGACATATTGAAGGAGTATCTTTTTACGATGACTGATAGGTGCTAGATGGTTTGGTCATAATGTCAGAATGAATGTAAGGTACGTAGGAACGTTTGATGGTTTGATTATAATGCTAGAATGAATGTAAGGTACGTAGGAACGTTTGATGGTTTGGGTATATTGCAAGAATGGGTGCAAGGTCTCACCATCTTTTGTATGTGTAAAACAAGTAGACGTAGGTACGTTCGATGGTTTGGTCATAATGCCAGAATGAAGAATGTGATCAATAGAACTAAAGAGTAAGTATTTGTTATTTGTGTTCAGAAGTCTTTTGTCTAAACTCTTTGGCGAGTGAAAGAAGAAGAAGAGCAGTCGCCCTCTTTATTTTTTATACATCGTTGTGTTGCATACCGAGTCCTCTTTATAACGAGCTATCGTACGTCGTTCTGTGATATACCGTTTAGGAGTTGCTGTGTGAAAGAAGAAGCAGAACTACCTCCATCTTGAATTTTTGATCATCCACCTACGTAGATGCATTGTATTGGTTAAACCCTATCACGTGACATGTCGCCCAACTCTAGGCGTTAAGGTGTACGTTAAGGCGTTTAGCACTTGGAGCGTGAAAGAAGAGGAGGAATGGTCGCCATTTTTGTTTTTGATACATCATTGTATTCGCCATCCACTCCCCTTTCCAACGAGCTATCGTACGTCACGATCCAACTAGCCGTCGCGCCTCTACCACAAAAAGAGAAAAATATTACCAGAATGGACCTTAGCGATTTACATTTCTTATGGGATTTAACATGGAAAAATACGCCGAACATACATAGCCCCTTTACTGATGAAGTTAAGAATTTTTAAAGCCAGTATCTTCTTCTTCTTACGGTTCCTACCCGTTCCGGATGTTGGCGACCAACATAGCTATCCTAACTTTTCTTGCTGCTATTCTGAATAGTCCGGTTGTCGATGTATTAAACCACTTTCTCAGGTTTTGAAGCCAAGATATTCTTCTTCTCCCTGGTCCTCTCTTTCCAAATACCTTGCCCTGAAGAATGAGTTGCAACAAGCCATATCTCTATTCATTCCTCATAACATGGCCAAGATATTCTAGTTTACGCTCTTTGATGGTATTAATAATCTCGCATTCCTTGCCTATTCTACATAGGACATCAACATTAATCACACGATCCACCCATGAAATTTTTAAAATACGTCTATAACACCACATCTCGAATGCCTCGAGATTTCTTAAAGAAGCTTCGGAAAGTGTCCAGGCCTCTACTCCGTGTAATAACGTAGAAAATACATAGCATCTAATGGAGAGATTTTGGTAGCAAGTTGTAAATCGTGACTTCTGAAAAGAGACTTCATCATTATGAACGCTAATCTCGCTTTTTCTATGCATTGTTTTATTTCACTGGAGTGATCCCATTGACTGTTAATGTTGGTACCAAGGTGTAGCTGTCCACTCTGTCAATTGGATGTTGGTTAACCAAAAGCTGTGTATTTAATATTTCGCGCTTGCTGACTACCATGTACTTTGTTTTCTTGGTATTAAGATCAAGTCCGTGTTCTCTACTTATATCTGATATACGCGACATTATTCTTTGCAAACCGTCCAGACTATCTGCAAAAACTACTGCGACTTCGGCATATCTAATGTTGTTTAGAGGCATTCCGTTGACTAATACGCCTTCTTGTAGTTCTCCCAGCGCTTGCTCGAAGATATCCTTGCCTCACTCCTCTATCTATGGAGACTGCCTCTGTCAATTGGTTATCCACTTTAATATTATCTGTTTGGTTCTTGTAATTATAGATGATTCTCAAGTCCCTATCATCTAACCCCACTTCTTTCAAGATGTTTATAAGTTTATCATACTTTACTCTATCAAATGCCTTTTTGTAGTCGATAAAACAAATATACACACCACAGTTAACATCCCTGCATCCTTGCCTAAGCACTTGGACAGCGAATAGAGCCTCTCGGGTGCCTAAGGAATCGCGGAATCCAAACTGCGTCCATGATACCTGTTCTTCGCATTTTTTATATATTCTGCCGTGTATCACATTCAAGAACGTTTTAAGTAAGTGGCTCACTAGGTTAAAGCCAGTATAAGACCAATAATTACTATGCCTCAGAAAGAAGACCCGATACAGCCACAACGTAAAGACTACTGAAAACGGCAGAGATGGGAGTACCTACTGAGAAGAATTACAGGAAATACGCTGAGAGATCGAAAGAGAAGTGAAGACAGAAGAAAATGTAACGTACTGTCATCGTACTGTATAAATGAATGGGTACAAAATAGAAAAAAAAGTACCAATCGGCAGAAGAAGTATTGTTTATAAAGAGGAAGAAGAAGAAGAAGAAAATTTATAATCATATCGAAATGTTTCATTTAATTGCGAGTCTGATCAAAAATAAATTAATTATAATAATTAAAGTAAATAAAACCAATAAAAAATAGTTTGTTATGAACTATAATACAACCGTAGTAGTAGTCAAAAACTAATAAATAATAATTGTAGGTAGGTATAATATCAGAACTTTAAATAAAAAGAAAACATTTCTGGAATTTTGTTTATATTTAAAACATAAATAAGTAGGTACTTAATTTCGTTCCTAAACATTATTATGCAATGCCTGACATACTTCTTGCACCTCGTATATTAAAACAAACATTTTGTATTATCAATTTTACACGATGAAGATATTTTTATCAGAAATAAAATTACTTAGTAATAAAATTGTTCATTTTATTATGTTTACACTTAAATGTATTGATATTGCATGGTAACTCTTTTAAAATAATTTAAGTAAATCGTCTACAAAAAAGTTTTATATAAATAATTCTTATTTCATAATTTTTATCTAACTTCAACTGCCCATTGATACAGAAACACAGGCCGAGGTAAAAGTTGTATCAATTGACAACTGTGTAATATTTAATCCACACAATACGTCTACCGCATAAAACGCAGGCGCCTATTTCAATTTGCGAGACGGTCTAGCTGTTGCCTCTACTCTCCCGTCCATGCCGAACACATTCTACCTCAAATTCGACCAGTAGTGCGGCGCGAACAGTTGTGAAGTGAGGTAGGGCAAATCACTTTTCTCAAAGCCGTCAATCGCATTCATAACAGAAAACAAACTGTCCGAAAAAAAATTCAAATTCGAAAAGGTGTAAAAAAATCGAGTGAAGTGCGTTACGGCCATCCGATCGACCAGTGCTTATTCCCATTGATTAGTGTGATTATGGGTACGGAATACAAGCATGCCGACATAAATATGGACGATTCCGGCAATAGCTGTGGATCTAGTGTTGTTTCTGATTATAGTGGCCCATCTTACGCCGATGTCGATGGAGTGCAGGTTTCTGATATCGAGAATGACACCGATTCGCATGTTCTACAGGTTGGTAAAAAGTTTATTACGAACCCATGGGGTTATTTCTCTAATAGTCTTGCGCAACGGATTTGTTTTGAAATTGGGGTGTGTGGGAAAGTAGGGTGAGAAAAAATCTGCCAAGGACGAAATGTTCGGTTAGGAATTGAGGCTTCCATATTGCGCTTCTAATGATGCAGCGATTTTTGCAATTACTGTTAACGACTCCAATTATGTCAGTCTGTGATGTATTGAATATAATAATCATAATCAGAATGTTTAAAAATACATAAAACTATTTCGTTCCTACTATTTTTGATACTAATATCCGATGTTTTTAATTTTAATATTGCATAAATTTTTGACACTTCTATGATTTTATATTTCTGATAATTTCCATTTTTTCGTTTAGATTTAAAGTTCCTCTATTCTCTACTTTGAAGTATACTTTAGATTTTTTTTACAATACGAACATTTGCTTCCTATTACTTTTCATTTGAATATGTTATGTCTGTAGACACATGTTATTGATTTAATTTGATCAACCATCTTCTATTCCACATTCAATTGGTTTCTATTTTCGAATCATGTATACTTTTAGCTGCTGCTAATCATGCCCTTTAAATATTTTAAAACATTCCCCTGCCTTTATTTTTAAAACTTTTACTAAACACATTTAATGTCATTTTTTGTCTAAAAGTTTTACAAGTAATTAAGAACAATATTTCATTTTTTGTTATTACTTCTTACTATTATTGGAAGCATATTGCTATTCATTTTAAAAATAAACGAAATATTTCCACAAATATGTTTGATATAATATAATAGAAATAAACATAAATGAATAATATTTTCAGTAAAAATACTGAAACTGTTAAAAACAGTTTAGAAATAAATTTCAGAGTTTTTATGTTTTTCAGAGCTTCAAGCTGTCAAAAAAAGCAAAATGTATATAAATTTTAAAAGCAAAAATTTTGATGTAGGTCTATACTTTTGGATGATAATTTAACTTTTAATTTGTTGACTGAATTTTGTTACACAATTTATTTGTTTTACTTGCGTAAAATATGTGTTTAACATAGATATTGTTTTGTTTATTATATTAAGCCTTGGGTCTGCACCTGTTTGATCTGAAGACATTTATCTTTGTGCGTGACAGAGGATATTTATGTTTTCTGTCATGCTCATGTCCTTTAGTTTCTTCCACGATTTTCTTCATTACTAAATTGGGGAGAAGTTTTCTGAGTCAGATTCCCGAGTTGGTATCTACTGTCAGTGTTAGTTCACACTCAATTTTAATTCTAGTTTTGGTTTTTGTTTTTTCTGAACATTTGCCATCTGAGCGTATAGACACGTTTGGCATATTCCAATGCTTTTCAGCAATCTATCCATGAATTTATCTACTGTTGACCTATTTTGTCGAAAGCCTTATTGCTCTTTGCTGTTTATTTAATTTTTGTGTATCTTTATTGGCTTATTGGCAAATATGTTTGTTAGCAGCTTAAGAGTTGTGTTGAGTTGATTATACAGTAGTCAAAAGAATTTCTACTATTTACTTGCTTATGCATTGCTATTGTGGTCTTAGGCCACTCTGATTACACTTCCTATTGTTCTAAAGCTATTTTTGTGTGGCATATTACAGCAATTAAGTACTATTTTTATTGGAAATAAGCCACAATTTAAAATTTATTCTAAATCACTTACTGTTTAAAATTTTCTGAAAAAGTTCCTTAATACTTGTAATTATTGTTTTAATTTCTGTTTTAATTTCTGAAAAAGTTCCTTAATACTTGTAATTATTGTTTTAATTTCTGTATTTTAAGATAAATACATTCTGTTTTTTTAATTTCAATTTGCAATTCTTGATGTACTCTTTTGAGACTTCTGTGCTAACTTCATCATCACTTTCCCCTTCTGCTTCTATTCGCTTAAGTACCCTCTCCATCGTAGAGATCTTTTAGATAAACGATCCATTACTTTTCTGCTATTTTGTTTGGATTTTTTTATTTACTAATGAGTATTTCCATTATTTAAAGATCTTTTAATTTTTTCGTTACTTTTCGTGTCATGTCTATACTCCAAGTCGTGTGTTCGATCTCTTTGGTAAATCAGGTCCATTATTTTTTTTGTGTACTTTAATCTTAAGAGTTAGTCAAGTATATTGAATAGTTTTACTGTTAGTTGGTACCAGTTGTTTCATTGCTGCAATCAAATCTTTCTTCTAAACGTTTTCTTCTCTAGACACCCTATATTTACTTTAAACAGTATTTGGATGGTCTTATCATTTGCCTTACCTCAATTTGTGATCTGACTCTATACCGAAAGATATTAAGGCTTTTAAGTCGAAGATCTGGGTAGGTAATATTCATCTTTTTGTTGACATAGGCTATTGTTGATTGTTGACATTTTATATAATTTTCTTCAAGTTAAGCTCCTATCGGTGATTGGAAATTATTCTGGTAATTATAATTATGTTGGTTATGCGCCTGAACTGCATCCAAACCATTCACGGAGATTCTGTAGCCATTAGATTTTACGTCTTCCTACGCTTCTTCTGCCTATGATTTTCCCTGCATTTATTAGTTAATCGTTAATATTTTTCACCTCTCATGATGTGCCCCAAGTATTCCAACTTCCTGATTTTTATAGAATTTAAAACTTATCATTGTTTTCCTAATTTTTCGAGAACTTGTGAGTTTGTTTTTGGATCCATTCATAAAATTTTAAGAATACGTCTGTAACGCCAATATGAGATTGTTTCAGTGTCCAGGCCTCAACCCAATAGAAAAAGGTGGGGAAACTATCGAATCATTCTTATCCAGTGCGTTATATTAATATTGCGATAACAGAAAAAGTTAAATAGAAAAGATAATGTTAAAAGTTGACCGTGCTATTTTGTCTGATTATTATCTTCTGTAATCCATGTCTCCAAAACATCCATCCATCCACCCATGGCTTTAAACGTGAATGGTAACATTATCGAAAATGTCGAGAAATTTCGATATCTAGGGTGCTGGATAACGAAAGATATAGATCCAGACATAGAAATAAAATCGCGAATTGAACAAGCAAGAAATGTCTTTTTAAAAATGAAACAAATGTTTACGTCCCAAACACTCAATCTCAAAATCCGTTACCGAATGCTGAAATGTTACGTTTACAGCACCTTATTATATGGAATGGAGGCCTGGACCTTCAAAATCAACTCACTAAGGCGTTTGGAAAGTTTTGAAATGTGGTTATTTCGAAGGATGCTGAAAGTCCCCTGGACAGCGCATATGAGCAACGAGCAGGTCCTACACAAGATGGGTACCGACAGAGAACTCTTAAAAATAATGAAAACACGGAAAACTTCATATTTGGGACACATATACAGAAATGAGAAATACCAGCTACTGCAGCTTCTTATAGAGGGGAAGGTAGAAGGAAAACGTGGTCCTGGTAGACGGCAGGCGTCCTGGTTGACGGCAGGCGTCCTGGTTGAAGAACATTCGTGAGTGGACTGGTTTGGATTCTCAATCTTTAATAAGAAAAGCCAGAGACAGAAATGATTTTGCTAAGGTTATCGCCAACCTTCATTGAAGACGGCACCCAAAGAAGAAGAAGTAATCCATGCTCCAAAGTATTTGTACAAATATATTTACTCAATTTCTTTATTTTCTAGTACTAGCTTAACTTTTATGATTTACGGTCTTGTAAATACCATGAACTTGATTTTCTTTTAGTTTTTGAACAAGGTGTTACGGTGTTTTCTAGAGTTGTACCCGCCAGAAGGATAGTACCGTCAGCATATCTTATGTTATTAAGTGGTTCACCGTTTATTATTAGGCCCTTATTGACTTCGGCCAACGCTAATTTTTAGATGGCTTCACTGTACAAATTAGACAAAAATGGTGATAAAATACTCCCTTGGCGCACCCTACGGCAAATCTGGATACCTTAGTCAGTTCATATTCAACTTTCACTTTTGTTGTTTGCTTCCAATAGAGGTTACATACATATGTAATTCTAATGTCTATACTATCTATGTTTTTATTTAGGAAAATTTCTTTAAGTTGATCATGCTGCACTTTGTCAAATGCCTTCTCAAAATCAATGAATCAATCTCTACAAAAGAACAGTCACTGCAAACAGTGCATCGTGTGTTCCAAGACCTTTCCTAAATCCCATTTGTGTATTACTTATGCCTTCATCTAATTTCTTATGTATTTAACAATCAAAAGACTGATATTTTTTTGTACACACTTATGACAAGTCGAAAGAAAATGCAAAAAAGTATTTTTGAAGTGTTTATATTTTAGGCAATTCCTAGCTGAGCGCTTTCGGCTTTACAAAGCCATCATCAGAGCTATGCTACAATAAAATGTTCTAATAAGTACTAATTGGTAAAGATTGTAATTTTTAACTTACGTCAATTTTTTAAATACCACTACAAAGAAGAGATCTCATTTCCTTAAGTTTTAAAATTATGATATTGTAGGAGTTGGAATTCTTAAAACACATAAAAAACATATAAAAAGTCGACACTGGACTTCACAAACACGTTAAAAAATTGAAAAAATTTTTGTCATGGTACGGGTTTTAAGACCCGACCATCTATTGATGTGAGGACGTAGACTGAATAGAACTAGTGAAATCAAATGTCGGTCCTTTTAAACGATTTTTCAAAAGTGACAGGTGACAAATGTCATATATAGGAAATAGAGATTGTTTTTTTAAATTCTTACAATCTTATATCCTTAAGGATAGCTGTCAGATTGAACACACATTGACCTTGAGCAATGACTTGAGTGAATTTACAAATTAAATTTCATTCTGTATGATGTGATGAACACATAAAATTTAATTTAAAAACTTAATTTTTAGAAAGTCTTTGATGACTAGTAGTAATTCCAAACTACTAAATAATTTTGTAAGAATTTAAAAAAACAATCTCTATTTCCTATATATGACATTTGTCACCTGTCACTTTTGAAAAATCGTTTAAAAGGACCGACATTTGATTTCACTAGTTCTATTCAGTCTACGTCCTCACATCAATAGATGGTCGGGTCTTAAAACCCGTACCATGACAAAAATTTTTTCAATTTTTTAACGTGTTTGTGAAGTCCAGTGTCGACTTTTTATATGTTTTTTATGTGTTTTAAGAATTCCAACTCCTACAATATCATAATTTTAAAACTTAAGGAAATGAGATCTCTTCTTTGTAGTGGTATTTTAAAAAAATTGACGTAAGTTAAAAATTACAATCTTTACCAATTAGTACTTATTAGAACATTTTATTGTAGCATAGCTCTGATGATGGCTTTGTAAAGCCGAAAGCGCTCAGCTAGGAATTGCCTAAAATATACACACTTCAAAAATACTTTTTTTGCATTTTCTTTCGACTTTCTTTCGACCTCTATGTATTTACTTTTAAATTGTTATTTCAAGTACTCCTTTACATTGGCTTTTTTGGAAAGCAGAATAAATGTCGATTGGAGTCGAAGGAATAAGGAACTATACCTGTTTCATATGAGTAAATATTATTGAATAGATCCAAAAGAAGGTCAAAAGATTTTTTAATATCCACAATTTTGAGTAATTCGATGGGAACTTCTGGAGGCCTAAGAGGTTTACTACTTTTAGCTCGTTTCATTGCATATTCGATTTCTTCCCGTATAATGTCAGGCCCAGTATCATCTTTAAATTCTTTTAGTGCTTCTGTTCTTTCTTTGTCTTCAAAAAGCTGTGATATAGGTACATTTTGTCTCCTAGTTGCCTAGTTCCCCAATTCTGTTTCATTTTTTCTCAAATTGTAATATTCTCTCATTATGTTCTTTTATTTTCTTTTTAATTAATCGATTGGTTTCATGTTTCATTATATTTAATTGCATTTTTTGTTTTGAATGATTTTCTTTCATTAATTCATAGTACTTAGAATCTCTTCATTCATCCAGTCTTTATGCTTTCTTTTTTTTGGTTTTAAATTTTCACTTCCTAAGACTTTACAGTTTATTCCTTTGTTTCTGGTTGCCTTAACCTCATAGTACCAATTCTACTTTGTGTAGGATTTTACTCAGCCCACAATCAATTTGGTTCATAATATGACAACTATGGGATTATATTCTGAACCGATATCTGCTCCAGGGTAAATTTTTTCAGAAAGTATAGAATTACGAAATCTTTTTCTAATAAGGAAAAAGTCAATTTGATTTCAAATTATTCTATTCGTTATATCTCTGGGAGATTTCAATGTATACAATATTCTTTTTAGTAGTTTAAAAAGTGTATTAGCTATACAAATTCCTTCATCTGACAGAATTATATTAAATGGTCACCACGTTCATTTCTATTTCCTAGACTATATCTCCCACATATTCATCCACTCTTCCATAAGGGCTGCTAATTTTGGCATTGAAAAAGTCCATTATTATTGTAGTGTGATGTTTTTTCATTGACTGTAAGACTAGTTTCAATTTATCGTAAAATTATTGTGTATACTGGAACGTATATTGATATGTCGAAGTTTGTGGTAATTGTGTTGTTAATTTTCAAAATATTATGAGTGCGTAATTTAATAAGCTGTTCACCGCTCCAAGCTACTGCTTTAATTTTAATTCATTGTTTTTTAATTGTGTCTATAATGTTTTTAACAACTGTTGCATCTCCTACTTCCAAAGAATCGATAGTACTACTATTACATCTTCAGACTATTATAAAAATCCACTGGTCCCCCTTTTGTTTTCTTTTAAACGCCAAAAGTATAAACTGAGATTACATGAAATTTATCGTTCTCCAGATTCAGGATCCAGATACAGATGTCACTTTCAGGATTCTGTCATATTGTTTTTAAATTTCTGATGAAGTAAAAGACCAAGCTGGTAATATCTAGTTTATTCTTTTTTCTGTAGATGAATACGAAATATTTGTATTTTCATGTTCCTTTTCCTTTCTTTCTATTTTTCAAGAATGTTCATCTTTCAATTTTCTGAATGTTAATTTGTATAAATACCTTTTGGTCTTCTTTTTGCTCGTTTTTTATTGTTCTAGTATCCAAATCTTAATTAGGGATTCTTTCCCGCAGTCCTTTTCCTTACTATTAAAGTCTTACCTCCGAACACTCCTCTTTTTTCTGGGCTTGGTAGCGACTGTCAAGGTACACCCAACACAAGCACAGGCAGAGTTTAGCTCTTTTAACAATTTGCTAGAATATATAATATTAAGTATTGTGAATTAAGTATTGTGATTAAGTATTGTGAACGGTGAAGTCATCAATAATTTGCGATATGCGGACGATACAGTACTCCTAACTTCTAGTCAAGAAGATCTGCAAACACACTTAATAGTGTCGTTGAGAGTTGTAGGGAGGCAGACCAAAATACTCGTAATAAGTAAACAATGGCATATAAAACCGTCTATATATGTAAATAATACCAAACTTGAGCTAGTTAATAAAATCGTTTACCTTGGACAGCAATTAAATTGTAACGCAGAAAGTCAAGAAATTATAGCTAGGATAGAACAGGCTAGAGCTGCTGTTATAATGATGTCCAAGGTGTTATCTAACAGAGACCTAAAATTGGCATTGAGGATTCGCCTACTTTGCTGCTACGTGTTCTCGGTCTTACTTTATGGAGTCCTGAACTGTGAATAAAATCGATCTAAATCGCCTTAAGGCTTCCGAAATGGTGTGCTATAGAAGAATTTAAAAGTTTCCTGGGTGGAGAAGATTCGAAACTCCACAATACTAGAACGTCTCAGCAAGACTATTGAGATCATAGAAAGCATCAAGCAGAGAAAGCTGAGTATTTCGGACATGTAATGGGAGGTTCCAAATACAGGTTGCTACAAAATATCATGCAAGGAAAAAGAGCGGGCAAACACAGTCCAGGACGAAGAAGAACCTCATGGTTGAAGAACTTGCGAGATTGATATGGTGTTGATACAAGCATGCTATTTAGGGTGGAAGTGAATAAAATTAAGATAGCTATGACGGTAACCAACGTTCTGAAAGGATATGGTACATGAAGAAAAAGATATAATATTAAAAATTTGCCTTAAAATCTCTAACTAGTCCCTAAGGGAGACCAAACAACTGTTGCATACTCACGAAAAGATAGATGTTACAGAAGAAAATTTATAGATTTTTAGATGTATTTATCGAGAAAAGTATTTAATACATACTCAATCTTATGTTTAATAGAAATATAGGACATTTCTGTGTCTTTTATTTTATCTGCTGTTAGTAAGAATATGTCATTAACGTTTTGTTTTTCTACTAAATATTCTGTTTCTTTAACATTTATAATTTATAGCATGTTTTAATAACTACCACTCATACATAAATATTTTATTTTCAATTTAGTAACATCGAATAAATAATTATAAATGCTCTAATACACGTACAAACACAAAAATAATAAAATGCAATCATAACATCGGAAAACAGATTGTGTTTATGACAGGTAGTTATCGGTTAGCAGCATCTACATGTGGTCACGATTGCACACCTACCGCAATTCCGAATTAGGCTTGTGTATAAGTCCAGCTGGTTTTTTTAACAGAATGTATTGGAATGATATGTTTTTTTGGCTGCGGATTTCCGCTTCGTTTGGACAGAAATGGCCTGTAGTTTCCAGAAATAAACGATTACTCATAATTGAATTTGATTTTGATACAAACGAATCAACTCAAAATATTTAATTGTAGATAAAAAAGAAAGACTAGTCGTAATTTACAATAATCAAATGACACTAATAAAATCTTTTTTTCTTTAAAACTGTGACCTTCATTTTGCATACCTACTGCTACTCTGAAATAGTGATTTGGTTCTTAATCCATACCATCTAAGTACCTAATTTTTTTTATATTTTTTCGGGTATTGCAGTTATTTTACCTGCGGTACGTTCAGCTGAGTAAACGATTGCGACGAACTAACTCTTCTCTTCACGTGCCATCTCGCGACGGAGGTTGGCAACATCATGGCTATTGAGTATTTGATGAACTAACTTAGATTGTCCGTATTCCCTGGGTATGATTGCGCCGCTTCGTGGCTACCGCGCTTCGTGTCTAAACCGCCGCTTAATGTCTTCCTTATGCCACTGTACCGTCGATCTCTAATGCACTAATAGACGA
The DNA here is from genome assembly GCA_918026665.1 of Diabrotica balteata. Taxonomy (NCBI): domain Eukaryota; kingdom Metazoa; phylum Arthropoda; class Insecta; order Coleoptera; family Chrysomelidae; genus Diabrotica; species Diabrotica balteata. Next base: position 161,087,531 of record OU898277.1, read on the forward strand.
AATAGTGTTTAAACAATTTATTATTTCTTACTAAATTGTGCATCATAGAGAAGTCTAGCATTTTTATGCCATTATTGGTTCATGCTGTTTCTCCATATTTTCCTAATACCTCTTTATATTCCTGGTTATATGCCCCTATTCTGCTATTAAATTTACCTACTAAATATGTTCCCGTTTGCTATGTTCGTGACCAATGCTAATTTGTTCCAGAATTTATCCTTATTATAAGCCTAGTCGTCATTGACTAGTTTTCTTAGTGCACTAAGCATTCCAAAAATTATTAACACATGATAAATTACCAAATATAGAAGCACTTGAAATGAATCAAGAGGAATATAAGTGAACTAAAAAAGAGACTAGGACCTCTACTCGTATTCAACACGAAAGATATAAATGAAATAACACAAAAATTAACGAATGACATAACATCAACGCAAAAAAGATCTGTGGTAAAAATAAAAATCCGAGAAAAACGACATTTAAACAAACAACACTGGGTTTAATGGAAGAAGAACATCGAAAGAATCACCAGAGTATAAGGCTATCAACAATAAAGTTAAAAAGAGTATAAGGCTATCAAACAAAACAAATATTGCAAACCATCGAAAACAATAGAAACATGAGAGTATTGAAATCAAATTTAACTAAAGGAAAATCAAAGATAACTAAAATTAAAAACAACTAAAATCAAAAACCAACAGGGGAATACGGTGACGAAAAAAACTCAAATAATCAAGGAAATACAAACGTTCTATGAGAATCTGTATACATCTATTATACAGAACCCCGGAACAGACCATGACCATAGAACAATTCTAAACGTCGGCTCTGAAACTCTCCTAAAATAACTTCTTCGGAAATTAGACATGCCTTACAGCAAATGAAAAATAAAAAAGCTCCTGGTGAGGATCGTATAACGTATTGAACTGTTAAAAATGGGCGGCAACCTCGTTGTAGAACTTGTGGAAGTTTTATTGAATAAGTGTTTAACAGAAAAAAGAGTAGCCAGTCTGTGGGAAAACGATAAATAATACTTTTATACAAGAAAGAAGACACTACTAATATTGAAAACTACAGACCTATAAGTTTGTTGTTACACTTATACAAATTTCTAACAAGAATAATAACTAACCGCCTAACACAAAAACTTGATTTATATCAACCGGTTGAACAGGCGGAATTTAGAAAAGGTTTGGTACTAACAATCACTTACAAACCATCAGAACACTGGTAGAAAAGACCACAGAATATAATGTACCTCTACATATGGCATTTATTGACTTGCACAAGGCTTTCGATAGTATTGAAACTTGGTCCTTTTTGTCAGCCCTGAGGGATGATCGAATAGATTCACGGTACACTACACTTATTAAAAACATTTATGAATAGGCCACATTCCACGTCAAAATCAATGATGACGAAAAAACTGAAAAAATGCGTCTTGGTAAAGGTATTAAACAAGGTGATACTATTGCACCAAAGCTTTTACCTTAGCATTGAAAAATGTATTCAAAGAGCTCACTGTGAGCAAAAAGGTCTAAACATTGATGGTGTATGTTTGAGTCATATGTATCCCACCCCTGCCGCTGCTCTCTTGTTTTTTTTTGTTTTACTGTAAATAAATACATGCTCTTTTTTCTTAGTTTCAGTTACTGTCACTATATCTAGCTCTTTCTTTGTCTTGTAAAATTTTAATATTCCAGGTTCTTAACTTCCAAATTTCTTTTCCCTTTTCCTTGTTTTTTCTTCTTATTTTCTTTTTTCACTTCTCTTTCCTGTTATGTTCGTTACCTTCGTTACCTTTCGTCGAAAGGACATGAGACTCCTGGAGTGGGGTTTTCTCATGTCCTTTCAAATGTCCGAAGATCAAAGAGGCCACGCCTCGTGGAGATGATACCTTCCTTACCCTCAAGCTACCTCCGACCCCACCACAATCACAGACATACCGTTAAGGAGACTTTACTTGTTTTTTACCTTGGATACCCTGGGAAATGGAGCATCTGAGAAGCCTTTCTGCGGTGTTACCGCTTTCGTAGAGATGGCGTTTATGCGCCTTTCTACCTTGTTTTTATTTATTTTTGTCAATTTTCTCGTGTTGCCCATTTTCTAAACGTGTATCCATCCAGCAAGCCAATGACCTTGGTCGCTTTTGTGTGTACCGGACGATTGACTCCCTATTTGGCAAATATTGTTTGCTTACTTCGCCGGCTGACCATCCGGAAGGTCTAGCCGCTAAGCCCGTGCCTAATGGTATACAGCCTCAATGATCAGCATTTGCGGTTGCATCATCTAGGGTACCTTACTGGAGATAACAATTGTTGTCCTCTTTTGGATGATCTAAGTAGGTAAATGGTGTGAAGTAGTAGTATTTAACCTAGAGGTAAGGCATGCATTCCCAAGTGTATAGCACTTTACATGCCTCGTGTATGCGTTTTTGTATTTATACGTTTTTATCTATCCTATTTTATTAATTAATCTAAGTGACTATCTTTCTATGAGTTTCACTCATTACTCTTAGGGTTGATGACTTTGTGATGACTAGTTTATTTGTGCCATAGATTGTTCTTTTGTGCCATGCTGGTCTGCTTTCGTAGTAACTCGTCAAGACTTTTATTGGGATAATTTCTTAGTTCGTTGAAGATTCCATACGATTTTTCATTCATTTTATCTAGGATCCTTATCTCTTTAGTTTCTCTGTATAGGAACCTTTCGGATACGTATGTGGAAAAATTCACAGCCTACCTTATAATGTGGTTATGTGCTACTTGAATCGTCTTCCTGTCGGTTTTACGGGTTTTGCCTCAAGCTATTGATCTATATGTTATGGTTGGTATATAAGTAAATACTTCTTTTTTAGGCTTAACTTTTTATTTCTCCTAATAAGAGATATTATCGTGCTTCTTAATGTCTTGCTCTTAGTGATAGCGCTGTTGATGTAATCATGTGTATGTCATTCTTTCTTTCATCAGCACTCCTAAATATTTTGCTTAATTGGGTCATTTTATCTGTGTATTGAATATATTCACTTGGCTGTCAGGACTTTCGAATCTTTTTTGGAACATGATTGCCTGACATTTCTGGATTTACTGCGATTTTCCGTTGAAAGCACCAATCTTCCAACTGATGTAGAGTATCTTGTAGACATTTTTTTTGCTAAATTTGGATCCAGACTTCTCGCTGCTATTGATGTGTCATCGGCACATAGACTGAGCATGGTTTGCGGGGTAGTTGGCGTTTCCGCGATGTATATGGTATACATAAAGTATGATAAAACTGAGTCGAGAAGGTATCGATATTCATATTTTTTCTGCTTTGAACAGTGTCCTGTACAAAGACTGTTGTAAACTTCTGTCATCAAAACCGGTCTATCATGCATTCCCAAATTGGGTTTACAAGACTTTTGTTTATTATGTTAATATTTAAATTGATCTAAATGATTTATCAATAATAAAAGCAGTAATGAAAAAGGTAAAATAATTTATTGTATATAGTATATATTATCTTACTTTTCTTCAATTTTTGTACTGTTTTTGTCTCAATATTCTGTAAATACATACTTACTATTTGTTAATTTGTTTTTATACCTCTACGTAGTTCAGTTGCCTTTAATGACACTAATCTAAAATTTAATGTTCAAGAAAACCCGTATATGCTAATCCATGAATCCTCTATTTGTGTTTGACAATAACCATTAATTTTCCACCCGATTCTCCAAAACAACGCATATTGTCGCCTGTAAATTCATTAATTTCCATAAAATATCCGCCCACCTTTTCTCGAACGAACAATCCATCTCGTCAATTTTTATGCCGCTTACCCACATACTCCGGACCGCCAGATTGAAAAAGCCGACTGGAATGAAATTGTATTGTTATTAAACGTTTTTTTGTACTGTCCGAACTCCGTAAATCCTTATTTGTTCGTTTCTGTCAACATCAGCTGTTTTCTTCTACGATACATTTTGGACCACGACAGAAACAATTTTTTTTTTGGTAAATATAAAAACATTTTCGTATAAAACGAAACAGCGCGATTGTTATTTCACAATACAAATTTCATTTAAGGCAATAAGATTGAAGTCTGTTATTTATATATTATCTGAAAGAATATTGTGTGTGCGAATCCTTGTTCTAATCGCACAAACATAAGATGGGTGAAAATATTTTTTCTTCGATTAGGAAACTGCTACCAAAATAATAAGCAACAGAGGTAAAATGCACAATAATAATTCTTTATTTTGACTTCACTACTACACTATGTTAAGCGGCAACTATACTACTCGCGAAGTTGATCGAAGTTTAGCGAAGGTCCCGAAGTTCGAATACGAAGTGTAACACTATATTACTCGACTTCACGAGTATGTAGAGAGTCACTTCGCCTCGATACCTCGATTAACTTCTCTTCGACACTTCGTCCGAAGAACTTCGATAGAGAGTGTAGACGGCGTTTTACAATTTATATTAAGTACTTAAATGCACGAGGAAATAGATACGATTTATCTTTAAAAATGCGAAATGTGTTAAAATGTGATTTTGAGTGTCTTGTCTGAACGGCGGTCGGGGAATGAATCAATATCAATGTATACTTAGGCTAGGCGCATACACATCGAATTTGGACGGTCGATAAAAGTTCGATCGAACTTTTGTCGATGATGCCTTGCGCGCACACTACACGATATTTATTCGATGACGTTTTTTAATCCACAAAGGTTTGTTAGGTGGAGTACACAAAATCACAATGAACAACACAGTACCACGTAGCAACACGGAGCGACGTACCTTGAGCAGTGTCAAAAAAACGCAACTGGTCCTCTGGTCGGTCGATAAAGATCGATGTATGTGCGCTCGTTCATTTGATACTATACGCCTTGGAACGACGGTAAAGACCACGGCAGCCGTGAATGCAGTAGTAACATTCATCGATCGCCACACGACATCGATGTCACAGTATAAAGATGTTCCAGGTATAAAGAGGTGGAACCTCTTTATACTGTGTCGATGTCTTGCCGTTTGGCGATCGATGTGTGTGCCCGCTCACATTTGTTTCTTCGCGCCACCAAAGGAATTTGTTCGATCGAACTTTTATCGACCGTCCAAATTCGATGGTGCGCCGAGCCTTATTGCTTTCAATTACTAGGCAACCTATTACAAAGAGGGCCTGTCTTTATAATTATCCGAAGTTTATTTATCCCGACAGCTTACTATGCGCTTTTAGCACAACGGCGTTTATTCACAATTGTTCATTGTTTTAAACAGGAATATATCGCCCGATAGCGGCGCCTTTATCAACGAAATTTTGACTCACTACGAGCGGCAATTAAATTAGTAACAAAATATGTTGATATTTCAACATTGTGTTTTTCTTCTTCTTCGCGTGCCATATCAGAATTATTCGACGTTGGCGATCACCATTGTGAAGACTTCTCGATCTTCTGCAATATGGAATAATTATCCTGCATTTGGTATCTGAGTCCATTCACGAATGTTTTTTAACCAACAAACTTGTTTTCTTCCTACACCTCTACGTCCTCTATAATGTGCCTTTAAGGAGCAGTTGCAATATTTTATATCGACTCCATAATACATCTTCATTAGTTTTCCTTGCTGTCCAAGGTATCTTCAGGATTCATCTATGAATCCACGTTTCCAATGCTTTAATTTTATTCCTAATTGATACTTTTAGCGTCCACGCTTCTGCACTATACAAAAGAACGGACCAAACATAGTACTTAACCATTATTTGTCTTTGTTGATGAATATTTTCATAAAAGTATGTTTTATTTCTACGTCTGGATCTAGTCGGTCCGTTATTACAGTTCGCAAATATGTCATTTTGTGAACTTTCTCAACTTGGACTTTCATTAAAGCTTTTCATCGGGATGTGGGTCACGACTAAACGGGTAAACGTAGCCAACTTTGAAAATAACAAAATGGTAAGGGGTGGTATGGAGTTTTAGTTCATCCCGAAACAATTTTAGCAACTAAATGGAAAGATACCAAACTAAAAACTGGAGAAAAAGCTAAGTTTACTTGTCTAGAAGCAATTATGTTTACAATGAGTTTAAGGGATGAGTAGATCTCGCCGATCAAAACGTAAGCACATATGACGTGGGCCGAAAATCTATGAAATGGTGGGGAAATGTTTTGTATAGTTTAGTTATGTACGCTAGTTTACATTCTTGAATTACTTACAATGATTTGCATTAGAGAAGTGTACAAAAAGATAATACAAAATTTTCACTTTTGAATTTTCTGGTGCCACTAGCAAAACAAATAATTGAGTTAGGAAGATCAAAATCAAATGTAAAAAGACGAATAAGTGGCCGTTCTGGAAGAATATTTAAACGACAGAAACAATTGATCAACGTTGGAGACCATTTGCAACAACAAATACCTAACTATTAGAAGAAGGTGCTTTAGATGTTTACAAAATAAATCATAGAAACTCGAAATACGACTATTGGTATAGCGCGCAATGTGCCTCTATGCAAAAATTGTTTTTTACTACATCCTTCATAAGAAATAATGTTTTTTTTGTTCAATGTACGTTTTTTATTTTGAATATAGATTTCTTTCTTTACTGATGGGATTTATTTATCCCACCATATAACACTAATGGTACATATATGTCCCATGTCTTTTCTAAGGATACAAGGACATGCAACAATGTAAAAAAATCAATTGCTTGGTTAGGTCTCTAGGTATCAACAAGTATCATTAAAGTCATCTTAAACAGTTTTATTTAGCTACAATGAAATCAGTAATCAAAGGGTTTGAATTACTCAAAACACTTTCTCCCAGATGAACAATTTTGAAATTTGTTTAAAAAAATGATTTAAAGAAAAATTTTAACCAAAATTCCCCGCCGTTTCTTGTGGATTTCATATTAAGGACTAATTTTTGACAAGCTTATGTATTTATCTAGTTTCAGCATTTTTGGCCGATGTTCCAGTGGGTGACTTTGCACTAGGGAATATAGCTATGGCTACGCTTATCTTGAAAGTTAGCATAACCATTGTTTCTGGGAAACAGCTACAGCAATAATTTTTTTCTTTTTGTAAAAAATTGCAATAAATTATAGTCTTGATCTGGGGATTAACAAACAGACTGGAAGACCTAGATTACGCTGATGATATATGCCTCCTAGCACATAAAAAACAGGACATGCAACTCCAAGTAAACAAAGTACAAGAAGAATCAAAGAAGGTTGGTCTAGAAATAAACATCAACAAAACCAAAGAAATGCGATTTGGTACCAGAAACAACCAACCTATTATAATCAACGACCAGAAAATTGAGAGAGTAGCGGAATTTGTATATCTGGGCAGCATAATTGACTGTAATGGGGGTACAGAGCGTGATGTACATGAAAGAATAAATAAGGCTCGCAACGCCTACAACATGCTTAACAACATATGGAAATCCAGGATTTACCCAACTAAAACGAAATTAAAAATCTTCAACACAAATGTAAAAGCTATATTACTGTATGGCTGCGAAACGTGGAAGATATCAGCACCCATAGTACACCAATTACAAGTTTTCATCAATAGAGCATTACGAAAAATCCTTCGTATATTTTGGCCTGACCAAATCACCAATGAAAATTTATGGAACCAAAGTAACCAAGAAAATGTCATAAAGCAAATAAGGCGAAGAAAATGGAGATGGCTGGGCCACACACTCCGTAGACCGTCAAATGACATTGCCAGGACAGCGCTGGATTGGAATCCCCAAGGCCGACGGAAAGTAGGCAGACCTAAGGGAACTTGGAGAAGGACAGTACTGGACGAAGGGAGAAAAATGGGAAAATCCTGGCTTGAAATCAAAGCACTAGCCAGAAATAGAGTTCGCTGGAGACACTTTGTGGAAGCCCTATGTTCCTCTTAGGAATCTTGGGACTATATATATAGTCTTGATCTGAATTCGGACTTATAAAATGGATATGCGAACTTTAACGACATTCATATCCTTCTAGTTTCTGTATGTTATAAATTTCTAGTTTTTCCTTTTATATCAGCATGATGCCTCTAGTTTTTTTTTAAATCAAACAAAACTTTTTGACGCATTCTTACCTTTAAATAAATCAGGTCCAAACAATATGTTCATAACTTGCTTATAACGACAAAAGCAATCAAAAACGACTTTTATATAACAACCATTTACTTTTTTAAAGATGTTTTAATACCTTTATCATTGACGGAATTCACGATTTCGGACCTTCGACCTATTGTTATTATAAGTATCTTATTGTTACCAGTTAAATCATTAAAGAGAATGTTTTGGAACAATGTTTCATATATACAAATATAAATAATATTGTATTATAATGACATCGTCACAGGTTTTTTATTCGTTTTTAATATGTTGTGGTTACAAACAGTTATCATTGAAATGTTAATTTTGCAAGATGCGTCATGATCAAGTTTTATTTCTTCTGCGTTATGATATTGTTATTTTTTTAAATTTCTCCTGATTATTAATGACACTAAACCAATTACTACAACATAGATAAATTTATTGTCACTATCTGAAAAAAAATATACTTACAACTTTTTTAAAAGATATACTTACGGGTATAATCAACTACTCGTAGGGAAATTATATTTTTTGGATAAATCTTATATTAAGTTTATATAAACGTCCAATAATATCAGTATGAAACGCTAAATCCCAGTATTTATCCTTGAATAGCTAGACCTCACTGGGCAGTTCATTATTTTCTCGCAGATATTGAAAAAATCCATCCATTGTCTTACTTTCCAAAACTTCGAAAGTAAACTATCTTCTAAAACCAATACCCACAATGAAAGAATCGTTCTCAGTTCTTTTTAGCAAATGTTCACGAAATGGTCGTAACTTTAGAGAATGACCTCGTATTTTGGCAATACAGCGTGTTACAGGATCAACAAGGCTGATCAACTGGCTTACAATTATATGACCGCACTCTCCGAAGAAATTTGTGTGAAAATTAATTACGAACGAGAACCCCTAGAAAGAAGCCGTTCTTGAACAAAAAACCGAAGCAAAAATGCTTTGATTGGGCTTTGACTACACAGAAAAACAGTGGAGTGAGGTAATTTGGGGTCAAGAAACCAGAATCTTGATTTTGGGAGTGATAAAAAGAAGTTTGTTCGCCACTGACCGGGGAAAAACCTTTAAACCCAGTGTACTATGGTCACTATGAAGCACCACCGTGCAGTTTGGCATGAATAGAGGGCATCACTGATGCAGAAAAAAATATCAGGAAGAAATGCTGCAAGCCAAACTGCAGTTAACTATCAAAGATTTATTTAAAGAGGATGCTCAAAAATGCAATTTCCAGCAGGATGGAGCGCTCTGGAATACGACCAAGATTTCCATGGACTTCCTGCGTTGACCTAGAAATAGTCTCCATGTACATATTCTTCTTCTTTTTATAGTGCCTATCCGTTTCGGATGTTGGCGATCATCATGGCAATCTGTATTTTGCAAACTATGGATCTGAAAATATTTGTGGTTGTTGTGTTGTACCACGAACTACGTTGAAACACCTTCACTGTTCCTCATGCTGTGACCGAGGTATTTTATTCTGGCTGTTGGTCGATGTACATCTCATAGAAAATCTATGGTTAAAGCTGAAAGTGTGAGTATCACACCAACCCAAGTCACAAAAGAGAATTGATAGAAGCCATTACTCAAAGCACCAGAAGATTTGCTTCGTCTCGTGAACTACATGCCACGCAGAATTAAGTATGTGCTAAAAAATAAAGATTATCCTACCAAATACTAATTTGCTTTATAATGACCATTGTGCCATTTTCTTAAATATATTCACTAATAGCTAACTGCTGTTATTTGATTAATTTTTAATGTTTTAGAGGGTTTGTTCTCTTAAAATAGACGTTAAATATTAAGCAGAGGCATGAAATGATGCTATAAAATGATAAATAATATTGTACATATCATAATTCGTGTGAAAAAGAGCAACAAGCAATAGTGCTGAACCCAGCGTGAGAGACTTGCATACGTGTTCGTAGTTCTCTGATAGCACTCTGATTCGCTATAGAGGCTCTCTTATCAGCAAAGTGCTTGTCATGTGTGCACCAAACAATGCAGGCCAGCGTAAGGCGCTTTATTCCCACCATATATCTAGTGATTTATCATTGATATGTATTGATCAATTCCGCGTTCGAGGATGTGGGCCCCTCTTGCCCATTTATTAGGTTTTGTTAGTATTTTTTATGGCCCGCGCCTTTTGTCAGTGTTTTATAATTTTTTTTTTGTCTGACCGAAACCGTTTTTTTTGTACTTTTTTGTAGATTTTTTTTTTTACTGAAACATACTAATAAAATTTAGTAAATACATTACGTTGGGTATGCTCGTTTTCTTTTTTAATAGAGCCAAGAGTATCTTGACTTTATTATATGTTTGCTGTTTGGGTCTTCTGTGCTTTCATCTATGGTACATCTCATACCTTAATACCTCTCGCAGGATCAGGTTTGGCTGGTCTTTTAGCTAAGAGAATTTTGTTTTGGATTTTCCCCATCATATCCAGTACGCTTATAAGTTTTAGGTCTCTGAATAGGAACGTATCTAGGTACGTTTGCAGCTTCCCTAAAGCAGTTGTTGTGTACTGCTTGAATTTTCTTTTTGTTGCTATGACTTGTGAATTCTCATACAAGATGCATATGTAATTATTGGTAGTATGATGCTGTTTATCAGTCCCAATTTTGTTTTCATAGCTAATTTGCTCCTTCTTCTTGTGACTGTTCTTATTGCGGCTGTTGCCGTTGCTCTTTTTTTTCACACATGTAGTGTGAATGTTAGACCTGGGTCCATTGTGACTGCTAGGTATTTAGCTTCGTTTTGCCATTCGATGGATCTATCTTGCACTGTTAGCTGTTCTTCTGGGTTATCTATTCTCTTTTTGAAGAAAACCGCTTGGGTCTTTTCTGGATTTAGTGCTAGTTTTCCATTGGATACTCCATTCCTCTATCATATCGAGTGCCGTCTGTAGATTTCTTACAGCCACATCCAGGTTCCTGTGTTTTGCCGCAATCGCATTGTCGTCTGTTTAAAGTCTGGTTAGTGTTTCGGGTGTTCTTGGAACGTATGCTGTATATATGCTATATATGATACTATAAGACTGTCCACCTTCCGGGATTCCATGTTTAAATAAAACAGGTCTTATCTGGACTCTGAATCTTCGGTCGCTTAGGGACGAGGAGATGAGTTTCGTCATGGTCCCGCAATATCTATAATCTTTTATTTTGTATGTCCTGCATGTTATGATCTGTTGAAGGTTTTGTCTACAACCTGGAAGTCTGCTTCTGTATAATATTGCTTGTAGTTGAATCCAGCTGCTATGTCTTCAGCAAGTCTAATTACTTGTAGTTCGATGGAATGTTGAGTTTTGAATCAAAAGAGGAATGCTGATAACAAATCTAAAATGTACGTTTGAGTTTCATGGGCATCGTACGCTTGTAGTAACATTTGAGACAGTGCCGTGTCTAACTCTTTTGCCCCACAACGACGAAAAGTATTTGCGGCTCATGACCGTTTTGTGTGTAAAGGTACGATTCCGAACACGACCGCAAACTGCAAACTGCAGACCGTAGACCGCTGCGACAGACCTACAGGTTCATATGGTTTCTTATGAGCTGAATGTTGAGTAGAGCGGCACTGTCGCCACCATAAGCAGAACGTCGCCACCGCAGACCGCAGGACTGCACCAGAACCAGTAGTGTTGCCTACCGTAGAATGACAACACGTATTTTTGCCGTTTCTGAATATATCTTCGTTAGCCATTAGATGATTTTTAATGAGTATTGAATAAGAGACTATGTAGTTGGTTTCCTTTTTCTTTTATAATGCAAAAGTAAAAGATCGTCGTCATCTTCTTCTTCCATTAGAGATAACATCTTCTTCCAAGATATAACATTAATTCATCGTTGTTCATTGCGTCGTACATCCTACTTATACGACTTTTAATATTATACTATTCTAAATTTCCATCGTGCAATGCTGTTGTCGCTGTTTTGTAGATGCAGTGCAGTTCTGCTCGGAATTGGTCTGACCGCAGACGACACTGTCGCTGCAGTCTGCGGTTTACAGTCTGCAGTCTGTAGCCACTTTCGGAATTTAACCTTTAACACTAACTACAACATATTTACCTCCCTTTTCTTTAAATTCATTTTTCCAACTCTTGTCATTCTTACTTGTTTATTATTTCTATACATTTTTATGTTATATAGCTGTTTATTACTTCTTGGTAAGTCTGAACAATAACCTCACTACTTGCTTACTTGAACTAGTTCTGTAACAACCGGTAATTCGTTCATATATCGCGAAAGTTAAACTATTTTAAGCCATAAAGTAGTTTTTAAGAGTTTTATCATGATGTTTGCATGATAAGCCTTTTCTGCGACGTATCTCTTAAAACAGAGTACGCTAATTTGAAAGTCAAATTGAGTAACAGGAGACAAAAGATTCTTCAACTGAATTACTAGACATAATAATGCAGTATTCATGATATGTTAATCTTTGAATTAATATCAAAAAAATCTTTAAAAATGGACGATGATGTAACTCATTCATACATTTTGGATCGCAATAATTTTCTAGTATCCACGTTGTTTGAATATCAATTTGAATATAATTTGGAATAATTTTACAGATCCTGTAGAATACTGAGTAAAAAGTAATGTTTTAAAACGTCTAATAAAATCTCTAAATAACAATGGTCAGCTTCCGCTAATAATTAAAATACGTAACTTGTTTTCGTTGGATTTCTGATATGTACAACACAAATAAACAAGCGTATCACCTATGAACCACAAGAGTTACCACGTATCATATTGTAGTTTTCTATTCTTCTAAAAACAAGATAATACTAAACACCAGCAAGTAAAACAGGAATTCATTGGTGTAGTGCAGTCATTGAAGCATTATTGCTCCGCATTTTTTTACTGTGAACCGAATTGCATACAATTTTGGAATTAGGTTTTTCTTACCTTTAACTTTAAAAGTGAATCTCCGCAACCACCCTGGGGGGGGGGGTGATTTTTTTTAAATAACCTCGTATATCGATAGAAGGCCTAATTTTAAGCAAAAAATCAGCTTTCAATAATAGAAAAACAGATTCTACATATCTATGAAATCTATGAAAATCAACAAATTAAAAAACAGATATAATTCTGAATGACCAATTCTGAATGAGGGGAAACAAACAGTTCTCCCCTATTCAACTTATTTCATTAAATAATACAAAGTGTAAACACATGCCAAAAATAGATCACTTGAGAAAGGCAATCAGCCGAAACAGCTGTAGTGATAATAGTTTAAAATAAATTTTGTGTATAAAATAAATAAATAAAGTTTAAAAACAAAGGTTTCTGTGTTTTATTGTTACATTATGCCGGGTCCAGACCAAACAGACAAAACAAAAACATTCATGTTTCGCGACAAAGTGGCGACAAATCGAAAACATTTGTTGAGACATTTCTGAAGAATTTTGTTTTGTTTGCAAATTTGAAAACTTTTTCAGGTCCCGTCTCCGGTCGGTAAAGATCAAAAAGTCTGTGTTTTGTCTGTGTATTTGACGACAAGTTGTCGACGCAGTTTGGACGCATGTGCGTGCCAAAACGAGTTAAGCAGTACACTCAAAAATTGAGGAGTCTACCCACACTCAACTCCATCCAACTCCAACCGACAGCATTTGTACTCAAATCCACCCATCACTGACACACAACATTCATACTCAACTCCTCCCAGCATTGACACACATTTATACTCAAATCCACCCAGCATTGAACATTTATACTCAAATCCACCCAACACGCAACATTCATACTCAAATCCATCTAGCGCTGACCCACAAAATTCTTACTTAAATCCACCAAACACCAACACACAACCTTTATTTTCACATCCACCTAGTATTGAAACAGAGCTTTCTCAGTATTCAGATCAAGAAAACGAACGAAATTGATGATGAACTTTTTGAATGTAAAAACAAGTAGACTCGTCATTATTTTGTATGTAGTCTGCGCGCAGCTGAACTAACAATTTTTTTATCTAACAACTTTCTCACATTTTTAGTCTTAGTCTAATCCAAAAACGTTTGGGTTTTCTTTTAGCAACCTGGGATGATGATGAGAGCAAAAAAAAAACAACTTGCGGCTAGCAATAAATCTTCAGTTTCATTTTTTTTATTAAAACGCCACATGGTTAACCAACACTAATCACAACAACAACGTCACCAACTGAATTTTCTTTTTATATTTTGTTTTTCTGGTGTGGACAGTTTGTCTCAATTTTGTTTTGTCTTTTGACGACAAATTTTGTCTCTGGTTTATCGTGTTTTTGTTTCAGAATTGTGTTTTCGTTTGTCGGCTTGGTCTGGATTCGGCATTAAATGAATTTCCGTCAAGTAACGGTCGAATCCATCAATTTCTGAAGTTTATTGTCATCATTGTCCATATTCCACTTTTGGACTTTATGCTAATTTTAAGGACCTAAACACTGATATATCCATAGGTTGTAGCAGGTGGGTTGAGTTGGGATACAAAGCTAACAGTTCTATTCAATTTTCTTTACAAAAGCTGGACAACTCAACATCCCCGTCAACAAAAAATATAATAGTTTTTTAATATCCTCTCTAATGAGCCGCGGACTGCATATTGATGATGTATTCATAAAATTTACTAGAACACATTTATCCATTATCTAAATTTCCCAGAGCTCATTCTGTTGAAATACTTTGTAATACAGCTGATGAAATTCTTTCAAATGCCAACACAATCATTGCAGAGGCGATTTTGTTCAGCATCATTAGCTGTTACCAGTACTGTTATATTTTCCTTGTCATCTCCAGCAGAGCGATGAATATTTTTATCACCTTTCTTAACCAAAACCTTTCCCTCTTATGATGATAAATTTTATGGTAAGAAATAAAATGCACTCTCATCGGCATTGAACACACGATTGGGTTCTTTTGTTATATCAAACAAATCTGTTGGCTTTAAATATTCCTTAAATTGACTGAACCACTGTCTCATATTGTATTCACTTATATTTACCCGACTTTTTGGTAGTTGAATTATGTGATACTCTTTGGGATATTTCTGGATGTCTTCTCAAAAACAAGTGAAACCATTTTGTCACTTTGACGGCTATGAATAAATGATTTTTCCCTTTTTGTAGAATTCATTATTTTCTGAACTGTATCCAAAAGCTGAACTTTTGAAACAGGAAAATATCTTTCTGATAGATGTAAAATCCATTTTACTAAGACCGGTTTCTCTTCTTTGGTTAAAATTGTAGAAGGACCCATAGAACAAACTAATGGTGATTTTTCATCCCTCTTATGCATTAAAGTACTACGAGGAACTCCATGATTTTTTGCTGCAGTAGCTGCTGGGATTTCCCTTTTCACGTCCTCTAGAGCTTTAGCCAATTACTCTTTCGAATAATTCCTTTTACATGCCATTTCTGGAATGAACAAAATACTTTAGTACCAGATATTAATGTAACACATGATTTCCACTTTAGAACTAGTAATTGCCAGCACTGGCAATAACTGGTAAAATTAAAGTTTTTGCAATAAAAAGTAGTGACAATACCGTAATTTTAAATAGTAAATTTACACATTGTAATAAATTAAAATAACCCAAATCAATAATGGCGACTGGTATTCATAAAATATTTTCCAACCAGTTATTGCCAGAATCATTTCTTTAAAAATATGGACTCTTACCTAAATTTAAACAGCAAACACATGTATTTTAGTGTATTTAAGAGAATATCATGTGTAAATAAGTTTATGAAAAAATAATTTACAACAGTGAATTAGAAAAATAAAAATGTACTTACCTTAATTTTTTCATAATAAATCACACAAAACAGGAAGCAGTTTTACACAACACTACTCAGTAGTGGTATACAACAAAAATGGCTGAAACTTGAGTGTTGTACAACAGTACACAGTTGCCAAAGGTATTTGTACTTGCAACAAATTATGTTTATTATTAATTGTTTACCTTAAGCTCTACCAAGCTGCACATGTGCATTTTTCGCATTAAAAGTGTTATTCTCTGTTCACAAATTGTTGATAGCACGAAATATGCCTCAAAATCATCAAACGGTCGTAAAATTTGTATCATCATAGGCGTTCCTGAGGTGTTTATTCATTAAAATTAATATTAATATTAATAATGTTTTAATACTGATATATTTAGTAAAAAACAATTAAAACTTTCACGGCTAATGTTGGTTATTATATTATATTAATAAAAATAATAATTTAACCATTAACAATTTTGTAAATAAGAATACCTTATCTCTTTGGATATTTCAATACTAATCTTCGCGTTTAATCACTTTACTAGAAAACCTGGTATTTATATCCGAAGGTACTATCGGTTGCAAGATAATTAGGATGGAATTCCTCAGATTTTTAATAATATAATGGGTATAGATGCCGGATTTGGCCACGTACCTCGTCTGTTTAGTTTATATTCGAAACTTAACTTAAAAGGGTGAAGTTATTACGAACGAAAACAATTTGTTTGTTTAGTACGTTTTTGATCGCATGTAATTTACGGCTCGTCGGTGTTTCCGCTTCTACGGCAGTAATTAGCGTCTCGAATATTTCTTTTGCGAATTATATGCAGTGCGTGAGTGATTTTTTATTCCATATACCTACGAACATATACGTACCTTTCGCTCGTGCTCGTTTTGTTGGATTGTTTGTGATGGCTTCATCATCAACATCATCAAGTTTTACACCGGTACTGTTGCGTACAGTCAGTAAGTCTGTCTATTCACCAAGAGAGAAGACTATTGTCCTGAATGTTCACGATGCTCTGGTTTCTCAGAATCCCACAAACACTGTTCGCAACATAGTCGAAAGTTGTGCCAACATGACTGGCGTAGGGGAGTCAACTATATATAGGTTCCTATCAGAAAGAAAAAAACACGGTATAGCTAACCCAAACACAAACGAACACTTAAAGAGAGGGAAAAAGCCTATTGAACTTGATGAATTTGCCAAAAATGGTATTCGAAGAAAAATTCATGGATTTTTTTTTCAAAAAAGAAATACCAAACCTAAATAAAATTTTACAAGAAGTTAGAGATGATCCGGATTTGCCTTATATCGGACGAACTAAATTGTGGCAAGTTTTAAAAGAATTAAATTTCCGGTGGGAGAAATCAGACCGAAAATCACTTTTGATTGACCGGGAGGAGATAATATGTTGGAGAAGAAATTATCTAAGATCCATACGAAAATTCCGGGCTGAAGGAAGGCCAATCTTCTACCAGGATGAATCGTGGGTAAACTCAGGTCATACTCTAAAAAAAGTTTGGTCAGATAAAAATATATTAAGCTCCAGGCAAGCCTTTATGGAAGGTTGGTCTACTGGTATCTCCCCACCTTCTGGTAAAGGCAGTAGATTAATAATTTCTTACATTGGCAGTGAAAAAGGATTTGTTAAGCATGGTTTGTTGGAATTTCAGTCCAAAAGCACAAAAGACTATCACGAGGAGATGACAGCTGATGTTTTCGAAGAGTATTTTGTGCAGATGATTGAACACATACCACCAAATTCAATTATAGTATTAGATAATGCACCTTATCATTCACGACTAGTAGAAAGACTTCCAACGACTGCGTGGAAAAAACAGGATATTCTTGACTGGCTGCGGAATAAGTACCTGCCTTACGAAGATGGAATGGTAAAAGCAGAACTTTTAAAAATTGCCCGGCAACACAAATCTAAGTTCAAGAAATACGTAGTTGACAAAATGGCGGAAAAGGAGAAACATCACAGTCCTTAGACTTCCACCCTACCACTGCGAAATAAATCCAATTGAACTCATTTGGGCACAAATGAAAAGTTATGTGGCTAGAAAAAATACGTCATATAAAATACAAGCTGTACGTGAATTGTTATACAAGTCTTTACAACACATTACAGAACAAAACTGGAAAGATGCAGTAAGACATGTAATAGAAGAAGAACAAAAAAAACGACACAACCGCTAATTATTAACCCTCAAGACGACTCGGATTCCGAAGTTGATCCTATTTATTTTGAATTTGAATAGTTTTCTAATCGTAATTATATAAGGTAAGTGATAGTAGTTGTAATCGTAAGGTAGTAAAGGGGAAAGGCGCAAAACGTCGCCTGTCAAAATGTTCAATGTGTTTTAAATGTATCGATTTTTTTTTCAAATCCTGAGAAAACTAAAAAGCCATTTTGGAAAAATTTAAAGGCAGAATAAAATATTTATTAGAATAAATAAAAAGTTTCTTTTGCATGCAATATTTTCAATTAAAAATTATACTATATTCTCTCTTTTATTTTCACCCCTGTTGCATAACATAATAAAATAAACATTGTAGAAGTTTTCAGGGACTTTCTGTAATATACATCAGTATACACATATATAATACCCTCAGTAATAATGTAATCTTTCATTCTGCTTTTAAATTTTTCAAAAATATTTATTAGTTTTCTCCGAATTCGAAAATAATGGATACATTTAAAACACATTTGGTGCCTTTCCCCTTAATTAAATAAATGTATCTTTTACAAATGGCAAAAAACTTTATTTTTGAATAAAATATTTTATTTTATTATAAGTTGTATTAAAACAAAAATACAATTTAATATATTTTTTTAGTTCAAATAAATGTTTCAATCATATACTCTACGACACTGGTCGGCCAAAATACGTTCCTAATCGGATTATAAGCTTGACCGCTGTATTGTATTCCGGCAGATACAAGGTGGGTTAGTCGAAAACATCTTAAATCGTCAGTTTCAGGTTGGTTTTTACTATTATATCGTATTACCTATCCTCTCTGTATTTCAGTTCTCTAATTAGGATTAAACTTGTAGTGAGCTATCAACAAATTGTGAACCGAGTATAGGGTAACACAAAAACAAAACAAAATATTAAGATCTATAGTAGGGAAAATGAGGTAGGACCGATTGTAAGAGACGAAAACCGGATTTAGAATCATCTGAATCGCAACTACAATGAAACAATACCAACTAAGCACATCAAGTACCTAACCAGTCTTCTCCTATTGTTGCTTAAATAATTCTGTAAATAGTCCATTAATGTTGTTGTTTTGAATGTGTCTTTGTCGGTCACTTCGGCTGGCTACATTTTAACTTTTTTGGAAGTTTGTAAAATTTGTTTTATTTAACATGTTTGTAATAATTTGTCCTGTATCTAATATAAGTCTACTGACAGACTTCTCATGTGAAATAGAGGGTTAAGTTATAAGACTAATATCTATAACTAAATATCTATACTACCACCTCTAAATAACAGAATGTCCTCATCTCTAAAATCCCGGCACATCTTGCAGTTAAATAGAATCCCCTTCGCTTATCTCAACAGGTATACCTATACCCATTTACCAGATAACCTTCTATACAATGTGAATCAATGTTGCTTCTATTCGCATAAAAGGAGATGGGGAATCAATAGTGCCTACTTTTTTCACAAGCTGCGTTGTTTCCTTTATCCTTATTGCATCATCGTTTCCGACTATAGACAAGTCAGAACTAGTTTTATGTTAGGGTAAGAGAACAAAAAGTTTTTCATGCAGTGCTTTTATATTCTTACATCTTAAATTAAAAAAGAGATACTTCCCACGTTTTTCAATAACACGCTGTAAATCAATAATAATGACAATGTTTCAACAATTAACAAAATTAAAAATCAATATAATTAACAAACAGTTGTTTGTTTGATTCAAAGCGTCAAACAAAGAGTTGTTTGATTGATATCTGGATAAGTTTCATTAGGTACAGACGCAAAATTATTAATTAGATTTTTATTATTATCTCAGAGTTCTTATTTGAGTTCAGAAATACAATGTACTTGTACCTGAACAACATGGATTTTTATAAGGGGATCAAAGATAATTAATCTCCTTTTTTATCAACCATTTATACATACTGTCTTTAATATTAGAACTAGGGACAACAGATATTTATTTTCCTAATTGAAACAACACAAAAAGTGAAAATTGATAATTTTATTTCTAAATATCTATCAGTGAAGTCTGGTGTTTAACATTAGATTTACATTATGATTCCCTACTTTTCAGTCTTCTCATTAATTATATTTCTGAGGTCGGTATCATATCACCATGTTGCTAGTTTCTGATGATCCAAAGCTGTTTTAAATTGTTCTCTTCCTTTACCATCTTGAGCTCGACAATCCTTTGTGCATACTGTCCTGCTCTCAGATTCGTCGTCATTCTGTTCGGTTTCTGGCTATCTGTTCCATTTTCTGATATTTATTATCCTTAAGTCGGTCTGAACTCGATCTAAGCACCTAATTAGCAGTCTGCCCCTACCCCTGAATGTTCACTTCCGTATTCTGACAAAGCCACTAACATTTTTTTTGTTAACTTATTGTGTCAAAGATTTTTTATATTACAACACAAATTTTTCTATTAGATTATTTGTCACCAATTTATGATCGTTTTTTCCGGAATCTTTTCCAAATCCCGCCTATTTAATGGCAAAAAAAAAACAGATGACTTTTGACCATAAAAACTATTTTTACTCGAGAATGTTAACCTTAAGTCTAAACTCGGTGAAACTGATAAGAAGCTGATATACCTGCGGTGACCATAGTATATATTTTTTGAAAAAAAAAGTACAAAAATACAAAAATGTAGTAAAAACACAAAATAAATCTTTTTATTTTACAATGAAAACTTTTTATTTTTGTATTTTATTTTGTTTATATGTACTGATTATATGTACTTATTTAAGTACTGTCCTACTTAAATAAGTACATATAATCACCATAGGGGGCGTAGGAAATTTCGACACTAAGCAGGTAGCGACTAAAATTTAATGGCAATTTTCGACACCAGCCCCAATTCCCGTTTTTTATCTTACAGGTATATTCGACACCAAATAAATATAGCTGCGACATAAATAAAATACCATAATTAATTAATTTATTTATTTTAATAAAAGTAATGTGCATTTTATTTCTGTATAACTGTAATAATATCTAAATATAATACAACTAGTACCTAATTTTTATACATTTTACCGTTAATATACTTGTATACAATGATTTATTTGCTATTATAGGAATGATAAGATACAGCTTTTATAAAATCTAACCTACGTATTTGTTGGGATCGTAGTTTATCCATCATTTTCTCCAAAAATGCCAATTTAGCCTTAACAGTAGTATCTTTGATTATTGCTGGTATATGTAAACTATTTATTTTGACATAAGTGTCTACTTGAAATTCTTTTAACTTTTCAATAAAAATAAAAATAGAAGGATGTGTTGAATAAAAAGAAGAATTAAATCTCAAATGAAAGGATTCACAGGCATTTGTGGTCCTCGCAATAGACGGATTCTGATTAGACCATATTTGTGGTGGAAATAGTAATCGAAAATGTAATTTTCCAGTAAATAATCTGCATATATATATATATATATATATATATATATATATATAATATATATATATATATATATATATATATATTGCGTTTATAGTCTTTAACTTGTGCTGGATTTAAATAAGTTAAACCAAACGTATGCCTTGAACCATTTTCCAATTTCTGAATTTGTATCCTTATATTCTTGTACCAAACCCAAAGATTGGATTTTTTTAAACCAGTTTTGGTGTAAGTGAAAACGGCATCCACTAATTTTTGCATTGGGCCACATATACAATAAAACACAGTAAATTGCTTTTTCAAAGTCCACAAATATTTCAGTTGGCTCTAATGGTAATTGAAATGTTTCAAAAATCTTAGACCTTAATAAAGAAAATAAATTTTTGTATGTCATTGACAATTTGTTCTTTAACAAACAGTATGCTAAAGGAACATAATGTCCATTTTCCAAGCCATGTATAGTAAATAATTGTAGAAAATATTTGGTACTGTATGAAAATGTACCATCCATATACAAAGTTTTTAATTTACACAACAAACGAATATTTGTCTCGCATGAAAATACAATTACATTTAATTCAGGATGATTTAAAAACAAAAAACTTTCATTGCGACAGGTTTTAGGAGAATAATTACTAACCGCGTTATGGACTTCTGATATGCTTCTTGGTAACGGACCTGGTAACAGTTTACGACGACAGTTGTAAATGTTCCTTCTTATGCTAGCTATGTCAGGAACCGTCAGCAAATTGGCATCACACTCAGCAACAGCAGTTCTTGTAATTTTGGCAGGCTTTTCCGATATGTCCTCTTGGGCTTTTCTTTTACATGCATTGGTTACCATCTTTACTTCAAGCTTTTTTGGATCGGCTTTATGATTATGTACCAAATCTCTTCTTGTGATGGTGAGGTCCTCACAGCCTATTGTAAACACTTTCTGTTTCGAGAACGAATGATGCTCCACCACTAATAAATCTCGACCACGGGAACTTTTTATTAAACTCATTTTTAAATATCCTTATACGTGCACAAGTCAACGTCAAACAAGAAATAAATAATTTAGTCACAAGTAAACAAGTGCCACGCCCCCCGCCGTGACAATAAATATTGGAAAAACCCGCTTGTCCTGCTTGGGTGCAAATGTCCATCGCCGCTAATTACCTACCTACCTGCTTTACGCCGCGGTGTCGAAATTTCCTATAATAAAATTTGACCCTTCGATTACCCCAGGTACAAAGACAATTTGGTGTCGAAAGTTCGTCCGCCGACCATAGGTATATCCCATTTGAAATCTCAAAATTTAATATCATATTAAAAATAATACGCATAATTCTTCATAATATCACTTCTCGTTGTGTCTACTTAGATTATATAAAGCACCTCGGTACAAAAAAAACAGAGGAATACAAATAAACTCTTATTTGACGATTCGGCTTCTTAAAAAAGTTTCAGAACAATATCAAAGTTCGTAATTTTCTTAACAGCTCTTTAGAACGTCTTAACAATACCAAGAAAATGCTATTACAGAACTCAGTTTTATTGTGCGTTCATGATACTAAGTGCTTGTACACAAATCATTTAATACTCATTTGTGTAATTTTTTCCTCTGTTTGATACTTTGCCTTCCGGACTTCTATAATTCATACCCCTCTTTAAAACCGTTTAATACATAACGACCTTGCTCTCTTAAATGGAAAATAAATTAATTATTTCCAGTATTCATTGAATCTCTCGGGTGACAATTCAGTTAAGAAATCTCGTCTGCTAGCTAAGCACAACAAAGGAAATGCCTTAACAGGCATTAACTTCGCTTTACAAAGGCATTTTATGACTTTATACATTCTGTGCAAGTAATCTCAGTCCAGATGTAAATAATTCTAGTTTCCAATTGATGTAATTGCTCTATATAAGAAGGTCATTACCGTCATTAGCAGCTTTTAATACAGAACTGGGAAAAACCCAGACACTTGCAATATGTCTTTTACCATAATTAAAATTTTAGCGGCTTTTTTGAATGAAATTTAATTGCTAAAAATATAATATGGTCAAACTTTCGTGGAAAATATTCGAACAATAAATATTATTTTAAATCATGAATGTGTTGCTTGTGTGAGTCCATTTCAAATAGGTAAAGAAATAATAAATAAGACTCACTCACAATCAATTTAATTTAACTATCAGACGATCGGTTTCGCTTTCTACAATATGCAAAGCATCTTCAGGTCTCGATACAAAGTTAAATAAATGCTGAAATGATAAAAACCCATATTAGGGTGTTGTCTAATAAAGATAAATAAAGTAGATGTTATAAAATTACAATAATTATGCCAATATTACATGTCTGTGGTTTTTATTTCAAAAAGAGTAAGTTGAATAAAAAGGTATAAAAAGGTTTAAAAAAGTTACAGACAAGGTAAGGCCCACAAATTGTTTATAAAATAGTCTATTAGATTGTAATAAATTAATAAATGAGCAAATAAATAAACATTACTTACATGGAGAACTCAATTCTGCTATTGTAGTTGTATGACAGTAAACGGGAAGTTCTTGAGGAGATAGATTTGATCCAATGAAGCAGAGATATGTGTGTGATTGTTTTTTAAATGAAAGTGATGTAATATACCATTGTATTATTAAAAGTTATTTATACTTATTCGAGAGATATCGATACATTTTTGGCAAAGTAACGTAAGTGACATTTTTGGCAAAAATCGTGTTTTTCAATTAAACTAACACTATTATTGTTAAAAAGGTACTGCCAAAGTGCAGTAAGCCTAGAATTACTTTAAACCTTTTTTAGGACAAGTAGGACAAGTTTTTTCAGTCATAATTTAAATAAGTTTAACAAAGTTGAATTAAAAAATTGTTTTTTTCTAAAATCGTGTTTAGTGACTTACGTTACTTTGCCAAAAATGTATCGATATATTTATGAAATGTTTATTTATTTCCTCATTTATTAATTTATTACAATCTAATAGACTATTTTATAACAATTTGTGGGCCTTACCTTGTCTGTTTAAACTTTTTAAAACTTTTTATTCAACTTACTCTTTTTGAAATAAAACCATAGACATGTAATATTGGCATAATTATTGTAATTTCCAACATCTACTTTGTTTACCTTTATTAGACAACACCCTAATATGGGTTTTTATCATTTTAGCATTTATTTAACTTTGTGTCGAGACCTGAAGATGCTTTGCATATTGTAGAAAGCGAAACCGGTCGTCTGATAGTTAAATTAAATTGATTGTGAGTAAGTCTTATTTATTATTTCTTTACCTAAATATTAATTTGTTCACACAAAATATCTTTATTAATAATAATTATAATAAATAATAATTATTAAAAGGGTTATTTTCTATAGTAGAAACCACAGTTAGAATGCAGTACAGGTGAGATAGGCAACGTATTTCTTATGGGAGAACGGCCGACCACGTTGGCGGTTTGCCCCGAGCGGCACGTCAGGCATTCAGCATAATGAACAGAGTAAAGGATGTTAAGGACCTACCAGCGTTTTCAAAAAAACCACATTTCGTAGGTTACTAAATGACATGCGTATTGAATATGCTAAAAGAGCTCGAAGTTCGATAATCATGGAAAGAAAAGATATATCCCGGAGACACAAGTACCTCAAATAAATAAAAATATTGAGGAAGAAAGATAATGTAAATCTTGTTTATGCCAATGGCCTAATTCCCGATGGTTAATAATTCCAAACTTGCTGAAAGACAAACAAAACATTGTCGTTTTGTGAAAAAAAAAATTGTGGAACCCGAAAAAATTGTGGAACAAAAGGCAAATGAATAGCTAATCAAAAAGAATATTTTCTTCAAAGAAGATTACCTAAAAAGTGATTTGAAATGCTGCTTTAGAGACGAGTATGACAAGTACAAAATTGAAACATTTGCCGAAAAATATGGCGTTAAGATTTTGAGACTGCCGCCTTACCATTGCGAGCTGAACCCGACTGAGATAGTGTGGAGTCAAGTGAAAAGGTATGTGTCTTTAAATAACGTCGATTTTAAAGAAAAAAACGATAGAAAGTTTGATAAAAGAAGCTTATCAACGTGTATCTAAAGAGCAGTGGCATAATTATGTGAACCAAGTTAAGAAACTAGAAAAAAAATTTGTTGCGGTTAACAATTTGCAGGAAGATATTGATCCGGTGATAATTAATATAGGAGATGATTCAGAGGATGAGGACAATTTAGATATGGATTTTGATTAGTATTAATTAACGCGAAATATCTCAGGCTACCACCTAACACCATAAACTATACGAATACTAGTCCTAGTATTTTAAAAGCAGAAGTAGAGAAAGCTATCAAACAAAGCAAAAATGGGAAATCTCCAGGCCCTGACCAAATACCACCAGACTGGCTCAAACTTCTAGACGACGACAATGTCTCAGAACTAACAAACATTTATAACCACAAATGAAATCGTAGGCTTCCACGGCCAGAGTCAGAATTATAGTTTATTCGTCTTCCGGGTTTGGACCGTGTCATTTGTGATGATAATTAGTTGTGATACTTTGACAAATGTGACCATAGCTCTGAAGATGGCTTTGTAAGCCGAAAGCGCTCAGCTAGGAAATAAATGTTTACACACTTTAAAAATACTCTTTTTCCCATTCTTTGATTTGTCATAAGTGTGTCCAAAAACATATCAGTCGTTTCATTTATTATTAATAACTGCTTGGAGACAAATTTAGGGCCGTCCAAGACGACTACAATCTGCGTATATTACAGCGAAAAAGAAGTAGAGGTAAAAAGGAAAAACGTCTCTACTTTATCACTTATCTAAAGGTGTTTTAAATCCATACCAAAAAACATCCAACACCGATCAATCGGTACCAATTACGTATAATATTTGCCCTTTTTTATTCGCTTAACTTAGAATGTTAACAATTTAAATTGAAATTATAAACGCAATAACAATTTGCTTGTTATCGAGAAACGCCTAAATAAACAGTTTAAAAACCAATACATAATTTTATTAAATTAACAAAAAATAACCGCAAAACATCGGTCACGTTCAAGGTGCCAATTGAATGTGGTAGCGGTAGTCAGTTTCAAGGTCTTTCAGAATATAGATAAGACAATTCTATAAATAGAATTGGTAGAATTGTTGCTAAAACAGTCAAAGCAGGATATTTAAATTTAGGCATTTGATAGCCGCGATCGATATTGATGCTATAAAAAACAATGGAGTCTGGGTATAAAGTTAATAAAAATTTTTTGAATATGTTCTTTGTGGTACTCATTACTAAAACTAGAAGAATAAATAATCATTATCATTCATTTTGCCTTGATCGATTGTAACGATAAGACTACCAAAGAGAATAGAGAATTGAAGTACTATTGTAAAAAAATATAACTTCAATCAACCATGGGAGCTTATCGTCTATACCTTGCCTAGCTCAGTATCTGAAGGGTATATTTGTTTTAGTCTTAAAATAAGGATTGAGCCTGAGTTCTTCGTTGATATCAAATAAGACAAATTTTAACTAAACGTATTTATTAAAAAGAATAAACAAACAATAATCAACTCTGCAAAAGCTTAACAGTTAATAAGTGCTACTTCTTGCTTCGATGGGCTGCTTGTGTGTTCTAGCTGTTAGGTCTTTCAATTAAAAGTTGTGGTTTCTGGAGAACTGCAGTCACATGTGGTTGTATGTCGTGATTAGATTGTTAAGTCCAATAAAGGTAATACTTTTGGTATTAATAAAGTTGTCAATAAATTTGGTCCAATAAATTTATCAATATGCCAATAAAATGCCAAATAAACTAAAATATAAGAAACAGCTTGCATTAGAGACACATCAAAAAGAAAGGTTTAACTTCCTTTCTATCTTACGAAATTACAATTGAACAAATAGCATATGACAAGGATAAAATGAAATATGATTGTTACTGCGTAGTTATTTATAAAAAAACCCAAAACACGTCAAATTTAAATTATAACTTGACATTCTTTAACGTGAAAATGCAACCCCTACCTTCAACCCTCTGAGAATGACAGGTACAACCCCCAATTTTTAAAATAGAAAGTATAGGCTTGTGATATATAGTTTGAAAGGTCTTTTCACTCTCCATTCAAAAATGTTGTCGCTTTCTAGTTTATTAAGATTAATTAAGATAAAATAAATTATATGTATATAATTAATAATATGTATATGTAATGTAATAATGTAATAATAAAGTATAGGTATGTACAGTAACCTAAATAATGAATTTATTTCATTGGGCTTTTACACACTGTAAGTCGTAAATGATGTAAATATCGCAATATCTAATACGTTTTGCCCACTGAATTTAATATTCTATTATCTTCATATAAAAAAGTTTGTCATTAAATAAACCATAATAAAAGAACACTCTTTTCAGAAATTAATCAGACCGACTAAATTTTGATTACGTAAAGGACTATTGACACAAATTATCACATAGTAGGTATAATTAATTTGTTATGTATAAAAAAAACTTTCCACAAAAAACAAATCTCGCTGTATCTGTAGAAGTTATGTTATTTGCATAATCTAAATATTACACAATTATTATTATCAAACGGAACTTGCATTTTGTTTTGTATTTGGTATGGAAATTTAATAATGTAAATAATTATACTTGTTTCTTGAAATAATCCTTAACAATTACAAATGTGAATAACCCGCAAGGCGATTATTTAGGTTAATCAACATGTTTGTTTATCGATTAATTTTTCGGAGATCATTGACCAAGAAAAATTATTTAATTTTACACATAACATATAGTTATAGATCCTACCTACACTATTGAAGGTTTTATAAAATAAAAAAAAAAACATTTACAGGAAATGTACAAAGCATTGGAATAACATATTTAATACTGCTTTTTTTAATCTTTAAAATTAAATATTCTGTCTGTATTTCTTTAAGAATAAATCAATTTTTTAAACTATCTCTTCCTCGGAATTCTTCCAACTAATTTCTGCTAATTTAGATGTCATTTCGGTATTATTCAAGGAAACCGGGGACGGTAAATACAAGTTAAATCTTGAAATATTTATTATGTATGGCTTCCTACTCACTTTATAATGCTCTAAAAAATTGCGGATTCTGTTTTTTAATGCATATTTTTTCTATAATTTTCGTTTAAAAAATTGCGTGTTTTGACATTAATTTTTAAATATTTCGTCCATTTTAATTGTGTTGTTGTTAATGTCATGTCACTTTTGTACCAATGTTGCCATATTTTTCAAAAAATATTGTTTCTTATAAATTAATCAGGTTATGTTTTGTCATTAAGATATGTTAAGGAGATAAGCGCGTTTCATCGAAAAAAGAAAATATTTTGTTTTTCATAAATTATTAACTTGATTATATGGCAGTTTAGATTGCGTTGAGTTAGGTTTGATCAGGTTATGTTTTCTCATTAAAGATATGTTAAGAAGATTTGCGCGTTTCATCGCTACTGAGAAAAAAGAAAATATTTTGTTTTTCATAAATTATTAATTTGTTTATAGACAGTTTAGATTGCTTTGAGTGAGGTTTGATCAGGTAGGTCTTTTTCAATTTCCAGTTTTCAAGCAACTTTTGATTTCCTGTTTGCAGTGTTGTCGACTAATTGATTAAGTATAATATTTCAATTCCACAATTTAGATTTAGGGGAGACAAACAGTTCTCCCCTAATTAACATATTTCATCAGAGACTATAAAGTGTAAACGCAATCCAAAAATAGATCATTTGAGAAAGGCAATCAGCCGAAACAGCTGTAGTGGTAAGAGTTAAAATAAATTTTGTGGAAGTTTGAAAACAAAGTTTTTAGTGTTTTATTGTAACATTAAACAAAAATGTTCATTAGTACTTTTTGTGTAAAATGAACCTTTCTTTCACAAACAACGCTTGAAGCGACCGTCGATTTTGAACGTCCGTTTCATCCTCGAAATCAATGTTCAATAAAAATTGTATCAGCTCGACGGTTAAAATTCGATATATTTTGATTGAAATGGCCCAGCGACACAAATCAAGATGCGCTTTAAAGGTAAAGAGTTCATTTTTGTATGCCATTCTATTTTGCCGCAAATAAACTCAGATATAAAGGAAATAAATAAACGAATACAATCTATCCCTTTTATTGACTGGCCACTATTAAGTTTCGATACTAGAGCCTAAACTAATGGCATTATTTTACCCCCGATATTTTACAACCACATAAAAAAAAAACGATGCCTTTATACAAGACTCCGCCCACTTCATCGAGAAGATCAAAGGAATAACTTTACAGGAATCTGACATTCTTGTTAGCTTTGATGTTGTTTCCCTATTTACAAGAGTTCCCTAGAAGACGTTCTGAATTTAATTGAGGGACTAGTTTCCAAGGATATGGTGTAATCATACCGTACTTGCCTCACTACTACCTACTTTTCATGGGAAGACCAGATTTATGAACAGATATATGGAGTAGCAATGGGAAGCCCACTAAGTCTGGTCGTAGCTCATCTTTTCATGGAGAGTATAGAGAAGAGGGTAATGGACTCAGCATATAAGCCAAGGTATGGTTTAGATACGTAGATAACACGTTTCTGATTTTGGGTTACGGAGCAGAAAAACTTAACGATTTCCTGTCTTATATAAACACACTACACCCACATATTTAATTTAAGATGGAAACAGAAAAAGATCAACAACTAGCGTTCCTAGATGTATTAGTAAATCGAAAGAAAGGTTACTTAGGACATAAAGTTTATCGAAAACCAACACAAACGGACAGATTCATAAACAGGAACTGAAATCATCATTCAGGCCAAAAACAACAAGGTATCATCAAAACTCTGGCGGAGAAGGCAAAGAGAATTTGTAACCCAAAGTATCTGCAAAGTGAACTTCTTCATATTGAAAAAGCGCTCACCTTTAATGGTTATACTAGAAGAGAAATACATAAAGCGATGAAAAACTTCTCTAGAAGAAAGGACGAAGAAACAAAATGTATCGGCAAAGAGTTCTTGCTCTATATATGCGGGGTAACGGACAGAATTGGGCGAATACCTAAAAAAGAGGCCAATGTGAAGACCATTTTCAAGCTACAAAGAAAATCGAGGACTGTTTAAGATCGGTAAAGGGCAAAACGCGTCCCATTAGCAACGGCTGGAGTATACCGAATACCATGCACATGTGGAATGGTATATGTGGGAAACACGAAAGGACCACAAACACAAGGATAGACGAACATAAAAGCCATTGTCGACATATCGACAAATCTGCCGTTGACGAAATGCAGATGCTGGATAACACATCACAAGTACTACCCACGGTTGTATCGGGAAGCGGTGGAAATATATATGCACCTAAATAATTTCAATCGGATAGACTGAAAGCATGTTCTCTAAATAAAAATTTTATTAAAAATGGTCAATGAAAGTGATTAATTTCATTGATCTCACGCGAATCGTATAAAATGGTAAAAATAGCGCCACGTTTATATATTTAACACCTTTATAAAAAATGAGTTTATTCGCGGCAAAATACAAAAACTGGTGGTGGTAAATTTTCCCGGGAGTAAAAACTTCTTATATTATTCACCAATGTGCTATCATTCTGTTAACGTCTCTACCTCTAACGACTCTACTTCTTCACTGAATATTTAACTAAGTATGGTTTTGGTCAAAATGACTATTAACCATTTGTGGAAATATATGAGGGCTCGCGGGCTAGCACACTCACTTTAAAGCAGGCAGTTTAATTTGCTCATGGTGCAACATACGCGGATGTCAGAAAATCATAAACGTAGAAGTATAAAATTTAAAATAGATCTGCGACTTTCAGTTAGAATTAGTGAGTGGATCGAGTCAGCCCATAGATTAGTAGTAGGTTAAGACATAAGGCTTTTGTCGTTCTATTAAACTGCTCCACTGGGCCTTGTACTAACTTAGTGTCTCTCTACTCTTTTTATATGGCCACTTCAAAGTATAGGCGGTCTACCTATGCATCTTTTTAAGACCATCAGTCGTTTTTTGTTCTCTCTCACATGTTCTATCCACTTTTTGGCCTCCAATTTATGTACGGTGTTTTTATTGTAAGCGTTTGGGCACCGTAAGTCATTACTGTCAATATGAATTGATCATATACTTTCGTAATTAGGTATATTGGTATGTTCATTATCATCAACATGTATGCGTCCACTACTGGACATAGGTCTCTCTCAGCTCTTTCCATCTGTCTCTGTCTAGTGCGACTTGCATTCAGTTATTGCTAACATGCTTCAGGTCGTCAGTCCATCTAGTTGGTGGGCGTCTTCTGCTCCGTATTGCTTCTTGCCTTGGTCTTCACTCTAAAATACGTTTTGTCCATCGCGCATCGGTTGTCTGATAATCTGGCAACGTGTCCTGTCCAATTCCATTTTAACGACGCGATTTTTTCGATAGCGTCCGTTGTTTTTGTTTTACGATGTATTTCTTCGTTTGGGTTTCGGTCTCTAAGAGACACCCAACATCTGGCGCTCCATAGCCATCTGAGTCACGCGAATCTTATTAACTACCTTTTTTGTGAATGTTACTGTTTCCGCTCCATAAGTGAGTAAAGCTATCACACATTGGTCAAAGATTTTCCTTTTGAGGCATATGTAATAGCAACAGCAATATTTCGATTTAGCACCACATTAATCATTATTTGCGTCTTGTTCATATTAATCTTTAGTCCGACCTCCAAGGAAGCGTGATAAATTTTTTCAAACATTATGGAATCACCCATACGATCGGCTATAAGGACGATGTCATCTGCAAATCTAACATGACTGAGTTTCTCTCGAATTATGTTGATACCATGCTCGTTCAGATGTGCCTTCTTACAAGTATGTTCTACAAGCGTCGTGAATAGCTTTGGAGAGACTGTGTCTCCTTGCTAGGATTGGTATGTTATTAAAGAAATCTCCTCACCTTCTGTATGCCGTTCATCTTAGACTAATTCTGTTTTGTAGTTCCTGTTACTTTTTCAATTACTCAATTCCTGTCACTAATTCAAATATCTTCGATGGTAGACTACAGAGCAACTAGAAGCAAGTAAAGAGATCAGTGCAGAATTGAAACAGCTCGCACAACATTTCTGAAACTGAACTTTTTTGTAGCTAAAATTTAAACCTAAAGTTACGTCAAAGATTGATCAGAGATTACATCTGGTCTGTGTTGTTATATGGCACTGAGACCTGGACTTTTAAGTCTGATATAATTAATTGCTTAAAAGCGTGCGATATGTGGTTGCATAGAAAAATTTACCAAATATCCTGGACAACTATGCAGACCAATGAAGTAGTGTTTATATAGCAAATGCCTTTATTGAATTATTGGAAATAAGAAATCAGATTGAAATAAATTAAATTTATAGATAGATTCAATGATTTTGGCCTATTTCACTGCAACCATTTCAGATCTATTGTGGTCCTCTAACCCTAGGTTATATTCTCTAGCCTGACCATTTTTAAAAGGTCTAATAATACTTAATCTTCCATGTAGCTCTTTGCCGGTGGATTTTCTTCGAGCAATGCCATAAACAACACATTTGCTGTCACACTGGCATAAAATTTGCTCTGCTGTTTCTTCCTTTAGGTGAACAGAATTTGCATACATTATCATCTGCTAAATCCGTCACCTTCAACTGCTTATTTAGCACTTACAATGCCCTGTTAACAGACCTATATGGCTTTGAGTCTTTTTCTGTCTTTGCTTATTAGGTCTGCTGTGAAAAAGATCAGTAAGAGTCTCCGGCAAAATTCAACTGCAGCAATTAAAATATTTTAGACATGTCATGAGATCAGACATAGACAATATGGAAAAACTTATCATCCAAAGAAAGATAGAAGGCTGAAAACCAGGAAGATTTCCAACCAGATGGATCGATCAGATCGCAGGAGGTTGCAGAAGACCTGTGCACGATACAGTCGAAAAGACCAGAGGCAGAAGTCTGTGGAGACGGATCACACGCTATATCTCAACGACCACTAAACTCCCTCCAAGGGATCAATAAATGTCGCAACTATATCTACACTTCGTTTTTGTGCTCAGTTTTACGTTTTTAAGGTCTCTCATATATCTATACTATTTATAGATTATAATATATTAGTACCTATAGACCTATACATTTCTAATACTACCTTCTAGTAGTGTGGGTGTGGATATTAAATGTCATTGTCTCTGGATATCTGGATTTCGTATCCCTGGTATTTGTGTCTACATATTCTTTGTTATTATAAATAATATAATAACATGTATTTAAGGTAAAAACATTTTTGCAAGTAATGTTTTATAAATAAATATATGTCGTGTTTAATGCGTATTATTACTTTCAACGTTAAGTTCATATACTCATTGCACATAGAAATATCCCACCTAATTTGAGCCTCTAAAACCGTAATACTAAATTAAGAATTTGGCAGAATATTTTAAGGAAACCATTTTAGGAACACATGAAGTCATTAAACTGTTTGGCTAAAAACAAAGTCACATTGTTCTAAAAGAGAATTAACGCACGAGATTTAACTACAACTTTAAAATAGATAGGTATTCTGTTTTCGACATTACGGCTGGTCATAAACATTATTAGGAGGGGTGTTCATTTCTTTTAGTCGTATCTTGCTATGAAAATAATCAACTAAAACCAACAAATAAGGACAAATCTTTGAATCTGATTATGTTTAATCATTTTATTATTCTTCAGCATTTATAATTCACTATCGAGAATGTGTCCAAAAATAGTTTGTATGCTCCTATTATAGTTAGTAGCATTTGAGATAGAACTGATTTGAACAAACGCTTTACTACTTATATTATTAAGACACTGAAAATGGGTATATATTATTTATTCTCTCTTGTGTCCTTATCATCACCGAAGGCTGCTTGTTCTTATGTTATTTGTCTATCCAGGTATGTCTGGATGTATGTATGTATGTATTACTTTTAATACCCTAGCTCTTTATAGCTAGGGCACTGCAAGATACCAGACGCATGGAGAAATAGCAGAATGATACCAATGTTCAAGAAAGGGGATAAAGAAGACCCCAGCAATTATAGAGGTATAAATCTACTGAACACCACACTTAAGCTTACCACAAAAGGGCTAACCAACAAAATCAATAAACTAACAACTTTATCAGATGAACAACAAGGATTCAGATCCGAATGATCCTGTGTAGGCGCCGTATTTGTACTAAGACAAATCACAGAAAAGGCCATAGAGTATAATAAACCAACATATCTATGTTTTATAGACCTCACAAAGACTTCGCATCCAAGTCCAAGACGTCTTACACCTACTTTATAAAAGAAACATACCACAAATCAATATTATACAAACCATCGAAAACTTCTACTTCCATAATCGAATACAGGCAAAGATAAATGGGAAATTAACACAGTGTATACCAGTACAAAGCAGAGTCAGACAGGGTAACTCGTTAAGCCCACTTCTCTTTAATATAATAATGGACGAAATAATACAAGCAGTGCGTGAAGGTCATGGTTACAGAATGGTGAACAAAGAAATCCAAATATTTATGTTATGCAAACGACGCCGCATTAATCGCCGAGACAGAAGACGAGCTCCAAAGATTAACACACATCTTTAATACAACAGCCAAGAAATACAATATGATAATATCAGCAGAAAAAAAAAACAAATGTATGACAACATCTAAATACCCACTACGGTGTAAAATCGAAACTGATGGAGAAAGTAATAAAGCAGGAAGTAAGGTTTAGATATCTGGGAATAGATATAACTAGTTACGGAGCTGTTGAAGACGAAGTACGCCAACAAAGCTTAAAAACAAGTGAAGCGGCGGGATCTCTTAATGACACAATCTGGAAGAACCAACACCTAAGACAAAACACAAAAACAAGAATCTGTAAAGCAGCAATTAGGACTGTATTAACATACAAGGCAGAAAAAAGATCTGACACATCCAAAACGAGATGACTACTAGAAACAACAGAGATGAAAATGCCCCGAAGAATATCAGGGAAAAATCTGTTGGATAGGGAGAGAAGCAAAAACATAAGAAGAGTATGCAATATAGAAGACATAAATAGATGGGTGACAAAACGAAACCAGGAGTAGAACGAACACATCAGTAGAATGGCAGAGAATAAAATAGTACAAATAGCACGAGATAAGTCACCAAATGGACGAAGAAGTATTGACAAACCAAGAAACAGATGGTGCGTCAATTTAAACAATTTAGGAGTCTAATATTGAAAAAGAAACAGGCTTTAAAGCCTAAATACAAGAATAAAAAAGAAGAAGAAGAAGCTCTTCTTAGAGAACTTACGCACTTGGTCATCGATTGAAGCCTACTTATCCCATTGGCGAAGTCATTCTACTGTACCCCAATACCAGTTCTCCTCTAATCTGAATCGATATTATGGCAATTTTTGTATCAAAGATGATCAAATATTGTGATGGTTCATATCCGAAGAATATGAGGAACATTCCAATACTTTCTTTCTATCTAATTTTTTTCTAAAAAATGGTGAATTAGCAAATAATTTAGCGGTACTTTATAGTGCTAGATCGGTAAATTTGTACCCATATATCTGTTTTTCCGTTTAAGTATTTTTAAAGCTCCTTTACGTGAATATTGGAAAATAATGAAAATAAATAAAACACTGAACAATCGAGTTTCATTGTTTTGTGATTTATTAATAAATTTGTCCAACGCTATTTTCCAATAAACTCGGCAAACTACATTAATGAAAAGTTACACTCACACCTTTTACCTGTTTTAAAAGTCAATGTAATTTTCCGAGGATATTTTTGCAAATGTACCAGTTTTTCTAAAATAGACGGACATTCATGACGTAAAAAATAACTAGACGTCGCCTGACAACGGTCGTGAATCGTAAAATGAAATTTGTAGCAATGTTGCCATGATTATTTATGATAAAGATGATTTTGAGGTTTAATTTACTATGAAATGTATGTCATTAGATATTGCATATAACATACTTCGAATAGCAATGTATATACTTGGCCATCTTTCAATTGACAAATACAAAGAGTCAAATTGTAGCTAAATTTGTGATGCTCGTACAAGCACTCATGATCATCATATCAAATACAGGTAGCTCATAGTGGAGCGAAAGTTATCGTATGATGTTACGTATATACAATTACAAAATATTTTGATGGTAATGCTGCTAATCTGACGCAACATCTGTTGAGTCCCGTCCGGTTTTGTTTTCCATTCCCTGGATTAGTTCTCCATTTTTCGTTCCATGCTAGTCTTTCGTTCCATATTAGTTAGTAATTTAGTCTGTCCTTGTTAATAGTCCTCTTTTTCGATTTTCTGGAGTTTTTACAAGTTGTAAGGAGACTTATAAGAAGAAGAAGGAATAAAACTGACCTCTTGTTCTAGCTTTTAGTTATTGGTGTCAATAGACTGGAATTAAAGTTTAAAAAAAGACTGGTTAGACTAAGAAGCCGAATGCCACCTAAACTATTTCATACCATTATAAGAATAAAAACAAATGGAAAATATTTAATTATCTGATGTTCCACTAATGTAATAGACATTTCACTGAAGATTTAGGTATAGCAAATGTACAAAAAGGGTGCACATATGTGAAATTATGAGTATAATTTCAGTGTATGAGGACTGCATTACATAGGGCTGGTTCAAATAAATTAGGATCTGTAGTAAAATTAAAAAGATTATAGCAAATAAAGTTTATAGAAAGTCTTACCAATGTTTGCTGCTGCAAAATGCAGCAAAATTTGCGGCTTTCACTCGCGGTTTTTCTTCATACGGGGAAGATCTCCGGGTTATATAAAACTTTATATATTTTAATACATTCTCCTCTTAATTAATAAATTAAATTTTGTATAAGCCCATAAGCACCGAAAAAATTGTTTGGAGAATGTTGAAAGAATAAAATTAATAAAGAAAAGGTTCTACATAATTAAAGCTAATAAAAATTTTCCAATATTTTTATTACAAGGGGTAATTTTGAAGGGTGGCAAAATATCATAATAAACAAATAAATCTTTATTACTCAGTAAATGGGATTTAAACTCAGTAATGTATTATTCAAATGATTAAAGTTTCTTGAAACTAACGTTTTCAATTATTCTGCTTTTAGGAAGTCCTTTTTAAGGGTTTGAATTTCACATCCAAAAATTGTATTATAAACATTAAACAAGCTGTTGTGTGTAATTTTAGTATACGATTCCGTATGTCAAAAATATAAAAAATGGTTTTTTCATGATTTTCGATTTAAAGAGTGGTCTAAAAATTAATTAAAATCATAAATCATGTATATAAATGTTAAAAAATATTTGTTTTATTTAACTAAATCAGATTACCTAGACCAGAATGTTTATATCTGAATTTTTTACCATTTTTACCAAAAGGGGTAGATTTCATCCCCAAAGTAGAGGTCTTCTTAGACTGTAGCACGCCTGATGATTATTTTTAACATTGGAGTAAAAGATAGGTAGCAGAAATTTTACAGCAGTCAACAAATTTAAATAATATCTTTTGTTGGACCTGCAACAGCGAATCTACACAGTAAAGCAACAATGTAGCACTATCTATCCATGGTTCAACTAAATTTCATGAATGGTAGCTTTTTTATCAACGGACGATTGATAAAACCTATAATTAACAATCAACGTCATTACTTTGTAAAATAATTCGTGGTCTACAACAATTTTTAGCACATCTTATCTATCCCTAACAGCAGTGCTTTGGATTATCAAACACGCTAATACTTATTATTGTTTTAACCAAATGTTATGAGTTTAATAGTTTAAATGCAAAAAGATAGAAATTAAATGTACTTTTATCTTGTAGAGCTCTATCAGCAGTCTGTTAATTTGTGTAAATATAAGCAGAAACTTATGTTTGAGTATTTTGTATGATAACATAAAAATGCAAGTGCAACTTAAAAGAAAAAAAGAATATTTTTTGTATGGGCCTGGAGAATGAGTGCAAAGAAGCATATGTACCCATATATGGGTCAGGAAGTATGGAAAGTTTGGAATAAAGATATATTGCTGTCCGTGAAAATGAATTACTGGAGATGCAGCGCTGAGAAACGAAATGACTAATGTAGTATAGTTATTTAGAACCAATTAATGGTACTAGATGGCAAAAAAATGGAAGCATAAAAAAAATAAGAACGTTCTTACAACAAACTGTACATAAGAGTACCTACTCAAGTCAGGTATCTACTTCCGTTTTTTATTAAAACCAGGAGGAGTTATTTACTAAAAAATTTTGAGTATAAATTCTCATTTTTATTTATAATCCCCATTAAGCCGGAGATACACATGCCTGTTACTAGCACAATGGCATACCAGTACCTA
Source organism: Diabrotica balteata (assembly GCA_918026665.1). NCBI lineage: Eukaryota > Metazoa > Arthropoda > Insecta > Coleoptera > Chrysomelidae > Diabrotica > Diabrotica balteata. The sequence continues at coordinate 161,126,315 of OU898277.1, forward strand.
ACAAGCACCAGCTACTGTCACCAAATTGACAAGTGTGTACGTTAACTGGTATGGTAGTTCCTGGCATGCTAGCTAATCGTAAACAATTTGATTTTTCGTGCTAGTAGCATGCTGTTATATGCAAGATGCATGCGTGGGGCGTGTCACTGGCATGTGTGAACCCGCGCTACCGCTACTGGCATGCCAGTCTAGCAAAGAATTGTCAGAATTTGTTGTATTGATGATAAAAATTAATCGTTTTATTTTTTAAACTTATTAATTTTAAAAAATGTTTCGTTAGAATGATGAAAAAACCATCAAATTTGTTATATATAGAGAACTGGAGTGTCTTTTGAATTCTAAATAATGTTTACATATATATAATATCGGATTGATTACGGCTGTCGCCGCTTCTCCGCCCCCAATTTCCATTCTTTTTCTGTCATACGCAGTTGCGTCTTCTAAGTCTCTTGCCGCCATTGCTTCATCAATATCGTTGCGCCAACTTCTCCGTGGTCGTCCTCTCTTTCTTCTTTCAGGAGGGATCCATTCCAGTACTCTTTTAGGCCATCTGTACTCTGGCATTCTTTTAACATGTCCGAACCAGATTAATTGTTTTCTTTCTATGTCATCATTGATATTTCGCTTCATTTTCATTTCGTTTCTTATTTGTTCGTTCCTAACTCTTTCTAGTTTCGATCTACCGCAGCTTCGTCTCAGATAATCCATTTCTATCGTCATAAGTTTGTTTTTATTAGCTTTGGTGACGTCCCATACTTCCGAACCGTAAAGTGTAATACTTTGGACTATACTACCGTAAATGTGTTTTTTGGTTTCTCGTCGAATTGTTTTTTTGCCAGAGAAGAGAGTTTAAGGCACCCCTGATTTCATCTGCGTTATTTCCCTTCTTATCGAAAATGACCCCCAAATGTTTACATTAAAATAAAATAGCCCGTGACAATTCTTACACAAAGATTCAAGGAGAAATGGGTGAAGATATTACTATAAAGGGGATAACGGCCAAAATACAAAATTGCTTCAAGATTTTCTCGCCTACCAACTCAATTTCTCACCCAATTTTTTTTAGTTCCGCTTCGAATTCATTAGTAAATTTCTAACAATATCTGTGGTCATCAGCATTATTTGCTTTTTGAATTGATTCCGAATACCTTCCAAGAATCCCCTTTTTTTTTGGTAGAAACTCAAAATTTTTTAATTTTTTAATTTTTTAAACAAGTACTTTAGTTTCAGATGAAAACCACTCGATTGTTTACTAGCAATGGCGTGTGTAAAAATCTACCCTGCTTTTTCGCCTTGCCAGTATCGGCAAGCGAGCTACTGGCATGCCAATTACTAGCAAATGTGTTTTGTGCTTGCCAGTTACTGGCCTATGACAGCAACTGGCATGCCAGCTACTTTCCCAATTTACTGGCATGTGTAATACCCGTCGTTTTGCTATTGACATCGTTTTTAGCAGAAAAGGAAAACTATATTTTTACGTTAATTATATATTATAAATACATTATTAACATTCTCTTTGTATAGTAAAATGAATAGTGACGGCATCCTATAAATTGTACTGTAATATTTGCAGTTTATGATAAATGGTACTTTCGGTTGATTACGTTGATTACCTAGCAAACATAATATAGTTTATTGGTTATATATCTCATTATACTTTTTGCACCTGCAAAAGGAATAAAAAAATAATTAGTGAAAGGAAAATAAAATATCTATGTAACAATTTTTGTGATTACTGTTATTGCATAAGAATGCCATATTGGCTGATGTAACTGTGTCTTGGTATGTAGAGAACGTTGTCGGGTAGCATCATACGAGTATACTGAGATTTTATAATATACTTATTCATCGCAAAAGAATTTATTAATTGACAGTGTCATCATGTCAGATGAACACTTACCCATAAAATAATTCTTTTCGTGTTTAATTTTAACGAAGAAATAAATATTGAGGAGGAAGAGGTAAAGAGAAGCATTAAGGAAATTAAAAAATAGAAAATTACCAGGAGATTGAGAAAATTCCACATTGTGGAAGTTCTACATTTCTTTTAGTAACGAAGCTAAATCAAATTTTGGTCGTCATATTTTCTTTATTTCTTCTTTTTACTTAAATTATATTACTGCTCTCGCCTGATTATTCACTTCGTTTTCTCTTCTTTTGAGTATCCACTGCTGATAGCAAAAAATTCCGCTTGCGTAATACAATAAAACAAAAACTTGACTAAATGACATAACACACGTGATAGTAGAGATTAGGGACCCTATATTTTTTATTTGATGTATTTATTAATACATATTTTATACTCATTTAAAATCAAATAAATATATTTTCTGTATTAAAAGCTAGGCTGACACGCGACGCCCCTGGACAACGCAGCGGCGCCCCAGGGCGTCGCGACGCACAGTTTGGGAAGTCCCTGGACTAGAGCAAACAGAACCACAGTCTACTTAAATGAAACAATATGAAGAAATAAAAATATCAGGAAAGAAACGAAAGGCAGAATTTACAAACAGTTAGAAACAGCAGAAATGAAAACACTTAGAAAAATTGATGGCAAGACACTATGGGACAGAGCTAGAAGTACAGATATACGACGTAGATGCAAGGTGGAGAACATCAAGAACTCAGGTAAGAACTAGAAGAGTAGAATGGAACGATCATATAAGCCGAATGACAACAAATAGAGTCGTAAAGACGGCAAGAGACGGTCCCCAATAGGAAGTCGATCAGTAGAATGACCACGTAAAACGATGAACAACAACTTACTGGAGGCACATTGATAAATAGACAGAGTCACGTTTATATAAAAAAAAGACGACGAAAAGAAGAAGAGTGTTTAATTTTAATACTATAGTTAGCATATATGTTATACAATATACATAACATAACATATATGCTAGTACGAAAAGTGCATAGAATTCACCCTAATGTACCCTAGTGCATAAGGACTAATTACCCCTTTCTCAAAACTGAACTCGTTAAATGGTAGCGCTACTCGGTTTTTAGATATTTGGGGGTCCACTGCGCATCTGAAACAATACAAGTACATAATTAATAGACTATATTTACCATCTAGACTAAAATACTTGCAATATCGTATTAATATTGATTATGTATAACAATTTTTCTGTAGACTTGACTAACATTGATTTTTTTTATTTCAGGTAAGTTACGATTTAGAAAACAATTCAACGATATACGGTAAGATACACATGTTGATGTTAAAATATTTATATTGTTTTTTAAAGTAAATATAATTTTAGGACAAAATAACTTAAGTTTTTTAAGACTGTAATGATTTCACATATTCTTGAATCTTTCTATAATCAGTTAGGGTCTTATTAAAATTTAGTAAAGTCAATAAAAAATCCACAATAATAAAAACTGGCCGTCATAATTATATAAACAAACCAAAAAAAAAGTTTTCTTAAAGGTTTATCTATTTCTATCATCATTAATAAATCTGATTGCCTTTATCTCTATGTAAGCCTCTGTAACTACATTTCTCAATATGTTTCTTGTGTTATATCTGGAAGAAGAAGTACGAAAACAAAGCTTAAAAGCAAGTATAGCGGTGGGATCTCCTAATGACACAATCTGGAAGAACAAACACCTAAGACAAGCACAAAAAAGAATCTATAAAGCAGCAATTAGACCTATATTAACATACACGGTGGAGACAAGACCTGACACATCTAAAACGAGAAGACTACTACAAACAACCGAGATGAATATACACCGACGAATATTAGGAAAAAGTCTGTTTAATTGGGAGAGAAGCGAAAAGATAAGAAGATATAGGAGACATAAATGGATGGGTGACAAAACGAAAACAGGAGTGAAACGAACAAATCAATAGAATGGCAGAGGATAGAATAGTACGAATAGCACGAGATAAGTCACCAAATGGACGAAGAAGTATTGGCAGACCAAGAAAAAGATGGTGCGACAATTTAAACCATTTAGAAGGCTAATACTGAAAAAGAAACAGGCTTTAAAGCCTTCAAGAAGAGAGAAGCAAAAGAATGGTCATATCGATACTCTTCAGTCGCAAGTATATCTTTTACCTGTCCTCCAACCATATTTTTTCATCCTCTAGTTCTTTCAAGAACTAAATACGAAGTTTATTCTTTCAATCTTTATATTGAGCAATTCCTATCTCCACATCTAAACAATCCTGACCATATTAACCAGTTTATTTTACTTATTCTATAAAATAAAATGTAAGTAAATAATTACGAACAGTTTGTATTGAGAATTTCGTTATCGTCATCATTATTTACCAACGAGACATCTGATTAATAAATAGCGTTTCCCGTTATTACCTGGAAATTACACAGAATGATATATACAGATATATAGGGTAATTAACCTAAAGACCTTCCGAGTCTAATTAAAAATAATTGTAAATGGATCTAAAAAAAGTGTACAAGATAAAAATGTCTAGACCATGTAATTCATCTTTATATATTATTTAAAAATATTAATTTGAAAAAATTAAGTTTGAAACCTTTTTGGGCTCTACTGATTCATTTGCAACATTTTTGTGTTGATATTAAAGCACTTTATTTAATATCTCCCTGTCTACACTTTTTTTATTTATTATTTCCTATTTGCATATCCAGTTTTTGATTTTTTTAATCTCTCTATAACTTTCATTACTGATATTCGTTTGTGCCTTTGTCTTGACTTCTTGAATCCCTTATTATTTTTGTTATAATTATTCATAAAACACAAAAGTATGTTCTATTTATTTTCGATATATCTCAGCTCAAATAAAACGAGTTTTTTGGTTCGTTAATTTTCCGTCGAGATGCCTGGAGAACAGTTGTTTCTTTTAGTATCTATAAACGCTTCGATATTATGTTACCGCCTATTCTCCTCTTCTCAATGTCAAAAGGTATCATTTTTACGACCACAACTGGTCATGAATGTTTTTTTCCTAGTAAAAACAGCTTCGTTAATTCGTTAAAAAAAACAAGTTTGTTGTCTATTCTTTTACTTGACTAGGTTTACTGCTTGGATCTCTTGTAATTTCTAACCGTTAGGCTACGCCTGCCTAAAAAGTCCTGCTGAAGTTCGGTTGTACAGTTTTAGAAAAGAAAGTACAACTTATCCTTATGTAGCAACTATTCAAAGTCCGTTTAAAGACTACGATTCAGGACCAACAACTCTCGTTGAGAGCTTACATTGCTATGAAGTGAATCTACCTAAAATTTTAACATCCTATATAATTATTAGCAACAATGTAGTCTATTACCACAATAGTCATGACATGGCTTCGCAATATCAGAACTTAAACAGACATAAACAATTAGCAATTACTAAGAGTGGCGCAGAATTTGAGGACATTTTGATGTAGTGATACATTGATGTAGTCAGTACACTAGAAGAAGAAGAAGAATATTCGTTTTATTAATAAGAATAGTTCTGAAAAAAGAGGTTAATCTTTGTAACTTGGTATATTTAAAAACCCTTAAAAAGTAGCTCTTTTGTCTTTTGGTCTAGGTGGTTTGGTTTGGTCTACATTTGATGTTATTCACGTTCCTAAGCATTTGTAGGTATCCACACTCTCAATCACAGTATCCTTAACAGTCATAATCATGCGTTTCGTTATTTTTCAAATTCATCGTTAGTCCGCATTCATGCCAGTATTCATTACGTCGTTGCATTACGTTCTGTTAATCGTTGTTGTTATCCGTCATTATTACTGTATCGGTACAATATTAAGGAATATTATCGGTACAATATGAATAGAATGGAGTATTTATTAGGAAGATGTTCTGTGATTTGTGATATATCTATGGTATTCAGCCAACTACAGAATATTTCCTTTTACTTGTGGAATTAGAAGTTGTCTAATTCTCGTTCGAAAATTTTGCGACGTCATTTGAAAGTTTATACGAAACTCACTTTCAAATATATGTAAAACGCATAGAGGAACAAAAAAAATACTACAAGGCAATAAAAAACAATTTAACCTAAATAATGAGAATGCCATATATGATGTTTAGTATTATACAGATAGCAAGCACGGACATGACAGCAACTTGGCTTGAAAAAATTTACACATTCGAAATGTGTATGTACCAATGGATATTGAAAACAAATATAAAGAAAACCATTTAATTACCAATATAATTGCCATATAAGTTACCAACCTTAATCGCTAAATGGGAAATTAAAATATTTATTATTTTTTAAAGTTTGTGACTTTAAATCTAAATATTTCAATATATTTTTAATTTTCCTAATTTTGCCTTTCATTCACCTAAATTCATTTAATTTCATTTCACCGCAACTACTGTTAAAACACTTTTTTCACTACTGAAATGAAATATATCAAGGGTATAATTAAATGGGTAATGGGGCAAAAGGGATATCTAGATTTTGCTAGACAATTAACTTTAAAAGCGGTAAAAGATGCTGAAGCTAAAGAACTGATGAATTCATACTGTCAGATATTTATCACCTAGAAACATTTGGTTTCTTTAAACCAATTTTCATTGTCAGAAGATTAATTAATAGTATCCAACTAAACAAAATATAGTAGGAAATCTTTTATTTACATATTTGTCAAAACAACTTTGATTGATAATTTTTGTAATGTGGTAACAATAAAAATTTGCTTATATGGGGTTAAAAGAAGAAACTAAACAATCACTGTGCTTGTAAATAGGGCATTCAAATAAATTGAAACGTTTGCGAACGGCTACCCGTGGATAAGAATTATTTTGGGGGGGGGGGGGGGACTGGAAGTCTTTATTAACGAAAAATGTTTATTTAGAAACATTTAACAAAACTACTTGCTTCATTGCCTAATTTTTTCCCTTTAAATTATTCAAGAATTTGTTACCTTTCATTTGAACAAAAACATTGTTCCACAAACTTCAAACAATTAAAATCTGACCTTTGGAAGACACAAAATAGAGGCTTGATAAATCCTGGAAGAAATCAATATCAAAACTGGACTTCAGGTTATCCTGGATGATTTCTCAATATGTAATTCCTCAAACTGGGCTGCCTATTTTCAACTTAAAACCCTGTCGGCTTTATCCTCAGAACGCTGTTATAAAATCCCTTGTCACAGAATACAGTTTACAACAAAACGGTGATTAACTCACTTTACAAAGATTGTCACATGGCATATTGAGTTCAAATCACCTTCTTACCAAAACTCATGAATTAAGGGAAAATTTTAAGCCCTTCTTCGTTCAGACTCTTAATTGTTCTCTTACGGCTGCCAACATCGAAGTCCTGATGACCAAATTCGGACTTTCACACAATAAAAGAGTCTGTCTCTTACGGCGCTTCATCGCGAAGTGACATCATCACCCAAAATAATTCTTTTGGGGATATTCTAAAATATCGAATTGTTTTCTAATGCCTCTTTGTCCGATTTTTCTCGATCGACGATGGTAAATAAATAGTTGAAGTGTGGAGTAAAAATTGTAGTTTTATTGACAGCTACTGATAATTGCACTCTAGTTGTTGATTTGTAACTTTCTACAAGAGACTGCGCTGAAATGAGCTCAAATCCCCTATTTATAATTTCACAAATAATGTATACCTCGCCATAGAGGTTAATGCTCCTACCATTCTAAAAAACTTTCAACTATGAGCTTACAATACAATTTAATCTAGACGGTGGTTTCAATTATACACGGTGAAATTATAGGTTATAAGAAAATAAGGTTAAGAAACTAAGAATAATGTGAGATTTCAAATTAAGGGATTAATTTCTGATTGAACACAAAGAAATTATTAACAATGCGAACAACAGAAAATTGGCTTACTTAGGCCACACTATGGATAATAATAAATGCCGACTTTTACAGTTGATTCTACAAGCCAAGAGAAACCCTGGAATCTGGAAAACGTATCTGGCTTTCTAATCTTAGGAAATCTTTTTAGATCGTTTTCATCTTAGCCAATTTTTTGAAACATTTTATTAACTTCTGGTTATACACTATTAAAGGATTTATAATCATTTACACCTCTATGTTTAGAAAAATGATCTGTACACAAAAAATCGTTTCCCTTTTACCTTTTGCATGTCTAAATCCAAATTGTATTCTTCCCACCGTATTATCACATTACCTGTATATTTGGAGGTATAGTCAACACTGCTTTGTTAGGCTTTTTCGGTTATTAGATACAATAAGTTGTAAACGATTATTCCCCTATATTATTTAGTCCAAAATAAACTATTCTATTTATTGATCGACAAAACATACTCAGGTGCAACGTTCGTTATCGTTGCCAAATATAACCAAGTCTGCACAAAATTCTATTATTTAATTCAGATAACAAAAAGTATCAGAATACCGCTTTCAACACTGTAGATTAACGTAAGAAGTCAATTGAATTAAAGCGGTCATAAATCAGTAACAAACGAGCGGTTATTATTAACCATTACAATATTGTTCGGCATCGTCGGTTTCAATTCAATGGTCTTTGATATTATTTCATTGGATACAGTTATTCGGTTCTTGAATGCGAATACTTCAATTGTTTTATTGGTTATTACCCGCCGACACTGCCAACTCATTTATATAAAGAATAAACAATGTGATTTAAACCAGGAAATTAATGAGGTGTTTTGTACTTTGTTGCAATGTTTTTACGGAAAGCAAAAGTCACCGATTGTGAACAATAAATAGTTGAATAGATAAAAAGAAAAATATTATGAACATATTGATCAAATGCTGGTGGTTTACCACTATCCTGGACCACCTACACGATGTCAAGGTGATTTGCGAGAGATGATAAAAACTTGGATCCCAGCTGCACAAAACCATGCACTCTGGATACAAACAGGGATATCCTGCAGTAGACTTAAAAGGAGCAAATGATGATGATAACATGGTGAAGAAGACTTAAAACATTACATAGGAAAATGATAACAACATAATTTAATGGATAATAACATATTCTTTCGCTTTGTTCAATATTACATTATTTCGTATTTATTAAATCAAGTAGTTGTAATTTAAATCTTACTCTGCCTCTACATGTAATTTAAATCGCCTTCTCCAAATATCATTCGTCCATTCTTATTGGAAATCCAAAATAACATTGATTTACTAGTAGAGTCCGACAAACTTATGTTTGGGAATGTGACGTAGTGTTTCGCGCAGAGGGGCGGACCGTTTCTACCAGTGGCGGATGGAAACCGGTAGCTTTAAAATAAATTTTTATAAGTATATTCAATTAAAGTGAGAATGAATATGTCAATTTTTATTTTTATAGTTTTTAATATTTATGAAGTTTATAGTCAGGCATTCGATAAAATAATAAGTAAACTATTGGCAGTACTTTAATAAATAACAAATTCCTCAATACTTACAATTTATTAACATTGCCAGGAAGGAAGGAAGGGTTTCAACAACACAAAAAAAAATAAGTAATTTATTTTAACTAATTAAATAATGTATTTATTTTCTAAACAGTAATGATTGTGAAGACTTCTATGTTTTGTTATATGACAAAGGAATATCACACAAAAGCACGTCTATTCCGGAATTTGAATCACTATCTTCATTATCAGAAAGGCTTTCTTCGAATGAACCAGCATTATTAAAAATTGTAAGTAGTCCAGCCTAGAGTCTAATAAATATTCGTTTGCGATTTGAGTGTTTTCATATTTTTTTACGTGTTTACATATGTTAGACAACTCTTTTATTAACACTTCTGAAAATGTTGTTCTTGTTATATTTTCAACATCATTTATATTAAATGTTGTATTATGAGTGACCACTCTACCTTTTACCAAAGCCCATACTTTTTCGATAGGGTTTAACTCCGGATGATAGGGAGGCAAGCGAAGTAATTTATGTCCATGTTGTTTAAACTCATAACCTAATACATAAACTCGTGGAAACATGATTGTAAATTTAAATCTAATATTTATTTGGGTTAGAGGCCAGAGGCCGTGTACCAGGGAATGAAAAATTAGACTGAAATAGGAACAGCAATGGGAGAATATTGTTTAAAAACTCGCAAAATACATATTTCCAGATACACCCCACTTTACATTTAAAAATGTGAAAGTAGAAATATAAATTAGTAGGTATAACTTTAGTGATTTATACATATATAAAAAAAGGAACAAACAAGAACAAAAAAATATCTTTAAACATAAATAAAACATTCTGTGGCCGATGGACTTGTTTCCGTATCATATCTTTCACACGCACATAAGAAAATAAAATATGACAATACTTACGTCAATTTCCTTAAAGGTATTAACAGGTTTTCGGTTGCTTCGAAATATGCCGCCTCTTGTTCCATTAATATAGTAACATTATAAATTATTGCCTTTGCTGGGCTATTTAATCTCAGCCCTTTTGTTCCTATCTTCTTAGAAGCCATATTGTTAAATAACTAAACCTAACACACTATAAATACACTAAATGACCTAATAACTCACTAATTACTACTACCAATATTATACTAAGCACTAATATAAAATCAAATAATAAAATATCCAACACGATCAAATTAATAAATCAAACACTCTCTGCGATAAACAACTACAACACTGGCAAACAGCAAACTGGCTGTTTCTATGGTAACACTAGTAAACAAGAACCAATGCGCATCGTCGATTTATCTTCCCAAACTAAACTTTGTCGGAGTCTAGTAGTACTATGCTTCGTTTTACTTCTTTAAATGTGTCACTATCGTTTATCCTCAACATTATAGTTGTCCATGCTTAAATATTTGTTCTGAGTTTTTAGCTTTTTTATCTCTTTTAGATGAAATCGATGCGTTTTGGTTTTTTCCTCGTTTATTTTGATGTTCATATTTTGTGCGGTCGTTAAGAAAATTTGGACGTAGTACAAACATGTGCTCATTGCTAACCTACCTAGCCTAAAACCGTTTTGATATTCACGAATGTGTTCTTTCACGTACGTACTTAAACGATTGTACACGATGTTGGAGAATATTTTGCATATTGTGCTTAGAAGATATATACCCCTATAATTTTTACATTCCAACAAATCTCTCCCTTCAAAAGGACATGATTCCAGTGCACGATTCCTCTGGCATTTCTTCTTCTTCGCAGACTTTGACTATTAAGTGAATATTATGTATAATGCTGTTACCTCCTTGTTTGATGAGATCTGCGGGGACACACTCTTAAGGATTTGTTATTTTTGAGGCGTGTGATTGCATCTTTCTCTTCCAATATTGAAGGAGGTTCTATGTAGTTGTTATTTCTGTCTTCGGTGACTCTTCTTCGATGGCAACACTTAAAACTTATTTCAACGAGTTTCAATGTGGTCGCACGTCGGTTTTTGATGAACCACGCTCAGGTGCCTCGAAATCGGCTTCCTTTGAGGATAACATGACAATAGTCCACGATCTCATATTGCCGCGGGGAAGCTGAGACAGCAGGTATCTCAAAAAACTGAGTACGTCATATCCTGCGTGGCATTTTGGGCATGAGGAAGTTGGCATCGCGATGATTGCCGTGTTCACTCCGGACAACAAACTTCAACGAGAAACCATTTCAGAGTAGTGTTTGATGCTATTTAAGCATAGGAGTTTCTCCGTCGTTTCGTAACCGTTGACGAAACATGAATCCATTGTTACACGCCAGGGAACAAGAAACATTCGAAACCACGAACCCGCTGATATCTCCGCTGTTGCAATGGTGAAATTGGTTGAATTGGGCTACGAACCAATGCCCCATCCACCATATTCTCTAGTTTTGACCCCGTGTGATTTCTTTGTCACTCGCCGGGCAGAAATTTAAATCAAAATAGAATATCATCGGAAGCCTACATTATAAACCTCGAGAAAACGTATTTTTTCAGACACGTTAAAGAAGTTAGAGCATCGCTGGGTCAAGTGTAACGATCTAAAAGTAGACTATGTTTTCGCCACATTTCCAAAAATTTTCGTTTTCCTTTTGTAGGCTTATTGGGATTAAGTCGGGAAGATAAAAGTTCTGATTGATCTCTTGTCAGCTTTAAATCTCTCATGAGATTATGAACTCGCCTTTTAAAATTAAATTATAATTTTAATGAAATTATCACGTTCTTCTGTGGTTAAAAAATGTGATCATGTGTATCTTCAGATGACCTCGATGTACTTGGCTAGATTACGGGTTCATGTGGAGCCAACTTTTATGGAGAATTATAGTCAGCCAATGACTCCAAATTCGGAAACAATAACATGTTTATTTTTGGATGAGAAACCTTCTACTTAAAGTAAAAGTAGAAGTCTCTTGCGTGGTTTTTTGGTTTTCTCCATATAATTGGTACAGCAAACGACGTTGATTTGTGTGTTTCTTAAGTCCAATTATGCATTATTTGTCATTGATCAAAGAGTATGATTTTTTTTTATTTTTTATTATACGAAAATGGTCGATTTACGTAAATGGGATTAAAATTATTAATTAAAGAATATTCTACTAAATATCTCTCTGTAGGATACTTTACACCGATTACACACAAGGTTTCGTCCAGTATATCCTCAGTAAACCCATTTTTCCATGGTTCTCATTAATCCAACATTTTTTTTATGTTACGATACGTTTTAAATCTAATACAAAATTTGACTTCCTTACTTTTAAAACTGTGACTAGACTATAAAGGTATATTTTTTAAATCCGGATACCAAATTCAGATTTCTGCTTTAATCTGTGCCTTCTAAGAATCGCTTCATTCTCATAAAGAGTATAATACTCATGAATAGTATTATACTCTTTATGAAATATTGGTTTCTTGTACTAGAAACCAATTCACTACGGATTTTTGCATAGTTGAGATATGTTGTGGAATGCAATTTTAGATTCTGCATGTCTCTAATTACATCTTTATCCACGTCTGTTTTGCCTTGCAATTCTTAGAATCGTCGAAACCACATTCAGATTTCTGCTTTAATCTCAATGTGGTTTCGACAATTATTTTCCGGATTTATAATCAGATGTTGTTATTGCGTCCAAATCGAAGCCATTTTAGTGTTGCTTCTAGTATGACAGGAAAGATTGTTTCCACGTTCAAAGCGTTTGTAAATAGCCGCTCTGTGGATTCCTTTTAGGATGAAATACGTATAAGCGGATATACTGACTCACTGTACGTGAAATCGAATCTTAATTCAAAAGAAAATGTAGAAAGTATTTTTGAAGTGTGTATATTTTAAGCAATTCCTAGCTGAGCGCTTTCGGCTTTACAAAGCCATCATCAGAGCTATGCTACAATAAAATGTTCTTATAAGTACTAATTGGTGAAGATTATAATTTTTAACTTACGTCAATTTATAAATACCACTACAATGGAGATATCTCATTTCCTTATATGTCGAAATTATGATTTTTTAGTTGTTGAAATTCTTAAAAAACATATAAAAAACATATAAAAAACATATAAAAAACATATAAAAAACCGACACTGGACTTCACAGACACGTTAAAAAAATTGAAAAATTTTTTTGTCATGGTACGGGTGTAAGAACCCGACCATTGATTGATGTGAGGAGGTAGACAGAATAGAACTAATGAAATCAAATGTCGGTCCTTTTAAACGATTTTTCAAAAGTGACAGTTGACAAATGTCATATATAGGAAATAGAGATTGTTTTTTTAAATTCTTACAAAATTATTTAATAGTTTGGAATTACTAATAGTCATCAAAGACTTTCTAAAAATTAAGTTTTAAATTAAATTTTATGTGTTCATCACATCATACAGAATGACATTAGTTTGTAAATTCACTCAAGTCATTGCTCAAGGTCAATGTATGTTCAATCTGACAGCCATCCTTAAGAAACAAGGGCTCAAATTGTTCAACAATAATATAAAGAAGAAACATGGTATTAATGTTACATTATCTGATACTTAAGTGTATTGACAATTGTATCTCTTGATGGAAAATTTGTAAGAAATTTGCATAAAAAATTTTTTAAGAATATATTTTCATGTTTCAATTAAGAATAACTGTCAAATGAATTACAAAATGTTGTAAATTTCTAATAAAGTTTAAAATTTTGTTTAAAAATATAAAATTATGAAAAAATATAATAAGATTGCATGAGGTCACCCTTCTTCCTCTAAAGTCTCCCATAATAATTTAAAAAGAGGTTTATAATTGCAATTGAGGTTGATTTGTGTGTTTAAGCAACAATCAGGGTTTAGTTTTATTTCTTTGGATATCTCAAGATCTTCCAAGAGATTCATGAGTCTAAAGTTTTTATTGGGAATGTTGTGTAAAATTTTACTGTTTTCAGAAGGAGAAAAGGAATGATTATTAAATTTAATGTGATATCCAAAGTTTGATTTTTCTGGGTTATTGAGGTGTTCTTTGATTCTTTGATTCAGAGTTCTCATTGTTCTACCTACATAAGTCATATTACAGTCATCACAGGACAGCTTGTAAATACCACTTCTGTTTAGTTTGTCAACTTTGTCTTTGGTCTTGCTGAAGATGGACTTGATGTTATATTTTGTTTTAAAGGAGATGTTTAAGTCACTGATTTTATTAACAAGTACTTTTGAAATTTTTTCTGAAATTGGTCCCAAGTAAGATAAGGATCTATATATGGAAGTAGTGTTGGATTTTTTATCAACATTAAAAGCTTGGTTTAGTCTCTTTTTGAGTATAGATTTTCTAAGGACTTTATCAACAGTAGTAGAAGGAAAACCATTGTTGTTTGCTATCTGTTTAATGATGGAGATTTCTTTACTGTAATTTTCTTGAGACATAGGGATATTAAGAAGACTGTGGACATAACATTGAATAGCTGCCATCTTGTGTTGAAAAGGGTGATTTGAGGATGTTGGTATCATATGGTCAGTTTGAGTAGGTTTTCTGAATATTGAAAATTCTAGTGTAGGCAAAGAAGAAGAGGAGGAAGCATTCTTTTTGATAGTTAGGTCTAAAAAGTTGATAATGTTGTTGCTTCCTACTTCTAAGGTAAAATTAATTGCATGATGTAGATTATTAATTATTGACAAAATATTGTGAGGTTCTGAAGGGTGGGCCTTCTATAAAGGCTAAAATGTCATCCACATATCTGTACCATAGGATTACTTGTGGTTGAGAATGAACAAAGTTAGTTCGAGAGAGTCTAGAAAAAGATCTGCAAGTAGAGGAGATAAAGGATTTCCCATTGCTAAACCCTCTGGTTGTCTATAAATTTTATCGTTAAAGATAAAGAAATCTTGGGAAAGGCAAAATTGGAGTAGAGAAGTAATTTGTGAACATTTATTTTGGTCAATGGTTTTTTCTTTGTAGAAATAAACCTCAATTGCAATTATAAACCTCTTTTTAAATTATTATGGGAGACTTTAGAGGAAGAAGGGTGACCTCATGCAATCTTATTAATATTTTTTCATAATTTTATATTTTTAAACAAAATTTTAAACTTTATTAGAAATTTACAACATTTTGTAATTCATTTGACAGTTATTCTTAATTGAAACATGAAAATATATTCTTAAAAAGTTTTTTTATGCAAATTTCTTACAAATTTCCATCAAGAGATACAATTCTCAATACACTTAAGTATCAGATAATGTAACATTAATACCATGTTTTCTTCTTTATATTATTGTTGAACAATTTGAGCCCTTGTTTCTTAAGGATGGCTGTCAGATTGAACATACATTGACCTTGAGCAATGACTTGAGTGAATTTACAAACTAATGTCATTCTGTATGATGTGATGAACACATAAAATTTAATTTAAAACTTAATTTTTAGAAAGTCTTTGATGACTATTAGTAATTCCAAACTATTAAATAATTTTGTAAGAATTTAAAAAACAATCTCTAGTTCCTATATATGACATTTGTCAACTGTCACTTTTGAAAAATCGTTTAAAAGGACCGACATTTGATTTCATTAGTTCTATTCTGTCTACCTCCTCACATCAATCAATGGTCGGGTTCTTACACCCGTACCATGACAAAAAAAATTTTCAATTTTTTTAACGTGTCTGTGAAGTCCAGTGTCGGTTTTTTATATGTTTTTTATATGTTTTTTAAGAATTTCAACAACTAAAAAATCATAATTTCGACATATAAGGAAATGAGATATCTCCATTGTAGTGGTATTTATAAATTGACGTAAGTTAAAAATTATAATCTTCACCAATTAGTACTTATAAGAACATTTTATTGTAGCATAGCTCTGATGATGGCTTTGTAAAGCCGAAAGCGCTCAGCTATGAATTGCTTAAAATATACACACTTCAAAAATACTTTCTACATTTTCTTTTGACTTGTCATAAGTGTGTACAAAAAATATCAGTCTTTTGATTTTTCGAATCTTAATTGTCTTTCCTTGTATATTTTTTAATAAGCTAGTTATGTCAAAACTAGCTTAAATGTTGTTGATATTGACATTAAAATCTCTAAATCTTGTTATTTAAAATTTGTTAACTTGTTATCTTGTTAACTAAAAGTCTTTTTAATAAGTCGATAAGTCTTTTTTTATTTTTAATCAAAACTTATCTTATATCAAATATCAAAACTAGAAATTAATTGTTACTTATTACGAAAACCAGTGGAAAGACTTTTATGTCCAGATATTTGGCGAGTAAACGTAGATCAATTAGTGTTTTCTTTCCATGCTATTTATAAATCAGCATCTATCCTGAGACTTTCTCGTAGATATACTACGTTTGTACCCACACATTAATTTTCTACAGTTAAATACGTTATAGAAATATTTTCCGTTTAGGAGAAAAAACTCGTGATTGACATACACGTGAATAATTTTACGTTTAATAGGATTGTACCAACCCCTGACGTCAATAGACTCAAGTTCAAGCTTGCGGCCATTAGATACTGGTTGTTTTCAAACAAATTGAGTTGTAAGGCTTCTATTACCTCGGACACTTGTATAACCTTGCGGGTTTTTAAAGATTTTATAATTTGTAATATATGGATCACCTACTTCAACATACAATTGATTTTATAGTTAAGTAAAACGAATGCAAAACAAGAATTGAATGCACTTAGTTGGATACGATCATGATACAACATGTTCTAAATATTTCTTTAAAAAGGTTCTAAAATTGTTTTCTTGTAACATGTTTAACACATACGATTTTATCTCAAATTTAATCTCATCCACCGTAATGAAAATTCCATTTTCCTTATGACGTTTCAATTTCCAAACAGAAATCATTTTCAAACAGTTCTGAAATAAAAATTATGAAAAATCTGTAAATCTTTATAATTGGCAGTGTGTGTTTTTTTTTCTGTGGTTAATTAATTAACTCGGCATTACACGCTCCAAAAAAACTTACATTTTTAATCACAACTTACAAGTTACAAGTTTTAACCCTATCACTGAGGGTGAGAAGCTATTTTCGTAGATCAATCGTGTGAGATTTGCAAAAATCCTACTTGCACAGCTTCAGAGACGTAATACATCTGTGAAAAGGCTATTAACTCAAAAATATTGGGGTAAATCAATTAATGATTTTCCCACCCAGATGTTTATTCTTCTTCTTCAGATGCAAATCCACTAATGGATGTTAGCGATCACATTTTTCATTAATTCTGTATTTCTTGCAATATGTATCAGAGATTGTATGTCGTTAATCCCTGTCCATTGCCTTATGTTTCGGAGCCAGGACATTTTCTTGCATCCCATTCCTCTCTTGCCTTCAATTTTCCCTCGATTATAAGTTGGAGGAACTGGTATTTTTCATTTCGCATGATGTGACCTATATACGCCGTTTTCCTTTTCTTGATGGTTTCGAAAAGTTGGCATTCTTGGTTTATTCTTTTAAGGACATCTATATTTGTGATTTTCGCTGTTCATGGTATTTTTAGGATACGGCGATAGAGCCACATTTCGAAAGCTTCTAATCTGTTTATATCCCTTGTTTTGAGTGTCCAGCCCTCTACGCCATATAGCAGCACTGACCACATGTAGCACTTAGTAAACCTTAGTCTCAGTTGAAGATCGAACTCTGAACAAGTCAGTACCTTCTTGAATTTTACGAAAGCTTGTCGAGCTTACTCAATGCGACATTTCACTTCCATGTCCGATGCCCAGTCTTCAAAAAGCCACGATCCCAGGTATTTAAATTTACTTACTCTTTCAATGGACTTAGTATTCAGTGTTATGGTGGAGTTTTCAAGTGCATCCAAGTTTCTGGAGATGATGATAAATTTGGTTTTTTTGGTATTAATCTCTAATCCCATTCGCTTACTGTATTCTCCGATTATAGTGACAAGTTGTTGAAGATCGACTATGTTGTCACAAATTAAGACACCATCATCAGCATATCGTATGTTGTTGATCAATACTCCATTCACTTTGATTCCCATCTTTGCATCCTCCAAAGACTCTTGAAATATGGTTCCCGAATAAATGTTAAATAAAAGAGGGGAAAGCACACATTCCCTGTTGAACCCTGCTGTTTGATGCCAGTACAAGTTTTCGATGCATCTTATGTCTTTTGGTCTATATCAACTTTCTTGAGATCTGCATTAACTTGTGGTGTTGGACACGATCAAACGCTTTTTTGTAATCTAAAAAGCATAGGAACACATCCTTTTTCTGATCGTAACAATTTTTCGACCAGCATCTGCTTTGCTACTATTTCTTCTCGTGTTCCTAAACCTTGCCTAAACCCGAACTGGAAGTCACTAATGTCCCATTCTCATTTTTTGTATAATCTTTGATGTAGTATTTTAAGAATATCTTTAAAGTATGACTCATCAGTCTAATGAGTCTGTGATCCTCACATCTTTTTTCATTGACTTTCTTGGACAGGGGAATAAAGGTAGAGCGTAACCACTGTTGAGGATAGCAGCCAGTTTCATAAATTAAGTTAAATATTTTGTGTAGTGCTGAAATTCCTCTTTCATCCAGTAATTTGAGTTTTTCTGACGGGATTTCATTTGGTCCAGGTGACATATTGTTTTTTGAATTTAATATTGCCTTTTCTATCTCCTCTTTGGTGATTGAAGGGCCAGTCAGCTGGTCGTCTGTATAAACTTCACTCATGGGTCTTTCGTCATGGAAGAGCTCCTGGATATAATTTTCCCATATATCAATTTTCTCCTTTTCACCCAGCACTATTTGGTTATCTTGATTAACTATGGTAGTTTGTCTTCGTTTTCTGTATATTCCAGCAGTCTCCTTAAGCGTTTTATGTAAATTACGGTCGTCCTGCTGTCGTTGTAAATGTTCTAGATCGATACATTGTTGCTTAAGCCATTCATTTTTGCTATTCTTATTTTTGCTTTTATTTGCCTGTTAATGTTTTCATACATATTGCTGCCATCGTGCCATTTTGGTTATTCTTGTGTCTTCGTCGTTCTTCCATTAGTAATAGTATTTCTTCTGTGATCCATTTTTGCCTCTTGTTATTTCGTTTGTACCCTAAGTTGTTTTTCATGATGTCTGTTACAGCACTTGTAATCGTATTCCATGTTGGTGTTAGATCTTCGGCAATGTTTGTCGTCAATATTTGAATTTGTGCGTTTATTCCATTGCTTATTTCTGCTTGTATCATTGGGTCTTTCAGTTTGTCCAGTGCTATCTGTTGTTGAGTTTCAGGCTTGTTCTTGCATGAAAGAGCGATCTTTATGACGGCCACTAATAGTACGTGGTCAGAAGGGACATCTGCTCCAGGGTATGTGCAAGCTCTTTTGACAGTTGTGCTGAATCTACCGCTGATAAGAATGAAGTCTATTTGATTTCTTATTATGTTCTGAGATGTTTATTAGGTAAGTATAATGTTGTATGCAAGTGGCTCAAAAGATAAATAATGAAATAAGTAATTAAATAGGGTCATAAAAACTTGCGTGCATAGAAAATTATCGGCCCACTTTAAATTTTTGACTTGAACTCTCTTTCTGCCAGAAACTGTTACTCGGATCAAAAAAAGGAATATACTGAAAGATAATTTAATATGAGTAATCATTTATGAAAATTTAGTTCGACTTCTGATGTTTAACATTAGGTATAAAATTAATTCATCAAGCAAATTAACTCAAAAAGGGTATTTGACAATTAAAAATTTACCAGTTATTGTTTTAATAATGGGCATGCTCCTCTTCCGTTAATAGCTTTTCCGATACGATTGGGCATAGATCTATTTCTCTATTGTTTCTTGTGAGATGTTAAACCACTCTTCTTCTACTACGACAATAAGCTCTGGGATCGAGTTTAATGTACGAAGTCTTTCTCGAATTATTGTTTTAGCTCATCCCATAAATGTTGTATGAGATTAAGGTCTGGACTGCACGCTGGCTATTCCATGACTCGAAAACTGACTTCGTTGATATAATCTTGGACGATTCTTGACGTATGCGGCCTCTCCAATGTCGTCAACGTAAGTTACCACAGGTATTTCAAACATCTATTCTTATAATTCCACTATTTGAAAGAGGGATTCATCGTTTAAACGCCTAATATCCTCAAATTTAAATGTACACAGAGCGGCCCCTTAAAAACTATCTGTTTTCTCAATTGCAATTTGCGTTTTCTCTTGCTAATATATTACAGAATATATAAATATATTTATTTGTGCCTCTCTATAGAAGACTTGACCAGGAGTTGTCGTACAGTGTAGCCAATTCTTGTTCACAAGTAGTAATTATGGTTATACAAAACCACGCAGCGATTATTACCGTCATAAAAATACAAAAAAAAAACGATTTTTTAAAACATTATTTTTCAATCGTTTGGCAACTTTGGAATTAGCTCCGTTCCAATTCCGACCCATAGATAGCCTTAAAACTCATTTTTGCTTTTGGATTGCCACTGGATTTTCATACGTCTTTCCCCACTTCTCTGCCTTTAAACGATGAATCACTCTTCCAAATAGTGGTATTATAGTTTTTAGTACTTGCACACCTCGCTCGTGAAGTCTGTTCGTGCCCACATAGAAATTGCACCCCAGATCATGCAGGCATCGCCTCCATAAGAACTGCACTCTTTAATGCAGCATTCTGCATTACAGTACACTTTTCTTCTTCGGTCGCTACCATAGAGGCCGATTCTGAACTCATCTGAGAACAGAACCGATCCCCATTGTTTCGAAGTCCAGTTCAGAATGGTCGATTATACTCGACTATATCTACCTATATTCTTTTTGTTTTGCTTCATTTCCCTATGTTTAAAATAGTCCTTACAAAGATTAAAAAATATCAAACTTTTCTATCACACCTTTTATATATCTCACATCTTAAAACAAGTTTTAACATTTTTCTGAAATGCCCACAAATTAAAAAAATGTATATGTAAATTAGCAATTAAGCTTTTAAAGCTATAAATATAGAGTCATAAATATTTCTTTATCTCTGTTAAAGCCGGGTTACTTTAGGTAATAAATTAATATTATAGGCCATCAGAGGATACCATTACCGACTGTGTCAGTCGTTTTTTATTTTCGCTTTCACTGGACAAACAGGTTTTGTAGCAAAATCAAGTGTCTTGCAATTCTTGTTAGAACATTTATATGGGAATATGGGCATGGAAATTACAATATTATGTATCCTAAAATCTAAATATATTCAGTAAATTATTGACGATAGAATAACAATAAATAGATTTGCCTAGTTAAGGATTAGAGAACATAAAGCAACTATAATATATAATATAAAGCAATTATTTTTTTATACAGATTAACATACTATAAAACACGAATATAATTATTTTAAATGTTTAGATAAAAATCTGTCATACATTGTTTTTTATAAATATTCAAAATTTAAATTCTAGTTTCAGTAATTGGTGTTTTATGCTCTCAATTGGACAAGAAGAAAACCGGGCGGTTGTGTTTTTTGCAAAAAATAAGCGCCGTCATAAAAGTTAAATAATGCTGTAATATGTTCTACATTGAAGTCTATTTTTTATTTAAAATTTGTTAATTTTACTAAAATGAAGATTATTTCCTTTGAAAAAATGGCGTGGTAAACTTTGATCCATTTGTCAGAACCGGAATTGTAACAAATTTTATGAAAAACAATTATAAAATAGGTAATCGCGATTAACTTTCAAATCCCCCTCATTGTAAAGGTAGTTGTTTAGAAAAGTTTTAGTCAGCTTTAGAAAATAGGCCATTAACTTTTAAAACCCCCTCATTTTATTGATTTGTCCTTTTAGAATTAGTTCGGATAATTTACCTATGTATGATAAAAGGCAAGCATACTTGTCTTCCCATTTTGGGAGTAGTACGAGCCTCGAGATCTTTTAATTTACTGGAAACCGCTGTCTTAAACAGTGTACTAACTCATGTGTTTCAATGGCTCCAAACTTTCGATGCGTTTCACAGCCTTTAATGGTATCCCATCAAATCCAGGGGATTTTTCTGCCTTTAAGACATTCACCGCTTACGCTTACGCTTAACTTTATAGCACATTTTATGATGGAATTGCATTCTTCACTCATACTAGCGATCTCTTCGCGACACCAATAAGGAATTTTCCTATTTTATCTAAACTGGCCATACCATTTTATAGTTTCTTTCTATATTCTCCATTAATTTAAGTTCTTTTGCCAATTGCGGATGGCATATTCCCTGTATATCATCTATCTAGAGTACTCATCAAACTCTAGTCCAATCCGTACAGTTTCTATAGCTGCTTTCCAACTGGCCAACAGTTAACACAGTAATGATTGATTTAATGAGGAAGTATCTGATATTATTTTGCAAAGAAAATCTGAATGTTTTCATTGGTGTTAAAGAACATCGACTCTTACGTCTGATCTCAAATGGTGTATAGTGAAGAGACAAAAGAATACCTTCATATTTTTATTTAACCTAGTGATGCGGTTTGAGCGCAGCAGAATCGAACCAGGTTACCAAGAAAATAGCGACAGGCAAGTTAAAGAAATGTCGTAGAACTTAGGAAAGCATATGATAGTGTCCCGCTTGATAAATTATGGGAGGCACTGGGAAAAACAAATATAAATATAGAATTGATTGAAGCGGTAAACACGTTGTACTACCAACAAACAACAAGAATTAAAACAGGAAATCTGATAACACCGGGATTCAAAGTGGCTAAAGGACTAAGACAAGGATGCTGTATATCCCCAAAATTATTCAAAATATACCTCGAAACAGCACTCAACAAATGGAAGAAAAAATATACGAATATGGGCATAACACTAATGGACTTAACTTTGTATACTCTGCTTTGCAGAAGACCAGGTCATCATCGCACAGGACTCTGAAGACCTAAGAAAACTATTAGAAGAGTTTACAGAGTGGGGTTTGGAAGTGAATATGGCAAAAACTGATTACATGAATATCGGAGGAGATCAACATAACCTGGTCGTAGAGGAAAATCAAAAGATCAAACTATGTGAAGATTACAAATACCTAGGAGTAAAGATGACTCAGGAATTAAAATTAGATGCAGCCATTAAGGAACGAAATACACAGGGAAGCAAAGGCATAGGCTTACTGAACACCGTACTGTGGAATAAAAACATCTTCAAAGAAAATAAAAGAACACCATAATAAAAAGTATAGAAAATAGCCTAGGTATAAAAGGCTTAGAAGAAGTTGGAGAGGAGTTAATAAAGAAATTAGGGAAAGAGAACTGGAGGACGATCTATGGAACGATAGAATGAGATGGAGATTGGAAATCGGCAGACGTCGAAGAACGTTATAAACCGACATTATAATATAAGTTAAAGAAATATTTTTTATGCTCAAATCTACATAGCAGTTATGTGTCTAAAACCTTTTTTATACATTGACACTAAGAAGAACAAAAAACTAGCAATGCTACTTTTAAAAGGAAAGTTCAGCAGACTATTCAGTCAACGCAATGTGTACTTTTACATAAAATACTCAGAAGAATTGTTATACATCGGCAATATTAATCAGGAGTTAAAAGAAGGAAGCTTAAGAACATCAGGGTATATGCAAGGTTCATAGTAAGCATTATGAAAAGGAAATCACTAACCACCTCTCAAGGAAAATTTTATGAAACCATATGTTTCTCGATATAAAGAAACTAATCTCAGGGATTGATACTTCGGGTTGATATACTGGAAAAGAGTTCTTTAATATCACGCAAAATTTCTTTAAGAAAAATTAAATAAGTCATTCGCAGATGAAGCACCTACATGTCATTATCTTGATTGTAAATGTGGAATTGGGTAGAATGCACTGGAAGTTTTATATATTTGGATGAAAAATATGTCTACGTGAGCTGGGAAGACTCATTAACCAAAGCTTGCTAAAGGTGGGAGATCGAATATCTAAATGTAATGAGACTAAATTTTAGAGAACGGAATAATTATGAATATATCAAATAATAAAACCTGTATCTTTTAGTCTGACCTGTGTAGCCAGGAAAATTCTTAAAATGCTAATAAAAAAGATGCTGGCTTTAATTTGGATCACAACAGTTCTTGGTGGAAATTAATTAAAGAACGGGGTTTGCTATGACGGTAATACGGTCAAGTGAGTCAAGAGACAAGTAGTAGTAGTATCTTGCACGAAGGTAAAAGGAAGAATGAACACATAGTAACACAATATGTATTAAAGTTTTTAACATTGAACGTAGAGATTTATATTAAATCTAAAACTTAAAATTGTTATCTACATTTATGACCCTAGAAAGTTTCCTATAAGGATGATTGTAAAAATAAATTACGGACTTACTCACAAGCTATTTTATTTAGCTTCAGGACGGCCGGTTTTGACCACTACAATTTTGTGGTCATCTTCAGGTCTCCAGACAAGTGAAATTTAAAATGTTGACACAATTACATATCGCAACTTAAAAATGTCAAAAGCTTTATTAGGTGTGGTGCAAAAAGTGCCAATATTACTTATGTTTGTTTATAGGGGAAAAAATTGTAATAAAAAGTCAAAAGTAAATACTGCTTACATTCCGGTACAAGGGATGTTGTTAGGAAGGCGTGTATAGAATGCTTATTTATGCTGTAGTGTTGTCTATAGGTGTTCAACTTAATACACATCGGCATATGAGAGATGTGTCTTGAGAAGACAGACTAGAAGCTACCCTATTGTTGTTGTGAAAGTTAAACTGATGTTACTGTTTATAGCAGTGGAAATAATGTTGTATTTATGCAGCTACATATTTAATGCTTAAGCAAGAGGTATAGTTTTGAAATGTCTGTTACTTATTTTCTTACAAAGCCTAGCCCCAGGGTATCTTCTATAATATTTTCTTCTAAATTTCTCTGCAGTTTCTTCAGACATTTCCCGCATTTTACAACAAACTAACGAAATACTAACGACAAATAGCTAACAAAGTAATAAATACTCACGATGAAGTGGTGATGAAAAAAAACTTATGAAAGTTACATCTGTGAGTTACATGAAGTTAACTGTGAGTTACATGAACATACAGGTTAAGATAGATAAAAAAACTGAACCACAAGAAACATGGTCCTCATTGTTAGCAATATCTGAGACCAAGTGAAGTTTGATTTAGAGAAATTGTTCCACTCTGTTCCAAATTGCCACCAATCTTCGCTGATGCAGGATGCACGTGTCGCAAGAATCTGTAAACTTTTCTCGACCCAAATATAGTCGAAATGGAGTCACATGTGATATATATGCTCAAATATATATTTTTTCAAGAAATCAGAAATTAAGGAACACCTAGAGACGCTTCAGAATTTATTAAAATCAAAACTGATTGTTTTCCACCATGAAAAATGTTTTCTTTCAATACTTTAGAATTTGTCTAATGATTTTTTTATAACATTACACAGTTGAGATAATAATTAATACACAAAAGAAATTAATTTATTTTTAAAAACCTTGTATAATTTTTTTATAACCAAGGCATTTTTTACATAAAATGTTAGATTATTTACACAATCTTTAATTAAAAATTTCCACGCTCTATCACGTTCCCATCACATACAACAATTTTTTATTTGTAATATTGCCGAGAAAGTCGTAACACTGGTATAGAAGTAAATTAGCATAACATCAACATCACGATGAGAGTGTTATTTATGCCTCGGGTAATTTCTTATGCAATCAAAACAGTACCCATCTACCTTATATAGAGTTCCAACAACGATACAGAAATTACATTCGATATAGATCTACGATGGGAAATTATATTGAAGAAAGTTTTTAGTCGGGATCATTCGATTTTTGAAGAATATATCCGCCTTTCGTTATTATCAATAAATAATAATATATAGATTCTTTTTTTAGTTTATATTAGCATTCCTTGGCCGAGAAATACGAATCACTAACGAACAAAGCTTTATGGAAAATATACCAAAGATAACGTAGGAAAAACAGTACGGAATTGTCAAATAATAAAGCCTTCTATCTTAATTATTGTGGCCTTCAATTGCCTTATGAATAATAAAGCTGTAATATGACAATGATTGATTTAAAAGATCTCTAAGTGTTAACTAAATTCTTCTTTTTTTTGAGGCATTTTCAAATAAGATCAATGTCTTCTTAAAAAATTGGATCTCAAGCAAGTTAAAATCATTATTAAGCTAGGAACTTACATTTCATGTTAGGGATGGGAAAAACCTACCGGTTTTAACCGAAAACCGGTTTTTTTTACTTCGAAATAACCGGTTTTATCGGTTTGTTTTTTTGTCCCAGTTTATAACCGGTTTTTTATTTTTAAAGTAAAAACCGGTTATTAGGTTTTTACCGTGATTAGGATTAGGTTATGTATTATTTTGGATCCCACCCAATCATAATTATTATTCTCAAGTAATTATCCAAACAAAACTAAAATTCAATTTTTATTTTATTTAATACAGAAGCAAAAGCTCACATTAGCCAGAAACAATTAAATTTTATTATAGTATTTCGTTGAAAAAGTATTTGTGTTTAACTGTTGATCGACCCCTGTATAACAGTTGTCGCACACATCGTGGAACCGGTGACCCCTCTCCCCCCGGGCAGCCGCCAGTGTTTGGCCTACGGCGTTGACCTTCGACCGACAACTAGTTTTCAGCATTCGAGATCCATTCACTTTGAAATAAAGACTTGTATTCATTTTCAGTGCATATTGTAAATTCAGTTTTTATACTTTATAACGTTTTTATCTTTTCAATTAAAGTTTTGGAATAACAATTATATGTATAATAATTCATACATAATAGTTTGGTCCTTCAGAGCAGATGATAACTAGTGCAATTATAAGTTATCGTGTAATGGAAACCGAAAAAGTTCTACCGCATGCAGACAATTCCATGCCGGCATTTTTCGACGATTAGATGCAGATCAACCGAACAAGAGTCAAAGGTCAGTAACTAGCGTTTCATTTACCTACTCCTATGATTTTATCCTTGTTTCGACTTGATTTTATTATTTAATTCATTCTTAAAAGACTCGAATCAATTTTATACAATAAAATAAACATATTTTTGCTGAATTTACGTTACATTCATTGAATTATTTATGCACATATTTAATACATTATTAGCTACATATTGCATCATATCTTACATTTTAACCATTTCGTTATATTTGTTACAATATAACACTAGCATTTGAACAACTATTTTTAAACCTTATTTCTTTCATTTCCACATTCTAGCTGTTTTTCTATTGTACATTTCACTAATATTAAGGTAGATTTACAATTTAACAAAATAGAACACTATTAATCATTCAAAATGCCAAACGAGGAGCTTGCTTCTGAACTTAAAAAGCTTCATATCTCTCGTGGAAATTATAAATCTCAGATAACAAAATTTAAAAATTACTTAGATAAAGAAAAATCAAAAACTAATCCTGACTTTACTCAACTTGAAGTTAGATTATCAAAAATTGAACCTTTATTTCAAGCCTTTGATGATATTCAAACTCAAATAGAATGTTTAGAAGACAGTAATGATACAGTAAATCAAAACGAACGTCTAGAGTTCGAAGACAGTTATTATAGTGTCGTTTCTATAGGTCAAGCAATTTTAAATAACTCTGGCGATCAAAATGTAGATAATACATCAATCTCTAGCAATTCTAATATTTCAAATGCAGCAACACAACACGTTAAGTTACCTTCTATATCTTTACCATCTTTCGATGGAAAATTCGATCAGTTTTTATTCTTTAAAGACACTTTTCAATCGTTAATTCATAATAACAAATCTATACCTGATATTAATAAATTCCATTACTTGCGCTTATCGTTAAAGGCTCAAGCAGCGGATTTATTAAAATCGCTTGAAGTCTCAGCAAACAATTATATTGTAGCATGGAATCTACTTATTCAACGTTATGAAAATAAACCTTTATTGAAGAAAAATCATATAAAGGCTTTATTTGAGACAAAACCTGCTACAAAAGAATGCCATCTAGAATTAAGAAACATTCTAGATGACATGAATCGGCATTTAAGAGCCTTACAAGTTCTAGAAGAACCTGTAGATTCTTGGGATGCATTAATAATTCATTTATTTTCCACAAAACTGGATTCAATAACTCGTCGTGAATGGGAGTGTGAATATGCCAAACATGACACAGTAACGCGAGAAATATTTTGCAATTTTCTGTCCGAAAAATGCAGAATTCTTGAAACTTTAAATATTCAAGGCAATAAGGTAAAACAAAATGTAAGAAGCTTATTTTCAAGTAATTCTCCAACTTGTTATTTTTGCAATAAAGATCATACTATTTATAACTGCAAATCCTTTATCGCGCTAAGTCCAAATTCTAGGCTAGCTGAAGTCAAAAAATTGAAACTTTGTATCAATTGTTTGCGAAATAATCATTCAACTAACCAGTGTCGTTCTATGCACTGCAGAAAATGCAACAATAAACATAATACTTTGTTACACTTTGGTTTCAATAATCAACATAACCATCATAATTCTAAGTCGAATAATCATAATTCATCTAGTAGAAATGCATCGCAAGACAATCCTAATTTCAATCCTAATGCTAACAATTCTACTGAAACTTCCGATTCTCCTGAAATTAGCGCAAATTGTTTAATTGCAGGTAATGATTCTCCAAGCATTGTCTTATTGTCAACTGCCCTGGTAGACATATTTGATAATCGTGGAAATGTATTGTCTTGTCGTATATTGCTTGATAGCGGTAGTGAGTCAAGTTTTATCTCTGAGGAAATGTGTAAAAAATTAAATATAAGTACAACTCCAATACAATGTTCTATTACAGGAGTTGGACAAAAAACCACAAATATTTTAAAACAAACCGTTGTATCTGTTCAAGCACGTCAAGTCCCATTTAAAACAAGTTTTAAATGTTTAGTTATTCCTAAAATTACAAGCAGAATACCCTCAAACTTTATTAACACGTCAAGCTTAAATATCCCTCATAATCTGATACTAGCAGACCCAACATTCAATGAACCTGGTCCAATCGACATTTTGATTGGTGCTGATCACTTCTGGGATCTGCTCATGGTAGGGCAAGTAAAGCTTGGCAAGCATTTGCCTACATTGCAAAAAACTCAATTTGGTTGGATTGTCTCGGGCACTATACATTCACCCCAATTCATACAACCTCCTAACATTTCTATCTCATGCAATCTGAGTACTTCTGATCAGGCTATTCATTCACAAATAGCTAAATTCTGGGAAATTGAAGAAATCAATGTTCCTAAATCCTCATCTTCAGATGACATTCTCTGTGAAGAACTATTCAAAACTACTACTATTAGAAACTCGTTGGGTCAATTTATCGTCCAACTACCGTTTCAGAAACCGGCTTGCTCTCTTGGCGATTCAAAAGAAGTAGCAACCAAATACTTATTCAATTTAGAAAAGCGATTACAAAGAAATCCTGAACTAAAGGCAAATTATACAGATTTCTTAAGCGAATACGAAGCTCTTGGTCACATGACCAAAATAAATGACTCTGAATTATCAGACAAACCTTGCTATTATTTGCCCCACCACGGTGTGGTAAAGGAGTCTAGCACTACCACCAAGTTAAGAGTGGTTTTCAATGGATCAGCTATAACAACTAGTGGCTTATCACTTAATGACATTTTAGTAGCTGGTCCAACTATTCAAGATGATCTATTTTCCATAGTTTTGCGAGCAAGAAAACATAATATTATGCTGACTGGAGACATAACTAAAATGTACCGGCAAGTATTGGTAGATTCATCACAACGCTCGCTACAACTTATTCTTTGGAGACCTAATCCTGATTCAGAAATACATACG
The DNA here is from genome assembly GCA_918026665.1 of Diabrotica balteata. NCBI lineage: Eukaryota > Metazoa > Arthropoda > Insecta > Coleoptera > Chrysomelidae > Diabrotica > Diabrotica balteata. The sequence continues at coordinate 161,156,416 of OU898277.1, forward strand.
TATCAATTAAATACGCTTACATACGGTACAGCACCGGCAGCCTTTCTGTCTACAAGATGCTTAAAGGAACTGTCAATACAATGTAAAGATACACATCCAGACATTAGCAGAATAATCGCAAGGGACTTTTACGTTGATGATCTTTGCACAGGGTGTTCATCAATTGATGAAGCAATATACCTTAAACAAAACCTGTCTGAAATTCTCATTTCTGGTGGCTTTCCACTCCGTAAATTCATGTGCAATGCACCGGAAGTACTTTGTGAGCAATCTGAAGGGGATAATACTATATTAAATTTCGGTGAGGATTGCAATAACAAAACTTTAGGTCTTCTTTGGAACTCTCAATCCGACACACTACAATTTTCAATAAAGGCTACTTATAATTCCTGCCCAACTAAACGAAAAATCCTATCTTGTGTTTCTCAAATATTCGACCCATTAGGATTAGTTCAACCTGTAATAATCATAGCAAAATGCATTATTCAAAAATTGTGGCAGCACAAACTTGATTGGGATGAATCAATCCCACAAGACCTTTATACTAGCTGGATTAAATTCCATAATCAACTTCAAGATTTAAATGCATTAAAAATTCCTAGACATGTTCTACCTAACAATCCAGTGCTATTAGAAATCCACGGCTTCTCTGACTCCAGTGAAATGGCATACGGTGCCTGTATATACATTCGATCCTTAGATTCAGAGGGTACTTATCATTGTCACTTACTTTGCTCTAAAACAAGAGTGGCTCCCCTCAAAACAATTACGATTCCTAGGCTCGAATTGTGCGCCGCATTGTTGCTGGCAGAGTTGGCTCAGAAGGTCATAATCTCGTTAGATCTTCCTATTACTCATATCTTCTACTGGTGTGACTCAACCATAGTTTTATCATGGATCAAATCTGTTTCTACCCAGTGGAAAATTTTTGTCGCTAATAGAGTGACACAAATACAATCATTAACAAATTCGGATTCTTGGAGATATGTCAATACTCAAGAAAACCCAGCTGATTTGCTCTCTCGGGGTCTTAGCCCTACGTCTTTAATTGATAATTCTCTATGGTGGAATGGCCCTAAATGGTTGCTGTATCCTAAAGAACAATGGCCCACTAGTGCTTCAAGTACTATAGTCAATTCTGATGCACCTGAGAGACGCAAGGAAAAATTAATTTCTTTTCAGTCTACAGTTACTGAAGGACTGGATCTTATTAACAGATTTTCTAATCTTAACAAGCTTCAACGAGTCACTGCTTACTGTTATCGATTCTTTGATAATTGCCGCTTATCTAAGGCAAATCGAAAATCCGGAGCACTTGATGCTCAAGAACTTAATCATGCTCTATATACTCTTATTAGAACTGTTCAAAGGCAAGAGTTTCCGACTGAGTATCAAGACTTATCAAAATCTAAACCTATTAACTCTAGAAGTAAAATCTTACGATTAGCCCCATTCTTAGATGACAAGGGTATAATCAGAGTTGGTGGCAGACTTAAACATTCAAAATTTGATTTTCAAAAGAAACATCCTGCGATAATACCCGGTAAACATGTACTTTCTAAATTAATTGTAAAACAAGAACATTTGCGCCTTCTTCATGCAGGGCCACAATTATTACTAGCTTCAATACGAGAACGTTTTTGGCCTACTTCTGGCAGAAATTTAATCAAACAGGTTGTGAGGCAATGCTTACGTTGTTTTCGCTTCAGTGCGTCTCCTATCCCCTATTTAATGGGAGATTTACCAGAGCATCGAGTAACGCCTCAACGACCATTCTATAATACAGGTACAGACTTTTGCGGACCCTTTTTATTAAAGGATCGGCAAACTAGAAATTATAAAACGATCAAGGCTTACGTGTGTATTTTTGTGTGTCTCTCAACGAGAGCTATGCATTTGGAACTTGTAAGCAGTCTTACTACAGACTCTCTTATTGCCACTCTTCGTAGATTTTTCGCTAGAAGAGGTTTAAGCGCAAATATATATTCTGATCATGGCACCAATTTTGTTGGAGCTAAAAATGAGATTTATAAGTTTCTACACACGAGTGAAAATGAAATTCAATCTATTCTAAATTCTGACAATGTAAAATGGCATTTCATACCTCCTCATGCACCACATTTTGGTGGTATCTGGGAAGCGGGAGTTAAATCTACTAAATTTCATTTAAAGAGGGTACTCGGTCAAATCCCACTTTCTTACGAAGATTTCGTAACTGTTCTTTATCAAGTCGAAGCATGTTTAAATTCCCGACCTTTATCCCAGATTTCCAATGATCCCAATGATCCGCAGTCCTTGACACCTGCACACTTCCTAATTGGAGAACGCATTACTGCTTTACCTGACCATGACTATTCTGCAATTAAAGAAAATTCACTCAGCAAGTTTCAACGCCTTCAAAGAATCATCCAAAGTTTCTGGAAGCGATGGTCAAAGGAGTATATTTCCGAGCTCCAACAACGGTCTAAATGGAAAAAGACCTACCCCACAATTTTAAAGCCTGGACTCCTCGTCTTGGTTAAAGAAGATGGAATCCCGCCAATGAAATGGAAAATTGGTATAGTTGAAGTCACTCATCCTGGTGCCGACGGTATAGTCAGAGCTGTTACCATTAGAACTGGCTCCTCCGTATACAAACGACCTGCCATGAAGATATGTGTACTTCCAGAGGATCTTCCTAACCATTAGTTGCTGTTGAAGCCTACCAGCTATCAAGGGGGCCGGTATGTTTAACTGTTGATCGACCCCTGTATAACAGTTGTCGCACACATCGTGGAACCGGTGACCCCTCTCCCCCCGGGCAGCCGCCAGTGTTTGGCCTACGGCGTTGACCTTCGACCGACAACTAGTTTTCAGCATTCGAGATCCATTCACTTTGAAATAAAGACTTGTATTCATTTTCAGTGCATATTGTAAATTCAGTTTTTATACTTTATAACGTTTTTATCTTTTCAATTAAAGTTTTGGAATAACAATTATATGTATAATAATTCATACAATTTGTAATCATAATATTTTTACATAAGAAGTGATCTGGTATTTATTATGGTTATTTGACTCTTGACATTGAAAGTGGGTGAATGGCTTTTTCTGATTACCAAAAATAATGACTATGAATATCGAATTACCGATTACGAATACGAATCTACAAGGATTTCCCTACGTTTTCAAAACGATTTAATACCCATACCGGAAGTCGTAAATGAGTTAAAAGTAATAAATGATAATTTTTTTTGATGGTAGTAAAAATAAAAGATGAATTGCATTATCCAATTTATTTTTAAGTAAAATATTTATGTTGATATTATTATCTTTAAATCCCATTTGAAAGAGTCTGGGGAATTTTTTTCTCACAAAACAAAAAATTGTGTTGCGAATGTAGTATCGCAAACTAAAGTGCATTGTTAATGTAACTTTTTAATCTATTTGATTAAAAAAACCGAAAACCGGTTTTTGGAAAAACCGGTTTTTTTTGGCAGGTTATAACTGCCAGGTTAAACCGTAAGCAAAAAAAACCGGTTTAAACCGAAAACCGGTGTTTTGTCAAAAACCGCCATCCCTATTTCATGTTCCATAAATGACAATGTTAGACAGGTGGCTGATTAGGAGTGATAGCTGACCAGGAAATTAGGGCGGTCCAAAAAGTACTTAGCCCACAAAAGAAAAACGAAAATTTTGGAAATGTGAAAATTCATTGCTCAACATTGTCTCCTTTTAGCTCGATATACTTAACCCAACGATGCTCCAACTTCTTTAACCCGTCTGAAAAATTCGTTTTCTCAAGGTCTGCAAAGTAGGCGTTCATGGCGACGATGACCTCCTCATTCGATTTAAATTTCAGCTATGACCTTTTTAAGTTTGAAAACAAAATGAAGTCACATGGGGTGAAATCTAGAAAATACGGTGGATAGTTCGTAACCCAGTTCGACCAATTTCGCCTAATCGAAGACGGAGGTATGAGCCGGTGCGTTGTCATAGTCGAAGAGCACCTTTTTCTTGACAAACGTGGTCGTTTTTTCTGCAATTGGTCGCCAAATTGGCCTAAAAATTCAGCCGCATTCAGCCGTTTTGCCCTTCTCCAGGTAATCGATGTAGATTACCCCTTGTATATTCCAGAAAATGATAGTCATCACTTTTCTGGCCGATAGGACAGTGTTCACTTCTTCGAAACACGTTCGCCGGGTGCCATCCACTGTTTTGACTGTTCCGTGGATTACGGTGACTACCAGTGGATCCGTGTTTCGTCTACGGCTACGAAACGAATTAGAAACTCCTTTGGATTACGCTTAAATATAGTCAAACACTGCACAAATGCGTCACCCATTGCGCGAACAGCTTTCTCTCATACCCAAAATTCAATACAGGGTATGGCATAGGAGATCTTTTGAGAAGCCTACTGTCTTAGCTATCTCGTGCACGTTCAGTCTTCTTCTTCTTCTTCAAGTGCCCTTTCCGCTACGGAATTTGGTAATCATCATTGCTATTCGTATCTTTGAAACTGTTGCTCTAAATAATTGGTTAGATGTGCACTGGAACCAGCCTCTTAAATTGCGCAGCCAAGATATACGTCGTCTCCCCACGCTTCGTTTGCTCGAGGTCCAGGTCGAAGAAGAGGTCCAGGAAAAAGAAAATGCTCCTGGTTGAAGAATGTAAGAGACTGGACAGGTATGAACACACATTCGATACTAAGAACAGATCAAGATAGAGAGCAATTTGCTGTAGTTATAGCCAACCTTCAGTAATGGAGGAGGCACCTTAAGAAGAAGATACAATAAAAGCATCACCAGCTATTTATACAAGATCTCTCAAAAAGTGGAATTATTCGAACCGATAGGAACTAAATTTTTCTCAGTATTTACTTTCAGTATTTACCAAAACATCCAAAACATCCATCCATCCACCCATGGCTGTAAACGTGAATGGTAACCTTATCGAAAATGTCGAGAAATTTCGATATCTAGGGTGCTGGATAACGAAAGATATAGATCCAGACATAGAAATAAAATCGCGAATTGAACAAGCAAGAAATGTCTTTTTAAAAATGAAACACATGTTTACGTCCCAAACACTCAATCTCAAAATCCGATACCGAATGCTGAAATATTACGTTTACAGCACCTTACTATATGGAATGGAGGCCTGGACCTTCAAAATCAACTCACTCAGGCGTTTGGAAAGTTTTGAAATGTGGTTATTTCGAAGGATGCTGAAAGTCCCCTGGACAGCGCATATGAGCAACGAGCAGGTCCTACACAAGATGGGTACCGACAGAGAACTCTTAAAAATAATGGAAAACACGGAAAACCTCATATTTGGGACACATATACAGAAATGAGAAATACCAGCTACTGTAGCTTCTTATAGAGGGGAAGGTAGAAGGAAAACGTGGTCCTGGTAGACGGCAGGCGTCCTGGTTGAAGAACATTCGTGAGTGGACTGGTTTAGATTCTCAATCTTTAATAAGAAAAGCCAGGGACAGAAATGATTTTGCTGAGGTTATCGCCAACCTTCATTGAAGACGGCACCCAAAGAAGAAGATTTACTTTCACTACAATTATTGTTATTTGAAAAAAAATCTTATATTTACTAGCTGTTGGACTTTTACTGTAGCATTTCTAAAGGATTAACATAATATTCGTTGTTTGCAATGAAAAGCATTTATATTCAACCTACGCTACGTCCAAGGGGGCAGTCAGTTAATATAATGGGATTATTGTCATTATAGATTATGGCGAATTTATCAAATACGTACACAAAGAGGATTCGTTTAGAATACTCGCTAAACTACAATAAAATTTTTATTTTAATTACAAATTTGCAAAAGAATACTTCTAGTAAACATCATATTAACTGTGATATTTTAATTTTTACTACTAGATCTTTTATAGCAAAGCTAAAAGAAGGTGAAAAATAAATGATTATTTAATTTTCTGTTTGGAATGATTTAAGGTAGTTTTTTTTACTTGTTTTTGAACATTTCTGAAAATGAAAACTTTCCAAATTAACACAAATGGTCAATTATTTTGAGAACGATTTCCGTAGTGGAAATTGAAACGTCAATAAACGCATTTTAACCTTTAATTATGGCTTATTCTCATTTAAATAGTAATTGTTCAACTTCTCCTGCAGAGTTCTGGAACGATCCACGGACAGTTCCAAAAAAGCAAGCCGCAATAAAACTAACATCAATTAATTATGCGGTTTACCGGCAACACTGCTGAGCGAACACATGGTCTGTTGATTTGTCTTTCGATTACATCACTTGGAATAGTTGGCTATTTTTATTTTGCGACAACACACTTACTAGATATACCGTTGAATGGCCTGTTGCTACGGAGCCGAAACGCCCAGACGATCTCGCTATCGTTTGTTCGCCTTCACTACACTCCGACGTGATTGATGTACAACTACTATCTCTCTGCCTCTGACTTGAAATACCGATACTTTTTCCAGCACTTTCAGTTTTATTTGTAGCGAAATTAAAAAATCGACGTATACGAGAAGCGACAAAAATCAGCAGTAACGAAATTGGAATAGTTCTCCAAATTTCTAGAAAAGGTACAACTAGATTGAACAAGTAATTATTATTCTTTTTTAAGTTCCATCGTTTATAGAAGGTTGGAAATCATTATAGCTATGCGGACCCTGTTGACTGTCGCTCTAAATAGTTCTGCACTACTAAATTCAAACCGTTCCATTAAGTTCTTAAGCCACCATATTCTTCGTCTTCCCACATTTCGTTAAGTTCATTTTCGTAAAAGTTGCAATAATCAGTATCTTTGCCCTCTCATCACATGGCCTAAGTACTTAAGTTGCCTTCTTTTCATAGTCAATATTATTTCAGTTTCATTTCCTATTCTTCTAGTAACTTCTGTGTTTGACATTCTTTGAGTCCATGATATTCGTAGGATTCTTCTGTAATACCAAAATTCAAAGGCGCGAACTTATTTAGATGCACTTGTTCTAATGTCCATGCTTCCAAGCTATAAAGAAGAGTAGTGAATACGTAACACCGAAGCATCCTCAGACGTCGTCCTAACCTTATATCCCGACAACAAAGAAACTTTTTAAGTTTAACGAATGATGCACGTGCTATTTCAATGCATGTCTTAATTCCTTTGGTTTGGTCTATATTTGATGTTATCCATGTTCCTAAATATTTTTAGGTATCCACATTCTCAATTACAGTATCATCAATAATCAATTGGATGTTTGCATCTGCTGATTTGGTCATGATCATGCATTTAGTTTTTTTTTTCAAATTCATCCTTAGTCCGTATTTATGCCAGCATTCATTAAGTCGTTGTCGTTCAAAAATAAAAATAGCCATTATGATTGCCAACCTCCGTAGGAGACATCACTCTAGGAAGAATATCATATTCAAGACCTTTAACAATTCTGCTGTGTATTATTTTAAATATGTTTTAAGTATGTGACTCATTAAAGCTATTGTTCCGTGATCTGATGAGCGGAATATTGCACTTAACTTTTTAGATATTGCCACAAAGGTCAATTGCAGTCTGGCGATTGTGGTAGTCTGCAATAATAGATTAAAGAGTTCAACTATTACATCAATAACATCTTGATCAATGAGTTTTAATAATTCGATAGGCATATCATCTGGTCCATTAGCTTTGCCATCTTTTGTGTTTTGATGGCATAGATGACTTGGTCCAGCGACACAATCTTTTCCTCAGTAGTAATATCTCCTTTGTTCTAGTGCTTTTTCTAGAATCTGTCATTTTTTATTGCTTTATGTCATACTTTTTATCCAGGTATTCTATTTACTTGCATCTGTCTTAGAGGCATCTCTCTTTTGCCTCTCGAATTTTATTTTTGGTCACTAGTTAGAGTTTTTGCATTATTTTCTTTGACTTTCCTTACGTTCTCATTTATTTTATATTTCGATTCTGCATATGTGTTGTCTCGTTTGAGCCACCTTGTATCCATGATTTTTTTGGAGCTAGGGTGCTTTAAATTCTTTAGCTTCAGTTTCATCGACAAAACAACCGGATTGTGATCGGAAGATATGTCCGCTCCTGCATAAGTTTTGGATGATATTATAGAATTTCTATATCTTCTCTTAACGATAATATTATTTGATTTTTGACTATTTTGTTGTTATTGTCAGTTGGTGACCTCCATGTATGTAATATACGTTTGGGAAGTTTGAATAAGGTATTTGCAATTATGAGTTCCTCATTGATACAGAAATCAACCAGCCTTTCCGCCACATACATTCATCTACCCAAGTCCATATCGCCTTACACAATTCTCCACTTGGTAAAAAGAAATAAGTTATCATGAGGTTACGTATGCATTTTTACTTAATCAACAATGGCAATTTGGTGAAATAAATATATAATTAAAGCACGGTGAAGGTACTCACAGGTGTAAACAAAAACTAGAATATAGCGATCGTAACAAAAATGTGCAAATTGCTGTGTTACGTTCTTTAAAATAATATTTTGTGTAATATGTGATCCCAAAAGTACCTGTTAACATCAAGAAAAGAAATCCATGCTTGCGCCCTTATCCATGTCGCATAGCTACTGAATCTGGCTTGTCTTAGAGACGAAACCCCGTTACCGTGGGAGGGCCACTTGGTGGTGATCCGTCTAATAAAGGAAGCGTGACAAAATTGCGTATACAATTATTTAAAAATTTGATATTAAAGCTTTTGTGCTTTCAAGGTTAAAATTAATAGTTCCCAACACATGTGGAGATTTAGCAAGTGGCTTCTCAGCACTTGACATACATGTGTTAGCCAGTTTAAACGGAAATTTAAAAGAAGATACTATAACCCTTTAAATGAAATAAGTAATTAGAATATATAACACACAATTACCTGCGCCGAAATGCCGAATAAAAAAATACTTACACCACCGTGGTCATTACATGAAGATATAGATTCGGGAACTATTAGAAATTGATCATGGAGGAATGAATCGCAACCAATTGAGTCAATGTTGCCCCTTAAACCTCTGACAAGGAAATCTTTGCAAGAGGCACAAAATAAATAAGAAGCCAATATTGTAAATATTTTATTTCTAACCAAAGACAAGTACCCTGACAATTACAATATGCATAAATTATTATTTTCTTAATAACCTTGGTCTACACTATACGCAATTGATTGGGAAATTATCTAGTGGTTATTCACTATTGAATGAACGAACTTACTATTAAAAATGTTACTTTTGTATGTTAATTCTAGTCATATTAAGCTTTTGCAAACAATACTAGACCACTGGATAAAAAATCCGGATATTTAAATTCTTTGGAATTGCCTGCAAATTTTAAAAACATAAAGGTCGAACCGTTATAGAGAAACTATTGTTCCAAAAAGCAGAACGTTTTCAAACCCTTGATAAATATTTCCATTTCGTCCTTGATATGGTGCTCTATGTCTATGGGATTTTGAATCAAGCATAAGTCCCGAGCAATTTTGTTTGTTTTGTTTATACAAGACAAATGAGGTGTCGAATGAGAGCTTGTTACCCAAAAGTGGCATTAAAGGTGAAAAATTTGACCTTGGACTTCCGGTTCCCGAGTTGCAACCGGAAGTACTGTTTTAAAAGTCGCCGAAATAGTACAAGCGATATATTATTCGATGCATCTTAGCAATACAAGAACAAATATATACTTCCGGTTTTATATCACTTCCGGTTAAAAAGTTATGACCGTAATTTTTGCAAACATGACTCAAAATTAGTGAAATCGTGTATCAAGGTACGCAAAGTTACACGAAGTGTTCAAATATCGACTTCCGGCACTACTTTCGGTCACATTATTTTTAGAACTATTGGACGAAGTCCAATTACTTCTATTGCTTTGATGAATTTACTAATTACTTACTACGTTCGCAATGTGATTTGAATAGCATGTCTCCCAGACCATAGCACCTACGCTTCCAGAGGTTTATTTTATCAAAGAAACACCATGCAGTACGTTTGTCGAATCTTTTTCAAATCCGTTCTCTTAAATTAAACTTGGATTCATCCAAGAAAAAACTTTTCCCTACTAGAATGATATGAGATGGAGCAAAATCTTGGACACCTGCTGGATTATCAAATCAAGATGTTATGTAGTGAATGTTACTTTGGAAATGATATGTGCAAACACTATCGACTTTTGAACTGTTTTTTTTTTTAATTGAAAGACTTATCAAAAACAAATCATTATGGGCGTTTATTCCTATGTGGGATCGACCAAACCGAAATGAGTGTAAATATATCTTCATATTCGTCGTTTTTATGTTTATAGTGGTTAGAAGCAAGCATGTCAGTATTATTTCTGATGCGAATTGCCTAACCTGATGTTTAGGCAATTCTGATGAGTATTCATGAGTAATTCTGATGAGTGATCAGGTAAGACCTGATGTCTAAGAGAAGGACATTTAGTAACTCGTAATAAAACGACAGTTGTTTCATTCTGTATAGGAAGAATACTACCCCCAACCATATATATCATTCTCGGAAGGGGTTAGTTGTCTCGAAGATTTTCCTACGTTACGAAACTTACGTTAAATATGCACCTCCTAGATATCATCTTCAAGCAACAAAGTCCTCTGGCCCTGCCGTAGGCTTTTTGGCAAAGCATGACGTCTGGAACATAGAATAGTCCATTATATAATGGTTTTTCATACTCATAATTACGTATGCTCTGCAGATTGGAGGAACAAAAGAACTGAAAACTACAAAAAGTGCAGACTTGCGTAGAAAGCACCTTTATAGAGTTAATATAAACATTCAAATCACAAGAAATTCCCTTACTCGTTGTACGGATGGGTCGAAAGTAAATAAATGAGTGGTAAAAGAGGTTAAAGCTATTAACACTAGATTATCAGCAGCCTTATTTTAAAAATAATTACTAGCAGTAAACTTGTGTACCCAAGGTTGTCTGGTGAACGCCCCAATTTGGCTAAAATGAATATATATATATATATATATATATATATATATATATATATATATATATATATATATTGCATCTTGCAGCCAACGTAGATAATGATTTAAAATCTATTGGATTTAGAGCATGAAGAGTTGTCTCTGACGGGGCGAATGGAGAATTGTTCTGAAGAAGGCTTTGGCTTATAATGAGCTGTGATGCCGCTGATAATGATAATCTTGTAGCTAATCTGCACTAAAAGACTGAAGTCTACAGGTTATAAGCTCCCAAGAGCCTGGAACTGCGAAGAGTTCTTGGCGAAGTCCAAAATGGTAACTTTTAAGGGTGCCAGTGATTTAAGGAATTGCTGATAGTATTGCTACTAGGCAATCAGGCTACTGATTTTATCAAACCAAAACTCTTCTGTGCTATCCCAAAAAAGCTGTATCGTGGAAGGTGGACAATGGGAAAAGGAACTTTAAAGTTAAAGAACTGTAAAGTCTATTGAGAAATGGTTAAAAAAGGTTATGCTGAAACTTACAACCTCTTTCACTCCTTTTTCTCTCTGTAATTTAAGTCATATTTACTATATTAGTGTAATTTTGTTGTGTGTTCAGTTTTCCATAGCATAACTGCTAAAATTATGTGTAAGTTATTTAGTGAAGCAGCTAAAAGTTCAGCTAGTGACATAATCCCTACCTTTACCTTTACAAAAATATTTCCAAAACAGATATAATACAATTATATAATAATATACATATATAATTATACAATACAATTTCTAAGGGGTCTAGATCTTTTGAACTAAAACACAGATGTGGAAAAGTCTTTGGAACTAAGCTGTAACAATATATAATTGCTTATATTGGGTTGAAAAGGAGAACTGAACAATTAACTAGCTGGATATAAGGTAAGCAAAAGTTTTGCGGCTACTCGTGTTTTGGTTAGAGAGCTAGGTCGTGGATAAAGGTTTCTTTATTTGAGGAACTGGAGAAACTAACTACAAAATAAAAAAATAAAAAAAATACTTACAGAGATGTTCTGGGAAACAATACATTTAATAAACTATTTAAAATGGACGCTGTTTAAGAAAATCCTCTTGCTGGTTATGGAATTGAATACAAAAAAATAACACTGTCCCACACAAACTTCAAACGATCTGGATTCGACCCAAATGACACAAAATGGAAACTGAACAAATCTGTGGAGAGGTCAAACATCGAATTGGACTTCGGGTTATCGTGATGATAACAATATGTATTCTTCAAAACTCGGCTGCTTAATTTTAACTTAAAACCATATGGGCCTCACTCATCTCATAGACACGCTTTTTATCAAATACAGTGACAGAAATACAGCAACAAACCGGTGATTATCTCGCTTCACAAATACTGCCCATAGTAGTTAAGCTTAAATCACCTTTTTCCAACCAAAACTGATGGAATTAAATGAAAATTTGCCAATTTTTAAAACTCTCTGTCGAGAACCACGTTTTTTCGTTTAAAACCCAATCTGTTCTCTGACCACTACACTTTATACTTCGATTTATTAATTTAACAATGAAACCCACTGCTATCGCGGCTGGTTCATCGAAGAGTGATCTCATCCTCCCAAATCGTCATTAACGTAAACGAAAGATCGTTATTAATGCGCAAATCATCGGAATCGAAATGCTGACGGGATAATAGATGCTACAATATGAAATTTACAAATTGCAATATACATGAATGGTAGCAACATTTAAAACAACCAATAATCTATTTTGTCTAAAACTAAACCCAGTATTTTTCAGCAGTGTATATTCAAAAGGTCCAAAATCAAACTTTGTCGATTTTGATACGTCTACTCTCCCCCTTTTTTTTATTGATGTAGTTTTGGTTACAAATGGTTATGAATAATGGCTCTGTTAGGAAGTTAATTATCTTTCCTTTCATGAGCAAGATTCTTTCCTATTAATGCTTAATTTATTTTTAATTATTTGAGCTGTTTTATGAGTGGATAGGTATTACATACAATTATCATCGAATCTTTAATGGATTTCACGAATTAACCAGAAATGCTTTGCTCAGTTGAATAACTGTTGTTCTTCTTCGTTACATTAACTTTGGCGACAAAATTATTCATCATAAAAGTCACATATTTCCACAACTCCATTTTTGTTCACGAGTTTCATTCAGTACCATGCATCCATTAGTCATACATTGTATGTCTCTTTATAAGGTCCTCGTTATAAACGAGTTTTGCAAACTAATTAATGGACGAGAAACACATAACATTTTTTCACTAGACGAACTGTTTGCTAGTGTCATTGAATTTTCTTACATAGCGTTCTAGTCGAAAGGTATATTTAGAATAATGCAATGCGCGGACCGAGGTAATGACGATTGCTCATCCACATTAATCTTTCTTAACGCCAGATTAGAGATGGAACTGTTATGTAATTGTATACATAACATATAAGAGTATTAACAGTTTGATATTGTTTCTACCGAGCGTTGGTTGAAGATACTAACTTACTAAAACAACTAATGCTATGTGCACGAAAGTGCTAAATTTGGACTCACGGTTAACTACAGCAAAACCAAAATCATTCTTATTGACCATACCGCTCTGCTTCTCTTCATTAATCTTTTATCTATCTCTTTTCCTTCTTTTATTCTGTTCGTTATGGTGACTCCTAAGTATTTAAATACTTACATGTTTTCAAAATTATAAACAACCTCTGCTCCATTTATTTTGATACGTTTCATCATCATCTTTAGCTCGGTAATCCCTTGTTGATCCTGGCATACTCTACGATTCGTCGCCATGTATTTCGGTTCCTGGCTGCCTGTTGACATCTTCTGATTTTAATACTCCTTATGTCCATTTAATCACTTAATTCGCGATCTGCCTCTGCCTCTTCTTTCTACAGGTGTTCCTGTGGCTAGCTTTTTAGCAATCGTATTGTCTGGCATTCATATTACGTGTCCAGTCCATGTAGGTCGCTGTGTTTTAATGAACGCTACACATCTGGTTCATTAAAAAGTTGGTCTAATTATTTTGATATGTTTGCCATTATTTATTATACCTCCTCTTATTTCCATTTATTGGTTGTTTTGCTTTTCTCTTTTTGTTTTTTGTTCAAATTTCTGGACAACTTTTAATAGATGTTTTTCCGTTGTCGCTAGTATAATCACTTAGTGTTTTGTAACAACACAACAACACATATCAACAACACATATCAAAATTACAAATTTGGCGCGAACTTTGAGGTAAAACTTACGAAAAAAGTATCAGGTGCAAAATTTAAGAAAGAAGAGATTATTGGGATGGAGAGTAACATAGGTGCAGTGGTAACTGTCATATCAGTAGGTTATGATTACGGTCACGGGGCTCTAGGCACAATGTATGGAGACTTGTTATCAGTTGTCACTACTGATCAAGATTATTGTTAGAACAGGGGTTTTGGAATATTGTGGATTCTTGCAGAATTTTCAGAATTTAATTTCTGTAAGTATTCAGGTGCTATGTTAAGACCAAATGGCAGGCGGCAAAATTTATATGTGCCAAATATAGTGCCAAAAGCACATAAATTACTGGATTGTTTATCCAGTTCTACTTGGTAAAAACCCTCCTTAAAATCTAGAACTGTAAAAAATTACTTACTTACCCTGTAACATTGAACGAATCTCATCAACAGTAGGTATTATAAAAAATTCCCGTTCCAATGCCTTGTTTAGGTCACGAGGATCTAGGCAGATACGTAATGATTTATCAGTTTTCTCAACAATTACCAGGTTACTAAGCCACTGCGTAGGACCATCAACCTTTGCTATGATTCCTCGCTTTTCAAGATCAATTAGTTGATTCTTAAGTTTAGGCTTGATTGTAAGTGGGACTCTACGAGCTGGCCTAGCCACTAGCACTGCATTTTCTTTAAGCTTTAGACTACATTTTTTTCTGAAATTTACCTAAACCTAAAAAAATATCTTTATTCATTTCTACAAATTTTTCTTTAGAATTCAGTGTTGTGTTATCAATTTTATTAATTAAATCAAGCTCTATGGTAGAACATAAACCCAAGATAGGTGTTGATCTTTCCTTTACAATAACAAAATCTAATAAATGATCAATATTTTTATATTTACTAATGCACATTTACTAATGAAATAATATTATTCTAAGTAACTAACGAGAACTGCACAGCTAAAATGATAGACCTTAATTAAAGGGGAAGGATAGTTAAAATGCCAGTTTCTAGATTGTAGACTACAATAAGAGCAAAGGATTTATACATATATCCGACCAAATAAACCCTCACTTTACAGCATTATAAAAATCAGTGAAATACCGATTGAGCTCTTCAAGGAGCTATGGTCAACGCCTATATAATTCACCAAAAAGTAATCAACAGTTAAATTATCATCACATTTTTCAACAACGAGTTAGTTAGTCAACTGATAGATTTCTCTAGGTTATCTATTTAAGAGCAGCATATGTCACGTGCTTGTGAAGGTCACTATCTAGAGAAAATGCATAGTTCTGCCAGAAGATGTCTCATATATTACGTAAAAAATTCAGCAGATAATGGTAGAAAATTTGCACAGACTAAAAGTCCCTTTTGATATTGAGATACCGGTGCTCCTCGTGACGTTAGTAAGTTGACGAAAGTTAGCGAAGATGCACACTTGTTTCTTATGGCATTAAACGTGTTAACTGATTTTATATGATGACGTATAGGCTAGGATTGCTAAAATAGGCAACAAAAGTGCAATTAGTAACACAATCTATGTAAAAAGAGCTTCAAACTTTTGGAAGCCAATTAATAGAAAAAGTTAATTTTTAAGTAAATAGGTAGGCCAGTATACCACTTTATAGTTAATGCTATAATTTATACTTATAGTATAAAATAAACAAATTAAAAATTAACTAAAGAAAACCAAAGAAGATGTGAGCAAATGATTAATTTTAAGACTTCGATTTTACGGCAAAGCTGTCTAAAAATTAGGGAAAAAATTTGAGATCTGTACTAAACACTTAAAAAAGAACGCACCAAGAATAAAAAAAAGGAAAAAAGGAAAAAAAGGCATAAAAGGTTGAAGGCAACCGTAATTACGTATTTCTGACTATTTGGTCATCATCAGAGGTCACCTTAATTTAAATAGGAAAAAGCTAACTGTAATGCAAATGGACTTTTGTTCATTGACTCTATATTTAAAATGTAAAATCATATCTTAGAGAATACTATTTCCAACTTATAATAAAATCAAACGCAACCATTCCTATCGAAAATGTAATCAGGAAAATCAGGAAAATGCACCACCTCAAAAAATTGATTTGGGGAAATAAGAGGACCTGCACTATGAAGTCCTACAACAGTATTACTTCTCTATCTACTCTTCGAACTTTTATCAATTCTTTACTTCGAAAGAAACACTACAGAGGAAGAATTACGACATTTAAATACCACTGTGTTGATGTTAGACAAAATTATATTACAAAGCACAACTTTTATAACACTTTAACAACTTTTCATATTGTCCATGTATTACAATTTTATAGTTAGGATGCTTAAATGAGAACACATACACACAAGCAAAATTTATATGGTTTACAGTTCTATACTTCATTTAAAACGATGAATTAATTTTTAATTAAAAAATAAATAATTAAAAATTTCATTAAAAACAATCTGAAAGTAGTAATAAAAAATTTCGTTCCGGTCACAGTTGGTACACTAGATATTGAGATCCATCCCATCTCTATATCGCTTCGAGACTCATCCTCGCATAACAATTTCAAATCGGCGTGCTCAACTCTCCTACTCGTCGACATTCCATTCAAAAGAATGAAAATGAAATCCTTGAAACTATTTCTTATTTCCTAACTGAGTAACATTCATTAATTGGTTAAATGATAATCAAATCATACGGATCATCGCGTCACATTATTACGTACGATTCATTTGGCACAAATAGTAGACAAGCGTCGTTGCCGAAGCGATTAAATGGAATCATTAGATGAACCTCTTGACTAAATGGATCTGGACGAACTCCAATATGGAAGAGAAATTACGAAAGTGGTCATTTGCAGAGAAGGGTATATTATCCGATAATATTTGCCAAACCATTTGCTAATAAACTTTGAAATTTTTAATGTATTCAAAATAAATAAATATCTGCTTACACGATACGTACACATAGGAATTTTGAATTATACTATATTAATTGCCAAAATTAATTTTTGATAAATAACTACATCTGCTTTTATTTGACTGATTTCACACTTTGATGCCTCCGTACTTTGCAGTACTTTGCCACAATCTGTATCCACCCGGATAGCCGGACTAGATTTTTCGTGTTGATGGCATGCTAACTCTTGTTAACTTGTTATTGCTTGATGAGAGGGCGATATGGAAGTTTTTTATTTCTTGTACATCCTGTGCTTGCTCATTATCATTCTATTTAGCTGTGTCTCTATGCAGTCTTCTTCTTCTTTGAGTACCGTGCCCAAGCTTTAGGCGTGGGTAGCTTCCGATATCGTTCTCGATCTTGCGCGGCATGTAATAATTCATCTGCTGATAAGCCAGTCCATTGACGAAGTTTCGGAGCCATGAGTATTTCTTATTACCAATTCCTCTTTTTCCGTCGATCTTTCCGTTGAGTATCAACTGCATTATCGTGTATCTGCTTCCTCATTATATGCCGCAGATATTTGAGTTTTCCTCTTTTTTATCATTTTTATTAAGTCACCTTCACCTTGACCTACTCTTTTAAAGACTTTTCTGTTTGAAAATGTGTTGAACCCATGATATTCTGAGCATTCTATGATATAACCACATCTCGAAGACTTCTAATTTGTTAATCATGTTAACCTTCATAATCCAGTTTTTACATCCATACAGTAATACAGGTTACACATAACATTTTAGGAACTTAATTCTCAGCTGTAAGTTCAGCTGAAAATTACTCAGAATAGATTTAAATTTCAGCAATGCTCCTCTCGCAATTTCTATACGAGTTTTAATTTCTTCATCAACATCCCAGGTATTAAAAATGGTTAATTTTTGTTATATGTAGGTTCATGATTGATAATTAGTTGCATAAGCGACGAGGTCTTGTTTACCAACCACAAGTAACTTTGTCTTTGTTGTATTTATGCTTAGTCCGTTATTAGAGCATTGTCTAGTGAGTCCATCTATAAGCAATTGAAGATCTTCGATACTTTCAGCTATGACCGCGGTGTCATCTGCATATCTGATGTTGTTAATAAGCTTCTCTCCCTCGATTGTCTTGCAAGGCATGCAGTAGGCTTCCCTAATAATATTAATACTGTAACCGTTTCAAAAGTTTCAAAAAATTTATTATTATAATTCCGAGTAAAATATTCAAAATAATATTGCTCACAGCCATCTATTCGCCGAGTGCATTTAAATTACCTTAAGGACCTTACTGTAGTTCCTAATATCTCCGACCGTCACCTCAAAATGAGAGCGTTCGTTAACTCATCTGGAGTCCCGAGCGAAATTCATCTCCCTCCGTTTCTATCTCTTTAAATAGCTAGAAGGAATTTTTTTGAGTGGTCTCTTGACGAGGTGAGCCAAAAAAGGTCCGAGGTTATATAAATAACTATGGATTCATGGTATGTATTCTGGACATTTCAAATTTTGGGATAAAGTATAATTTTAGTTTCATATATTTCTCATTCATAATCTTATGCCATGATATAAAATGGTTGTTTTCTTACGATACGATTTTAAATTTTAGTTTCGTTTAGGGATCGTAAAGAATAGTTTTTGTTTTAAATTTTTAGTTTGTTTAAACAAAAATTGTTTAAAACCTCGCTCCTTTACGAGGATAAACATAAGGATGGCGCCCATTTCATTTTAATTTTAAAGATAATTTAAGCAGCTTCTATGTGATTTTTTAAAGAATTGCACCCGGCTTTACAGACATGAGCGGAAGGGACTAGAATGCTTGTATACCTAGGTAAATAGTTTGCTCAGGTTACAATCCATAGGTTTTGTTGGTCAGAACCAATATCAATATCTTTCATAGAGATGGCTTCTCTAGAGGTCGTCTTTCTCTTCTTGTAAAACAAGAAGAGAAGATAGACAAAAATAAGATAAACAGGACCTAACCATCTTATTTTACGCTGTCTCATTTTATTATCAGGTGCAACTTCTAGACTTTTAATAATATATTCATCTTAATTTTATCCTTTTCTGACACTCTACACCCATCCATCCAAGCATTCTCATTTCCGCCTCGTGTGTTTAATTTCTCCGCTATTCTTTTTCAGTTAAATTTTCCTTCTCTGTAATAGCAATTTTAGCTAATTAAAACTATTACTTTTAGCAATAATTTCACTACACAAAGTTATCATTTGTAGTAATAAGTCTATTTTTTTCTTCAAGAGCTTGTCTGTGCTGTTCTACCACATCATCCACTTCACTCCGTACACTTTCTACAACTTTTAAATGCTACCAAAAGGCCACCACAAAATGTGTTCATAACATCTGAAAAATGTATTTCACATAATAAAAGTTCCTATAAGAATAGATTTTTATTAACTGAACTTACTTACTTTCTACTTACATTCCGTGTCCAAAACTATACTTCTAATAGATGGCCCTGTCATTTTTTTTCAGTTTTTTTTATTTTTTTAGTAATATTTGTGGTAATTTTTATTGTAAAACATAAAGATGTAAAAGTTTTTTATAGTTTCCCACTAGTTTTCAACTGGTATTTTAAAACAGTTGCATCGTGGGCACTCAATTACTCTTACATATACAAATGAAGTGAAACGGCATAAAGCAGTAACGATTTAAAATACACTAAGTTGTTAATACTAGCAAGATCAACCAGATAATAACGCTGTAGAAAAAGAGTCTCCATTTTTTCGAAACAAATAAAAAATCAAAATCCACAAGGAAAGAAATTCCTGTAACTGGCTGTATACCACGTATCACAAAAAAGAATTTAGATCTTTTTATGTGGGTATATTTAAAAAACCCTTAAACGGGCTACATTGAATAATACAAACAAACGTTTTCGGAATAACAATTCCATCATCAGGTTTAAAAAGTACAAGGTTCACATGCCTGAGCCACCAAAATATGAGGGTAAAAACCCTTTAAAATTTGTGTTGTTACAAAAGATTGTACATAATGTTATTAAAAATATTTGATGTTTAAATTAAATTTGGCTTCAGGTAACATATACCCATGGTTTCAGTTCCAGTGTCCGGAGAGTAAAACCTCTTCAAACGGACTACAGCTGGTAACTACAGCTGGGAACAGTTTACCAGCTGTAGTCCGTTTGAAGAGGTTTACTCTCCGGACACTGGAACTCAAACCATGGGTATATGTTACCTGAAGCCAAATTTAATTTAAACATCACATATTTTTAATAACATTATGTACAATCTTTTGTAACAACACAAATTTTAAAGGGTTTTTACCCTCATATTTTGGTGGCTCAGGCATGTGAACCTTGTACTTTTAAACCTGATGATGGAATTGTTATTCCGAAAACGTTTGTTTGTATTATTCAATGTAGCTTTTTTAAGGGTTTTTTTTTAAATATACCCACATACAAAGATATAAATTCTTTTTATGAAATAAAAAATCCATTTCAGAAACGAATTATAGAATGCATGTAGTTTTTACTTGAAAATTTATTACTTGAGATGGTTGCATAATATTGTTTACAATATTCAGTTACATAACTCATTTCAAAGAAAATGTTTGTGGCGTTGTATGTATATGTAACTAATTGATAATCTACACATGAAAAGGTAATTTTTATTCGTCCATTTAAATTTTAAATTGATGGCACAAAACACATCTCAATTCTTATTTAATCGCTTGTTCTACGTTGTTAAAATTAAACACCCAGGAATAGAGATGAGCAGGTGAATAAAAAACGAAAAAGATAAAATAAATAAATTTTTATTCGATAAAACATTCCATAGAATTTCAGAAATTATCCAAATAAATACTTCATATCCAATAAATTCTCCAATAAACCCAATAAACTAGAATATAACAGCATTAGCGAGGCATCAAAAGGGTTAACTTCCTTGCCAATTATTTTTCCAAAATCACAATTAAACGAATAGCAGATGGCAAGGATAAAATGAAATAGAATTATTATTAGAATTAGTTAAGTTTTGTAACATAGCTACATGCATAAAATTGAAAACGTGGCTTCGAAGAAGTGAGGTTATGAATATTGAAAATGCTGTCAGAATTATAGAATATAGATTACAATGAAAGTTCTCACCTCAAGAAATTTTTGCAGACGATATACTGAACCTTATTCCATATTTCTTTGTTTTATAAATTTCAATTACAGACAAACAACATATCCCGCTACATTTGAAAGCTGATTGACAAACAGGGGGAGCGACTACAATGAAGTATAGCACAGATGCCATAGGACGTATGCCTATGATGGAATTAGCTCTTCGGTAAACATAGAACATAATATTTAATCTGTCGGACAGAAAGAGAGAGAGAGAGCGGATATTTATTCTACCGGACAGAAAGAGAGAGATGTGACGTTTATAACGTTACAAAGAGTTATATATGTTATGTTCCGTTGTGTTGGTTTCGAGTTATTTTATTTTATTATGACCACTTGATTTTTCAACAATCTCAAAGTACTTCTTCATCTCTGATAGCCAAGCAGCACTCTGAAATCTACGTAACAGCCTTTAAATGCAAACAGTAACTGGAGAATCACAACAAAGCAATTTTGATATGCCTTGGTGATAAAGGAATTAATACTTCTTTTCTTGAAACAGATACCATTTTGCAAAAGAACCAAAAAGACATATAGTGGAAGATAACCAAAAATGGGAAAATAACTTAGTGTAGACTACTGTAACAAAAGTCAACATCTTTGGACACTTGTTTGGATTATAGGTTTATAAAGTATAAAATGTTTTACACTATTTAAAATCATTTCAAAATAACTCGTTCTCTAGGTTCTCTACGTGTGCTCAGAGGGCCATTGATTTTCTGCTGGTACCCTCGTTATTTTTATATAGCTCGCCACAGTAGTTTCGCCATGTTTAAAATCTTTCGTCAGTATCGGTCTTGAGATTATCTTCTTATCTATAGACCACGTTTGATATTTACAGTTTGAGTTTACAGAGCTATGGTTATGTAATCCAAATATTTTCAATGTGTGTTTTTAAGCGTGTTTAATTTATTTCATTGTATTGTGTTAGCTTTTAGGTCCCACGCATTTACATTTAGACTCTTTCTCATGGACTGTTAGCAATAAAAAACAAGACATAAATTAGAAGGTGACGTATCAAAATGAATAAATTGATTGTATCGACTTTTTTACCGAAGCTATTCTTTCTATATCCGCTCTAGTTAGCTTACAATAGATGTATAAAATAGCTGTATATTTTACAACGAATGATTCATCAATACAATAATATCGAATATACAAACATTGCCTCCTATTATAAACAGTAAACTACACGTGTGAAAAGGATAGTGACATATCCGTTCACACACAGCGAGTTTATTGTGTATCACGAAGGACAATACGATTGTCCATTTGATTGTAATTAATCAATTTAATTCAGATAATTATTTAATTATTATACTCATTGTTGTTTTTCTTGTTGTTTCAGGTACGTATTCTCACTTCCAGTTTGGAACAATGACAGAAGGTAAAACTTTTTGTTTTGCGCTTTATGAAATTTAAATGTTTTTTGGGGATTTAAGATATCATTGTTGTTTTATTGAATTTGATTTTGGTTTTACCAACTATTTGCTAAGTAATTAAGTAGTACTTTTATGCTTACACTATCTTTCTATAATGTTTTGTATAAAAATTCTCTACTTTTAACTAAAATTTTAAAGCTAAAAGGGCTTGTTTGACTACATTTGGAAAAATAGATCTTTTGTGCATGCCCTACATCCATGCTTGGGGCTTTGAGGTAGGTTTTGTGCCTGATGTCAAGCTTTTTTTCGTTCGGGGCTGTTGGCACTTGTCATGCTTGTTGGACGTTTTTCGGTTCTTGTAGAGCTTATCGCGGTTTTCTTGATTCACTCAACAGTTGTGTATTAACTAACAAGTAACGGCAGTAATTCATTTATGTTGTGATGTTCAAATTTTAAGATCGGCTGCATGTGTCTTTGACCTGGTATTAAGTCGTTAATGTTCTGATTTCTTCTTTTAGTATTCTCAAACAGAACCTATCTATGGATGTTTTTGCTACAAATTTTTTCTTCATTTAGTAAGAAGATGGCTTGTGGAAAATTAATTATATTTCTGCAATAGTTTGTTTATTATTCTAATAATTATTATTATCTCACGAATATATCTCACTAATTTAAAGACATCATTCAGCAGACAATCAGCATGATATGTCTTCTTTATGCTGCAATGTATCTTCTGCCCCTGTCAGTTCTTCATATTTAAGATATTCAAACCCAACTACCCTTAACGGCACTTCGATTTTGCCTTCTCAAATAGAAGCTCCTAAGTCAAACTTTTTTTAGCTTCTTAAATAGAAGCAAGTTACAGTTCTTCTCACGTTTCTTAAATAGAAGCAGTTTTCAAATAACTTATTTTATTAAATAGTTAACTATATTAAATTCAGTTTTTGTCCTATAACTCACATTTAATTTGCTTTAAAACAATTAATATAAACAGTTGTGCGTTTTAAGAACATTTTTATATGAGCATTTATGTTTTATTATTATAAAAAGATAATTTGTTGGCTACTTCTATTTATTTCTGTAAATAATACAATAAAACTATTTCTACCTTAATTCTATTTTAATTATTATATTTTCAAATTTACTATTTACTACATTATTGCTAATTCCGCATTTTGCGACCTATTGGTCGCTGGTCCTTCGAGGTTTTATTTATTTTTTATCTACCAAATGTAGAAAGGTGAAAATATAATTTTTCAAATATTTACTTTTAAATATAAATGTAATAATGTAAATAATTTTTGACCAAAATTATTTGCTGCTATAGGGTACTGTTTACTGGTATATGCATTTTGTTGGTGTTATATTTAAATACGTTCATTTTTTTCTTTAGTTTCTGTACATAGAATGTTGTAACCTCGGAAACCTTTTTGGATGGCGCTAGAGAGGTCACCAATGGAGACACTGCGAACGGCAGCCAGATGGTTGGTGGAAAGCGAGTCGTGGGTTCGAAACTAGCTTTTGGAACCGGGAATGGCTCCAACGGACGAAATAAGTAAAGATAGAACAAGATAAGATATATTAGAAAAGATACAGAAATAAACAAAAAGATAGATGGGTAAAATTACCAAAGATACGATAAGATAGAAACAGAGCGCCACTCAATTTTTTGGTGTTTAAGGAGAAGATTTAAAAACATTAGAAAATAAAATAGGTAAGGAAAGATATTTAGGTTCAGCGATCAAACCCAAGAGAAGATATTAACTGTTAATTCTTAAATAAATTTGGTTAACACACTATAAAAACAAATAATAAATATATTAGGTATTACACCTACTTACCTACGAAACTTACTCAGCCTGCTCTTTCTTCTGCTCGAAGGTAATAATAATAATTAAAGATAAAAAGCAAATATTCATACCATATAGAAGAAGATATGATATCATAACCATATTATTTGCCCAGATAATTGAAGATACTATGATTACTTACAGGAAATCTTGATGATTGCTGCACTAATTCACTGACGCTAATACTATACTTGTATTAAGCACTGAAGTTAATAAAAATTAAAGGTACTTTATAACTATATTTAATCTAATATAGAATCAGATCAAAAAAACTCAAATATACAATTGTATACACACATAAAGAAAATGCACAGAGAAGGTAACACAGATACGGTAAGGTATGAGCGAAGCATCTTTTCTCCACAACGGCTCACTCAGAAGTGAGTCTTTCTTCTCTAAAATTTGCCAAGCTACAACCAAAAAAGGAAGGGATATCTCCCACTCAAAAATCACAGGCCAGTTGTATATATTTCTGAAAAGGTAAGATTCTAACAAGCATCTAAACTAACGGTACACTTCTATCTAGGAACCTGATAAAATATAACCCTGTGGATTAGGTTTTTCCCGAACATACCATAAAACGCCTTCGACGATTTTGTTTGACAAAGTATTAAACAGAAACCCGCCTTAAAGCCGAAAGATTTAGTTCCATTCATACTCAGGATTATAAAGAAAAGGATTAAAAACCTTCCCAACTCAGGAAAATTCCGTGATATTTTGGTAGGTAGATTCTTACCGATATTTTTCGTTAGTTTTCAATAAAATTTTTGCCCCTGTTAAACCAACCATGAACGTATCGGCACGGGGATAAAGGAATAAAAATAATTAATATTTTAATTATATAAAAAAATGTTACAATGTTTTATATAAGTTACAATAAATGAGTAAATCAACTTTTTTTAGAGTTGGTTTATCAACATGCACAAGTTCTTGTCACCAGCGGTCTAAGTAACGGCATAATATATATATAGCTCTCTTTTTTATAAGGTCAAAAGTTTGATTTTTATTGGCTTTATCGGAATGCGTGTTTACATGTAAGTGTCGAGAGGATTTGTTATTATTAGAATTAATTGGTGCACGTGGTCTCAAGACCTGGTATCATGCAACATTAAAAAACGTTCTAATTAATTTCAAGATGTTACACAGTCAATAAAAAATAGACAATGTATTTCCGAATTCGTATCGGGTATTGAGATTTCAATTAAAAAACAAGGATATTTTTATACGAGAATTTCGATATTAGTGTGTGGAACACTCAAAAATAGTCGGGTCAATTGGGTTTTGTCAAGGCCAAAACCTAAAAATGAATATAATTTCGATAAGGATAGGATGATTTAAATCTGATCTATTCTGATTAAATGCCACATAAATATTCCTAAATCATCTGATTATCTTTTTAATTACCCGTTTGTGAATCATTTATCATTTATGTGCGTTATTTGAACATTTAATTGATTGTTTCTTATCGAATGAACATATCCTACACATTAGAACAATATTGCTAATTTGTTGGGTTTATTGACTTATCTTTATAATAATTAATTTTTACTGATTTATTTTTTGCATATACACTGCACCTTAAAATTAACGCATAATTTTAAAAACACTGGTAAATCCAACAATTTTAATGTTTCGATTTTTGTGCTAAAATATTATTGTTACCGCTCGGTATATTGTAAAATTTATCGAAAGAACGGTAAAAAACGCTATGTTTTTACCATTTTTTGCAAAAAAATTAAAAACATGCTAATTGTGCTTCATTTTATTCGAATTTAGTTGAGTTGGATTACGTTGTGCTGAACGTTTAAAGGGGTTTTTCAAGTAGTTTTTTTTCTTTGAAAAGAACCACCAGCAGCAAGAAAATCGAAATTTGTCAGAAAATGACTGTTATAGAATCGTTACTCTTCGCGAAGAAGGATACACTCAAGTAGAAACTCGCTGAACGTTTAAAACGTCACCCAGTCAACCATTCCCACCCTTTTCTGTTCCTGGAAGTAACTTCGAGAAGACCCGGTCAAGGCCGTAGAAGGGTTATAACTCCTAATTAAGATCGGTTTCTTGACACTTTGGTGAGACAAAGGTTTGTTACCAGTACTTCTCTACAAAATGAATTTTTGGATCGTTATAACTTTGGAATCAGCCAAAATACGATTAGAAGAAGACTTGCCGAAAACGACCTACACCCTGGAAGGGCACCAATTGGCACATTATTGACCAGAGACCATAGAAGGCAAAGATTGCAATTTGCTTGTGAACATATTGATTGGAATAATGACGATTGGGAAGAATATTGTTCACCGATGAATCCAGGTACTGTCTTTTTTTCTGATGACAGGAGAAACCGAGTGTATAGAAGGCCTGGGAACACTACGCACAGTGTAACACCGTCAGGACTGTACAGTATGGCGGCGGCTCGGTAATGGTGGGGTGGGATTAATTTAGAGGCTCGTACGGAATTAGTTAGAATAGATCGCGGTCGGCTTACATCGCAGAGTATATAACAGACATTTTAGAAGAGCATGTCGTGCCATTTGCACCATTTATTGGGGATAATATCATGCCTATGCAAGATAATGCCAGCCACACATGGCAAGAATTGTAGCAGTAGTATCGTCAGGAGGTTGGAATTCCTGCCATGGATTGGCCTGCGAGAAGTCCTGACCTCAACCCAATAGAACATGTTTGGGACATCATAGGCAGACGACTACGACAACTACCTAATGCACCAAAGACATTAGATGAACTGTTTTTGCGGTTGGTTGAAATTTGGGATCAAATTGATCCAAATGAAATCAGAACTATTATTCTCAGTATGAGAGATCGTTGTCAAGCAGTAATAAATGCCAGAGGAGGCAATACTCGATACTAGTAGACGGTACTAGTATTTTTTTCAACTTTAAAAATTTCAATTTCGTCATTAATTTATAGTATTAGTTTATTTAGATCAATTGTTAATTTAGTTGAATGTTATATTGTTAATTTCAATACATTTTTTGTAAAAAAAAGAAAAGTTTTTTATTTAAGATGTTCTAAAACTAGCATAAGCAGAAAAGAAACAAACAAAAATGTTTTCATTACAACTCAAAATAAGAATTTTAAAATTATGGGTTAATTTTGAAGCGCAGTGTATTTTGAATTTATTGGAGTTCTCAGTGGAAAAAAGTTTTCGAGCACATTTTGACTGCCTTACCAAATAAGTCAAGTAGCCCCGGGTGTTTAGTTGACTAACGGCCTGGGTTTAGTTGATTCAATATTTTCTTAGTGATATCCATAAGAGTAATAATAGTGACACAATCCAAATATAAATGAAGATTCAATTTTTCAAG
Source organism: Diabrotica balteata (assembly GCA_918026665.1). Taxonomy (NCBI): domain Eukaryota; kingdom Metazoa; phylum Arthropoda; class Insecta; order Coleoptera; family Chrysomelidae; genus Diabrotica; species Diabrotica balteata. The sequence continues at coordinate 161,184,156 of OU898277.1, forward strand.
TTTATTTTGATCATTGACATTAAGCAAATCTGATAATTAAAACGAAACTTACAAATTATCATCTGAATCACAATTGATGCATATAAGAAAAGTGATATTACTTTTGTTCGTGCATTTGATGTGAGCCCATCTACTGCAATGGGTGCATTGCACCCACTCATCATCCTCTAGTGCTATTTCAATAGGGTTCTTCTAATATTAAGCACTCAGTTTCATCCTTAGATTCCGAGGGTAGAGAGTCATGATGAGCTGCAGACATAGATGGAATAATCGGACTTTTTCCCCGGAAAAGAAATTTTCCACTGTCTATAATTTTCGCATTTTTTGATGTCTTTCTTTTGGTTACATGTTTTCTTTTATGTAAACCTTTCTTTTCTTTCGCTTTCTGCCTTTCTTTCGTAAGGGCGTCTTTTATCGAAGTATCGGTTAAAATAGCAGTTTGTCTCTTCTTCTGTGATTTGCTCGAAGTTTGTCGAATTACCTAGTTTTGGAAACGACCTTATTTCTGTAGGGGAAAGCAATATCAAACTTGCAGGTTCTATTTTTTTTCGATGCGACTGTGTTTGCAGACATCTGGGAAATGTTCTAGAATTTTCGGTGGATTCTCCATGATTTTAGCTTGCTCCACTATTGAAATGTTTCTGTTGTTTTAGGTAGCGTTTCCTTCTTCATTTGCTGGTATACGCATGCCTGTCACAGATGATGGCAAGAAGTCGTTCTCTGTGAAAATAGCCTTATTCAGAGGATACATCCCTGTTTTACTGATCCTATCCATTATATTGGTTGGCGTAACATGTGGAGGCAGACTCAATTTTACAATGCCAGTAACATCATATATGGAAAATGCCTTACCTGGATTTTTTACCATCCAGTTATAAATAGCTGAATTGTAGTATTTTTTTGGGGTCCATAAACACTCCTATCTAGAGGCTGCAATTTGTGCTAGCAGTGTGGAGGAAAAGATAAAACTGTTACTCTCTTTTGTGTGAAACAGAGAATGCTTGACAAATTTCACAAAATGTTGTTCTTCCATCCATCCTGATGGATTTGCCATCGTCTAGGCTTCCGGCAGGTGCATCTGTAATAAAGTGGTCCATGTTGTTGACCACGGGGAAAATGAAGAACGGAGGAACAGTATTACCACTTGCTGAAATTGCAACAGTGAGGGTCACAAGAGTTCCTCTTTCCGCGGACGTTAGTTTGCCTATTTGCTTGAAGCCACATCGTGCCACTATTTTATCCGGCTTCTAAACAGTTGTGATACCCGTCTCGTCAACGTTCCAAATATCCGATGCTTACAAATTCACACGCTTGCAAAGTAAAGTCGATTAACTCTTTAGATAGCATACCATAATATGTAAAATAAACAGTTGATAATAGTTTCCAAATGCCTCGATATCACTCTCAACAGGAACACACGCTTCACGCTAAGGTGCATAGCAACTTTTTTTACACAAACAATACAGGCAACGGTTAAAGGTAAATGACATAAAAGGAAAGACAGTAGGAAATAATACAACTAACGTCCTACCATTTCGGATTAACACAAAATTAAAAAGGCAGTTTTAAATTTTTCGTTTGGTACGTTTGAAAAAATTCCCATAAATCGATTTAATAGTTGCATTTTCGACTATCTAAATAGAGAATAGAAGCAACGTTCTGGCGGCAGTATGATATTTTTTATTGGGAGATGAGCTTGAAAAAAAAAATTTTATGGCTTCATAACTGCCGTCGTCATAACTGCCATTACATTCACATATTATATCAGTTCACTATCAACTTAATTTATTGTAAAACTTCGTTCACAAATTTTGAAATTTGAGTACATGATGGGGTTTGGCAACTAAGTCAATAGACCTCAGCATGGCCTAGTCGACAAGCCCCAAGCGTTAACCTGTCATTTTGATAGCCGTATGATAGCCGTATAGATATGAGTTAACTTAGATACGAATAAATCACGTCAAATTATAGTCAATGTATGTTACTTCTCAAAAATATTTGAAATTTCTGACCAACGATTTTATAGATAATAATACGAAAATGTTGAGAACCAAAGTAACTACTTATCAAGGATGACTCGTTGACACCGACACAAAACACAAGCGATCATAAGAGCGATATTGTAAAATAGAGGCGCAAGAGTTTACAGTTCAGATATTGTGTCTACATTCGACATCTGGTACACATTAGAGGAACCAGGGGCAGTTAGTCAACTAACCCCTTTAGTCAATTAGCGCCGGGCTCCCCTACATTTTTTTTTGTCGCTGGAAGATGTTTTTTTTACACTGGCCAAGTTGCAGACAATTTGCTAATGGTATATTTTTCAATAACTATTTCTACAAATCCTCAATACTTTGGTGGTTTGCTACTTGGTCACTAGTTGGAACTGAACAGACGTGTAACTATACCGTGCGATGGCACTGAGTTCATCAGCTCACTTGGGCACCGCCTAGCCAATGCTTTTCCCTATGTGTGATGCACAGACTGGGCAGGATAGGAATTTTCAAAAAATCGATTTTTGAAGCTATTTTTGTAATAATTAAGCAACAAATTAACAAAAATAACTTTACAAACTCTCATTTTAAAGGATTTTCCATGCTTTTTCAGTAAAATTATGTCACTTTTGTTGCTGCATATTGTTGTCACCATATTTATCAAAAGCAGTTTATACCTGCATCAAAGAGTGTCACGAAAAATGATTTTTATTAGCTACTTCCTTTAGTCTATCTACAATCAGACTGGTAACATGGTCGGTCATACTCAAATTACGATTTTTTTTTGCTGGATATGGTCGATAGTTGTCTGTTACAATTTTGTAACTGTAACATTGCAATAAGGTCAAAATTAGTAATAATATTTATAAAATACTAAAAATAAAAGTGTATAATGTGTAACATTAGCACGCATATATAATTTGACCAATCATCTTCATTTTAGATTCAAATTTCGATACATGATTTACCGTAAACTTTTATGTATCGTCAACACTACCTAATAGATGCAAATTTGTGTGCCAATTATACTAGCTATATGTATACAACCTTGACCAAATAAAATTTTTGATTTTAAGGTAGTTTTATACCGTAGGTGTAATTAGTGAGTCTGCAGTGAGGTTACTGCACTTAAAAAAATTCGAAAAAGAATCACGAGAGAAAGATAGATCCTTTCCCCAATACAACGTCACCAGAAGTTTCTGTCCTTCCTTTAAACGTAAAAGGATTGCAAGTTCTACACATCTACACAATTTAAATTCCTTAAGGTTCGACAGAAATCGTGTTACGCTTTTATTAAGAAATTATATTTAATTTAAAAAATAAATAAAAAGAAAAATTAAAATTAAGAAAATCTTACATTATTATCTCGAGAATCTGACTGGGAGGGAAGTACTACTTCTCTTCACATTAATAATGGAAATCACTATTCTTTGTGCGTACTATTTTTTATGTAATATTTTCCAATGACTGATTTTTTCCTTGTATCAAAAATACTGTTAAAAAAAATAACACTCCTTTTTCATGACCACTGCCTTGGAAGTTGTTTTATTTACAACTATACACAAAAACCCTTTTATTCTCCTTTTTAATCTTGTAAATTCAGACTCTTTTCGCCAACATATTATAAAAGAATAATTACTTACTAGAGTATTTTTAGATTATACTACAAAACATGTGAGGTCACATGTTGTTTTAGTCTCGTAAAGTAATTGTTTTCTTTTAAATAAATACGTCCCGTAGAAAATCGAAATATTATAAACCCTACTTTGATGTAGAAAATAATTTCACTAAACAATTTCACTTTCAATTTCATTTTTACCTTGTAGAATCTAAAAACATTTTAAGAGTGTTCTGTAAATACCGTTTTATATATTGCATAATTTTAGCAACATTTTTGAGAAGCTATAACTTTTTTGCGACAAATTTTATCCAAATAAATTCAAGCAATTTTCGTAGGTATATACTTTAGCTAAACAGATAACCATCTTTCTAAAAAAATTTTTATTTCAAATCCTTTATAAAAGGTATATAATAAAATACGGTGATATATTATAGGTATATTATAGGTTGATAGCTATATAATAAAATATTGTGATATAACCAAACGGGCTGTATCACAATTACATTACAGAACGTTTTCGGAATGTAAATTCCATCATCAGTGTAACCTGAAAGTATATAACCACTTTAATTGAAAAGAAAGAAAAAAATAAAGTGGTTATATACTTTCAGGTTACACTGATGATGGAATTTACATTCCGAAAACGTTTTGTAATGTAATAGTGATATAGCATGTTTGAAATAAAAAAACTTTTATGATACATGGTATACAGCTACAGGAACTTAGTTTCCTAGTGGATTTTAACAATCTCTCTAAGATATTTTAAGTTATCAATAATGACTTCTTGTGCGTACCTAAGTGAACATTAAAATAATGTTAGATGGTGCATCACTATGTATAATTTTTTTCTGTCCTTATTAAGGTTTTAATTTAAACATTTGAATGCGAATTTTGAATTTTGACATTTGAATTTCATCTCAAAATCTTCGAAAAAAAAACATTTAGTGTCTCTTCTCTTTATATTGCCAGATGCCTCTACCGAAATAGTTATTTATTCTCTTTGCCTCAATTCGTTTTCTCTATTTAGCCCTAATAAATTTGAAATAATTACTAAGTTTCCAATCAATATCGGCTAGCGGTTGTCAGATCATTTTTTAGGCATTAAAAAAATAAAAAATCTAAACCTATCTTCGCGTGATATTGCGGAGGAAGAATTTTTTGGCAGAAACTTTTCGTCTGTGAAACAACGAATCAATAGCAATAATCGCAAAGATATTCAACAACATATACAACTCTGGAGAAATACTAACAGAATAGCTGAAATCCAAGTTTATTCATCATCATCATCCAGCCTCAAGAGTCCACTGCTGAACATATGCCTCTTCCTCATATTTCCAACCCCGTCTATCTTGCGCCGCTCTTATCCAGTTTTTATTGAGTCTTCTTAAATCGTCAGTCCATCTTGTAGGTGGTCTTCCCTTGGCCGCCATTCCAATAACCTCTTTGTCCATCGCCCATCTGTCATTCTGGCTATGTGTCCTGCCCATCTGCATTTTAGTCTGGCTATCTTCTCGATGATGTCAGTCACTCCGGTTCTTCTTCAGGAGAAAAACCAAAGAACCAAGTTTATTGCACTTCTAAAAAAAACCAGGAGCAAAAAAATGTGAACATTACCGTACTATAAGCCTCATGAGTCATCTCTTAAAATTGTTTATAAAGATAATTCATAAGAGAATCTACAAGATGTGTAAAAGTCAAATTTCTTCCAACCAGTTCGGGTTCACAAATGCTGTTTTTACTAGAGAGGCTCTGTTCTCAGTACAAGTCTTATTCCAGAGCTGCAGCAACGTCAACTGCGACATATACGCATGTCTGGTTGATAACGAGAAAGCTGGAACTGTCCAGAGTTAGTCCAAGATATATAGGTTGGTTTGTGTGCTCTAATGTACTAGCATTTTACGCAATTTGGAGTTTTAGCTAGGGTTCCTTTGCGCGAAGGTGGAAAGCGCAGACTTTGGTTTTAGAGTGATTAGATCTCAGGGAATTCTGGAGGTAGTACCATGTCATTATTTTTAAAGACAGTTAAAAAGTTTTCTTCTCTACTTCGTCAAAACTATTTCCTTGAGCACATAGTACAATATCGTCAGCATAGAGAAAGTGTTTGGTTTCGGTCGGCGTAGATTGGTCGTTTGTGTATATATTGAAGAGCATTGGTGCTAAAACACTTCCCTGTGTTCTATTCCCTATTACTATAGGTTCCCTATTACTATAGATTTCCTCCATTAGTTTGGAATTTCGCAGGCTTTGCAGCACGTGTTATAAAGTTGCAAGATCCAGTTTTTTGCTCCTTGGCCTAGATGCTTTATTTGTTTACTGCATATATCATCCACGTGCAGCTTTTCCGTTTTTTAACCTGTTCATACCGTCGTAGAGTTATTTTAGTGTAAAATGAGTTACTAGGTGGTTTGTCTCCGAATCTAATCTTCTTCTAGGGTTTGGGTCCTTATATGGATTAGTAGTTCTTCCATTCGTAAGGAGTTGAGCAGCGACTTGCATTTCTGTAATCTTGCAAGGTGGTCTATGTTCTTTTGGATCACCTCCAAGTGTTTTTACAAGGTTCCATGCTATTTTGCTACTATGTGTTATGTCCATTTTTTCCAGGGTCTCGATCCACTTTTTTGTCTGGCTTGACTTAGCTCTTGGAGTAGTACTGCTCCGTAATCAACCGTTTTATGGCTATAAGGGTCAGTGGATTAGAGGGTTTTGTATGTTCTCATTAGTTCTTTGGACTATCTACCTCTACCTCTACACATTTTTTGTAGTTTTTTACTTTTGGTTCAAGACGTAGCAGCTCAGAATTTAGTATGGCTGCATACTTTTTCCAGTTTGTCGTTTTGAAGTTAAATCTACTTCTGAATGGAATAGCTTGTGGTCTGACAATTGGAAAGATATTTATACCAATTGGTCTATGCTGAGTTTTTGGTATGAGGCCATATACTACTTTGGTACATCGGTCTTAAAAGAAACCTTAATAGAAACTAATAGCCAAAAAATAGCAGAAGCAATTAGAAAAATGAGAATAGAAAATTTAACAAATAATAATGATCGTAGCAGACAGGAATACGGAGATTAAAGGACAGCGTATATGAAGGCTTACAAAAAAGTTATATTGAGAATTGGAAAGAAAAAGCATTGGACAGAAATCAATGAAAGAAACTGCTTAAGAAATGTATGGAAAAATATAAGAAATTTTTAATGTATTTTATGTGAATAAATGTAAATAGTAATTGTAAAAAAAAATGTTCAGCACTAGGCATTCAAGGCTTGTTAACCTTTATAAATATCTTCTATCCACTGTTTTAAGTTTAATACTATATTCCGGTACTTACTAATAACGGATTTCCAGGTATTAAGCAAAAATGTTCCACTATAGAATCTCCTAATACATACAAAAATATTAACCCGTAACTGCTACCGACAGGGTCAGCGTGACCCATCAATAGTTTTAAACCGCCCTACCCATTTAAGTTTGATAGTGGGGGAGCTGTCTGTCCACCTATTCTCTGGACAGTTAGTATTTTATAAAAAGTCAAAGTGAGCAGTTTTGTTGATCGTGTCAAATTCGAAATAATTACGTAGTTGGGTCACGGTGACCCGTCTATAGTATTTAAGTAACATAATATTTTTTGGTTATAAAGGTATGTACCTATGTTTATTATTTTTATTATATATATTTATTATATAGCACACAAGCTGCACACAAATTATTTAACTATTCAGGTGAAAGTGACAGCGATGAAATGGACAATGAAATTTACAGTAAACACGACTCTAATAGTGAATTTGAGGTTGAACTATTGCATGAAAACACCTTAGACAGAAATGATGCCACGAATTACGCTTCGAGTAACAAAACAGCTACTTTGAACATTTCAAAATTAGCTTGGTATGGAAAAGATTCTACAAAATGAGTAAAACAATCGCCAAAAAGGTCCAAAGTAAAATCTCATAACATTATAAGAATTTTACCAGGACTGAAAGGTTCTACCCGTCAGAATCCACCACTGTGTCCTAAAGAAGCTTGGAAATTATTAATAACTGATGACATGTTGGAAATTATTGTTGAACATACCAACACAAGAATTGACTTAGTATCCTCAAATTACGCTACATTCAAACGACGTAAAAACTCTCTCAAAATTTGCCCAACTTTCATTGAAAGAACAGATAAAATTGATATAGAAGCTTTTATTAGACTTTTATTTATGCAAGGTATATTTAAGTCTAACCATAAAGATTTAAAATCATTATGGGCAACAGATGGTACAGGGAGAGATTTGTTTAGATGTTCGATGTCACTTATTTTTGCTAAGCTGTTTAAGATTCGACAATCATCTTACAAGGTCTAAAAGAGTGAAAACTAATAAATTGGCAGCTATATCCAACCTATTTGAAACTTTTGTAAAAAACTCCCAACAGAACTATGTTCCAGGTCCTCACGTAACAGTAGATGAAATGCTGGTACCATTCAGGGAAAGGTGTGCATTTAGAATGTACATACCTAATAAACCTGCGAAATATGGTATAAAAGTGCAGATCTTAGCCGATTACCAAACACGGAGATCTGTACAGGAAAAATTCTCCAACAGAAACAAAAATCGCTATTTTCACATCCAACTGAGGTTGTTCTTCGAATGATAAAATGGATTGAAAATTCCAACCGTAATGTCACTGGAGATAACTGGTACACATCAATGGAATTAACCAACGAGTTAAGAAAACGAGGAATTACATATGTAGGTACAGTGAAGAAAAATAAAAGAATGATTCCTCCAGAATTTATGGCCGACAGAAAGAGACCTGCTAGTTCTTCAGAGTTCGGATTTACATCAGACAATACTCTGGTATCATATGTCCCAAAAAAACGGAAAATCTGTTGTTTTAATATCATCAATGCATCACGACAGTACTGTTGATCAGAGCACTGGGAAACCCGAAATAATTATGTTTTATAACCAAACCAAAGCAGGTGTAGATGCTTTGGACGAAAAATGTGCAACATATTCCACTTCTCGAAGGACCCATCGATGGCCTATAGCAATTTTTCACTGTATTTTAAATGTGTCTGGTGTAAACAGCCGAATAATATCAGTTTTTCCGAGGAAAAGAAATATCCCGTTACAATTTTTTAAAAGAACTAGGCATTGCACTGTATACGCCACATATGAAGAAAAGACTTTACAACGTAAATGTACCCCGGAAACTTCAATGTCTCGCAGCAAATATCCATGGAGTAGATATAGATGACACACCTGCACCATTGCCAATACAGAATATATCTAAAAGGAAGAGATGCGCAATTTGTCCCGGAAAAAAAGACCGGAAAAGAAATACATACTGTTTTGTGTGCAAATTACCTATATGTTTACAATGTGCTCTAAAAAATATGCCCAAATTGTAAATGGGAATTTATTTTACATTAAATTAGTTTACCGTTATATAAAAAAGTGTTTATGACTTAAAATAAATGTATTAGCTAATGTTTTTTCTTTATTTCAGAATTTTAAAACTGGGTCACAGTGACCCGTCAATAGCAGCTGCGACATAACTTTTTGTCGGTAGCAGTTACGGGTTAAATCGTAAATAAAGTATATATTTTTTAAAATCCACGCAGTTCAAAAATATAACAAACTTTTTACTCTAAATATAATTATTTCAGAATATTCTCGGGCTACTCATTTGTGTTAAATTCAGTACCTCCATTAACTCCGCTTTGACTTCTGAACCTTTATTCACTTTAAATTTCTTTTTTATTTTATTCTCCAATTTATTTTCTAGCAGCAGTTTTATTCCTTAAGAGACTGTAGAGCTCAAAAAAAAAGAATCGGAGTGGAAGTTGAATGTCCTGTGAAATTGTTATTTCCCGAGTGCCGCGCAGAATAGAATCACTAATAAATTACATTTTTCCTTTGAAAAGGATTATCCCCGTTGCCATGGTACTGTTTTCTGGGATTTGTGTACTGGCGCCTTATGAATTTTTTATTCGGTGGTAACGAAGTTAAGTATTTTTAGTATAGGGTGACGCATTTTAACAAAAATCACTTTTATTCGACGTAGACGACATAATATATCTAAATTAAATGAATTTTAATGTAAAGTTGCGTAGATATTCATTTTACCTTTAGTTATTATTTTAATTATATTTAAAATTACTTATACAGTGTGTAAAAGCCAAATGAAATAAATTCATTATTTAGGTTACTGTACATATTTATAAAAAATCCCGAAACACGTCAAATTTAAATTATAACTTGACATTCTTTAACGTGAAAATGCAACCCCTACCTTCAACCCCCTTAGAATGACAGGTACAACCCCCAATTTTTAAAATAAGAAGTATAGGCTTGTGATATATCGTTTGAAAGGTCTTTTCATTCTCCATTCAAAAATGTTGTCGCTTTCAAGTTTATTAAGATTAATTAAGATAAAATAAATTAAAATCATGTGGTTACCGAAATTCGCTAAAATATACTCAAAACTTATTTCCCGTTTAGGTCTTGATAATGAGAAAGTGAACAAAAACCATAGCAATGTGGTTTTTAGATGGTAACCATTAAAAAACTTTAAAGAATTTCCGTGGCAACGTTATTTTAACACGCATTAGTAAATTGTTTTATTTAAGTTGTCAGTATTTTAATTTAAGTAAAAAGTTCGTTCAATTCAATTCTGAAAAATGGTTAGATTAACGGAAATGCATAAAATAACAGTTTTACAAATGATTGGTTACGGAGATAACACCCGAACACAACAGGAAGTAACTCGCCTATTTCATGAGAAATTTCCTAATTTACCGCCTATATCCCAAGGAACAATAAGTAAAATAGAGAAGCAGTTTCGCGAGTTTGGTCATGTAAGGCAGATAAAAAAAGCAGCTGCCAATGCACTGAGTGATGAACTCAAATTAGATGTGTTGCTTGAGTTTCAGGAAAATCCACATACATCGAGTAGACAGGCATCCACTACATTCAATGCTAGCCATACATCGATAGTAAACATATTAAAAGAAAATAAATTGCATCCCTATAAGATGATACCTACTCAGGAGCTCATGGAAGACGATTTTGATAGGAGAACTTTTTTTTGTGAGCAAATGATGGACATGTTGGATAACAATATTATCCAATTAGAAGACGTTATGTTTTCTGATGAGTGTACTTTTTCACTTAACGGTCATGCTAATCGGCAAAATTGCCGCTACTGGGCCACGGAAAATCCTCACTGGATGAGAGAAGAACACACTCAATACCCTCAAAAGGTTAATGTTTGGGCAGGGATTGTAGGAAACAATATCATTGGTCCCTTTTTCATTGAGGGCAACTTGAATGGCAACAATTATTTGGCACTACTTCAAAATGATGTCATTCCAACGTTGGCAAATTTATATCCTGATCCAGGAAACCCTCAAGTTCCAGCGAATACGATATGGTTTCAGCAGGATGGAGCACCACCACATTACCAACTTAATGTCCAGCAGTACCTCGATACAATATTTCCCAATCGGTGGATAGGGAGGCGAGGATCGATTGAATGGCCAGCGCGATCACCTGATCTTACATTATTAGATTTCTTTTTATGGGGATATGTGAAAAGCCATGTGTGCAAAACTAAACCTTCTGATTTAAATGACTTAAAAGAACGAATAACGCTTGCGATTAGGTCGATCACGCCTGTTATGTTAAATAATGTTAGAAGACAGTTTTATTTGAGATTAGGATGTTGCCAAGACGTTCGCGGTGAACATTTTGAACATCTACTTCATTAACATTCATAGTACTTTTTCGTGTTCTACATTTTATTACGTTTTGCATTACATTTTAGTTTTTGATTGTATTGTATTATGTTGTATTGTATTGTATTGTATTATGTGATTGTATTGTATTGTATTATGTTTTTCTTGTTGAGATAGTCTTAGGTGGAGTATTTTGGTAGATATGTTGGATCATGTTAGTGAAGTGCTGAGCTGTTCCAAATTCTGTCAATGCTCTTAGCATTTTCTGCTGGCTTATAGTATCGAATATCAGTGCTCTCGTAGTCCACGAATATCAGTGCAAATGGTTTGTTGTATTCTGCAGACTCCTCTATCAGGATCTTTATCACATGTAAGTACTCGTTAGTGCTATATTCCGATATAAATCCAGCTTATTCTCTGGTTTGATAGAGGTCTAACTTAACCCCTCTAAATAGGGGTTTTCCTTGGTAGATACGTTCACTGAAAAGTTTGACTAGTGTCAACTCGACAATTATATATGCTGCACCAATATGGCATTAACTATTAAACAAAAAAAAGACGAGAGCTTTGTTTAGATCATCTGTGCATACCGAACCGCCTTGACTATTGTACCTCTAGTGTCTATGTCGTAGCAGGAGTACTACGAATACACTTGCAGGCAAAAGAAATATCGAGAACATACAGCAACAATAACCACAAAAAGATAAAAGATAAAGAGTAAGGATGTGGCAGGAAGAATGCCGGATGTGGTGAAATGGATCAATTATAATTACAAGATCCGTTCCCTGTTTAAAACTATTCCTTGGTTTTCTTTCTGCAAATTCTTTTCACTTTCCTTCTTCTTGCCACATAGTTTTCGATCGCATTTTGGGTATTTTCCTTATCTCTTTGTAATTTTGCCTGTTTCTTCTTCGCAAAGCATTCTTACATTCTTCATCGAACCAGTACTGCCGTCTTCTTATATTCTCTCTTCCTATACACTTTTCCGCTGCTTTCTACATGGCTGTCTGTATGGTCTGCCACTCTTCTTCTATATCCTGTTTGACTGGATTCTCTAGTTTTTTATTTATTTATTTCTCTAATCTGTTTACAACCTGCTTCTCTTAAAGGCGTTCTAATTGGTAATTTAATCTAAACATAATCTAATCAGAATATATTTTTAACAATAATGTAACACAAAACCAATGTAACATTTTAAGGGTTTTTACCCAGGTATTTAGTGGCTTGACTCATGTGTACCTAGTAATATTACTCTGATGATGGACTTTTTAGTCCGAAAACGTTCTATGATGTAGCCCGAAAGGTATTTTTAATTATATACCTTTTATAAAGGATTTGTAAATAAAACTTTTGTGATTCATGGTATTAGCTAACTACAGGAATTGCAATTTCCTTGTGAATCTTAATCATCATCATCATCAGTGGTGCTACAGCTCTAGTTGAGCCTTGACCTTCCCCAGTCTATTTCGCCAGTCGTTTCTGTTCATCGCCAACCGTTGCCAATTTGCCGCGCCGATCTTCCTTGCGTCCTCGTCCACACCGTCCCTCCATCTCAGTCGTGGTCTGCCTCTACTCCTATTTCCCACTGGGACCGATAATAGAGTTCGTCTGGGTGGGTAATTTTCATTTGCTCTTGACACATGTCCAGCCCATCTAAGCCTACCTATTTTTATGAAGGATATTACATCTCTACCATTTACTATTTTTTTATACTTCTCGTACAATTCGAAATTATATCGCCTTCTCCAAATACCATTCTCACAGAATGCGCCCATTATTCTTCTTAGTATCTTCCTTTCGAAGACGAGCAGAAGATTTGCGTCTGTTTTGGAGATGGTCCATGTTTCTGACCCATATGTCAGCACTGGTAGGATGAGTGTTCGATATATTATTAGTTTGGTTTTCTGGCTTAAATTTCTGTTTTTAGCTGCTTGCTTAGTCCAAAATAACATTTGTTTGCTAGCAGTACCCTCCGTTTAACTTCTTCAGATGTGTCATTATCGTTTGTTATGAGAGAACCCAAATATGTAAACTTATTTACTACCTCAAAATTATATTGGTCTATACTGAAGTTTTGTTCGGCGTTTCTAGCTCTATCTCTGTTATTTGGAATAGATGCTAACATTTTGGTTTTTTCCTCGTTTATTTTAAGGCCCATATTTTGTGCGGCTGTCAAGAAGGCGGAAGTCATCTCTTTAAGTCCTCGTGTAGTACGTGCAATCAAATCCAGATCGTCAGCGTAAGCCATAATCTGCGTTGATTTATTAAAGATTGTTCCCCTATTGTGTAACTCGGCATCTCTTATAGTCTTTTCTAACGCTATATTAAAGAGAAGGCACGCCAGCGCGTCTCCCTGCCGTAACCCTGCATATGTTTCAAACGCTTGTGACATATCGCCTTGTATTTGCACTCTGCAGATCACTTTACTCATAGTTGTTTTTACGAGCCTTATTAATTTATGGGGAATGTTAAGTTCATTCATGGCTTCGTATAATTTACCTCTTAGGACGCTATCATACGCTGACTTAAAGTCCACAAAGAGATGGAACGTGTCAATATTAAATTCATTGGTTTTTTCTAAGATTTGACGTAGCACAAAAATCTGGTCGATTGTTGACCTACCTGGCCTAAAACCGCTTTGATACTCACCAAGGATTTCTTCCACGTACGTACTTAAACGGCTGTACAGGGTATTGGAGAATATTTTGTACATTGTATTCAGAAGAGTTATACCCCTATAATTTTTACACTCCAACAAATCTCCCTTTTTGTGTAGTGGACATATGATTCCAGTGCACCATTCCTCTGGCATTTGTTCTTCTTCCCAGACTTTGACTATTATGTTGTGAATTTGGTGCATAATGCTGTTACCTCCATGTTTGATGAGCTCTGCGGGGATACAATCCACTCCTGGGGACTTGCTATTTTTGAGTCGTGTGATTGCGTCTTTCACTTCAAATGTTGAAGGAGGTTCTACGTGAGTGTTATTTCTTGGTCTTTGGGGTGACGCATCATTTTCCACTTCGGTACCAAGTAGTTCTTTGAAGTGCTCAACCCATCTGCTTTGTACTGCGTCAGCGGTACTGACTATATGTCCATTTTTGTCTCTACACATCGTCAGCCGTGGTTTAAATTCTTTTCTTGTCTTATTTAGGATATTATAGAACTTTCTAGTTTCATTTTGCCCCTTTAATGATTGAAGCTCTTGCATAATCTGGTTTTCGAAGGTCCGCTTTTTCCTTCGATGTATGCGTTTTTCCTCCTTCCTAAGATCTTTGTACATTTGCTCCTTATCCCGTGTTCTTCTTTGTTGCATAAGTTTATATGCATAATTTTTTCTTTTAGTGATATCTTCACATTCATCGTCGAACCAACTGTTGCGTGGAGTGGATTCTTCTGGTCCTAGGACGTTGTTTGCCGCTTCCTTAATTGTTCTTCTACATATATCCCATTGCTCGCTAGCTGTTAAATTCTCATCTGTTGTGCTTTCATGTTCAAGGTAATTTTGATACCTTTCTAGTGCACGGGGCTCTTTTAAAGAGTTTTTAAATTGTAGCGAGTACTTTTCTTATCCTTTTCTTTTTTTACATTTGAGATTCTTGCTCTTATTTTTACACCTACTAAGAAGTGGTCTGAATCTATATTAGCTCCACGATAAGTACGTACATCAATTAGATTAGAGAAGTGCCTGGTTTCTATTAGGATATGATCTATTTGAATCTTAATATTGTGAATCTTAATAACAATATATAATATCAAATATTTTAATGAAACGTCAAAGGAAGAAAATACTAGAACAACCACGAGATATTATTTTAAATTTATTTAACTTAAACACACCCTGTAATTCTTGTAGACTAATGAAGACCAGTTTAGCATTTCTAATGGCTGTCTTTGTGCAAAAACGGCCAAAGCAACCAAAACCTGTTCCCGCTGTTCAAACAGAAACATGAATTCCAGTTTTATCGCGTTTATTTTTTTGCAACTCGAGTGACGTTAACTGGGCAAATTATAGTTGGAAATCCCAAAGCACCAGAAAACTGCATTCTGCTCGCTAACAATGTACGTTAAAAGGATCCTGCAAATAGTCGGCCACATGAGAATTTTATTAGCTTTTTAAATAATACATCTCAAAAATGAAGTGCCGCTTTATCCCCAGCTTTATACAATGTTTTCAGTTAAAACTTGAGGTGTTTTGTATTTGTACTTTTATACAAGAAAAAGTTATTATTTTTGAATTTTCATGAGTTTTATTAAAGAACTAAGCATAACTGTGTCAGTAACAATACCAATTATTCTTTTCTAATTAAACTGTTTTATTATTTTTACTGCTATTTTTGATGTTTTAATTCTAGATTTGTTTACAGTTAGTTGTAAGACCGTACTTTCTTCGGTTTGTTTTTTTATTCCTTTTAAATCATACAGAGATTTGTATAGTACGTTTTTTTCCTGTCCACAAACACTGTATATCAGCGGACGGGGAACTTTTTTAATCATTACCCCAAAACATTTTTGTGTATGTTGATATACCAAAAAAACAAAAAAAAAAAGGCCTTTTTTTAGCATAATTCATATTATAGCCCCCATGATAGTTTTGAACAGAAAACAATAACTAAAACATAAAATAAACATCATTTATTCAATTTCTATGATACCTAGAAATACATACATAACATAATAATAGATAACAATAATAAGATATAAAAAATTAAAACCCATTGCGGTACTGTAACTAATTATAATAATAATAATGGTTGTACTAACAAAAATTAGAATTGAAAAAATTATAAAAAAAGAATAATTGAAAACATTCTTCCTTCACGTTTTGGAGAAATGATGTTGTTTCATGTTCGATACAATTGCTTCAAAATTGGAACTTTTTGATGTAAGAGCGATTTAAATACAGTCTTCGGCGTTTAATCGATTTCTGTTCTTCATTTTTATGTTCACTAAAGTGGAAAAGCCTTGTTCGCACAAATATGTTGTTCCAAATGGCAGCAATTTTTTAACCGCCTCTTCATGTGCAATTTTGAAAGCCTATGCAGCTTTTGATATCCAAAAAGACGACAGATTTGGTTTACTCTCAAATTGATTACGTGCTTCAGTATTAGATCGAAGTTCAAGAATTGCTTCTGCCAAATCTGAAGGTTCTTCTGGTATCATATCAATTTCACATTTAAAAGGATCTACAATCCAACTGACAGTACGTATATCAAGATCTGGAAAGTAATCTGAAAACCGCTTTCTGAGTTTGATAAGATGTCTTACAATTGTATCCTTGATGTCAGCAAAAGTAATATTTTCGCAATCTTCCAAAAACAAAGCTAACTTTGAAAAAGAAGCTATCTTGTTCTGTTCTACTTTCTGACTCCAATATTGCAGCTTTAATTAAAACGCTGACACTATTTCTCTCGCTGAAATGATATTAATATTCTTTCCTTGCAATTCTTTGTTTAATATATTTATACTCTCAAAAATGTCAGCTAAATATGCGAGATATGCAACACAGGAAGAGTTTTTAAACTTATCTGCGAGAATATCTTTTTGATCAACCATAGAAATTTCCACTTCAGTTTTGAGAGTCCATACTCGATTTAGTACATTTCCGCGAGAGAGCCACCTTACTTGTATAATAAAGTAGGTCTGTATATTCGGCTTCACCGTCCTGACATAATTCACGAAATAGCCGCGTGTTTAGTGCATGTCCCTTGATAAAATTTACAACCTTGATGTCATCATGCAAGATGGTTTCCGGTGTAGGTTCTAAATATTTGACCATAAGGGCCTGGCGATGGATCATACAGTGAATAAATTCAATATTTGGGTTATTTTTTGACGAAAGCCAAAAAACCATTAATATGGCCCAGCATAGCTGGAGCTCCATCCAAAGATATTGAAATACAGTTTTCCCATTTTAAACTTTGCGCATTGAAGTATTCATTTACTTTATTGTAGACATCAATTCCACAAGATCTTAACTCGAGAGGAGAACAAAACAGCAATTCCTCTTCAAAATTATCTGCACCTTTGTAGCGAACATATACCATTAGCTGTGAATTGTTACTAAAATCAGTTGTCTCATCAAGCTGAATACCAAAATATTTAGCCTGTTTTAATGAGAAAATAATTTGTTCCTTCACATTTTCTGCTAATATAAAAATTCGTTCTTTCACAATTCTAGCAGACAAGGGCACTGAATTCAGTTTGTTCGCTTCTTTTTGACCACACATAATCTCTGTTATTTTTACAGCAGCTGGTTTAACCAAATCTTCACCAATAGTGTATGTTTTCTTATTTCGAGCAATCAACCAGGCTACTTCAAAACTAGCCCTTGATGCTGAACGCTGATCAAATGTACCAAACAAGTTGCGTTTGTCTTTTAACAGATATTTCTAAATTTGCAAAGTATTCACGCGGTTTAGAAGACAGGTGTGAATGTAAATTATCTAAATGTTTCTTCAGTTGACTTTTTTTCAAAAGATTCTGAAGTCAATACCTTCATACATACAACACACTGTGGTTTCATTGTACCATTGTCTTCTATTTGTGTAAAACCATAATTAATGAATTCGTCTTGATATTTTCTTTTTCTATTTGCTGCCATCTGAAGGAGACAGAAAATAATAGTTGTAAAATACTTAAATTAAATTTTCAAATTGCGGCTTACCTTGATCGATATATCGATGATTAATGATTGTCAGCAACTAACTATAACTCTCTGACTCTCTGCCCTCTCTACCCCCTCTCTGACGCACCCAGGGGGGTTTTGGGTTTTGAAATTCCTCCCAGGGCATATAAAAAATTTACAAAGGATAGTAAGAAAATGTAATTTATCTTTCACAAATATTACAAAAAAATTACGGTGCATGCAAAACAGGTTTGTAAAAAATCACATTAAAATATATACTTTTTTCTCACAAGTTTCATTTTTACCACCAAAAATTTCATTTTTACCCTATTTGGGGTAATTTACCCCGGTTCCCCGACCGCTGCTGTATATTGTGTAATCGTCATATAGTTTTCATAGTGTTTTATATCGTGTAGTATCTTGGTAATTCACAATAGAATTTACAGAAAATTGGAAGAAGATATCGGAGAAACTCAGTTTGGATTCCGGGAGGAATATGGAACTCGCGAAGCATTATTTGCCTTTAACATCTTGACAGAGAGGTGTTTGGATGTAATCTCGTATATTGTACCTATGATGTCGAAAAATGTACACGTACAGTGTGTAAAACCCAAATGGAATAAATTCATTATTTAGGTTACTGTACATATTTATAAAAAATCCCGAAACACGTCAAATTTAAATTATAACTTGACATTCTTGAAACAAACTTAAAAATGCAACCCCTAACTTCAACCCCCTTAGAATGACAGGTACAACCGCCAATTTTTAAAATAAGAAGTAAAGGCTTGTGATATATCGTTTAAAAGGTCTTTTCATTCTCCATTCAAAAATGTTGTCGCTTTCAAGTTTGAGATTAATTAAGATAAAATAAATTAAAATCATGTGGTTCATCCATCAATAAGGAGGATTTATACCCGGCAGATCTTGCACCGGTCTAGCCATCGCAGTAACAGAATACATTGAAGAGGGCTTTAAAGAAAAACTTATAATAGGGGCTGTTTTCGTAGATTTGACAGCAGCCTATGGCACAGTAAGGTACAAAACATTGCTCCGAAAATTGTACGACACTCTTAATGAGACCACCATCTGGGTTAGTTCGTATATTCCTTACTGCAAAACAGACGTTTTTTCGTTATGCTGGAGAGTAAAGTAAGCAGTGGAGAGTTTAAAAAAATGGCCTCCCACAGGAAAGTGTTTTAGCACCAATGCTTCCAAACCAAACACTTCCTCTATGCTGACGATATTGCAATATGTGCTCAAGGAAATAGTTTTGAAGAAGTGGAGAAAAAACTCTATACTGTCTTTAAAAACAATGACAGCGTACTACCTCCAGAATTCCCTGAGATCTAATCACTCTAAAACCAAAGTCTGCGCTTTCCACCTTCGCGCAAAGGAACCCTAGCTAAAACTCCAAATTCCGTAAAATCCTAATACATTAGAGCACACAAACCAACCTATATATCTTGTAGTAACTCTAGACAGCTCCCTCGCCTACAGACAACATTGCATAAAAACGAGAGTGAAAGTATCAACTAGGAACAGCATACTCAGAAGGCTAACGGGAAGTAAATGGGGTGCACGTCCTGGCGTTTTAAGAACAACGGCACAGGCACTGTGTTTCTCAAGGATATACAGGACAGGCAAATGAGACATGCAGGATAGTAACAAGGTGCATAAAACCAACG
Source organism: Diabrotica balteata (assembly GCA_918026665.1). Lineage (NCBI taxonomy): Eukaryota > Metazoa > Arthropoda > Insecta > Coleoptera > Chrysomelidae > Diabrotica > Diabrotica balteata. Next base: position 161,203,816 of record OU898277.1, read on the forward strand.
CCACTCTCAAATCTGTATAAAGCAGCGGGTTTTGCAGAATCCTCAACACGTAGAGGCGTTGCAAAGCACATAGAGAAAATTAAACAGATCACGAAAAGGCGGCTTGGCCTAAAGTGACTAAAATCCAGGAAAACATTCCTTGGAACAGTGCAGGATGAATAGCCTGAGTATTTTCCTCTCCCCCAGGTTCAATGGTCCAACCAGTCCCTAGACTTTGAAACGTGGAAAAATATAATTAGGATAAGAATGAGGGTCGCTCCAGTAAAATCAAATATGGCAAAATGAGGAAACATAGACCAAGATGAGGTGAACTGTGACTGTGGAGAAACACAGAATATGGAACATCTTCTTGTACCCTGTACCCTTCATGTAACCTAGAAGATTTGTGGCTCGCCAACAAAGATGGAACTGACCTAGTCCGATACTGGGCCGAAATTTTATGACTAAGCACGATAAAGTAAAGTAAGTATTAAGGCTTCTTTATTCGTATTTAAAACTGCTTCTTTTGTGCTTTTCCACTTTTCTTTCGGATCTAATGTTTCTGGTTCTTCGTTTAGTTCACTGGTTATTCGCTCTCGTACTTTTTGTGTGTAATATTCTTCTTCTTCTTTGGGTGCCGTCTTCAATGAAGGTTGGCGATAACCTCAGCAAAATCATTTCTGTCCCTGGCTTTTCTTATTAAAGATTGAGAATCCAAACCAGTCCACTCACGAATGTTCTTCAACCAGGACGCACGTTTTCCTTCTACCTTCCCCTCTATAAGAAGCTGCAGTAGCTGGTATTTCTCATTTCTGTATATGTGTCCCAAATATGAGGTTTTCCGTGTTTTCATTATTTTTAAGAGTTCTCTGTCGGTACCCATCTTATGTAGGACCTGCTCGTTGCTCATATGCGCTGTGTAATATTATTATTATTAATTGTTCTCTGATTTCTTTGTTTATTCGTTCTTTATATTATACCCTGCTTTTACCAAGAAGTGGTAGTTGCATTCCGCTCCTCTCATGCTTTTTGTATTTATTATATTGCAGGCGTGTTTCTTCTCTATTACTATGTGATCTATTTGATTTATTACCTTTTATCTTGGGAAAGCAACGTTCCTTTATCTATATCTGTTCTGTATATTGTGCTTTCTATTACCATTTGTAATTACCATGTCATGCTTACTGTATTTTCTGATTTTATTTTTATATATCTCCTCTTTTTCTCTCTAAATTCTTTTTAAAAGACAAAATGGCAGAAATGCTAAAGAGAGGAAATATACAAAAAGGGGGGATATTAGCTTGGCATGTGAAAATTACAGAAGTGTTACATGTTGGATATTTGTTACAAGGTAGTAGCCAGGATGCTAAGAGATAGACTCAACAGATCTGTTAAAGATAAAGTAGGTGAGTGTCAGGGCGGTTTTAGTTAATAGGTCAGTGACTAATCAGATTTTTACATAAGGTAACCCCTTATGCGTTGTTCATAGATTTTACACAAACGTATAATAAGATGTTAAAGAAGAAAACCTAAGAAGCGAAGCACTGAGATCCTTGGTAAGCTGACTTAGAATATTCTCATAGGATGAATTTAAATTAAAGAGAGGTCTGAGACAAGGAGATCCTTTATCCACGGTTTTCAGGGCAATAAGCATTTTTTGTAATGTGTGTTGAATAAATGCTTTGTTAGTAAGTAAAATCGATTTTAGGAATAGTCGCATTATGTCCAAATAAGGCACTTTGAGCTAGTGTCGATTAAATGAAAGCGAGATCTTTTTTAATAGAAAAATTTTCATCTAGCAGATAAAAAAATTTGTGATTTAAAAATGCCTTTTCTGCTTTTGAAATAATATTCAATAGCGTTGATTATGCAACAAATCTGCTAAGAGAGGTACATAAAAAAGATATTTACACTTTGTAAAATCTCTGCTTGTACTGTGCGGATTAATTACTAAACTTCTACCAACATTCTCATTCTAATTATTCCATTAAAGTCCGCTTAATGATTTACCCCATCTTTATGTACAAGCCAACCAAATTCCTCGTCGAATGAGTTTAAAACCTTATTTTCCGAGACTTTCATTCCAATTTTATTATCGCCCCAGCATTTTACTCAATAAAACCAAAGACAAGGTTATTCATTGACAACGAAATTGTGTTCTACATTGTATTGAGACAGTGGTAGGTACAAATGTCCTTTGTATCGTCTTTATAGCCTGCTTTCCTTTATATTTCTAGTGTAAATGTAAAGTTATGTTCTCTAAAAGAATTTTATCGAGCTTTTAGGGAATATTATGTTGGAAAACAAAGAGAAATATATAGGTACAAAAGATGTAAGTTCTCAGCTTGAAATCAATGTTATTAATTAGATGAAGAGTAAGAATATAAAATTGCATGTTATTTACAAAAAATAATGTTAGTTCAAACTACTGCCCATCTCTGCCCAATAGTTTAAAACTGTTGTTTTATATCCCACTATTAAAAGGAGATAGTATATTGAATATTGAAAAAAATTTCGAGGCATTTTTATTATTTATGGAGCAGGGGTGTCCAACTTGCAATGCCTCAAGGGCCAAAACTAAAACATTTGATGTTGTCGCGGGCCATATAATAATTTTGTTACAAGTAATAACAAAATAAAGTGAGGTATAAAAATAATTAAAACAAAAAAGAGTATTATTTCTTTTACTGCTCAACAACTACATTTTTTTATAAACGGAGAATTTATTGATAACACTTTTCAATAATCAAAACAAACATTTCCAAAAGCAACGAAAAAGATGTATCCAATTAGTGTGAGGACTGTGATCGATCGGCTTCATCTACCAATGAAGAAATGTCCACCTCAAGTTGAGTTGTAGACACTCTTATAAGATGATGTAAGGAAGAATCTGTAATGTTGCTTCTGTTTTCATTTTTTATGTATTTCATGGAGGAAAAGGCACTTTCACATGTATATGTGCTGCCGAACATTGACGTAATTTTCAGTCTAAAATCTCACAGGTTTAGGAATTTCTCCTTTGAAAGTAATTTGAAAAATTCAGGTCCCTTTACTTGTCTGGTGATTAGGAACATGTCTGCTTGAAGATCACATAACTCAAGCTGTAAGTTGGGTGGTTGATCATTAATGGTTGCTCCAAGAGGGTTATTATAAAGTAGTACACTGCTTTTGAGACTTTCAATTTCTTCAAATCTTGTATTGAATTCATCAATAACTTGTTCAATTTGTAAAATGTAGGATTCAAATGCATCCAGAAACTTGGATGCATTTGAAAACTCCACCATAACACTGAATAGTAAATCCATAGAAAGAGTGAGTAAATTTAAATACCTGGGATCGTGGCTTTTTGAAGACTGGGCATCGGACAGGGAAGTAAAATGTCGCATTGAGCAAGCTCGACAAGCTTTCGTAAAATTCAAGAAGGTACTGACTTGTTCTGAGTTCGATCTTCAACTGAGACTAAGGTTTACTAAGTGCTACGTATGGTCAGTGCTGCTATATGGCGTAGAGGGCTGGACACTCAAAACGAGGGATATAAACAGATTGGAAGCTTTCGAAATGTGGCTTTATCGCCGTATTCTAAAAATACCATGGACAGCGAAAATCACAAATATAGATGTCCTTAAAAGAATAAACCAAGAACGCCAACTTTTCGAAACCATCAAGAAAAGGAAAACAGCGTATCTAGGTCACATCATGCGAAATGAAAAATACCAGTTCCTCCAACTTATAATCGAGAGTAAAATTGAAGGCAAGAGAGGAATGGGACGCAAGAAAATGTCCTGGCTCCGAAACATAAGGCAATGGACAGGGATTAACGACATACAATCTCTGATACATATTGCAAGAAATAGAGAGTTAATGGAAAATGTGATCGCTAACATCCATTAGTGGATTTGCATCTGAAGAAGAAGAAGGATGAGAACTCAATAGTTTCTTCACCGTTTAAACGTTTAAACACGTTCAGCTTATTCCAGAATCCGTTCCGGATTCCTAGTCATTGTTTTCGCAAATCCCCTGTAAGCTCAGCCGATATTTTAGTTATTGCATATTCTAAAGCCAAATTTAATACCAACCTTAATAAGGGGTCTACTTTTCTATGTTCTGATGTTGTACTATAATATATTCTTTGATGAATTTTTAGAAATAACTTTAAAATATGGCTCAATAAGCTGATGGTCCGAAAGTCATTGCAGGATATGGATTTTGTTTTCTTTGGTAAAGCAATATTCGTCGACTTACGTCTCACGTTATTGGTATTACTCCGCCTAAATATCGATACACATATTCGTTCTTGAACTTTATCGTAACAATCTTCAATTTTTGCTTAAATTCTGCGTGTTGTGTCGTATATCATAGGAAAGATAAGTCTATTTTTTATTATTATTTATGCAATAATCGAAAAAGTTTAAGAATATACTAATATAAATCAATATTTATTTACGTTTAGATACGCACTATACGCCAAACCGAAAAGATAACACCAGACGGAGATACGAATATTCCCACAATAAATATGATTTATTTTTACTGTTAATAAACAATTTTGATTTATTTGTACATATTAAGCGTTTAATAATATGCATATATATTGCTATGATATTTTGTTTGTATTGTATTATGAGCAATGAGTTTTTTTAAATAACATACATAGGGTTTTTGTCGCGGTTCTTAAATAATTAGTTTGTAAGCACTTTTAAAATTATCTTTATTATAATTATTAGAAAACACACACACACATATATATATATATATATATATATATATATATATATATATTATATATATATATATATATATATATATATATATATATATATATTATATATATATATATATATATATATATATATATATATATATATATCTCATTTATACAATATTTAAATATAAATTTAAAACAACCTATCTTTAAAATGAAATTCTTATTACAATAATTTAATTATATTAACAAAATTTGGTACCTTTCTGTCACTGAATGCCTAAATGAAATTGTTTTCCAAAATAAAGGTTTTAATCGCCACTCAATGTCTCCGTTATCAGCCTCTGGTTATTCTTCTTTTTATGAAATTGCTTTCCGAAAATAGACCACAATGTTTCAATTAGCAGCTTCTACCATTTCAAAATATTTTTCTTCTTATTAACATTAATAAATAGGGTAAAATATTCTTTCTTTTTTACTTAATTAATTCTTAACTATTAATAATTTATATATTACTTGCTTTATTTATATATTACTTGCTATACTTTAATCTTGCTTGCTTTCTTATTTACGAAAATTTAACAAAAACTTGACTTTTTCCAAAAATGAATTGTTACAGTTTGACTTTTCAATACTTAATCTTCATTCTAATAATATTTTTTTTTCTCTTCTAATCTTTCTTACACTCGAAGTGACAGCGTATTTATAGATATTTCCATGTTCACGAATATTCTCGAAAGAAAAGAGGTTAGATTCTTCTATTTTGTAGATATTCCAATGTTCGCGAAAATTCTCACACGAAAAGGGGTTAGATTCTTTCTATTGACGTCTTATTTTAAACTCTAGATAGTTCTTTACTTTTCTATTGAGAATTTTATGGAAATTTAGGCTTTTATTCAGGCACTGTCGCGTATCACTTTTATTCACAAAATGTCCCAATATAACAAATTTACTCATCTTAATCTATTTATAATATAATAACTATCAAAATAACCAAATACATTGCAAAATAAAAACTTTTTAAACAAACTATTATGCTAATTCTTATATTCGTATTATTCGTATCGTTCTATTATTCGTATATAACTTATAAATTACTTCTTTAATATCCATTTAAGTTCATTCTAGGTTTCTAAACATTTTGATTACCTTACTTTCTCCGATATATTATCCCGTTCCCATCGCCAAGTCTGTATATTCTGCCAGTCTTCTTCAGATAGATTTCTTACTGACATTGCTTTTGAAATTCCTTGCATCCATGTTGTTGGTAGTCGTCCTCGTTTTTTTTTTCTGGTGGTACCCATTCTAATATTTTTTTGGTAGTCTTTCCTCCCCCATTATAGTCTTCTATAATTGATCTTTGTACATTTATTTAATGCCTTATGTCCTTATTTCCCAAATGTTCTAACCTAGACTTTCCCACTTCTCTCCTCCAAAAATTCATTTCAACTGCTAATAGGTTACCTTTAAATTTTTGTGATAACTGCCATACTTCTGAGCCATAGACGATTACTGGTTTTAATCATCATCATCTTGGTGCTACAGCCCTTAGAGGTCCTCGACCTTCTCAAGCTTTCTACGCCATTCTGTTCTGTCCCTTGCTTGAATTTTCCAGTTGCCGACTCCGATCTTCTCCGCATCTTGTGTTACCCCATCCATCCACCTCAGCTTTGGTCTACCCCGTCGTCTCATTCCCACAGGTTGCGCTGTTAGAATCTTTTTTATCATGTTCGATTCAGGGGCCCGGGCTACATGTCCTGCCCACTGCAGGCGGTTTCGCTTAATTATAGTGGTAATATCTTTACCACCAAACGTATGCTGCAGTTCGAAGTTATATCTACGCCTCCATATTCCGTTCTCACAGACCGCTCCAAATATCTTGCGTAGCACCTTTCTTTCAAAAATGGATAGAGCGGATACATCTGTTTTCGTTAGCGTCCATGCCTCTGATCCGTATGTGAGAACGGGGACTATCAGTGTTCTATACAGCCTTTAATGGTTTTAATATGGTATTATATATATTCTTTTTTTCGTTTCCGGTCTTATATTTATCTGTCATAGTACTGAATTTAATGCACCTATAACTCGTTTCCCTTTGGTTATTCTGTCTTTTATGGCTTCATTAGTTCTTCCTCTCTTTATTAGTTTTACCCCCAAATATATACATTAATCGCATTTCTTAATTTTCCCGTCTTCGAAGAGGTCATCTGCAGTATTTTCTCCTCCTCTGCAAAGATATTGCGTTTTTATATAATATAGGGCACCTTCCTATAAAAGGAACATATATGTCGATGTCTCGGTTGTACTGCACAAAAAATACAAAAAAGGCCAAATATTATCTGCAACAAATGCAATGTAGCTTTGTGTAAATCTTGTTTTGAACCATATCACAATAAGTAGAGCTGTATTTTGTTGATTTACTGTTCTCATTTAGATTTACAATTAAAACTTATATGTTGTTCAATTTTACATAAACACATTATTTAATAAATAGCTGTGTTACCAGTGATTTCTTTTAATTTATTCTTGCCTGTAAGAATTCCCGGTAGCTATGTTTACCATTACTTTAAGTAAACTACACAAAGCTAAGGGTTAGAAGTATTTTTCTTATACTATTTATATCTATTACAATAGGTTTTATCTATGAAATTTAGAAAAACACAACAAATAGTTCTGCTACTTAAGGGTTAATAGCTATAAGTACCAAAGAAGTTGAAGGATCTTAAAGGAAGTTAAAGGAGTTTCAGTAGTTAAAATTCCTTTTATTCTGAATTATGTTGTCATCCAATTTTTTAGCTTGTATCATACAGGAATTATGGTAATTATAATACTATTCGTTTTGACAAAATTTTACTTTACCTGATTAAGTGCCAACCATGTGTTTGGTTAAGATAACGTGAAAGGTCACAATATAATATAAAGTTCAGGTTTAATGAAAAAAATACTTTAATAAATCTTATCGTATAAATCTACTTAGCCTGCTGTGCCCTCACTCCCCTATTTCGTAATAAGATTGGTTCTATTTTCTTAATTATACTATTCAGGGACATACTATTTAAATATATATTCAGATATTCGTTTCCCTGATTTGAAATAACATGAAAAGTATCTCTTTGATTAACATCTCCGAACGAATGAGCTCTAATTCTCTCTTTAATAGAATCTTCTTAACGCTAATTATTGTATCTAGGACACCAGTCGATAAAAGCGTCTGCTCCTCGGCAGACACAGTCTATAATTATTCATTGAATACTCTCTTCATTTTTTCCACATGGCTGGTGGACAGTGTAGGAAGGACGGAAATCGTTAATTGACTGTTTTTTTCGTCTATTAGACTGTTATTGTGATCGACGTCGCGTACTGACGCCTGGCGCCGATAGATACGACGCCGCCTCGACAATGTTCTAACGTTCTTCTTTGTTTCCCGAGACGTTTCAGTAGGTGGTTGACGAATTGCTAGTGTCACTTTTTCTGCGGTAATTCTTTATTGCGTTAACACACAGATGGGTGCGAATATATGAGGGCTTTTAGTAAAACTTGGCTGATCTTGGGGATCGCTAGACGTTTTTCTTAAAATACAATAAAAATTAAGTAACAGTGGGTCTAGCAAACTTTAAAGTTAATATTGTCGATAAGATAAACAGTTATTTGAGAGTGTTTGAGAAAGTATTTATTATTGTGGTTTTAGTATTTTTATTACTGTATTATAATATGATCTTATTTAATTATATATTCTAATTACTTATTTACTTTAAAAGGTTACAGTATATTCTTTTAAATTCTCATTTTTAACTGGCTAACACATGGGCGTCTGTTTTTAAGTTCAAAGAAATATACTTGTTGTTAATTGCCTTGAAAGCACAGAAAACGCTTTAAACTATCAAGTTACTTGAATCATTTATTCAAATGATCGCATTTGAAAAGGGCGATGTACACGCAATACAATAGCTTTAATTTAATGAAATAAACATGTAATGAGCTACGCCAGATAGTTTATTTTATTTACATTTGTCCCGTCTATTTGAATTATTTTTAATTATTAAACCAGTGATCTCAATACGTTTTACATTATCACATAGTATGGACAAAAAAAGGAATATATGTGTAATTTAAAATTAGTATACGAAGACGGTTGCGTTTCGATTTAATTTAAGTCTCTTACCACTCCCTGGCACGTGTTTCTGGGTCTACCCGTCATCAAAAAGAGTTTGTAAGAAGACTCAAACCAAATCAAAACGCACCGACTACTCTGACAATTATAGGAAAACAATTACCAGAGTATGCTACTAGAGACCTCTAGTGAGGAAAAATGAAGTTAAATGTGTCGATAGCACAGTAAACTGTATACCCAAGCTTAATCAAGCCATTTAGAGCGATGCGGGGAATATTTATATTCCACTGTGCATTAACAATTTACTCATATAAATTAGCATCATTCTTGTACTCATTGCGTCGAGTAAGGACGATAAATATACGAAGGCGGTTGCGTTTCGATCTAATTTGAGTCTCTTATCACTCCTTGACACGTGTTTCTGGGTCTACCCGTCATCAGAGAAAGTTTGTAGGAAGAAAAAACAAATGAGTATTAAATTTGAGATATTTTTCGATAATTAATATTAATCGCAATCCATATCAAAATTATCCTCATCCTTTAAATTATCTCCTATATTAATTATCACCAATTCAATATCTTCCTGCAAATTGTCCACCGCAAACATTTTTCTTCTACTTTATTCGTAGTTCACCTAATTATTCCACTGCTCATTAGATACGCGTTGGCAAGCTTCTTTTATCAATCATCTACCGTTTGTTCTTTAAAATTAACATTTTCTTTACCTTTTGGCAAGTTTGGAACTAATGTCTTCTCAAACCATTCTTCATATAGATCTCCGTCCATTTCGTCGTGGTAAACAGCGGTTCCCATCTTGACCAAGAAAGTTAAATCAACCCATGTCACAAATCCAGTTTCGCTTCCAGCATAAAGAAGAACAAACCGAAAAGCTCTTTGGGTTGGAGCTTTCAGTCCAGTAGAGAGCTCTTTAATGAAGGTATCTCGTGGAGTCATGATTGTTGTGTCCCTCCATGCCGTTTTCACTGAACCACCGACGTCAGTATAAAACTCTCAGTATAAACAAGGTTTGCATTATCCTTCTTTCTCAATTTTTTTATTTGTCTGAGGTACTTTTGTCTTGAGGATATGATATGATGATTATGAAAAATCATGGACAATTTTCTTATTCGAGATTTCGCTCCCTCATCGTAAGTATTCTCATTTCTCTTCATATGTGAATTGTACTGGAAACTGTTTTTCTTCCTTTTGTGTACCGCTTTCAGTTTGCCTTGCTGCACCTCTTCGCGGATGTCATAAATTTTGCGAACACTCACAACCGCACATTTTCGAAACGTTTTCCACAGTAATAGTCAAGCTGGCACAATTTTTTAAGTTCAGTTTAAAACATTTAATCACACGTTTTACTTGCACACGTTTTGAAGAAAAAAAACATTTTTTCTTCAAACGTCAAATAATGATGACATTATAATGACATTACTTATCTAACTTGATCCTGTCAAAGGTCAAAGTTTGATGTCTCCGCCGGCAGCTTTTTTTTTCCATTTCTTTACGGCGGAGGGAAAAATGTTGTCATGGCAACAATATGAAACATGTCACAAAGCAATAATACAAATGTCATTAACAACAATTAAACATCTTTTTTTATAAAAGTACAATTTGTTAATGAGTCATTTTCAAAATTGAAACCGTGCAAAAATGTTACCGACTCTTGATACGCATTGGTAATTGATGATACTGATGGTCGAGAACAACTTTCAGCAATCATTCCCGATGTTGGCGAATCATGGTGGTTTAAAATTTTTTGAGCATTATCGTTCTTATTTCTTATTAAATCCTCTCTATATATCCTTCGGCAACCGTGCTTGATTTACAGCCCCCGTAGCTGAAGTTCGTCGTAAAGAGTGACCCGTGTATGCGCTTGCATCGTTTAAATTTAAATAACTAGCTACTTTTTGGGCTACTGCGCTGATCGAATGTATTCCCATGACGCTTCGGTAACACTTTCCATTTTGGTACTTGATAAAAAATCGGTTTTCTGTGAAATTTTCAGGCCGGAGTGATGCATACTTTTTAAACAGTTTTATGAAGTTTTGACCAATTATCGTAAAAGATCTAATTTGTTGTGTTTTACTGTCTGGGATTCTGATAATTATTACATTTTATTTATCCTCAATGTCCACAGTCTTCATTTTTACCATTTCGTCGCATCGACAGGCGCCGGTAACCCCAATTAACAAAACAATCTGAAATATTTTTATAATTTAGTAGAGTATACTACATGCTTTGCAATATAATTTTTTTTACCTTTAATCCTAAATACAACTTATCTGGCGCTTCAAACAAAAATGTATCAAACTCGTCTTTAGTGAAAACTTTAGACTTCTTTGTAGTATATCCTTCGCTTGTTTTTTTCAGAAAGGCACGTAACTTTAAAAATTTGCTTATATCCACATACTTTCTAATAACTAACTCGGATTTTATCATAGAGTATCGTGACCACATTGTAGAAGATTTCCATTTATTTTCATTTTCCATTATAATAAAATATGCCAGTAAAACGTCTTCGGTAACTTGCCGTACTCTTGGATCGCACCACTCTTGGAAGCGCTTGTACGCTAACCGATACTTTATTCCGGACTTGAAGGGCCCCAAACGTGCTACCGCATCATTAGCCGCGGACTCAATTTCGTTTAGGTTTTCCATTTTTGCACTAAATTTGTGCTTGCGGTTGCAACAACAATAAGCTGTCTTTAATAATTGCAAACAATTGCCAAACAACTGTAACCAGGGAGACGCAAATCCCACCGACGACTTAATTATTTTAATTTCTAACATCTAGACGACTTTGATAGTTGTCACAGTTAATTTCGAGTAAAAATAGCGTATAAATTGTACTATTTATGGTTGAAAATTGCTACGTTTGAAGAAAAAATAGTATACTTTATTCGGCAAAGAAGCGACTTTTCTTGACTTGTCCTCTATTACTCGCCTCACTTCGTTCGGCGCGTAATATCGGGCGCGTCAAGAAAAGTCATGCTTCTCCACCTCATATTGTAATATACTATTCTAAGATTTTATACTAAGCATAAATATTTAGTAATATTAAAGCAGTAATATTTTATGCAATTGTGAATTTTGAATATTATTGCAATAAGAATAATCAAAACAAGCTGTGTTTAAATCTTTTTTACACATTCAATTATATAAAAATAAACGGTTAAAATAATCAGATACAGTTACTTAATTTCTCATGGCGTTTTGCAAAACGTTACGCAAAGGAATAAACAATTACATTGTTAAAAGCGAGTCGATGCTAGCGCTCTACATATTTCCAGCAATTCAATAAAAGTAGAAATTACAAACAAGGTTAATTTTAATTTCTCAATAACGTCAAAATTATTGGAGTTGCTCGCATAAAGGAGCAATTAAAGTTTTTTAATTTAACGCTTTAAAATTTGAATGTAATACTAGTTTATGTGACAAATTTGTTCCAAACTATAGCAATAATTGATTGAATTGCTTGTATAGGAAACATAAGAAAATTGCTGGCCTCTATGTTAAGGAAACTTCCCATACAATTGTAGACTCAACAGGCAAATGATAAATAAAGAAAAAATTCTGACAACTTAGTATACATACATAAATGAACGTATTACTGACGTTAGATCAAAAGAAAGACAGACATTAGGTGACGAAAATACTATAAAATTGGCAAAACCAGGAAAACTTTTATCCCTGATAGGCGGTTATGTTAAACCCCCAAGCACGTATTCTCATAATTCTTATGTCTTCATCGATGTTATCAAGGAACCTTGTTCAGAGTCTTTCTCTTCTTCTCTGACCATTAAGTCTATTAAGGAGCGTTTGTCTATCTGGGTCAGTTTGTTCCATCCGCATTACATGTCCTATTCACCTCAGACGTCCTATCTTAATGTATTTTAGAATATCTGGTTTCTGGTATATTCCATAAAGTTCGAAGTTGTATCGTCTTCTCCACACACCATTGCTATTAATTGCTCCATAGATTTGCCTTAGTACTTTTTTTTCGAAATATCCCAATATGTTTTCATTACTTTTTATTAGAGTCCAGGTCTCTGAACTACATGTTAGGACTGGGCACTTAATACTCATTGTTATGTTGATCGTCCTTATGTGGAAAGTAAAGAAAAAGAAAAAATGTTCGATACTCCTTCTAAACGAACCGCTTATGATTGTAATTAAAAATTTTTATTCGCGCCAAACGATTGAGTACGTCTTACTAAGTAGATCTTTCTTTCTTCCTATGCCGTCCCCATTAACGGAGATTGGCGACCAAATTTCTAAAAGTTTCTCTGTCTTTTGCAACGTGGAATAATTCATCTACAGTCATGTTTGTCCAGTCTCGAATATTTCGCAGCCATGACTTCCTCTTTCTACCTATTCCCTAATGTTTCCACATTCTACGCTTGCCGGATAGTTTACATTTTGACGAAATGCACCTGAAGATGCTATTTTAAGCGAAAGTACTTGGGCTAGATTTAATTAACTTGTGCTCGATAATAGCCTTATTTTCAAAGTTCATTTATTCGAGCATTCAATCTCATTTCATTCATTTATTCCCTTTTTGCCATCGACTCTACCCTGCAGAACTATATTTATTATTCCTCAGTATGTGTCCAAGGTATGCAGTCGTGCGTACTTTTATTGTTCTCAACAATTTTTTGCCTCGACCCATCCTTCTCAGCACTCCTCATTGGTGACACTGGCAGTCCATGGAATTCTTAACATTCTAATTGGGAAATAGTTCTACAATAATTTCCTAATTTGAATTATATATGTGTAAGCATCTAGATACAAATATGCAAGTTACAGAGTGCGAGGCAACGGCCTTTTGTATTGGTTTGAGGTAAAATACATCAGGGACCGTACGTGTATAGAATAGGAAATTCTAAGGAATCTGCATTGCACCATCTCGTACAGAGGGTGAAATACGTTTTGAAGAACTAAGAGGTAATGCTGGATGCATTTCTCGATGTAGAGGGAAGCATTTAACAACATATGTGAACCAATAACAAGGACAATTAGTTTAAAAGAAATAGATAAAATAAGCTGCAGATATATAGACTGCTTGTTGGCAGGCAGTATGATATACGCAACGTTATTCTAAGTGAGAGCGCCCACCAAAGTTGGCGTGGCACGTAGCAAGCAGCACGCGTCTAGCCTGTTACTTAAAATGTAACCAACAAATCTGTCAAATAAACGTCAAATCGAAAGGCGCATTATTTTGAAGCTCTTACAAAAAATATCAATTTTAGAGGTTTTTTCTTCACTTTCACAGTATCACTTGCAGTGATAAAGACACATTAAACTAGTGGTCTGGAAGAAAGTGTATATTTCGTGTATAGGTAGTTTAATAAAAAAAAAAAACGACATGGAAGAAATTCCACCGAAGCCTCCAGATAGAGGGAAATTTTATGTAGAATTTGGAGAAGATAGGACGATGGAATTTGAAGAATTAAAAAAAAATAGCAACATAACAATAAATAAGGTAACAAACGAAAAAAAACCAAACAATTAGCACTAACGAGGTAAGTAACCAATTTGATTTCAATAACGATGCTTTGACACAATTTAATAAAATAGATAGATCAGGTAATCCAAATTCCAATAAAGTTATAAATTTAAGATTAAATAATAGATATAAATTAGGAGATAGTGCACCATACATAGTACATATAGAAAATAAAAACGGTAATATCGGCAAATTACACAGGATAGGCACGGCCCGATTAATTTTACGTTCAGTACCTGAAATTGAAAATAATATCACACAAATCACGGTAGTTGGTAGGAATAAAATTAAGGTAGAACTTAATAATTTTACTAGTGCTAATAAATTAATTGAATCTGATAATTTAAAAAGCAAACAGTACGAGGCATATATTCCGACGTTTTTTACCCAAAGAAAAGGTGTTATAAAATCTGTAGATAAAGAGATAGAAGAGGATGATTTGTTATCATTAATTCAACCTAGGTTTGGAATGAGATTTGAAGTCTTACATGTAAAAAGAATAATGCGGAAAGTGGTACAAGAAAATGGATCAACTATCTATGTAAAAACTGGAACTGTAATAGTAACGTTTAAAAGGTCAGTCTATACCTACCAACGTAGTAATAGAAAAAATGATATACGAGGTTGAAAATTACACACCCAGAATGCTACAATGTTTAAAGTGCTTGAGATTTGGGCATATACGTGTTCAATGTAGGGGAAAAGATAGGTGTGAAAGATGCGGTGAAGAACATAATAAATCAAATTGTTCCAATCCTAACAATCTATTTTGTGTATTGTGCAAAGGAAAACATAGCCCTACTGACAAGGGAGCAAATTGTACGGAAAGGGAAAAACAGGAGTATATTAAAAAGATTATGAATACTGAAAATATAACATATTACGAAGCTAATAATAAATATAGAAAATATTATTCAACAGTAAGTAAAGAACAAGAAAGTACTTCCAATAAATATACAATCTATAAACGAAAACGATCAAATAGTATTAATTCTAGTAACGTAGACAGAGAGATAATGGAAGCGCACAGAAAAATCTTGCAAACTCCAAAAGTACAAAGTCAGCCTTGTTATAATTTTAACAGCCCTATTTATCATAATAAAAACACAAATACAAAACGATAATCAAAGTAATATAGGAGAAATTATAGTAAACTTAATTTCAACAACTTTAAATCAGATTAATCACAATTTAGATGAAAAAAACGTTAGAATTACTGAAAAACAATATTTTACAATTATTATTAAATCGTGATGGCTAGCATATCATTTCTTCAATGGAATGCAAGGTCAATTAAAACAAATAAGGGTTATTTAGAAAAATTTTTATATGACAATAAAATAGATATAGGACTAATATCAGAAACATGGTTAAAGAAAAGTAGCTTTATTAACTTTACTGGTTATAATATCTTTAGGAATGATAGGGATGATGGATATGGTGGTGTGGCCATACTATTGAAAAAAAAAATTAATTTTGATAATACTCCTACTTTTCATCCAATCAATGACATAATGTGTAATAGCATATCAATAAAAATTAAAACCGGTAAAAAGATTAACATTTATTCTATTTATGTAAAACCAAATCTCAAAATTACGGTAAAATGAATGGAAAAAGTTTTTTAATAGTATGGAGAAGCCTTTTATAATTGGTGGTGATTTTAATAGCCACAATTATGTTTGGGGTTGTAGTACTGTAGACACTATAGGAAAAAATCTGTTAGAAGCTATTGAGGACTGTAATCTCGTACTTTTAAATAACGGCAAAGAAACTTTGATGCGTAGACCTAATAGTATTAATAAATCGGCCATAGACCTTACAATATGCTCAGCAAATATTAGTCATTGTTTCGATTGGGATGTTGTGGACAATACTTTAGGATCAAAATCATTTTGCTATTGTTATAAAGTCAAATATTAATGTTAATAAAGCGGAATATGTAAACACAAAATTCCAATGGAATATAAATAAAGCGGACTGGTCTCTTTTCTATTCTATCACTGATAATTTCATGGAATGTGATAATAATTTAGATTACCAACAATTTTTAAATAAATTAAACGAATATTGTAAAATATGCATACCGGAGAAAAGAACAGGGACTAGTCCACGATTTAGGAAAACTTGGTGGAATGACAATTGTAAAAAGGTTATTCAAGCACAACAACTTGCTTTACGCAAGTTTAAGTTACAGTCCAATATACAAAATTATATATATTATAATAAGTGTGTAGCGGAAACGAAAAAAGTTATATTAAAAAGTAAACGTAATGCATGGAAAAATTTTTGTGAAAATTTAAACAAAAATACACCAATAAAAAATATGTGGAATCAAGTCAAACGTTTACAAAAACATCTTTAAACCACAAATAAATCCAGTGACCGAAGGAGAATGGGTTGAGGAGTTTTTGAGAAAATTATGTCCAGATAATATATTTTCAAAAATTAATGTAATGGAAAGTAAAAAACTCTAATCATCCACTTTCAGTGCCATTTAGTTTATACGAATTAGAAATAAGTCTTAAGAACAAGAAAAATACGTCTCCGGGAATAGATAATATACATTATATGATGTTGGCAAATTTACATCAAAAAGGAAAAGAAACACTATTAAAAATGTTTTAATCAAATATGGCAATCAGAAGATATTCCAGATAGTTGGAGAGAGTACCGGGTGATTCCCATACTTAAAGCAAATCGAAATTCTGATTCGGCAGAATCTTATAGAGGTATTTCATTAAGCTCCTGCATAACAAAAAACACTGGAAAGAATGATAAAACTTAGGCTCGAAAGATGGTTGGAAAAAAATAATAAACTATCACAAACACAATTTGGATTTCGTAAAAATCATTCTACTGTGGAAGCAGTGAGCCACTTGGTAACCGATATAAATTTAGCGTTTACGTCAAATTCTTCAGTAACAGCTCTTTTATTAGATGTGGAATCAGCATACGACAACGTTAATTTAATTATACTGTACAACAAAATGAAACAAATAGGTCTTCCCGAATGTTTCTGTCAAAAAATAATAAAACTATATGACTGTCGAAAATTTATATATCGGTAAATGGTAACACAATTGGTCCAAGGCTAGCGATGGATGGTTTACCTCAAGGAGGAATATTAAGCCCATTGTTATATTTAATTTACACTGCTGATCTAGTTAAAAATTTAAACTCCACAAGAATTTTACAATTTGCAGATGATATAGTCATTTATCAAGAACACATTAAAATAGAAAATGCAGTCAAATCCATTGAAGAAGGAGTCAATCATATTAAAACATGGAGTGATTTACATGGACTAAATATCTCTGATTCGAAAACTAAATTATGTATTTTTTCAAGAAAACGAAAAGAGATACCCAACAACATCTTAATAAACAATGTCTCCTATCCAGTGCAAAAATATGTTAAATATTTGGGCATTACTCTTGATAGACAGCTTCTCTGGAAAGAACATATAGACAATGTAGTTAAAAAAACAGAAAAGGGAATAAATCTTCTTCGATTCGTGTCACACTTACGATGGGGAGCAGATCCAAATATTTCTTTGTTATTATTTAAAAATAATATAAGAGCTATAATCGACTATGGATCAATATTATACAGTGACGCATCACAGTGTCATTTAAACAAAATAGACAAAATCGTTAATAAATGCCTTAGATTGTGTATAGGAGCCCTAAGAAGTACACCCATTTGTAACCTACAAGTCGAATGCTGTGAAATGCCAATGGAATAAGACGAAAAAACTTGGCATCAGACTTTTAGTAAGATTGTACGAGAAAAAGTCAAGTTTAATATTCAAAATACACCAGCTGTTCTTAGCAGACTTAACAGAAAAATATTGGATAAAAAAGAAAACTCTAAATATAGTAGATTTATATATCAACAATGACAATATATGATAAACAACTATATAAATATGACATAAACCCAAATTACAATCTTGACTTCAATACTCTAGAACAAGTTCAGGTATACTTCTTAAGGGACTACAGCAATTTACCTTTATCTTTAAGAAAATTAATGTTTTATATCTGACAGTTCACAATTGTTCAAAGATTATTATATACTATATACAGATGCATCCAAAAGTATCGAAGGTGTGGGATGTGCATACTGGGATGACAATAATAAAAACAGTAAAATGTTTAAACTCAATTCCATCATGAGTATAAATATACACAGCTGAATTAATAGCGATAGTGGAAGCACTAAAATATTTATCTAATATAGATCATTCAAAGTTTATAATTTATAGTGACAGCAAAAGTGCTGTAAGTAAAATTAGTGCTATAAATCCTAAATCAAAAGTAAATTACGTTGAATTATATATAATAAATAAAATTATAGAACTTCAGCAACAAGGCAAAACTGTTAAGTTGGCATGGATTAAAAGCCATTGTGGAATCACTGGAAATGAGATAGTAGATGAATTGGCAAAAAATGCTGTGACACAAGGAGTATTAACTGATTATCTTTGTACGTCTAGAGATATAGAATCAGACACGTTCAAAGAGCTTAAGAAGGAATGGAAAGAAAGGTATATTAATGAAAATTATAAATACAGGAAAGCATTACAGAGCAATCAGAAACCATATTACGGATAAATCTTGGTTTGCTAAAATGGAGTCGACAAAGGATATGACAAAGAACTATATGCAGAATGAGATTTAACCACTGTCTTACACCATCATATATGTTTAAAATGAATATAGCTGATAGTCCACAATGTACTTGTGGTCAGATGGGTAACCTACAACATAAAACTTTTAGACTGTTCTCTTATTTCCAATAAGGTTAATAATTTTTTAAATTCGCTATATTCTTTGACCGATGTCCACCATCCCATTAATTTAAGTTATTTATTAACATTAGAAAACAATGAATTACTATATAGATTATTGTATAAACATGTTTTAGATATTAAACTCAAATTGTAATTGTAAATATAGAGTAAGTATTTCTTTGTAATTTGTTAGAAAAAAAAAAGAAAAAAAAAAAAAGAAAAAAAAGAAAAAAAATAAAAAAAATAAAATAAAAAAAAATAAAAAAAAAATAAAGAAACAAATAAAAAAAAATAAAGAAAGAAATAAAAAAAAAATAAAAAAAAAATAAAACAAAATACAAATAAAAAAAAAGAAAAATTGAGGAACTTGGACAGTCCACAGTAAAGTAGCTATTGAATTAAGTAGATAGCTGCAGAAAAGTTTACTGTGGAACTCTAAGGACCTCATCACTTATTATACTTATATATAAATAACTAAAAAACAATTAATAGGAAAAAATGACTATATATTAGGGATCAATACTAGTAATAGTAGGATTAGTATTAGTAGGAATTTAGTATAAGATTGTATAGGAAACAATGACTAATGAAAAAATGAGTACAAATTGTAAGATTGGCGAATGGATTTAGTGTCCGCAGTCATTTAAACACAAACAAACAACAACAAATGTAACCAATGATAACGAATGATTCAGCGCACACCAAAATGACAGTGACGTCATTCGATTTAGTAATTCGTTTGCATTGGCTATATTTTATGTAACATGCTAGACGCGTGCTACTTGCTACGTGCCACGCCACTTTGGTGGGCGCTCTCCTTACACATTGTCACCATAAATAGCCAGAGGTTGTCACCAGGGTGGAGCGTTATTTCGTCTCTTGTGAAATCCGTTCGCAGAAGACCGATATCTAGACTCGAAACTGACTTAAAATCAGCAAATAGAACGAATATCAAAGGGAACGATGCCTACGTTAATGGTAGCCAGATGCAGTCCTGGAAAATTGCGGGTTTTAAAACCACACATGTTGGTGATAAAACCAATAATTACATATATACATCAATGGTATGGTAGTTAAAGAATCAGCAAAAAGTGCCAACCTCAAACTGAGCAATCCGTTAAATTAATTTTTTTAGAAAAAATCTAGATTTGTTAAATGTTATGTCAAAATTATCAAATTTTGAAAATCAAAAAAGGTATTAATAAAAATGTCTAATACCCCTGCTAAACGAACCGCTTATGACTGTAATTAAAAGATCCTGTTTTCGCCAAACGAACGTACATTTCACTAAATAAATTAGAGAATGTTATCACTTAAAAAATAAGCGTTATGAAGATATTTAAATTAATCCTATGTTAGAGCTATCTTTAAAGACCTCTTGCTCCAATTTTTTGCCAAGAGGATTGTTAAATCGACATTAAATGAGTTTCAACCCTACAAATACTAAAAATTTTACCAACTACATAATAATTAAAATATATAAAACAGTCCGTACTTTTAAAGATGTATATTTCGTAGAAAATTTAAAAAGCCATGTATGTCACAAAAAAGTAATCACATGGTTGCACTAGTAGTTCTATAATAATTCAACCGTAGGAAAATTTCAGTGTGTTCTAGATAAATAATATATATTTTCTATTTAAAATACCGACATTGAAACAATTAATTCATCATCAAGGTTACAATAAATTAGGATAAATGTTAACATTTGAAAAATATTTATATAGCAGTTATCGTTATTGACCTGCATCACTAATAGGTTTATCGGAGTATTTTTCAATTTAATAAAATATTATGCTCTATTTAAGTCTACAAATATTCTATTTTGTATATTAACTCATAATAATACACTCACAATAACTCATAAATATTAAAAAATGATGTTACAGTCTATATTTTTAAAATTAAATAAAGTAATTTTACCATAAGAAGTGTGTTAAAGATTTAAACAGTTGATTCAATATTGTTATTAATCCGATGACATTATTGACTCTTTTGACAATCGTTGAGAATCGCAATTTTTTATTGGACAAATATTCTTTAAATTTTTTACTTCTCATTGTCTAACATGCAACATACAATTGGTTAATGGCCAATATTTACCAATAATATGCAGTAATTAGGAAATTCATTTTGAGTTTGTAATTAATATTGCTGTATCAACATAAATCACTTAAAGTAAAAATTAAAAGTTGTGTTCAATATGACCTTGTCCTGCAATGGAAACAGAAATCCATTCTGAATGAATATTCATCTAGGATTTTTCTAATCGTTTCCCATCTATAGTTCTGTCTTATAGATGTTGGATAGTCTGTGGCCTATTTGTATACACTAGCTTTTTAAATAACTCCATAAGAAATGATCTAGAGTTAAATCTGGAGATTTTGCTGGCCATTTGATAGCTCATCTTTTTCCAATATAACGATTTGGAAATATGTTGTTGAGAAACTCACCAACACCTCAAAGATAATGAGGAGGTGCTTTATATTGCTAAAACCAAATTGATCTATTTACGAGATGATCATTTATATTATCAGGAAAGAGGCTGACAGAATCGACGGAATACTTATACAGGAAAAGAATATTAGAGAAGATCGCTGGGAATGAAATATTAGAAATCGATAACATTGAAGAAAGCTGGGAAAAACTCAAAAATAATATAATTAACGTAGCAATAAAATCACTTGGAGAGAGGAAAGTAACGAACACCAACATATCAAAAAAGAAAACACCATGGTAAAGACAAAATGTGAAGAAAAGAAGAAAGCCGTTTTAAAATACAGAACACAACAGGCATACAACCACTACAAAAGAATCAGAAATGAAACAGAATACTTTAGTTAGACAAATAAAAAAGGAACACTGGCAGAGTTTCTCAAAACTAATGGAAGCTGACCTGCATATTTTTCCAATGTGGCAGGTTTATCGACCACGTGACCTAAATGACCAATGAGAAGGTCACGTTGTCGATAAACTTCGCCCGTTAGATAGAGATGCAGTCCGCCAGGTTTCTCTGTCGCACTGGGGAAACACGATTGTATTGCAGCAATCAGTCTAACTTGTATTATATGTCTATGGTTTCAAGTATTTATAAGGTATTTATGAGGTTAGCAAATAATTTCCCTGCCGATTTAGACAATATGTTGGCCGGTTTGCTCTACAATACTTTATAGTCTAATAAAAAAAATACTAGCTGCTTTTTAAGCAAGTTTAACTATTAAAAATATCTTCGTTAACAGCAATTTCTTTATGACTTGACACTCATAATATAGTTATTAATTTAAAAATAATTAAACTTGGAAAGTTTGCAGTTCGTGTCTGTAGGGTAGCATGCCTAAGGCCAGGAGCTCACCAAATGTGGAGTGGCGTTCTATCGGTTCACAGTTGGCAAAAAAAAATATAAAATGCATAACAGAAAAAGACAAAATCTAAAGACGAGAACCAACACAATGTAAGAATGCCGTTTTTTCTCTCAATATTTGTGGTTTATGATCCTTGGGATAGGGCAAAACTTTCTATTTATGGCCAGCGCGTGCAGTCCCGTCGTTTATCGGTAAATCAACTCAGTTCAAAGAACAATACGAAGCTGATGAACCGCATGTACTTACCCTTCCAACCCTTACGACGTAACTATTGACGGGTACGGCCAGTGTCGTGAAACTTTCACTATTGAGTGACCTCGTCCAAACGCTGTAATAACCTTTCCCCAATTTTTTGGATGGCCCTGAGTCCTTAATTTAAATCCTGCTCAGTTCAGCTCAAACAAGTGACTCAAAGGCCCGTCATAGAGTACTGCTACCTCAACAGGGTCGTTAAGTTTGCATATTTGTTTCTTTAGATTGGACACAATTGGTTTGAGATGAAATATTAAACAAGTAGGAAAGGCTCTTAAAAGCTGTCTTCAGTAGCTAAAAACCTTAGTGTAACCATAAATCTTTCTTGTACTGGTGTGCTCTCTCTTACATTAGTATTATTTTTGGCGATTACGAAATAACCTTTCAAGGGTTTTTCGTGTAAATCTTCTAACATTATGTATACGACTATTTCTACTGTCGTCTCAGGGGAGTAAGACTTCTAACCTTATCCACTTTGCTTGTACGCTCTGCTTAGGAGCTTTGTGTATAGTTAACGAAGTACCCCTAGAACTTATCCAATGTAGATTTGAATGTTTACTTGAATTCGGACAAGTCTTGACAAACGATTGTCGAATTTCTTACATAAGAATAAAATTGGTATTGTAGAAATAAAAACTGCTTTTTGAGGTAGTTAAAAAGACTAACTACATAATCTAGGTGAAGAATGGGGCCGAGCCCCGACTGTACCCCTAGAGCGTACGATGCTTTAGGTAAGGCCGTGGTCAATTGAATGTCCGTCGACTTCCATCGTTGTCTGATCATTCTTTTTCTGTTGGTTGTTTCTCTTTCTTGTTGGTTTTGTTGTCATGTTTTAGGTGGGACACCTCTTCAGGACGTGTTTTGTTTTTGTTTAGTGTGTCGCTCAACAATAGACAGGCATGATTGTGCCATGGAATCGGGAAATCACAGAAAACCGATCCCTCCTGTAGGTAGCAAAGCTTGAAGTGAGCTATTTATTAGTTACGGCAAAAATAGAGTAAAGTTACCTTCAGGAAAACAATCTATTCGTCAGGGAGTTTGTTGCTGGCAAGGTCCAGCAATTTAGTGGGTAGGAATGGGAGTTTGCTTTTGCGGTGTCTGTTGAATACATTGCCAAAGACTGAGCAGGTAATTTAAAGATATTTTGGGCTCTGAAGTTTTGGACAGGGATGGTTTTGATTGTATAACTCCTGCTCAAAGTTTGCGTTTGGGGTGTCTATTGAATACATTGCCAAAGACTGAGCAGGAGTGACTGCCCCATTATCTAGTTTTTCAAGCCTGAAATAATTAAGTATACTTACCTTTCTCGATTTTTGTAAATATAAATTCTCTACCATAGTATTTTGTTTTCTTTGTCTTTGTCCTCTTGTCATCTTGTATACTTCTAACATCAAATAATAGGATGCTACGGCAGCAGCGATACGCGTCCGCTCACTATTATTGTTTTTTCGTGCAGTTAATCAACTTATTAATTTTTTTCGCCAACACTGGTAGTGTACAACAGACTAAACTTAACTAACGATTTTTGACCACAACTGACCACATTTTGGGGTAGGTCGAGTGAATTTCTCTCTCTTCAATCCTGACCCCCCAGGGGGAGTGTAGTGGTTGACGTGATGTCGTGTATTGTCCGTCTCCAGAGATCTCTGTCTCTGGTCATTTCTTTTAATTCATGCATAGGTCTTTGGCATATTCCTGTAATTTGATCTATCCATCTTGTTGGGGATCTTCCTCGTGATCTTCGGCCTTCTACCTTTCCTTGTATTATGAGTCTTTCCATGTTTTTTGTGTTTGCTCTCATAACATGCCCAAAACATTTTAATTGTTGGAGATGGACTTTACTAGAGAGTTGTTGGCTAACTTTTAGCTCTCTTAAAATTGAATTATTTGTTCTACGGTCGGTCCAAGGAATTCGTAACATTCGTCTATAACAGAACATTTCAGTGGCGTCTATCTTTCTTTCTCTCCGATTGTCTCAGAGTCCAAGATTCACATCCGTAGGTCAGTATTGGGAATATTAAGCAGTTGATCAACCTCATCTTTATCGCTCTTGAAATTTGACAGTCCTTCCATATTTTGGTCATTTTTGCTGTGGCAACTTTTGCTAGATCACATCTACGTTTAATCTCTTCTTGTAATGACCCTGTGTTGTGAATTAATGATCCCAGATATAAGTATGAGCTCACAACCTCGAAAACTATCATGATCTTTGTCTTTGATATGTTTAATTGCAGACCAAATATTGACTTTCATTTTCGATCAGTCGTATAAGTTCTATCAGCTCCGCTTGACTATTTGCAAGAATGGCTGTGTCATCTGCGAAACGTAGGTTGTTTAGTTTATGACCATTTATTGAGATGCCATTTTCCCATCCTTCAAGTGCTCTTCGCATAATTATACTCCCCATATATGTTGAATAAATTGTGGAGATAGTATACATTCTTGTCTGATACCCCGTTCTGGATGAAATTCGTTTCGAAAGTGTGTCAAGTACTTTAACTGATCCTGTTGTGTTCATATAGTTCGGATATAAGCGTAATTAAATGTTGTGGTACGCCTACTTCTTTAGTATTCGCCAATAAGTATCATCCACTTGACCTGTCGAACGCGTTACGGTAATCTATAAAACAGATGTATAGTGGGATGTTGAATTCCTAGATTTCTCGATTATCTGTCTTATATTCAGCAAGTGTTCTCGAGTGCCTCTACCTTTGGTAAATCCAGTTTGCTCTTGTGGAAATTCTCTTTGAAGGAATGTTTTCAGTCTCTCATTGATTATATGTAGCATTATCTTGCTGGCATGGGATATAAGAGAGATAGTTCTATAGTTGTCGCATTTATGGAAGCTGCCTTTTTTATGTATGGTCGTTATTGTAGATTTTGTCCAGTACTTCAGGCCATTGTTTGGAATGCCATATTTGGTTACAGAGTAGATGAAGTAACTTTACGCGGTTTCTTCTGTGGCTTTAAGCATCTGCTGTTATCATATCTGTATATTTGAGCTTGTTGATAGCCTGTCTTACTTCATTTTCGAGTATATCAGTTCTTCATCACCTCGTCAGAGATTAGGCTAACAAGCTCTTGGTGTTGATCATCTTTATAGAGGTCCCTGCAATACGATCTCCATGTCTCTGCTATGTCTTCTCTGTTTGTTCTCAGGGTTCCAGTGTTATCTTCAATGGCCCAAGTTCTGGGTCTGAAGTCTCTTGTCAGGTAGCGTATTTTTCTAAATAGATCTCTCGGCTGATTAATCTGACCATGTCTCTCAATTTCTTTGCATATACTTTGATAGTACTGTTTTTTGTCGGCCTTACATCTTCGTTTTATTTCTTTATTGAGGTTTCTTAAACTAGCTTTTTCCCTTTCACTAGTGCATTTATCAAAAAGCAAATATTTACAGTAACGTGGGGTGCCAAATGTGTTCTCTTTTCTTTTTACTATTATCTATGTTCAATTTCTATTTGCCGACGTTTCGCCACGTTCTTTGAGATCCCGGCTTTTTAGAGTCAATAAAATTTTGGCCGAATTGGTGCCTTCTTGAGCACAAACATTTATTGCTATTTAAAGTTTTTACTGAGTGCAATACGCTATTAACATTTCTTCGTTACTCTAATGTCGATGGGAGGAAAATAATTTTTGCTCATAAAAGGTCACTTTTGACACAATTATGTTCGCTTTTAACTATGCAATAAACAAAAACTTTAATTTTTGATCAAATCTTTTAAAATTATCCTAATTAAAGCATCAAATTCAAATTTTCTACTGTATTTGTCAGCATTTTAGTGTTACCAAATTTAATACTACCTACTACCTACAATAATCAACAATTACGTATGCTACGAAGATTACCATTTATTACAGATATGACATGTGTTTTTCACTTTTTTTAAGTTATCAAGACACTTAGCAATGTAAATTGTAAATTAATTTGTTGACTTGGTTCTTTTATCTCAGCCATTACGAGAACCGATAGTGAATGCGTTAAATAACATTTTCATGTGAATAAACTTTTTCCTTGAAGAAACTACCGTAATCTTATAAGTAATGGGTGTGTTTATTTGCAATTATAAATTTGTATTTTGCAAATTTAATTTCGTTTTTAACATAAAATAAATTCAGCAATTACGATAAGCGTTACAACACAATCCAACACTTAGTAATATACAACATAAACATATGTTTTCGATCGTTTTTCATATTAACTCTACTTGCAACCTTACCATATACAGACGGTCGGCGAATGTTGAGTGCTCACTATTTTTGCAATAAGTATGTAATATATATCCATCTCTCTCTGTTGTCTCATTCTCGATCGTTTAGGCCTCTCTTACTCATGGCGCGGTCTACTTCGTTTCTCCAGGATCTTCGTGATCGTCCTCTTTTCCTCCGTTCTATGGGGCTCCATTCGGTTATTCTTTTTATCCATCTGCTGTCGCTAGTTCTTTTTACATGTTCATACCAGTTTAGTCTTTTTTTGTTGTATATATATTATGATAGTATGTCTGTTTCTATTGATGTTCTTTGCTTTATTTCGTCATAATGTATCCTATCCGTTCTTGTTACTCTGCAGCATCTTCGCAGGCATTCCATCTCTGTTGCTACTATCATACTGCTGTTTTTCTTGTTTATAATCCAATTTTCAGCCCCATATGTCATAATACTTCGCACTAATGTTTTATAAATCTGTGTTTTTGTCTTCATACTTAGTTGTCTATCCCACAATGCTAAGCTAAGTTGTCGGATTGTTGTTCTTGTATGTCCTAATCTTTGCGTAATTTCTTCCTCTGTTGTTGCATTTTTCGTGATTAAAAACCCCAAGTATTTGAATTTATCCTTTCCTTTGATTGTTATGTTGTCATCACTCTGTAGATCTTCTATGTCTTCTTTACTTGTAGATAAGTACTCTGTTTTCGCGAGGTTAATATCTAGGCCTGCCCTGGTATATTCTTCTTGTAGTTTCTTTATCAAGTAGCTGAGGTCGTCTTGGTCTTATGCAATTACTACTTGATCTAGACGATCAAAGCTTAACGTATATAGGTATTCGTTTCGTACCAGTACTCCCATGCCTTCGCATTTTCGTTTCCATGTAGTCAAGGCTTTCTCTAAGTATATTTTGAATAGGGTTGGAGATGTGGAACAATCCTGCAGGAGCCTTTTTGTTGTGGTGGAATCTCCTATGATTCTTGTTCCCACTTTAATGGACACTTTAGTTTCTTCATACAAAGTGTTTGTAGCTTCTATGAGTTTCCTCTGTATTTCTAATTTGTACATTGCCTCCCATAGTTCTGACCTTGGTACAGAGTAATACGCCTTTCTCAGGTACACAAATGCCAAATGTTTATCTCTATTTTTTGCTTCTTTCTTTTCTAAAAGTTGTTCAAATGTGTATATGTGGTCTCTGCATGATCATCCTGCCATGAAGCCTGCCTGATCCTCCCCGATTTTTCCTTTTATCGCTTGCTCTATCTTTTCTCGCAGTATCTTCTCATATAATCTTCCCATTGATGATATTTCGCTTATTCCTCTGTAGTTTTTGCATAATTTTCTATCTCCTTTCTTAAATATAAATGTCATATATGCCTCCGTCCATTCCATTTAGAGCTGTTCTCCATTTATGGCTTTCTGAAATATCCATTGAATCATCTGCTATAATTTTGAGCCGTATTTTATAAGCTCAGGTGAGATGTCTCCAGGTTCTGGTGCTTTCCTATTTTTGATTGCTTTTATGGCCGTTCTCATTTCCCTTTCTGTTATTTATATTTGTTGTTGTGGGGATCTGCTTCATCTTCGCCTGTTTTCTTTTCCAATGAATTGTGGTCTTTGTTCTGTTAACAGTTCCTTGTAATCGTCCTTCCATTCTTTGTCCTGTATATTTTTCAATTTAATTTTTTCTTTTGAGTTTTGTTTCAATCCTTTCAGTACTTTCCATGACTCCGAAGTTCTTGTACCTCCTATATATGTTTTAATATTTAAGCAGGTGCTTTCCCATTCTTCATTATTTTGTTGTGGTATTTGTTTTTTCACTCTCTATCTTTTTCTCTATTCTTTTTAAACTTCATCGCTGTTTGTATTTTGTTTGTTTCTGCAATGTTACCCTATCTAAATTCTATTAATTTTTGGTCTAGAAGTTGTTGTTATAGTTCATATTGATTCTTCTTCTTAAGGTTCCATCTTCTAACGAAGGTTGGATATCAACATGGCAATTCTTATTTTACTTACAGCAGCTCTAAATAGTTGGCTAGAGCTCAGACTAAACCATTCCCTTAGATTTCGTAGCCAGGAGGTTCGTCTTCTTCCTACATCTCTTTTACCTTTTATTTTGCCCTCTATAATCATATTGATTGTTCTTGGAGTATTTCTATATTGTATTGTTTTTCTCTTATAGTGTTCAACGGTTCTTATTTAGAGGAGATCTTGTTATGTTTCCAATTAATGCCCATTTTTGCTGTCAGTAGTTTATGGTCCGTTCCACATTCTGCTCCTTTTCTGACTTGCACATCTTTGATCTTTACTGTGGTATCTTGTTTGATTATTATGTAGTCTATTTTCGATTTCAGCTTTCGTGTTTCTTGCGTCCATGTATATTTATGAATATTTTTATGCCTGAAGAATCCATTGGTGATTTTTAGGTTGTTTAGTTCGCATAATTCAATAAGGCGTTTTCGGTTATCGTTTGTTCATACTCTCCAAATCTCCCCACTATTTTATCGTTTTTTCCTTCCGATTCTGCCATTAAGGTCTCCTGCTATAATTATCTTCACGTTCTTCTCAATTAGCTTTATTTGATGTTGAAGTTGTTCCGTGAAATGTTCTTTTTCTAGTCTTGGGGAATCGCCTGTTGGTGCATATACTCCGAGTATCACTGTCTCTTTACCGTATACAGTGGTGAGTGCGATATCACCCGGCTTTTTAACGTAAGAGATAGAAAACACAGTTACCTTGTGAAATAAAAGGAGATGAAACTCGTAGAGGTGGGAAATAATCGATAGAAACCTATAATTTACATTACATTGCATTACCACCATCGACAGTCTCACACCTTTAGACGTTAGACGTGGCTATTTGACTTCAGTCATAATTATACGGATACCCTCAAAAATATTTTATTTTAATAATTTCTGATGTTAGAATAAATACTTGAATAAATTAAGATATGTTATAGTAAAAAACATTCATTAGTAGCGATTTTAAATTATAAATCTTTAAATTTACTTAATAGTAAAAATAACTCAACTGAAATATTTGACTAAAATAAAGGTAGGTATGTTTTGTCTGGAAACACTTAATGTATGTGAAATTGGTGTAGTGGTTAGGGACGTTGTCTATTGACGAGAAAATTGGGGTTCAATTCCACACCAAGGATAAAATTTTTGTTTTATCAATAAAAAAATAATAGAAAATATGATACATATTAGGTAACAAATTTTCGAAAAACTCATTATTTACAATTTATTTTTATTCCAATGTTATAAAACGGAAATACAAAATGATTCAAATTCAATTCATACAGTCTTCAGTTGTGAATGCAAAATAATCCGGTGAAGACTGTTTATATCAAATCCATCACTAAATTCTCAATGTTAATATCAATTCCTCTGTACAGATAATGATTTTCAAAACAATTGACAACATTGGAATGGATGCGCGCGAAGCAAAGCCTTTAAGCCATCAAATAATAACATATCGAGAAGTGTTTTTGCACGGTAAACAGAAACTTTTTATTGAAAAAACAATTCGTGAAAATGGTTTTAACGGTCGAGGAAAAAGTGCAAATTGTTGTCTGGCATGTGAATGGATTCTCAGACAACATGATTAGACAACAATTTGTAAATATGTTTCCAAATAGGCCGGCTCCATCACGATCAACAATTCAATCTATTATACGTAATTTTTTTACTTATGGATCCGTGTTCGCTCCAAGAGGAGTTCGTAGGCGAAGGGAGGTAAATCCAGATTTGGAACTAAGAGACACTTTGATTTGTGCAAGTATTGAGCAAAATCCTACCCAATCAACATCTCGTCTCGGAGAACAATATGGAATTTCAAGATTTAGAGTTGGTAAAATTTTGAAAAGGCATGGATACCGACCCTATAAACTTCATAAATCCAACGAACAATTCCCTGGGGATCAATATAGACGTTTAGAATTTTGTCAAACTGCAATGGAAATGTCACATCAAGATGAACATTTTTTAGAGAACGTCTTGTTCACCGATGAATGTACGTTTTCATTGCATGGCCGTCACAATTCAATGAATGCTCGGTATTGGTCCCGAGGAAATCCTCGTCAGATTTATGTTGCTCGTACCCAGCGTCCTCAAAAAGTAAATGTTTGGGGAGGCATAATAGGGAATCATGTCATTGGTCCATTTTTTATAGACGGTATGTTGACTGGGCGGAAATACTTGGAACTTCTGCAAAATCAAATTGTCCCAGCCCTTCGTAATTTACCAATTCCTTTCGATTCCATATGGTTTCAACACGATGGTTGTCCTGCACATAATTCTCGCATCGTCAGTGAATATCTCAGTGCGACTTTTCCTAATCGATTGATTAGTGGACACGGAGATATTTTTTGGCCTGCAAGATCACCTGATCTTGCACCTTGTGATTTTTTTATGTGGGGATATATCAAGTCCAAACTATATGGAATTGAAGACGATAGGCCTAATTCTCTCCAAGAATTAAGAGAAAAGATCTTTGATTCAATGAGAGGTATTAGTCCAGAAACATTAACTAATGTTAGACGAAACTTTTATAATAGATTGGGTTATTGTTCTGCTGCTAATGGAGGCTTATTTGAACATTTTTTGTAAATACATTTCATTAGAATAAAATACGTTTATTTAGAATATTTTTATAGAATTTCTGCTTATTTAAACATTTTTTGTAAGTACATTTATTTAGAACGTTCTTTTATGTTTGAAGAATTTTTACTTTATTTTAGAAAGTACATTGTTTTTTCAATAAGATTTTCATGTTTTACTATAAACACTTCTAATAAAGACTGAAATAAATGTTTTATGATTTAAAGCAAAACGATATAATATCTGCATAATTTCAAATTTTTAAAAAAGTAAAAACTTTTTGTAGGATTTGAACCCTAACCGCCTGCATGAGTACATCGTGCCTTCAGCCCTGATCTATCAGACTTTTATAATTCTTTAGTGACAGTTTGGGTTATTATTCTGCTGCTAATGAAGGTTTATTTGAACATATTGTAAATACGTTTATTTACAATATTTTTTTATTTTTGTAAAATTTTTACTTATTTAAACATTCTTTTAATTTTGAAGAATTTTACTTTAGTTTCGAAAGTACGACGACACTATTTTTTCAATAAGATATTTATGTTTAACTTTAAACACTTCAAATACTAGTAACGACTGACATAAATATTTAGTGATTCAAAGCAAAACGATCTCTGCAAAATTTCAAATTATTAAAAAAAGAAAAAAGAAAACCTCATGTAGGTTTTGAACTCTAATCATCTGCGTCGCAGAGTCGAATTCTTACCACTAATCCACGAAGGATTGCTAATTATTCTGTGACAAGAGTGTATGAAACTCTCTAAATCATAGTAGAAATTATTCTTGGTTAATAATTTAAAACTTTAGAATAAATAATCACTATTAATTAAATTATTTTATTCACATTTTTGCTTTATTGTGGTCAATCAGTTTTTACTTTATCTAAATTAAAAAATGGAAATACGTCACACATACGACGTCAAACTGTCAAACATAATAATTATGACCGAGGTGATTTAGATCGAAGGTAACGTCTAAAGGTGTGAGACTATCGATAGTCGTAATGTAATGTAATGTAAATTATAGGTTTCTATCGATTATTTCCCACCTCTACGAGTTTTATCTCCTTTTATTTCACAAGGTAACTGTGTTTTCTATCTCTTACGTTAAAAAGCCGGGTGATATCGCACTCACCACTGTATATCTATATGCATTTTAATTATTCTCTCGTTGATTGGCTCACACATTAGTATTCCTGCCTTTGCTCTACATTGTTTATTAACTCCGCTCAGCAGTGGATATGGTCTTTTATTGTTTTTGTTCCATTTCCTTTCTTTTTGTTTTCTGTTGTTACTAGTACGTCAATATTGCATTCTCTAAACTCCTTGATCACTTCCGTCGTCTTTTTGTTTCACCCTTGTATATTTCCACATTGTACATATAAATGTTCTATCTTTTCTTCGTTTTGATTTTTTTTGGTTGAATTATTCGCAACATTGCCCTACCCCCCGTATCCATTTAGGTTTTTCATCTTGCAATAATTTTCGTTCTTCTTACCCTTACATTTCTCTCTGTGTTATGTTGCTAATTCCTAACGCCAAAACCCCCGTTTGGAGGACCATTTCTTCAGCCGCCCATTCTGGATCAGACGCTCTTGGTTTCTTCTGTCCTTCTCTTTTATCCTGGCTTGGGACCGGCTGCATCGGTTATAAAGCTAATTAATTCACCCCATACCAATCCAGGCAGAGTTAGTATATAATAGAATAGTAAAATAAAACGGGTATTTAACAAATTAATAAAATTAAAAATGTTTGAAATAAAATAATGTTATATTTATAACGTTACAATATTTTTCATTCTTTGTTTGAATTTTATTCAGCTTTCCCCTTGATTCTTTCACAACTCTTGCTGTCACAATAATGTAATAATTCTCTTCAATAATGACGACTTTTGGCATGAATTAAAAGAGGAGCCTCACTAAGTATATCTATATCTCACTGTACTACACTAGCTGAGTAGATTCACTTGCTTAAATTGTGTAGTTTTTGACATGCACTGTGCTGCAGGTCTGTATTTAAAAACATATAAATAAAACATGCAAACATTCAAAATAAAATGTGTTTAGCTTTTTATATAGACCAATAAAAACGTTCAATAAAATCACTGTCCAAGGATGACTGTTTTTTGTAAATTAAGAGCAAAACTTTCAACATTAAAATCGTTGATTTACACCATTATGTTTGTCAGCCTTGCATATTCATGCCTGTTATTCACCTCTTCATTAAGTATCTTGTTGCACTTGTTCTGAAGCTATTTTCTTGTGGCATTGTAAATTAATTACTATTTATAACTGGGAATAAGCCACAATTAAAGATAAAAATACGTTTATTGACGTTTCAATTTCCAATTCGGAAATCGTTCTCAAAATACAAACAGTAAATTAAACAAATTTTGTTTTTTGTTACATAGTGAAAAAATTCTTCTAATAATTTAATTTTATCTGACTCATTTATATTGACAATTCAGACATACATTATGCATTTTAAAGTAGACGACTTTAAAATGATATTGCCAATATTGTTGAGTTGCGCTCCTGGGACGACTTTACTTATAAGATAGTTCATTCGATTACATGAAATCAACTTTAACTTGAGAATATCCGTCAGAAAAAATCATAGCATGTAATTCGTCTTTAAAAAGACAAACACATGACATGATGACAGTAAAATTCTCCTGTTAGTGATTCCATAGTAAATTATGAGGGAAAAACCAGGAAAAAAAAACCTCATAATACTATCCCGACATTGTAAGTATTTGTTCGTGAATTTAGTTTACCTTCAACAAACATCAAAATTCTGATTTTATATGTTACGTTATTTAAAAAATATAAATGATGTATCCTCTATATGTTACTGACTTACTAATACTGGTATTTTTTATTAATAACTTCCTCTTTCAATATTGGTAACCAGATCCTACTACATTCTGCCGAGGAATTTGCGACACAATTGGCCTCATTTAGCATAATTAGAGCCGCTTCTTTGATTTTTCTTTTTTTACCATCCGCTTCTTTTAGGACTATATTTGAATTATTCCATTGAACCCTATGTTGAGATAACAACAAACACGTTGAAATCTATTTTGTCCAAAACCAAACCTAACAATGAACAAGAAAGGACAAAGAATTGCATTTATAAAATACCTTGTGAATGCGATCAGTTTTATTTAGGTGAATCATCAAGGCCATTAAATGTTAGAATAAGTGAACATCAATCTTATATTAAAAATAGGGAATTTGATAGATCTCAAATATGTAAACACGCATGGGATAATGAACATAGGGTTCAATGGAATAATTCAAATATAGTCCTAAAAGAAACGGATGGTAAAAAAAGAAAAATCAAAGAAGCGGCTCTAATTATGCTAAATGAGGCCAATTGTGTCGCAAATTCCTCGGCAGAATGTAGTAGGATCTGGTTACCAATATTGAAAGAGGAAGTTATTAATAAAAAAATACCAGTATTAGTAAGTCAGTAACATATAGAGGATACATCATTTATATTTTTTAAATAACGTAACATATAAAATCAGAATTTTGATGTTTGTTGAAGGTAAACTAAATTCACGAACAAATACTTACAATGTCGGAATAGTATTATGAGGTTTTTTTTTCCTGGTTTTTCCCTCATAATTTACTATGGAATCACTAACAGGAGAATTTTACTGTCATCATGTCATGTGTTTGTCTTTTTAAAGACGAATTACATGCTATGATTTTTTCTGACGGATATTCTCAAGTTAAAGTTGATTTCATGTAATCGAATGAACTATCTTATAAGTAAAGTCGTCCCAGGAGCGCAACTCAACAATATTGGCAATATCATTTTAAAGTCGTCTACTTTAAAATGCATAATGTATGTCTGAATTGTCAATATAAATGAGTCAGATAAAATTAAATTATTAGAAGAATTTTTTCACTATGTAACAAAAAACAAAATTTGTTTAATTTACTGTTTGTATTTTGAGAACGATTTCCGAATTGGAAATTGAAACGTCAATAAACGTATTTTTATCTTTAATTGTGGCTTATTCCCAGTTATAAAATAGTAATTAACTTGTTGCACTTGTCTTAAATATACAGGTATATATCTCACGAATATAAGCGATCAAAAAGATAATTGTGTAAATAAAGAGCATTTTAATGTCATGTTTTCAATAAAAAATCAAATATTTATAACTTTTTCCTTCATGTTATTTCTTTGTACGCAATCATTTTATTGGTCGCCGGCAGAGGCTAAAAGGAACCTTCGTTTATTTTATTCGGCTTGTATTTCCTGCAGATATAAATGAAATATTATAGAGAGTCATTTCCTTATTACTTTTATATAGGACAATTTAGAATCCGGAAAAACAGCTTATTTTATTTGAATGAACATTATTACTTATACTTATAATAATAAGCTACTTATTTACTCAAGACATTATTTTATTTAGTTTATTTTTTAACGCTATCGATAAAACACAATGAGATATAAAGGAATTTATATATATATATATATATATATATATATATATAATATATATATATATATATATATATATATATATATATATACGTCTTCATATCAAGGCGAGATCCGATTAAATCGAGGACAACCCGAGATCCACCAATAGGAAATTAATTAATGGAGTATATTGTTCATAACTATCTTTATAATTAACATATTAATCATGGCACACTTAGAGGGGAAAAGATTTTTGAAGTTAAATTTTTTTGATAAATTTACAACAAAATGAGATCCGTAGCTGAAAAGGGAAGGGGAAGACTTATATACGAAATTTTAGATATTTACAGATCAACGCGAGATCAGACACTGTTGCCAGCTCTAAAGAGTATTAGTCGAGCGACCGGAGCTCGTGTTGTATTGCATATTTCCTACTCAAACAGTAAAGTAATTTGCGGTTATGGTGTTTTGTATTTTAAAAATATTGCAAGGGCAGCGGTCAGTTGAAGTAGTAAAACAAAATTCAAAGATAACAGAAGCTAAGTAATGATTATAATTTTTATGTATATTATTAAATAATTCAACATAAACTTTATAAACCGAATTACTAAAATGCTCTGTTTTATTGAATTTCTGAAATATATTCTCAAAGCTCTTTTTGTTTATTATTTATGTACAAAATTAAAAAAGGGAAATTATTTAAACTAAACACTTTATCTGTATAACAAAAGCTATCATTTTAACATTCTAATCGTGTTTTAACATAAAAATATTAGTTTTGTACAAGAGTAAATACAATTCCATACTGAAGAGTAAATAGACTGGAAAAAGGCTTCTAGAATAGATTTTGGTGGGCACTTTGTTGCTACAATGCAAAACCTATTTTTATTCGTTTCTAATATCTTTCTAATGCAAAATCACTTGGTCGTCCAAAAATCGTAGCGTGAGGGGAGTGGTGGGGAGCCTTACAAAAAAGTGCTAATTTGTTTTTCGTCCTTTTTCGGATCTACGATATTCGAAGATTCATTCTTCAAATTTGCATATCGATCCGGACATTAGAAATATTTTTATTTTATTTATAAAAATACGTCAAACCATTGTTGTATCCGGAGGGCCTTCATACAAAATGACTTAGAATGAGTCTGAAAACCCATATTTTTAAAATCGTTTCTCCTCGCTCTACTCCGAAAAATATTGGGTCTAGCAAAAAATGGCTTTCTATAAAAGTTATAGACCAAACATCAGAGAACATGTCGGTTTGTTTAGAATGTCGATTGGATAAATAGTTTAAGAAAAAATTAAATAAATCGAAAGGCATGTCACGACGCACAGTGGCAAACGCAGAGATGCGAGGAAGGGCGAGATTCATAATCTGAAGTCAACCTCAAATCGACTTTAGTAATGGCGATGTTGTTAGGGTCGATTTTACATTGAAATTCTGTTGTGTTTTATATTCGATTGCGAAAGTGCATCATTGTGCATTATTTTTTACTAATAGTACGAAATCCACTGAGCTGAAATTTTTAATACCAGAAGTTTTAAATTATTTTAATGAACAGCAACAGGTATGACAGTGAACTTGAGTCAAAAATCAGATTACGGCATGTTTCTTTCCGTAAAGTCCATTTCCATTTTCGTTTGCTGAAAGAAGCGGAAACTGGAGAATACATTTTTGTTTTAGTTTTAGAAAAATGTACCCCTACTTCTTTGCATTTGACCATGTAAACTATTCTTTTTGGGGAACATTACATTTGTTGGACATGTACAAACTTGCTGAGAAGGCTCCAGAATTGCATGAAGAGTTTATGAGAAAAAATTTTGTTGTGAAAAGTTTGAACAGAAACTTTAACCAACTATTTGTAGATCCAGCTTGAAACATATAAATACAAACTCAAAAGATGCAGGAGGAATCGTGAGATTGATTAAAACCAGCACCAAACTAGACGAACGGTTGTTAAGCTACAATATGATTGGCATGATGGTAGATAAATTTCGTGCATCATGAGACCTAAGCAACCACTCAAGTCAAAACGTAGACAATAGAAAAAAAAAACGGATGAAAATTGACGAATATTCTGTAAAAAAACTACATGATCAGTTTTTTACGATTTAATGTGTTTTTCAAAAGCGTAGATCGTCTTCTCGTAATTTCAGTTAATAAGATTGCATCGCCAAATGTTCAAATACACTTACTAAATATACAAAAAAAAAATGGAGAAGAGCCTAGCAAAATTTCTTCTTACTGTTAGAACTCCCAATTTTTATCAGCATACAAGAAGTACTTTCAACATTTCCAACACTATAAAACTGTCTCTGAAAAGAAAAAAATTATTCGTGCTGAGCAAGAGCTTTTATAAAAAATACTAACAACCAAGGCAATTGAAAGTAACATAAATATTATGAGAATATTTTCAAATATGAATTTACAGCATATACAATGTCACTTGTACCTGTAGGAGTTTTATCGATACCATCAAATAAATCTGCCTTAGGTTCTATAATAGGACAGTTTACAGTTATGTCTAAATATCTACCATTACCATTATAAAGTAACAAAAGTGTCACATTCTTAAAGGTATGAGTTTAATCCAAGCCGTTGGCAAACCCTCCAACTCCAAATCATTTGGCGACTATGCAAGAATTTTAAAATCAATAGTGTTCAAGAACCTCTACAACCCTAAAAGGATTGGTTTTGTATTTGACCAGTACTAACAATCTTTGTAATGGTCCATATAAACTTTCTCCTACTTCAGACAGTATAATATATAATATTCGTGTACATACTCATCCAAACGAAGGTATAAGTATGTAGTGTGACACCAAGACTTTGACTCCCGAATCTGTTGCTAACTGGCTGGAGTAAAGAAAATGTAGAGCTGGTACCAGTTTTAAGCACGGAATCCAAGTTAAAGAAACATACATACATATACTATACTCCTAATAGGTGTAAAAGATGAGTTTATTTTTACCTTTTTGTGTCAATTTAAAATCAATAGTGTTCAAGAACCTCTACAACCCTAAAAGGATTGGTTTTGTATTTGACCAGCACTAACAATCTTTGTAATGGTCCATATAAACTTTCTCCTACTTCAGACAGTATAATATATAATATTCGTTGTACATACTCATCCAAACGAAGGTATGAGTATGTAGTGTGACACCAAGACTTTGACTCCCGAATCTGTTGCTAACTGGCTGGAGTAAAGAAAATGTAGAGCTGGTACCAGTTTTAAGCACGGAATCCAAGTTGAAGAAACATACATACATATACTATACTCCTAATAGGTGTAAAAGATGAGTTTATTTTTACCTTTTTGTGACGAATAATTATTATATTGGTTTTTTTTCTAATTGTCAGACTGTACAGGGGCTCCAATGCTCATGTAAACGGAAACGAGATCAAATTCATTGGTTCTTGTAAATATATTATAGCTCAAGTAAGATAACTAACACAAGATAATAATTAAGAAATAGGTACATAGATTTAATTGTTTTTATTACTATCCTTTGTTCTTGAACGTGAAATTTGGTGCCAGGGAAAAACCGTTGCAATTTTAGATGTTTTATATATCACAAGCTTTTGAATTTTAACGCCGTTACAACGTCCTTAATAAGCTTTATATAATACTAGATAATAATGTATGAAAATTTTTTGGGACAAACCTCGATGTACCGAGTCACCTAGGAATCGAACACAGAAAGAGTCCCACAGGCCAATCCTTTTGATAACGTGGGTATCTGGGATGAGTGAATTTTCCCCTACGAGGGAGTGCGAGCTGTATAGCTAAATTTGGATTTTTTTCAGTAAACGAATTTAAAGGAAATATAAAGTTAATTTGTTTATAAAGCTATAGCTCGTAAACTATTTGACGTACAGTGTCCAAGTTTAGCATAAATGAACTACATATATTGAAAAATATTCCCGTGGAATCTTAATATAGTACGTGAACAGCATAGTTGGTCCCTTAATTATAAATGATATGCAAAACAGATTTGTGTTTGTAACTCTCATTCAAATTGAACGCGGTTAGATTTATTTTGTAGGTCTTTTAAAAGCGATTAAAATAAGTTTTTGACATTTTTTGTAAAACAAACAGTGGAAGAAGATATGCGAAGAAAAATTGTAAAAAAATAATACTACAAATAAACAATGTCTCCGAAATTTTTTAGACTTCGAGTACTTACCAACGTGTTCTACATAAATTTATCTAAAAAATTACTTAAAATCATCTAACTCCTAAAAAATGTCATCAAAACGACGATTTTGAAGCTCTTCCCACTGGTTAAAGAAGCTATTGTAGATTCACACAAAAATTGTGTATTTTCAACTCTAAACTTTTAATTTAATTAATTATTCTAATTTTATATCTATATCCATAATAGTTCTAATCTAATTTCAAAATATTTAAATAAAAATGAAGGGTTCCAGTTGAAAATTCAAAGTTGCTACACCCACCGCGTTCGCAGGGAGAATAAGAACCCTGCTATTGCATAAGCATATAGATTTTGAAAAACCATTAAAAAAGAATTCCAAGTTTTTTCGATACGACGCGACGTCTAGTTCTCGAGATATTTGACAATCGCCTTTCTGGACAGAGCTCTTTAATAATGTAAATAATATTATTCAAACCTGGAAATAAGCCGAAGGGAGTGAGAGGTCTGACTGTAAAATTCATTTGCGATGTTGCCAAATTTACCGGATCTCGGGTTGTCTACAAAATGTATATTTAGCATATACACAACGGATCGCTCGCACTGCCTCTACAGCGGATTTAGTGGAACTACTGCAATATAAAATTCACCAAAAGGGGTGCAAAATGAGGTCCAGACAAAAATCGATTTCTTTGTACCCCCATCATTGTTACATCGAGATGTCACTATATACACGTGAATACAAGGTGAGATCCAAAATCGGATCTCGCCTTGCAAAACGGATCTCATTTTGTATAGCTTATGATACAAACGGATCTCGCCTTGATATGAAGACATATATATATATATATATATATATATATATATATATATATATATATATATATATATATATATATATATATATATATAGCAAAACTGGTAGGATTATCGACCGAAACGTAAATAACAATTTATTGTTTTGGGAGTATCAGGTATGCGGTCTGTTATTAAAAAAAAAAACTCTTTTTTCTTTTATGACTCTATATTTCGCTGATTTTTGTCAGCTTCTTCAGGAGATAACTAAAATATGGTTAAAATTTTATATACCTAACAGGTGATAATAAACAATGAATTTACTTACAGATTAAGAGTTAAAATATTTAAAAATCTTGAACATAATATATTCAAAACAGTACTGACAGTATTAGTCAAAAGCATCTAGTCACTAGTAATTAAATATAACAAAAAATATAATAAATAGGAAACAAAAACAACCAAGAAACAATAAAAACACAATAAAATTACACATTAAAAATATACAGGGTGATTTAAAATATAATTGTAAAAAGAAAAATTATTTGAACATACTAAGAATATTACAGTAGATATTGCTCAACTGTCCCGTATCTGCCTTATAATTAACTGCATATTTTTCTTTATTAATGTGACACATTTCTAAAAACAATCTTTTTTTGTAATTGTTCTCTTGTTGTAGAACCCTGACATTTGAGTAGTCAAATTGATGCCCAGTTTTTAGGTAATGGTCAACTGCCGCACATGTATTCTTCTTTTTTGTGCAGTCACTTTTGTGTTGTGTGACCCGTTGTTTTAGCCATTGAGAAGTTTGGCCAGAAGAGCTGTTATGTTGGCCAAGAGAACAATTACAAAAAAGATTGTGTTAGAAATGTGTCACATTAATAAAGAAAAATATGCAGTTAATTATAAGGCAGATACGGGACAGTTGTGCAATATCTACTGTTATATTCTTAGTATGTTCAAATAATTTTTCTTTTTACAATTATATTTTAAATCACCCTGTATATTTTTAATGTGTAATTTTATTGTGTTTTTATTATTTCTTGGTTGTTTTTGTTTCCTATTTATTATATTTTTTGTTATATTTAATTACTAGTGACTAGATGCTTTTGACTAATACTGTCAGCACTGTTTTGAATATATTATGTTCAAGATTTTTAAATATTTTAACTCTTAATCTGTAAGTAAATTCATTGTTTATTATCACCTGTTATGTATATAAAATTTTAACTATATTTTAGTTATCTCCTGAAGAAGCTGACAAAAATCAGCGAAATATAGAGTCATAAAAGAAAATAACAGACCGCATACCTGATACTCCAAAACAATAAATTGTTATATATATATATATATATATATATACATATATATATATATATATATATATATATATATATATATATATATAATATATATATATATATGCATATATATTATGTGTGTGTAAAATAATAAAAGATCCAGATAATATTATATATAGTATGTGAGAATCTCCCCATATGCAACCCCGGTATCCTTTCGTCCCGCTTCCTGACGTCTTATCTGCCTTCTGTATTCTATTTTAAAAAAGATGACGGAATACGGTTACCTTCGATATGGAGACCTCTCATCAAGAAAATATCGTCCGCTCCACCTGCTAATCAAAATCCTACTGTAAGAAATGTTCATGCCAACCCCCGCGCCAATTCCCACGCTAACCCCGACGCGAACCTCCACCCAAACCACGTCACCATCTGTTTCCAGTGACAGAATTATCTCCTTTTAATCAAATCCATTTAATTTAATGTGAAAATTTCTCTAATTACTATTTCTTAAAATAAAATGAATTTTAATTCTGTGTCAATTATCTGATTTTAATTTACTTTCAAATGATTTTATTTTTACCTGGGAAACTCTACTCTTTAAAGCAATTAATTTATAACTTTCAGAATTTATGGATAAAGAAGTTGTGACTTGATATGGGTTTCAAAACATATATGGTACAAACAACTTTACTGATGTACCTTTAATGTAATCTCCGCGTTGTTTTCCGACGGACACCTATTGATTCTCCTGATTGTATTCCCACAAAGCTGTCCAAATTCTCCAACACGTGCCTCTCTGCTTTCTCCTTCCAAAACTGTTACGAAAAACAGCACTTGTTTAAATTCTCTCCGCAAAACACCCTTTCAGGGTACTTGTGCGCCATACTAACTACAATCACATATAGGACTGAATACAGTCATATACAGCTAGTACATATGTTTGGGTTCCATACCCATGATTTCTCACATATCCTTCGACATGTCAAAAGCAATAACTTTGCCTTGTTGGATACTCTTTCCGGAAGGGCGTTACATATAAGCCGCTTATCTAGTATTACTTCTATATATTTGAACTTGCTCTTTGATAGTTTCTCCATTACATAACGAGCATCCAAGTATGATCTAGTTTACGCCTCCTTGTGAAACCAACTACTACTGTTTTTCTGGTCATCCACCAGTAGTGATCACAATAGGGAGAGAAAACAATCCACCCTGTGGGCACTCTTTAGCTGCTTCGGCCACAATCTCCTCACCTTGCAGGTCTGTTAGAATCAGCTTATTTTATAGAATTCCTTTGATCCAGTTGTATTTGGGAGTGCATTTTGATAAGGCTGAAAGGTTACAAGTAAGTCGA
Organism: Diabrotica balteata; assembly: GCA_918026665.1. Taxonomy (NCBI): domain Eukaryota; kingdom Metazoa; phylum Arthropoda; class Insecta; order Coleoptera; family Chrysomelidae; genus Diabrotica; species Diabrotica balteata. The sequence goes on from OU898277.1 coordinate 161,247,395, forward strand.
TGAAGAAGTATTAGAAAACTGAAAGATCCCAACGTTCGACTGAAGGTAAGTGAAAAGCTCAATACAAAGATGCTAAAGTGTAGAAATGCAGGAACTATAGAGAAAAGTCTGACCATCATACAAGAAACAGTGAGAGAAATAAAAGAACCACAACCGAAGAAAGATACAGAGAAATGGAAATCGTGGATGACCGATAAAATACTTGAACTTACGAATCAGAGAAAAAAACAAAGAAAATCTCCAAGAAAATAAGAGAATACATACCATCGGCAGAAGAATGAAAATGTCAAGAAATAGTATCAGAGTCGATATAACTTTAATGTCCATCGAATGGTGAAGGATATAGATGGAAATTTCTGAAAACGCAACAGCGAAAATATAACAGATGATAAAGGCAATCTTGCTATAACCAAAGAAAATAGAAAGAATGTTTGGGACGAATACTTGGAGAAACTTTTCCACAACCTTAAAACAATACATGAACCTACCATTGAAGAAAATTCAGGTCCAGAAATCCTACCAGAAGAAATAACGGCCGCCGTCAGACAAATGAAGAATGGGAAGGTACTGGGACTTGATGAAATTCCTGCAGAACTGCTGAAGCTATTAGATGCAAAACAAATACAAATAATAACTGAAATACTTAATGAAATATACAAGGCAGGAAAAATACCAGTAGAGTTGCTCAAATCGTAGTTCGTACCATTGCCCAAAAAACCAGGGAAAAAGTTTGTGAAGGCTATACGACCATAAGCCTAATGGGCCATCTGCTGAAGCTGTTTTTAAAAGTCATCATCATCATCATCATCAATGGCGCTACAACTCTTCGTGATTCTTTGCCGCGTTTACTATTGCCTTCCATGTTTGTCGGTCCTGTGCCAGTAATTCCCATTATCGCACTCCCATCTTCTCTAGATCTTCTCTGACTGCATCTTTCCACCTTTTTCTAGGCCGCCCTAAAGACTTTAAAAGTCATCCACAAAAGAATTTACGAGAAATGCGAGGAGCAAATTGCGCCCAAGCAGTTTGGATTTGTGAACGCCGTTGGTACGAGGAAAGCTTTATTTAGCGTGCAGCTATTGTTTCAGAAATGTAGAGATGTCAGTTATGGTGTTTTTGAATGCCTGATTGATTACAAGAAGCCTTTCGATAGTTATGCATAAACAAATGATTAAAGTGCTGAAGAGGACAGGGATTGACGAAAGAGACTTAAAAATAATAGCTAAACTGTATTGGAAATAATTAGCGATGCTACGAATAGATGGAGTATCTACAGATCAGGTCAAAATTTTAAGGGAACTGAAACATGTGTGTATAATTTCACCACTAATATTCAATCTGCACTCTAAGCACATTTTTGAAGAGGCTCTAAACGATATTGATGAAGGCATTTTAATAAATGCTCAAGCTCAATAACCTGCGGTATGCAGATGATACAATAGTGTTTTAAAATACCATAAAACGGTTGCAAAACTTAATGAACGAAACAACGGAAACAAGTAGAACACATATGGACTATGGACTGGGTATAACACCGGCAAAACCAAGCTTATGATCATCAGCAAGGGAAACATAACTGGAGTAAATCTATATGTGGACCAAATGAAAATTTAACGTGTCTCGCATTCCAACTACTTGGTAACTATAATCAATTAGTCGTGGGACAATACCCAATAGATTAAATGTCGCATCGGAAAGGCCAAAAGGGCATTCTTGATTATAAGCTTTGTGTTCAAGAGCCATTACGTCACCCTGAAAACAAAAATAAGGCTTCTTAAATATTACGTGTACTCAGTGCTTCTGTATGGAGTACACGTAACTAATATAATGAGAAATCAAGACAGATATGAGCTACTCCAATGCATTTTGCAAGGTAAAATTGAAGGAAAAAGGGCACCAGGACGAAAAAGACTATCCTGGCTTGCTAACCTAAGAGCATGGTATAGAGAGACCTCAATACAGCTAACGGACAGGCACCCTAAGAAGAAGGTTGATAAGCCGAAGGTAGGAGTGGTTAAAGTTTGGGTAAAGGGGATTTTTAATATGTACTTTCGAACGCCCAATCCCAAATAAGAATCTTGTTGAGTGCAGATTTGTACTATAGTTTAAAAAATATTTTCTATACTGTAAAAATTGAAAATTGCTTTTGAATTGAAATTGGTTTTAATTATTTTATTTTTATTCCAGGTACGTACGATAGAAAACTTATACTGGAATTATGGTAAGGTTCAGATTTAGTTAAATTAGAAATACAATTGTGGAAAATATGCTAGTCGTAACAAAAATTAAACATATTGCATTAGGAAAAAATTTAATTTAACAAATATACAAATATGTTAGCCTCTAGCGACAAAATAAATATAGAGCATTGTCTCCAGCCCAGTGATGCTCTTATTCTTCTACTTCTTCTACTGATCGTCGATAATATTTAACTATGTTCCTTTAAATTTGCATTTTATATGTAGAAAACAGGGAAAATACGACACGTCTAAATTTCAACTATATATTTAAATATCGATACTACGATTGACACATAAATACCGATTCTATGATGTACTGACACCTAGGAATACGAGTAAAGCAGGAGCCGGTGAAAAAAAAGTTGGTCATAGAAATAAAAAGCACGGAGAAGTAGAGAAGCTTTGATATAAAAAAAACGAAAAACACTAACCAATAATAACACTGGCTTCAGCTAATGGACATCTTTTAATAAAAATGTTTATGCCATGTCCAATGACGACATACACTTTTTTTTAATCGTTTCTATTGTCTTATTTCATGTTGTTAATTGTTAACAAATAATCATTTTATTGACAAGTGAAAATATTTATTACTTTAATGCTTTGTAATAATTAATTGAACTCCTTAGTATTAATTACGGAATTTATTTATCAATGAATTATGTTACAAACCATTTATGATAGCTTAGATAACCTGACATAAAATAATTAGTCGAGACAAAACAACTAGAATTCTTTGATTACGGTTACGTACTTCGCTTTCCGGTAAGAGGAAAAGGTCAAGGGTTAGTCTATTGTCGCAATATCACATAAACCAAACGCTTGGACAGGCAGATGATTTTCAAAGAGTTTTAGCGAAGGCGCTATTCTCTAATATGTATGTAATATCACATTTCGAAATATTCTACAGAACGTCTCAAATTTTGCGAACACACATTTTTTATTAATTATAATATTATAAAGAATTTAATTACTAAAACAAACAAACTTATTCAAATATTCTTTATCTTTCGATAAGGTGTTAAGGTACTTACAGTGATCAAATTATTAGATCCACCTAGTAAAATTCATTTTTTTTACAAGAAGGGTATATAATTGAGCTATAAAATATATTAGTGCGTTTGTTTCCATTTGATAATCTTGTATCACTGAATGAAAATACAATAAATAGTCTGACAACAGTAGCAACACAGCGGGCTTGGCAATACGTGATTCAGATGTCATAGTTTGTCAGTCCAGCCTAGCTTGCAACTAGTGTGCATATTATTTTGTATGCTTAGTGTTTAGAGTTATAATAAATAGTTTTTATTGTTCGCTAGTTATATTCTGACAGTCATATACCATTTTTTGTGAATTTAGCAATCATATTCTTAAACCAGTGGTACGAGAACGTCATGGGAAAAGCCAAAGACATCTCACCAAGGAAAATAAAAACTTTATTATTGAACAATAATCACTCCACAGAAAAATAGCACCAATTTCTAAAGTGTCAAGTGCAACTGTGGACCATATAAAGAAAAATTTTAACGAAAATTTGGATTTGGCACCAAGCCCACGGCGCAAACAAAAATGTGGTCGAAAAAAAATTTAAATAGAAGAGATGAAAGAAAAATTCTTAAGAATTTTAACGAAAATGATGCAGGAGGCTGGCATCAATATTTCACCAATGACAGCTCGTCGACGAATAAAGGATCTGGAGTTTTCAACCTGCCGCCCCGCAAAAAAAGCCGCTACTCACACCAGCCATGAGGAAAAAATCTTCAGTGGGTTAAAGATCATAACTATTGGACCATTGATAATTGGAAACAGGTAAATAACATTAATAAACATTGTTTTTCGTTTATATAATTTACAGTTGATCAAATGGTCCACGATTCTAAAATAATAGTAATATTCCAGGTTTGTTTTTCCAACGAATCTACCGTGCAGATCCTCATGGATAGAGCTGAATTTTTAAGGAGAAGACCTGGAGAAAAACACAAAGCAGATTGTATTGTACGGTTGGTAGACTCTACATTGTCAAAGGAACAATGGGACAGGACCAGTACTTAAAAGTACTGCAAACAAATATGCTTCCCCAGATCCGAAATAAGTGTTTCACATTTATGTATAATTCGATGCCTTGTGACAAGGCAAAAATTGGCCTGGCAATTCGCCAGCTCTTAATCCAATAGAAAATATTTGGAAGCTCACCGAAAAAGAAATGCCTAATGAAATTATAACCACAAAGCGTCAATTTATCTAGCTTTGTAGCAGTATGACATAAGAGTGGAACAATTCAACAAAATTTCCAGAATTACATAGAAAGTATGCCAGGCACTCATTGCTGCAAAGGGTGACACTACCAAGTATTAGGCTCAAAGCATAATTTTAAGTGTTTTCATATAATTTTAATCGTTTTTGTTAATATTGGTAAACTTTAAAAGGTTCTAAATCATAGTAAAATAGCATAAAGCACAAAATTATGTTTTATAGCTTAATTAAGGGTTTTCTTTTGTAGGGTGGCTCTAATAATTTGATTCTTCTTCTTTATGTTCCGTCTTCTACCGAAGGTTGGCGACCATCATACGATAGGTTTCGTATGATGGTCTCTCAAGTTATTCTCTCAAGTTTCTCAGCCAGGATTTCTTCTTTCTGCCCAAACCTCTTCTACCTTCAATCTTGCCTTCCACGATAAGCTGTAGCAAACTGTACTTATCATTACGGAACACATGGCCCAGGTATGACGCTTTCCTCCTTTTAACAGTTGTTAACAATTCCACCTCTTTACCCATTCGTCTTAATACCTCTGTGTTGGTCACTCTGTCTGTCCAAGGTATTCTCAGTATGCCTCGATACAGCCACATTTCTAGAGCCGCTAACTTCTTTATAGTTGCTGCTGTTAACGTCCACCCTTCTACGCCGTAAAGTAGCGTAGAGAGTACGTAGCATTTCGTGGCGCGCCATCGGAGGTTAATGCTTAGGTTGCGGTTGCTTAAGAGTTTTCTCATTTTGATGAATTTGGATCTTGCTATTTCAATTCGGATCTTAATCTCTACTTCTGGGTTCCACCTGTCATTTACTGTATATCCCAGCTATTTAAATCGGTGTACTCTTTCAATACGTTCGTCTTCAATATGCAGGTCGATATGTTGAAATTTTTTTTACTGTATATCCAAATAATTTGATTACCCACTGTATATCCAAATTTTTTCCCTATGCTTTCTTATGCTTTCCTTTAGTAGGCGTCTATGCAACCCTTATGGTTTTTCATTCATTGAAGTTCATATCAGAGTGCTATAAATATTAAACTTTATTTTCTTATTCTAAATTCCAGATATTTGTTCGTAAGTCCCTCGAACAAACTCTTCTTAGGAAAAAATACATTCATCCGTGCTTTTTAGTGCGCAATATTCGCTATACATGAAACTTAATTCTAGTGTGTTTGTAGGACGCTGATTTGCAACTAGTTCAAGTACAACTTAGCTAAATCTAAAAATATCGTACTAAATCTCTTAGCAAATAAAATAAATGATGAGAAATTAAATTACATTTATTTTTGTATTTTGATCCAATTTACAGACATTTCTGACTTTTTCTTTGACTGTCATTCTTGATTATTTAGTATTATTAAATAGTGATTATAACTATCAAAACGATATTCGAACAGTTTACACAAACTATTTATGAAATAGTAAGGATGAAAATAGATGCGGGAAAATGAAAAAAGAATAAGTTTATTGATAATAAGAATATTATCCTTCTTAAGAAGACAAAGCATTTGGGAAAAAAATAAAGCTTAGAATGGAATGTATAAGGGTATGTAGTTGGTACAGTTGGAACACGAGTTTCAGATGCGTGCTAGAGACAAGCAATTAATCTTGCTGCAATAGGTCACAATTCAAAAGAATATACAAATAAATGCATACAAAACACCAACCAACAGACGATAAGTATAATGGAAATAACTGTAGACGAGTTGAAAGAAATGCTGAATAAATAAAAAACGGAAAGAAACCAGGCGCGCAAAGATCCCCGTTGGACCAATAAATAATATAGCAATACTTATGGAAATATTAGCCAACATTTTTAACACATGCAAGTTAGGAAAAGAAAAAAAACATTACAAAATAGAAGAACAATATGGTTTTCGGCAATGAAGATTATTTAGAAGAAAAAAGGTACACAAATGGTGATTCCGTGATTAGCTAAAATCTAATGTAACATATGCAGCTAAGTGCTGGAAAATCATACAAAAAAAATAATTAGATATTGATTTACTGAGACGGGTATCTATAAATTCTGGAGTAAGATGCGCGGGAAAAAAGTCATTGAGTGTTAAATCAGGACTGTACAGCGGATGGCTCGTTAATTTAATGGTTTGGCTGGTAAAAAACTCCGTTATATGTGCTGGTGTATGTGAGCTTGCATTGTCGCTGTAAAGAATGATTCGTTTGTTCTTATTATTTTTCCGAATTTAACTGTAAACTTACGGAAAACAAATTATTGTATACCATTCAAAATTGACCGACTTACGTTCTTGTAATTGCACTGTAGCTACATGACCAAAGAAACGAGCAACCATTTGTTTCAATCGCAAACCACGAACAACTTTTTTTGGATTTGGTTCATCTTGGAACACCCATACGGTCGATTACTATTTTTTTCGGACTCATATGCATAGATTCATGTTTAGTCATTTCAGAACCAGAATTTTTAAACTCAGGTAAATGGTCAGCAATTAACTGATTCCTAGATATTCTAGGTATATTGACTATCGGCAAGGAATTGTTATAATAAGCTTTGTCACTGCAACTTATGGTGGATTTTGGCCACTTCAACAATTCATCTCCAATGTCCTCTTCATTGCCTAACCTGCATCGCTCCTGCAGTTCCTTTCACGAGGTACCATTCCCTCGTCAGTTCATAGATCCTTTATGAACCCCCTCTGTGGCTCAGTGGTAAGAGCGCCTGCCTTTAAACCTAAAGGTCGTGAGTTCGAATCCCACCTGGGTGGAAATTTTCGTTTATTAAAAAAATTAATCAATGAAAATAATTTCTATCCTTGTGTGATCGGTACACACCGGAGGGACCGCAGACGTTCGGATACAATTAGCGTCTCTTAGCAAAGACAATGACGTCGACTTTGCTAAGTATCAAGACAATTACTCTACACACACAAACACACACACTACATTAATACACTTATCTTGATTGAGACTGGCTGAATGACAATTATCCAAGCCAAAACACACCCAAAAAAATAGATCCTTTACAGTATTTGTCTTTAAAAAAATGGGTCTTATCTGCCTTTGTCACTAACCACCGTACACAACGAATCGTACGAATTAATCTATGATTCTAGATAATAACCAATAAACCACGATTTCAATAACCTTTTTAGTTGACAGTTGACACTTTTTATAAAGTACTGTAAGTATCATCTTTGGTTACGGGTTTTTGTTATGTCTAAAAGGTGCAACTCGTCTAATTGATGACTATTGCTCGTTCCAATAACGTTTGATTTAAAGCCTATTCAATAAAGTTGAGACGAAAACGGAGATTAAGAAAATTGGTCATAGAACTATAAAACGATACTAAAGTTTTAACGAGACACGCTTTATATTCGCAAAATTAACGCTTGCTGGTTTTTCACCGGAATAATGACATTATAATCGAGCACATTGTGAATCTTTTGTATAAATAGTATATCAAATTGGACGTTGGCTTGTGGACACATAATCACTATGTTGAACCAAGGAAATTACCTATATACATTATGACATTGAGTTGAACTTCAATGTATGTTCAATGTAAAACATAAGTATTCGCAGGTTGGCAGTGACGGATTTAGATAACTGGGAAATTAAAAAAAAATTGAATAAGGCAACTCTTTAACATTGTAATGATAAACTAGATTTTTGGTAAACACCATCTCTTTTACAAAAAGGTTTATCGTTTAATGGGTTTGCGAGAGGGAGGTGGAATTATTGCAACTTGCTTACAAAGTTGACCAAATCTTTTGCCGTCAACCTATGTCTTTTTTATTAATAAGATGTGTCTTTTATACTACAATCTAATTAGAAAGATCAATGCTTTGTCGCTGTGTTTAAAGCCCAACTTTGTCATCCGCAAATGTTGCGATTGTTTCATTTTCGAGTTCAGGGCTATTGTTTATGTGTAACATTTTGTCGTCAACATTGTTCAATGTTTACTCGGACCAGTTATTTAAAAAGGCACTTGAGAGACAATCATATGGAATAAAAATCAACGGGGAACTACTTAATGTGATTGGATATGCAGACGATACAGTAATTCTATCAGATAATATTGAAGGTCTTCAAATTCTGCTTGATCGTGTTCACGAGGTAGGAGAGGAAATGGGCATTAAAATAAACTCAAACAAAACCAAATTTTTAGTGTTTAGTCGTGACCTACATGCCGATGCAAAGCTTCAATTGAACCGAGTCCAAGTTGAGAAAGTTCACAAAATGACTTATTTGGGAACTGTGATAACGGACCAACTAGGTCCAGACATAGAAATAATCATCTTAGTTTAGAACTAAGGCAAAGAATGGTTAAGTACTATGTTTGGTCTGTACTTTTATATAGTGCAGAAGTGTGGACGCTAAAAGTATCGATCGTGAACAAAATTGAAGCGTTGGAAATTTAGCTTCATAGATGAATGCTGAAGATACCTTGGACAGCAAGGAAAACGAATGAATGAGTACCAAGGAGCGTCAACAAACTACTAAAGACTGTTAAACATCGAAAAATGTCTTATCTGGGACATATGGTAAGAGGAAGTTGATATAAAATATTACAACTGATCCTTAAAGGCAAAATAGAGGGCCGTAGAGTTGTAGGGAGAAAACAAGTTTCTCGGTTAAAAAACATTCGTGAATGGACTTAGATACCAAATGCAGGACAATTATTCCATATTGCAGAAGATCGAGAAGCCTTCGCAATGGTTACAAATACATTAAATTTCCTTTTAAAGCGGATTATTTTTATTCTTCTTACGGTGCCTTATCCTTAAGGACGTTGGCCATTACATTTGCCCATTTAATCTTATTTGTAGCAGCCCTGAATAGTTCTATGGAGATCATGTTCGTCCATTGCCGTAGGTTTTTAAGCCAAGAGTTGTGTCTTCTTCCTGGTCCTCTTTTGCTATTGACTTTGCCTTCGATTATAAGTTGGAGCAGTTCATACTTTTGATTTCTTATGATGTGACCAAAATATTGTGTTTCCCGTTCTTTTATTATAAGCATAAGCTCTCTTTCCTTATTCATCCTCCGTAAGACTTCCGCATTTGTCGTATGGCTAATGTAGGATATTCTGAGCATTTTACGGTAACACCAGAGTTCGAATGCTTGGATTCTTTTTTGTGTTGCTTCTGTCATTGTCTAGGCTTCAACACCATAGAGCAAGGTGGAGAAAACATAGCACTTAAGTATTCTATTTCTCAATGAGATGCCCAGCTGGCGGTTGCATAGAACTTTTTGCATTTTGTAAAACATTGTACGTGGCTTTTTCAGGCGTATTCTTATCTCTAGTGAGTAGTCCCAAGTTTCATCAAGATTACTTCCAAGGTACGTTGTTCTTGTTACTCTTTCCAGATCTGTTCCGTCGACATTGGCCTTCACCCTTCTGTTTTGGTGCTTGCCATCGTTTTTGTCTTCTTTGTATTCAATTTCATTCCAAATTCTCTACAGGCTGTCGTTACTCGGTCCATTAAGCGTTGCAGGGCTTCAGCATTATCTGCCAGTATGACAGTGTCATCAGCATATCGCAGGTTATTTATACATTACCCGTTTATAATTATACCATCCGAGGTGCCTTCCAAAGCTTTCTGAAATATCTTCTCAGAGTAAACATTAAACAGCAAAGGTGATAGGACACATCCCTGTCTTACTCCCTTCTCGATATTGATTTTTCCAGATGTTTCGCTTTTTATTTTGATTTTAGCCTTGTGTTCTTGGTAGAGGTTTGAAACGATCCTTAAGTCTTTATCGTCGATATTACATGACCTTAAAATATCTATCAGTTTATCATGTTTCACCAAGTCAAACGCCTTCTGAAAGTCTATAAAACACAAGTATACATCAGAATCGACATCTCTACATCTTTCAACTAGCACACGTATTGAAAAAAGTGCTTCTCTTGTTCCGTACCCATTCTTAAAACCAAACTGAGTTTGACCAGTGTGTTCGTCTAGTTTATTGTATACTCTATTGTGTATTACTCGTAGGAAAAGCTTTAACATATGATTCATCAGGTTAATAATCCTATGGCCTTCACATTTCTTGGAGTTTCTCTTCTTTGATAGTGGTATAAACACCGATGTCAGCCAATCATTTGGTATTATGCCTGTTTCGTATATTTTGTTAAATATATCCTCCATTACTTCGATGTGTTCGTCTAGTAATATCTTTATTATTTCAATTGGGATATTATCTTCCCCAACAGCTTTTTCGTTCTTTAACTGATTTGCCGCTTTGATAATTTCTGGCTTTGTGATATAAGGTCCAGTCGATGCTCCTGCATGTAAATGTTCGTCCTCTCTCGGTCTTGAAACATCTCTTCCACGTATTCTCTCCATCTACATATTTGATCTTCTATGTTCAGTAGCGGGTTCCCATGTTTATCTTCGATGAAAGACGTAGGAGTTTGTTTAAATATTCCAGCGGCTTCTTTTACTTTTTTATGTAGATTGAAAGAATCATGTCTTTGTTCCTTCTCTTTAATTTCTTGGCATCTTTCACTTAGCCAGGTTTCTTTGGCTTGTTGGATCTTTATTCTGATATTCTTGTGTATTTGCTTGTATGCTGTTTCATTTTTACCTCTGTATTTTCTTCTTTCGTGCATCATGTTTAGAATTTCTTCTTTCATCCATGGTTTGTTCTTTTTTCGTGTATCTTGTTTGAGGTAGTCTTCTGTTACTCCTGTGAGTGTTTTCTCAATATAGTGCCATTCTTCCTCGGGCGTTTGTGTCGATTGTACTGTTCTGTTACTCAAGTGTCTATGTATTTTTTCCCGTATTTTATTACTAGTTAATTCTTCTTTAAGCTTATCTAGGTTAATAGCTATTATTTGCTTATTTCTTTTTGTTCTTTTAAATTCTATTCTAATTGTTGCAAGAAGAAGATTATGGTCGGTGGGGATGTCAGCTCCGGGGTATATCTTGCATGCTTTTACTGTGTTTTTGTATCTTTTGTTGACCATTATGTAATCGATTTGATTTCTTGTGATGCGTCCTTCTATTCCATCTGCTGGAGATTTCCACGTGTAATTATTTTTATGCGATTTTAAATCACTTTGCAAACGGCTCACATGCAATACTGTTAAATGAACTGAAGTATATTGAGAGAACTGGGTGAGGTCTGTATATAAACACAATTGAAAATGGCATCTGAATATCACTTAATATTAAAGTGGACTTGAATATTAAGAACATAGACTAGATTGTTTTTTTAAAAATTACCTCATGTTTTTAGCTGGTTATGTAATCATTTTACATTTTGGTACCTTACAAGATGCCTCCCAAAACAAACTCTTTTATATTTACCTGCCATTCGACGTATTTCAAGTATTCTTAAATTATGCAAAGTGGAACTAATTCAATCTATTAACATTCAGCGATTTTACAAGTATTTCTTAACAATTTTTTTCTAAGAAAGTTGTTATGCAATTGCTTAATTATTTGTACGATGTACAGTATGTAATTATTATTCATTAAAGATGTTTTTTAATTTTTTTAAAATTGTTTAGATGGTAAGGTCAATATTTAGCCTGAAATAAAAACGTTGAAGAATTCTAAAGGTCGTAAGAGTATAAGATATACGGAATTCGGTCTCTGGCCTCTTGGTAATATTATTCTAGCATTGTAATTAAAACATGGCGTAAGGGTATGCAAAAATAAATATTCCATGATTTTTATATTTCAAAATGATTACAAAAACGGTCATGGATAACAAAAAATTGCCTTAGAACTTTGTATTCAATAAATTGTAAATGTATAATTTTATTATACATTTACAAAATATTTAAAAATTAATTTTCTAAGTTATAATTGTACAAACTCAAAAAAAATTACATTGCTGAATAGAGGACTAAAATCCCTTTCTAACAAGGTACTACACGACCCCCTCTGCTATTTAAAAAATTCGAGGGGGGCTTGTAATTCAAAGGGGGTGCTGGAGGGGGATATTATTTTCATACCGTAAATTGTCAATTTAGAAATAAAAATCGACCTGTTTCAGGTTTTTTTCACATAGTACTTAATAACGCTAAAAATGAATTTATTCCATACATATTGACCGCATGGTATATTCAGCTAAATATTAGCTTTCTGGTAAGGATAATTTCACACTTAAATATTTTGTGTTGCTAGAAAAGTATTTAAAAGAAAAACTTTGAGTTATTAGGTTATAAATCTTAATTTCCAAGGTACCTTTGATCGCTAGAAAGCATATCCGTGTTTGAGAGAGACAGATATTATGTTCATATACTTAAAAAACCTACAATTTTACATGAAACGTCAGTTTTCCGAAGTAAATGTCATATAACCTGATTAAGTATTGAATTTAATATTTTTATTTAAATTAAATAGTTTTTTTCGTTAATTACATTCATAGCTTACAACTAGAAAACGTTTAAAACAAGTTAAACAGATGGGTATATCGAACTTTGAAGCTCCAGCTACTGTAGGAAAATCAATACCACCTCCAGTTCAACGTTCCGGAAACGACACGAAAGGTGCAGATGTTTTTAGAAAAACTTGAACATTGTTACGTAAGTTCTCACACGTCTATATCACCAACGGGCTTTTCCAACTTGCTAGAATGTTCCTTGTTGTTAATGTAGAAATCTTTATTGGATAAGTTTCGTAATAACGAGACTATGTAAATGCAAGTTGAAATATAACAAGAAGGTATTAGTTTGATAGGAACTAAGGTGAGTGAACTAGGGGTGAATTCTTAGATCACAAAGTAAATTCTGTTCTAAGTTATTCTTTTAGTAAGAAAAGTTTGTTATTACATTTTATATTGGTGTGTATGTTGGTAATAAAAATAAGTTATCCAAGTTTTTTTGTTATTTTCTGTCATTACGCAATTTAGGTGTTCCTATTTTAGCAACTTAATTCGGAAATGAATAATAACATATGGTTACAACGATTTTATGCCATAAGATTACAACGACCTTTAAACAGGATTGATCAAAATAGAAAAATTATAAATATCGATAGCTGTTTGTCCCAGTTTTTTAAAGAATTTATAAAAATATAATTATTATAACTACTCCGACAACTTGGAATATAATACCATATAAGATGCAAATGGCTAATCCTTCGGTTTATTTTCCCATAGAATATAAGTTTAATTTACCATAGGGGAACAGAAAAATTTTAATAATACATAAATTTATTACATATCTAGACAAATATATTGTTTTTCTCGAATTAGATAGCATCCTCGTCAAGCTGCGATCTCATGGAGCGTAGAGATGCGCTAGTCACCAGTTTATGTCGGCGAAGACAAATAGAAAATACCGAAAATAATAAAACTCGGTTGACGCCCCACGTTACTGGGAAATTAGTAGATATTTACGTTTTAATAATAGTTTCAATAGAGCGTGCCCCCTCGAGATCTAGGGTTTAGTTTAGTTTTGTCTGCTATACGCTAAAAAATTGATTAACTTGGGTAATTTATACAATGATAAAAAAATTGTAACACAAATTCATTAGACCACTACACAGTAAAATTAGCACTACACTGACCGTACCAGACCCTATCCGCGTCGGAAGAGTAGGAGGGGTAAGTACATGCTATGCATTAGCTTCCAACCTTCCTTTGAACCGTGTTGATTTACCGTTTTAAAAGCATCAAATAGAGAAAACTGAAGTAGAAAGCTGCAGTCAAAGTTAACAAAAACTTGTGAGATTGGCATGGTATTGATACAATCATGCTATAAACGGTAACAGTGAATAAAATTGAGATAGATATGATGATAACCAACGTTTTGAAAGGACATGGTACATGAAGAGGAAGGAATCGTAAATCACAATAATGGTATTCCACGTTGCTTCCCCTCTTTAGGATTTTCTATTTCTCTAATATACTTAATGACTTCATAATCGTTACCACTTTGGTCTTTCCTAAAGAAATATAATTGGGACTATTGTTTCTCTTAAAATTTTATCGAGTCTTAAGAATTTTTGTTCGTCCGCTGTGACATGTTATATCCTTTTGCTTTCAGATGAAATTTTTAATATTGAGTAATTTAGTCGTTAACTAATAGCTTCTAAATAACAGATTCAGTCAGTAAGGTTATGTTTGCAAGTTGGTCATCGCAACTCCTCGTTCTTATACTTCATGTACAGCGTAAGGTAATAGTTAAATTAATCATGAATGGTAATTGTCATTGTCCATAACTACGAGCGAATTGATCGGTAGGAAATGTAACACTTGGCCAAAATAATCTTGAAGAACATCAGTAGTAATTTTTTCATGTAAGTCTTTCGTAGAGTTTAAAACATGTTGTAACAATATAAATATCCTTTGAAAGTTACGAACAATGTGTAACAATAAAACTCGAAATTTCTTTGGAAGCCAATTATTAAGGCTTCGTCTAGCTCAGTCTCTTAGGCGTGAGCATGTCTAATCTTAGATGCAAATCTGAAAAATGAGCTTGACTGGAATAAATAAAACAGGATAAATTTCTCATATTTATTTTACAATAAAAAACTTAAAAGTTTTAAAGTATAATAAACTCAAAGCAAATCTTGCGTCCAGCTTCACACAAATTTGAAATTGATTCTTATTGCTTCATGTAGTTGATATGATAACTTGCTGATGGCTGCAGATGCTGATTGAATGGGTTTTGGCTGAATGAGTAGATTGCAAGTTGATGGAGGTGCCGGATATCGAACCCGTTGTAATTTTAACCAGCTACTAAGTTTTGCATGGTATCTGCTATGCTGCTTCAGTTGTTATTCCATCTGTGGTACCTCACGCGGCTTCGAGAAGTTCAAACCAACAGGTGAAAACCAAAAAAAAATATTCAGGCAACAAATAAAATGAGGATTCTTGTGTTAGCAACTGCATACAATTAAAGGATTTCTTTGCAAAGATAATTGAATGAATTATTACGAAAATGAATTAGTTAAAATGATTTAGCTAAAAATCCTATATGCATATACTTATTTAAAAATTGTAATAAAGCATAGCTTGGAGATTAGAGGTTATGTATAAGAAAGAAATATTATAAGACATTTATGTAAAAACATGATCGACTTTAAATGAAAGGAAATTTGTACTCGCACCAAAGAAGGACTTTAAACATCATCAAAAACTCGCATGGCATAAGTCAAGAGTAGCCCACTAACAAAATATACTTTGTCGCTTAAAGTGGGGTATAGACATTCCATTAGCAAGTTTTGTGGGATCCGACCAAAGAGGGTTATAAAAATCTAGAATCTATTACAGCTGTAGCAAGCAGTATTGCCACTACAAGAACTAAAAAAGTTAGTTGTAGGCCGATCATGAAGTTACGTTGTTCTGATAAAGTTTATACCAGTGGCGCACCTAGAATTTAACTCTGGTTGGGGGGTTTGTTTGGGCACTGATTTTTTTATGCTACCTTCACCCTTTTAATTCTTCAAAATTTGTGAGTAACAGTGTCGGAGTAGTGTCCCGGGGGGATTTTAAACTCCAAAACCCCCTGGATGCGCCACTGCTTATACCCCTAGTTGGATGGTTCAAATAATGAATGAATTTTTCAAATCTCACACAAAAACAAGAGAAACCCAATCGAATTTGGATGATTTAGGTACTCTAAATACTTTAAAAGAGCACAGATAGAACGATAGAGCGATAGAGCTTCTCTCGTATTAGTAGATTTTTTTAATTTTGGGCTAACAAGTTTCAATAAATAGTAAACATGGTGTTCCGACATTCTAAGCAATTTTTTAAAATCTTCACATTACTTGTAGATGTCTAATTAAATTGAGATGACTTATTTGTAGAATCGAGTCCATGTAAAGTAAACCATAATCTTTTCTTCATTTTTCTTGCCTTTTTTTGTGAAATCCTGTTTGCTATCACTTCACCATGCTTTTGCTACCAAGCACTGCATATTCGCCACTAAAGCAAATATTTGCCGTGTAATCTCTCTTCACCAACGAGGCATGGCCACAGTCCTGAAATTATAAGGCTCTTGCACGTGATTCACAACTTATGTCAATGGGGTTAGATGTGGAATAGAGTTCAGAAATCGATCCTCTAGATATTTCTAGGAATAGATACTTTAGATCAGTGGTGCTCAGACTTATACTGAATTGTTTGTAATTGATCCAACCTCAGGCAATCGGCGATTTTTTATATTTTATGATTTATTTCTTTTATAATTGAAATGAGGTTGAAAGCTCGAATTAATGAACTTTGAAAAATATGGCTATTATCGAGCACAAGCTAATTAAATCTAGCCCAAGTATTTTCGCTTAAAATAGCATCTGAAATAAGCCAAGAAAACGTTTTTTATATGAGGGAATTAGTTAACTTCGATAAAAAACTCAAAGTTAATGGATGAAAAAAAAGTTTTTGAGATTAACGTTTTAGACTATTTTGACGAAGTAAGTCTAAAACGTTAATCTAAAAAACTTATGTTTTTTATCGAAGTTAACTAATTTCCTTGATCTAAAAAACGTTTTCTTGGCTTATTTCAGATGCCCCTGAAGATGCTATTTTAAGCGAAAGTACTTGGGCTAGATTTAATTAACTTGTGCTCAAGTTATTCTTTTAATGTTTAGATTTTTGATCTGCTTTTATATAAAAAACAATTGTTTTTAGAACTCTTTAGCGACGTATCAGTATAATATAATATTTTTGGATTACCGTCGAAGGCCGATATAATCAACCAAAAACGAAGATGTATTTGGTAAATTTTTTAGTGACTTTCTTGGGTGTGAATATCTCTTTTTAGTTTACTCCTCCTGGTTTAAAACAAAGCATAATAAAAAAACAATTTTGAAAATAAAAAACTTTATTGCACATTCCTAGTTGATAAGCAATTGTAACTACAAAGAGATGTAATTAAACTCATGTTTTTCATATTAATTTGATTTGAATGTTGATGCATGGCGCTGCATATCATTCACAAGTATTTCATATGATGGTACGTAATTACCGAGGGCCAAACGCAATCATAAAGAGAGATGTTCGTCAGTTAGCCGATTACGATATTTTGATTTCACTATCTTCATTTGGGGAAAATGCAGACTAACACAAATATCTTGATCCAAAGAATCATGTGAGCTACAGAGCTACTTGTCTCAAAGACGAATATTTCTGAGACGATATGAAAGATCAATATTTCGTATCGGTCGCTCTGGATTTAAGGTGTATAACCGAAATTATTTTCAGTACCTCATTTGGACGGAAATGATCTCCATATTGAACGTAACGGATATTTTAGTGGCTATTTTTTTTCACGTCTTGGTAAGGCAATAAATTATATTTAATAGCCTCTTAACGAACGAGAGGGCAAATATCAATACATGAGTTTGTTTACAGTTGGAAATTTGCTGAACGAAGGTACCATTTATCTGTGAATGCTGATATATGCCGAATGCCAAGAGATAGCATTATAACTATTTTGATCAAGCACGTGTGGTGAGTCAGGACAGTCCTTGTATTTTCTCCGTGAATCGCGATCGAATTCAAAAACATTAGCGATCGACCGGTTGATCGCGATCGACCCATTGAGCACCTCTGCTTTTAGATATTCTAGGAATACTCTTCTACACTTCTCTTAGAATTTATTGTGAGTTCAAAATTATGTGTTTTTCAGTTACTGTTGAATGTTCAGTATATTTGAGATACACCTAATAACAATAAAAATACTGTCATCAATTGGTAGTTAGCAGTTTTAAAGTTTATAGTATCAATATTTAAGAAAGGAGAAATCATTCATGTTACATAAAAAATTATATAATAGACCATTAAAAAATATATATACCACAATTAAAAAAACATGCAAAAATGCCTTTAAATATTTTTTAATGAGTATATGAATTAATGTTTTAAAATACTTTTGCTGAATTTATTTAAATTTATGTAAATAACTTGTTTATGACGTAAACAATAACTATTAAAATATCCTTATCAAAGTGCATTTTTAAGTATATTTATTATCCTTCCATTTTTAATTTAATGATTGTAACTGTGGATATATGAAATTCTTGTTTATTCTGCTTTGGCATCTGTTAAACTGAAACGCATGCATTTTTAATTTATACTGCATAATTCTATAAGTATAAAGTAACATTAAAACTTATTTATTACTGGGGCAACGAGAAAACGAATTTGTAAAACCAGACCACTTCATACCGAACATTTAGTAAAAACTCTCATGTAGACGTATACGTTTAAATGTAAATCGGAGAGATGCACCAGATCAAAAATATTTTTAATTAAGGCTGTTTTAGCAGTCAAAGCATACTGCGATTTGAAATGGGCGTATCATTTACTTTTCTAAACAGCGGTACAGTGGCGCCGACCGACGGATAGTTTAATGACAACAACTGCATTATTCTCCATTCAAATTAGTTTTGTCGAGAATACCTTTTTTGAATGATTACCGTAGATGTTTTAAAAAGAATTATTACATTTTTAATTCATATGTTTAGATAAATATAGTATTGAATAAAAAATTGTGAAACGTGACTGCAAAAAACATCATGGTGTTTATTTATAATAAATTTAGAATAACAAAAATATATTATTGTGGCGGGGCTTCCAGTCGACAGTACATAATTATGTATTAATTTTGTTTGATGTATGCAACCCGTAACGGAATTGATGTCACTCACTACTGGTCTTATTATCTCCTACTGGTATATTACTGTCATCATCATCATCATTAGCCATTTTGCGTCCACTGCTGAACATAGGCCTCCCGTAAATAATTCCATTGCATCCGATCTTGAGCAACTTGAATCCAGTTAGACTGGATGCGCTTTAAATCGTCCGACCACCTTGTTGGAGGACGTCCTCGACTACGATAAGCATCGTGTCTAGGCCTCCACTCTAAAATTTTCTTTGTCCATCTTCCATCTCTGACCCTAGCAACATGTCCTGCCCAGTTCCATTTCAGGGTTGTAATTCTTTCAACTGCGTCCGTCACACCAGTTTTTCTCCTTACTATCTGACTCGAAACTCTGTCCCTGAGTGATACGCCCAACATTGACCTCTCCATGGCTCTCTGTGCCACTTGTATCTTATTAATTACTTTTCTGGTAAGTGTCAATGTTTCTGCTCCATATGTCAGAACTGGAAGTACACACTGATCAAAAACTTTTCTCTTCAAGCACATGGGAATAGCTGATTTAAAGACTTCCCTCAGTTTTCCGTAAGCTGCCCATGCCAGTCCTATTCTCCTTTTTAACTCTGTTGTTTGATTGTCTCTTCCCAATTTAATCTCGTGGCCCAGATACTTATAGGAATACACTTGTTCAATTTGCGTGCCATTAGTGGAAATGTTTTTTGCCAGTACCAGGTTGGTCATGTATTGTGTTTTGGAAAAATTAATTTTAAGGCCAACTCGTGCACAAGAGCTCTGAAGGTCTTGAAGAAGTTGGCATGCATGATCTACCTGATCTGCAATAAGGACTATGTCGTCTGCAAACCTCAAGTTGTTCAAAAATTCCCCATTTATATTTAATCCAATATTTTCCCAATTATTTTTTTTCATAGCACTCTGTAATAGGGCGGTGAATAGTTTAGGAGAGATAGTGTCTCCTTGCCTAATACCTTTCTCCAAGGGAAATGTGTCTGTGTCACCATAGTACATTTTTACAGCAGCTGTTGCGCTATCATATATATTTCGAAGAAGAGTTGTGTACCTATGGTCAATACTGCACTCTGTAAGAGCTCTTAACATGGAGCTATGCTGGACTGAGTCAAATGCTTTCTCAAAGTCTACAAATATTAATATCAATGGCTTGTTGTATTCTATAACTTTCTCTATCAAGGATTTTATTACTTGTAGGTGGTCATTTGTTCCAAAGCCACTCCTAAATCCGGCCTGCTCTAGAGGTTGATGAAAATCTAGCTTAGGTCCCAGTCTGTTAGTAATTATTCTCATAAAGAGTTTATATAAATGAGATAATAAGTTGATAGGTCTGTAGTTGCCAATTTCTGTTACATCTCCTTTTTTATGCAATATTATCATAATGGCATTATTCCATTTTTCTGGCGTATTTCCTTCAAAGAGGCAGGCATTATAAAGGGTTTTTAAAGCCTTTATGACGCATTCGCCTCCTAGTTTTATCATTTCACTTACAATGCCATCTTCTCCAGGTGTTTTGTTGTTCTTCATACCTTTTAATGCTGACTTAATTTCCTCTTCGGTTATATCTGGAAGTTCCTCTGACCCTTGATTTAGTATTGCTGGAATTTCTACTTCGGGAATGTGATCATCTCGACTATATAATGTTCTATAGTACTCTTCGATGATTTTTAGTATCTCTTGTTGTTCATGTATGACATGTCCTTGATTATTTTTTAACTTATAAATATTCCTCGTTCCTGTTTTCAACTTTCGTTTTAGAACTTTTAGGCTTTTGTTTTGTTCTACGGTATCAGTTATTTCCTTAGTGTTAAAGTTCCTTATGACTTTCCTAATGGCTTTTGAAATGGTTTTGTTTAAATTCCTTAACTCTGCAATGTTCGTTGTATGCTTTTCTTTCATTTCCCATCTTTTTTGCATTAGGTTTCTTGTGTCTTCTGTGAGTTTTTCATTTTTTGTTGAGTGCTTGGCTTGGCACTTCTTCTGTGACTCTTCAGGGCTTCTACCAATTTTTCGTTAAGCTGTTCAATACTGGTTTCATCTTGCAGGTCTTTCTGTAGATTACTCTCTATTTCTTCCTGGTATGCCCTGGTGTTAGTAATCGCAATGAATGTAACAGTATTAGTCCTTGTAACTATATTACTGTAACCGTTATGAATATTCTAAATTTGGCATCTCCTGGTACGCATTTATTTTTTAATAACCTAATCATAAATACACTCGTTTGCTTTCATTTGTCTATTTTGGATTTCTTTTTCCAAATTTGGTTTTCGTATATCGTATTTGGTTTCGTATGTATATCTAGTCATCTTCCCGTTCCCCTTTTTTCCTTTTTTGTGGGTACACCTAGTATACCAGAACTCTGTATTCTGTAAAAATCTTCTGCTGCTAATGTTGAGATATTTTGTAATAATGTCTTGATTTACCCGTCCTATGCGACACATCTTTTGCCAATACTGTAATTGTAAAAATCACTTTTCTTATCTACTAGTCATATCATCATTCATGGCAATTTTTGTTTAATTTATAGTATTAGAAATATAGTGCAATATCGTGGAATTTTCAATAATTCAATATTTCCTCTTCTAGTTTACTATTTTTGGTTATCATACTCCAAGTGATTTTTTAGTGCTTCCTTCCAAAATGTGTTCTTGTTCTTCTTCTTAGGGGGCCTGTCCGTTCCAAACGTTGGCGATCATTCTGGCTATGATGACTTTGTTGGTTGCTATATGGAATAGCTCTGTTGAGGTCTTTCGTACCAAGCCAGGATCTTCTTCCTGGGGCCCTTTTTCCTTCAATTTTACCTTGCAAAATGCATTATAGTAGCTCATATCTGCCTTGATTTCTCATTATATGTCCACAGCTTACGACCCTTCACGATGTTAACCAAATCCGCGGTTGTATTATTCATCCTCCCTAGTACTTCTTCATGGGTGACTTTGTCTGTCCATGATATATTCAGGATCCTTTTGTATAACCATTGCTCAAAGCTCATTGTATTGTTAATTGAATGTAATTAGATGCTTTGGCACGATTAAAAAATATTTTGGATAAATACAACAAAAAATTGATTTTATACGCTTAAATTAAATATTTTATTCTAATTATATTTAAATACCGATCTATACAGTGCTTATCTTAAATTTCGTGTTAAAACTAATATTTTATATTCTGTTTCAAATTGTAATCGTTGATATAGAAACAATAATTAACCTGTATATGGCACACTATAAAAGCCTTTTAATTAATGGTTTTGTGTATTCTGACCTTGCTCTCCTTCCTCTTATAGTTTTAATTGTATGCTACGACCCTTAAACATCCGGACACAGTGTCGGATTTATCGTCATGTATTGTTTTATGTAGTCAAATAAGACAAGGGCAAATATATAATATAAACTAAGTATCACTAGTGAAAACTGTTTGCAACAAGTGAACAAGTCACACGCTAGGTACTCCTTGTATGAAAATATATTAATTAAAATTAAGCGTTAAATTAAGATATTAAGATATTATCAAATATATATATATATATATATATATATAATATATCTATATATATATATATAATATATATATGCGCAAATCTTGATACTGAATTGTTTTATATTTCGAACTACTTTATGAAAGTGGCCATACATTTGGTTGTTCAAATATCCTCACCGAAAGAGTTATTTCTTTCTAGAGACTAAGAGTCTACAAATCTTCTGGGAGAATGGTATCATTCCAGCTCTGCTATAGTAAGGCATTGCTATTATTCTAAACAAACTAGGCAAAAATATTCAAGATGAATTTCATCATTTCACTAAGAATTCTAATGTGTAATGCATTATAATAACTTAATGCTTAGAGTGGCAAACGCTCTTTAAAGGAGTCACAGTCATATATACTCATCATTAATTGTTAGGATGTTATATAACATCTTTTTTTCTAAAAAGTATGGACATAAAAAACTCAACAGATACATACCAAGTCAATAGTGATCAAGACTACTGCTTCACGAAGAACAATTTATTTTCAATTTAATCAATTTCAATTTTATATCGCAAACTCTTACATCCAGGTCATGTGTATATGAAGCATGCTTCTTTAAAAAAGGCATACACACAAGCATTTTTAACGTTTCAAAGCAGAGACACAATAAAACAACAGAGGTAACAATGACTTGAAAATTTGGACTGCCAGAGATGCATATCTACGGTAGAACTTTAGAAAGATAATTATTTTTACATTTTCATGATCAAACAAAGGGAAAAAAATAAAAAAACATACCGCTAATATGAGTTATCAACGCAAAACTGTACAAGACTGGTCACTAAACAAGTTTTTTAATCGGACACAAGACTAATTGATAATGTTAATATACATACTTTAAGGTACTTAGGGACTTCGAGACAGAAAGTTGCACTGTATGTGTTTATAATACAAAACTGATTATCATCATCTGATAATCACATCAGCTTAAGTGCCTATTCAGCTTACAGTGCCCTGTTAGAAGACCTACTATAGCTATAATGTTCTGTAATGAACTGTTTCGCCTGGCTTTGTCATGGTGGAATTCCTCCATCATTCCAGAGATTTGTGAGCTACCCACTTCCTTTGTAGCATTGATGTGCCTTGTTTGGCCATTTCATCTACTTTTTCATTGCCATTATGACCCTCATGCCTCGGTACCCAGGCTACTGTAACCTTGCTACGGTTTCCTAGTTTATTTAGGACACACACAATCCTATACTAGCTTAGAATTAACCTCTATAGAATTGAGTGTCTTAAGAGCTACCTGACGATCTGTGAAGATGGCAACTGAACGGAACGTTCTTTCTTACCTTTCTATTTCTTTCCTACAGTGATGGATTGCCGTTATTTCCACCTGGAAAATTGTCACATCTTTAAATAGACTTACCAGAAAATATATACCTTGATTTGTGTCTACTATGCCGGCCTTCACACCCTCCGATGTTTTGAGCCATCTGTGTGTTAGGTAGCAACAGGTTGTATGGGTGCACCTTCATTCCAGTCTTCCTTGCCTGGTATCTTAATTGTGAACTTATTGTGAAGCTATATCTTGTACCTGTTGCATCGATAGGTTGCCCCAAAAAGAGCTCTTTGGATGTATGGAAGGCTTTGTACCAAACTTGGGGCCTGAATCCTAAACTGATCTAATAAATGACGGAGTACTTCAGAGAACAGATAGTGCTTTATTTTGAAACTTTAAATGATCAAATGGTCACATAAAGCAGTTGGCACATCCATATCCAAGCATGCTGCGCTGGATTGGTCCAACAAAACAAAGCAGTAAGATCAAAATAGAGCTAAAAACTGCCAAGATTGATTTGTGAGAATTACGGTTGTAATGACATTATCAGATTTAATAGTAATTTGACCACAGACAGTATGTTTGCAAAACAAGATTTCGAACTCACGCTAAATATATAAAAAAAGGATTCAATAGACGGTACTATAGACTAGCGCGAAGTTTTATATTAATCAATAAAATTGCTGTTTTTACTATTCTCTTTATAATTATTATTTATAATGTTTTCAATCAAATTTCTATTCAGCAGCAGCTTTTGCAGTATCTTTTTAAAACTGATTTTATGATTTATCGCATTGTGTGACTATATAATATAAAAATGTCGTTTATCACGATTTAAATATAATACTATATACAAATATTAGTCGAACTAATAATGGCAAAAATGTAACATTGTATTTATATGAAATTATAGCTAAAATAGAAAATATCAAGTAACTTATTATTTATTTATTTTTATATTTTAAACAAACTCAATAAATTATATTTGCTTCTAATGTCATCTGTTAACGTATTGACAATGCATACGTTATTTACTTTACAAACCTGTCAGATTCAGACTAAATTTTAATAATAAAATATAAATATCATTTTATAGTAAATTTTATCATGATATAAACTAAAAATAATATGTTTAAAAATAATAATTATATTTATATGAAATTATTTTTAAAACGAGAATTATTATAAAAATTTAAAACAGATGATTTAATGTTGTATTAATCCGATGACGTTTACGACTTTTATAAAATTTTGACAATAGTTACGAATCGAATCTGTTTAGTGACACTTTCTTTTACTTTTTACTTCTCATTTATTGTATATATGTTATTAATATTAGTTATTGTTCATGAAGTTCTTAATTTAAACCTGCTTTGAGTAAATATATGATGACTAGAAACGAATGGATCGAGAGTAGTGAATCGATGTCAAGAACCGCTATTCTATGATGCTCCTCGTAACAACGCTATTTCGTGACGCTAGTTCCGTGACGCTGGCCTCGGCATTTTACTGTAGAAAAAAATATACAACGGAAGTATAGAAGCCTCGAATGAAAAACAAGTGTAGGTTTAAACAAAATTAAACGGCTTAAATCGCAGGAAGTGCACTACATATTATTACACTGATGAATCATATATCCTTTTCGAGCATCGAATAAATCAGAAAATTTTAAAGAAGTATATGTTTTTATTTATAAGATCCATATCCAAATATTAACAAAGTTGATATATTGTTTATTAATACAATGAAAGAGGTAGTTAATAACAAATTCACGACTTAATCTCTGTAAAATGGATAGACTGTTTTTTTTAATATATGTTTACATCAATTATGGAACGTACACAAGTGAAAGAAGACTATTGATTCCCAACAAATCTTATTTTTACTAAAAAATTTGAAGAAATTTGTTCCTATTTAAATGTTCTTAAAACCCTTCTAGCAGCCTCATTTTTCCTCGATTCAAGGCTTTACAAAACTATTTTTAATTTACCAACAGTTGCCTACACAAGTTCAAGGCCGATTTTTTCTATTACCTAAATGTTGCGTGCTACCTTGTTTCGTACAACTTCGTAATATTTGTAAACACAAGACCGGAACAAAGTTAACCTTTAACAGTTTATTTCTCGTATACATGGTCTTCGTCGTTACTGCCGACTGTTAAAAAAAATTATTTGTATATGTAGGAAGTTTTCGGGATTTGTACAAGATTGTTGAATATTATTGTTCCGGTAATGTGTTGAGCTCGCTACACTCCCTAGTAACCTGTATATCTGCCAGTGATTTTGAACACGTGTTTAATGAACCAATTTTATCTGGAGTAGGACTACCGAGTAAAAAGAACATTAATCATTGTATACTACTCGTACCGATAGACGCAACGCATTTACAAAATATTAAAATGTACTTATAAATAATGTCGACCAAAAGACGGATGAATATAATACTGCCAAAAAATGTGTTTGAAGTCCTGGTTTCACTAATGAACGATTCCTTTGAAAAATGTATATTTCCAGAATGCCTAAGGACAGCCAATATAATTCCTCTTCATAAGATGGTGAACAATCTAATATCTGCAACTAAAGACCTATTGCCTTCTATAGGACTACCGATCCTATCCAAAATTATTAATGTCCTTTCTCGTTGAAAACATTTTATAACAAAGTCAGTTCGGCTTTTTATTTAATAAATATACCAGCGATGCTATGTTTTCTGTAATACATGAGGTCCTAGCAAGCACTAAACAATAATCTTTATACTGCCACTGTTTTTTATGACTATGCCAAAGCTTTTTATTGTGTAAATCACATTTTGATAAAAAAACTAAATTTCTACGGAATTCGAGGTATTTTTTGAATTTGTTCCAATCTTACTTGAGGAATAGGCAACAACTAGTTAGAGCAAATGATACTGACTCTAGTCACAAAAGCATTCTATGTGGTGTACCACTAGGTTTAGTTCCGGGTCCTCTACTTTTCCCTATCTTTATAAATTAAATCACTAACTTAAAAATCCATGAAAATTTTTTTTTGTTGATGATATTGAATATTACCTGGAGGAACTCTAATATTGCAACTCTTCATGCAATTATAACTTCTGATTTACTTAAAATAAAAACCTGGTCCGAATCTAATTTACTCTCTTTTAACGTGGATAAAGGAGCTCTTCAACCCTTGCTTCTTCATAACAGCCAGATCAGTATTGTTGATTCTGTAAAATGTCTTGGTATTTTTATAGACAGCATGGTCCCTTCATATCGATTGTTTAGTAAGAAACTAGCCTCAACCTTTATTCAATAAGATCTGTTTGCTAAGGAAATCAATTTAGCATCTTCCAAAATAACATTTTTCTTTGTTCGAGGCTCATCTTCGATATGGCCTTCCTTCTTGGGTTCTAGTACAAACTACCCAATATGATGTTATTTTTAAATTACAAAAAGAGCAATACTGTTTGCTTAATTCGTAAACACCTACACGTTTTCCAGCAAGACCTAATCAATGACTACTCCACTAGAAATTCAAGCTTTGTGATATGTATTTACCGATTCTGTCCACTGAGTTAGTAAAGAAATGTATATTATATTCGGCAAAAAAAAATTATACTACCATCTCCCTTTGCAACTCAAATCTACAACAACTTTCCTTAAGTTCCATTAATTGACAAGAGCCTATCTATCTGAAAGACCATGTTATTCGGTGAAGAGTTTCTTAACGAATAACTAAGAAATTACAGTACGTTTGGGTACAAGCAACTAAAGTAGTCTTATGTATATTTTGGTATCACATGCAGCAACTAAAACTTATTCGTAAACTAGTTCGTAAGGTTTTATTATGGAATTTGCGAATTAGTTAAATTTTGCAATGGATATAATTTATTATCTTTTATTTTGTGATTCAGTGATATTGACGATTTATGTAATTTAGTACATTTCAATGTTTATTGTTATTGCTTTGTCCATAAAATTGTACAATTTTCAGTGACAATAAAGCATATTTCTATTTCTATCTATTTGTAATCACATTTTCCTTGTGCTTTTTATTTACTTAGTCTCTCCACTTCACACAATAGTAAAGACATGCTCTTTTATTTTTATGTGATGCGACTTATTGAAACCGAGTTTGCTGTCAGAATTAATATCTTTTAAAGCTTTTGGAACAAAATCTATTTGGAACAGATTAATGTACTGATGTTTGTATTTCGAGAAATACTATTGAAATAATGTATATACCATGTACTTCATAGGATCACCAGATGCTTTTACCATAAGAGTATAACATCATTCAATCTTCTCTTGTTCACTGCTGGATAAAGAATTTCCCTCATAATTTTCCATCTATTTCGATCTTGTATTTCTTGTATCAAATTCCTATGGCAACGTTTTATTTATTTATTTATTTATTTCCAACGGTCTGCTGTCCAATACGATTAACACTGTTTACAATATATACAATGAAACAAGAAAATATAAGTATAAATATCACAAACCTAATCACATAATTTACTCTTACACATCAAAAATGATGATAAACTTTGCCACAGCTATTCAAATAAACACAAACCTGAGACCAGAAATGAATTCGGCCTTCGGTGCAAAAAAATCTAGATCTGGGTGAATATTTACCCATAATCTGGGTGTGTTGATTGTATCAGGCAGAAGAATTGGTCGCTGCGCGTCACGACGGTAAAGGACGCCCGGCTCCGAGGCTTAAAAGAGGACTTAACCGATACACGTGATGTTTTAAGTACGCTGTCTCGTTATGAAGTGTTTCTTGAGATGGTCAGAAGGAACCCTCTGACCATCTCAAGGTTAGGTGATAAATCAACCCTATTGTACGTCGCTTCTGAATAGCCACAATCCAACTCAATGGTTATGGTAATATGATGCTTTACACGTTTTGTGTGTGTTGGCGACACAATTATCTCCAAAACAACAGAAGAAGTCAACTTCTTTGAACAAACTAAACGTGTTGCCAGTTTATCAATAATATTTTACTGAATAACAGGAAACAATATATTTTAAAGTTAATAATTTAGAATATGCCATTAAATTAGATCGTATTATAGAACAGTTAAAGAAAGTAAAAAAAAATGTAAAATATGAAAATAAATACTACATACTTTCCCAATCAATGCCATAAAGCATCTTTGCATATTTAATTAATCGTCGGTTAAACAATGAGAGAATAGCAAGTTGGGTTTCGATTTGATGATAATTTACCTAATTTAATTTAAAAGGTATACCCTGTTGATATGCTACATATTTCAAGAACTGGTGTTGAACTGTCTCAATTTTGATATGTAAATATTATAAGATGGAGACCATACACAAGACCACTACTCTAGTTTAGGTCTGACTAAAGAACAATATAGTAATTTAATCACTTCAATATTCTGAAAGTCTCTAGTGAATCTTTTTATAAAGCCAAGCATGTGTAAAAAACTTTAAGCGCATGACTTTTAGAGCATGTGTAAAGAAATTATTGACATATAATGCGATTCAAATAAAAGTTTAGAGTCTAAATTAATTCCCAGATCACGAATTTTGGTAATCCAGTCAACAAGAATGTTTTGTATATTATAATTATATTCCATTGGGTCTCTCGATCGTCCAAAAGAACCAGCATGACACTTGGAATCTTCAGAACCATTGCATTCAACACACCATTCACTGAACCGATCGAGATCGTGTTTCAAGATTAACACAATCTTCTGTATTATTGATAATTATATAGAACTCCAGAGGTGAACTATGCTGGAAGCATGGTGTTTATCATTCAAAAATGTGTTAAATATCAGGGCTCCCAAATGAGAACCCTGATCTACTCCTGAAATGAACCTTATCTCACTGGAAACAAAATACCTGATACCACCATCTAAACTCAGTCAATCAAGTATGTTCTCAGTTATCTAAGAAGTGGCTCATCAACACTCAATTTTTTTCAAGTTTAACTATTAAATATATGGTTGACCCAATCTAAGGCATTGGAGAAATCAGTGTATAGTGCATGTAACCCTACAGCCCCTCTCCATAGTTTTCCTCAGGAAGTCCACAAACACTAATATAATACATTTGGTTGATTTGGTATTCCGAAAATCCAAATTATTGTTCTACTAGCTCTTTTTTAATTAAAGCTTTAAGACAGTCAGGTACAAAACATTTGTATATCTTTGGTATTACACTAATTATAATTTCTCTTCTTCAAGTGTCATCTCCTAAATCATCATAGCTATTCGGACTTTTAAGACGGCTGCTCTGAAAAGTTCATTTGATGTACATCCATACCACTCCAGCAGTTTGCGCAGTCATGACATTCTACACCTTCCTATGCTTCTTTTACCTTGGATATTTCCCTGTATAATCAGTTGGAGCAAGGTGTATTTCTCTCTCACGTGTAATATGTCCGAGATATTCCAATTTGCTTGTTTTAATTGTATTTAAAAATTCTATTTCTTTATTCATCCTTCTCATAACCTCTTTGTTTGTGACGTGTTCTGTCCAAGATAGTTTCAGAATTCTTCTATACACCCACAACTCAAAAGACTCCAGTTTTTTCATTTATGTTGCATTCAAGGCCCAAGATTCCATTCCATAAAACACAGTCGAAAAACCATAACACCTCACCAACCTAACTCTTAGTTCCAATTTTAAATCCTTGTACATAGCACTCTTTTCTATTCTGATTTTGATCTCCTGAATGTAATCATTTGTGGAGTTAATCATTGTTCCCAGATATGCATATTTGTCCACTTGTTCGACGTTGGTTCCGTTTATTAGAAGATTCTCGTTATTTCTTTAAGTTTTCGATGTTCTCATAAATTTCGTCTTCTTGACGTTCATTGTTAGACGTACTCTTTTCTATACTCCGCTATTCTGGTCACCAGTCTCTGAAGATCTTCAATATTTTCGGCTAAGATCACAGTATCGTTCGCATATCTAATGTTGTTAATGGGAGCTCCATTTACCTTTATTCCAGCTGTTTCACCCTCAAGAGCTTTTTTCAGGATCTCTTTGGAGTAGGCATTAAAAAGAATTGGCGACAATACGCATCTCTGTCTCACTCCACGTCTAATTCAATTTCTTCTGACAGCTGTTCGCTAACACATACTTTTGCTCGCTGTTTATAAATATGTAGTATAAAGCTGTGATCCTGAGGTCGTTGTAGTCAATCTTCTTTGATTTCAGGACATTTATTAATTTTTCATGTCATACTTTACGAAATGTTTTATTATAGTCAATAAAACATGCGTATATATCTTGATTGACGTCCAGGCATCTTTGTATCAATATAATAAGTGAAAAAAGAGCTTCAGGCGTTCCTATGCCTTTGCGAAAACCAAATTGTGCGTAATTAACGTCTATATCTAGTTTCTGATATATTCGGTTATGGAAGACTTTTAGGACTAACTTTAGCACATAAGACATCAAGCTAATGGTAGCGGTAATCGCTGCATTCTTTTGCATTTTTCTTTTTGGGGAGACAAATAAAAATCTACAGTAACCACTCTTTGGGTAATATGCCTGAACTATAAATTTGGTTCAAGAGTGTCACTAAAACATCACTGTGCTTCTCATCTAGAATTTTTAGGATTTCTATAGGAATCATGTCAGGTCCAGGGCTTTTCCCACTCTCTAATTATGGGCCTGCAATTATTTACCAATGAGTTTATCTCCCGCTTTAAAAATAGGTGTTAAAAAAATGATTTTTCCAGCATTGTGGAAATTCAACATTATTTAAGGATAGATTAAAAATGTGAAAAAGAGGTCTAGTTTTAGATCGTCATTTTGGTCAAGGTTTTGAACGCTTGTGTCTGAGTGTTCCAACACTATATAAATCGATCATATACAATTATTGCAGTTAAGCGTTACCTATGGGTATTTAATAATTGTGTCTACTTTCAAAGGATAACCGATTGTCAAATTTGAGTCAACACAGCAAATAAAAAGGAGGTACATTTTCCTAACGCATAAAAAACAGTCTTCCTGTAAATTTGCGCCGTGTTTATCTTGTTTATTTTGTCTGGTAAATATTAAACATTTAGTAATCGCTCATCACGATTATGTCATCAACAGGTTCACGAGTACTAAGAACAACATCAATTTCTCTTACGAAGCGGATGCTACAAACACAACAGCCGAATCTGTGACTAAATAATTTATTTAAATGAGATGTTAAATCTATAATTCTGCTACATTAAATCAAAATATATATCCATTGTGTATCCGGAAATGGCAGTAATAAAAAATTGACATAATAATGCAAAACATACCATTATAATATTTCACAACGTTACCTTGGACTCGCCTCACAGATCGAGTTATTTGCGTTTTCCTTTTTGATGTTGCGAATACTAAAGGATTTTTTTGATTGGAAAAGCTGAAAGTGGGTTTGATGTGATGGAAGATAAGATAAATACAATTAGGTTGGAATTTTTGTCAAGTTGTTTATTTGACCGGTATATAGCCGTGATTATATCTAATCCGAAAATAAATGTTTATTCATGAGTCACTTGCATTGTTTTCGAGTATTTTGAAAATTTTGTTAGTAGGTTAAGTGTCGTTACACATAAAAAACAATCTTTAAATAAATAAAATGTAACAAACAATAAAATTAAATATGTCTATTATCTAATCGAGATCGAAGAATTAATAAAGAAACACGACAGTCAAACGCTTCACAAAAAAATAAAAGATCTAGCTGGAATGACAAAACAAAGACTCCCTTGTAGATTAACAAACGACGAGAATGAAAACGATATGGGAATTAAGCGATCTAAACAACGTATGGGGACATTACATAGAAGAACTATTCTCGGACACACCACTAAACAACATAATATATAAAAACCATGAAACCAGTCCTCCTATATTAAAACAAGAAGTAGAGAGAGCAATCAAAAACGCAAAAAAATGGGAAAGCCCCTGGCCCCGATGACATACATACGGAAGTCATAAAGCTACTGGAAGAGAAACATTTAAATATAATCGTCAAATTATTTAATCAAATATATACAAGCGGTGAAATTCCACAAGACTGGTTAAAATCAGTCTTTATTCCCCTTCCAAAAACTAAGGGAGCAAAGAAGTGTGGTGATTTCAGACTTATTAGTTTAATGTCGCATATGTTAAAGTTATTCTTGAAAGTTATTCACCAACGCATTTATAAGAAATGTGAACAGGATATCAGTGATGAACAATTTGGCTTCCGAAATGGATTTGGGACACGGGAAGCATTAACCAGTTTTATTATACTGCTGCAAAAATGTCGAGACCAAAAAAAGGATCTCTTTTTATGTTTTATTGACTATCAAAAGGCCTTCGACAAAGTAAAACATGATAAGCTGATGGATTGCCTTCACAAAAAGGGACTAGACGAGAACGATTTTAAAATTATCCAAACGCTGTATTTTAACCAAACTGCAGCAGTTAGAACAGAAGCCGGTGACACAGAAATATTCAATATCAAGCGAGGTGTACGACAGGGGTGTGTATTGTCACCACTACTTTTCAATATATATTTGGAAGAAATCTTTGCACGAGCACTAGAGCAATCAAGAGAAGGTGTTAAAATTAACGGCAGAGTTCTAAATAATGTACGATACGCCGACGACACGGTCCTAATTGCAGAGAGCGCACAGGATCTCCAGACACTCTTAGATCGCGTCAGATCGATCGGAGAACAATACGGCCTCAGCATTAACGTCAAGAAAACAAAAACAATGATTGTCTCCAAAACATCCATCCATCCACCCATGGCTTTAAACGTGAATGGTAACATTATCGAAAATGTCGAGAAATTTCGATATCTAGGGTGCTGGATAACGAAAGATATAGATCCAGACATAGAAATAAAATCGCGAATTGAACAAGCAAGAAATGTCTTTTTAAAAATGAAACAAATGTTTACGTCCCAAACACTCAATCTCAAAATCCGATACCGAATGCTGAAATGTTACGTTTAACAGCACCTTACTAACATGCTGAAAGTCCCCTGGACAGCGCATATGAGCAACGAGCAGGTCCTACACAAGATGGGTACCGACAGAGAACTCTTAAAAATAATGAAAACACGGAAAACCTCATATTTGGGACACATATACAGAAATGAGAAATACCAGCTACTGCAGCTTCTTATAGAGGGGAAGGTAGAAGGAAAACGTGGTCCTGGTAGACGGCAGGCGTCCTGGTTGAAGAACATTCGTGAGTGGACTGGTTTGGATTCTCAATCTTTAATAAGAAAAGCCAGGGACAGAAATGATTTTGCTGAGGTTATCGCCAACCTTCATTGAAGACGGCACCCAAAGAAGAAGAATTATCTAATTAAAAATTACATAATATACCAATCATATCCTTTATTTTCTTCAAAATCTATCTTCGCTTTACATTAATATACAAAATATGTCAAGCTTACCAACTGTTGAGTGTTTTGTTTATGTAAAAATTATCGAGTATTGCTCAAGATTTTTAATTGTATAAAACATAATCTAATTTCTAATAATTAGTAATGGATTGCGAACACATATCCATAAAGTTTTAAGTACGTCTATGGCCCAAAATTTTTATCTTAATCAGCTGCGACTAAAGTAATTATTGATGTCTTGCTCCCACACATTTCACCCCAAGTTTTTGTTTAGCAGTTATAAAAAGAATAATGAATTCTACTTTAATGGCTTCCTGAGAAAGTCGAAGGCTAAAAATTATCACATAAATATGAAATTGCGAATCAGAATACATCATAAAACTCATCTCGCTGGTAAGATTGTTATTAGAATGACGTCCATGGATGTGGGATTTTAATTTTCCTCCTAGAGATAACAAACAAATTGGAATGGATTTTTGAAAATAGCAGTTGTACAAATCACCGTGTTAAAATAGAAACAAATTAAAATACAGAGAATATCAGTTGCCTATTTTTTGATAGTACACATAACACTTCCAAAAACGTAGTTCTTGCTCCAGATTTGTTAGTTGGCAAGTTTGTAAGTTCTCTCTTAATTGATACTGATTTATATAATTTGTGTTTATTTTTCTTTTGTCTTATTGTTTTACGTATTATAGTATGTA
Source organism: Diabrotica balteata (assembly GCA_918026665.1). NCBI lineage: Eukaryota > Metazoa > Arthropoda > Insecta > Coleoptera > Chrysomelidae > Diabrotica > Diabrotica balteata. Next base: position 161,282,334 of record OU898277.1, read on the forward strand.
TAAGATCATCTTAAATATTGTGTGACCTAATAAAACTCAACTGCTTTTTTTGTTCCAATTGTTCATGAAAATAAGAAAAAATAATTGGTTTATGTGCAGTCTTGATAACTATTTTAAGTGCAATATATGTGGAATTTGAAAGAGATATGGAAAATATAATAAATTCCGAGGTTTCTACTATTTCTACCGTCATATCCTGGTCTAGTTTGTTATTCGTCATTCGGCATCCTATCATTTGCTTCTTTGTGTCTATTAAGCTTTTTCTTATATTCGTAGGTGAATTCTTATGAAAAAGTTGGTACATAAACGAGGTATAACTATTATATACTGAGATTGACGCTACTATTACGTAAGAAGTACGCAGTAACCGACAACCGTTTAGCGTGAAGCCTTTAGTTTTGAATGCAGGAGCTGTATAGTTTCTAAAATAATCCTGCATCTTCCGATCAGTAGCTTGCCCAACGGTAATCATAAGTTATCAACACATCAAACAATGGATAGTGCTAGAAACACACAGAATGAACGAGCAATCGTTGCTCGGAATGGAAGAGATCTGGTTGTGGTTCTTTGGTTATTCTTATTAGCTCATAAACAAAGCTAAATCAAAAATATTGAATAAATATTCCAAAGAAAAATCATAAATCATTCTCCAAAAAGGGCGCCACTTTGACTTTTCTTCGAGAGACAAAGAAAACTCTTTAAACCAAAAAAAAATTATAAACAAACAGCAAGAAACAATCACACGTACCTAGTATATTAGCTTAGCCAAAATACTATGTTGTTACATACAAGCTATACATAAAACATATTGATGAGTAAAAAAGCAAAAGAAGATATAAAATATTGTTGAGTAAAATGAGGAAAACTGTGGAGATTACGAAAACAACTGTCGATGGATGGGAACAAAAGTTACGGTTAAGCAAAGTCTCTCTATTGACACAATTAGGACTGTTCTTAATGTCTTTAAATATCTAATCTCCGTACAGATCTAAACGTAATATGTTTGTTTCTTGTATATTGTGTATTAATTGAAGTGTTTGTAGGATCTGGTGGATAAAAATCGATAAGTTCTATCAGTATAGGTAGCATCGCAGCTGAATACTCATTCGAATCTGTATACAAACTCTCTTGTTATTTACGCAAGTAGATAATACAAAAGTAAATAATCTAAACTACATCTTTGCACACAACAGTCAAAATTTTACCTTACGTTTTTATTAATTTAGTGGGATTACTTGCTTTTAGCTTCACTGAAGATTGAATGACTAGTCCAGAAAAATATGAACTTTTAATCAATTTGGATTTTGAAATTTAATTTTAAATAAATATACCACTTACAACCTAACTCTATTTTCGATGTTCGAGTTATTTAGAAATACATTTAATATTAAATATTATTAAAAAAGTGAAAATCGTTTCTTAAAATCTACATTCAAAATAGATATTAAAAAACAATAGTGATCATAACATGCAAAAAAATGACGTGATGTACCCGTACAAAAAACACTAACACTGCACTCCACTAGGTACATAAAAAAGAAAAATAAAATAATGATATATGTTTAATTTTTCATATGGACCACCAAACGAAAATATTCATCATAGTTATTGTCTGCAGTTGCAGGATACATTAAAAAAAGGTAAAAATTTATTGATTTGTGGTCTTGTTTAGGCTATGCCTATTGCAAATAAATATGACCCATTTTGCACTAACTTAATCCTAACTTTTACTTGCTGAGTCATTACATATTTTGATTTACCTCGTACTAATTTATTGACTGCCTCTGTTACTAACTCTACTACCCAAAAGATATAATGGGTCTCTAAAATAAAAATGTTTTAAAACACTCAAACAAAACACTTCGCCCATACGGCGAAAAGCCGCGGTATCGCTTCACCTAGCGGAGTCTACTTGATCCCCAAGAACTTATGTAGGAATATATGGTATTGGTAGGAATATATGTCAGTACCACTTGAGTAGCGAAACCTCAGACCCATCCTTGCCAGAGGATGTATCCCCACCGATTTTCTTCTCTGACAGGGGTGATACAATGGAGTCGTCTTAGGAGGTCTGTGTCTGAAGAGCTTACAAATGACCCCTGCCCCGATCTACCATAACCATCCTTCTCTCATTCCTCGTTCATCTTTTTTTCGGCAAAACAAAACTCCCCGCCTGGCATCTGATATAATTTCATTTCTCAGCGATTCTAATTGTAAAAACATATTTAAAGTATGTTTTCACGTTTGAAATTCTAAATCGCAATTCTTCTAGAGTTAAATAGGAACTTATGAGATATACACAGAAACGATTACCCAAGGCAATTTGGGCTGAATAAAATAAACATTTTAACTTTGTTTATTCTATTTTAAGAGACACAAGATTTTTTAAAACGCATATTTTTCGCTTTTGAATTAACTGGACTTTATATAAAAATTAAAGATTTTGAATCGTTACAAGGTTGGAGGATCGTTGTGCAATACAGGGACTACGGAGAAGGTTAAACCCCACATTATGGTTAACAAGCCGCCTTCATCTGAAGACGGACTTGTAGGGGCATTAGTTCTGCTCAGAATATGATAGTCGTCCTATAGATGGGAAAGCTTCAACCGCCTGTCTTTTCCCCCAATGGTTGGTTGTGAGTAGCCTAGTATTGACACTCCCCACAAGTTTCTTCAAGGGATTTTGTTATACATCTATTCACATTGACATGGACCTTTGATTGAATATGAGGGCTAATGAGTTCTTAGGTTATACTAGCCTTTGAATTTTGCCTGCTCGTCAACATAAGAAGCATCTTCGCAGGCTACAAGATTTTATACTGAATAAGACTATTGTTGTTCCTTGAAATACAATCCAATTGGTCATATCACCTTGCAATTCCCGCCAATAGAACGTGAACAAGTTAATATGTTGAGGGTAGAAGACGAAGTTGACAGTACGTGAGTAGACTGTTAAATTACTAAGTGGCTGGTTAGGCCAACGATTTCAGGTGTTATCTGAAGGGTAACCTTCAGGCCTTCACTTGAAAACCTTAATGTATCTGAGTTATCTGAGTTAAAAAGCCTCCCAAGATTCAGAAAATTTTTCGGGGATTATAGGTAATGCCAGCGTCATATAGGCGTCGGCTGTTCCGGCATTCCAGTTCAGCTAAAGTCCAAATTGAAAAGCCGTGTTAAAGGACCAACCAGATTCCCCTGGCACTGCAGCAACTATGACTCTCTTATTTATTTTTCTCTAGTGAAATTTCACATTTTCTTTACAAAACTGATAACATATTTTTGACAGAAGTATATGGTAGAGAATGTTTATTATTTAAAGAATGTGCATACTTTTTTAGTGGTATAAACGTTTTCAAGGCGACCGAAAATGTTTGTTATATCGGATGGCCTGTCAACGTGAAAAACGGATAAAGAAAAATTGGTAATCCAATTCTCGATCTCTCTATTATTTAAGTATTCATGTTATTGATGAAACTGTAGCAATTCAGAAATAATTCAAACGGCGTATTTTACATAATAATTTTAACATGCAGAAATTGCTCCAAAAATTCTCCCTTTTTAAAAAAAATCCCGAACAATATTTTTGTACTGAGACATTGAATGTAATTTAAAATATTTCAGTCTTATTGTAAACATTATAGTTAGATGTCAAATATCATAATTTTTTACCTAATAACCTGAAACAGGAGATCCACAAAACCATAAGAACGAAAATTCGAGAAGCCAAAGAAAAATGGTTTTCCAACGAATGCAGGGAAATAGAACAATACGAACGAAAATAAGACAGTTACAATATGCACAAAAAAATAAAATCGATGACAAACAAGAGAAATTTCAATAAGTCACCCAACAGCATAAAAGATAGCGATGGAAATGTTATCTCGGAGCCATCAACGATCTTAAAAACATGGAAATCATACATAGAAAAATGATTTGCATCTGACAGGACTGATGATCACCTATATGGAGAAGAAGAAACAGGACCTTCAATCCTTAAATCGGAGATAGAAGATGTCATTGCAGCACTAAAAAACAGTAAGTCAGCAGGTCCGGACAATGTACCCTGCGAAATATTAAAAATCCTATCTAAATCAGACAAACAGTTCCTTGATAATCTAGTTGTACTTTTTAACAACATATATAATAGCGGTAAAATGCCGGAGAACTGGCTACAGTCAACATTGATTACAATCCCGAAGAAACCAAATGCCCAGATTTGTGATGACTACCGGCTTATAAGCTTGATCAATCATGTCACTAAAGCGTTCACTAAAATCATTCATAGAAGAATATATGATAAATGTGAGTCAAATATTGATAGATCGCAGTTTGGTTTCGGAAAGCACTTGGAACTAGAGAAGCAATTTTCGCTCTCCAGGTACTTATACAGCGGTGTATAGACGTTGATAAGGACGTGTATTTGTGCTTTGTAGATTTTAGAAAAAGCATTTGACAATGTCAATCATGAACAATTGATAGGTATTCTGCGAAAGATAGGTATTGACGACAAGGACATTCGAATTGTGGCAAACCTATACTGGGGTCAAACAGCAAGAGCAAAAATTGGCAACGAACTCACTGAAAGCGTCCAGATCAAAAGAGGTGTCCGTCAGGGGTCTATATTATGCCCACTTCTATTAAATATGTATTCCGAGGAAATATTTAACAAATGTATGGAAAATGCAAATGAGGGCATAAAAATAAACGGCGAGTTAACGAACAATATAAGATATGCCGACGACACGGTGATCCTTGCCAGTACCATAGACGAATTACAACAAGTAATGGAAAGACTTTATTCAGTTAGTGAGGAATACGGCTTGAGCCTCAACTTCAAGAAGACAAAGTGGATGCTGATAAGCAAAAAGCAACAACCTGCTCGACAATTACGGATAAGTAACATACTAATTGACCATGTAGAATCTTATGTGTACCTTGGCACCAACGTAAATGCAAAATGGGAACAGACCATAGAAATTAAGGCAAGAATCGAACGAGCTAGAGCAGCATTTAGCAATATGAAAAAGCTCCTCATAAGCAAGGATTTGTCTCTTCCCCTAAAACTACGTATAGTTAAATGCTACATTTTTCCGATCTTGCTGTATGGCGTGGAGGCCTGGACGCTGACGGAGACGCTAACGAGAAAACTAGAAGCATTCGAAATGTGGGTGTACCGACGCATTCTTCGTATATCCTGGACCGAACATGTCACCAGCATAGAGGTACTCCAAAGAATCGGAAAGGAGAAAAAATCGTGAATACAATTAAACAAACAAAGCTTGAATATCTAGGCCACATATTGAGACACGATAAGTACCGTCTGCTACAATTGATTGTCCAGGGAAAAATAGACAGTAAGCGAGGGCCAGGCAGGAGAAGACACTCGTGGCTCCACAATCTGCGGAAGTGGTTCGGGCTCACATCGGTCGAACTATTCAGAAGCGCCGCAAACAAGATCAAAATTGCCATGTGAATAGCCAACGTTCGCAACGGACAGGGCACTTGAAGAAGAAGAAGAACCTGAAACAACGCACCAACCGATGGCCAAGTAGGATCCAACTTCAGCAAGGCCATAAAAGCCAGAACATGCAAAGAATGAATAGGGAAAAATGAATCGAACAGTGGAAGGACATGTCATAAAGTTGCAACCAAGTTAATGCGCCGGCTTTTCCACATTTGATGTCCAAAATTTGTATCCACCTTATTTGCCAGATCTTGTGCTGTACGACTTCTTACTGTTTTCTGAGCTGAAATCTACATTAAAATAAATAATACACTACTTTGTAGAAGCTATGAAATAAAAAGCGGTGCTCGTCATGAAAAAGTTCTGTTTTAAACAATTATTTAATCATATGGAACATTGTATAGATAGAGTAGAGGTATATTGAAGTTAATGATAAGTAAATGTATATGAAGTCGAAATAAACTGTTATACTCTGCCACCGTCGTGATTTGATAACCCCATTTCGTTAATTTAATGTTTGTTATCTTTTACACTGTATACTTCATTCTTATTTGTTTCTTGTCTTTCGATCCAAGTTCCAAGTTTTCAATCTAGAAGGTAAAGGTTAGAATGGTCCCTTATAAGTTTACTGAATTTCCAATAAAGTTTATTTCAGTCGAATAAGCTTCTCCGAGCAAAACAATTCTGCTGAACTTTTACGAAACAAAATTACCTCGTTCGTGCCGTACGGTTCAGTAGCCGCAATTAAATATAGCACCGTCAGATTTATAGTTGGAGAGCAGCAACTGGTGGCAAGAAAGTAACAAGTCTAACACTGAGCTAATAGAGCCTTGTACTTTATAAGCGCATACACACTCATGAAGTGTGAAATGCAATTAGTAGACGAGTCGTAATGCTCGGTTGTTTGGGAATAGAATTTAAGCTTGGAGCCATTTCGCTAAATGAGTTAGAACTTAAAATTACTTTAGAATGAATTAGCACTAATGATTTACAGGAAGTGTATGTTTAAAATTTGGGACTGTGCATTTTTGCTATTAAGGAGACTATTCCATTTCTGCTGTTTTTTAGCAACTCCAGAATTTAGTTATAGTTATAAATGATTATTATTAAAAGATATATTGGACTCTGGAACAAAATGTAACAAAAAATTAATCGAGAATACGCATAGCGTATCGTGCCATGTCTGCGACGAAGGTGGCGTTCATCATTGCTATTCGGACTTTGGAGACGGCTGTTCTAAAAAGCTCATTTGATCTACCACTCCCTCAGATTGCACAGCCATGATATTCAACATCTCCCTACGCTTCTCTTTCCTTAGATCTTTTCCTACATAATCAGTTAGAACAAGGTGTATCTCTATCCACATATGATGTGTGCGAGGTATTCCAATTTTCTTGTTTTGATTGCATTTAAAATGTCCATTTCTTTATGCATCCTTCTCAGAATCTCTTTGTTTGCGGTGTGTTCTGTTGTGATATTTTTAAAATTCTTCTATACACCCACAACTCGAATGATTCCAGTTTTTTCGTTGCAATCGCATTCACCGTCCAAGCTTCCATTATTCTTGTCCATATTTTGCTTGCCCATACAGTATTCTTGTCCATAATTCGCTAGTCTGATCACCATTCTCTGAAAATTTCAAATTTATCGCTATCATGACAGTGTCATCGGCACATTATCATCAATCATCTCATCATCATCATCATCATCATCATCCTTCTGCTTCGAAAGTTGAACATCGACCTCTCCTAATTTCTTCCAGTTTTGTCGGTCTTGAGATTCCTGTAGCAAATACCCAGCGATTTTTTTGACGTCGTCAGTCCATCGTGTAAGTGGTCTACTACATCTTCTGTCAGCTCGTGGTCTCCGCACTGTAATGTTTTGGGTCCACCGCCTATCATTCATCATTCTGGTTACATGGACCGTCCAGTTCCACTTCAGCCATACCAAGCGCTCTTTAGTTATCAGTGACGCTTGTGCTTCTTCTTAGCTCTTTCGTTTCTAACTCTGTTTCTGAGAAAAGTTAAGGAAAGTGTTTGAGCGCCGTAAGTCATGACTGGAAGTACACATTGGTCGAGCGACGTCTTTTTGAAATTTGGCATGTTGCTCTTGAAGATACCTGACAATCTCATCCGCATATATAATGTTATTGGGGGACAAGTAAAAATCCAGTCTTTAGAATTATGCCTGAACTATAAATTTGGTTTAAAGAGTGCCACTAAGAAATCAATGTGCTTTCATCTATAATTTTTAGTATTTCGATATATAGCAGGTCAAGTTTAGAGCGTTTTCCATTCATCATTGTTTTTAAAGCATGTAATATTCTTTCTTTTGCAATATCTGGACCTATATTCCAGGTCACCCTTTATTTAGCTTTTGGGTATAGATTAGAGGTTGTATCTCTTTTGAAAACCTTCTATCTCTTTGCATCTCTCTTCAAAGTATTTTTCTTTTTCCTGTTGTATCATTTTTTTGATCTCGTGGTTAGTCTCCCTGTATTTACTGTTATCCCTGTTCTTACATTATCTCCGTTGTTTCATCGTATTGATTTCTTCATCATCCATCTATTCTCTTTTCTTCCTTGCGGAAAATCTTCAGTATTTCTTTACACGGTTCCAGTAGACAATACTTTAGTCGATCCCAATACTCGTCAATATGAAATGTGTCTATGTTCAGTTTGGAACAGTAACATGAACAGTCTGGTAGAGGTTTCTTGGTCGGGGCTTTTACACAGCTCAAATATAAAGAATCAGTTAGAGAAGTACTGAAGATAATGGACAAGAAGTTAGAAGTTCGAAGATTAAAGAGAAGATAAATAATTGGGCACCACCCTATTTTTAGAGGAACAGGGAAACCTTAAGACACATATAATATAAGACAACATGAAAGGTAAGGTACAGTTAAGATAATCACGTGAGAATAACATAAACCGTGAAAGAAAAGTTATTATGATTGTGCGGTACACACTTAATACTCGACACATATACACTGTTTATATAGATAAATCAAGTAGTAATATAAATCAATAATAATGCCTGAAAGAGATACACCATGCACAAAATATAAATTTATAAAAAAATAAAAGGCAAATAGTTATCAACAAAGTTATATTGAGGTATAGTAGTTAAAGTAAATACACTATAACAATTTTTACTGAACAGTTAGCACGAGATAAGTTATTGCACATTTATTATTAAATACAACAAAAAATATCTTTTTGAAAAATAGTTCTGAATAATGTAGTATTCTGAAGAATAGACAAAAAACAAGGAATATTATGATTGCATCTACGTCAATATTCGTCAAATAAATGATTTTTATGCCTTGAGAATACGTAAACATTTACTAAATTTTTGAACGTGATCACATCAAATCTATGCATAAAATTTACATATATATGTACGTATGTAAAATATAATACGTATATATTATATCTGTAAGTTTATACTCATAACAGTTCTTTTCGTTAAACCATAAATAGCAAAATCACTAAACTGAAGTCGTAAATCAACTTCTTACGCTTTAGGTAGCGAAGATGAGGTTTAGTTAATAAAAATATAGGTACTCATAATATAACAGGCAACAGGTGGGCACAGATAGTGACGTTCTTTTATAGAACACTCTCAATAAAAGCGTGTGGCACTTGCAACAGGTACTTCGGACTGCAGGTACGGTAACGCATTACGATCTTCAATCCGCAATCTATCAAATTGGTTTCGGCAGACGACAAGGAAGAAAGAAAAGGAGCAGAAACAAGACGATCACGTAGTAGTAATACAGGTCGCAGTACAGGTAGTAGTAATTAGCAGAGACGAATATTAAGAAGAATAGTAGAGACGAATTGTACAGGCGACTGTAGATACGAACAGTAGAGACGAACGGCAAACAGAAGTGACTTCGTTTCTTCGAATTGGAAGACGTCTGTTTGACAAAAGACAAAATAGTTAATATAGGAAGCACTGTATGAAGATATATATAGGATAAGGGTGAATAATTAACCGCCGTATAATGAAAAACAAACCGCTTGCCACAGAAACCAATTCGGAAATGATCTCGAGTTCCGATCTTAGACAAGCTAAGGATAAAAAACGAGTGGAAGTATTGGCCGAAGAGTGCCAATACGACGCGAAAATGATACTTAAATGGCAAGGCTAGTGTGGTATTTGTAACCTAAACACTTTCTCTTGGCAAGATATATTATTTCAACAAAAATCAATATCTCTTCTTTTCTGAGAAGGTAGACCAGATATTCGACAATAGGCACTGATTCCTTTGTTACCAGGAAGGTTTTCTATTTAAACAAATGATAGATAAAAAGAGCAGAGAATAATTGGCGAACTACTTCGTTGTTAAAAAAAGGCATGACGAATTGCTCGGTGCTTTTGGGTTATTTAAAACTCCTTATTATTAAATAATTTAAAGAAATTTTAAACATGCTTCAGTAGGATCTAGAAAGCATTAAATAAATAAAGAGATATAAATTCCTGAAACGAGTATTCTTGATATTTCCATTTTTTGCGTGTATTATCGTTTGAGAAATATATAAAATTATATATCAAGATCAGACGAAAATTCCAATACAAAATAATGTTAACAATTGTTGATTAAAAAAACAATTTCTCCCAAAGTCAGCCTCATTTATAATAAAAATATAATAATATGTGCAATAAAATTAATTATTGATATCTATAATTAAATATTTTCATGTATTGTTTTTTGCACGAGATTTCTATATGTGCATGTGATAAAAGAGATTAATTTTTATTTATCGGCCTTTTAATATTCATTTGTTAAATTATTTGGCAAACTGATTAAAATATGCTGATAAATGTTTTCATTCTGTATAAATATAATTGTTATTAAATATAACGCTAACGCATGCCTTGTAAGCTAATAGCTAAAGCCGCGCTGATATAGGTAGTGCACGAGCAAGAATCACAGTCGTGGTGATACGAATCGTAATAACTTCACGACTGTGGTCATGCCTCGTTAGTGAAGAGAATTTACACAAGTATTTGCTTCGTGGCGAATATGCAGTGCTTGGTGGCAGAAGCTAGTCAAGTTGTGTGTGGGGTAACAGCAGACAGTATTTCAGAACAGTTTAGGTCTACAACTTTTGAACGGACAAAAAAAGGGAAGGATAGGAAAGGAAAGGAAGAAAAGACGATGGTTTACAACGGAATGAATTTAACAAAGAAGTCATACTAATTGAATTAAAGACATCTTTAAATACCCTGAAGATTTTAAAAATTTGCTAAGAATGTCGGAAATTTGTGTTTTATATTCATTGGAATATAGCCCCAAAAATTAAAAAATCCTAATATAAGAGAAAACACTATAGGCCAAACTGAAATTCCAAATAAAACTTTAATATTTAGCCTGTGGAAGTTTAAGGTATTTATTTAGAGTATACAAATAGTTCAGGAGAAGTTTGCGGTATTACCTACCAGTTTTTAATCTTCATTAGCACGTCTTTATTTTAACCTTACGTCACTCGCACTGTGAACATTTCTCTCACGCTTCCATTAAATATGCACATTCTACAAAGGCTAAATCATTTGCACTATTGTCCCCTCTTCTAGCTGACTTTTGGGGTATCTTCATCTATATGCTTAAGCATGTGCAATGTTTATTGTAGACTGGTAATAGATATCTTACTAGATATCTTTTACTATCTTTTACTAGGATAGACTGGTAATAGATACTATCTTTTATTCTCTATCTAGAATAAAAAAAGGCTAACGCAAATTTCAATAAAATGAGAAGATTGCTATGTACAAGGGATTTAAAATTGGAACTAAGAGTTAGGTGTGGCTGGGTGCTATGTTTTTTCGACTTTACAGAATGAAATCTTCGACCTTAAATACGACATCAATAAAAAAATCTGAAATAATTCGAGCTGTGGGTGTATAGAAGAATTCTGAAAATATACGTGGACAGAACACGTCACAAACAAAGAGGTTGTGCGAAGAATGAATAAAGAACTAGAAATTTTAGATACAATTAAAACAAGAAAATTGAAATATCTCGGACATATTACAAGTGAAGAGAAATACACCAATGCAGGGAAGGAATCAAAGAAAAAGAAGCATAGGGAGACGTAGAATGTCATGGTCTGCGCAACCTAAGAGAGTGGTACGGAGGTACATCAAATGAACTTTTCAGAGAAGCCTTCTCAAAAGTCCGAATAGCTATGATGATTGCCGACCTTCACCGCGGAGATGGCACTTGAAGAAGAAGAATAAAGAATAGATATCTTATAATTGTTAATCGTCTGTAGAAATATGTGAGAGTTTCTCTCATTGCGCGAGTTCTGATACCATATTGGTTGTAGGGTCAAAGAAAATTTCAGTAAGTTAAAGTAAGTGTTTTGATATATGGGATGTTTTTATTATTGTTATAATATAGTTTTAGATAGTACACAATGAGTAGAAGACGAATGCTTGTAGACTTAGGGCAAATTCGATATAAAGATATTTAAAGAGAAGAGGTAACATACACGTGGACCCTCCAAGAACATGGCCAAAATCAAGAAATGATGGAAGATGACGGATGAGTGCACATCGAACATCGCGCTTCCAGTGAACATAGTGAACATCATACGGACTCCAAACAAACTGATAAAGATGTTGAAAATTTTTAATAATGAAATTAACGATAATCTGCGTATGAGACTCGATACCATTTTACTGGCAAATACATGCTAGAAAGAATATTGTTAGTCATATTGCCGGAGTAAAAAATGTTGCAAAAAATGCAAATACTCTGAAAATTTGCTGGGATAAATAGGATATATTACAGAAGCAATGAGAGAAAATCGTGTATTACACAAATATCTATATAGTCAAAATACGAGACAATTATACCAGAGAAAGAAATTGCCAAGACACTGGCACTACAGAGATATATGCTTTTGGGAATATGATACATAGCTGGGGTACGGAAGGCGCAATATGTAAATACTAAGGAACTTTGGGACAATACAGTACGATCAATAAAAAAGTTTCAGAGGACGTTACAAATTTCGGCAATATATTGTTAAAAAACCTGCCAAAAACGGCATTAAAATTATATTCCTTAGATGCGTAGATTGGAGAACATTTTATTCCTGCAAAACGGAAATATATACAAGAAAACAGATGGTTCTCTTCATCTAAACAACTTTTTTGTAGTCTGGTCGTCTGGTAAAAAGGTAAAACCTGAGATTATAACGTTCTACATTCTAACAAAAAAGGAGTCGATATGTTGAATTTTGCAGCAAACTTGCTCTTTATTCAGTATATAACAATGCAACCAAACATTGCTTTTTGGTTGTGTCATTTTTTTTTCTACTTTTATTAACTGCAAAACAATATTCACACTGTACCTAAATAATTAATAATAAATGAAATAAAGATAGGAAAGGAAACTCAATACTTATTATAAACACACATCATATGACAAATTTAAAGTATATATTGACTTCGACCTTGAACTGCTCACGACTGACTACACGATCCAAAAATCAATAAAGTGTGATCCTCTCACGATCGAAATTATTTCGATTCGTGAAAAGAATTTTCACGGGGCATAGCTTACAAAATCATGGTTCACGTTCGTGATTCACTGCCTATGTCAACGCGGCTTAACAATTTATCTAAATTATTTATGTTTAGCTTTTGCTATCCAATTTTAAGTAACTTTTTATTTACATACAATATTGCATATATAAGCACCAATAAATCTCACTTGTCATAATATCACAAGAAATATTTCGATTGAGGCACGACAAATATATTGAATGCTCAAAAATAATCATCTTCACATGTCGTGTGAACCACTTTAAAATTTGCCATATAAAACGAAAAATGTTTTGATTCAATGCATAACTTTATATTTCCTAAACTTTTTATTGTCGTCATTGTCACACGTGCCTCTAAGCCTTTGAACTGTTGAGAAAAAGTTGATTGTTCGAAGTAAACTTTCGCAATTACTAGGCGTACGAATATAAAAGTTAAAAAAATACATATTCACAGCGCTTGTGGCCATTATTTAGAATTATGTTCTAAAAATATCGGTACATTGAACGATTCAACGTAGGTAGAATGGTTTTTTTTTATTTATTTTTGAAAGTTTAAGTCAACTGATTCATTGACATTCCCATTGTGTATGCTTTTACTTTCCTGAGAAAAATAATTGTAATAAAACAATATTGTAGGGACTAAATGTTTTGTATTTTACATATTTAACATACAATGTTAGAAAATATATAAAATAACTGTTTGTTGTTTTTTTTTTCAAATAAGACATCAAAACCTAACTAAGAAAAAAAATTATTTAAAAAATCCTTTAAACAGGCCATTCACGTTCCGATTTTTAGTCCGACTAGTGGTCCAACTTCCGCAGTTGGATCTGAAATCGGACCGTGAGTCTGGTTGGATTAGTTGAACAACTACTAGTGGTACGAGTCGGAACATCTAGAGGGACGACTTGTGGTCCGACTTCCGACTGACGACAAAGTGGAAGCGTGAATGGTGAAGTTGGAAGTCGGATCACAGGTCGGATCGAAAATTTCCTGTCAGTTGACCTTCGGCACCTGTTACGTAGGAGATTTCTATGAGTTCGCAAATATTTAATAGAAAATAAACTTTAATTTACTCATATTAAAATACACGATTCTTCATATCATCTCCTTTTTGTTAGGCAAATCATTTTCTTTCTGTAGATCTATTTCGGACCCTCCCACACAGTACAATTTTCAACACTCCGGATTGGCTACAGAAGAATTATCAATAAACAACGAAAATTAAATCATAGTTGTATTGAAATTAAAAGTAACTGTTTCTTTATATTGTTCTGAAGTTATTTTCTTGTGGCATCTTATGCAAATTTACTATTTTAATCGAAAATAAGCCTGAATATTAGTTAGAAATTAAATTTATTTGACGTTTCGACTTAACTTCGAATATTTTGATAACGATTTCCGAAGTGGAAGTCCAAATGTCAAATACATTTAATTTCTAACTCCTATTGTGGTTTTTTCCCAATTTAACTACTAAATTTACTACAACAACACTTTGTAACTGATATTTCCTCCCTGTATGGTTACATTAGCTGCAAACAAAATCTCAATTGGGGCATCGCTGAGCAAAGATTCCTAGTTCGCAAATAAATAATAGAAAATAACTTTCAATTGCACAAACAATTGTTATAGCTCTGCAAGTTTCTGCTATCACTTTTCCCAATAGTTTTGGAGATATTTTAAAGCTGAACTTTAGATCCTCAAATGACTTTCCAGTGGCCAGAAAGCGTAAAGTTGCTACAAGGCGTTGTTCAGTACTGACATATTCACGCATGACGGTATCTTTTTTGGAAATGAGTAAATGAGAAAATTGAGCAGAGAATGTCACGAAGGCAAATTTCAGCTACGCTACACGTCTCGCAGAGCGTTGTTTCAAAAACATATGCAAGATTTTTAGAATTGGGTGCACTCAAGAACAGGCCTAGAGAAAGTCGTCGTAGAGTAACTAGTAATCGACAAGACTGGTTTTTAGGTCAAATAGCTAGAAGAAATCCAACCTCTTCTCATCCGGAGCTCCAAAGGCAACTTTTGCAGACTACAAGTATTGACATTTCAGTTGAAACAGTACGAAAGAGACTTCGTTCCCAAAATTTATTTAGCAGGAGGCAGTTGAGGGTTCCCGAGTTGTCCAGACAGAACAAAATTGGTCGGCTGAATTGATGTCTGGAACACACAGAACTGGACAAATGAAGATAGGCAAAATGTCCTTTTTTCAGATGAAACCAGAATTGGCCTGAGATCAGATGACCGTCGAATTCGGGTTTTAAGAGGTCGAGGAAGACAAGTTAGACTGCAAACTGCCAGATCCGTTCCAAAATATAAAGGAGAACTGTAATGTTTTGGGGAGGTATTATGATGGAAGAAAAACACCTTTGCGTCCCTTACGGCAAAGTTTAACGGGTCGCCGGTATGTCGATTTGGTACTAGAACCCATAGTTAGGCTGTGGCGAGGTGCAGTGGGAAATATTTTCATTTTCATGCACGATAATGCCTTGCCACATACCAGCAGAGTTGCCACAGACTTTCTGAAACTGAAGATGTCACTGTTCTTAGCTGGCCTGCCTGCTCACCTGATATTAATCCCATTGAGCATGTGTGGAACCTCATTAAAAAAAGGATTGGAGCTCGAAGAGATAATCCAGGTAATGCGGATCAGTTTATTCAAACCGCTCTAAAGAAATGGACAAAACTTACCTCAAGAAACAAGTTGACGATTGATTAAAGCATGCCACCGTCGGATGTAAGCTTATAATAGAAGCTAGTGATGGCAACACTGACTATTAAATGAACAACAAGACTGTATCTTTCTTTAGTCAACCATTGCAATGTTTCCATTTGTTCGTGTTTTTTGCGTTTTTGTTAATTTCAAGTACACTGTAACATTTTTTGTTTTTTTTTTTATAGTAATTAAACTGATGAAATCGTAGGCTTCCACGGCCAGAGTCAGAATTATAGTTTATGTCGTCTTCCGGGTTTGGACCGTGTCATTTGTGAGTGAC
Source organism: Diabrotica balteata (assembly GCA_918026665.1). Classification (NCBI taxonomy): domain Eukaryota; kingdom Metazoa; phylum Arthropoda; class Insecta; order Coleoptera; family Chrysomelidae; genus Diabrotica; species Diabrotica balteata. The sequence goes on from OU898277.1 coordinate 161,298,358, forward strand.
CCAAAAGTGGGTTCATCTCGACGTTTCGCTACAATTGTATGTAGCTTCTTCAGGAGAACAAAGAAAAAGAAATCAAAAGACAGGAAGATGGGTAGTTAGCAACGGTAACTCAGTTACTCAACGCAACCAGAGGCGAATACTAACTACCAAGATGGGCATTTGGTCACAGTAACTCAACTACTTAACGCAGCCAGAGGTGAAAACCAAATGCCAGGACAGGGATTCACGTCCAACAGCTCAGAACACTAACGCGTCGAGAGGCGGGGAGTGAATCCGACGATTACTCCGCTACCGCTCTATTTATAGTCGCGGTGACCTGTCGTGTCGGGACGTATCGGCACACTCCGTGGCGCGAACGTCAAGAAGCGCGCGCTGGCCAATCATGTGGCTGCATCGTGGTAGCGGGACCGGACGGCGGCTCTAGACTGAGATTCCAGATGGGAGACAAGTAGTATCCTTCCTCTCGATTGATATTATGTGGATTTTTTCGGATCTCTAGAGATTCGCGGATTTTCCTGGAATAAAAGAAGGGGCTCTTAGAAATAATATGGGTTTTTTCGAACAATATGGAATGACCGGTTTCTTGGCAGTGTTCTGCAACTGCAGAATGGGAGAAAAGACCTGATCGAATGCATCTTTGATGCTCTTGAATCCGAGTTTTGACGGAACGACCAGTTTCGCCAATATACACATGTCCACATGAACAAGGAATAGAATAGACACCACAGGAAGATAGGGGCGGTAATGGGTCCTTAGGAGAGGGTAGATATTGTGAGATTTTCTTGGGTGGTCGAAAAGTAGTCCTGATACCTTCTTTGCGAAGAATTTTGCCAATCCTATCAGTGACACTTCGAATATACGGAAGAAAAGCCACAGGAGTATTACCCGAAGATTCTGAATTTGTCGTCCTAGGGTGTAAAGGGGGATGTAGATGTCGGTGTGTAATATTTTGAATTGTGGACTTGGAGTAACCGTTGGCGACAAGGGTTTTTTGCAGATGGCCAAGTTCTTCTCTAAGGTTGTCAGGTTCAGAAATCGAAATGGCCCGATGGATGAGAGAGTTGATCACAGAATTCTTTTGGGCAGGATGGTGGTGTGATGAAGCATGTAGGTAACGATTCGTGTGAGTCTTTTTTCTATAAACAGAGTGACCCAATCGGCCATTGGGCTTGGAGGTGACTAACACATCGAGAAAGGGAAGGGACCGATTATTTTCTACTTCCATTGTGAATTTTATACTCGGATGTTGTGAGTTAAGATGATCTAGGAAGGGAGAAAGGGTATGTTGACCATGGGGCCAGATGATAAATGTATCATCAACGTAGCGGAACCAGACTTTTGGTTTTAAGGGGTAAGATTCTAGGGCTAAAGACTCAAAGGCTTCCATGAAAATGTCAGCAATGACAGGGGAAAGGGGAGAACCCATTGGTGTTCCAGATATTTGTTTGTAGAAATTGCCTCTAAAAGAAAAATATGTTGAAAGGAGGCATTTTTCCGCAAGATCTGCCAAAACCAAAGACTTGTTATCATTGGTCAAGTGATCTCGCAGAACAACTAGAGAGTCATGTATGGGGATATTGGTAAATAGGGATGATACATCGAAACTGACGAGAATGTCTTGGGATCGACCGTGAGGGAGGAGATTAAGGTGATGAAATGTGTGGAATTTCGGACATAAGAAGAGGTACGACCAGTATAGGTCTTAAACTGATTCGACAAGTACTTTGCGAGTTTGTAGGTAGGAGAGTTAATCGTAGTCACAATGGGACGAAGAGGTACGTTGTCTTTATGGATTTTGGGAAGACCGTAAATTCTGGGGCAGATGGAGTTTTTCGGAACTATGGACTTCTTAACATCATCGGAAAAGATCGGATTGTTTGATGGCATGGGAAATTTCGCGTTCGACTCTAGGAGTGGGGTCTCGAGAAATTGTATTATAACAGGATGTATCCCTAAGTAAGTCGTTTACTTTCTCTATGTAGGAAGGAGTATCCAGGATGACTGTGGCATTACCTTTGTCTGCAGGAAGGATTATTATCTCAGAAAGAGAACGGAGATTTTTGAGAGCTATGAATTCCTCACGAGATATATTGGAAGTAGGGATTTTGGCTGTATCAAGACATTTAGCGACGTCAAAGCGGATACGTCGGCTGGAATTTTGGGAATTGTGCGGAGTGCCGCTTCCACATTTGAAACTATTTTCTTCGGTAGGAATTCTGGAAGGAGTGATAGCAAAATTAAGACCTTTAGATAGAAGACTGCTTTCTGCACTTGTTAATTGGTGAGAAGAAAGATTAACGACGGTGTTAGTAAGAGGTGAATGAGAAGTAGAAGTGGTGGAACGTTGCTATACTACCCATCTCCTGTCTTTTATTCCTTTTTTCTCCTGAAGAAGCATACCATAACAATTGTAGAGCGAACGTCGAGATGAACCCACTTTTGGGTCACTCACAAATGACACGGTCCCAAACCCAGAGACGAATTAAAACAGTAATTTTTCCATTACAAACATTTTCCATTAAAAAAAAAATTTAGTAATACTTTACAAAAATCGGAAATACTGGGTGATTCCATAAAATTGGTTGTGTGTATGAAATATTTTTGATTCTTCAACACTGACCCATGATCTTTCTAATTTGATCACTTTACTGCTGTTTGCATATTAGTAAAGATTTGCACTTGTACAGCTGCCACTTGCAAACAAAGAGAGCATAATATGGTTCTGAAGCTATGTTTTTGATTGTGGCTTGTGGCATTGTATTTTTGTAATTATTTTCATACCTTTTTTAGCGTTTTAACTGTCAGCTCGGAAATTAATATTAAAATAAAAGGTTTTGAAAAATTAGCTCCGTATAATATTTTTTTCTTTTTATAATTTTTAAAAAGATTTCTAAAACGATTTCCTAGTTGGAAATTGAAACTTCACTAACATTTCCAATTTTTCAAGTGTCATTAATTACAACAGAATCTACTGTTTGCACATATGCACTACACCTATTAATTAAATACGCCATTTGGGTTGTGTTAAATTTTCCAGCTTTGTGTTATGCAACCCTATGTAAACGTCCACCGATCAGTTATCCGGCTGTTAAACATTTTTAGCGAATGGCTTTTTTTAGCAGCGCTATACACCAATTTTTTCATTACAGTCCAGCAACAGTTACGAGGGCATGAAACCTTTCACTTCCCATGTCTTGTTTACTAATTTTATTTTATTTTTAGATACTTAAAATAATAATCTTCTGTACTTGATTTATTTACTAAGTATGTATTATGTATTAATTTACTTTTAATGTATTTAATACTTATTTCCATTTAGTTCGTGATGTCTTCATATTTTGAATCGAATCTAATATACAGGCGTCGTATTACCTTTTATCTCTAGTATAATGCTGAGGCAAAGCGTCGCGGAAGTAGCGCCAACAGTTGAAAAGACAGTCCATTTACATGACGACAAACTTAAATCAAAAAAAAGAGGGATGATCTCCCACTCAAAAATGATCGGACAGTTGTAGTATTTCTGAGAAGGTAAAAAGTTCTAACTAACTTCGAAATAAACGGTACCCTTCTAGCTACAAACGTGATGAAATATAAACCTTCTAGATTAGGTTTTTCCCGAAAAAACATTACAACGGGCGTTCGACGACAATTACCGAATTTATGAAAAGACCGGGAAAAGGATTAACTAAGAATTAGCCAAACCGGCGTCTTTAAAAAAAAATAGGTAGGTAGATTCTTCAGGCAAATTTCGGTGTTTCCCAATAAAAATTTCTGATCGTAAACACGACCATCAGCGTATCATCCAACATGGGTAAAAGGAATTAAAAATAATATTTAATAATAATTTAAAAAAATGTTACAGCTTAAGTCGTCTTCGTTTGTTCAATCGAGGCCGAGGCCTGTTACTGAAAAGTTATAAACCTTTAAAGCTTTTAAATGTTTGTAAAAAATGACTTAATTCAATTTTAAAGCTATTTAAATTTTAAAAATGCAGAGTACATAGAGTATGAATATTTGCGCTATAGTCGTGACAATTTTCAATTAAAGGTGACTAATACAAATTGAACTAAAACTGTAGCGGCAACCATGAAAAATTTCATTAGTAAATTCTTACCGGGGTCATTTTTATTGTGTATGCTTCGCTCATGCAAATATGTAAATTTGTAACCCATCTAAGATAAATTTGCCCCGTAACAATATAAATTGGTGCGATTCACGAGTGTATAGTGAGACAAGTTCATAGAATAGTTTGGAACATCGGTAAAATTATCAATATTTTGCTGGTCTATATATATTCACGTTTTTAGAAAGAATGTTAATTAGAGAAATATGATATCTTAGTTTATTGAAGTTTATGAAATATGATATCTTCCAGATTTTTACACATAAGTACATAGGCGTAGTGTATTATTGGGAATATATTTATTAAATATACTTTATTATTAACTTTAAAATAGTTTTGAGGTAAGTAAAGTAAATTTGAGGCCAGTTTATTCTTTATATAGTATTAAACCCTTAACGGCCGCTCAATATACAAAGAGAAATTTGACAATTAATTTATTAGATTGGATTAAAAACACAAATTAGGAATAAATTACAACCAAAAAGATTTTTTTTCTCATTTTTAAGGAAAACAGTACAATTTTTAATAAAGGAACATATTGTATCTTAAACGTAAATTAAATTTTAAGGTAAAAATTTTCGAAATATTCGGGGTGTAGATGCATTCTACACTTTTTACATAAATAAATAGTATTACTTTTGTACATCCTACATTTTTGCACTATCGTCTCTTTTTATAATGTGGCCAATATTGTCGAATCTGGTTTCATCTGGTAAAGCAAATTTAGATTGACGCCCATGTACTGACACTGATGTAGCGGTTTCTTCACTATTATAAATTAAAATTATAAATCTATGTCGGCTCATGATTTCTCTTATAATATGCACTTTTTTATCCTCATCCTTTGACCAATGCATATCAACTTGAAGCAGAGTGTAAACCAGATAATATACATATGCTAATAATTTTTTTAAATCTATGTTATTCATTTCAAAATTGTGACGGTTATTCTCAATTACTTTTTTATCAAAAAGAGTGAAAAAACTTCAATATATGACTTGCCTACATGGTTGACTTTTATATTGTATAAATATCAATCAGACTGATGTTGAATTACTACTGAGCACGAAAGAATATCCGTTATTACAACTTGAGATAAATTTGGATTTACTATTTTTGCCTGGTTTTTTCTTTGGACGTTTTATCTGTGGTTCAGAGGAATATCATAATCAGAATCGTTAGAATTCCCAATCACTTGTATTTCATATGTACCTGCAATATCCGATTTTATTGATTCTTCACAAATAATATTATCATCAATCTCTTCAAGGAATACAATAATATACCAGCAAACGAATGGGAAAGATACCTGACGAACGTTGCAAGAACTGTTTAAAGATCCTACTGAAGTGGCAAAGAAAATAATAATCAACACAATAACGTACCTGAACTAAGAGACGAAATAGAAATCAGTTTTCACGAAGTAGAAATAGTCATAAATTCACTCAAAAATAGAAAGTCACCAGGACCAGACGGAATAACCAACGAGCTTCTAAAATACGGATGAGAAAGTTTAACCCTAGAGATGACAAAACTTATACAAAAACTAATATTGCACTGCAAGATACCAGACGCATGGAGAAACAGCATAATGATACCAATGGTCAAGAAAGGAGATAAAGAAGACCACAACAATTATAGAGGTATAAATCTACTGAACACCGCACTTAAGCTTACCACAAAAGTCCTAACCAACAAAATCAATAAACTAACAACTTTATCAGATGAACAACAAGGATTCAGATCCGGATGATCCTGCGTAGACGCCGTATTTGTACTAAGACAAATCACAGAAAAGGCCATCATATGTATGTTTTATAGACCTGACAAAGGCTTTCGATCGCATCCAAGTCGAAGACGTCTTACACCTACTGTATAAAAGGAACATACCAATCAATATTATACAAACCATCGAAAGCATCTACCTCCATAATCGAACACAGGCAAAGATAAATGGAAAACTAACACAGTGTATACCAGTACAAAGCGGAGTCAGACAGGGTGACTCGTTAAGCCCACTTCTCTTTAATATATTAATGGACGAAATAATACAAGCAGTACCTAAAAGTCATGGCTCCAGAATTGGGAACAAAGAAATCCAAATATTATGATATGCAGACGACGCCGCATTAATCGCCGAGACAGAAGACGAGCTCTAAAGATTAACACATATCTTCAGTACAACAGCTAAGAAATACAATATGATAATATCAGCGGAAAAATCCAAATGTATGACATTTAAATACCCACTACGGTGTAAAATCGAAATCGATGGGAAAATAATGAAGCCGGAAGCAAGGTTTAGATATCTGGGAATAGATATAACTAGTTACGGAGATGTTGAAGAAGAAGTACGACAGCAAAGCTTAAAAGCAAGTAAAGCGGCGGGTTCTCTTAATGACACAATCTGGAAGAACAAACACCTAAGACAAGACACAAAAACAAAAGTCTATAAAGCAGGAATTAGACCTATATTAACATACACGGCTGAGACAAGACCTGACACATCTAAAACGAGACGACTGCTAGAAACAACAGAGATGAAAATACTCCGACAAATATCAAGGAGAAGTCTGTTGGATTGGGAGAGAAGCAAAAACATAAGAAGAGCATGCAATATAGAAGACCTAAATGGATGGGTGACAAAACGAAAACAAAAGTGGAACAAACACATCAGTAGAATGGCGGAGGATAGAATAGTACGATTAGCACGAAATAAGTCACCAAACGGACGAAGAAGTATTGGCAGACCAAGAAAAAGATGGTGCGACAATTTAAACAATTTAGGAAGCTAATATTGAAGAAGAAACCGGCTTTAAAGCTTACAAACTAGAAGGAAGAAGAAGAAGATCAATGTCTTCTACATCAGAAACTTTCTAATCTAATCGCGGCGGCAAATAAACCACATTAAGTGGCATTTTCTGAAAAGGACTGCCGGGAAAAATTGGCTACAAGTAGCGTACAATAAAAAACAATGGAAAGGAAGACTTGAAGAGGCTTATGTTCAGATGTGGACGTGAATGGCTAGACGAAGAAGAAGAAGAAGAGGCATTTTCACAATCTGAGTCTTCTTCTAACAAAGCTATTAACTCTTTAGTAGTTAGTGCCATCTTCATTTCATATTTCGAGAATTTACTGAAATAAACAAATGCACTGCTATATAAACGCATTCATATGATAAAAGTTTAGCTTACTTCATTTTAATTTATATGAACTTCATAATATATTTTCATATTTATATAAACAAATAAACACAAGCAAACTTTCAAATTAAGTTAAAAAAAAAACAAATATAACGTTTACAGCACACAGCAATTCTATAAATAGAGAATGATGTGTAATGATGTGTAATTAAAATTGCAGATTGTTTTTAGTCTAATAAAAAAAAATTATTTTCCAAAGATTTCTGTTTTTTGAAGTTCTGTATTAGATACTCTCTAATAAGAATAAAATTTTATTTTATTTTGTTAGACAACTATAAGATACTTGTTAAAAGAGACATGATAATTTAATAATTAAATCGGTCTTAGATTTAATTTTTACGTAATTACTTATGTGTTTAAATAAATAATTAAATTTTTTTTGGTACGCCTCTGCAAAATTGATAATATCAATACGATTTCGTTGAAAAGTTATCGTTAAGGGCTTCGTTAAGTACGATGTTGCCAAGTAATCACCTTCAATTAAAAATTGTTTTAGTATAGTCTACAGTACAGTCTAATATACCCGCTTTTCTTAGGATCCGGCGTAGTAAAGAGTTGGACGTTTTTTCATGGCCAAATCCTTTAACTTGATGTTAATTGTATATAAAAAAGGAGGCTGTAGGTGAAATATAATTGTAAAACCCGTAAATTGAAAAATTGATTTCAGTAGTACTCTCTGATTTCCTCTACTAACTTATTTTCATATGAGATATTTTATCAATCCAAAATGAAGTAAGGCTTTCTACGATTTTCGTACTTCGTAGAATTGTTTATTTTATTTCTGTGTCTTCCAATACATTTTTATCAAAATATTATACACTTCATGCATCTTGAGACTTCTTATTATAAAACTAACAGACACGCAAAAAAGTAAAATAAAAAATATCTAAATTTGATAACAAGAAGGGATCACAATGCGTTATCTCGAAGAATCAAGTATTTATTAGTTAAATAAATAGCATATCTATCTGGGTCAACAAACTTAAGGCACGACCAGAAATATTTTTAGAAATTTAATAACATCTAAACTATTACATAAATGTTATAAATAAAATATTTTGCAGATTTAATAGCTATAAAAGCTTTTCAACATCTTAGTAACATTTACAACCAATTATTAGATCTTTCGTCAGTCGAGATATATTAAAGCGTTATCCTTTCTGAAAAGGCTACATCCTTTTAGTAAATAAACGTACATTCAATGTCAAGAGGTCATTTTGCAATACCGTAATATAGTCACCGTATCATGTAACCTTTCTTTTGACACCCAATCAAGGCAACTTTCTTGCACTCATGATCTACGGGTGTCATACGAAAACGTTATTTACAAACAACAGATAAATAAAACTTATAAGCATTTTTTTTTAAATCGCGCTGAAGATATATAAAAATGTGTAGACAACAGTTAAGGGATAATCTATTATGAATGACGGTGATGGTGAGCCAACCAGAAGTGGTAACAGTTTATGGAGGACAACTAGGGGAACCAACAGTGGTGTTAGGTATTTCGTTTTTTTCGTTGCGTGCCATATCAGAATTATCCGACTTTGGCGATCACCATTGCGGAGGCTTCTCGATTTTTGCAATATGAAATAAATTGTCCTGCAATTTGGTATCTGAGTCCATTCACGAATATTTTTTAACCAAGAAACTTGTGTTTCTTCCTACACTCTACGGCCCTCTAGTTTGCCTTATAAGAATTAGTTGTAATATTTTATATCGACTTTCCCTTACTATATGTCCCAGATACGACATTTTTCGATGTTTAACAGTCTTTAGCAGTTCTTTATCGTTGTTGACGCTCCTTAGTACTTCTTCATTAGTTTTACTTGCGGTCCAAGGTATCCATCAGCATTCGTCTATGAACCTAGATTTCCAATACTTCAATTTTGTTTATTATCGATACTTTTAGCGTCCACACTTCTGCACTATACAAAAGTACGTACCAAACATAGCACTTAAGCATTCTTTGCCTTAGTTCTAAACTGAAATGGTTATTGCAAAGAGATGACTTCATTTTCATTAAAGTAGTTTTGAGTCATTGCTATATTACGTTTTATTTCTATGTCTGGATCTAGTTGGTCCGTTATCACAGTTCCCAAAATATGTTCATTTTTGTGAACTTTCTCAACTTGGACTCCGTTTAATTGAAGCTTTGCATCGGGATGTTGGTCACGACCTAAACACTAAACGTTTTGTTTGAGTTTATTTTAATGCTCATTTCTTCTCCTACCTTGTTATCTCCAATTTTTACGATAGCAGTTTGATTCTAGTACAAATTTTTAATGACACGAATATCCTTGTCATCTATTTCCGATATTTTTCAGTATTTGCATTAATTTTACATGCTGTACTTTAATCGAATACCTTTTCGAAGTCCACGAAACATGCAAATACATTATTTTCTTTGGTCACGGCATTTTGTAATAGGATGTTAAGCGCAAAAAGTGCTTCCCTGGTTCCCAGAGCATTTCTAAAACCAAATTGGGTATCTTCAAGATCTTCTTCGCATTTGCGTCAATTCTGTTGTGAAGTATTCTGAGGAAAATTTTAAGAGTCTGGCTCATCAGGCTAGTTTATAATCGATATTCTGAGCATTTTCTCGCATTTTGTATTTTTGGTATTGCTTTTATATTATCATTCTCTATATAGTTTCATTAACTCAGTTGGTGTATCATCTGGACCACAAGCTTTTCTAAGTTTAACATGATTTATAGCGTGTTCTACATCCCATTTCATAATTTCTGGGCCGTCAGTACAGTTTTGGTAGAATTCGGCAATATTATTCCTGTCATCTTTAAACAAGTGGTTGGTTACTTACTGACTTTAATTGTAATCTAAATAAGAATTGAACTATATGCAAAGAAATTAAAATACTTATAGAGCAGGCCAGATCTGCATATTTTAATATGGAGAAAATCTTGTGTAGAAACAATTTCTGAGACTGAGACTGAGAGACTGAGACTTCAGACTGAAAATTATATTAGTAAGATGTGGTGCCTTTATTCTTTTTTATGATGTCGAAGGTTGGACTTTATAACGGATACACTTCTCATAAAACTGAAAGCCTTGAAATCTGAGTAGCATCGCAGAATCCTACAGAGAAGGGAAAAGTTACGGAAGTGGCTAGAACTGTTAAAATCTTAAACTGGAATATTTTGGCCATGTTATGGGTTACCTCCCTATAATATACTTTATTTAATAATGCAAGGCAATTTAGATGGAAGAAGTGGACCAGGTCGATGAAGACCATCATGGCTTAGAAACTTAAGGGAATGGTTTAACAAATCATCTGCATCCCGTTTCCGAGCTGCCGTCAACAAAAATAGTGTAGCCAATTTGATAGCCGAGCAATGTAACAGAAAGAACAAGAAGATGAAACAATAATATATGGGTCAGTGAAGTAAAATCCATATAATATCTAAGATTTTAATGCTCTGAATAAGGAAAGCTGTTACCTATAACCAAACTACTCTCACTTTTCTATAAAAAAAAATTTTTTCCCATTTAAAGTGTATAAAATTAGGGTATAGAGCTATTTGGTTACTTTGTAGCAGATATTTCAATATGCGATTAAATTGAATTGAGTCTTTTCCAATACCGCGTCTTTTGAATTTGAATATTAATATCACTCTTGAGACTTCGTGGATGATGAAAGGATAAATTAAAAGCAAACATCCTCGCATTTTGTACAATATAGCATAACAATTTATGTAAAGGACCAATAAATTTATCGGGATATTCAGAGAAGAATATACAGAATACCCCCGTATGTAATAAAACGATACATGCAATAATAGTTAACCTCGAATCTTGATTATAACAGTAACATTTGAAAAGTAACGCTTTTAATTATTGAATAACATTTCAGTGATGTCACTTCATCGGCCTTGCCTACACCTTGTCCACTTTTCGTACGTTCACTTATTTTCTAATTGTAACATTTGATACTGTAGATTTAAAGAAAATTACATCACAATACATATGTATGCGTGTGACTCGTGGTTGAATTATGTTTTAATGTTTATGCCAATATGGATTTTACTTGTAAAAGTAAATTTTTACATTGTTTTACTAATAAAGACCTTCCAGATTTTGTAGGCAAAGATAAATTAACCCTGAACAATCCGTAAATTGTTACCTGCAGGTTTCAAAGATGGAAGCACCTATCAGCTGAGCTGACTCCATAGTTTTTACGTTCAGATGGGAAAATGGGCATCTCTGGCCCGGTTTTTTAATGTTTTGATTGGTATTTTTTTGTTTTTTTTTAACCTCTTTACTGGCAAAATGGAGGTTTACATAAAAAACGCCACTAGGCTTGGGCTTTAGTCTGGTAGAGGTATCTTGATCAGGGTTTTTTTGGTGCCCAGGCATATTCAATTAGCTAAAGATATAGAGAAGAGAAAAAGAAGGGAAGATTTGATTTAAACAAACCGTAAATAAATTGAAGTCACTGAATGTCAACGGTTTAGTTTAGGTAGATAACCGGAGAAAGAATAATCTTCAAATGATCAAAATCTCAGCAATTCACAATTAAAGAATACGATGTAGTACAATGTACTTACAGTCGGCGGCAGGTAGTCACAGGTAATGAAGTTCTTTATAGAACAGTTCATCAATAAGGACACATGACAGTTTGCGCCCACAACAGCTGTATTGGGACGTCTGTAGCAACGTAGGTGATGCAAGTAAGGTACTACAGCGACTCGTAAACGTATAGGCGATAACGGCAGCGGCATTCGGGATAAAGGGAATCGAATTAGTGTTAATTTGATGTTAAATCAATCAGCACATCAACCGTCAAATCAATGTAGGTACAGATCAAATACATCAGATCAATCTTGACAATAGAATGGACTAAAATAGAATAGACTTAAATGGTATGAACTGAATGGAAGGCAAACAGAATTGGATCTGTAAAGACAAGAGAAAATATATTGTAGAGAAGAAAATACATAGACAATACAAAGATAAGAACATAAAGCAAGAAATTTTAGTTTCTCACCGCCGAATTGGTGGACGTCTGCACTACACAAGATAGTACAAGAAAACGAATAATCCTTTTAGATATAAGCGATAGTTGGACTGTATTTAGCAGCAGGTAGGAATACGCTGTCGTTTGTTAAAAGAGATTTACATTATAATACCGCAATGGCCTTATTTTAAGGCTAGCCTACTTTTTCTCTGCTAGGAAAACTAATGTGGAGATCGCATAGCCTTTCTCTAGTTCTTTGAAAATATCCTGTGTGCCCAACAAAAGACTAAAACTTGTCAGGTTTGTAAACAGGATAAGGAATATTTGGTTGTAAACTCCCTACGCAGACTCAAGTTTCCACTACAGAGATTATTGCAATTAATCATTCGATTCAATTTGTCTTGGAGAAGGATATCAAGAAGGCCTTAATCTTGTCTGATTCTAAAAGTGCTATCCAAAAGATAGGGAAAACATTTTACTCAATGAAAATTGAACATACCTCTATCATGACCAAAGGGGCAACCAACAGAATATCAGTATTATATTCTGGCATGGATTCCAAGGCATTCGGATATTAAGGGCAATTGTGTTGCAGACAAATTGGCAAACATAGGAAGATCACTAAAATCCCAGCCAAAGTTAAATTGCTTTATTTTATATTAAAAAGCTCATTTGGACTCGATGGGCACGAGAATGGGATTGAAACAGATCATAAGGGTCGTTTTGTAGTAAAAATTGTCAATAAATGAAACAAATCACCATGGTTCAATCAATTTCTTTATAAAGACAGAAGGCATATCACCACAGTAATTAGAATGAGAACAGACATTGTTCCACTCCAGTTCATTTATTCGCATAGGTATTCGGATAACCCATACTGTGAATGTGGTCAAATTGGATCTCTGTATCATATTATCCAAAATGTCAAATAAACGTTTCTCCAAATTTTAACCTCTACAAAGAATTGGTTAAAACAAAACTACAAACTTCTATAGAGATTTTTTCTCTCCTATCAACCTTAAAGACTAAATTTGTTAATTACTTTCCTTAATCAAGCCAAAATCAACCTATAATATATATTCCTTTCTTATATTCTACTATAACATAACCTTAAAAATTCCTCTTTTTTTAGACCAAGTTTCGCTGACTATGATCCGTTGGTAGCTTTTCTGATATGTGTTCAGCTTGGCTGCTACCCACAAGCGAGAAAAGTTTTATCTTGAATTGCATTATCTTTCCTATAGTAACTGTTTGGCCGAAGAAGAAGTTTCAACATAGTGTTCATTCAATATACAATAATTTCAATTTAGTGTTATATGGGGATATTCGATTGTCTAGAGCAAGTTGAGAATATCCCCCTTGAATTAGCTGGGCAAATTATCCCCTGTGATATTACCCAATAAAGGAAGAAGAAGAATATTTGGTTACCTCGCCAATGGCAGCGGAAAATAAATTATTTAGAGTGTAACGTGAAAAATGTCCATTTCACGTACAATGTATTTTTTTTTATTAAATATATCTCAGCTCGTTTGTTAAAATAAATATTTAAATAGTCAATAATTGTTCACATTAATTCAAATAATTTTAATTCTAAATGAGTTCCTATTAGGTATGCAACCAGTTAATTATAACCTAGTAATGTGTTTAGTATAACAATCTTATCCCATAAATCAGTTTATTCAGTTTGTATCTATGGAGAACGAAGTTCTATGGGTATTGGTAATTTATTTTCTGTCAGTTGTCGATATATTTTTGACATCTGAATAATTCTGGCCTTTCTGATATACGCTTTCGTAGAGAAAAGTCGAATTTTGGTTTCCTTTAAATCAAGGGGTTTGTAAGAACAAAAAAAAGAAAAAAGATAAAGAACCGAGAAATTCTATGGAAAGAAAACAACCAGAAGGGAATTTTGCATTTTTTTGCCGTCTTAGTTGACATGTGTTTAGGCGTCTGGCCTTATCCAGAATTAACTAGTAAAATCTAGTTTTTTTTTGTTGCAAAATGCTGATGTAAGCAGTAGAATTCACACTGGTGGATGCAGTTTTTTACATACATTCACACAATTCACATTGGGATACAGTATAAGGGATCAAAGACAACTTCCATGAGGTTAGAAGCGGTCTAACAATTTTCTTTTCTCCAAGAATCCTGTCAATTTGAGATAACACTTTGTCCAGGGTAGCCGGTTCTGTGCTCTTGTTGAATAAGGATTCATCTGGAATTTTGTTAAGGTTTTTCCTTCAGCATCAGCCTGTATTTGGGAAAGTCCTGTTTTCAAGCTGAAGTTTCATGTAAAGTTCACACAAAGGTATTTATGGTGAAAATTAAAATATGTATTTTGAGAGACTTTTCTTTAAATTTAAATTTTGAAACACTTTTTTTGGTAATGATTTAATGAATACATTTTGGGTGATATTAACTGGTATATCTTCATAGGGCTCCACAGTTTATCCATATTTTCACATGTTTTCATAGGTGCAAACTGTTTAATTTTTGACATTTCTTAAAATGAGTATTTTTAGCGGCTTTTCCTTAATACATTTTAATATTTTTTTTTAAACCTTTCATAAAAAGGACATAATATCACTATTCAAATAAGCAAATTGATCTAAATAAGAGTTTATGGTTAATTAGTCAATCTTAATTAAATAACGGTTATTTTTTCATTGTATTTTTGATATAAATATTTTGACAAATGTAAATTCAATTATAGTTAAATATTTCATTTACAACATATAAATTTGCTACTATTGTATTGTCTAATTTTATAACAGATCTTTAAATAATTTCATCAACACCTGTAATGTAAACTATTAATTTTTGAAGTGCTCATGATCTTGACGGGATGTTTTGTTGTCAATCAATGATACATTATATTTATGATCTGTGCCAGCTCAGTCAGCTATTATTATGGTTACTCTGATGTCTGACTATATAAAAACAATTTTTTCTTTGTTTAACCTTGACTGATTTAAAGAACTCAACCAGAGAATAAAGATAAAAAAATTTTATTTAGCTTTTTATTTCTACAATAGTTTTAATACAACAGGATCTTCTTTGAAGTTAAGAATTTAATGATTTTTATATATTTTTTTCCCTATAGTTTTTGTATAAAAAATAGGGTGGCGTCCAATACATCTTTAGGTCTGGTACAAGGTAGGATTAACAGAATCCCCCCATTATCCACTGCTCTATGACGACGACTAGCCAGGACACAGTTTGCAAAGGGATGAGTTTGCATAGATTCTATCCCCTGACAAGAACACTTTAGTAACAAATTAGACTTGTCGAACTGTGCATATTTCTAACCCCTACTAAGGAAAGCAAGAAGGAGTTATAAAGAGATAAACATGCTTCATTTTTAAAGAGTTTGGGATGATGATGGTCTAAGGGTGGGAGTTATTCGAGTATTACATGCTATCTTTTATTAGTTATTGCAAAGCAGTTGCTGTTTCCATAGGTGGGAGAGATCATGCAATATGGTCTATCGCAGGATTCTAATATTCTGATCTGTTAGGTATCTCTGAATAGGAATCTTTCTGCTACATATCAAGAGACGTTCGATGCTTCTCGTAGAGCTCCGTTGTGGACAGCTTCTTCCTATTCGTCTTGCAACTCTGTCACCATACGAGAGGTGCGTATGTCAGGATTGACAGTATGATGCAGTTGATGAGCTTTGTCTTTGTTCTCAATGTTAATTTGCTTCTTCCCACAGTTAGACTTCTGATATTAGCTTGCACCATTTTTCCCTTCTGTAATGTTTTTGAACATGCGATGTGAACCTGAGTCACTTATTCATGGTGACCCCAAGGTACTTTGCTTCATTTGACCATCCGATGGGAGTGTAGAAGGTCTCTAGTTGTTCAGCTATTACGCCTCGTCTCTTCTTAAACATCACTTGCGTAGGTCTTTTCCGTATCTAGTGTCTGCTTAAGTGTTTGGCTCTAAACCGAATTGAGCCTTTGGTAACACCAGTAGTCTTTTTTTTTCTTCTTCGTGCATTGTGAGTTTTAGGAGATATTTTTCGAAAAATAAAAAAAAAATGTGAAACCGAAAAAAATGCTACATTATTAGAGGATTGTGGATTGTACTGTGAATCATTGTTTGTTCCCAAATAGTAGAGTATATTCTTATTGACATTCCATTTCCGGGCCATCTTCTCCTAAAATATCAATATTTAGCCGTTTAGTTTCATTTACACCATTATCCAGTTTTCCTGCTGCCCATAGAATATGTAGAAGAAGGATTTTGGTAGTCATAAAGTCTAAGTACAAATTTAATAACTTGTAGCGTTTACGCTACTGATTAATCCAATATTCAATTTAAAAATCGTATTCACAGAGCCCCTCACGAAATTTCTTGGGATCCGCCAGCGATCGATTTTTAAATCGACATTTCTCCGCCCACGCGCTGGGAGCGCTTTGAAAGGAGATCGAGGTTGTGCGGAAGAAGTTTCAGTTTGGTCAAGAAACTCGTACTACGCATCCACGTCAATCAATTCAAAGTGACGAAATTGGAGCAATAAAATAATCTGGGACGAATAAAATAATACCTAATTTAATAATCATATCTTAATAATAATAATAAGTAAATTTTAAAAATCAAGATTTTCTCATTTATAAGAGTTCCACATAAAAAGGAAGATTTTTTTGGCGTGCTGCGGCTCCATGTAAGTAAATAATTTCATACGTATTATCTCTTTATCATATAATCAAATTTATCCTTGCAGTTAAGTATTTCTTTAGAGATTTATTTTTGAGTTCCGAAATAATTTAAATATAAAATTTCCTTGATTTACTTGCAAAGAACAGAAGGTAATTTTTTATATAGTTAAACTTAAATTCTGTTTCAGTCCATGTCGTTATCATTAAGTTTTTTTGGTTTTTTTTTCTCTAACTTTTTTTGGTGGAATATACAAGGTTTCATACAGCCTTCTGTGTTCTGCGCGTGTTCACTTCATGGCGCAAGCCTGTCATGTCTACGAAATGAACTTCGGAAATTTTGACATGTTGACATAACCTAATGTTTTGGTGTTTTGGTGCAGTCAATATATGCTGCTACACGTATTAAATCAAACAGTAATTAAATCTGATAATTCTTTTAGATTCCGTCACTTCACTTGAGGATATTCTCTTAAGAATATTCCCTCAAGGACTAGTAACAAAATTTCTTAAATGGTTAGCAACTCTCCTGGATTTTGCCGTCACTCCAGATAGACCAGTGACTGATTTTATGCCCAGACTCACCTGGGATTTGTTGTCCTTTACAGCAACAAACTGATTTAGCCGTGCCAAGAGGAGTTTTTTCTATGGACTTATAGTGCTGTAAAGATAAGTTGTTTGACTGTGTAATTTTTTTGTTACTGTCTATTTTGTTAACTTTTCATATGCATATGATCAAGTGACTACATTTTGATAAAATATAATTTTGATATTATTGGGAGAGGGAAAATACCTTTCATGTTTTATGAGGTTTTATTTAAATTAGGATTTCAAGAGTACTGACCAAACTCACTTTTGCTATAATATTTTTTTTAATACAATATATTTGATAAAATACAATTTTGATATTGGGGAGGAAATAAATTTCATCTGTTTTTTTTTTAAACATTATATAAGAAGTATTGAAGATTCACTTTTGAATGTAATATATTTAGTAGAATTGTAACAGATTTATCACTTTTGATATCTTTACAATATTGTAATTAGTATCTCATTTTAGTAGAACTATTTAAATTTAAATTACTAACCTTTATTGTTAAGACCTTGGCTACCATACGGACTATTCTTGGTGTTACTAATATTTTAAACTTTATTTGGTCAGTGGTAGTGACTATTCGCTTGTTGAGGGGCTATTAGGTCCTATTGTATCTTTACACTACCCACTACCACTGTTATTTAGTTTTGCATTATATGTAAATTGTTAATACATATATATCGATATACACATTTTTAGAAATATATTTATTGTTACTATTTTGAGTTTTATTTCAGTTCTACTAACCAGTATACAATATAGCAAGACAAGATTGGTATTTAGTATTTTGAATTTCAGGTTATTATCTCTAGTATCATTTGTTTCCGGTCATTTATTACTTCAAAATCTCAACTATCATTGAGTTGGCGCCCTTCTTTTTCTCTTCTTATTGTTCTATTTCTATAAATTTATTCCCAGTGACCTTCGTTAGTTGTATCACGTTTGATATTACCAGGTCTCATTTCGTTTCTTGTCTCATTAGCTCAGTATCCTTGCTATCTGCTTTATATCTTTAAAGCCACAATACATTGCATTGAAGCTAGCCCGAACACTCACTTGAGATTTAGTGTCTCTTTGACCATTTAACTTTGTTCCTCTGGGCTTAGCCTTCTTTTAGTATTTTCATCACCTCTCTTCCACTTCTTCTGAAATTTGGAAGTTCTACACTTCCTAAAATTCAATACTCCCGGAGTATTGAGGTTTCAAACTCAAACAATAATCAGAAAAGGATTATTTAAGAGCATATTAAAAAGCAGTACCCTAATTATATTTGGAAAGTGTGACTAGATGGGTAAGATCGTAAGAGTGACAATTGAATATAAAGACTTCTTATAATTCACTTGCTATCTTCAAAGATATTTTACATGCAATTGCCAAAAGTGTTTTTTTATTTACCGGTATATTTTTAATCAAAATTATCTTAAAATATGTGACTGAAAGTATTTAAAGTACACATGTATCCAATTTGTTCGCAAAATTAAATTACGTCCCCAAAATGATATAATCCTTGTATGAGAATAATAATTGAGCAGTCGATATGTTACAAAAGCAAAGAACAGCACACATTTTGCGTGTTTCAAGGTCGATCCACACATTTTTATATTATTTTTAAACCAGTCTCACTTTCTGTGAACCCGGTGCATATATTACTTTTATCGCTTTTATTTTTGAAATAATCAAACTGATGACGACAGTTCCAATAAAATTATTTGTAGCGTTTTTTATTGGATTGTTTAGGTTTTTTTTTAAGACCAGTTGAAAAAAATGACATTGATATTTTAAACAAATTTGAGATGAGATACGATAGTGGTTTGAAATATGCGCGCAATTATTTTGCTATTTCTTTTTTGTGATAGAAAAATATATAAACCGCATACAGTTTTGGATGCAGATAAAAATAATTATAGTGGTTTTTTGCTCGTTATGTCTCTTCAAGCATTCTTTTATAGTTTATTTTTATGAACGAGAGAGTAATTAGCATAATTTTAACTGGTACCATCCGACCACTCCAAGGGCGTGCTCAAGATTAATTGAAAAATTACTTTGAATAATTGTAAAAAATAAATGAATTATTTCAGTGTTATAAAGTGTTATGTGTATGTAAACAAAAGTGACCTCTTTTATCACACACTATATTAGAACTGATTGGCCTACATTAAAAAGGGTTTTAAAAAATTCACATTTTTTTTTAATTTTTAAAAATTACAAAAGAGAAAAAGAGTTTTTAAAACCGTCTAAGGTATGTTAAATAGATGAATAAAAATATTAATATAAAACTTACAGCTACTTGTTACAAATCCAAATCAGATTCAGAAGATGAACTTTCAGAACCAAGATTTATAATAACTGGCTCGATCATTTTATCAGTAATATTGTCCAGCTTCCACATTTTTTCCTCTTCTTTAATAGTGTGATTTACTGCCTTTTCCCAGTTTTGAGGTTTTACATTATTTACGGCCTCCAAAAACAACTGTTTAACATTATGAATTTTAAAAGTGGAAATTTAAAAGTAAAAATTTTAAGTGAAAATCTCTTATCACCTCATTTCCAATGTTGGAAATTCTTGTCTAAAGAAGAATTCATGCACTTTCCGTCGAAGTCCTTCTTTAAAATGATATTCTATTTGAAATTTTGGTTTCCCTGGAGCATTACGTGGCATTTGAAAACTACCACATTTCTCTTGTTTAATAACTCTGTAAATCGTAGATTTCCCAACACCAAGTGTACTGCCAACTAACTCAACGGTCTCATCAACACTTTCACATAAACGTTTGTCTGTAAATGATTTAAAACAATTAAATATTAATGTTTTTTCATTAATTGTTAAAGGACCAATTTTTCGGCGTTTACACGGCACTTCCAAATTTTTGATTACACTAGTATACACAATAAACTGCACCTTGCAACTGAAGTACCTACTTTTAGTGAACTGTTAAGAATTTGAATACGCCACTTGGACCTTCCTACAAAATGGAAAAACCCACTATCACATTTTCTGTGGAATAAGTTTAGAAGGTAATTATCTAGTCAATTACTCTCGTAGATTCCTGGAATTAAAGAATTAAATGTTTGACTGTTGAAACCCTTAATTCGTGAAATGCACTCATTTCAGATAAAATAAAACGTTTTATTTTATCTAAAGGTAGGTACTTATTAAACTTTTATTGGTTATATATAACCAATAAAATAAACATCTCACATTTCTTGCAGATTCATTAGTACCTGTTAACCTCCATCACTCCGACACTGGCAACCTTATTTAGGGATTAGTAACCCTCACAACTATTGTATTCTATTCTACTCCAACCTTTATACCTGGTGGTCATACTCAATTTAAAATTGTTTTCCTATATACTTCTGTAAACTTGTTGACAAATATCTGTTTTTCATTGAGTCACCCGTATCAAAAGTTTAGGGATTTGCATACATAATTTATTGTTTTATTACTCTCTCATACATAAAAATACACTATAAAAAGGAGCAAATTTAAAACAGTATTGATTCGATCAAAAATATGCTTATCCACAACTAAAGCAGTGTTTTAATACATCTTTAAATTTGTATTTGGTTTTGTATTAATAATAGAAGAGATATTAATATTCCCTATTAATAATAGAAAAGAATTGATAACAAGAATAAAACTACCAATATTAGTCTATGACGAATATTTTAAATATTTAAACCTAGGAGTACAGTCAAATAGCTTAATAATATTGTCGAAAAATGCTATAAATATAGAAAACCAATTGGTAAGCTACTTTTGAAGAATAAGTTGTAGAAATACTAGCAAAGTCTGAGTAGGTATGATCAGATATCTGGTACACTTTGGGTGCTGTTTGCCAAACGCAAAAGCCGTCCAAACCTCAAACCATTACATACCACCGGCATGTGAGACGAATAAGAAATCCGATATTTATGTGAAGTCTTCCCTCTAAGTACCGACAAGTTTTTTCTTCGTCATTGATTTTGAGTCCAAAGTTTGAAACATCTCAAAAGCCGTATTCTCTCCAAGAAAGTGGAAAGGAGAGTCCTCTTCTTTTAGTCAGAACGATATAATCTCATTAAGTCCAACTAATGAATGTGGTTACTAAGTAAATAGTCGTGACTCGACGGAATGTAGATCATGATTCATTGCGTAAGCCATTTAGATATTAGCTTTCTTTTATGTAATATTGAAGTTCCCTTGGATATCATAAAAACTATTGAAAACATTTACCAAAACAAGATAAAGGTCAGAATAGATGGACAACTTATGAAACCTATAAACATGGACCACGGATTTAGCCGCCTTATGTCTTTAGCATGTAATTAGTCAGCAAAGAAAGTGGATATAGAATATAAAACAAAGAAGTACAAATACTCTGTGTTGGGGTTAGGTAGTTGTCATAGTCGTCTCCATACGATATCCCAAACATGTTTTATTGGATTGGGCTTGGGACTTCACATGGCAGGAATTCCAATCTTCTAACGATATCGCTGCACAAATCTTTCAATATGTGGACTGGTATTATTAAGCATAAGTATGAAATTCTCCACAATAAATGGTGTAAATGCAAAACATGTTCTTCTAAAATAATTTTAATATACTTTTGTACTGTAAGCCATCCTTTATCTATTTGAACTAATGATGTACCAGCTTCCAATTTAATCCCACATAATTGCTGAGCTGTCATCATACTTTACAGCTCCTACAATCTTAGATCATAAAAAAGATAATATCTGGATTAATCGGTCTTCCACAATCTTTATTATTCCAAACATGTTCACGAGCCAAATGTAATCATTGCTTTCTATGCTCTCTGATCAATACTGGGTCAGTGAGTGTCCTATTCTAAAATTGTAACGGTCCGAAAATTCGTTTTGTAGACAAGAACTGGTAACAAAACTTTGATTGGGAGTTGTAACCCTTCTGCGATCTTGATCTGGTATTTTTTAGTTACTACCAGTGACAGCAAAACGTGGTAAAATTCTTTAAATGGTTGAATGAGTGACATAAATCTTTCAGCGAGTTTAAATCGATTGTATCCTTAACGAAGATCAACGATTCTATAGTCAGATTATTACAATTTGAATGTTCTTGATGCTGGTGGTTCATTTTAAGGAAAAACACTATATAAAACTTGAAAAACCCATGTGAAGATTTAGCAAAACATACTCAAACCAAAACCAATTGGAACTAAAATGAAAACTGCTACCCTGTTTTTATTTTACTTGCTAAATAACAAGTCCTTTTGCAGTTTTACTGATAAATGTTTACAATATCCCGGTATATATCGGCATATAGTAAAGATTTAGCGATAAAAATTTAAATTTTAGAATTATGCGTTAATTTTAAAGTGTAAATTAATACATAATATAATAGATAAAGACGGTATCTTTTCTTTACATCAAAAAATAAAACGAAGAATTGATATTTATGCATCCGAAGGAATTTTAGTGAAATTAATTGAAAATCTGTATGCCGCCACTGTTGTAAGACCTATTATGCAACGAGCACATAATTTTCCATTTGCAAAAGATGTTATTTTTACAGATACTACAGCTTCTTGCGGTGACTACTCTTGCAAAAACTGACACATTATACTCGAGTATAATTCACCTTTCTACCAACAATTTTGCCGGTTTCTTCAGACGACCCACGCCGCGTGTTCTCTCTTCAAAAACTCTCTCAAACCTAACATTTTCCTGTTTTCTCTCACCCCTCTACAAATCAAAGGAACTAGCCAATTGGAATTTTTTTCAAAGACGCGTTCAGGGCATTTGACCTTGATCATTACTTGGCTTTTCAAATCGCAGAACTAAAACGTACAAATACAATCATAATTTTATCACGCAGTTGAATTCTTTCTTTGATGTGGAATATAAACGAAGACACATGAAATTTTATACATGGCCCATGGGCGTAGCAAAAAAATTTGATACCTTAAACATTCGATAGTTATAAGGAATTTATACATGCTACAACCTGAGGATTAACCATCGAAAAAAAGGTTAAAACAGCTTCACAATCTTTCATCCACCATTGCAGCAAATCAAATAAATGCAACTAAACTTGGCGAAGGACATTGAATTTCGCATAAATATTAAATTTTTACATTCAACATATTTTATAATTTATTTAAATATATTTTGTTGTATTTCCTCTTGCGTTGTCTAAGTTTTCTTTAATCATCAATTACAAATATTTTAAAGTCAGTCTCCTTTTAACTGGTTATAATAAAAAGTCTTTTTTGGTCTACGAATATTTAACATTCCGCATATGAATTTCGCACCAAAGTAACATTCTATATACGTGTTTGGCACCTCGCCGCCTATTGGTTGAAACATGGTCGAATACCGCCATGTCCAATAGAAAAGTCCTAGGTGCTAAATAAATATACGGAATGTTTAGATGCCTCCGGTAATACATTATTCAACCTATTGCTGAAAAAAGTTATTATTAAGAACTCATACATATTAGTAGAGCATACTGTATTCTGCAATCTTACCGTTAAACTGTACATTAAAAGCTAAATATAAAAGAAATAATAATTATATAACTTATTTAAACATTCTTCTTTCTATCCTCAAACTACAAATAATTAACTACATATAATTAACTACACTTTTTGTCATTAGTATTCTTTATTACTCATAAATTGCAATATATTGTATGCCTTTTGTTGTAGAATTTATATATATAAAAAACTTGCTACCGTTATCAACATTTATAAAATTGTTACTTTATAATTACCATTTGTTGGAAAACTGATGTTCAATTTACCATACATTCTGAATTTTTGCTGGTCAAACAATTTTGAATTGTCCTATTTGTTATTTTTTTATAAATACGGCGTATTTTTGTTGGCAAAAATATGTTACTGATACGTACTAGTTGACAGGAAACGCTTTAAATATATAATAATATAAATTAGTTCTCCGAATCATAACTTTTAATACCATTACACAAATAAATAGGTATGTTGTGTAACTAATCGTACCGACGATTATTTACTGATTTGTTACATTCGGTTAATTTTTTTAATAGTTTAAGATTTAACTATTTATACATTTGCCTAATAAAAACTAATAAAAAATTAAGTGGATCATCTAGAAACAAAGATTTCGAAAAATCCCGTATTCCGTTTTTATATTGGTGATAGGTAGAAGATGTACAGGTATACTTAACCTTTCAGTGCTAACGTGAATTATTTTGACATAAGTGCTAACGTCCGTCTCTGGGACCGTATGTTTATACACGCCCTCGTACTGTAAATTTTACAAATTTTTAAAATTTAATTAATTCAAGGGTCTTATTGAATACTTTTTTATTTAATATAAGTGCAGTTTTATTTAAAAATTATATTTATAAACATTTATTTTGACAAAAATAATTTCTTAACAAAAACAAGCAACTATTCTAAAAAGTGAGAAAAACAACGACCATTAGATTTTTTAATATTTTATACATTCAATGGAATATCAAACATTTCTCTAAGTCGCATACTTATCACCCTTGGCAGGTTTGTTGCAATATTGTTCTACGTCTTGCATGTGGTTCAAGCAGTTGAATACCCATGGTCTCTAAAAATATTCTTCTAAGTAGTATGCGTTGGTCTGTCCGAGCAGAATTACACTTGTATATTGTAAATGAATTTATGCCGGCGATATTCAATATTGCATAAAATATCACCATGGGCCAGCGATTAGTCGATCTTGTACAATTGTAGCTTTCACACATCTTATCATTAGTGTCGACTCCTTCTTTGGTTTCCTTGTAATCAATTATTATGTTAGGCTTACCAGTCTTTGGATCCAACGTATCATTTTCATAATGCATTGTTGACATCAGGAGCACATTTTATTTTCGGTTTTGGAATATACGAAACAATAGTGCATTTATCTTGATATGCAAACATACTTGTAGAAGTAGGCCTATTTATAGGCGCCGTAAATTCCAAAGGCAGTTCTAGCTTATTTCTTTGAAGAGTTCCAATTATAGTTAGCTGATGATTGGCCAGTAATGTGTCAGCAAGCTGCTTACTGGTAAAAAAATTATCAAGAGTAACATTGCTATTTGTACCCCAGATAGGTCTGCACAAACGTACTACTAAATCCAAAGTCTTTGTGGTTTGCTGGTAGGTCCCTCTGGTTGCTGACCAACATAAATTTCTAAATTTGAGGTATAAGCTAATTTAGCATCAGTCAAGGCATATATTTTTATACCGTACCTATTTGGTTTTTTTGGCAACTTTGAACCCACAGCGGCCCCTAAAGGCTTCTAATTTTTTATCAACTGAACAAAAGTGTGACATGGCGTAGTGTTTTGGCAAATTGGTGTTGAAGTCTTCAAAAAAGCTTCTGATAGGAGTTAATTTATCAACTTTTTGTCTCTCTGCACGAGTTTGTTTATTATCAAAGCGAATAAATGCCAATAGAAATTTGAATCGCTCGTATGACATTGTAAGGCGAAATATTTCTAAGGATGTATCGTTTATTTTAAATAAGTCGCGAGCATTGAGATGGTTATTCTTGAACTTTCCTGCTATGTAAAACAGGCCTATAAGTGTTTTATTTCTAGTATATCCGTCTTTCTGTAGGTTCTATTCAGAGGATCAGCATGTAGTTCAATATTTATATTTGTATTTTTTACAATAAGTACCAACATCTGGTCTGTTATAAAACAGCCCCACATATCACTAAAGATTATTTTCTCCCTAGCATCATCCCCCTTTACACCTGGTAAATGCCTCCTTAAATTGTCTGCTCTCGTACGCACTCGCTTATTACCAACATGCTTTCGCCATTTAGTTTTTTATCCTTACCAAAAAAAAAATAGGAACTCTTCGGCAAATATTTTGTGCTTCTGCCTCATCAAAAACATCATTTTCTGCTTCTGTTATATCCTGTTCACTAGCTGTATCGAGATCTTGTATTTCAACTTCATCTTCTTTCAGAACTATCCGCAGAATCGTTGCATTCCAATTTATCATTACTATCAACTTCCTCTAGAAGTCTCTGCAAATATTTTTGCTCCTCCTCGTAGTTTATTTCTATTTCTAAAAAGTAAAAAGATAATATTTTATTCACTAAAAATACAACGCTAAAAGTTACAATCCTTACCTTTAATACAGCCGCAAAAGCTATCCGTCTCTGAGACCGAAATCTTGTGTAACGAACGAACTATGTATCTACGTTCAACAATATTTTAACACTAACAACGGTTAGGTAAAATATGAAGCTATTGAATGACCTAGCCTGAATATCGGAATAGATCGTTAATTACCGGTATGAATAGGTTAGCTCCGTCTGTGAGACCATACGTTAGCACTGAAAGGTTAACTAACAATTAACTTGACTAATCTTATTGTGTATTCCGTGTATTCTGTCACCCCATAGTAATATTCAATTTACAATATAAATAGAACGAGTCAAGCTGCATTGATTTAAAAATTATCAGACTTAAAACAAAGATGAGTTTGCGTATTTCATAAAGGTACCCATACTGACACTACTATACATAATCCATCATCCCATCCTACACCACATAAATTGGCAGCCTACCATAACATGTTACATAGATTAATAGAAATTTCCATATCAAAAAACAACTTCGAGATAGAATTGAATACTATTAAGCAAATAGCAGTAAACAATGTTTACAATGAAGAAACAATAAATAACCATCAGAACAAAAATATAGTACCTTCTGCTCGATTACATAAATATATAGACAAGATATCAACAACAATAGCCAAACACATTGAAAATAAAGGAATAACACCAGCTTTGAAAACAAACACCAACTTGTGAAAAACAATTCTCCCTTCCTAAATTTATTCAGTTAAAAACTATAAAGTGTAAACGTATACCAAAAACAGATCACTTGAGAAAGGCACTCTGCTGAAACAGCTTTAGTGATAATAAATTATAACAGGTTTTGTGGAAGTTTTGTAAACAAAAGTTTGTAGTCTTTTATTAATATTAAAAAATTATTCACCCTAATAAACAAGGCGCGAGTTACATATTTCTACGAGTCGATGGGAAGATTCGTGTAACAGCATCTGTGATATAAACACATCTTCATAATTGTTACGTTCTTCTGTCCATTCTGATAGTGCCTGCTACTTTTTGTAGCAGTGTAACAACCAATGTATAACAGTGAAATCACTAGCTGTATCATTTAGTTCAAGAACACTTCATTTGTGCAACTATAAAACCACACTTGAGAAGAGAATTAATTTTATTGTTGAGGCTTCGGCTAGATCTGCGCCTCAGGTGTAGGTAAGTCTTATCTTAAATGCAAATCTAAACAATAACAAGTGACAGGGACAAATAAAAGATTATATATTATTTAATCATATTTATTATACACAAACAAAATATTAATAGAAAGCAAATCTTGCCTAAAGGTTAACGAATAAAAATGTGAAAATAATCATCATCGTCATCATTCAGCCCATACTCGTCCACTGCTGAACATAGGCCTCCCGTAGTTCACCCCACAAATTTCTGTCCTGAGCCGCCTGCATCCAATTTTGATGTGTCCGTTTCAGGTCATCCGTCCATCTTGTTGGTGGTCGTCCTCTATTCCTAAAGGCATCTTGTCTGGGTCTCCACTCAAGAATGCGTTTTGTCCATCTGCCGTCCTTCGTTCTCGCGACGTGCCCTGCCCAGTTCCATTTTAAGGTTGATATTCTTTTGATTGCGTCGGTTACTCCCGATCTACGGCGCAATTCTGTGTTGGGTATTCGGTCTCTCAGGGTTAATCCCAACATGGACCGTTCCACGAATGAAAACGTTCCACGTTCCATGAAAATAATACTTACGGCAAAATATATTTTTGTCACTTTTCGATATAGCTGAAGTTGAAGTGGGAGCTCTAGATTTTAGATTTTAGGTAGATGTTTGCTTCTTCATCCTAGAAGCCATGTTATCTCTGCCTCTGTCATATCTGTGCTGCTCCACATGGGTTGAGATGTCTTATCATTCATTAAGGGGGACAAGGAAAATTCGAATATAAATAAAAATCTACAAGAGACTTTGTGTTAGTGACATCACAAATTTAAAATATTACCTTTCCAGCTTTTAAATATAAAAAACATAATGGTCGCTCAGCAAACTACTTTGGTCTGCCTTGCAACCACTTGAGCGTGGAGGACCGACAAACGTGTCTTCGACTATATAAAAACTCCTAGAGTTAATATTGTATTTCCAGTTAGGGGCTGGTTCAGAATATCCAAAATTGACTTTATTAGGTATAAGTGAAATAAAATAAATAAACAGTACTATAAGTGTATTGAAAACTAACAAATAACAAGAATGTATGTTAAAGTTTTACTCTCTCGTAATTTTTATATACTACCTTCCTTTTGTCTTTAAATCATTAAATATCTTACAAACAAAAAAAAGGGGTTACAATACAAATGGATATGAATTCATATTTATCAGAGAAATGTGCACATACTTATTCGGCCTTCTAAATTTTAACATTAACTTATATTAAGCACACGAGATATGGTTTCATTCGCGAATAGAGTGTGTGTACACAAATTCCGTTTTAAATTGTGTCTCTGGCCATGGAGGACTTCAACAATAGAGAACATTACCTTACAATAAATTTGCACAGTACTTGAGAACCCTCAGAAGATGCTTCTGACGGTAACTGGTAGCAGGAACACTTTTATCACTACACTTTCCTTTCGTTGCACCTATGACTCCATCAAGTTCACGTTCTTAAGATCGTTTTATAATATAATTGTTAAAAACTTAAACAAAAATGGCTAATGGCGAAGACACACCGCCGTCGCCAACTTGTCTCTTCTTGCTGGTTGTCATCTTGCAGTTTTTGAACACTGCCACTAGGTGGATAAGTCCCCTTTCACAATAAATTTATTTTAAAGTGAATATAAAAGTTTACAATTATCTGAGAGTGATTTCCTGCATTTATGTGTTTTTTATTTGATATTACATATTATATTATTTTATTTATTAACATGTGCGACCTAAAGGCATTCAACGCCCTCTCATGACGAGAAGGCTTTCTAAGTGTAACAGATTGGAACTTATGTCATAAAAAATGTGACATTGGGAACGCACGAAGATGGCGCTAGGGGTTCAAAATTTTAATTTCTTATATAATTTAAATTCAAGGTGTTGGGAACTTTTCCCAACACATAAAATCGAAATATAAAAAAAGTAGTGACAAGGAAAGCAAATGAACGTTAACTAATCAGGTAAATAAACTAAATAAAATACTTTGTCTACATATACATACCTATAATACAAAATAAAAAAAAGTAGAATCAATATTTAAATAAAAAGACAAAGCAAAATTATAAACCGTATAAAGAGCAAAATAGAAAAGGAACAAAATTGGTCAAATATGCTATGCAAGAATCTTGTAGAGAATTTGGAGCAAAACTTAAACGTGACCTCAAAGGGAATCAAAAATTAGATTTTAAAGTGCTAAAGAAGTGAAAAAGATAGATTCGGTAGCAAAAAAATATATAGAAGGGATAATTTCGTACCGAGGATGTTAAAATACTGCGTATAAACGAATTCAGGGGGATGCAAAAAAGGTTAAAAAATGGTAAACATTCCGAAGATGATACAGTTACCTATGAAATGATAAAAAATCTGTGAAATACCGCTATCAATTTGCTATTGGCAATTGTTAGCAAAAGCATGGGAGAAAGCAAGGGTACCAAGAGATTGGTGCTAAGATAAGTGCTAAGACATAAGAATGAAGATAACAAAGACTGTAACAATTACAGGGGAATTGTTGAGGCAACATAAAAAACAGTTTTAGAGTGGCTTTCGAAAATAAGGAAATATAAGTGATCATATATTCAGCATAAAAGAAATTATTAGAAAGACCAACACAACCGAGGAGCTATTCTTGGTATTTGTTTATTTGGAGAAAACCTTTGACAGAGTGTCAAGAATCAAAATTTGGGAATGCCTAGCGAATATGAATATACCGAACAAACTTATAAAAAGTGTACAAAGTCTGTACAAAGAAACTTCTTCTTCTTCTTCTTAGGGTGCCTGTCCGTTCCGAACGTTGGCGATCATTCTGGCTATAATGATTTTATTCGCTGCTATATGAAATAGCTGTGTTGAGGTATTTCTATACCATGCTCTCAGGTTAGCAAGCCAGGATATTCTTCTTCGTCCTTACAAAGAAACAGCAAACCGTATTTTAAGTAAGAATATGAAATTTGAACTTGTAGTTACTAACGAAGAAGTGAGCCAAGGAGGTTGTTTGAGTCCGTTGCTGTTTATAATATTTATGGATACAATAAACAAGAAAATTAAGCAACTGGCAATACCACTATACAAAGAATAGTGAAATCTTAAAAATGTCGATATCCATGAATATATATTTTCCGTTTGTATAAGTTATGTGTATAAGTTACCACCCAGGAGGTCGCCTTTAGACCGACATCAGGGCATTATAAGGAACCAAATAGATTATGTGACAATTAATAGAACGTACAGGAATGCTATTACTAAGGTATCTGCATTACCTGGAGCAGACATAGGATCCGACCACAATCCCTTAGTAGCAAATATCAAACTGAGGCTCGCTACAGCTAAAAGAAAACACCAGAAGGCATCAGTAAACATTAGAAAACTCAAAAACAACGAAACAAATGAAGCGTACACAGAGAAAATAAACAATAGGTTCTCTAATATGGCAACTGAGAATGATGTTGAAAAGTCATGGACCACCATAAAAGAATCATTTGATGAGTTGAACAACACTTTTCTACTCGAGAGTAAAACAACTACCAAGAATGAGTGGATGACAGAAGAAAATATTAGAGATGATGGAACAACGCAGGCAGTGTAAGATCAGGCAGGACGAAATAGGGTACCGAAATATACACAGTCAAATTCGTAAAAAAATTATAGCGGCGAAGGAGATCTGGATGACTACACTTTGCGCCGAGGCTGAAAGACTATATAAACTTGGCGACAGCTTCAATCTTCACATGAAAAATAAGGAAATTGCTGGTGTCTTCAAGAAAAAACAAGTCAGTGGTATACATAATGACCAAAATGAATTAATAACGGACCCTAGCGATATACTTAATACTTGGAAAATCTACACAGCCAATTTGTTCAATGATGACAGAACACAAAAACCACCACAACTGGGAGACCATTTGTATGGCCCAAGTATTTTGAAAGCTGAAATTGTACACGCTATCAAACTATTAAAAAGTAACAAAACTCCAGGACCAGATGATATGTACGCAGAAACAATCAAGTTACTTAATGAAGAAAACCTAGACATTATTGTCAAGCTCTTTAACGACATCTACGATACGGGCCAGATTCCAAAAGATTGGCTTCGATCTACATTTATTGCCCTACCAAAAACACCACGTGCGAACTTCTGCAAGGACCACCGACTAATAAGCCTAATGAGTCACTTTTTAAAACTTTTCTGAGAATACTTCACACTAGATTGTTTAAGAAATGTGAAGAGGTCAGTGGATGGAGTCAGTTTGGTTTCAAAAATGGACTTGGCACGAGAGAAGCGATCTTTAGTATGCAAACATTGATACAGAATTGTTTAGATCAAAGAAAGGATGTTTTTATCTGTTTCATCGATTACGAGAAAGCATTCGATAATGTAAAACATGAATTGATGATAAAATACCTACAAGAGTTGGGATTGGATGCAAAGGATATAAGAATCATCGCCAATCTGTACTGGAATCAGACAGCAACAGTACGTCTTCAAAATTTCAACGAAACAGAAGATTTCTCCATTAAAAAAGGAGTAAGGCAAGGTTGTATACTGTCCCCAATGCTGTTCAATTTATACGTAGAAAAAGCCTTCGCAGAAGCAGTGGAGGACTCTAATAAGGGTATTAAAGTTAACGGCATATTTATTAATAACATCAGGTATGCCGACGATACAGCCATAGTGGCAGATAACATCGAAGATCTTCAATGCCTTTTAAATGATCTAACTCTTGCAAGTGAAGCTCGGGGTTTGAAAATAAATATCAAGAAGACAAAATCAATGATTATAAGTAGAAATGATTACCCCAACGCAAAGATATATGTCTCTGGAGAAGAAATCGAACAAGTCAGGCAATTCAAATACTTGGGATGTTTGCTGAATGAGGGTTGGGACCCCGAGAATGAAATAAAGAGCAGAGTTGAACAAGCCAGAAATGCTTTTTTGAGGCTTCGTAAGTTTCTGACTGATCGCAAATTGGACTTCAATCTCCGATACAAGATGCTTAAATGTTACGTGTGGCCAGTTCTCCTGTACGGAATGGAAGCATGGACGTTAAAGGCCAGTTCCATTAACAAACTTGAAGTGTTTGAAATGTGGTGCCTGCGTCGAATGCTCAGAATATCATGGACGGACAGGGTCAGAAATGAGGAAGTACTCAGAAGAGCGGGCTTACAGGATAGGGAACTTTTTAATTATGTAAAAAGTAAGAAGACTGCATACTTGGGGCACATTATAGGAGGAGAACGATACACTTTTCAGCAACTGATTCTCGAAGGGAAAATAGAGGGTAGGAGAGGTCTCGGACGTAAAAAAAATGTCATGGCTGCGCAATATTCGACAATGGACAGGAATCCACAGCTATGAAATGCTTCGCAATGCTGCTAAAAACAGAATTATTTAAACCAGAATATTTAACATCTCACCTGACAAGACGATGTACGGTGGACGCCTACGCAGAAATGCACGGCACCTTAAGAAGAAGAAGAAGATGATGTGGCGATAATCTAGAATATAATCTTAATATTGGAATGATCTGTTAACAGAAAGTGGTATGACTATGAAAAATAGAAAGACCAAGATTATGATAATATCCATATATCCATATGAGCCAAGAATAAATAAAAAATATATAGAGCAAGTAGAAGCCTTTAAATATCTAGGGATAGAAATAGATCAGCATGAAAGATCAGTAAACATTTATCAATACGAAGGAAATATCTCATAAGACTAAAACGCCGTTTTAAGGCAATACATAGACCGATATTTATCTTACTTAACTTGGTATTAAAAACCAACCAGACAGTTTAAAAAAAATCAAAGAAAAATGGAACGCTTAATGCTTGGCCTAACACTGGGAGACAGTTTAAGAAAGAAGATGAGATACGTACAAAGTCAAAGGTGGATTTTATTCTCGAACGCATTACAACGCTTAAATGGAGATAAGTGGGACATGTAGTACGATTACGGGATGGGAGATAAACAAGAAACATTTTGGAATAGATGTCGAGCAGTAATATACTCAGATAAGGCAGACCTTCCACTCGCTGGTCAGATGACATCAGGAAAATCTCTGCGATTTGGGATACAACAGTAACTGTAAAGTTTTTTCTTGTACTTTTACCTCAGAAATCTTGTCAATACCGCATTTTTATACCTAAATGTTTTATTGATATTTTTTGCTTTATAATTACTCCGTCTCTCGTTAAGTAAGCTAACTTTTTATGTAACTGTACTAAAATTATGAAAGCCAATAGTTAGTTACTAATTGTTTATAGGTATTGTCCGGTACAATGGGATTTGTCAAGACTTCATTTATGTATTTCTTTTTTAATCCACATATAGCAACAGTTATCGAAAAAACATTATCACGACTCCCTCATTTTTTTCCAATTTATGAGTTTTATTGACTGTTACTGCTATCTTATCGCAAACTTAAAGTCAGCTACCCATAAAAATTAAATATTTTTATAATGAATTCCGTAAAATAAATTCAGTGTCACGGTTCAAATTTTGCAATATTCGATTTAAAATCGGTTCAAGTTCAATGAAACATGGTAAGCTAATATTTCATTAGACAGATTTATGTGCCAGAACTTGGCTTTACATATTTTTAGAAAAAAAAAATCGATGATTAATGATTCATTCTGCCAGTAAAGAAATTTAGAGATTAAAGTTTTAAATCAATTTGTATCAAATCTGCACACCTAAAACATTCTTTAAGGAGCGTATTATTTCATTAAGTAATATACTATGTGTTTTAAAAATCTCAGTATCAGGTAATATGTCTGGAGTAATCAAAAAGATATCATATTGTTAATTTTTATTTTTAAATGGGCTTCACTATGTTTCATAAAATTTCAAACTCTGAAAATTCTCCGTGTGTACCCTCTTTTTTCGCTTCTGTTTCAATATATTCCCAATTGTATTATCCAAGTATCAGACCTTTTGTGAATAATTGTTTCTTCCTTAATTGCCGCATGATCTATTCCAACTTCTAAATATTTGAATGATTCTACTTGTTCTATGCCCGTTCCATTTATCTTTGTGTATTCTTTGTTCCTATGTGGATACTGCTATTATCTTAGTCTTATTTTTGTTTATTGTTATTCCGTTTGCTGTTACCAAATCATTCCATATGTTAATGTTATATTCTAGATTACCTTTGACATTTCCTATTAGTGCCATGTCAGCAAACACACATTCACGAATATCAACTGTTTAAAAATTAAGATACCCTATGGTCATGGCTATGATAGACCAGAGCAGGGCACTTTTTGAGCCCTTCAGACACTTAGACTTTTTTTAAAGCGGGAACATTTTATCACCTCTATCATATGAACTAGGCCCATATCGACCCGGTCTTCGGCGCTTTTGGATCCCAGGCTGCTCCGGGCTTCCATATTTGCTATAATCAGCAGGGGCTCCAAATATGAGCTCACAGAAAGCCACAAGTCTCTTTAAGGGTAACTCCCTCTCATTTTGCTCAGTTGCATAAACGTCGAACCAGAATCTACTATCTCTGATAGGCCAGTCCCGGGCACTTTCGTCGGTACCGTGGGTCATCGGCCAATCCAAGCAGATGAAGGTGCCGCCGGAGTCTACAGTGGCCGGTAAGCATACTTCTATGATCTAGAAGGGAGAAATTGGGCCGTAAAACTTTTGGATGGCCCCACTATGTAGAGCTTAGCTTCACTCACACACAACTAGCTCAGGAGTCTTGCAACCTTCATAGAAAAAGCTCCTGACCAGTATTGAAGGGCACTTCAATCGCTTTTTTGGGTCTCACAGGCAGAGTGGATGAGCAGTGTCTTGCCAGAGCGTCAGCTCATTGTACTCAACAACCAGCATAGAGCTGACTTTAGCCACCTCCAAAACCCACCTTAAAGCTAACTACGAGCTTATAGTAGCTAATTTATTAGATAAGTTTAAAGATTTGGGATGTCTAATGAGCCTCAAAATCCACTTTCTGCATAACCATCTTGACTTTTCCCTAAAAATCTGGGTGATATTAGTGAAGAACAAGGCGAAAAACTTCACAAAGATATCAAGGTGATGGAGAAACGAGACAAAGGACTTTGGTTCACCAACCTAATGGGTAATTACTGTTGGTCACTTCATTGGGAACAACAGAGTGCGTCACATAGAAGAAAAAGCTACTTGAGAAGTTTCACAGAAAAAAGAAAAAGAAAATACAAAAGCATTGACTTCTGAAATAATTGTACAGACCTATACTATTACAAGATAAGAATTAGATAAATGGCATTATTCTAATAATGTATCATTCTAATGCATTTCGGTATTTCGTCTTTTTCAAATCATTATAATGTAGCATAAACCAGTGTCATATTGTGGGACAACTGTGGGTGATTGTAAAATATAATTTCAGATGCTTTTTTAGCGCCAAAAAATACATAGGATTCACATAAATTTAAAATAAGAAAAATTTTATAAACCTTTTTTTTTGTTAGCCTATGAAATAAAATATGAAAAGTTTTCCTAATGTTTTCTATTTTTTTTCAGGTTAGTGGAATTGTATCTGTTAAAAATAGCAGTTCTGGTAAGTCACTATTGATATAGCAATAATAAAAAAATTATCCAAGCACTGGAAATCATTCGTTGAGTATAATTCCTTGGAATAGATATTTTTTATTTATTTTCTTGCGTCACCACTTTCATTACGTCCTGATACAGACGTAGAATCACTATGACTCTTTAATTTATATCAATTTACGCTATTTATGCTCTTGACCGAACCGGCCGGCTACGGAATGCACCACAACGAGCGGCAGCTGAATCTCTTTGTGTATTCAAATTAATCAGCGTACATTTTACGAAAACGTAACACATGGACTCACACCGAACCACACTGAAAACTAGGAATAGAATATTTGTGTGGTTAGTGTATAGTGGTGCTCTGACTGCTTAGACAAGGGTTCCTTCGGAAAAATATTCTCATGAGATTTTTTTTTGCAGAATCGCTTTCAGAATATTGTAGCATTTTCATTTTCCTCGTACATGTTAAAATACCGAAACATATTTTAAATCTTTTTGTGACGCTGAGGTTAATAATATAAACATTTCTGGTCTGTATATAATAACACTAATTGCTTGCTTGTGTATTAATTCCGCTTAATATTGCGCGTCAAATAAATATCTACTTAGGTTGGTGAGAAAGTATTTTGGGGAATATTATGAAATTACTCTACTATGGACCACGATAGGAGTCGGGTTCATTGTTTAGTTCGCATTTTCTTCGGTAATGGTAATGCGGTAATGGTTTTTCGTTATTCGTTTTTTGTTATCGGGAATTCAGTAATTTATAGTGAAGTGTAGTAACAGTTAGAGGAGATTTAGATTCGGAAGATATATCTTTCGGCGTGTAGTCTTCAAAGCCGGCAATTTTTTTAAGTTGGGAGGTGAATTTGGGCTCAAGATACTATTTGGCAGTTAATCACTGATTGGTTGTGCTGTGCCCTATGTGAGGGTTACATATGTCCCAAAATAAGGTTCAAAAGGTCGCCAAGGTAAAAAAAATGTTACCACCGCCTGTTGGTTCCAATAGAGATTTCCCACTATGTTAATGTCATTTTAGTCGAGTTCTTTTCTCTCTAAACATTCCATGAGAATGGTATGTTTAACTTTGTCGAAAGCTTTCCCATAGTCTATAAACGCAACGAAAAGATCTTTTTGTTGGTCTTGACATTTTTGGACAAGAGTTGTGGAACCATACAGAGCTTCCGCTGTTCCGAAGCCGTTGCGAAACACTATAGCTATAGAAAAACACTATGGAACAAATTTTTGCTGGTTTGAATTCTCACCATACAGGGTGTCCCAAATTGGTATGTTTTACAGGGTATTTCAAAAACTAGAGGAGATAGAAAAAAATAGTTAAGATGTCATGACTTATTTTTTCTTTAATATCTTAATCAAATCATCAATCACTCGCCACATTAGCAAGATACAGGGCTATTATTGAAAAATGTCGAAAACGGCAGGGTTAAGTATCTGCTTTATTAGAAAAAAATTTAAAAATCTTTATTAACACTTTTGATATATATATTATGGAAGTGTTCAGTGACGTACGAGAATATTTTAGGGGGTCTCACTAAGAAAATATAATACCCACTTATGTTTTTTTATATGAAACTCCCTATATATTATGACATTTTTAGTTTGCATTTTTAATTCTCTTTCACCTGGTATGACATATTATATATCTATTTTTTGTCGTTAGAGCTACTCTACAAATTAATTCTTTATTTGATATTACGTTATAATTACTTAACGTAACAATAATTATTAGAAACAAAACACTCAATAACACCTTCTAACATTTTATTATGGGAATAATAATCTGGATTATAATATGGATTTAATTTTACGAAAATATTAATATTATAATAAACATAAAAATAACAATAATACACAAATCAACAACTAGAATTCATTTTACAAAAATTTAAAAATTATAATAAATATTCAAAATGCATTTTTTTTGTTATAATAATAATTGACACCTTTTTCTTAAAGATCTTTCTTAATTGAGTATATGCATTGGCTTTATTTTTCTAAATGCTTAATAATTGCTTTGGAATTATTGTTCCTTAGATTAAAGCCAGTTTTATAAATACTATTTTTTTAAATCGCCAAATAAAAAATTAGGAGGATTTAGTTCTAGTGAAAAAGAACCCTCCGACCCTAAGGATGGACAAGTGCATCCCATAAATCAACCCTATTGTAGGGCGCTTTGAAGTACTTTCCAAAAATACCAAAAAAAGTCAAATTTTCCATAGTTAAAACCAGGCATATGTTTAAGCCAGTTTAACAATTTTACGAGATTTTATAAAGTATCCAAAAACTAATTTATAATAACTATATTTTAAAGCAAATAAGTTATAATAAGCCATTGAATTAGATCACAGTATAGTACAGTAAAAGAAATATATTAAATGTAAAAATATGAAAATAGACATACTTTCGCAAACAGTGTCCTATATAAAAAAAAACATAAGTTGATATTATATTTCTTTAGTTAGACCCCCTAAAAGTTTTCGTAAGCCACTGAACGCTTCCATAATATTTCTATCAAAATTTCTAATGAAATTTTTAAAAAATTTTCTTAATAAAGAAGATATTTAAAACTGTTGTTTTCGACATTTTTCATTAATCGCCCTGTATCTCGCTATTGTGAGGAGGCTAACGATAATTTGATTGGGCAATCAATACTTTAACGAAAAAATAAGTCAGGACATCTTAACCACTTTTTTTCTATCCCCTATAGTTTTCGGTATACCCTACAAAACATCCTAATTTGGGACACCCTGGACAAGTGAGCGCCTGCCCTGCCATACGCTCTTCATTAACAATAAAACCAAAGTTCCCAATTTTATTATTAGCTGATAGAAGAAGGCTTGAACTTAAAGTTAGGCACTTGATGATTTCAAAAATAGTATTTTTAACTTTAACTTTAGTGCTTTTGAGCGTTGGAATTTGTCATTTTGCGTTTTTTCCAGTTTTAAATAATTTATAACTCGAAAACTATCAATTTTAGAGAAAACTTACGACAGACTTTTTTTGTTCATAATAATTTAAGTTCGTGATAAATTTAGTGCTATATAGTGCACCCATTTATTACGCTTTCTTTTTGGAGGTTTATTTTAATGTTCCTTGCACGACGAACTAATAATAATTTTTTTGGGACAAACTTCCATGAAACTTGTAAATCCACTGACTGAATTAATGTAATTTTGGGGGTGAATGCGCGTTAGGTATTTAATTATAGACTGCAGCAGTGCCTTCCGTTGCAGGCCTTTTCGTTCAAATACCTGCGTACCTTTCATTTACATCAAATAACGCACCTTAGCACATGATCAGGGAAGTGAAACCATAGGTTTCGCAGTCAATATCCTAACCACACACACAAAACACTTTAGTAAACTGAAAATTTTGTGTACATTTTTTGCTTTGCTAAAATACAGATCGCCCTTTTTATGTAAATTGGAAATACTTAGATTTCAAGATTATTTTAAAATTTTATCTATTTCCCACAAATTCACGGTATTCCATATAAAAGAAAATTTATTTTAAAATTTGTTCGAAACTATCTGCATCATCTCAAGAAACGACAACTTTTCCAATACTACCCAAGTAGTAATGAATAATAAAACAGCGTGAACCCTATGCCAGTTTATCGTAACTGTTCGGTACATAAAAAACTTTAATTTTCCTCCAGTTGGAGAATGATTTGGAACACTTCCAGTTCAGAGTTTATCGACCTAGTTCTCCCCGGAAAAGAGGAAATCGAGAAAATATAATTGAAATTAATGATAGGGTTGTGTTACATTGTGCCATAATTGCCTTTTAATTATTTATTCATACTTTAAAGCTTTTAACCCCGTTCAGGGAGTCGTATTCAGTAACAAACGGAAGTTTAAGGGTGATGATGGAGGAAAATGATAGCTTTTGTTTATTCTAAGGTCCAAAATATAGCATTGAATAGTGTTAAATTTGATTGGGCTTAAGGACTGTAATACAATTAATTTTTAACACGTATTCTGTTTCTTCTACGCCATCATCATCATCATCATTCAGCCCATACTCGTCCACTGCTGAACATAGGCCTCCCGTAGTTCACCCCACAAATTTCTGTCCTGAGCCGCCTGCATCCAATTTTGATGTGTTCGTTTCAGGTCATCCGTCCATCTTGTTGGTGGTCGTCCTCTATTCCTAAAGGCATCTTGTCTGGGTCTCCACTCAAGAATGCGTTTTGTCCATCTGCTGTCCTTCATTCTCGCGACGTGCCCTGCCCAGTTCCATTTTAAGGTTGATATTCTTTTGATTGCGTCGGTTACTCCCGATCTACGGCGCAATTCTGTGTTGGGTATTCGGTCTCTCACGGTTAATCCCAACATGGACCGTTCCATTGCCCTCTGTGTTGTTCGAATTTTGTTTGCGGACGTCTTAGTAAGTGTAAGCGTCTCCGCACCATAGGTTAGAACCGGCAGCACACATTGATCGAAGACTTTTCTC
Organism: Diabrotica balteata; assembly: GCA_918026665.1. Lineage (NCBI taxonomy): Eukaryota > Metazoa > Arthropoda > Insecta > Coleoptera > Chrysomelidae > Diabrotica > Diabrotica balteata. The sequence goes on from OU898277.1 coordinate 161,339,187, forward strand.
TTCAAGCAGATGGGAAGAGCTGATTGGAAAACATCTCTTAGCTTTCCATAAGCTGCCCATGTCAACCCTAATCTACGTATTAGTTCATTGGTCTGGTTGTCTCTACTTAAGCGGATTTCGTGTCCCAGATATTTGTATGCTGATGTTTGTTCTATACTTGTTCCAGCTATGTTGATGTTCTCACTCAGAACAAGGTTTGTCATCACTTGTGTTTTTGAGTTATTGGTCTTTAAAACCCACTTGTGTAGAGGCATGGTAGAGTCTTTCGCACATTTCGATGGCATGATCTATGCGGTCTGTTATCAGGACTATATCGTCCGCGAACCTGAGGTGACTAAGCTGCTCTCCATTTATGTTTATGCCCTTTTCGTCTAGGTTTGCACGCTTACACATGTATTCCAATAATGTTGTAAACAGTTTTGGTGAAATAGTGTCACCCTGGCGAACTCCACGATGAATGTTGAACTTGTGTGTATCTTCATGGAGTCTGACGCATGCCGTGGCATTATCATAGATATTTTTGATGACAGTGGTGTAGCGGTGATCTATTCGGCACTCTTTTAAAGCTTCTAGCATTTTCTGGTGGTTTACTGTGTCGAATGCTTTCTCATAATCCACAAATATTAGGACGAGGGGTTTATTGTACTCTATACATTTTTCGATGAGGCTTTTAATAACTTGTAGATGGTCGTTTGTGCCGAAGCCTGACCTGAATCCTGCCTGTTCGCATGCTATGGAAAGCATTTGTATCAGTTTCTCGCCTCCTAATTTTTATGGCTTCCGCAACGACCCCGTCGTCGCCAGGTGACTTATTATTTTTCATTTGTAGGAGAGCTTTTTTGATTTCATCAACAGTAACATCTGGTATGTCTTCCGAGCCCTGGTTTAGAACCTTTGGTATGTTGTCAGTTGGAGCATTTTCTTCTGTTTTGCTGTAGAGTTCGCTGTAAAATTGTCCGACAGTTTGTAGAATTTCCTGTTTATCTGTTATTATTTCGCCCTTTGTGTTTTTCAGTTTGTAAATATTTTTCTTTCCTATTTGCTGTTTTCTTCTGAAGACTTTTAAACTTTTGTTCTCTTCTATGACTTTTGATATCTCTCTGGTGTTGTAGTCTCTTATATCTTTTCTGATGTTCTTAGTGATTTGTTTGTTTAGTTGTCTCATTTTTGTTAGATTGGTTCTGTATTTATCTGTTAGTTGTCTTCTTTCCTCTAATAGAGTTTTCGTGCTTAGACTTAGTTTTTCTTCGTCTTTTTGGTTTTTTGGGCAACATTTTTCTTGTGCTTGTTTCAGAGCTTTGACTATTTTCTGGTTTAGTTGTTCGATGTTTATGTTTTCTTTTTCTTCGTTTTGTAATTTTTCTTCGACCGTACGTTCAAACAGTTTTGCATTTTCAGGTGGTACCCATCTTCTAACATTTGGTTTAGGAACAAGCTTCATTCTTTCTTTTTTAACGTTAAGCATTACTTTTGTTCTTATCATCCTATGGTCGCTGCCAGCAGAGAACTTGTTGAGTACTTCCACGTCTTGTATTATATAAATATTTTTTATCTGTAATTATAAAGTCGATTTCGTTTTTGACGGCGCCATCAGGGCTTATCCAAGTCCATTTGTTTTGGGGTTTCTTTTTAAAGAAAGAGTTCATTTGAAACATGCATTGATGATGTAGAAAGTTTAAAAGCATGTCCCCTCTTGCGTTTCTTGCCCCGTATCCGTACTTTCCTAATAAATTCTACGCCATAATTTATTTATAAATATAGTATCCCTCGGCCAGCTTGTTATATATTCCATATGCCTTCTTTATGATTTGCTGTGACGGCCTAGTTGTCTGCAAATTTCAAAATATTATCCCCATGGCACTCTCTCTTCCAAGTGTGTAATACTTTTGCTATATAATACATTTTAATGATTTTTGGACACACGCAGCATCCTTGACGTAGCATTTTACTCATAACAAATCCAAGTACCACCACAGTGTTACCTATTTCTATTATGGACGTAGATTAGTTATGTAGATTAAGTGCCCATTAAGTGTCGACTCTTTGACTTTCTACCATTTCTATGGTTTTAAGCATAATACGTTAGGTGTTCTTCTTATATAAGGTCCCTCAATATCCTTTCAAGTGTACTAGTCATCTAAATACCACGATAGGAATTGGGATCATTCTTAAGCTTTTTTCATATTCCCTGTAGATTTATGATACTTTCCATTGGTTGGGAATGGGATACTCATTTATTCATAATAATCAGTTTTCTGTGATGCTAGCTTTTTCCGCTTGAATATGAATGTGTTCTACAAGTGTCGTCATATATTCTTATTTTTTCTGATAATAAATTGTTATACTAGGACAATTTTCAATTAAAGGTGACTCATCTACAAATTGAAGTAACAGCTAACGGCAACAATGTTAAATGTCAGAAGTAAATTCTTACCGTGGTCATTTTTATTATGTATGCTTCACTAATGTAAATAAGTGAAAAGTATGATAGTTCCATAAAATTTGTCCCTCTAACAATATAATTTACAGAGGAGAAAAATACAACTTCCTACGACTTATAATGGACGGGAAAGTGGAAAGAAGAAGAGGTCCAGGAAGAAGAAAATGCTCCTGGTTGAAGAATGTAAGAGACTTTACAGGTATGGACACAGATTCGATTCTAAGAACAGCTCAAGATAGAGAGCAATTTGCTGTAGTTATAGCCAACCTTCAGTAATGGAGAAGGCACTTTAAGAAGAAGAAGAAGAACAATATAAACTATTATGATTCACGAGCGTATAGTTAGACAAGTAAATTGAATAGTTTGAAACATCGGTAAACTTATCAACATTTTGCTGCTCTATATATTAAACGTTCTTGCAAAGAATAGTAATGATAGAAATAGTTTATTCATTCCTCATTTTATATGTGTATAGGCGTGGTGTGTTCTATTTCTTGACATTTCTATAAATTTGACAAATAATTTAGTGTATTGGATTAAAAGCTCATAAATTAAGACTAATTTATAAACAAAAAGAGTTTTTTCTCGTTTTCAAGGAAAAACCGTACAATTTTTTATAAAGATGTTAAATGTAAATTAAATTTTAAGGTGATAATTTTCGAAACATTCGGGGTCTATGTGACTCTACAATAACTAGTATTACTTTTGCACATACGACATTCTTGCACTAGTATCGTCTCTTTTTGTAATGTGGCCAATATTGTCGAATCGAGTTTCATCTTCTTCTTCTTTGGGTGCCGTCTTCAATGAAGGTTGGCGATAACCTCAACAAAATCATTTCTGTCCCTGGCTTTTTTTATTAAAGATTGAGAATCCAAACCAGTCCACTCACGAATGTTCTTCAACCAGGACGCCTGTCGTCTACCAGGACCACGTTTTCCTTCTACCTTCCCCTCTATAAGAAGCTGCAGTAGCTGGTATTTCTCATTTCTGTATATGTGTCCCAAATATGAGGTTTTCCGTGTTTTCATTATTTTTAAGAGTTCTCTGTCAGTACCCATCTTGTGTAGGACCTGCTCGTTGCTCATATGCGCTGTCCGGGGGACTTTCAGCATCCTTCGAAATAACCACATTTCAAAACTTTCCAAACGCCTGAGTGAGTTGATTTTGAAGGTCCAGGCCTCCATTCCATATAGTAAGGTGCTGTAAACGTAACATTTCAGCATTCGGTATCGGATTTTGAGATTGAGTGTTTGGGACGTAAACATTTGTAAAAAACATTCATTTTTAAAAAGACATTTCTTGCTTGTTCAATTCGCGATTTTATTTCTATGTCTGGATCTATATCTTTCGTTATCCAGCACCCTAGACATGGAAATTTCTCGACATTTTCGATAATGTTACCATTCACGTTTAAAGCCATGGGTGGATTAATGGATGTTTTGGAGACAATCATTGTTTTTGTTTTCTTGACGTTAATGCTGAGGCCGTATTGTTCTCCGATCGATCTGACGCGATCTAAGAGTGTCTGGAGATCCTGTGCACTCTCTGCAATTAGGACCGTGTCGTCGGCGTATCGTACATTATTTAGAACTCTGCCGTTAATTTTAACACCTTCTCTTGATTGCCCTAGTGCTCGTGCAAAGATTTCTTCCGAATATATATTGAAAAGTAGTGGTGACAATACACAGCCCTGTCGTACACCTCGCTTGATATTGAATATTTCTGTGTCACCGGCTTCTGTTCTAACTGCTGCAGTTTGGTTAAAATACAGCGTTTGGATAATTTTAAAATCATTCTCGTCTAGTCCCTTTTTGTGAAGGCAATCCATCAGCTTATCATGTTTTACTTTGTCGAAGGCCTTTTGATAGTCAATAAAACATAAAAAGAGATTCTTTTTTTGGTCTCGACATTTTCGCAGCAGTATAATAAAACTGGTTAATGCTTCCCGTGTCCCAAATCCATTTCGGAAGCCAAATTGTTCATCACTGATATCCTGTTCACATTTCTTATAAATGCGTTGGTGAATAACTTTCAAGAATAACTTTAGCATATGCGATATTAAACTAATAAGTCTGAAATCACCACACTTCTTTGCTCCCTTAGTTTTTGGAAGGGGAATAAAGACTGACTGAGTTTCATCTGGTAAAGCAAATTTAGTTTGACGTCCATGTACTAATTTTGACACTGATGTATCGGTTTCTTTACTATTTTCTTCTCTTTATGTTTGATTGAACGAAATCTATGTCGGTTCATGCTTTCTCATATAATGTGCACTTCTTTATCCTCATCCTTCGACCAATTTCTTTTTAATCTATGCCATTCATTTCAAAATCGTGACGGTTATTCTGGGATGCATAAATATTTGTAAACTATATATTGCTCTCAATTACGTTTATCAAAGTGTGAAAAAAATTCAATATACGACTTGCCTCCTTAGTTGGCTTTTATAAGTACGAATGAGTATCTGTTTTTAACCAACTTGGGACGAATTTGGATTTACTATTTTTACCCGTTTTTTCCTTTGGAGGCTTTGATCTGTGGTTCAGAGGAATATCCGAGTATCATAATCAGAATCGAGTATCATAATTTATCAACCGAGTATCATAATTTACTACACCTGACCAAACAAAAGAGGGTAGTAAATGAAATAAAGTAAAGAAAGTGGGGTTGGATCGGTCACACACTCCGAAAAAATAACTCCAGTATTGCAAAGACTGCCCTAGAGTGGAATCCCCAAGGAAAACGAAAAAAAGGTCGCCCAGTACAAACTTGGAGAAGATCCATCATGGACGAGATAAGAAAAGAAGGAAAGTCTTGGAATGAGGTGAAGGCCTTAGCGCAAAATAGAACCCGATGGCGCGTTTTCACTGAAGCTCTATGCTCCACTTAGGAGTTCAAGAACCTTATATATATATATATATATATATATATATATATATATAATATATATATAATATATATATATATATGTATGTATATATATATATATATATATATATAATCAGAATCGTCAGAATTCTCATTCACTTGTTTTTCATATGTACATGCAATATCCGTTTTTGTTTCTTCTTCACAAATAATATCATCATAGTCTTCTACATCGGAAACTTATCTAATTCCGGCGGCACATAAACCACATCAAGTAAGTCAGCATTTTCACAATCTGAATCTTCTTTTAACAAAACTATTATCTCTTTAGTAGTTAGTGCCCTTGTTATTTCATATTTCGGGAATTTACTAAAATAAATAAAAAAAATGCAATACTATGTACACACGTTCACATGATAGTTTTGCTTAACTCACTTTAATTTATATAGAATATAATACAAATAAACATAGGAGAACTTTCAAATCAAGTTAAAAAAACCAATATAACACAGCAATTCTTTAAATAGAGAATGAAGTATAATGACGAGATGATATGTTAAAATTTCAGATTGTTTAGTCTAATGAAAAAATAAGTATTTTGCAAAGTTTTTTTTTGTTTCTTGAAGTACTATATTAGACACTCCATAATAACAATAAAATGTTACTTTATTTTGCTAGACAACTATAAGGTACCTGTCAAAACACACATGATAATTTAATAATTATATCGGTCTTAGATTTAATTTTCACGTAATTATTTATGTATTTAAATATATATTCGAAATATTATTTTGGTACGCCTCTGCAAAGTTGATAAGTGGAATATTATTTCGTTGCTTTAAGTGCGATGTTGCCAATTAATCTCCTTCAATTAAATATTGTTTTAGTATATAATGTTGCATATATTATTTGCTTGTTGTTTGATGAATTGATATTTTTTCTTGTTTCTTTTATTATTGCCGTCTTTATAGCTTTTCTTCGTTTTCCTAAGTATTTATAGATTTCCATTTGGATTTTTCAACCCACATTTTATTTTTGTTTACTTACTTTTCTTTATTGTAATTGATATTTTGATATCGCTCTGATATCGTTGCCTGCTGACCATTATAAATAAATATAAACTGTATTTCTTCTTTTGATTATATTACGGACCTGTGCAACATATTCGTTTAATAATAGTGTAATTAAAGAGTTAAACACTTCTAATTAAACTAATAAAAAACGTTCTTAACCTTAACAGAGTTGCTTAATTAAAAGTCTAATCAACTGTACACAACTTTCATTCTTTACTTAGGATCGAATCGCTTCAAGTCTAAATTTGGCAAGGTCGTATAGGTTGCTCGAATCAAGAGTGACTCACTTTTTATTTTCCCTTACGAGTACGTCTATTGGGTACAATCTATACGCCTACTTTAAAATGTAGGTTGGATAAGTAACAGCCGTGAAAATATATTTGAAATTTGTATTAGTTTTTGAATTTCTTTATGTTGAGTATTTATTAAATGGAATATTCCCTTCTGATATTTTTTATTGTTTTTTGCCACACGCTTGGTCCAAGGGTCGTCAGTTTTTTTTTTATTAACTTCATAATTATGATTATAATGAATGAATTGAATAGAGAAGATTTTAATCTTCATGATAAGTTGAAGAAGCATTTTGTATTGGTCACTTCTAAGAACATGTTATAGTATGAATTCTGTGTTATCTTAATAGTTTTAAATAATTCACGAACGGCATTAGCTCTTTTAATATAGCTTTCTTGGTCTGCACCGCTGTCCAGGGCATTCGGAGCATTCTTCTAGGCAACCATACTAGCCCAGGCATTTTTTCATGACACTCGTCCGGCCAGGCAAACGACAGTTGTTTTGAGTAGTATGGACCTCTGTAACAAAAACCTATATGTTTCCTGCAGTCGATTTTTTGGTCTTAATTAGTTATTAACAAATTAAGGTCAAATTTTAGAAGAGAGGAAACTTATAAGTTATATAAAAATCTTCAAAATGGCGTTTTCAATATGTTTCTATCTTTATTTGTTGCTTAGAAAGTTGCAAAATAAGTCAAAAAATTCAGTTCTTTATAAATGTTAATAACTTTTTTGAAAATAAAGCTATAATATTTATATTTCATGGAATGATGTGTCTTGTAGTGCTTAAAATAGGGTCAAAATTTCAAAGTGATCGGTCTAATAGTTTAAAAGTTATTTTATTTGTTTATCCCAAATTAACATTTTTTTCAACAAAATAAGTCAGAAATTTATACAGTTTTAGTAATTGTAAGGGTTGTTTTTGGTAGAAAAAGACTTGTCTTATTATTTACATTAAAAAAAATTTAGAAAAATTCATTTTAAATATTGCAAAATAATTTTGCAAAAACATGTCGATTTTTTGTTTATAAACAATTAGAATAACTTTTTAACCATTAACTGTAAAAATATTATTTTTACATATTTAAAAAAGCTTGAATTTTTCCACAAATTTAAATAAAAAAAAGTTTGCCTAAAATAATTTGGTACAAAGTTAGCCTATTTTTTTATTTAATTCATAGCACCTTTGTTTATAAACATTAAGAAATCTAATTAGCGCCATTTGAAAGAATATACTTTATAGTTTTAAAGTACTAAATTTTAAAATTATTTCCCTTTAATGGAATCCTTTATTACGTTATTTCAACGTTTCTTTTTGAACTTGTATGTACTTTTTGCCTACATTACGAATATGCGATATCTCAATAAATAAATTGTCAAATAAACCACCTAATTTGTTAAAAAAACAATTTTTCTAATTTTTTTTTAGTAGTACATATTTAAGTTAAGTTTGAATGTAAAACAGAAATATTTGTAATTTTCCTATATTCTGGGGAATAAGCCACAATTTAAATTTATAATAAGTTTATTTTTGACGTTTCGATTTCTACTTAGGAAATCTTTCTCAGAATACAGAACATTAATGAATTATTAAAATTTTGTTTTTGGTTACGTGGTAGAAAATTTGGTTGGAAAAATTTTTCTGATAACTCTTCTGGGTGATTGATTAGGGTGAGGAAGCTCAGTAGATCGGTTATAGTAAAAATTACAAAAAAAAAGTTATTGACAAAAATTGTAGACAGCTTTAAACTCCACATTTTAAAAATCGATCGATGATTAAAATTAGTTACAATCTTACAGGGTGTTCTATAAGATGGTGGCAGACCAAACTTATATTTTTTAAATGAAACACCCTGTAATTTATTTTAAATTTGAAATCTGCTTCACTTTCACATCACAACAATGTAAAGTTTTATTATGTTATACCGGATATTTAAAAAGTTATAACCAATATTACCTGAAAATCGTATCAAGTTTAACTCCCTGTATAATTAAAAAGGAGTAGGACAATTGATCTGTTGCAACCATAGTTTTTAATAATTGTTAAAAATTATAAAACATATTCGTTTTCATAATATTCGTTAAATCAAATACATGATAAGTCAAAATGCAAGTACATTATTTTCTTGGTAATAGAACACCCTGTATTTTATATCAACAACAAAACTTGTTCATAATAATGAAAATAAAAAATATTATAAATATAATTATTATACTACATGTTGTTACATCGATGACTTGAAAGAGAATGAATTTGCCGAAGCAGTATTAATTTCAGCCACAGATCTTTCCGTTAAGACGTAACGGGACTTCTTATCTTCCCTTAGCAACAAGCTGTCGCCAAGCCATGCTTGGCGCCGTGCAGGGCCGTTGTCAGGTCACTCAGGTTTTAACAAATGTGTCTGAGACATCCCGTATTTCCCGACAAAGTCTATTTGCTTTTTATACTTGATCTCTCACTTCTTTGTCCAGGTCTCCATAGATATACAGTGTAATTTTCAAGTATTTTATTTCCATTACTTGTTCAATACTGATGACATAAATTTCTATTTTACATCTGGTTGATTCTGGTAAATAGTCCTATTAAATTATTTTGCTTTTATATTAAATCTGTGGACCAGTCTTTGCAGACTATCTTCATCTTAAGCTATCAATATTGCGTCATCTGCGCAATAGAGTATTTTTATTTCTTTTTTTCCCATTCTGTATCTGATTTTCCATTATCTTTCTTTGTTAACGCTTTTGACAATTTCATCAATGAGTAAATTGAAGAGTATGGGGCTCAATGAATCTCTTTGTCTTATTTCGCTGCCTATTTCTATAGGCTTTGTAATTTGTCCATCGATTCTGACTTTTATTTTGTTGTTTTGGTAGATGTTTTCGATAGTTTTTGTAATATTTAGTGGAACTTCTCTATTACACAGAAGTTGGATTACATCTTTGAGTCTTACTCTGTCAAACGCTTTCTTTAGGTCAATCAGACACAGAAAGGCTTGGTCTATTATACTGTAGTGATTTCTCAGTAATTTGCTTTATAACGAATATTACATCTGTACAAGATCTTCCACTACGAAAACCCTCTTGTTCATTTGCTAGACTTTTCCTCTGATGTATAGCACTTGTAAAATTTTAGTTGTAAATTTTAGGTTAGTATTTTAACAAGTTCACACCTTTGTAATTTTGTGGCAATTTTTTTCTCTTCTTTTTTAAATAGAAAAATTATTTCGCTCCTCCTCCATTCTTCCTCTATTTTATTGTGTTTTATAATTTTATTAATTAATGTTGTTAATTGTTCCGTCATTGCTGTTGCACAAAATTTCAGTAATTCGTTTGGTATCCCGTCTTTACCTACTGCTTTTATGTTATTCATCAATTCTGCATTTGATATTGTTTAATTTGTGTTCTGTTAAATCACTATACACATTATTGAAATGAACTTTTAAAATACGCTATTATGTTAAGTGACATGGTAAACATATCCTTCACCCACAATAAACATCAGTTTTTGATATGCGAAATGGAAAAGTGTGAATAAATATGTTGTCTATACCACTACAATGTGTTGACATCACGACTAACATGGTAGTAAATAAAATTAATTAAGATGTTCATTATTGGATGCTCTGTGCGTAATTAGCTGTGGTTTATACAAATAAATTAACCGATAATAAACGTATATCTTGCTTACTTATATGCACTATTTGTTGTAGTTTTGTTCTTTTTTTCCAAAATCTGTACGTTTTCATAACTAAATGAATATCTATTTTCTAGAGAATGTTTGGCCTAATCTGCTGTGTTTGATTTGTTGGTTTGTACACTACGTTTGTGTGCAACAACCCTTCTATCTAGATATTGGTGTGTTTGTCCAATATATGTTGCAATAAAGTCTTTAAAAGTTCTTTTTTTAAATAAATATCCGACTTATGATCTTGATTAACATTGTAATTAATTAACCTAATGTAGTAAAATAAAGTGCTTATTGAAAATGGCAAATCCAGACCGACAAACCCAATAATTAAAAAAGTTTCAATTTTTATAATATATTATATTACTTATTAATTGAATATCTGGTAACACCTTCCGTGTCTTCCATAATAAACGTCACTTCTAAATAAATATAAATCTCAAGTAATTCCTTATTAGCCAGGTAAAATATCCTTAGGCTTAATTGTTTTTCAGTTTCAGTAACAAGAAGCGTAATTTTGTATATCACCTCCTTGTTCTACTCACCTCTCTAATTACAAAGTTGTACAAAGTTTTCAACATACAATGTTCTTAAATTAAAGCACATAAACCACTTGGAGCTTCCAATTTATGAACGTTCATTCAGTTTTGAAGGCATACGAAAGTAAAGAGCTTTCAAATAAATTATGAGATAATTTGCAAAGTTGGTATACAGTTAAGTTAAGTACACAGTTATGTATTATGAAATGCCTTAAAAGTGTAAATTAACCTTCATAAGTTTTAATAATTTACTAGCAATGGATAATAATAGTACATATCAGATTTGAATAAACGTCATATAAACAGTAGTTATAAATACAGTGTGTTCCAACGAAAATTTGATCCTCCCAGAATCTCAGAAACCAAGAGTTTTTTTAATTAAAAAAAAAAACACGTCAATTTGTATTGGAAGGGGGACGAATTTTCATGCAAATTGCATGCCCTCAAATGTAATCCCCTACATTTCCGCATTAACCACCAATTTTTCTTACATAGCAAGTGTGGTCGAGTGGCACATCATTTGAAAGGTATTTTTTTCTCTACATAACACTCTTTTTTTATTTTACGGAATAATATTGTTCTAAATCCAGGTCAGTGGATGGAGTCAGTTTGGTTTCAAAAATGGACTTGGCACGAGAGAAGCGATCTTTAGTATGCAAACATTGATACAGAATTGTTTAGATCAAAGAAAGGATGTTTTTATCTGTTTCATCGATTACGAGAAAGCATTCGATAATGTAAAATATGAATTGATGATAAAATACCTACAAGAGTTGGGATTGGATGCAAAGGATATAAGAATCATCGCCAATCTGTATTGGAATCAGACAGCAACAGTACGTCTTCAAAATTCCAACGAAACAGAAGATTTCTCCATTAAAAAAGGAGTAATTCAAGGTTGTATACTGTCCCCAATGCTGTTCAATTTATACGTAGAAAAAAGCCTTCGCAGAAGCAGTGGAAGACTCTAATAAGGGTATTAAAGTTAACGGCATATTTATTAATAACATCAGGTATGCCGATGATACAGCCATAGTGGCAGATAACATCGAAGATCTTCAATGCCTTTTAAATGATCTAACTCTTGCAAGTGAAGCTCGGGGTTTGAAAATAAATATCAGAAGACAAAATCAATGATTATAAGTAGAAATGATTACCCCAACGCAAAGATATATGTCTCTGGAGAAGAAATCGAACAAGTCAGGCAATTCAAATACTTGGGATGTTTTACTGAATGAGGGTTGGGACCCGAGAATGAAATAAAGAGCAGAGTTGAACAAGCCAGAAATGCTTTTTTGAGGCTTCGTAAGTTTCTGACTGATCGCAAATTGGACTTCAACCTCCGATACAAGATGCTTAAGTGTTGCGTGTGGCCTGTTCTCCTGTACGGAATGGAAGCATGGACGTTAAAGGCCAGTTCCATTAACAAACTTGAAGTGTTTGAAATGTGGTGCCTGCGTCGAATGCTCAGAATATCATGGCCGGACAGGGTCAGAAATGAGGAAGTACTCAGAAGAGCGGGCTTACAGGATAGGGAACTTTTTGATTATGTAAAAAGTAAGAAGACTGCATACTTGGGGCACATTATACGAGGAGAACGATACACTTTTTAGCAACTGATACTCGAAGGAAAGATAGAGGGTAGGAGAGGTCTCGGACGTAAAAAAATGTCATGGCTGCGCAATATTCGACAATGGACAGGAATCCACAGCTATGAAATGCTTCGCAATGCTGCTAAAAACAGAATTATTTAATCCTACAATATTTAACATCTCACCTGACAAGAGGATGTACGGTGGACGCCTACGCAGAAATGCACGGCACCTTAAGAAGAAGAAGAAGAAAGTAGACGACTTTTAAATGATATTTATTGAAATATTGCTGAGTTGATATTGATTTCTGAAGTGGAGATTGAGACGTCAACAAACTTATTTTAACCTTCAATTGTGGCTTATTCCTATCAAAATATTAATTATTGTCATAATAGGTACTACTTGCTACAGTTTTTTAAATATGCAAGTCACAGCGCTCATCGTCGAGGCAGTCACACATTTCTTCCTGCTCCTCTCTAGCAGCTGCTGTATTGAGTTTATCAGAAATCAAAATCTTGTACCAAACAAGGCGCGTATCAGAATAGTCCAGTCCTCTCCAAACATTTTTTTCTACAGTTTGTCTGTCAAAGTCTTTGGTTTTGTTTTGGTTAACACATGATTAAGTGGTAGTTTTTCCAGACTTACTTCTTTTAAATTATTTTTCCCCTTCTTTCTCAAAGTTACAAAGGACTTTTTTCTTTTATACCTGTAGTTTTTCAAGCCTCTTACCAACACAATTCAATTAACATAACATAACAACATAATTCATGCGGCACAAAACAGAGAAACCTATCGTATGATGGTCGCCAACCTTCGGTAGAAGACGGCAACATAAAGAAGAAGACCAACACAATCTTTTGTAAGACATTTCTTTTCTCTTTTTTTTTAAGTTGTTTAATTTCTTCTTCGTGGCCAATCTTCTCCTAGTGCTTTTATCTTGCCTATACCACTGTAAATGTCCTGGTATTCCTGTTTAATTAAAACTATGGTTTTTTTAGCAATATTCTAATGATTTATTTTGCACTTACCTCACTATAAATTTAACCTAATTTAGGTACATCATGTAAAGCCATACTAAATATTATTTATTTAGGTATATTTCAATGTCTATTCGTCGAAGATTGAACATGTTCACTTTGTAATTTTCTATACCGTTTTTATCATCTCTATTGACATATAGTGAGTCTTACATCTTCTATTTGCACTATTTCTTTCATTGTAAGATGAATAGAAAAGGGTTTTTTTGTTTGTTGGAAGTCACAAGATGGCGACTGACTGCTGTTAACTGTCATCTGTCAACTGTCATCGTTCAAACGTGAAGATAGCGTCAATTCTTCTTCTTTTCGTATTACATCGTTTAAACGCGAAGATGGCGTCAATTCTTCTTCTTTCGTATGGAGAGGGAAGATGGCTACATTGCCAAAAGAACACTAAGCTTGTATCGTCTAAACGGCTCAACGTACAATAATTTGCAAGGTATCGATGGAAAGGGGAGGTGGTAGTGAATATGTAAGGACAAAAAACAAACGCAAAAAAATGCCAAACGGCACTATATCGTTTCTCGGTTGTTATTAGCCATATTACTATATGTAACACGTTTTATGAAAGAGGAGGGGATATCCAATACGTTAACATAAAAAAACAGATGGAAAGATATTACCAAAACAGCATTATATTGTATTCCCGTTGCTATTGGTCCGATTTTGACGTATGAAACGACAAATGAAAGAGAATGGGATATCGAATATGACAACAATAAAATAAAACATGGTCACATTGCCAAAACGGCACTATGTTGTATCTTCGCCGTTATTGGTTGAATTACTACGTATGAGGCGGTAAATGGAAGAGGATGTGCTAATGAATATGTTATCACAGGAAACAAACGCAAAGACATCGTCAAAAGGACAACCACGCTATATTAATATACTTAATATACTTAAAACGTATTTTCGTTAGGAAGGAAAACGGCAGGAAATAGATCTTTCTTTGCAATGCAACATTTGATGAAGTCGAAACTTTTTTCACGAGATGCAAAGATCCGGATATATAAGACCATAATACGACCAACAGTTACGTATGGAAGCGAAACATGGACAATAACAAAAAGGGAAGTAAATAAATTGCGGGTATGGAAACGTAAAATTCTTCGAATGATATATGGCCCTTGCAGAGACAGCGTGACAAACGAATGGGGGGGGGGGCAGAATACAATAACGAGCTAGAGTCTCTATTCGGAACAGAAAATCTAGTCAGATATATAAAGGCCAATAGACTCAGATGGGCAGGAGATGTGATAGGCAGTAACGACAATCGCCTTATAAACAATGTGTTCTGAGAAAGGCCAGATGGAAGAAGGTCTGTAGGGCGACCTAGAAAAAGGTGGAAAGATGCAATCAGAGAAGATCTAGAGAAGATGGGAGTGCGACAATGGGAATTACTGGCACAGGGCCGACAAACATGGAAGGCAAAAAGAACGCGGCAAAGACTCACGAAGAGTTGTAGCGCCATTGATGATGATGATGATGATGATGTATTTTCGGGCCTTTGAAATCTTCCTTCTTAAATTAACATTAACATTAATATTATTGCTGCTCTCTATTCGTCCAAAATTCGATTTTTTTAACGATTAGTCCTTGATATTTTTATTGGGAGTATTTCTTTCATATTTTAATATATTTTTGCTCTACCTTCTGACATTCGGTTTTTTAGTTTTATTTGCTCCTTTTATACATTGTTCTGATTTTTTGTCTTATCCCTGATTATGTTTGGTGTTTCTGGAAACATCATTTTTGGTTGCTTTGTGAACAATTTTGTGTGAATAGGGATTCATTCGTTCTGTTTGATGTAGGTGATTTCCATGGATTATGCCATTGCATTCCTTCATTGTTTTAATAATCTGCATGTTTTAGTTTGTTGTATAAAAAAGATCAAATACAATTTTTTTCTGAATGTCGTCCTGGGTTTTTCTTGCTATTATACGTTCTAATCAACAAAAAAAGTTGGCAAATATTTGATCGTAATGTAGTATCTGACTAAATGTACTTCTCGAATATATAGTCTATTATAAAATTATTGAGAAATATGGTTCGATAACGTATTTTTAATTAAAATCACAAAAATGACAAAAATTAGGTTTTAGAACTCTATAGTTCATTAATAAGTGAAATATTAATATTAAGTATAAAATTAACTGCAATTTGGCTATATTCCCGAGAAGTTTCAACATATATGCAGGAACATATGAGCTCACTGAGACCTACCGCAACTATTACAAAACCTAACACAAAAATCTACTTTCACAATCAATCTAAAAGTTTACAAATAAAGTAAGCAAGCACTGTCGAACGTTTTATTACACCAGTTTATTGTAAATAAAAATTCAGACAAAATCCGAGAAAACGACATTAATAAAAAAATTACAATTACTTAAAATTTGCAATAATTGGCATGCTCTAGTTCGAACAACCTACAGATTCCTTAGCGCTAACAAAATACGAGAAATTATGTAACTGTCTAATGTTGCAGACGCTTTCTAAACATACCAGGAACAGTCACATAATTTAAGCTAAACAATAGATGTATTTTGGTACATATATTAAAAATCCTTTAAGTGTTTATTAATCTCATAGGTTTTATTGGTTAGGTTTTATAATATATCGTTTGACGTTTTAATTAATTAAACAATTTTTATTTTACAATAAAAATAATAAAAAGATTTGTTTGTTTGACTTATTACCAACTTTTAAATGTTTTTATAAGATATTGTTACTAGTCATTACTGACAACTGACGTTTCTTCCTTTTGAGCCTTCTTATGTCTTGTATTATTAAGTAGCTGTAATACAATGTGATTGTGGTGGTAGCGGAGTCATTTCTTTTGCTGGTACCAGATCTGGTAGATTATGTTGTCACCATTTGTTAACCAACCAACTACCTCGGAACTTTCTCTTGTTATAATCTATCTTCTGACCATTTTCTTATTTTAATAGAAGTAAATTCAGGAATCCTTCACAGAACACTAACTATTACTATTACGAACTAATTAATTAGAACCAAATATTTAAAAATTTACAATTTCATTCAAGATCAGTCGAAAATCATTACTCAGGAGTATTTTAGGTAACAAAACCGAGTATTATGACAGCGATTGTTCTCGAACTATCTGGTGGAGGGTGGACATCGTTTTCTGGAGTTTTATACTTGTTGTAATCGACTATTATGACGACGATGGTCTCCAAGGTATCTGGTGCCCAGGGTGACCTCATCTCCTGGAGCTTTATGTTAGTAAAAATCGTAAAAAACAAATTAATTAAAAACTTGAGGAGATGAGTTCCAGATACGTTGGATACCATCGACGTCATAATATTCGTGTCCAGGAACGCCAAAAAACCCCCGAGTAATGACTTTTGACTGGAGACGGGGTTCAAACAGGTCTCCAGGTAGTTCGAGGATGTTCATTGACCTTGAAAACCCCCCGAGTAATGACTGTTGACTAATTTTGAAATGAGTAATAATATAAAATTTGAGGAAAAACGAATTTCCCGACGATTTATCTTGCTGGGGAGAATTGTTATGGTAATGGTATGGTAATACCCTAGCCTAAAACAAAACCTAACCAAGTTTTCAAATACAGTAAAGCCTCGATATAACGGACTACATGGGGGGACGGGGTGTCCGTTAAAGCCGAAAGTCCGTTATATAAAAATATGTTTAAAATAAACCAAAAAAACTTTTTAAATATGTATGTACACTGTATTTAGATTTATGTAAAAAATACAAAATTCTATTTAATTGCCTTCGGACATTCGTCGTTAAGTGACGTTGCTGTTGATATCGACGCGTTTGCTATCAGTACTCCTGTTTTGAAAAAGGAATCAAGTTTCGATTCCATTTTTCGATGTTGGCTCTTTTCATGATCAACTTTTTAAAATTACAAAAATGCCAGTTGAACTTCGTTTTCTAATGAATAATCAATAAATGTTATTACATCGTCGAAATGCAATCTTACCTCTGATAACTTCATTTTTGGCAGTGGTGTTTTGTCATCTTGTTCGCTATCATCACTTCTATTCTCATTTTTTAGGTTCACGACTTCATTTTTTCACATATTTCACTTTCGTAATGATGTTATATCCAAGGTCACCTTCATCTACTTATCCTCCTCCTCAATCCTTTAGCCCTTGTCAGGGCGTAGTGACATCCTAAATATTGTTAGTCTGCTGTCTCCATTGACTGCGATCTTGTGCCATATGGACGGCTTCATGTAGGGATTTTCCCACCAAACTCTTCATTTGGTCTACCCATCGTATTGGAGATCTTCCTCTTGGTCTTCGGCCTTCTGCCTTTCCTTCTACTACCAATAGTTCCATGGTGCCCGTTCTTCTAGCTATGTGGCCGAAGTAAGTTAGGTATGCTTAGTTTACTTTTTTTAGTAGCCTGTCTTTTATATGAAGCTCTTCCAGAATTGACAGGTTGGTTCTATGTTCTGTCCAGGACATGCGTAGAATTCTTCTATATACCCACATTTCGAAGGCTTTGATCTTACTCCTATCGATTTTTTTGAGAGTCCATGTTTCAGCTGCATATGTAGCAATGGGAAAAATAAGGGCATTGACCAACCTGAGCTTAGTATTCCTTGTTATTGTTCGGTCTTTCCATATTTTAATTAATTTAGCAGTTGCGGTTCGGGCCATTCCTAGTCTACGTTTGATTTCTGAGGAACAATCACCATTGTTGGTTATCAGAGAGCCCAAGTATACAAATCTGTCGACTACTTCGAAAATCCCTATTTGGCGTATATGCGGTAGATTATTATTTGCTCTGTCTACAATCATTATTTTTGTTTTTCCGGTGTTGATTTGAAGTCCGAATTCTTCACTTATTCGGCTTAGCCGTTCGATGATGGTAATCATTTCGACTTCATTCGCTGCTAGTATAAGTGTGTCATCTGCGTATCGCAGGTTACTGATTTTTTTGCCTCCTATAGTGATTCCTCCATCCCATTCATCTAGTACTTTTCTCATTATATATTCAGAATATATGTTGTACAATAATGGTGATAGTATGCAAACCTTGTCTAGTTCCTTTCTCTGTTTTGAATTCATTTGAATATATTCCATTTACTTTAACTTTGGCTAATCTACTTATAGCCATTGTAAATCATCTTCCTCGGCTACATGGTCTTTGACATTATTATGTATTATCCTACGGAAATCAGTAACTTCCAACTTTTCTAAATTTATGTCTGCATCTTGGCCATCAAACAAATTCTTTCAACAATTTTTTAATGTTTGAAATATCTGTGATATATTCGTTTGGTTGTTAAAATTATTCCCTGATCCATGGGATGAATAAGCGATGTTGTATTTATTGGCAAAAAACATACCATGCTAAAGTTACCATCTTCTGAACATAAAATATTTTCGGAGGGGTGAGCAGGAGCGTTGTCTAAAAGCAATAAATATTTCATTTCTTCTGGCGGTATTCCCAATTTCCTCTCTTAAAATTTTCTCACTGAAGGTATAAATTCTTTGAAAAACCAATTTTTTGAAAATATCTGAGGTGAACCATGACTTCTTAGAGCTATAATATGAAATGGGCAGATGATGCATTATATCTTTTAAAACTCTAGGCTTATGAGATTTGCCAACCATTACAGGAGTCGATCTATGCAAACCATCAGCGTTAGCACAAAGCAGTGCCGAGATCCTGTCCTTGCTGATTTTTCTTCCAGAATTCGATTTTTCATATTTGGAGGCTTGTGGCTTTCAGGCAAAGTATGACATAACAAACCAGTTTCGTCAGAATTGTAAATCTAAGATTCTAATAGCATTTAGTTACTTATATGTTCTACTAATTTTTGTCTAAAAGATTCTATTTCTTCTTTTGGTGCAGTTTTGCGAAAGCGCCAGAGCCATCCATCACTGAATTGTATGACCATCTTCTTCTTATATATGTTTTTATATATGACTGAATTTTTTGTCCACTATATCCGAAGTCCGCTAAATAGAGGTCCGTTATATCGAGGTTTTACTGTACGTCAAGAAGATACACCTTAAAACGAATTTGTCCAACCAAATCGTTTGGTTTATTTACATTTTAATAATTATAATATATATTGTTAAATATGTTCGAATTCATATTAAAATTATTGAATTATCATCGAATTAAAATATAATCTTATGACTAATAAATATACCTGAATTATTTACGTGAACCCGGTATTCGTGGAAATAAACTGCATTTGGTTGAATAGCTAATAAACAAGTGAATTAAACAATTATTGCAAAATCGGTATTTGCCATCTGTTCTTCTACGGGTGTTGACTTTGTTGTTATTACGAGATAGGAAAATACTGAAAAATAAACGTACGTAACTACCGGATGGAGTATTTTTAATATAGATATATTTCAAAATTGCACTATTATACAAATTTACATAGACCAATACATCCTCTCTTTCACTGATATGGTGACTATAGTTTATGGTTAACATCAGCGGCCAACAAAAGAAATAAAAGCACAAGCTATGGGTAAAAAATATAGAATTCATGCACTAATTAGTGAATTTTTGTAACATACTCTGTGTTATATTCATGTCAGAAACAACTTCCCAGATCGTCCAACAGCAAATTTTTGGTCATTATTTATATATAGGACTTTGAAGGAGTAAAATGTGCAACTTTTAACTCAGATTATTGCAAAGCTTAAGGTACTTGACTTAAATATAGTCAGAACACCATAAAATTACTTTGGATAAGCTTTAAGATTTTATAAATCTCATTTCGATGAATAATTGTTATTGCATTAATTAGCGCTCAAAGTTAAAAAACGGTACTAAAGGTTGTTTTTTTAGAGGTATAAAAATGTAGGTTGGTAACACTTTTTTCGTTCGGCCATTATGACAGCTGCCAAGTGATAATAGTTTGACCAGAGCAAGTAATTCGATTAACCATGAAACGCTTGTGCACCATGTTTACTGTAAATGATAATATGCATCCACAGAAACGTCGTACAGTACATACAGAAGAAGTTGTTCCTACTGTAGAGCGTATCATACGGGAAGACCTGAATTCGTCTATCTTTCATCTTGCACAGCAGTTGGATACGTGTCTATCCCCTTTATGAAAGATTTTGTGGAAAGATCTCGCTTTGCATGGTAACAAAATCCAACTTATTTAATCACGCAAGAAATGAAATTACATAATCAACTAGCAAGGTGTAGATTCGTAGATTCGGTGAGTCCCAAAACTTATGAAAATCGGAATCAACGATTTTCATAAGCGAATTTTGTTTAGCGATAAAGCTTTTGGAGGAATGGCTACGTCAACAATCAAAATTGCCCTATTTGGAGTTAAGATAATCATCAAATGTATGTTGAGAAACCATTACATCCAGAAAAACTAACTGTTTGGTGTGCTTTATGGTCTGGTGAAATCATTGGACCCTAATTTTTTATAAACGATACTGCCAGAACGTTACAGTCAATGGTGACCTCTATAGAGTCATGATTACTACCTTTTTCATTCTGCAAATGAACAACCGTGATGTGTAGTTTCACGTTTCGGACCGTGAGTTGGCCTCCAATATCGTACGATTTAATACTGCTAAACTGTTTTATTTAGGGATATGTGAAGGTGCCTGTCTACGCATGAAACGACTGACCACTTATAGGACAACATTTTTCGCGTTTTTGTCAATATACGGCGACAAATATTGGAAAAAGTGGTCGAAAATGAACCTCCAGATTAACGCCCTGACAGTCATATGCCAAAAATCATTTTTAAATTATAATGCCAAAATATTATCTTTCGAATTAACTCAATTTTATGTCAATCTATAAAAATCATCTTTGTTTTATTGCATTACAAAATTCTATACACTTTATCTAATTTTTCACGTAAGAATTTAAATAGTCGTTGTAAAGAGATGGTAATACTTTTGCACTAATTATGTGACCTATTTGATTTAACAACCTTTATATGAAGATATCCATACTTTTTGCAAAATTGTGTTCTTATTGAACGCTATACCCTAAATAAATAATAAATTCTCCGCTACTGACACGCTTCCTGGTAAACGTAATAGCGGCAGATCAATGATACGATAAACTTAGTGATTAAGCGTATGACTCATTTCATTTTGTATTTGCTGGAGTATAAGATAATGATAATTTATTTATCTCAAGACGAGAAAAATAAAAGGCAATAACTGTTCAAAAAAAAACTTTTAGAGATCTAATCAAAAATATGTACATTCTCATTTTAGAGACTTCACTATCATAGAGATCACTAAAATGTAAAACAAACCATTCAAATGTTTTACCCTTATTTATTACATTAAAAAATGGTTAATTTTTTTATAAACATTTACAGCTGGAAAGCACCCTAAACATCGTAGCAGTTAGCAAACTTATATATTATGATTGCTAGTTTTAAGGCCTATAATAGGAGCAAAGATTTTTTTTAATCGATGCCACTTTATTTATATCTACCAATTAAGCAATAAAATGAGCAGTATTCGAAACTCAATGACCTAAATTTTCAAGAAATGTTTATAATGTTTAAAAAAATCCGCTTTTTTGTTAAAAATAAATAATAAAGTTGACCTGCCAAGTGGCGTCATGCTCATGATTGTGAAGGGTCGACGCGGCGAGCAAAAAATTGAATTTGGCACTTAAAATCGGAGGAGCTAGGAAATATTTGTAATGTCTCGGTGAAAAGTAAACCGAAAAACAATAATATCTACGTCCTTTATTGTTGAGGATTGAAAGGGTTTGAATCTAATAAATAAAAAATTAATATACAAGCATTTTTACAAAAAAAATATGGATGTTTTAAGAAAGTATCGTTTTTTAACTATAAGCGCTAATTATCCAATAACAATTAATCGAAAGTAAACGTTTTAAAACTTTAAAATTAAAGCTTATCCAATGTACTTTTATGCTGTTTTACAAAATCACGTTCCTTATGCTTCGCTACAATATGAATCCAAAGGTGGGTATTTTACTCCTTTTATCATCATTCATTCTCAAAAGTCCACTGCTGAACATAGTCCTCTTCCTGGTGTTTCCAACCGTGTCTATCTTGCGCCACTCTCATATTTCAGTTGTTATAATTTAACATACCTATTTATTATATGGTGCTAATAAATAAATATTGATTGTTATTAATTAGTAAAGTTCTGTTTTATTTACTATTTAGTTTGTTTACTATAAATATTGGCTAGGAGTACGTGTGCTTGGTTGTATAGTAACATTTCTTAGTATGAAAACTAAACTAAACGCTAATGATCAAACGTTTTTATACAGACTAGTATTCCACTTTTTTTCTTAAAATATGAATAGCTTTTTTATCTTTCCCATCATGATCGGCTGATAAAAAGTAAGTAGAAAATTTGCCGATGCGAAAGTTAAAAGAGGTTTCAAGGCTTGGCCGGAAACTTCTCAAGAAGTGTTCCCGATAACTGCCAAAAAATTCGAAATTATCTCGGAAAAGTGAAAGGAAAGCCAGCTTTCCAAGGATCTCGCGTATTTTGTGTTGAATTCGTTATTAATCTTATCGATTTTCAGAGTCTCAAGATGCGTAGTAAAATAAATTAATATTTGAATAAGATAATAAGAAGCTAGAGAAAAATTTCTATGTTTATGATACGTGATAAAATGTTTATGCCGTCAGCGATGTTACTATCAATAGTTTTTAAGCGAAGAATAGTAATACTGACATTAGGACATTACGACACCACTGAAAAATTAAAAAATTCATATACATTGCTGCATAAGGATGATTAAAAGACGAATTTCTTAATTTTATTAATACCAGGGGTCATTTAATTAGTACTTTATTTTTAACGAATACTTAAACTCATGGAATTTATTAAGCGGAAGAGGATGGAATAAAAAGGAGCGCGAAAGGGAGTTATTCATCAAAAGAATAGATTTAATGACTCCATTAAAACTCTTAGTCGCTTTTTTATGTATTTTTTTGTGTTAAGAATCAAAGCTCTTTTTATCCAAGGCAAATAAAGAAGTGCTTTAAGAGAATATTGTTCCGAAAACAGGGTAAAGTATAACACATTTTTTAATTTAATGAAAAATTAAGTTGAAAAAAGAGCACAGATAAAATTTAAAAAGATTTTGTACTCGTATATTGGTGATACGTACAAAATCTAATCGTCTACACACATGTGCGTACACACCTTTACCTTACCCCGTTTTGCTTCAACTATTGAAGCATCGCGCCCTGTTCCCTATTTCTCAGTCTTCTTGCGTCACCTAGAAAACCTTTCTGGATTGTTTTTTTTTTCTCTCGGTCTTTGTACAGGACTAACCCAGCTTATTTGCCCATTTTTTTACTTTAGTCACGAATTCTGCTGTTCCAAACAGCAAATGGAGCTCTTAGATTCTCCTTAACCTTAAAACTTCACTGTATCTAATTGTTATATAATTTTTTCTGATGGTTTTTCTCTCTGTGTTTCACTCTTTATATATAATGAAAGAGTATACGTTACTACTGGACGAAGAACGCTTAGATACAAGATCTTTGATATTATTTTATATGGGATTACAAAAACAATTGATTGTAATAATTGTATTGATTGGATTGAGAATTATTGAGAATTGATTGATTGGTTATAATGAGAATCACCTTTAAATATGCTTTATTTTTATTTCTAATCCTGAAATCGCTTAAAACAAACTGAAATAAAAATTATGAATGGCCTTAACCAGTAAATGTACCACACATGGCACCACTAAAATTCTCCAATAGAAAGTGTGTAGTTAGTTTTTTATTTTAGTTAATTTTGCAGAATTTTCAGATGTTTCAGATTATGCTTTGAAAACAGACGTAGCTGAATTTTATTACAAAACTGTCACATAACTCTACTATATATGTTACAACTGCTTGACGTTGATCAACTGCTTAATATTCCCAGTACTGACATACGGATGTG
Organism: Diabrotica balteata; assembly: GCA_918026665.1. Classification (NCBI taxonomy): domain Eukaryota; kingdom Metazoa; phylum Arthropoda; class Insecta; order Coleoptera; family Chrysomelidae; genus Diabrotica; species Diabrotica balteata. The sequence continues at coordinate 161,363,630 of OU898277.1, forward strand.
AATATTGAACCCTACGACAATAGAAAAGAAGAAAATAGACGCCACTGAAATATTTCAATTTTAAATGAGTTATAAGCAAACGACTACCCGTCAAAGTCCATCTCTAACAATTAAAATACTTTGGACATGTTATGAGAGCAGACACAGAAAACATGGAAAGACGTGGAAAGAGGAAGATCTCCAACAGGATGGATCGATTAAATTATAAGCATATACAAAAGACCTATGCATGGGCTAAAAGAAATGATGGGAGACCGAGATCTTTGGAGGCGGACAATACACATAACGATGACCACTACACTCCCTGCAAGGGGTCAGGATTGACGACGGCTCCGACAATTTTATTTTGTTTATGTTATGTTTTAAAGAAATCAGATATTTGTAAAAAAAGTGAGGTTATATTTTGATTTCGTTTGGCCCCTCCTTGGCCACTAACATTTTGTTTGTCTTGTTTTTGGTAAAAATGTGGTACACAAATCGTGTAGCTAACACTGGCTACTGATCGTAGTTTCATCAGATTTGCATGAAAAAAGCAGTTTCTAGAAAAGCATCGCTGCTACAGTAGGCGCCAGTTACGAAGATTCAGCGCAATTCCTTAATTTTGTACCGATTCAATCCGATCGCCTTGTTTAGATATTGATCCACGCTGTCAGTAGCGTAGCGCTAACTATTTAGTGCCATTAATTATCATCATCATCACCCAGCCCTTTGCGTCCACTCCTGGATACAGGCCTCCCCCTGAGGACAATCTCAATTTCTTGAGATTGTCAGTCCAACGAGTAGGGAGTCCTCCTCTACTTCTTGTAGTGTCTTGTTAGAAGACCTACGATAACCCGCAGATCATTTCTATTCATATCAAGTAGATCTTTGAAGCTATTGATAGTAAATGACGGATCATTTATAGACGGATGCTGAAGATACCTTAGGCAACAAGAAAATCTAATGAGGAAGTACTAAAGAGAGTCAATAAAGATAGAGAATTGCTAAAGACTGTCTTATCTGGGACATTTAGTAAAGGAAAATCGATATAGCTACAACTGATTTTTAAAAGCAAAATAGAAGAACGCATAGGTGAAGGAAGAAAAAAGGTTTCTTGGTTAAAAAACATTCGTGAATTTACTCAGATATCAAATGCAGGAAAATTATTCCATATGGCTGAAGATCGATAAGTCTTTCCAATGGGGATCTTTAACGTCAAATAATTCTAACATGGCACGTGAAAATAAAATATTTGGACCTCTTCTTCAAAGTTTCATGTATATAAGCGTTCGGATATTAAATACCCATTGGTTACATTTTATCTGTTCTACACAGTCCAATATCGTTCTGTTAGCTGTGCTTGTTGCTATGACAATGACAGGTTCTGGGACGATGGATGATTTTTTTCACCCCTTGCTTGGCAAATGGCTCTGCTTTTTTTATTCCATTCAATAATTTGTTATTTTGTTATGATTCGAATCAAATTCTGAAGACAGTCGAGTCAGTAAATTGGAGTTGATTCGATTCCACTGCCTTTAATGCCGTCTGGCCAATTTCTAAAGATCTGCTCCTGCAGTTAATCTTTATTGGTTTTTGCAGGCATATCTCAGTAGCATAAACTTCTGCTTGAAAGCTATTGGAGTGATTACCTAGGCTTTCACTAAGGCCTTGGTTTTACTTCGTATGCTCCAGCGCAGTATGTTCACCAACATTGATCTACTGTTATGAGATTCGTGATGTACGACTTCCATTCGCCCCTTTCTGGAAGGACGACGGTAATCGACTTTCCGAAATTATATTATTTAGATTGTATTCCATCTGGTACGATTTCAAACTCTGGATGATTTTTTATAATCTCTTTACATTTGATCTAGATTCAAATATCCTTTTTTCCTGATTTCAGGAATTTTACACTCCTTCTTTATGCTCCTATCTTCACTTTCTTTTTTGTCCATATATCTTGTAAGGTAAGGGAAACACACTTTTAAGATATTTTAATAATTCTTAATAAAGTTTTCTGCTCCTTCTAGTTCCATGACATCAGCTCTAAATAATGGTGTACTCGATTTTCCGTACCATTATTTTAGATTTTTGAGCCATGATGTTCTTCTACCAAGACCAAGTGTTTACCTTGGATCTTTCCCTAAATGATCAGATGTAAAAATTTATATTTTTTATAAAAACGTATTCTAGCTTGGGTCTCTTTACTGTAGTCGCGTTGTTTAGTTTAGGCGTCTAAGGACCTCCTCATTTCTAACTCTGTCTACCCAGCTTATTCGTAGTAGTCGTCTGTATACCCACATCTCAAAGGCTTCTAATCCTAACATAAGGCGCTTCCATTCCATACAGGAAAGTTTTAGATTTAATTATTATCTTGTGTTTTGGATTTAAAATAGGTTAATTCCGAACAGTGATGTTAATAATGTAATTATTAAGCAACTATTGTTATTTCATATTATTATTGTAATCAGACCTTGAAGGCCGCATACTTAAAAGCGTTCTATTTTTAATGAACAAGAAGATTCTGCTTCTCTCTGCCTCTGGTCGCAGTTGTAACCTATCCAATTATAAGCATGTTTAAGTGTGTATTAAAGTGAAAAGTAACATATGTCTCTCTTTTTAATGAATATGTTGACAAGAACCCCATTTGGGCTAGAGCGGTAGAAGCCATACGCTACAATGTAATAGAGTAAGATCTAGTCTACCTTACTAGACATACTTTTCACCGTTATCCATATTAAATATATTTTAAAAACACCTATTTACTTTTTTTACTTCGACTCTCACTTAAATCGTTAAAAAATCTCTAGCGAGCTGTAGAATATAACTTTTCTTGCAAATTATTTTCAGCGTGTTTTAATTTATATATTACAAAAGCGAGAGATTTTATTACCTATAAGCGCAACAATATTTTATTATAAAATGTCTACATACCTTTTAAATAACATTCCATCCTGGATCTCATCTCGCGTTTCAATTAAGAAATTTCCCACCTGATTTCCGATTTTTCCGCTTTTTCTGTTTAATATCGAACAATGAAAGGGATCCCGAGGGATTAAGCTTAATGGCAACCATAAATCCCGCAAATAGATCAGTGGCGGTTTGAGGAAAATAATTTTAAAAATAAAATGTATTCATTATCTAAAGGGTTGCTTAAATATGTTGATAGACGTTATAGGGAGCATTGAGACATTGTAAGCTTTTGGGAAATGTTTATTAATTATTGAAACAACAAAAACGGAAAACTGTATATTAATTATTCAAAAACACAAAAATTAACGAACATTTTGATAAATACGGAAGTCCAAGCCAAATGTCAGTGTAGATTTAACTCTTTCTGATTCACCTACATTGTTTGGATACAGTAATTTCAAAAATAATTGTTGTCGAACTGAAGAAATATCTTCCATTGGTGGATAAATAAATGTTCAGGTGGCTTCTTGACGAAGTAAAAGTTAATTTCAGATTCATCATTTGACTTTATTCGTACCATACCCACATAATGCACAGTTGCAGTCTTTGTGTCAAATTTAACTAAAAAGAAGTCTCCCAATTGAATCGTCTTGAAATCCTCAAGAGCTTTAATTTGAAGCATTTCTCTTTCGTAGCTTTCAACATCTGAAATATCTTCACTGCTTTCGCCCAACTCGTTTCATTCCCCTTCATCACTCGAAGAAAATTCTGGTGGACTTGCAAGTTTTTGTAAAGATTTCTGTTTGTTTGAAAAAAGATTTTAATGCTTCAATGGAACAATATTTCGAGAAAATCAACCTCTATAGTGTCTTTTTCTGGCGTGTCGGTGAGAATCCTTGAAGAACCCCGTTTTCGCTTGTAATTATGCTTTCACAGGGCTTTCACAGCCCGTTTTTCACAGGGCCCGAAATTTCCTCTTGCACACCGGTTTTCGGCGAAGATGATGTATCTACTATAATTGTACTTGATATTTCCAGTGGTAGATCGGTCACTGCGCTAGACATACACTCGATTTCAGTAAACACATCACGATTGAAAGGGTAAATGCCGGTCGCCGAAAAACCGGATACAATATTCTTGGGTGTGAAAGCTAATTTAAACGCTTCACTAGATAAGGCAGCAATGTTGTAAATGGTCAAGGTTTGACCTGGATTTGAAACCATCCATGATGCACACTGAGAATCATAATAATTTTTAAATGGGAAGTAAACGCATATCCCAAAGGGCAGGATTTTACAGCTGCAGTGTGGTGGAAACATAAACATCACAATTCCATTTTCTTTCGCTTTCTTTAGAGACTCAACGGAAATATGGCTCTCGTGGTTATCCATAACAACAATACTTTGTTTTTTATTGAACAATCAGTATGTTTTATCAAGTGGTCCAGGAAAACAACATCCAAATTTGTTTTTCGGCTTTCAGAGTTTTCGGAAGACATTTATCCACTTGGATGAGCAACACCAGCACCAGCACTTCCTGGAAAACCATCACTTAACATATAGTCATTAAAATTTACTCTTGAAAAGATGAAAAATGGTTGAATAAATTTACCTCCAACACTATTACACTCAACACCTTTAACACTAATACCAAGCCTCCAATACCATAATGTGCCTCGTTCAGCAGACGTGACGTTTCCAACATATTTAACTCCCCTCTCTGCCAGAACTTTGGGTGGTTTATGTACCGTTGTAAGCTCTGTCTCCTAAATGTTAATGAGGTTAAAACTTTTGCTGTTTAGTACCGATTCTAAGACTCTAGAGTCCTCAGCGATAACTCAGGATGGCGATGTCTAAACCCACCATACCCAATCGTAGCCAGCAATGAATTTAATATATCATGTTTTAGGATATTTTTGGTTGGCCTTCGCAAATTGAAATGCAAGTTGACGTGCACATAGGATTGTTAAACCATGGTGCATTTGCAAGCACGGACTAAATAATCTGATAAAAGAGCATCTTCATGGGTAAAGACTTCTTCTTCTTCTTCTTCTTCTTCTTCTTCTTCAATATTAGTCTTCCAAATTATTTAAATTGTCGCACCATTTTTTTCTTGGTTTACCAATACTTCTTCGTCTATTTGGTGACTTCTTCTTCTTCTTCCTTTAAGTATGTAGGCTTTAAAGTCTGTTTCTTCTTCAATATTAGCCTCCTAAATTATTTAAATTATCGCACCATCTTTTTCTTGATCTGCCAATACTTCTTCGTCCATTTTTTGACTTCTCTCGTGCTATTCGCCCTATTCTATCCTCTGCCATTCTTCTGATATGTTCATTCCACTCCTGTTTTCGTTTTGTCATCTATCCATTTATGTCTTCTTTATTGCATGCTCTTCTTATGCTTTCGATTCTCTCCCTATCCAACAGACTTCTCCCTGATATTCGTCGGAGTATTTTCATTTCTGCTGTTTCTAGCAGTCGTCTCGTTTTAGATGTGCCAGGTCTTGTCTCCGCCGTGTATGTTAATATAGGTCTAATTGCTACTTCAAAGATTCTTGTTTTTGTGTCTTGTGTCAGGTGTTTGTTCTTCCAGATTGTGTCAATAAAAGAATCCGCCGTTTTACTTGCTTTTAAGCTTTGTTGTCGTACTTTTTCTTCAACATCTCCGTAACTAGTTATATCTATTCCCAGATATCTAAACCTTGACGCAGCTTTAAAATTAGGTGAATAAGTAACGTTGTCAACAGGAGCATGTAACTTCCTTTTTTGCACATATCTGTTAACTGTTTGCTTGTCGGTATCATATTTCCTTGCAGTTTCGGGTAATTTTGTTCCCCCAATAACTTACTCCACTGCGGTTTTCATAACGTAAGGAGGAGAAACTACTCGTTCTGTCTTTTTAAACCAAATATTATATTTGAATATTATATTATATTTGAATGGAGCATATTATATTTGAAACAATAGTGTCATTTCAATCGGTTTAGTAGTTTTATGCCCATTTGCACCAGTTTCCGTTAAAAATGAACGACTACTCAACAAACACTTTAATTATTAGATGACATCTAAAATTATCAGTTATATTTTAACGGAAATTTATGCAAATGGGCATTAATCATTTAAAAATACTAGTTATCCAGGGAGTGAATCAAGTGGTTACCCAGAATTTTTAAGTAATATTTGATAAAAGGGTATTTAGCATTACATCAAATAATAAACTCTCTACCTATAGAGCATTACATCAAATAATCTAACCTAAATTTTTTTTTTAATTTCTCATTTATCAGATAATTAAGCAAATAATTCAAAACATACCTGAGGTCACAATACCTGAAGAATTCACTCGAATTTTCACTTAATCTTGCTACAAACTACAACGATATCACAAGATTTCGGCGTAACTTTTGCACGTTACGTTACGTTAACGCAAATAGTTAAACTAAGTTAAATAAGGGTAGTAACTTGCATGTATATTTGCAGAAACATTATTTATATTCAAACACCTGTTCAATGACAAAATGATACCAACAAATATTAATCATCCTATAGATGTTTTAAATCAATATGATAATACAGAAATGTAAAAATTCCGAAATAAAAAGACGATCTAAAAATATTCAGTTTGATTTTTTTTTATTGTTCAACATAAATCATGTTTTCATGATTTATGTTGAACGTGTTAAACACTTCCATGAATTTGTATCTAACATAAATTTATGAAAGATTTTAATGCTCCAACAGATTTCCCATAAATCGAGTAGGTAGGATTTTCCACAATAAGTATTGAAAATGTTCCTAAACTCTTGTAAACCAGCCTCTGATCTGACATTAATAATGAGTCTCTCATAAACTTGGAAATCTGAATAAGCCGCTGGGTGGATAAAAGAAAAATCTGTGAATAAAAAGTCCAATCCGGCGTAGAGAAAATCCTGAAATCTCGAAGACTTGACGTAAAACTTCGAAGCACGAGTAATCATATATTATATAATAAATGTTTCTGTGTCAAGGGACTTTTTGGTTTTATTTCCGCAAGGTTGTTTTTTTATTGGGTTAGAGAAAAAGTGCGGGATTCTGTGACAAGAAACTTAATATAGGAAGTTCTACCGAACTCTGGCATTTTCCGAATGTAGGTATAAGAGAAAGACAAATTGACACATCGGTTAACACAGACATAATTTCAGTCCCAGTAGGCGTTAGTCACCAAAGCCTTTAAGGATGATAAAAGGTTTTTTGGCGCAAATTTTCTTATGTCGGTTTCGTAAAAACTTTTAGCATTGGAGAGTTTCAAACGGATTCTGTTAAATTTTTTTATTAAAATATATCTATCAATAAAAATTTGTAAGTGTGAACTTTTTATTTTAGCTTATAATTGTAATATACTGTGCAATTGCGCAACTTGAAATCTTTGGTATGCCATTGATTAAAAACTACTCAGTGTGTAGTTTTTAATCAATGGTTATACACACCAACGATCTTGACTCTCAAGTTGCAGTTATAGGTTGGACTGTATGGTATCACAAGCGTCATTGCATTCACTATTCCCCGCACTTCTATCTACACAATTAACATAGATTTATCATCATGTACACAAACGAAATGTAAAGGATTTGAAGAGGTGTAAAATCATTACTTCATCATTTGTCAAACAAAGATGACACACCTATGATAAACATCGAAGGGACAGAGATAGAACACATAGATGAATATACATATCTGGGTCAAAATGTCAAGGTCAGCAAAGAAAATCAGACTACCGAAATAAGCAGACGTGTAAAGATGGGATGGGCAGCATTCATAAGACTCTCATACGTATTTAAAAATAAAAATATACCTCAAAGACTGCAAATCAAAGTGTTTAATTTCTGTATCTTACCTGTACTTACACATGGAGCTCAAACCTGGGTATTCGCTAAAATAAACATGGAGAAGATGAGAAAAACCTCATCATGATCACCACGAACCAGTATAAGATCAAAACCAATATCGAATTAAAAGCTCTCAACAACGACGCCGATATTGTCCAAGAAAATAAATCACAGCGACTAAGATGGGCAAGCCACGTGCACAGACTGCATAACGAGAGACTTGTTAAACTGGTATGGGAGGAGATTCCCACAGGCAAAAGATCATTCGGACGTCCCAGAATACGATTGAGAGATAACATCCAAGCAGATCTCCGGAAAATGAACATTCCATTTGACCCTAGGTTGATGGAAGACCGAAAAAATTGGAAAAAAGTTGTACAGTCAGCCAAAACTCACCCAGGGTTGTAGCGTTACGTGACGATGATGATAAAGATAAGAAAAACTCAAAGAGTTATGAAACGATGCTGGGTATCTCACACAAAGACCATAAAACCAATGAAAACATTCGTAACAGAACAAAAGCAAAATATGCTGTCAAACAGGCAGCTAAACTGAAATGGAAATGGACTGGACATAACGAACGTCTTACGGATGGCCGATGGAATAAAGAAATCGAGAATTGGCGGCCATATGACGCCAATAGACCACGAGTAAGACCGCAAATGCGATGGAGCGACAATATTAAAAGAACTACAGGTCCAATGTGGAAATAGACATTTGTTGTTTGTCAAACAAAGATGAATGGCGAGAATTAGGAAAGGCCTACATTCGGCAATCTGAATAGAGAAAAGGGCTTTAAAAAATCATCACTTAGTTGCCTTGATTGAACAGATCAATCGTAGTTGGTAGAAAACATACATAATGACTTAATACACCTGCGGTCTCACAGATATCACACGATGCTATGCTCACTTTGAAAAATTAAGATTCTTATATGTATTTTAATCTTAAACTTACTCGCACCTGTTGACAAAGCAAACCTAAACAGAATTACCAAAAGGCTTAAAAATCTGTTAAAAGAAGAAAAAAATAGAGGAATCCAAATTTATCTAGAAAATCTGACGCCGTTCAAAGATACAAACTATTCGTTATGGAAAGCAACAAGAAAAGTAAAAGAACCACAAGACCCCATACCTCCTTTAAAAATGCCAAAGGTAAATGGGCAAGAACAGATAAAGAGAAATCCGAAACATCTTTCGAATATATTTATTTCATTTACCAGAGTAGTGGCTCTAGAACAAGAAGATCCACTTTATTCTTTACTTGGCGGTCAATATTAAATAGAACTACTTACCAATCTCTCGATTTAATATTACAAAAGAAAAACAAATAAAAAAGAATGAGATAATCCAATAAGGCGCCGGGATTACGATCTCATTACCGGTAAGGTCCTTTAAGAACTAACCCATGATTCCTACAGAATAATCACTATAATCTTCAATGCTATGTTAAGTCTGCACTACTTCCATTTGCAATGGAAATTGGCACAGATTATACATATCATTTAAAAACCTGATAAAGATTCAAAATATGTCAACCGACTGATTATTCTGCTCCCAGTAATTTCTAAGGATTTTGAAAAACTTTTGTTGAGAAAAATCAAACCAATATTGGACAAAAAAAGTCTTATGCCTGACCATCATTTCGGATTTCGTAACCAACACGCTACAATAAAACAAGTTCACATATTATACACAAAAATAAGAACTTGTCTCGAAAACAAGAGATACTGTACTTTAGCCTTTGATAAGGTGTGGCAAACAGTACACGTTACAGAAAAACCTACCTTATACTTACTTCAAACTGGTTAAATCGTACGATACGTGCCGTTCGAAAGAAAAGCTGAAGATTATGTCTTTTACCACGTCGTTTTTTGACCCTGGCTTGGAGCTTATGCTGCATCACTAAACTGAGCTGAGATTCAAGACCATTGAAGATTAAGTCGATGTTCAGGGGTAAAAGGTAGCAGTCAGAGTGGTTGAAATAAAAAAACGCCAAAATTACGAAAAGATAAATTGTTCGCATCTCAGTTGGCATTCGATGTTCTGCATACCACTGTATTGTAATAGACCTGGTAGTGGAGAAGTGCTCATCAACCTTAGAGCCATCAACTATAGGTGACGATATTAACGCTCAGTTATTTGTCGGCGCCACCTTATGGCCCTTAATATGCCAACGATATATATATATATATATATATATATATATATATATATATATTTATATATTATATATATATATATATATATATAATATATATTTGGCAATCAGCAGAAATCACTCATAAATCAAGAAATTAAATACCTTGATAGTCAGGTAAATCTTAAAGTAATATTTGACTTATTTAAGAAGAAACATACAGGATTAAAAATAAGTTATCCTTATTACACGAGATTTTTTAGAGAAAACTTTTTTGTTAGGTTTGGTTGACCACAAATTAATGTCTGTTAAACTTGTGAGACATCGAATTATAAGCTAAAAGACCCCAATTTTAATGAAACCGCCAAACGAGCAGCAGTGGCGGAATTTATTGTCCATAAGCGTTGGAGTAAAAACAATGAATTGAAAAATTAAAGTGATGGTCCCGACAATGGTAACATATTAGCACTAGAATTCGACTTTATGCAGAATATTCAGTTGCCAAAAACGCCTGTAGGGGAGGTCTTTTATTATCAACAATTAACATTCTCTGTATTTTGTATCCACAATATCAAAGACAATACTGCTAGAATGTTTATTTACCATGAAGAAGAAGGTAAAAAAAGTCGGTAATGAAATTTGTTTGGATTACCTAAACGAAATTTTAGACAATATAAACGAACTCCATTTATATAGTGACAATTGCTGGGGACAAAACAAAAATCACACACTCATTCGCATGTTCCTTTCTCTCACGCACGGTGCTAGATTTTTGTAAAAATACACTATTTTCAGATTAAAGGACATTCCTTTCTCCCCTGTGATAGGAATTTTGCAACTGTAAGGAGAAACATGAGAAAATTCGAATTTTTACAGTCCATCAAGTAACCGAAATGATTATAACTAGCAGTAACATAGGAAAATTTTCTGTAAAAGAAGTAAAAACAGAAGATCGGATTAATTTTAAAGATTGGTGACCTACTTTATATAAGAAAAACTGCATATAAGAAGAAACTGTTTCCAGAAGTGCAGCACGGAATGCAAAAATACACTTTAATGTCAGCAAATTTTCACAGTTTATTTACGAGAGTGGAAAAAAGGGGGATTGTTACTGCTTTCAAGTTTATAAATGGCGTCTTTAAACATACATTTCAGCTACAACTGCCTGGAGAAATTGCTATCGTTTTACCGTCGAAACCTACTTATCCATTAGTAAGAGTGATCATCAAATTGAAAAAAAAAATGGAGGATATCAAAAAATGTTCCGTATTGGTTGAAGAACAATACAAAGAACTTTATAATTTAATACTTCTTTGGCCTACTACTGCTAATAATTAACTGTTGAGAAGTTTTTGTAAGGTTTATGAATAAAATTTAGCGTATGAGTTAAAGTTATCTCTTAATTTTATCAATGCTATACAGAAAGCTCATATGTCCACTTAAAAAAAGTATCACAGAAACTACAACTTTTATTTGTAAACTAAAACCATTATTGCGCGGTGTTAAAAATACCTTTCTTTACTTACCATTTTTAACCATCAAATTTACCTAAAATCTATTTTCGTTTACAATATAATGTTTTTTGCATCTCCTGAAAAATTCGTGTTGTTTCTGCATATAGCGATTTTATTAGTAATTATTATTGTTACTGATTATATTGTGAAGTACGGAATGATCGTGTTAATTAGAGAAAGCATACAATAAGATTTTTAAAACAGGATTTACTCAAAGGGACAAAAGGACTGACCACCCATTTAGACCTAACGTGGTTTACCTTTCATCCTTTACATCTACCCGTAATTAACTGTAAATAATGTAAATTGTGGGAATTCCCCGTGCAAATCTGCTTAAGGGCGACAAATTCTAATACATAATTGAAATTTCAAAAGGGCTTAACACCTACGCTTCCTTTGTTAACCCAGTCAGCTTCCGCATGCAACAACTTGACAAAAACTTCCACCGACCGCCAAAAATTGCTCCTGCTACGCTACATTTTCCCCACTATTCCATATAATGAATGCATCTCCTAACTGTAGCCGATCGATGTTCGTATGTATCCGGCAGCCGGGTTCGTACCTCTTTTACGTCGCGTAGGCGTCGCACTGTTACCAGGATCGGGTCCATTTTGCAAGGGATAGTGGAATAAGTTTACTCTAAGGCCTAAAGCATAAAACGCAAATATTTAGATAATAATTTGTATTGTTAACCTTACAGTGCACAATTTTTTAGTTTTATACCATCAGTGATATTTGACTTTAAAATGGGATTTGTTTAATGGAAAAATAACAAAAAAAATATTTTTTCCATATTGTTTATAAAAAATACAAAACAATTTCCGATTCGTATATGAATTATCATACGTAAGTCACACTTTTAAGATTATATCTAATATCCATACGAAAGTAATTATTTTGTGTGGAATAATTTGAAACAGTGGTTCTGTTTGTTGAAACATAGTGATGTAGAGCATTTCTCAAATACAACAAATGTTTATGCCTTACAACTGAGAAGTTTGTAACGCCTTCATGTGTCACCCCAAGTAGGAAAGTGTCTTATGTGTCAGTTCGAACATCTGGTGAAGGCAAAGGTGCTACATTACATTTCTTTTGTCTACTTTTAATTTCTTGCTGGACTTCAGATGTTCTACCTCTTTTTGGAACTACTTCTTTTCAAGGTTAGCTCTTCTGTATAACAACCAAGCATTCACAACTGCCATATCTAATCAATGGTAAAAGAACCTCATATACCATTTTGTTGATCTCATCTTTATTTTATATCAACCCAGAATACTATCAATGAGGTCGACCTCCTCCATATGACGATTGTACTGTAATACTACTGCAGGACAAGGTATATCAATTTTATTTTTTTGCTTCCTATCATATTTTTTTACGGTCTTAATAACAAACATTGCCTATTTGTACATCATCATATCCAGCTACATATTAACTTAAACTTCCTCGTTCCAGTTTCTTGCTCTTCGATTCCGTTGTTATCTTGCACGATGGAATTCTATTTCATCTTACCGTTCCAAGGTCATCTATTTGCTACCTGTTTTGGTATGTCTCGTGCCATTCTTATGACAATATTTCCAGTTAGTTCAAAATCAGGTTCATCCTTATACTTTTTAGGAGTAGTTTCGGCACCAGTATATATCTCAAATTTGTAGCAAAAGCCTGAAACTTCTGATAAAAACAAATGTTTATATCCCCATTTACGGGGGTTTTAAAGGAAAAAATTGTTTTATGTGGTGACGATTTTTTGTAGGACATATTTGTTCATCCAAAGATAACATTTCTTCCTTGGGAATAGAAGAGAATGTAGCCGACAGTGCATCAATAACTGATTTTAACTTATATAATTTATCTCCATTTGTATTAACCAAATTGTCATTAGAATGTAAGTTTGCTCGAATCGTTTCAAGTTTTTTTTTGGCTCATAGTATCTTGAATAATTTTCAACTCCACGATTTCGTTCCAGTATAGCCGAACATTACTTATACAAGTTACTGATGGTATTATGTGTATGCCTAAGTACTTCTGAAGGTGTATCTTTTGTAAATCCAGGGACTTTGAAGGATTCTTTAAAACGCCATAACGTATACTTTTTTGCGCAATCTTCTCCATCAGTTGGTCATCAAAAAAGTATTGAAAAGGTGTTTGTTTCTCAGTTTGTGTCTGACAATGGCAAATTAGTATTACTTACAAAGATTGATAGTATATTTCGAATATTCTTCTTCTTTCATAATATTTCTTTGGTCCTAGATGATTTATTCTTCTCTGCGTGTGTGATAGTACTAGAAGTTGATATTGATGGAACTGGCTCTAAAGTACTAGCATTCTCAGATTGAGACTGCGTTTGCAATTCTATTGTGATTTGCTCTTCTCCACAGTCATCTTAAAAGCTTCATAACGTTTCGTCATTCATAACTGTAGGAATTTAATCAGGCAATGGTTTATTGTCAACATCTAGACGTTCATCATCCGACAAATCTAATTCATATTGTTCTAAAGCTATTTTCTTGTAGCATTTTAAATTAATTACTATTTAACTGGGAATAAGCCACAATTAAAGATAAAAATACGTTTATTGACGTTTCAATTTCCACTTCGGAAATCGTTCTCAAAATACAAACAGTAAATTACTGTTTGTATTAGAGACTCAAACAAAATTGAGCCGAAAACGTAGGCAGTTTAGTTAATGGAAGTTATAGAACAATTCAAAACGAACATTTTAAGCTTTGATAAATGTTTCTATGGTAATTTTTTGCTAAGATATTGAAAATTGATTTAAGCGCCTGGTTTACGCGCGGCCGCATTTGCTGCGAGCTGACCGTGCGCCCCACACCGCGCTATTAAAAGTTTCATATCTTGGTCAATAATAATTATCATAGAAATATTTAAGAAATCTTAAAATGTTAGTTTTGAGTTTTTCTATAACTTCCATTAGCCAGATTTTAAGTTTTACAGCTTAATTTTGTTAAAATATCTTATAAACGAATTAATTCGTGACTTTTTAGTGAAATTTTTAATATTTAATTGTTATAACTTTTTTTAATAAAGATGAAATAATTTTGCAAGGTTTTATTTAAAGATGAAACCATTACCTTTAAAATAAGGCGGTTTTGAAAGTTAATCGCACGTATGAAACCTGAATTATACTTCGAAAAGTCCCGTTGAATACCTATTTTGCAATTTTTTTTACTACATTTGTTATAACAATAGGACCAAACGGTATTTTGTTTATTTTTTTTCAAAGGAATAAATTTTCATTTTAATAAAACTCTAATAATTTAGCAGATACAATAAAATTGTTAATATCAAATGACCTGACTGGTTTTTAGCCTGGCACCCTCCAAAACAAAGTAAAAGACGGAGAAGAACATGCTGCCAAATTAAAATGGACCTTTGCAGGACACAATGCCTGACTGAAGAATAAAAGATAAAACCACGAAATACATCAATGGAGACCATGGTTAGGAAAGAGAAATAGAGGAAGACCACAAATGTGATGGGCTGATGATATTAAAAAGATCGGAACACACAACTGAAAGCAAGTGGCACAAAATAGAAAACACTGTACAAAGTTGGAATAATTAAGACTAAAGAAGAAGAACCCTCCAAAAATCTACGTACCAAAAAATATAAAAAAATATCAAAGTACCGAGGGGGCATAAATGCATATTTACCTCTCCTGGCTCCTAGATTATTATTCGCAATGAAAAAATTTTCATAATCGTGTCAAAACTTTTCTGTTTTCATTTTTTTTGTTTAAAATTTGCTCCAAAGTTCTAAATAAAGCCATCTTTTAGGTATATAAATTGTTTGGATATAAAAATATTTAGTTAAGAAGCTGATGTTTCAGGAAAACGTTTTAAATTAATATATTATGTGAAATCGGTTTATACCATGAACAAATTCATTCACCAATTGAGCCCTTAAAGAGTAATTCGCACGAAGACGTCTCTGGAAGCCATTTTGCGTCTCTCGACGCGATGTTGAACCCCCTTTTGCACGGGCACCCACGCGAAGTGGCGCTTCGTCGTTCATTCAAACCGCCCACGCGACGTTGTGACGTCATTCGGGTAGACGGCGCCATCCACTATTCGCAGCCACCAAAACGAGCGCCGTCACAACCCTTGAAACTGTCGTCGATTGCGCCGCGACGCTTAGCACTTCTACGACGAATTTTCTAGTAACGACGTTAAGAGGCCTCGAAAACGCAACCGGTTACTGTGAAAGATAACAAGTGATTTGGTTCACGGGTGTGTGGAGTAGTAAAAGTGTATTTTTAGTGGATGTTTCATATTTATTACATCAGTTAGTTTTTACTAGTGAATATTTAGTTTTAGTGATAAAAATAGTATTACTTAATACATAAACAAACGGTAATATAATTATAGTAACTTTTTGCTGCATTTATACGTCATTTTAGTTCCTTTACTGCTTTTTTTTTCTTTAATGAAGAACTTTATACATTCACATGATATTTACCTAGTATTCTTTGTAGATCAAAAATATAATTATCAAGGTTACTTACATTATGTTTACTTGTCTTTGGATGGTGTCTTTGGTTCTTTATCAGTCTTATATAGGTCAAAATTGTTTTCTCTTTTTTATTGTTCGACTATATTTTTCTTGGACTTTCTATTGTCCTCTTACGATATGAGTATCCATTTCTTTATTTTAATGTTTCTTTATTTGGTTGATGTAAAAATAATTTCTTTAATTCTTCTTCTTCGCTTGCTATATCAGAATTATCCGACGTTGGTGATCACCATTGCGTAGGCTGCAAGATCGAGAACTTCTGCAATGTGGAATAATTGTCCTGCATTTGACATCTGAGTCCAATCACGAATGTTTTTAACTAAGAAACTTGTTTCCTTCCTGCACTTCTACGGCCCTCTATTTTGCCTTTAAGGATCAGTTGTAATATTTTATATCGGCTTCCCCTTACTATATGTCCCAGATAAGACATTTTTCGATGTTTAACAGTTTTTACAGATTTTTTACAGTTTTTTTTTAACAGATTTGGGTCACGACTAAACACTAAAAATTTGGTTTTGTTTGAGTTTATTTAATGTCCTTCCTCTCCTTCCTCGTGAATACGATCAAGCAGAATGTGAAGACCTTTAATATTATGATTACTGTATCGTCTGCATATCTAATCATATTAAGTAGTTCCCCGTTGATTTTTATTCCATATGGTTGTCTTTCAAGTGCCTTTTTAAATAACTGGTCCGAGTAAACATTGAACAATGCTGGCGACAAAATGCAACCTTGTCTGACTCCTCGTAGTATAGAGATTTCATCGGTGTAGTTATCTCCAATTTTTACGATAGCAGTTTGATTACAGTACAAATTTTAAATGACACGAATATCCTTGTCATCTATTCCGATATTTTTCCTTATTTGCATTAATTTTACATGCTGTACTTTATCGAAAGCTTTTTTGAAGTCCACGAAACATTCAAATATATATTTTCTGTGGTCACGGCATTTTTGTAATAGGATGTTTAGCGCAAAAAGTGCCTCCCTGGTTCCCATAGCATTTCCAAAACCAAATTATGCATCTTCAAGATCTTCTTCGCATTCGCGTCTAATTCTATTGTGAGGTATTCTTAGGAAAATTTGAAGAGTGTGGCTCATTAGGCGAATTAATCGATATTCTGAGCCTTGTCTCGCATGGTGTTTTTTTATATATTGCGAGAAAGATGGATTTGAGCCAATCTGTGGGAATCACTCCGGTGTTATATATTGAATTAAAAAGTCGTACTACTACTTTTATGTTATCATTCTCTATTAGTTTCAGCAACTCAGGTGGTGTATCATCTCAATTCCTAATTTCTGGGCCGTCAGTACAGTTTTGGTAGAATTCGGCAATATTATTCCTGTCATCTTCACACAACTCTGATATATACAGCTGCCATTCTTTTCTAATGTAAATGTTAATATATTCAGGATTTTTCTTTTTCTTCATCTTTAAATTTCTTCTTCTTGAAAGTTTTATTTATTTACTTAAAATGGGATAATTCACGGGAGTTGAATTCAAATAGTTAAATAACTTGAACATCTAAATAAAACACTTATATTGTAAGTGGTATATTTAATTATAGGCCAGAAAATGAAGCATTTTGGTTCGCAATTTTTTCATTCAGTATGGATTTACTTAAAATTATCGCAGGAAATATTTTTTTGCCACTCGTTCCTTCACTTTTTTTAACTTCTTTTGCTCACCACCAGGTCTCTTTATTCTTAAACTTTTTTGCTGAGTTTTTCTGAAGTACTTCAATTGCATTTTTCTAAAAATACTAGCCACTAGATAAGAAATATAATATAAATAACAATATTTGTGATAAGTTATCAGTCTGAAGTATTGTTTTCTTTTTATTTTTACAAAAGATAAGAAATATTATAAAAAAGACTTAATACAATTTTCGAGTATCAAAGTACCTGAAAAGGTATTTGTTACATTTTTATATATCATTGTAATCAATGGCGTAACTACTTAAGTTAGAATAAGTTAGAAGTAACCGAAGAGCATCCTCTCCTCAATATAAGAAAAAGCTAAGACTTCCATATAGGAACTACCTACCTACATACATACAACATGCTTAAAATTTAAAGATAATAATATAATAAAATTAATGTTTATGCTATGCTAAAAATTACTTTTAATTGAATTAATCTGGTTTGGGGGTTAACATTGATAACACAAGATACATTTTTTTTATTGTTATTTCTGAAAATTGGTTGATTACATTGTCGAAGTTGATGTTGTTTGCTACTTCACTTTTAATCGACAGCATGACCAAACTATGTATCAGGGTCTGGTTCATCGTGGATTGTAAATTTCATCAGGTTCATATCAAGAATAAACTGTGCCATCTTCAATGTAGTCCAATTTATTTATTCTTGCAGATAATAGTGTATCGAATAAAAAAACTGGTGAAGGTCATAGTTGCCAAATGTAATTTTTTTCTGAAATATCAATAATTTGTAATACGTGTGGTCTTTATGACCGCGTAGCGACTAGTTAAGAGATATACGATTTGCCCAACCCAAACAGATACCGCCTAGTCTATCAAGCAAATATTGTATCAACCTTATAAGTATCATTTTTTTTTTTTCTTAGATATAGTAAAAAACATAATATTTATGTTAGTTGTTATGCCATATTCTTTAATTAACTTTTGTAATGAGTTTTATTTTTATTTGCGATAATAATCCCATTACCTGCGTAATTTATATTGTTTTTTAACAGTTTAGTTAAATAGCAACAATTACAATGCATTGTAGAAATGCAGCTTATGTTAATATGCTTTTATTTTAATATGAATTTATTTAAATAGCTACATAATTTTTGTGTAGTGATGTCATGGGCCTTTCTAATGACATAGATATGCACAAAGAAAGTTTTCTTTATTAAATTTTAATTTAACATTTGTAATATTTAAATGTTACTCCATCGCATCCAAATGTAACAGTGATATTTTTACCTCCCAATACGATGGCTTTGCTTCAACCAAGGAATATTCCAGGTCTTTAAGCTCTAATACATTGGGCGAACTTTTAAAATGATATGGAATGTGATCCTGATATGATTGTTATGGAATGCTGACAAAAATTTGACATAGTAAAACATAAACATAAAATAATCACTGCAAAAACTGAAGCCATAAACATGAAATCATACTCGAAAACACTAAGATCTGTTCTTCTTCTTAACATGCCATACACCAAAGTGCGTAGGCGACTATCTCATTACTAGAATTCTGTTCTTGGCGGCGTGACACAGCTCACCTGTATTGTGTATTCCTGTCCATTCTTTAATATTCCTTAACCAGGACAATTGTTTGCGGCCGGCTCCTCTCCTACCTTCGATCTTCCCTTGTAGGATTAACTGTGGTATTTCATATTTTGCTCCTCTCAATATGTGCCCAAGGTAACCAATCTTGCGTTTTTTAATTAATTCAAAGAGTTCTCTTTCCACGCCGGCTCTATTAAGGACGTCATCGTTTCGAACTCTATCCACCCAAGGTATGCGCATCATTCTTCTCAATGACCACATTTCAAATGCTTCAAGTTTGTTGATAGATGTTTTTTTCAAAGTCCACGTTTCCATGCCATAAAGCAAGATGGACCATATGTAGCACTTGACCATTCTGTAGCGTATTTCGAAGTTTAGGTGTTGATTACATAGGAGCGGTCTGAATTTCACAAAAGCTTGTCTTGCCATTTGTATTCGGGTTTTTATCTCGTGTTGTGGATCCGATTGGTCATTGATTGTGGTGCCAAGGTATTTAAAAGTTTTCACGCGATTTATACGATTGTCACCTATGCATAATATCGGGTTTTCTGGAGGGTTTCTGCTAATGACCATATATTTCGTTTTCAAAATGTTGATTTTGAGGCCATATTTTTTACCTATGCTATTCACCCTATCAAGTAATAACTGCTGATCTTCCAAATTATCAGTTATAATCACTGTGTCGTCCGCATAGCGTAGGTTGCTAATTGGTATGCCGTTCACCTTAATGCCTAATTCCGTATCTTCTAATGCTTCCGCAAATATATTTTCAACATATAAATTAAAAAGCATCGGAGAGAGTATGCAGCCTTGGCGGACACCTTTCCGGATTTCAAATTCATCCGTATATTGGTCTTGATCAATCCTCACCTTTGCCATTTGGTTCCAGTATAGATTCTGAATAATTCTGATCTCCTTCTGGTCAATGTTGGCCCTATGTAGTAGTTCCATCATGATATCATGTTTAACATTGTCAAATGCCTTCTCGTAGTCGATGAAGGTGAGGTAGACATCTTTTCGTTGATCTAAGCAGTTTTGTATTAAGGTGTTCAAACATAAAATTGCCTCTCTTGTTCCTAGTCCTCCCTTAAAACCGAATTGTGTTGACCCGCTAAGTTCTTCTAGTATCTTATACATTCTTGAGTGTAATATCCTAAGGAAGAGTTTCAACAAGTGACTCATTAAACTGATTAAGCGGTGTTCATTGCATTTTGTGGCATTAGCTGTTTTTGGGATCATCACAAAGGATGACTGCAGCCATTCTCGCGGAATGTAACCAGTATCATAAATTCTATTGAACAGCCTTACCAAGATTTCGATATTCTCCTCGTCTAGTAGTTTTATTGCTTCTATATTAATTTCATCTGGACCTGTTGCTTTATGCATCTTTGTGGTTCTAACTGCATATTCTATTTCACTTCGCATTATTGATGGCCCTGATAAGTTTTCGGAAGGAAGTTTGCGCGTTGGTTGTGTTGGTCTTTCGTCATTAAAAAGGCTTTCTGCGTATTCTTTCCACGCCATTGCTATCTCTTCTTCTGACTCTATGTATTCGTTTCTGTCGTTGCGTATTCTTGTTCTGTGGTGGCTTTTGTGTATATTCGATATTTCTTTGATCTTCTTATGTAGTCCAAAACTATCTCCTTTTTCCTGCAATTGTTCTATTTCGTTGCACCTTTCCACCATCCAACGTTCTTTTGCTTTCTTAATTTTCTGACGGATTTCTTTGTGTATCTGTTTGTATTTGTCTTGATTACGTTGTTGTTTATGTTGCCTTCGCTTTTCCATTAGATCCATAATTTCGTCCGTCATCCATTCGTTATGCTTTATCTTTCTGATATGTGTTTTAACTTCCCTGTTTACTGCCAGAATCGTTCCTTTAATATCATTGACCATCTCTTCGATATCATAATTTTGTCTATTACTCGCATTCTTTCATTAATTTGATTCGCATAACTCTTCTTCAGATTTTCGTCTCTCATCAGTTCTCTTGTATTTATAGGTGTGCTGGTATTTGTATTTGTTCTCTTAATTTTTGCTAGTTTTAACCTCACATCTGCTATTAGCGGATTATGATCGGATGCAATATCAGCACCTGGATATGCTGCGATTCTTTTGATAGCGTTACGAAATCTTCTGTTTGTTAAAACGTAGTCAATTTGGTTTCTAATTATTCGATTTGGACGGTCTCCTGGCGATCTCCAAGTATATAACTTACGAGGTGGGAGCTGAAACCATGTGTTCATGACGACAAAACCGTTCTCCTGGCAGAATTCACACAGCAGGTCGCCTCTTTCATTTCTAACTCCAAGGCCGTACTCTCCAATTATGTCTTCATATCTTCCTTTACCCACCTTGGCGTTAAAGTCGCCCATTATTATGTTTATGTCCTCTTTCTTTGTTAGTCTTATTGCTTTTTCCAGATCTTTATAGAACTTAGTTATTTCTTCTTCTGACTTATCTGCTGTTGGTGCATATGCTTGTGTCACATTTATGTTTACTGGTTTGCCTGTCATTTTGATCAACATGACTCGTTCGGAAATTGGAACAAAATCTGTCACCGATTTACTGGTCTTCCTGTCAAGAGCAATAGCCACCCCATGTCGGTGATGTCTATCTGTTGGGTCACTACACGAGTAATACATAGTAATCTTATCTTTCGTAAACTGTCCAGATCCAGACCATCGGACTTCACTGACTCCCATTATATTTATTTTCAGCCGATTCATTTCCTTTATAAGGTTGTGTAGTTTTCCTGGTTCGTAAAGACTATTAACATTCCATGTTGAAATTCGTTGGATATCATCTATTTGGCACCGGGAGATTCTTCGCACCCTCTGACCATCTAAGGCCTGCCCGGGACTGAGGGCCATCTGAGTTTTGTTTTGTTCTGCCATAATGAGATGAGTTATCCTGGGGAAAAGGTAGTGTTGTAGTATCCCGTTACTTTCAACACCGCAGTACCACAGCCATTCAAACTGTCCTAGTCATGCCTGTGGAATTCCAATAACAAGCCGGTCCAAGATAATTTCTTTTGCGCCTTGCGTTGGTACTGGTGATCGCTGCTGCCCTTCACCAGGGTTGAGGACTAGGAGGGATAAATATGGAGGGTGTAGGATAAAGGCTCTGGGACATGAGATTCCACGGTGTGAGATGGTGGAATATCATGAGCTAGCGTGGACAGGGTCGCTAATCCCTGAAGTAGGTCTATTTCCACCGGGATCGTGAAAAGTACCTACCCGCTACCCACTAAGATCTGTTCTGATTGAGAAGAAATAAGAAAGAATCTGTGCAAATTCAAACTTATCAAAGGTTCAATATTATCAGTTGGCGCTATAGCACTTGTGCCGATGTTTACTTCTGTCCTCTGTTTTCTCATTTCCATTACTCCATTCTTTCTTAAATCGTCCTTTACATTATGTAGATATCTGTCATTTGTCATCATATGTTATAAACCATCTGGCCAAACTGCTTTACCCTGCTAAACTTGTAGGTTAAAGCAGGTTTAAACGGATCCAAGACTGCTACACTTGCAACAACTTTGCCTTACTCTTTATGCACATCTGAGTTTCTATGATGAGTGTCAATGATGTCACTGATTGATATATTAAAATTAACATTGCCACTAAACCGACGTCTACAAACAAAATCTCTTGATGCTAAACTGGCGACTAAGACTGTTTCCAATACCATGTCGACTTTGAAAGATAGAAGATCTTACTGCAAATAAAGTTTTAGTAAGATCTTTACCGAAGTTAAAGAATTAGAGACGAATTGAAGTTATTTAGATTTGTGGGTAGACAGACTAAGAGAGCCAGTCATCCAACTGTCCCAGAAGAATATTACAGATAATCAATTTACATTTTATAATTTTTTAGTCAGTGTGGCTACAGCAGAGAGGTTTTCCTCCACGTTAAAAAGATTGAAGACTTGGCTGAGGGCAAGGATGAATGCAACCCGACTCAAGGGTCTTTGCCTCCTTTATGTTCACCAAGACATTGAAGTAGACTCTGAAAAAGTAATATACCTTACGTTTCCATGAAGTGAATCTACTGAAAATTTTAATTTTCTACATATTGCGTAGCAACAATGTAATCTAATAGCAATTAGATAACTTTTAAACTTTTCATCCACATATAAAGTGGCTTTGTGATGATGGGCTATTTAGTCCGAAAACGTTCCGTGATTTATCCCGTAAGGGTTCTTGTATATAAATATCATCATCATCAGTAGCTCGACAACCTCTTTCTGGGTCCTGGCTTGTTCTAGGATTTTCCGCCATTCTGTTATGTTCTTTGCTTTGTTTTTCCAGTTGGTAATCTTAAGTGTTTTTAGATCTTGTTCCACTTGTTGCATGTATCTAAATTTGGGTCTTCCCTTTGATCTTTTCCCTACTGGTGTTTACCTCATTATATGTTTTGGCGTTTCTGTCTCCAACATCCGTTTAACATGGCCCATCCAGCGCAGAAGTCCGATCTTTATGGATGTTATGATCTCGGATTTATTGTCTCAGTTGTTGTTGTTTCAGTGCATGGATCAGACATTCTCGATGGATGCTATCGTAGGCACTCTC
This sequence comes from Diabrotica balteata, assembly GCA_918026665.1. Classification (NCBI taxonomy): domain Eukaryota; kingdom Metazoa; phylum Arthropoda; class Insecta; order Coleoptera; family Chrysomelidae; genus Diabrotica; species Diabrotica balteata. The sequence goes on from OU898277.1 coordinate 161,387,406, forward strand.
AAAGCCAATAAAAAGATGATGTGTGTCTATATTAAATTCACTAGTCGGTACCAAGATTTGCCTCAAGACGAAGATCTGATCTATTGTAGACTTCTGCCTGCGGAAACCACATTGATATCCCCAACTATTTGTTCCGCATATGGTCTCAATCGGTCATACACAACAGCGTTATTGCCCGGTAGTTTTTACATTGAAGCTGATCTCCTTTTTTTAGTAGTGGGATAATTACTCCGCTATTTAGTCTTGTAGCAGTTTTTTTATTCTCCATATGTTAGCAGTCTGTAACTGCTTCTTGCATTTCAGCTACTGAAGGGGGTTGTTTCTCTGGTATCCGTTTGATCCAGTATAATTCCATCATATAGTGGATCTTCGTTTTTTTCAAACTTTTCTTTGAAGAATTATGTCCATCTTTGTAATATTTCATTGTATATAAATATGCCTTTCAAACATAGTAGAATTCCATTTTGGGCGTTTTTTAAGACAGTTGCATTTACTTCTTGTCCATCTTCAGTCATTCTTCGGGTATTTTTTATACAGAAATACTAATATTTTATTTTGAATGATTAATGGCAATATTTATTTTTTATTTAACTTTCCGCTTCACAAAACTTCTTTTATTTTATTTTAGAAACAATGCTCTCACCTTGATATTTTTATTGTACACTGTTTAGTTATGTGATATAATTAACGAGAATGTTCTTGCAGTGGGAAAATCCTGCGGTTATTGTGGAATATTCTGCCGCTGTTGGTAAACAAAAAAGTGTTGTTTATTTAGTGTGTCAGAAACTATTGACAAACTTATTTGTGCTGTAGGACGCTACGGAAAACACTGTAAGTGATTAGACTTTAATAAACGAAACTTCGATTTGGTGATTTTTGGAAAAGTGAAAACATGTAAACTCAGTTTACTCGACTTTTTTCATCATGAGTTGTGATAGTGCATATACAAGCAGCTGCGAAGAGGATACCTGCGAGGAATTCTGGAAAGAAATGGTAAAGTTCAAATTATAGTTACTTATAGGTATTGTTTAAAATAAAAAAAAAAACAAATTTATTTAACATAACAATAATGTTGTTTATCTGAAAAAAAATACACTGAAGTGCAAAATAATCAGACACCCAGATTTTTCCTAAAAACTTCTAAAAAGTTATAAGATATTTCTAAATGAGTATTTAATAATACATAATGGCAAAATTTATTACAAATCAAAAAAATTTAAAATCTGTTCAAAACTTTTAAATTTTGAACATTTTTAATTAAAAAAAACAATATGTTTTTCTTCTTCTTCTCAGTGCATCTTCGTTCGGAAGGTTGGCCATCATCAGGCTATACGTATTTTCGAAACTGCTGACCGAAACAATTCATTGTTACTACAGCTATACCATTCCGTAGATTCTTTAGCCAGGTTCGTCTTCTTCTATGGATTAAGGCAGATAATTCTTCCTGGGGAATTTGCTCCCATTCGTCACAATCTGCTTGCTACAAGTTATTAATGATTTGAAACTGAACATGGTTACGTCGAGTCGATTACGTTGTCCCAGAATATCCATTATTTCCAAAATTTTCTCCAACAAATTGGGCAAATAACACTACATGATCTTCCAAACATTTTTCAATGTACTTTTTAACGTTTATATTGCCTACTAGAATTGTAACAATTGATATATGAGTCTCTAGAGAAATGCCTATACACACCATTATACCACCTTCAACAAATTGAATTCTGGGAGTAAAACAACATTGGTGATAATGTTCACAAATTCTTCTCTAAATCCTACGCGGCCTATCTGATGAGTATCTGAGTTTATTGGAGTTTTATCTATTACATCTTGACTCATCCATGAAGAACACCCCATTTTTCAACATCCCAATTAAGAATCGCGATCTAAGTATAAACGTTACCTCCGATGTTCTGCTGTTAATAGAGGTCCCGTAACAGGTATTTTGGACCTTAATCCATATTCATTTAAATGTCATCGACGTATAAACGGACTTCCATGGACACCATTTAATCGTTGAACAAGTTCTGCTGCTGATAATGTGTAACGTAACTCTTGCAATCTAAAAACGTGATCTTCAACTTGCTTGTGATTCTTCGTCTGCCTTGACCTGGTCTACTGGTGTATTGTCCTGTTTCCCGAAATCTTTCTATTGCATTAAACACTGTACTTCGAGAAATTCCTAAAGCCTTTGCGATGTAACGAATGCTCTAAAGTCCTCATCCTCTAAAGCAGTAACTCTTACTACCTTTTCTAGACTGACCAATATTTTATTTTTTTCTTTTGAAAAAAGAAAACAAAAAAAAACTAAAGCCAAACTTGCAAACACTATTTCATATTAATCACAAACAGTTTGTCTAGAGCAGATAAACAAAGCAGCAAACAAAAATATAAAATGTTTATATATAATACAAAATTCAAAAAAAAATTTTTTTTGTTAAAAGTTTTTGTCTAAAAGCAAAAAAATAAAAATCTGAGTGTTCAGTTGATTTGGCATTCCAGTGTATATTTATGAAGGTTTTGTTTTCATAACAATAAATTTGATACACGAAGCATTATATATTACATAAATAAACAAAACGGGCGTTGTTTTGGTTGTTTAGTGAATCATGTTGGCGCAGGATATCAATATGAATCAACCCCTATTCGGGTGTAGTCTTTTGATACTTATATCTTTATTCACATATTAGTTATTGCTGTGTGAAATTTCGTTTAAGTGTGCGAATTTGAGCTACCAATAAATTATGTTTCTCACGCTACTACAATCGACTGAATAAATAGTATATTTTCATCGTCGATCGAGAACATGAACGTAGGGCACTCAAAATTATACATTGGTCTAATTCTGCGATCTGCAATTTCGTTGTAATCCGTACGTACCATGTCTGGTAATTCACATAATCATTATGATTGATGTTAATGATTGTCAGATTTTAAATATAACATCGGAATTCGACAAATTCAACTTGTACAATATAATATTGGATGTTTTTTAGTGAGAGCGAGAGGGAGCGTTTTTATCAGCAACTGCGCTACGGTATGTCATCTACTATTATTTACAAAGGAAACTATAGTTAAGTTCACACTTAGAGTGCACTGCGACTAAGATAGGGCAATGCTATTCTTATGGAGAATAAACACACAGATTCTTGTCGACTAGGTTGCTGAGCTTTTAAAAAAGTTTTAATAGATTTAAAACCTTCTCTCTCTCTCTCTGGTTGTTTCGACCATTGTATATATTCTAAATTTTCCCCGCCCCAGTATGTAGAAAATTATTCACATTTTCTACAATAGTTTATTTATTATTCTAATAATTATTATTTTTCCACTAAATTGTCATCTAAATTAAATTAAAGTCTATACGATCAGCACGACATCCCTTCTTCGTGCTGTTTCGTATCTTCTGCGTCTGTCAGAATTTTACATTAATCTATTCAAATCAGCTACCCTTAACTTCACTTCGTTTCTGCCTTCTCAAATAGAAGGACGTCAGTCAAATCATTTTCTCAGCTTCTCAAATAGAAGCAAGTTATTGTTTTCACGCTTCTCAAATAGAAGCAGTTTTCAATTAACACATTTTATTAAATAGTTAATTAAATTAAACTCAGTGTCTGTGCATAAAATATGTAAGTACCTGAAATAATTTTTTCATACAGAAGATAATCTACGGTTTCGTGCCAACCTTTCATGAATGCCGGTCCGAAAAATTACAGGGTTGCCGGATTTTCAATAAACTACATATAAACTTTATTGTTCTATAATTTCATATAAACAGTTGTCGTTTAAAGAACATTGTACATAAACATTTATATTTTATTATTATAAAAATGGTGATTGGTTGGCGATTCCGCTTTTTTATTTATTTTTGTAAATAATGTAATAAAAATATTTCTAGCTTGTATTCTTATTTTAATTATTTCATTTTCTATTTTACTACTCACTACATTATTACATATCCGCAATTTTGCGACCTATGGGTCGCTGGTCCTTCGAGGTTTAATTAATTTATTTTTTATCTACCAAATGTAGGAAGGTGAGATCATAATTTTTCAAATACTTATTTACTTTTAATTTCTCGAACCAGCTACCTCATCCTTTCCCCTACATTTGTTTTGGTTTGGTATGGAGTAGTCTAACTTCGTTAGACTACTCCATAGTAAAATTAACACTGCACTGACCGTACCAGATCCTAGCCGCGTCGTAGGGGTAGGAGGAATAAGTACGTGCTATGCATCAGCTTGCAACCTTCCTTTGAACCATATCGATTTACCGATAAACGACGGGACAGAACACGCTCACCGTAAATAGGCAAATTTGTCTTATCCAAGAGATAGTAATCCACAAATATTGAGGGGAAAACAGTATTTCACGTTTCGTTGATTCCCGTCTTTAGATTTTGCCTTTTTCAATTATGTATTTCGCTGATAAAAACGCCGCTGTACGTTCTGCCAGATCTCGGCTTTAGTCGTCGTGCATCCATATTTGGACATGACATTTGGCTTTGACCTTCTTTAGGACTCTCACTAAGTGAGTTATTTTAATTCCTAAGGTGTTTCTAAGGAAGTTACTAGAGAACACCACATATTTAACAAGTTTCAATATATATGGATGGTTATATGTATGTGAAAGCTGGGTAATTACTCAAAGGGATCACCGTCAAATCCAGGCTAGCGAGATGCGATTTCTCAGCAAAGTGATAGGCATTAAAAAACTTAACACCTAAAACAATAACTGAATATCTTTAACATATAAACATAATGTACATAATCTTTTTAGTGCAGTGTTGAAAGATGTGATGATCTTTTGGTCTGTTTTAATCCTTTGGTATTGAAGATATTGTTCCCTGAGTAAGGGAACTCCTGCAGAGTTTTATTCCTGCAGATTTTGACTTCTTAAAGTTTTTGATGGTTTTGGAGACTTCTTCAGTAATAATTTTTCGTATACAGTATGAAATTTGTGCTTCATTGCTTCGATCCAGCCAGCATTTGTATTAGTAGTGGTTGGAACATGATTTGCAACATGCATAAAGTTTTTTCCCGGTTTTGGTATAATTTAGTATCTCTTGATACAGTAGAATTCAGTTTCCTTTTATGACTGCTCAAAGAACGCCTTGTCCAATTTCCGGTTATCACTAACTTTTATCTCCTTAAACCGCCTGAATTAAATATATAGTGTTTTTGTTTTCATGTACCCAAGCATTTTAAACTGCCTTGTTTTCTAGAAGATCATGTCGTGAATGTCTTGTAGTGTTCAGCATTATATTTTCCTTTCCTTTTTTATTGAATAATTTATTATTATTTATTAGTGGGTTCTTATTGTTAGAAAGAATATTTTTACATATTACTTACCTAATTATATTTTTTCAAAGAAATCGTTACGATTAAAGGCGTAATTCATGTAAACAAATTTAATAAATTTCGTGGTATTCTTTTATTATTATATATTATTTTATGTTTTCTTTAACTTGGCAATACGCATTTTTTTAAGTTTTGATATTTACTTGCAAGCAGAATCTGCTCGAGTTAAAAATTTCTCTATGGATAAATGCGGATTCAGCAAAGTAATAGTACAAAATTCATTTGGAAAATTCACTTCGAGAAAGCAGAGTGCAACAGTTTTCCATTAAGCTAAAGTCAATAAACCCAGAAAAATAAATGTTTCGAAAAGCGTGTGACAGCTGAACATTCATTTATTTTAGGCGAAGATAGATGCCCGATCGTAAAACAACGCAATTAACGGGATGTTCGTATTAAAGGGAAGCGAAAAACAACCCAGTACAAGAAATTAGTTTGTTTCTACATTTTTGTACAAAAAGGATCATTATGTGAAATGCATCTTTGATTGCACTTTTCTGTTTTTGTTGTTTTTAGTAACATCTTCATAAAAAAAAAAACTCTATTTTATAGAGTTGCACAAATAGCATACCATAATATAACGAAAATATACCCTCTAATGCAACGAGAAGTAAGCCAATAACGCATTCTGCCACCATATATCCCAATATATATATATATATATATATAATATATATATATATATATATATATATATATATATATATATAAACATAACATTTTCTGTAAAAAAAGTGGTACAAGTAGGTAGGCGGTACTTCAGACTACTGCAAAGCTTTTAGTATTTTTCCTATATTTTTAAAATGTACATAGTTTAAAATTTTGTAAAGTAATTTTATTATTTTTATAGATTTTAATAAAATTTAAAAATAATTGATGGATTCGACCGTTAATTGATGGAAATTCATTTTATGTAACAATAAAACACTGAAAACTTTGTTTTCAAACTTGCACAAAATTTGGGTAATAGAGAAAGGATTTAAACACAACTTGCCCCAAGATAATAATGAGAGAACTTTAGAATATTTAGGTGTAGAATGTGAAGTAGCGTTAAACAAATTTGCTAACAATATCGAAAAAAGTATAATTGCCAAATCTGTTACAGATGTGTGTAGTAAAACTAAGAATTCCTGTTATAAAGAGAATAAAACAGCAATTTTATCCATAAATCCAATAGAACAGAAATACCTCAATATCATGAACCCAGAGCCTCCTAAATTATACTCTTTCATTAAACTACACAAACCTAATTACCCAATAAGACCTGTAGTTTCTTTATACAGCTCCGTCATATAAACTTTCAAAAAAACTGTTAGAGATTATTTTAGAAGACACTAAATTTTCACCTAAACTTACTATAAAAAATACAATAGAACTACTTAATAAAATACAACATTTTCAATTTCCTAACAACTCCAAATTAATTTCATTTGACGTAAAAAATCTTTTTCCTAGTATCCCTCCTACAGAAACTTTTATTCTAGTAAAAAACCTTTTAGGTCAAAATAGTACAAATCCAATAATTACATCTTCTTAAAGTTTGCATAAACCAGGACTACTTTGAATTTAATAATCAAATATATACAAATAACAGTGCAGGACTTATAATGGGCAATCCTCCAAGCCTATTGCTATCAGATATTTTTATGGATGATCTAGAGACAAAGATTTCAAAACATTCCTTATTTAAACAGTTTTTATATTGGTGGAGATATGTAGACGACGTACTGGTATGTTTCACAGGAACTAACAGGCAACTCGATCAATTTTTATCGTATATCAATTCACTTTATGGTCATATTGAATTTACAATGGAAACAGAAAATAATCAATCCATAATTTTTTTTAGATTTAAAAATTATTAGACTTAAAAACAAACATGACTTCTCAATATTTCATAAACCTACCCATACTGACACGACTATACACAATTCATCATCCCATCTAACACAACATAAACTGTATATATATGGTAGTATGTTACATAGATTAACAGAAATTCCGATGTCAAAATACAACTGTGAGACAGAATTAAATATCATTAAGCAAATAGCAGTAAACAACGGATACAACGAACAAATAATTAATAAAATGTTAAATCAAAAAGTACCCACGAAAGCCCTGAAATTAGTATTTCCACTACCGAAGAAAAAACCCAGCACCTTCTGCTCGATTACATATACAGACAAAATATCAACAAAAATAGCCAAACACATAAAAAAGAAAGGAATAAAACCAGCTTTCCGAACAAATAACAACCTATGCAAATATATTAAAGACAACAAGAGCCAAAATAAGAAACACTTACATAGTGGCGTGTACAAACTTAAATGTGGTGACTACCCAAAAACTTACATCGGTCAAACTGGTAGAAACTTTAATAAACGAATAGCAGAACATAAAAGGGCTTTCAATAATAGAAAAACAGATTCTACATACGCACTTCACCTTCTAGATCATAATCCTTCTTTTAATGACAAATTTAAAATTCTTCACATTTAAAATAAAGGCCTTAAGCTATCTTTGTTAGAATCTATGGAAAACAACAAATTAAAAAACACAGATATAATTCTGAATGACCAACTTGAGACAAACAGTTCTCCCCTCCTCAACCTATTTCATTAGAGACTATAAAGTGTAAACGCAAGCTAAAATAGATCACTTAAGAAAGGCAATCAGTCGAAACAGCTGTAGTGATAGGAGAAGAGAGCAGTACTAAGTAGAAAATAAATTTTGGGTAAGTTTGAAAACAAAGTTTTCAGTGTTTTATTGTTACATAAAAATTGAAAAAGTTTACATGTATAACGTGACTACTGATCGTAAAAAATAATACAACTTTTTATCGCTTTTTAATACAATAGTTAAACTCATAATTTTGAAATCCGACATTATATTCAAGTCGTCAGAGATGAGAATGCCACTAAACCTTAAAAAATCATACGAACAAACTGAATCTTGTCGAGAATATTAACTTTTGGACCCCAAAAAAATATGCAAAAAAGTTTACCACTTTGACCCCCGGGCTTCTCCCTGAAAGCCCCCTCGCCGGGGGTAAAAAACGCAAAAAAAAATCGATTTACCAAGAATCAGCGCTCCGTGGAAAAAATGTTTAAAATATTTAATGTACCTGAAATAATTTTAAACAAAAATGTTCTTTCAGAAACAACGCTTGAAGCGACCGTCCATTTTAAATGTCAGTTACATGTGCGAAATCAATGTCAATAAAATTTATATCAGCTCGACAGTAAAAATTCAATATCTTTTGAATAAAGTGTCATATCTACAAAAATCAAATGCGTTTTAGAGCTAGAAAGTTCAGCTTTGGTTTGAAATTTTTGTATTTTGCCGCAAGTAAACTTAAACTTTATAAAGGTGTTAATTATTTTTTATAATTCTCATGAGATCAATACAATCTATCCCTTATATTGTCTGGCCACTATAAAGTTTCGATTACTAGAGTCTAACCTTCAGAACCTATAGCATGAGATTTTTTGAGTTTTGGCAACAAATGTTTGTATACAACATAGTAAGTATGTTTTTATTTTGAGAACGATTTCCGAAGTGGAAATTATCAATAAAATTACGTTAACCTTTAATTGTGGCGTATTCTCATTTAAATAGTAACTACTTTAAAATGCCACAAGAAAATACAGTAAAACCTCCGTTAACCGAAATAACTGGGGGGAGGCCGTTTCGGATAACAAGAATTTCGGTTAAAAATAACGTTTTTTTATAGTATTCTTGGTTAAAGTATTGGTATTAAAAAATACTATGAGGTGAATTCGTAATGTTTTCTAATAAGTAAATCCAGAATAAAAAAATAAATTAAGGAAAATGAACAAGTTTAACAGGATGAAATCTATTTTCTTTTACGTTATCGTTTGACAACGATGTTTTGCAGCTATATATCTCCATCGTTCATTTGCAGAATGTCGTGAGTTTGCCTCACTTCATCGTTCGACGAAACGTAAAGCAATCTGAAAACGACAAAACTTATACAATGACAACAAAAATTAAGAACCTAGTCGTGTCCCTAACTAATTAGGCCTACTGTATAAAATTCGTATCCTTAAGGCATTGAAAATCTCGTCGGTGGTCTCATGCTGCCTGTTGTCTATTGGGTCGTCATCTTCGTCGTCTGATACGCTCAGGTTGTCTGGATGAAGAACCATATCAATGATGTCCTGGTCGATGAATTCACTTTCTGAGTCATCGGCTGCTAACCACTCACGTATCTCTTCTTAGTTAATTTCGTTACATTCCGGCAAATTTTTTATTAAAGGTTTAATTTCTTCTGTCGTTTCTTTACCATTTTCTTCTTAAGGATCGTCAATCAAAATCCTATCAAAAAGTTAGTTTCAGCATTTTTCCAAAGTTGAAGATTTGATCTTGGCCCAGCACTCAGCACACCGATAAACAACATGTTTCATTGTTGAACATTTGAGGATTTCAGGAACACTTTTGGATTCATTTGTCTCCTGTAATAACAGATGTCTTAAGAATGCTCCTCTATAATGTCTCTCGAATGTCTCTATTACTCCCTGGTCTAACAGCTGAATTAAGCTCGTGGCATTCGGTGGCAAAAATCTGACACTTATCACTATTGTATAGATTTTGAGTCAACAAACAACAATACTTTGATGGGAAGGTTTTTTTATTTTAAAAAGGATTTTACGCTTGGGCGAATTCATTTTCGAACCATTCTGAAAATAAAGTGGTCGACATCCATGAGCTTTTTTGGCTTCTATAAAAAACTGGAAGTGCTTTTTCTCAAATATCTTTTAGAGCTCTTGGTTTTTTTGATTTCCCAACACACATAGGCATCAATCGGTGAGTGAAATTAATGGAATTTACGTTTTGCGATAAAAATTTACTTTTTATTGACGAAATTATTGAAACTGTCAGCCGTTTCGGTTAAACGATGTTTCGGTTAAAAAGGTTTCGGTTAAGGGAGGTTTTACTGTAGCTTCAAAACAATATGGTAAATGTAGTTCAGCAAATTATTGACAATAATTATCTAAACTTCCTTAAAATTAAGTGAAATTGGCTTCTTTATTATTCTTGTATGGATTTCATTAAATCGTCTTCTTGTTAATCTAGATTATGATCTACAGAAAACAAGTCTCCATTTTCTATGACGATATTATTAAGTAATGCTGTTGCCACTATTACATTCATAGGTACTTTCAAATTTAATCTCATTCGATTTTTTAAAATAGAAAATTATCGTTTCCATACTCTGTATTTCCTTTCCACAACATTCCTAGTTTTCTTTTTCTAGGAGATTCATTGTATGGATTCTGTGCTTCTGTTCTAATCTCTTTCTTGTCTAGCCGTGTCATCAAATATGATTTCAAACTGTAGCCACTCTTACCAATTATAAAAAATAGTACAAACCTAATAAAGTCTCCAGCTTCAAATCTTTGTATGCCACTATTGTTAAATATTCTTTGGCCATGTAAAAGAACCTGGCTATCTGGCAATAATATTTCTAATTTTTAAACCCATCACTGATTGTTTGGACACAGTGCAAACATTATTTTTGTAAACGATATATTTCGGCAACTGCACTTCCACTGTGGATTTGTATTAAAGAACAAATACATGCATCTATGCATCTTAAAAATCATAGAATGGCAGAAAACTATCTTCAACTTGGACCATTTCATCATTTGTTTGAGACATTTAATTTTACTATCTGCTTAATGATACACATATTTTAAAATTATTTAGGTAATTCTAGAAGTTGTTGCCCACAATATACCCATATAGTCAGATTCTGATATTTACATGTTTCAAGGAGCAAACAATATTAATCTTAATAATTTTATTCCTAGTGCTTAGTGCTAGTGCCTAGCTTCTCCCCTAAAAATATGTGCTGCTTAATATATTCTCTATATACATTTGAATATTAATGTTGGTTGATTTGACTTTTTAATGATTTTCATCCACCAATGTTTACAAGATGACAAATTTTAGTATATCCTAATGGTATTACTTACCTCTTTGTTAGGAAAATTTTTTAAAGGTTTCATCTGCTCCAATAAAGACATAAGTGTATCTTTTGTTTAAAGAAACTTAAATCACAATATTAGTCTAAAAAATTAATTCTTTCTCTGTAAACTTTTGAACGCCCTAAAAAATAAAATTTTAAACAAACTTAATGATTTCTACTATTTAACTTAAAGTTAGGATGTTGTAGTATAAAACGGAAAGTTACAGTGGACTTTTAATTTAATGTTCACTTTAAATTGATTATGAAATCGGACGTTATTAAACAGACGATTCAATATTGTTATTAAATTAATGTCATTTAATTTTCGTATTTTGTTAGTTATTTCTCATGCAGTTCTTAATTTAAACCTATGTAGAATAAATATATGATGACTAGAATCGAATTATTGGAGAGTAAATCAATTTGAAGACCGCTATTAAGGCAAAGGAAACGAAAAACTAAAGAAATATATCCACTTTTCGTCAGGCATTGATAAACGTGAACATGCTGGAATAAATCTCCGTCTTGATAAGAACAGAGTTGGAAAAATACATGTAGGAGTACAGTTTTGTATCTGAGTGAATCGTGATCATCACTCTTAACTTGTTTGGAACTCAGACTATCATTATAGAAATTTATGTGCCAATTAATGACACGACCCAACTAATTAGGAATTATTTCTACCGGTCCATCTCATAGAAGCTTGAAAGCTAAAAAGGTAAAAAACTATCAAAATATTATACTTTGTTACTGCCAGTTTTAATATTTTATAAAAATATCTTATTCTAATAAGATATTTATCTAGAATATAATAAACATCACGTAGAATAACTAATATATACAAAAAAACTCCTTCATCCTTCACACTATACTAAATTAAAAATTAAGTCGTAATAACATTAATTTTTAATCTTCTAGTTCAATTTCACGATAAATGAACTTTTTTAGTGTCAAGGATTTCTTGGAAAATCGATTCTACAAACTCATCGATTTCGTGGGGGAGTCTCTTCTCTATTTAATGATGTTCATTATTAATGAGAGAGAAGATACAAATGTATTAGAATTAAGTCTAATTGTATAGACGTATAATACCAGGTATTTGACTTCTATGAAATTATAATGTGACATTGAATGATTCGCTACAACTATATTGACTAGATTAAAGCTGCTATACACGTTCGTGATGCAGGAAAACTCAGTGATAAAATGAAACTATTATCGCAAAATTGCATCGGTACTTGTACTCCTCCTTTTAGGGATTAAAATATATAATAAAAATACTAAAACACCTAAAAAACTTACCAGTTTACATCATGGCAATTTAAAATATCATAAAGTAATAAATATCACAACCAAAAATACCTGATATTAAACTTAAAAGCAGAGCAAAATTTAGATTTTATAAAATTAAATAAACTTTACTTATTCACTTCACTGTAATCTGGAATTAAGCATTATCTTTAGTTGCTCTAATAATTCAGTACATCATATAAGTTTCAAACCAAAACCGGTCTAAGACAAGGCGATCCACTGTCCCCTTTGTTATTTAACTTCACTTAAGAACACCCAGTTAGACAAGCACAGTCAGAATTAGCAAATGTCTTGGCTGCCCAGGGAGCGAAGCATATACTGTTAAATACCAAAAAAGTTCTTGCTCTTTTTCGGTTTTATAGTTATTTCGTATTAGTATAGAGTTAATTCCTGGATTTCATTTGAACTACCTTAAAATCGTGTGGCTGGACATTTTTGGTTGTCGTGGTGAACTGTATGATCAACAGCATTGCATTTGTCACGTAGTGGGCTATCTGGTTAAGTGATTTAGTGCATACTCCATGACCTACTCTGATTCGGCAGATTACACCATTAACGGCGCGGAAGAGAGAAACCGTTGGGTTTGACTGTGCACAGGCAAACAGAAATTCACCACAGGTCGATCCATTGTGACTTTCGTACTAAGGAGACGACACAAGTGAGCTAATCTCGAATTAGTTTGGGTGTAAATTTGTGTCAAGGAGTTTCAGTAAATACACAGTAAATAGGGGTTAAGCACAGACAACCGTTTAGAAACAAAGTTGCTTTAATATAAAGCCAGACGCTTGGTGAAAAAGAGCACAGTGGTATGTAATATGAATAATTTAGCAAATGTGTATTTCTTAATTTGTCATAGGGCAAAGAATTCACTGAACAAGTACCTGGAAGATAAAGGGTTTAGAGAAAATAAAGTAAGCAGGCAATTTGGATCCTTTACAGGAAGTAGAGTCTCTTACGGCCACAATTTGACGTAAAACTTCTGTAATTAAGAAAACGAGCACATGGTGCCCCATGGTTTTGTTATCCATGGACGTAGCAACCTGAACGAAGATTAGAAGCAAATTTGACAAAATGAGGAATGTACTGTATAAATTGCGGCTTACTATACAAATTAGATTGCGAGTGCTCAGGTACTATGTGTTTTCAATGTTTGTATGGCGTGGAAGCTGGGAGCTTGCCAGAGGTCACCAGTAAGAAAATAACAGCTTTCGAAATGTGGTGCTACCCCAGAATATTACGAAGATCGTTTACACATCATGTCACTAATGAAGCTGTATTGCAGTATAGGTCCACAACAACTACTTTTAACAGTAAAACAAAGATAATTTTTTAACTTTTGTCACATAATACGAAATAAAAGGATAAAGAGCACCAGGTAGACGTACTTCCTGGCTTAAGAACTTAACATGATAAACGGGAAAACTTTTAGTTTTAACTTAAATTTACTTTTACGTAGGTTCAAAAAACATACAAAATCGCAATTACCTACAATACGAATTCGGAAAAAATATAAACTATGTGCTTTGACTTCATACTGTGGAATTATATGTTTAAGTTAACCAATATGTTTTAGCCCAAACTGTGGGGAAAAGTACTATTTAATCCAGGGGATTGCTCCTGAGGTTGCCCTTAATAGCCTAGACCTCATTACATAAATTCCTGGATTACAGTGTAAAATGCCCCTTTTTCTCCCACAGCCTGGGCTATCTATGATTATACTTGATCCTTTTCCTGTCGATATATTATAAACAACGCTATAATAGATGAATGCATGGACGTATAAACACAGATGGACTCAGTTATTTACATAAAATTGTGAAGTCAAAATTATTTGAATAGGTCACATTCTGAGCACCTTTAACTGTTGTCACGTTTTGTTTTAAAATTTCTTATTCGCGAGTCGCTGAAAATATTACTCCGTATTTTATACTCTGCAGGTGCTATCAAACCAAAATAATAATTTATTGGTTATATTAATATATTTAATTGTAATCAAAATATCAAGTGTGCACATAGTGTGCATTATCATTTAATAATAGCGTATAATAGATATCAATTAATTATTTTATATGTAGAAGCACTGAAAACTATTTATAAATGGCAACGGTTGTTTACATTTCTCTGTCTTATGGATCTACGTCAAACTTCAATTGCCGTTCCATGTTTGTTTACTTTTTACAGTAAATGAGGAAAAGGTTATTTTTCGATATTTTTGCTGTATTTTGAGTGATATTTGTGAAAAGTGAAATATAATAAACGAAATATTGACATCCCGATCTCTCATTTCATTTGTAAGTACATACAATTTACATTATTTAAGATGAGGAAATGAGGAAGCGTGTTTGTGTACATTTTAATAGGCGTACCATTGGGTTTATTCATGTTCATTAATGTATTGAATATGATATGAGTTCATGAAATTAGTAGACATTTATAAAATTGTAAGTAGACATCATCTGATTAAAAAAATCTGTTTAGTACCTTTTTAATTTAATATTTCTCATGGATACAAATAAATTAGTGAAATAAATAAAACTTATTTATTTTTTTATGTAGGTTTCCAAATAATATTGACGATTTTTAATTGATGATTTTTTATTGTAGCATTATTTTGATACTATTAAAAAATTAACTTGAATTCAACTATATTTAATTGTATTAATTTTAAAGCAAATAAAATTGTATTTTATTTTTCTATAAAGACGTGATTTGTTAGTAGTTAAACTCTCGTTTTTTTTAATTCTTTGAACGTGTTTTTATACATTATTACTACTTCCAATTTTTAAAATCTGAATAATTACCCGCGAGTAAAAATTCAAGCACACTTATGCTCATTGCGGAAGCATCACATTCTATCGAAGCTTCAAAACATTGTGTGTTAAAGGTATCTTATTGCTGTGTCCATCTATGTTTATACGTCCATGGATGAATGCAATGAAAATGGATAATAACATGAAAATAAAAACAAGAAAATCAACGTGAATAACACAGTGCAATAAGTGCTTATTTTTTCCATTAAAAATAATATTTCAAACAGTTTCCTATATTTATAAAACTAAAACTGGATGATAAATGATGTTTACTTTTGGAGAATTTCCTAATATTTAAACACTTCCAGATTTATTAGAGTACGACGTTCAAAGTTACTTGAAAATTAAAATAATTACATATCTTCTTAAGATAACATTCTAAAAAATATGTTATCAGTATTTTCAGTGTTTTAATTTAAAGCAAACTTTTTTCTACATATGACTAATAATATTGTAGGTCAGGAAAGGTCATCGTATTTTTTGATATTGCAAAATTACTATCTAGCTTTCTACATTTAATTTATTGGATTTTGGTAGCAGACAGAAGTATAATCGATAAAGCCTCACTGTGTACATTTTATGGACCAAAAATTATATAAACTTGAGTCGAATACTCATCTCGCTCGATCGTACGTACACACAACTAAACTTATATAAAATCATCTGATAGTTCTTATTATTTTAATTGAATTTGAAAAACGAACCTACGAACTCAAGAATATTTGTTTTAAAGCAACTTTAATTCTTAAATATTCAAATTGAAATTATTTTTTTGAAACTAATAACATACAAAATTTCGATCTACTAGGAATGATATTTAAATTGTTGATATTTATTTATGTTTTCTTAGTAAACTGTGTTACTAACTCTAAGCCTCATTCAAGCTCTAATTCACGTGGGCATGCTCCTAAACTGTCAACATTTTATTGAGGTAGGTTGTTTTCTTTCTTCAATAGAAGCTTGTACTAGCTGTACAGTGTTTTGCGAATTATGCCATCGAGGTCAAATAATTTTTAAGCAAATCTCACAAAGGCTCTATAGAGTTAAGGTCGGGTGAGCAGGCAGGCTACTACAGAACAGTGATATCTTCTGCTTTAAGGAAGTTTGTAGTGACTCTGCTGGTATGTGGCAGTTCGAGTTTGGATTGTCCATTGTCCATTACTATTACGCTGTTCTGAGGAATGATTGGCATAAAATTATTTTTGAACCATTCTTCAAAAAGTTCTGCCGTTGTATCTTCATGGTAGTTGACGCAGGAGTCTTTAATATTCTTTGCAGAAAGCCACAGAGCATTTGGAACCCAACCATTTTCTAATCCAGCATGTAAAATCGTTATTCTTTTTCCCTTTATTTGACGGAGCTTTTGTCTTACATTTACTGGAGGAATCAACAAATCATTTAAGTTGTGTTTAATCTGTGCTAAACCATGTATCGTCGATGTAAATTATCGGACGATTTTCAGAACGGAATTTTCTTATTGAAGTTATATACTCATAACGCCATTTTTGTAATCTATGAGATTCCATAATTACTTTTTTGTCAATTATACGATATCGAAAGCCCATACTTTTCAAAATTTTCGATAAGCTGGTGAGGCTACAGCTTATTTGGGTTTCGTCAACATTCAGCCGTTGCTTCAGAGCTGTAGATATGCATTGCTCTTAGTATATGGTATATACTTTTGTGTATCGGCCTTTTGATGAATGTCTTTATCAGCTTCGTCCATACATTTGGTGGAACTGAAATCTTTACGTTTTTTCTTGTTTCTATGGGATTTGATGTCATTTTTTTTTTATTGTGGTTAGAGGTATCTTCGTCAAACCGCATAATTCACTCCCATCGGAAGTTGTGTCAAGTCCTCTTTCAAGTAAGGTAATGTATACAATTTTTTAAATTTGCTTAGCATCTACAGATAAGGTTAAACACAGACACGGCGGTTTGTATTCGGTGTTGTCAAATTTAGCCGAGTATTGGACGTAGAATGGTATAATGATGTCTCCAGAATTATCTAGTGAAAGTGACGACGATTTGTTTTTCCTAATAAGTGCAAGTTTACTTCATATTAAATCAAAGAAGAAGAAGAAACGCAGGTATTGGATACATCCTATAGTAAATTAATGAAAAAATAAAGGAACCTTTTACACGTCAGTTAACAAAATTAAAGATAGCCCAGAAAAGCATCTTTCGAAATAAAACTGTAAACTCTTCCCAAATATGTTTTTTTCCTTTATTTTTTTCGAATAATTATCTGAGCGTATATCCCAAATTGCTGGCCGTGTGTGAATTTCGGTAATTAATTTATCGATATCTATAGCTTCCATACTATATACAAAATTTGTCAACCACTCACAATAATAATCAAATAAAACCGTTGCAAA
The DNA here is from genome assembly GCA_918026665.1 of Diabrotica balteata. Classification (NCBI taxonomy): domain Eukaryota; kingdom Metazoa; phylum Arthropoda; class Insecta; order Coleoptera; family Chrysomelidae; genus Diabrotica; species Diabrotica balteata. The sequence goes on from OU898277.1 coordinate 161,405,254, forward strand.
ACAGTCACACGTCTGTGTTGAAGCACGAGATATATATTACTGATGTGCTGCCAGAAGTCATAAAACCGCCGACAGCTCATGGTACTCAGCATAGGCCGCGCAGCGGCCGACGCGGCGAGCTGACAAACGACGGCTTGTCTGTGTTGCACAACGTAAGTACTATAGACGAGAGACCGCTTTCCACGCCGACGTGGCGCACGCCGCCCTGTCTGTGTTGAACCTAAGTGTTTCTTTTTTACCAGAACGCTAGAAGAAGCCCCATTATTATTATCCCACGGACGCCACATAATGATAAAAATCGTACTAAATAAAATGAGTAATACTACTTAACACTTCCCGTGATACATAAAAACAAACAAATTGTATCAAGAACTCGTATTTAAATACTGGTTGGTGTTCAGTTCCATAAACTTATTATATAAATACCTGAAAAAAACTTAAAAGGAGATCAGACCCATTGCGCACTACCATCGAATTCTAAAAATCCTTTTATCAGTACACTTTCGTCAATATAAGCCGTAGCTCTATTAATGAAATTATAACGAGTCTGGATTGTACGCAATTAAATTAACATTAATTAATTAATGTCAACCATTCACTGCTAAACAAACTTTGCTAATATCATTCTTACGGTAATAACCTAATTTCAATCCAAAACGCAAGTAAATAATTTAATAACTCTATTACGGATTATTAAAATAATGTAAGGGTTTGATCTCCTTATCATACCCCAGTTCACTGGGCATCGCTTCGGAGAAGTTCAACACATTGCTATTATTAATGCTATTTAATATACCATGACCCAAAGATAATATTTTCTGTTTTACAATGGAAACTACAGTAAACCATTATTGAAAAGACAGTGGCACCTTTACATTTTCAATGTTTGAAGTTTCTGCGGTAACTAGTAAATAAAAGAAATATCTAGAATACAAATAAATTAATTTTAAAGTAGAAAATACTAATAACCTCATTATTTGTCATGCATAACCGCTGAACCATTGTACAAAATGTAAATCCCAAAAACTAAACGATATCGTAACAACTGTAGAACCTTCTAATTGCTTAAACAATATTTTGCTTGAATTCAAGGTGAAAATATATAGCAATTTCAAATGTGTGTATATTTAACGTCACTTTAACAAATGACAGAGAATATTATTCCAATGACGACGTATCGATGGAAAATTATGCGGAAATGTACACCATCATTGTTGAGATCATGAATCTGTAATTATCCTCGAATCGCATACCGACTAAAAACAATTATCTAGGACGGTGAGCGCCAAATGAATGAGTTCTATCATTCATAGAAATCTCTAAAGAACAAATAATTTGTAGGACTTTAAAATTGTTGGATATTTGTGTTTACAAATTATAATTTGTATTGTTTCATAACATTTGCATCTTCTTAGTCGTTAACCTGATGCAGGTATCGTGATATCATGAAGCTGTTAGGTAATTTTTCCAATGTTCCTCCACGTTTTTCTATCTTCTGCCAATCTAGCACATTCTGACAATGGAGCGCCAATGGTAGCAACAATATGGTCCGTGTATCGTGTAGGAGATCTACCTCTACTTCTTTTGCCTTCTACTTTTCCCTGGATGGTAAGTTTTTCAAGACCATTTCTTCGAAGCACATGTCCAAAATAGCTTATTATCTGTTCTGTTATTTGTGTTCTTAGTCTTTTCTTTATGTTTAGCTGGACCAGTATGGATTCATTTGTTCTTCGGGCCACCCATGGTATTCTCAGCATTCGTCTCCAGCAGTACATCTCAAATACATCTATGTTCTTTTTGTCTTTCTCAGTAAGGGTCCAGCATTCCGATGCATAAGTAAAAACTGGAAAAACTAGACTTCTTACTAGTCTCATTTTTGTATCGGTAGTAATTTCATGGCTTTTCCAAATTTTTGTTAATTTTGCCATAGCGCTTTTTGCGATTGCTGACCGCCGCTTTATTTCTTCAGTACAGCCTCCTTTGTTGGTTATTAATGAGCCCAGATACACAAATTTATCTACAACAGCGATATTGTTTATCCTAACCAGATGATTTTGATTGTTGTTAGCTCTGTCAATTATCATGATTCTCGTTTTATCCCTGTTTATTTTAAGGCCCATCGATGAGGTTACGTCTTCTATCCGTTGTAGCAGGTGAATCAATTCAGTTTCAGAACTAGCGAGGATAGTAGTATCATCTGCATATCTCAAGTTGCAAATCTTCTTCCCGCCAATGGTGATGCCACCGTTCCAGTCCTCAGTAGCTTTCCGCATTATCCATTCACCATAGATGTTAAATAAAATTGGGCTTAGTATGCAGCCTTGTCTCACGCCCTTTGTGACCCTGAAACTGTCAGTTAGTTCCCCATTTATTCTAACTCTGGCATAATTGTTATTGTACAGGCTTTTAATTAGCAGTATCAGATGATTAGGGACTCCCATTTCAGACAAAACCTGCCACATTTTACTCCAGTTGACCAAATCGAAAGCTTTACTATAATCTATGAAGCACAAATATGTTGTGATGTTGAATTCTCTGGATTTTTCTACAATCTGCCGTACGTTTAAAATTTGTTCTCTAGTACCACGTCCTGGGACGAAACCTGCTTGTTCCTCCGCAATGTTAGGTAGTAAAAAGGGCTTTATCCTCTCGAGAATTATGTGTAAGAGTATCTTACTGCAATGCGCAATTAGAGCAATTGTGCGATAGTTGCTACATAAATCTTTCGCTCCCTTTTTATGTATGGGAATATATAGTGATTGTGTCCAGTCCTCAGGCCATTTACCTGTCTCCCACACTCTTTGACAAATTTGATGTATTATATCCACTCCAACGTCATCTAGGGCCCAAATCATTTCAATAGGTATGTTATCTGGACCGGCAGCTTTTTGACTTTTTTGCCTCATAATTGCTGCTTCAACTTCACTTTTGAGTACGTCAGGTTCCGTCGCAAAACTGGCATCTTCTTGTTGTGATGGGGCGTCTGTGCTTTCCTCCATCATCAGTCGTCCACAGTATTCTTTCCATCTGTGTAAAATATCTTTTTTAGAAGTGAGTAGAGTTCCGTTATCATCTTTGATAGCAGGGTAGTTTGGTGTAAAGGAACGTGTTATCTGCTTTATTTTTTTAAACATGTCTCTGGTCTCAGTTTTGGTTTTATGCCCTTCTATTTCCATGCAGATTTTGTTCAAGTGTGTGTTCTTGTCCTTTTTGCAGAGTCGTTTTATTTGACCGTTCAGCGCTTTATAGGCCTCTTTATCACTTTCACTGTTCAGTCCTGTGGCTTTTAAGCACTTCCTCTCCTGTATTTTAGTCCACGTGGAGTCCGTTATCCATTGTTTCCTTCTTTCTTCTCTATCACTCTTAATATTTTTCGCAGCATTATGCAATATCGATTTTGTTTTTGTCCATATGCTGTTTGAGGACTCGTCTGGATTTAATGATTGTTTGAGGTCACATAGCTTTTGCATTGCGGCTTTTTTGTACGGATCGTTATATCTTAGATGCCATTTAGTTGTTGTATTTCCTGTTTTTGGACTGTTTCTTAACTTCATGCGGAATTCAGCTGATAAAAATTGATGGTCGCTATTACAATCTTTTCCTGGATAGGTCTTAACATCCTTAACAGCGCTCCTCCAACGGGTTTTTACCAGTATAAAATCTATCTGATTTCTGTATCTATTTCCTGGTGATATCCAAGTGTATAGTCGTCTTGGGTGATGTTGAAAGCCTGTATTAGTAACAAACAGGTTGTTGTCTATACAAAAGTGTAGCAAGCGTTCTCCTCTGTCATTTCTTTGGCCAAGTCCATATAATCCGACGGTCTCTCGCAAGTAATGATCTTCTGTAGTTACACCAATTTTAGCGTTGAAATCGCCTACGACTGCTGTGATTTCTCTATTTGGAAGCTTCCTAAGCGTCTGCTCCAACGTACTATAAAATGTTTCGATTTCTTCATCGTGAGCTTCGCTTGTTGGGGCATATGTTTGTACCACATTAAGATTAACTGGACTGGCATTCATTCTGACAACAATTATCCGATCGCTGACGGTTATGTATTCTTTTACGGAGGTTTTAAAGGCATTATTTACTATCACTGCGACGCCATTCCGAGATTCGTTATCATTGCCGGAGAAATAAATATCATTGCCATTTTTTGACGTAAAATGTCCTTTATTTTTCCAGTGGGTTTCAGATAGACCTACAATGGCATAATTGTGGATCTCGTTTTCCACTACATCCAATTTTCCGGGTTCCAGCAATCCTCGAACATTCCACGTACCGATTTTAAGGGTGCTCCATATTTTTATGTTTATTCCAGACTCAGAGTTTCCATGGCGTGCCTGGTTTCTCACAACATCATGGCCGGTAGCCCATTTCACACCATCAGCCCCGGACGCTGATTGGCGCCAATTGCTAGTTGGATCGCTCGGCATACTGATATGTTTAGAGGTCATCTTCATGATAGTTCTTGGGGCAAAGTAACGCAGTGGGGCCCCACTTCCTTCTGCGTGGTAGAAAATAGTTTAGAGTAAGGAAAGAAAATAGTGACCCGTCCGCCCTCGGAAACCTAATAGGCAATCGGGGTCAGAAAAACAAGAGTTGGCCAAGAGAGGCTGATAGGAAAGATAAAAGACACTTTACTCAAAGACTAGTTGAACATTTGCATAACACTGTTTAAAAACTTTGTATCTGTTTTATTATATTTTATGTGAAAAACAGCTCAATTTAGACTAATATATTAAATTGCCACCAAAGTAATTAGAGAGTCTTATAACAGCTATAGACTAAGGTTACAATATTACTAAAACTTGAAGTTGACAAGAACCACCAAGAAGGTTTATTTAAATGTATTATTACAAAGTTTAGGTGTTCACGGCAATTAACTTGTCCCTTTGCAGCTGTACAAACATTCTCAAAGAAGATGTGGCAAGGTTCGGAGCAGGCTACTGGGCGGCTTGTCGCTGACTATTTCTCGAAAATGGCCTGTTGTTTTACTACACGTTTGCATTTCAAGTTATATCGTTTGGTCCAATTTAGAATTAGGTAGATTCGTTATGTTTGAGACGTTTGTATTTTCACTACGCTGTGAATCGCATCTTGTTTAGACACCGTTCTTTATGAATGAATTTCTAGAGGAGTTTTTTATATCTATTGCTTCTAATAATTTATGTTTGATTTTATATTAATCACCTCAGTACAAAACAGTTCCATGGAGTTCAGTTAAATGCTTGTTCATACCGCGTTTTGTTATTTGAATGGACACTCAACCATAACTACATGGGATGTGTATGAATTCAATATTGGGATGTAAAACGGAACCCTGTATGTTTCTCCTTCTTCTCATGGTGTCGTCTCCTTTCGGAGGTTGACGATTCAAATGGCAATTGTAGTTTTGGAAACTGCTGCGCGAAGGATTTCTGCGGATGAGGGTTCAAACCATCTGCTCAGGTCTTTCAGTCATGAGTTCTGGCGTCTTCCTACCGATCTGTTGCCCTGTACTTTTGCTTCCAGTATAACTTGAAGTAATTCATATTTTTCGCCTCTCAACACATGACCCAAGTATTGAATTTTCCTCTCTTTGATTATTCTTAGTAACTCTTTGTACCTATGGAATTTTCAACATTCGTCTGTATATATACATATCAAAGGCATCTATTCTTTTTTCTACTTCAGAGTCCATTGTCCAACTTTCACAGCCATACAGTAATACAGAAAAAACGTAACATCTAATCATTCGGATTCTAAGCTGCAGACTAAGGTCTGATCTTGTAAAAAATGTTTCCATGCTCATGAATGTTTTCCTTGCTTGTTCGATTCCCTGTATGTTTGCCCAATATTAAATTTTACTGTAGGGTCCTCATTGCTAAGCCCTTATTTTTTCTCGTTAGTTTTGGTTTAGATAGCAGTCACACTAAAAGGTAACATTTACCAGTGCTTAACGTATGCTGCTGATATAGTGCTAGTAGGAAACAGTGAAATCGATTTATAACAAAAACGGGACAGTAGAGACAAGATCTTAAGGAAAAAAAGTTTAAAGCTTAGTAAGACAAAACAGAGTATTTATAGTTTTCATTTAAAGGTGTTACTTTAAATGAAATCGACTTTGGATGGTGAAACTATTGCGATAAGTAATCGTTTTAAGGTCCAGGATCAGTATTACGTACGAGGAAATATATGGAGATGGATACACTAGATTTAAGATTGGATAGATGGAAGTGGAAGGAAGTGAGTGGTGTGTTGTGTGTCAAGAGTACCACACAAGTGCCATAAGACCAGCTATGATATACGGAACTGAATGTTGGGCAGTTAAAAAGAAAGAGGAACAACGAATACATCTGACAGCAATTAAAATAATACTCAGATGGATAAGTTAAGTGACCAAAAAGGATACAATTATGAATGAGTATATTAGGGGAAGTCTGTGGGTGTCACCGATTGTTGGCTAAATGAGAGAGCATAAGTTAAGGTGTTTCGGACATGTTCAACATTGGGACGTTAATGAAAGAGTTGCTAATCTGTGGGAACCTGGAAGACGTAGAAGGGTAAGACCAAAGAAAACCTGGGGAGACGCTTAGGGATTGATATTGTCCAAGATCTAAACTTATGAAGAAAATGTAGTTAAAGAAGTTGACCCCGCAGAAAGCAATTAAAGAAAAAAACCTTACTACTAGGTTGTTGTTTTTATCCGATATTATGAATGATTTTTAAGCTTTTGAGTCAAAGCCTTGTTTTAACTGAAACTTATACCATTTCCTTGCTACATTATTACTGAGCACTCGTTGAATTCTTTTCGGTACTGTCTGTGCTTCATCTCAGTTTAGCTGAAGACTTCTAGGTATTTACTCTACATCTTTAAAAGTATGACCTGTAAAGAGATCCAGTTATATAGTTTATGAGTAACTGAGGCTTTTTTTCTTCTTTATAGAGGGGGATCTGGACTCTTCAAAAGACATCTCAGTCCAGCACCCGCTTGACTGACCTTAGTGCAGGATTTGTTCTTCGTACTCTTGGCGATAGTTCGGCGATAGAGTATTTTAAAATGCACTATCGATATGCCTATACATTCCGAAGCACTACCTTTATTCATCCACAGACTGTCAGCAAGGAGACTCCCTGTCTCGTTCCAGGTAACGCGTAAAAGATGGCGTAACTGAGGCTACTTTGTTTATTCTTAGTATTGCCCCATATGAAGCTATGGAATGGATAATTAACCTCAGCAGAACCTGTCATGTCAGGGACAGGCTAATGAAATCTGAGTGTCAACTGATACCCGGTGTTGAGCCATCCTTAGTCCAAAGTTGGCTACCATGAATGAGCAGGATAAGAAGCTCCACCACTACAAATAATGAGAATCTAATATCTAAGTTCAACAAAAGAACTAAAAGATAGAGAAAAGAAAGACAATATTGGTAAAGAACTTTGAATTGTACTGAAGTTTGACCATCATTAGGGAAAATTGCCATAGATGCATAGATAAATACACATATCCTAATAACATTGGACAATATATTATTGATTAAAATTTTCCTATTCGTTTCTATCATTTCGCATTTCGTCCACATTTTCATTCGTTTTCAGCACTTTAGTAGAAATGTTGAACAAAACTGGTGTAGAAAAATGTTCATCCAAGTCCTGGCGCATACAAGACAAATATTTATATATTTATGTTGTGTTAATAGAATATACACATTTAAGTAGTAAATAAATAGAGATATTATAAGTTATTAAACAGTGACGTTAAATGGTGACACCAGATGCTCAAAACGTCCGTTACTTCGATACAACAAGCTCTGCGATCTTTGAAACTATGCACTATATTTTACAATATGCCTAACTACTCAGTTCGTCGAATCTCTACGATAATCTTTTCTTTTGGTTCCTGGATATTGACAAGTTTTTTTTATAAATATTTTTTTTATTTCATCCCATAGGAAACAGTTTAGAGGATTCATATCGGGCAATCGAGAGATTCATTCGATAAATTTACTCCTTGTAATACATCTTCTAGGTAACACAGTATTTTATTATTTTCCAAACTCACCCGCAAAATTCTTCATTAAAAATTCAATGACAAATACGTACTTGGGTTTACAAATAACCCAAACCAACTCAGATAAAAATTTTCTTCTAATAAATTTAAATACGCTGTAACATTAAGTTTCCTTTAATGAAAAAGGGTTCAATTACTTTATCGCCTATTATTTCAACCCTACATACATTTACTCATCCAACGAGGGTTGTTACGTGACCAGTATCTAAAATTATAACGATTTACATTTCAGTTAATAATAAAAGTTGCCGTATTGCAAAATATAATATTTAAAAAAAAATTGTCCGTTTGGATCGTAAGGTTTTGTTATAAATATGTCCGCAAACTCTTCACATCTATCAGATTCTTCGTCTGTCAAACCAACCGTCTTGAACGAACCTTACTTTGTTTGTCTTTGGATCATTTAAGTTTGGATGATCTTCTGAGTTCATCTGAGGTCGTCATAAACATCTAAAATTAATGCAGTTTTTCTGCGTTCTGAATTGGATAAATCTTTTTCTGCACAAGTTCCAGTACCTATATCCAGGACCACGTTTACTTTGTATCTTTCTCTGAATGATCAGATGCAAAAGTTCATATTTTACAGGATATCTCATAATGTAAGGGAAGAATTCCATCTTGCGGTTCTTTACTATATTGACCAGTTGTGTTGTTTGGTTCAGTCGTCTCAGGACGTCCTGAGTCTTCTTAGTATTTCTTTTATGATCTGCCCTTATTTTCTTCTTGTTTTGACTTCATTTTATCTTGTTTCGTAAACGGTCTTAATATATCTTTAATTCTCGTCTGTCTATTTCCTATATAATATAATAGTTTATTAAAACGCCAAAGTCGTTGTTGAAAGCCATAGTCATCTTCATCTACTTTAGCAACTCTTAAATTATATCATTTAGGCATAGAAAATATTACATAAAAAACATTCACTAATTTTTTATGTAATAAAAGGATTTTACAAATAAAAATGTTTATGGTGATTTGTGCGAAATTTCCCTATATTTATATATCCAGAAATTCGAAAAATCTGACAACAAATATCTGCATATGATCGACCGTTTTACAAACCCTAAAAGTGTTCCATACTTAAAACTCACCCTGTCTATGTATATATATATATATATATATATATATATATATATATATATATATATATATATATATATATATATATATATATATATATATATATATATATATATATATATATATATATATAAATTTATATTTATTCATTTTAATCGAATATTCTAGTAAAATCCGGAAATATAAAAGAAAATTCTATAACGAAGCTTCTAGAATATTCTGCGGCTATTCAATTGTATATAAACGGGAGACCCTCTGTCGTGTGTTCATTACGGCGTAAATACCATTGTTAGTTTTTATCGCGATTAATTTCGGAGATAGTGCCTTTTGTGTAGTATGTAGTATCGTATAAAATTAGTGAAAAAGTATAAACAAATATTATTAATCTTAAAAGACATAGAATTAGTGGTATTATGTGTTAAAAGTGTTTATTTTTAAGAAAATATAAATAGTATAAATATAAGAAGAGCCATGAAAGAACGGAGTATACAGGGCATTAAAAAAGTAAGCATTTTTTACTTTCAAATATTTTTTTCTATAGAATCATCATATTTTTTGTAAAAATTCAACGCTTTTATGAAATACAGTATTTGCGAAAATAAACGGTATCGAAAGTAAACATTTAAATTTATTTTAATGTACATGTTCAAAGTATGCACCATTATGGCGCGAGCAAGCTTCATAACAAGTTGAAGATTATCCAACATATTTATAAAGAGTGGTTGCTGCAGTTGTTGAAAACTGGTTATTATCTTTTGTCCAAGTTCTCCAATGTCTGCTGGCGGAACTTCTGAATTAAATACTGATTCCTCAGGCATGTCGCAAGTGTATGAATCAGGTGTTGTCAGATCAGATGAGTGAGTGTGAAGTAAGACTAGGGAACGTATACCTGTATGGATTGTTGCGCCATCTTGTTGCATATGCATTTGAAGATTTCGTGTGCGGAAAAAAGTTCGAAGATTTCTAACAAAAGCTGTAAGAATGTCCTCTCTATAACGCTTTTGGTGAACAGTAACTGGATGTTAGATTTTTACCACTGTGGAGTGGTTTTTCTATAATATCTGTATGTTCAAATCCAAGAAATAAAGTTGTCGATCAAGAAATCAATTGTTGTATCTTAGTACTACCCTTTAACAACAACTATGGACTTTATAGACTATATTTATAGACAAATAAATGAGAAAGCATTGGAATGTAAGAAACCTGCCTATATGAACTTTGTAGATTTGACCAAACTTTTTACTGTCAGATTAGAAAGAATATGTATTCATGTAATAAAAGAACAAGCCAATTCAACAGAATGGTAAAGATAATTAGACTTACAAAAAAATGAAGGTTAAAGTCGCCAAGGAATTGTCATCTGAAGGAGATATAAACTCAGAAATCCGACAAGGAGCTGAGGAGGAGGAGGAAGACCACTCTTCACCTTAGCAATAGTGGACAAATTCGAATGTAATTATAAGTTCGATTTGTTTCTAATTCACTATGTCCAATCGAGAAATGGGCTTTCTTAACAGCATTGGACGACGCTAGAGTAGATTCAAGATATGCTGCCCTCCTTAAGAATATATACGATGATGCTACTTTTCACGTAAAAATAGGTGATGATCTGGAAACTATGAAAATAGACCTTGGCAAAGATATGAGACAGGGCGACATCATCTCACCCAAGTTATTTACTTTGACATTAGAAAATACCTTCAAAAAACTTAATTGGGCCGAAAAGGGATTAAAAATAGATGGGTTTATCTCAAGCATTTGCTTTTCACAGACGACATAGTACTAATAAGCACAGATATCCATGAACTAAAATCAATGTCACAAGATTTAAATCACAAATCAAATAAAATAGGATTAAAAATGAATCTCGACAAAACAAAGATATTAAGCAACAGCCTAGAAAACATCACGATAGATAACATCAATATAATCAAACCCTAGAGATTAAAAGAAGGACACAATTGTCATGGGCTGCTTTTGGTAAGTTGAGCTTTATCTTAAAAGACAGAAAAATACACTTAAAACAAAAAACCTATGACACTTGTATATTACCTGTTGTAACTTATGGATTGGAATCTATGGCAATAACAAGCAAAATGGCAGAACAGTTAAGAGTAACTCAACGGACCATGGAGAGGGCCATGTTAAATATAATCCTCAGAGACAAAATTCCTAACACCAAAATATGTCGAAGAACTAAAGTATCCGACACCATGGGAAAAATAGCGAAATTGAGATGGCAATGGGACACATGTAGCAAGACAAGACACCAACAGATGGTCTCATAAAGTGACATTCTGGAGACCTCGACAAACAAAAAGAAGTGGGAAGACCCAAAAAGAGAAGGATAGACTATATAACAGCTGTAGCTGGAAGCAGTGGATGAGAATTGCAAAAGATAGGGAAGCGTGGAAGCGGTTGGAGAAGGCCTATGTCCAACGATGGATAAATGAAGGCTGAAGAAGAAGAAGATTGCGGAAATGTCTGTTAATGATGTTAGTAATGTTGACATAGAAGCAGGTGTCTCGTATCATTTCCCTCAGCCACTGACGATCTGCCTCGAGTATCAGCGACGAAATTTATTATTTGATGCAAGTTATTATTTAATTATACTTAAAGTCATTTTTGACTATGACGTACGACTTGTGAAGTAGCAGTTTTAATTGTTGGTAATAATGCTTATCCTTTTAAAAAAAATCGAACTTGAACAAATTTTAAACGAATATTCTAGAAAATTCTGATAGCCAAAAGAACATTCGACGACCGAGTTTCTAGAATATTCGGTGGGTATTTAATTATATATAAAGGGAGAGATCCTCGAGTATGAGACTTAGTTGTGTGATGATACGGTATCGTTAGGGCGCAAAGAAGTATTTACTGTGACTAATTTAAGAGATCACAAAGTGCCTTTTGTGTCGTATAAAATTAGTGTAAAGTTATAAACAAACAATATATATAAACATATAAACGATATTTTTAAAAGTCTATAGTTTGTGTTGTTTAGTGTTCATATGTTCAATTTTAAGAAAATAAAATGGAATTAGCAAGCTAAAAGAGCTATGAAAGATTGTACTGTACAGGGTGCTACAAAAGTAAGTGTTTGTATGATCTTTGAAATTTTAAATATACCCTTAGCTAGTTTGTTATTATAGTTATTAAATCTGTCTGGAAATTTACATGACCTGGATATTATAAAAATTACTATAACTGTTTTCTATGTAGAGCTCTGTAAATCCAGTATGTTGTAATCCTCTTTGTATTATATTCCCCGTGTTCCCCGTGTTGCAGATCTACATCTACCTCTATATGACTAAAATCTATGACGTAGCTTTATATACGTTTAATCCATCTAGTGCCATCCCGCCACTCTCCATTTGTTTCATTTGTGATATCCCTTCTACAGCATCTTTAATCCCTATTTTAGTTCTTATACATAATTACATTTGGAACTGTATTTTTTAGCTTTAATCCTGAAATAGACTTTTTACCATAGAATTGTTATCAAGTTTCTGCATGATAACATTTCGGTGTCAAAATTAGGATCACGCATTGTTCAATAGCCTTCCATTTTAGACATATTTGTATCATCCGTATATCCATATTAATAACTCAGTTTACCAAAAGCCTAATTTTATTTTATTCGTCTTTTAATTTTACTGGTTTGGTTATCCGACCTCTTCTAAGTTTGTGGCCTAAATACTCGATTTGTGCCGTCAATTACCTTCCAATAATCAAACAAAACTTTTTTTGCACACTTAACGACACTAGAAAGTTTACGAAAATAGAACGGTGCTGATAAGCATTAATTGGCAAAAGCATTTATTTATTTATTCATGCGAGGTGATTTGTATATCAAGTAAAAAACCGAAATGGTCCTTATTATTTGTAAAATTTTTTTTTTAATCATCGATATGACTTATAATAATAGATTATGCCCATTCATACGGCATAAAGATCAAGCTCGTGTAAGACCTATGTTTTACTATGAGTTTGCATATTATTATTTGGTCTGTTTTTCGACTTTAACTGATACAAGCATAATAAAAATATTTGTAGAATAAATTATAATAATTATATAACAAAAGAAATGATAAAAGTAGTTTATTACACCAGCTGATAATATTATTTATTGTAAAAGCTTATCTTAAATCCCACACTGTTTATCGGAGGTTATTTAAAACATGTGCAATCAAGTCAGATTAGTAATAAAACTACCAATAAACTATTAACTAGTAAAAAAATGCATACAGTTCATATCTAAAATAAAATATTACTTATTCATATCACCAAATACACATTCAATAAACTGGTTACTCTTAAGAGCATATGGAATATGTCATGTCTGGTTTTTTTGACTGGTTTTAAACCAGAATATAGCACTAGCTAATGGGAAAATGGGTAAGCAAGTAGAAAGGATACTTATTTCTCTTAGTACACAACTACATCAGTAAATACGTGGGCTAGGAGCGTAACTTTTATGAAAATTACTATGGGAAATCGTGTAGCTTTATTCTGCTTATTTTTTTTAGCTTTTTTGGTGCAGGTACAACGGCTGATCGTGACGTATGAGTTCTGATTCTTGTCACCATTCAAACAGCCTCTAATCATGACTGGAACAGCTTTCCAAAAGGTCTGCTTATGTCTTGATCAGATCTGTTAATAAGTTGCTTCAGACATGATCAAGACCTGTTCCAGACCTGTTTCAGATTTGATTAAGACTATTCAAATGGTAACAGTCTCATAACAGGTTAATTTTTATAAGAATTTAGCTCGTAGCCCTGCTGCTTATTGACATATATCTGGAAGTCATTTCTACATCTGCGTCTAACCAGGAGATTTTTAGTAGATTAAGTAATACTCGTAAGTGGTTGTTAAATAAAAAGTTAACAAATACGACCATTAACTGCAAGTATACCAAATTGAAGTGAATATAAACGAAGAACTTGCTTCCATAATAATTATTCTGGTTGGAAATGGAATCTGCTGAACAACTGCTATAAGCTATTCTATTTCGATATCATATTGGATGAAGAAGTAAAAAAATGAGTAAAATGTGGCAATCATCAGGACAATTTTGACTTTGTCTACAGGTGCTCGAAACAGACCTGTGGTCGATATTTTGAACCAACTGCTTAGGTTATATAGTCAGGAAATACGTCATCTTCCCAGGCCTCTCTCACCAAACACTTTTTCTTTAATAACCAATTAAAGTAAACCGTCCCAATCCTTGTTTCTCAGAATATGTCTATAGTGCTCCAATTTTTGATTTTTTATGGTGTTTATGATGGCTTTCTTTATAAATTTTGGAACCTTTAGCATTTCGTCTCTTTTCCATCATAACTAGAGTTTCGTCTGTCATCCATACGTTCTTGTTTGTTTTTTGTGGTTTTAGATATTGCTCTGGTTAAGTCTCATTGATCTTATGAATACTTAAAGTTCTTCCTCTATAGTGCCCGATTTTTCTTGCCAATTAGGGTCTCTCGTAATGTTTTTTGATTTAATCTTTTATATTTTTGTTCTTATAAACCCTTCTGTCATATTTCTTAATAATTGTTTTCTGAATTTGTTTTATTTTAAGTGTTATTGTGACAACGATCAGATTAGCTCTGACTTAATATTAGCCCCTGAACGTTTTTATCGAAAGCATAGAATTTATAAACAGTTTACCAGCATAGAATTCATTTACTGGATCTAGAATAAAGTCAAAGTAACAAGCCTTAAGGACATAATGAATAACCAGTCGTTTAAAAGCACTTGTCTAGCATTTTATAAATGACTGCTCTCGGAAATATCTAATGAAATTTTAAGAAAGCAGCTTAGATACATGGAATGAGCTGACTTTTGGCCTATTCCACTGATATATTGTGGACTGTAATCGTAGAGTATATTCCCTGACCTGACACTTTTAATCTTCTTACCTTATAGAAAATCCCAACATTTAAAATTTGAGTGAACCATTATGTTTTACTTCGTCTATATAATTTAACGTATTTGCTTTTACAACACATAAAGTGTTCAAAAATACCAGTTCAAACTCTATTGTTAAATAAACTGCAACCAACATATCAAGAATCAAAACCCCATTTTTCACTTCGGACAGAAATGGCTTCTCGCCATTTTCAGTTTTACCGTGTACGTATCCTACTTGATATTTTTGCAGTAACTTGTGTTCGAGATAATATGGGTGCCAAGTTGGCAGTTGTTCAAAAATGTCTGTTAACAATAAATGTATGGTAGACGTGATATTGAATCATCAATTTTGGCGCTTATATACATTGTTTAACATTATGTGGGAAAAGTTTTTATTTCACAGGATTGTCACAATTAAGTTTATACACATCAGTGACTGCTTTAGACATACGAGTCTAAATATGCTTAGTCAAGAAGGCAATGGTAAAAAGTAATAGTGTTAAAAAGTATTTTTAATGAAATTCTGACGCGTAGAATCAACTGTATTAATTTTCTTCTGACCATGGAGCTTTTAAGACATAATAGGGACAAGTTTAACGGAGACTTAAGCTTAATTAGAACTAAACTGAAAAGTAATGTATCATATAGAAGAGAAAATCTACAAAGCTAATAAAAACAGTGAAAGTACTCTACAATAATAACAAAGTAGGTATTAAAATCAGAAACCAAATATAAGGAACATTTAAGATGATAAAAGGATTATTGTAAGGCAGCTCTGCATACTCACTTTGTTCCGCATATAAGCAACTATTTGTATTCGTTGATTGATCAACGTCTTTACGTTAAACATGGCCAAACCATCTTAACCTATGCTCTCTCATCTTGGCAGCAATTTATGCCACCTCTACACTTCTCCTAATATACTCATTCCTAATTTTATCCTTTTTTATAACTCCACCTATCCATCTCAGCATTCTCATTTCCGCCACATGTATTTGATTTTCTGTTATATTGTAATCATCTAATCTGATTAAAATCTTTTCCTTTCTTTGCTCTATGGCTATTTTATAAATCTTGGCTTTTTCTTCCCTGGTATCCAGTTGATCGTATAGATTATTATACGCTTCTGCTTTAGCTTTTGCTACTGCCACTTTTGCTTCCTTTTTGGCGACCGTATTGGTTTGGTTTCGCTTTCTACTTTGATGTCCAGTACAAGCAACTTATTTGGCTGGCTTACTGTCTCACTACAATTACCTTGCAGTCATTACATTCATGTATATCTTCTTTTCTTGTCATGAAGTAATCTATTTGGGATTGATTTTGTCGACTTTTGTATGTAAGTAGTTAAGTTTCTCTCTGTTGTAAGAATGTGTTAACATTTATTTCTCGTTTCAAATCCTAGTCCTCCATGTATTGATTCATATTCTGCCTTAGATTGGCCCACATGTGCGTTTCAATATGCTCTTTGGATTACAATATCTCTTGGTATATTAAAGAAAACTTTGGATTTTAAATACCCCCATGAAAACAAGTGCTCTGGCGGGCGATTCAATTAACGCTGTCGAAGAAACGATGTATTTCCATACTTCTCTTGCATAGTGATTAGATATTGAAATGTCAAATTTCCGTTTAGATTGTGAATTTAAAAACTCTTTTAAAAAAATTTTATTTAAAAAGAGGCATTGAATAATAAAATCTCACAATGGTATCATTGCCATTGTTATACTTAGTGACATTAGAAATGTTACACCCAGAAGGAATAATTTCTTAAACTTAACTTTTTGGCCATTTTTTAGAATGAAATGAATGTTGGCAAGAATTTTTAATAAAATGTAATTAAAAAAAATTAATAGTGCGTTTGAAGACCCCGTAGCTGAATGCACAACTGTACACGTCTAGGTATTGACAAAATGGGATGATAAATGTCTGCTTGTGGCACCTCGCTCCAAGCAACTTGAACTTAATGGTTAACTGTACCAGAGTCTATGCTACAAATTTTCGATAGGATTTAAATCTGGTGAACGGGGTGGCCACGGCAGAACATTAACGCAGGCTTCTTGAGAAAGTCCATAGTTTGATAACCAATATGAGGACACTCGTTGTCTTGCTGAAAAAGGATGTATCGACGACCGTCTAAATAAGGTAGTAAAGTGGTTTGTAAGATGTCATCAACATAATGCACAGCTGTTGTACTGCCTCGAATAAACACAAGTGATGATCGGCTACCATAGGCAATAGCCCCCCAAACCGTTGCTCGTGTCTTGTGTACATGCCTCTTAACAGCAAATCAGATATCTCATCGCTCTCCACAGATCTCCACGTCTTACCATTCTAAAATCATCATGAATTCCTAAACAAAATCTCGATTTATTGCTGAATGTTACATTATGCCATTATCTATTGCACCATTGCTGCCATTCTCTGCACCAATTTAAACGTTGATGACAGTGGTTCACAGTCAAAGGAAGCACTAGTCGTGGGCGGAATGAAACTATTTCAAAGGCTCAAATGTGACGGTATAGTTTACGCGTAGTACCAGGTCTATCTTTTACTCCAAACCATTGGTCAGCGATTTGATAGTAGCAAAATGGTTTGGTTTCGCAGAGCCAGTAGTCTAAAGCGCTTAAAGTCTAAATCTTAACGCTTTGTGGTACGCCTCGGTTGGTCTTCTTTGTGTTTCTCTACCTTCGTTTGTCCACACACGACAAACACACATAACTGTTATTGCCGTTAAATCACAACGAATACCATTTTGCGATACGACAAACCCATCTTTAAAAAATACCCCATTACTCCTTCTGGGTGTAACACTTATAACGTCACTGACCGTTTGTTGCTTTTATTAGTTATTATTCACTGGAAATCAATTTAAAAACAGTTTATCAATCAATCTATAAACAACTGTGCAAAAACAAGAGTTTACCAATAATATATCATATGACATATAAATTTTATCAGTTAGAAATATCGATCATGTCGTGTGTTGGACAGTAAATGAATTATATCGTAACGTGGGAAACTGGAAAAATAAATTGTTGTTTTAGAGTGTTTTCCATAAAAGTTAAATTTTACCAAATTATTAGATACTCCATATTTTTTTTACACTGTAGTGGGAATTAACTTCAATTGTAAAATTCGAACAGAAGTTTTAAATTTTGGCAGGACTGAAGCAGTTTTGAATAATTAAAATAAAATTTATTATTTAATTAAAATAAATATGCACTCTTGGTCGCCTGAGTGCATATTCAGAAGAGTTTTTTGGCGAATATCAAAGTGGTTTTAGGCCTGGTCGATCAACAACAGACCAGATCTTTGTGCTAAGGCAAATACTGAAAAAAAACCAATGAATTCAATATCGACACATATCATATTTTCGTCGATATTAAATCGGCCTATGATAGTGTCCTAAGAAATAAATTGTATGCAGCCATGGATGAATTCCACATCCCGATAAACTGATAAGATTGGTTAAGGCTACAATGCGTAAAGTTGTTTGCAAAGTCGAAATACAGGGCGAACAATCACAAACAGTTGAAAACGCATGCTGGAAAAGGCGGCCAGCGATGCCCAAATAGACAACAGAGGAAACATTTTTAATAAATCATCCCAAATTTTGGCATATGCAGATGATGTTGACCTAGTTTCCCGCACAACACGCAACCTAGAAGAAATGTATACCATCTTGTCAAATGCCTCAAAAAATATGAGCCTGCAAGAAAATGAGGAGAAAACTAAGATAATGGCATCAGCACCCAACAATAGAGCCAGAAACATTGGCCACCAATTTACGGTTGATAACTCTACCTTTGAAGTGGTGGACAAATTCACATACTTAGGCTCCCTGATCACCAAGGAGAACGTCATGACGGAAGAAATCAAGTGAAGAATAATCCTAGCAAACAAATGCTATTTTGGATTGAGTAGACATATGAGAAGCAGAAACTTAAGCCAAAAAACAAAAATAACCATATTCAAAACCCTTATATAACCAGTGTTGACATATGGATCGAAGACATGGACCATTTCTAAGGCAGATGAAAACCTTCTGCTTATATGTGAGCAAAGGATCCTGAGAAGAATATTCGGTGACATCTATGAAAATGGTGTTTGGAGAAGGAGGTACAACTACGAGATATATCACAGATATAAACAAATATTTGGTAGTAAAGACGTAGTATCTCTTATAAAAATAGGAAGACTAAGATGGACAGGATATTTGGCAAGATCACAGCAACCCTCCTAGAAGAATCCTGGGTCACAACCTATTGAAAGTAGAAGTAGGTGTAGGCCAAAACTCAGATGGAAGGATGGTGTAAATGAGGATGGTAGAAAAATAAACGCAGCAAACTGGCAACAGTTGACAATGGATAGTACTGATTGGCGTAATAGACTTGGGAAGGTCAAGGCTCATTTATAGGGCTGTAGCACCAATGATGATTATGATGAATTAAAATACCACAAGAAAATCGTCCCAATTCCCCCCAAGTGCCCCAATAATAATATGGATTTGTAATTAACGTGTTTGCAATAGCTTTTGGTTTTATCGCGATCATATTGTTGCAAATTCTTCAGAAACAATAAATTATTATGACTAATATAAAATTGAAAGAATATTACATAAAGTAACCATTAACGCAATCTAGTACAACGCACTCCATATATTTATAAATCAATAAAAGTAAAGATCGCAAACAAATACAGCCACCACATATAGTTAATTTTGGTTTGCAGAAAAGCAATAATCACTGGTACGTCATGAATAAAATTATCGTATTTGTACGTCATAGCCATTGTTTGCAAAATATATGTAGTGGTTAATAGATCGCCTACCTTTTGTTATTAAACCACTGCTTGGTAAATGTGTTCCAAAAGTTGACGCAAACGTTTAGATAATAACTAATTGCAATGAAATATGACATGAAAAGTATATACGATGTTTTACAATTATAGGTATATATAAATAAAATTAAAATTATTTTAACTGTTATAATTTATTATGTATGCTATTTAGTGTTAGAAATGAAAGTATTTGCCAAAAGTTCTTTTGTAGACAATCAAAGATACGTAAATTGGTTTCACGACAAAAAAAAACAAAGGAATAGTTGTAGGCAAGGAAAATGTACAAATGTTGTCTTCCTCTTCTTCTTCTTCCTTCTTATATGTAGGCTTTAAAGCCTGTTTCTTCTTCAATATTAGCCTCCTAAATTGTTTATTGTCTTGGTCTGCCAATACTTCTTCGTCCATTTGGTGACTTATCTCGTGCTATTCGTACTATTCTATCCTCTGCCATTCTACTGATGTATTCGTTCCACTTCTGTTTCCGTTTTGTCACCCATCCATTTATGTCGTCTATGCTCTTGCATGCTCTTTTTACGTTTTCGCTTCTCTCCCTATCCAACAGACTTTTCCCTGATATTCGTTGGAGTATTTTCATCTCTGTTGTTTCTAGTAGTCGTCTCGTTTTAGATATGTCAGGTCTCATCTCTGCCGTGTATGTTATTATAGGTCTAATTGCTGCTTTATAGATTCTTGTTTTTGTGTCTTTTCTAGTGTTTGTTGTTCCAGACTGTGTCATTAAGAGATCACGCCTCTTTACTTGCTTTTAAACTTTATTGTCGTATTTCCAGATATATCTTAATCTTGCTTAAATAATGTATTTCTTGGCTGTTGTATTGAAGATGTGTGTTAATCTTTGGAGCTCTTCTTGTCTCGGCGATTAATGCGGTGTTGTCTGCATAACATAATATTTGGATTTCTCTGTTCCCCATTTTGTTCAACTTTGTACTAGTATACACTGTGTTAGTTTTCCATTTATCTTTGCCAATATTCGATTATGGAAGTAGATGTTTTCGATGATTTGTATAATATACATATAATCCGATGTCTAAATATATATAGAGAATAATACTACAAATATTTTAAAAAAATTCTTTAATCCAATTAACGTTATCTCTAACAAAAAAAATTTTATACGCCACTGAAAGGCAAAGAATATCGTCATCACCATTTCCTGGAATATAATGTCTATATTTTTGGTACTCAACTATATTGTAACGAGTGTAGATATTTAACAATATTTATTTATACAGGAATTTACCATTGTCATTAAAATGTTAGCAGTATCGTTTTTGTATTTGTAACAAAATAATAATGTTTTGTTTTTCAATATATTACTTATATTAAAAAAAAAGATAATTAACTTTTTCTTTTTTGTTAACTTTAGGTAGACGGTTTTTTACAAAATAAATTACCTATATACATCATAAGAATATTTTTTGAAAACGACTACTAAGTGTATACCCATGTGACTTTATAAAGTTATATGGTCATTAAACAAATAGGTCATTTAAACAAATGAATTGGTTTAGTCTACTAAAACACGCGAAAAGAAAATAACTTTAGAACAATATTAAGAATTGGCTTGGAGCTTCCATTAATATAGTATTAGTCCTTCTGCAGTATCATTCCAATATCTTTTAATTATTAAAAATTATGTGGTGTTTATAGTATAAATTGGATTCTATAGTTAAAATCACAAATGTGAAAGAGACATTAGCTCCACACAGTTAGGTTACACACAAGGATTTGGCACAAGAGAAGCATTTTATAGCCTTACTGTCCTACTTCAGAAATGCAGAGATCAGCAAAAAGATGTCTTCCTATGCTTTATAGATTACCATAAAGCGTTCGATTGTGTTAATCATTCAGAATTAAGGTCTATTCTCATTAGACGTGCCAGGCCCGCGCTCGTCACCTGACCGGCACATGCCATGCTTTTGGTAAATATTCACACTATTCGCGCTCGTAGCATGCTTTCAGCGGTATTTTGCACAGGCAGTCGGTTAGTCGTGTCGGTGGGTAGTTGTGCAGTTGTAATGTTTTCCACGGCAACTTTAGCAAAAATTGCAAATTTTACTTTAGATGCCGAAGAAGAAGAGAATATGAGAGATAAAGTTAAAAAAGGAGGTTTTGGATATATCCAATGATTAAGAAAAGAAAAATAGAAGGAGGATACTATACCTTGTATAAAGAACTCATGGATAATGAGTCAAAATTTTATATATATTATAGAATGTCAATTGCCGAATTTCAGCGGAATTACCAGCAGAATGCGATTTTGAACAAATTGCCAAAAATTTTGGTTGTCGTGGAATTTTCCCAAGGGCATTAGGAGCAATAGATGAAAAGCACATCAAAATTATAGCTCCAATCAATAGTGGTTCCAGTTACTTTAACTACAAAAAGATTTTTTCTGTAATTCTACTTGCTTTAGTAGATATGTAGTTCAACTTGCTCTAGGAAATCACGATAAACCATTTTTGCCCTTAAAAAACTCACTCCTTCCATTTTCCGAACTCAGGTCACCCGTAAATTATTTTTTCTTTTATTTATGTCATATCATCTTTCTTTTCCAACGAGTTTGACCCTACTATTATTTTTTTTTAATATTATCGGCAGTGGTCTATTACCTAGATAAAATATAGTGTTTTATTTACCTATTTTAATATTTTCTCCAATATCCCACCATACCTGAGACTTATGTGCTGCATCTGCATACAGTCGATTCATAAAATCGTATAATTTACTCCTCTCACGAACTAATTCTATTAAAAATTCATTAGTATCATGTGAAAATAATTTTTTTCGCACCATTTTGCCTGTCGAAACTCGCCTGAAGTATTCACACTATGTAGGACTGTGCAAGGCATGTGCCAGGCATGGGCTAGGAAAATATTGTTTGAAAAGATTGTTCGATGCCGGGCACGGACCTTTCCCACTCCGAGCACTTGTAGTGAGAACGGACCATCGCTAAACCCATTTAAATAACGTTAAAGTAATTTTGCACGTCTCGAGCATGGCACATGCCGAGCACATGCCTGGCACTATAGTGAGAATAGGCCTTTTGTAAGATTGCTCCAGGAATGTTCGATATATGAGAATGATAAAATCATAAAAAAAACTTGAATTAATCTCACAGATGGCATCTATGAGAGTAGGACTGAAATCTTTACTCTGAAACGATTTTCGATAGAGCCTTAAGTGAAACTGAAGATGGAATTAACATCAGCGGACAAAAACTATTAGTAATCTTCGCTATGCTGATGATACAGTCATAATAGCTGATAGCCAGGAAGCGCTACAACCTCTAATAGATAGAATAAACACTTAAGGAGAAGGACTGGGCTTAAAGATTAATATAGACAAGGCGAAGGTAATGGTGGTTAGTAGAACACGAAATATACAATTAAATTTAAGAGTAAACAATAAGAACATCCAAAAGGTCCCCAAGTTCAGATATCTCGGTAGTTGGATAACTGAAGATCTAGATCCAGACATAGAGATACGTAGCAGGATTGAGCAAGCCAGAAAAGCATTTGCTATGAGAACCTTGCTAAGCAACAGCAGCAAGCTTCGATAATGTTACATTTACTCCATACTGTTATATGGTGTTAAAACCTGGGCCATAAAGGCCAATGTGATGAACCGATTGGAGGCCTTTGAAATGTGGGTATTTAGAAGACTGCTTAAAATATCCTGGACAGATCACACAACAAATGTCAAAGTATTAAATCTAATGGGCAGGGAACGAGAATTGCTGCCAATAATAAAAAGAAGAAAAACTGCTTATCTGGGTCATATATTTTGAAATTCCAAGTACCAGTTCTTAAAGCCTATTATAGAAGGGAAGATAGAAGGAAAACAGGGCATTCGAAGAAAGAAATACTCATGGCTTAAAAACATAATGGATTGGACAAACCTCGATGTCCATGCACTCTTTAGAGCCACACAAGATCGAGAGGAGTATGCCAGAATTGTCGCCAACATCTACTAATTGGATAGGGCACCATAAGAAGAAGAAACCTAGTTAATTCGATTAAAGCTGTAAGTAAGTGCCTAGTAATAATCATGCTGTAACGATTAAGTAAATCTGCTGCCGGCGCAATCGTGCCTATAGCTTAAAGGACTCTCTATCGAGACCGAATTATAGCAAGTAGCATCGGCGTCTAGATCGGCGACATTATCATTTAGAGCTCCTGTCAATAAAGTCACGATAGCGAATATGGTAGCCAACATGATATCCAACGATCGATAACGGTCATGGAACTAGAAGAAGAAGCATCGGCGTAATCGTCCTCTTCCCGTTATGAGCCTTAAGACCCGTTAGATACTAGACTTTTTCATTCCTCTACATAAGAAAAACGAAAGTTTGTGTGAGCTAAGGAGATTAAAATTTAATTGTAAAATAAGTGTGCAAATTAAATATTACTTCATTTACATCTAAAACACGTGTCGTCATTTACGCTGTCAATCCACAAACAAACTCTTTCCAATCACAAAGAGGTACTACTATGACTTATTCTTCTTCTTAAGGTGCCTTCTCCATTCATGAAGGTTGGCAATAACTACAGCAAATGACTCTATATCTTGAGCTGTTCTTAGTATCGAAGGAATATATATATATATATATATATATATATAATATATATATATATATATATATATATATATATATATTAAATAACAGTGGAGAAAGTACACAGTCCTGACGAACTCGTTTTTTTATTGGCAATTCTGCTATCAGATGATTGTTTGTTTTGATCGACGCTATTTGATCATAATATAGTTTTTTAATAAGTACTACAGTGTTATGGTCTATACCATGTTGTGTTAGGGTTTCTATGAGTTCTGTGTGTTTTACACGATCAAACGCATGTGCAACCTGTTTAAAAGTATCGCTAAAGTTAAATATCAAATTCTACGAAAACACTTGCAATAAGTTGTTATATCTGTCTTTCCTTGTCTAAGCTCGATTCGTTTACCTCCTCCAGTGGCAGCTATCTGTATTCGTAAAGAGGCCGAACTTATCACCGACACCGAATCGGCCAAACACATCGGTGTTATTGCTACAATACTGGGAGACGTGAGTGGTCTCTTCATTCCCTTCTCATCGCGCTTTACCATGACAAACGTGACTCGCACAATTGAATTACGCATCTGTGTATCCGAGAGAGACGAATATTAAAAATTCCGTAGTAGCTTATTTCAGGCACACGCCAAGAACGATGAAACCGATTTTACAAGCTGAGGTATTCAATAAATGCATATGGTTAATCTCTCAGAGCTCGTTGATTAGAACCACATGGAATTCCAGCTAATAAACTACTCTGGTTTTAACAATACAATAATATATTTATATGTTACAGGTAAATATAAAATAAAAATCTAAATCTTTTGATAACCTGTTAACATGGAATCTTCTTCTTCAGATGCAAATCCACTAATGGATGTTAGCTATCACATTTTTCATTAATTCTCTATTTCTTGCAATATGTATCAGAGATTGCATGTCGTTAATCCCTGTCCATTGCCTTTTGTTTCGGAGTCAGGACATTTTCTTGCGTCCCATTCCTCTCTTGCCTTCAATGTTACCCTCGATTATAAGTTGGAGGAACTGGTATTTTCATTTCGCATGATGTGACCTAGATACGCCGTTTTCCTTTTCTTGATGGTTTCGAAAAGTTGGCATTCTTGGTTTATTCTTTTAAGGACATCTATATTTGTGATTTTCGCTGTCCATGCTATTTTTAGGATACGGCGATAAAGCCACATTTCGAAAGCTTCTAATCTGTTTATATCCCTCGTTTTGAGTGTCCAGCACTCTACGCCATATAGCAGCACTGACCATACGTAGCACTTAGTAAACCTTAGTCTCAGTTGAAGATCGAACTCTGAACAAGTCAGTATTGAAGTCTTGAATTTTACGAAAGCTTGTCGAGCTTGCTCAATGCGACATTTTACTTCCCTGTCCGATGCCCAGTCTTCAAAAAGTTACGATCCCAGGTATTTAAATTTACTTACTCTTTCAATGGACTTAGTATTCAGTGTTATGGTGGAGTTTTCAAGTGCATCCAAGTTTCTGGAGATGATCATGAATTTGATCTTTTTGGTATTAATTTCTAATCCCATTCGCTTACTGTATTCTCCGATTATAGTGACAAGTTGTTGAAGATCGACTATGTTGTCACAAATTAAGACACCATCATCAGCATATCGTATGTTGTTGATTAATACTCCATTCACCTTGATTCCCATCTCTGCATCCTCCAAAGACTCTTGAAATATGGCTTCCGAATAAATGTTAAATAAAAGAGGGGAAAGCACACATCCCTGTCGAACACCTCTTCTTATATGTATGGGTTTGGATATAGAATTGTCTATTTTTAACTGTGCCGTTTGATGCGAGGACAAGTTTTCAATGCATCTTATGTCTTTTTACTTATACAGTATATCAAAAGGATTTACTGTAAACAACTTCTTATTAATGGAGAATAAATTTGAAATAGTAAATCCGAAAATGAAATGCTCAAGGTAAATCAACAACTAACCTGAAATGTTTCTGAATAGTAGAAAATGCTTTGGTGTCGAAACAGCATTATGTGGTTCAGACTGCGTGAAATTATCATACCTCAAAAATTACGCGTGACGTCAATATGATTTAGCTAATAAAGAGAACGTTGTGAAATGTTGCGACTAAAACTTGTTTATCTCGTTTCCGATAGCTTTTTTATGTTGTTTTAAACTGACTGATTATATAATTCCGAATTCCATATCAAAACTCAAATTCCGGAAAAATACGCTTGTCAACATCAAAACATTTTTTATTTGTTATATTTTTGTATACATATTAAAATGTAGCCGTTTAATATATATATTTTGCAAGCTTTTACTTGCTAAAAAACATCAGAGCCCCTTATCTGATAAGATATATTTATTCTCCCAATGTTTTTAGAATCCATTGTATTTAAACACATTTATTAGCCGATTCCGTCAGTTGCCAGTCGCTGTTGGAGAGGGTAACGTCGTCGTCAATTCGTCGGTCCGTGCGCAATCTTGTGTTAAATTTGTGAAAAAGTTTTTCAAGTGATAGTTTAGGAAAATGCAACTTAAGGAGTATCTTTATAAGGTGTGTAATTAGTAATACATAAGGTATTTGTAATTTTACAGGCAAAAGAGCTTTGATAGATCATAAACTATAACATATTTTGTAATTGTTGTCTTGATAAAATATGTTTTATTCAATTTTCTCAGGCCTAAGTAAAATTTTCGTTATTTTTTATATGAAATTTTTTTGAAAACAATTTAAGTCTTTAGGTGAATATGAGGCTTTCTTCAAGTCTTCAAAATTTATCGTCTGATCCTAGTTGTCAACAAGATATGAGTTTGACTTTTGAGAAGTTAATTGGCTTTTTATCGGTTTGTCGAGAATTTATCAAACCTATTTATAAATTTAATAGTCTGCTACGCAAGAAAGTCTGTCGTTATCCTTTTATATTTTTACCGGTCTTAGAAACAACTGCCTTTTATACATTTTTTGAATATTTCATTTAACAACTGTGTGTCCCTTTTATTCTCTTGTATTCTAATCTAGCGTTCCGTAACCTTTTTGATATTGCGACCCCAAGCTTAGAGTTGTGAGCAACCCCAGAAAAATCACTAAATTAACAAGTGCAAAGGTTTGTTCAGGACGAAATTAAAATAAACTTTAATTATCCTCTATGTTGGTGGTATGTTATCAGAAAGAGACACCCTCAAATCAGGTTCTACGTTAAGTCTGGAGCGATATATTTTTTTTATAGCAGTCATTGTGGAGAAAGCTGTCTCCCACAGGTATGTAGATGCAAATGGCAGCAATTTCAGCAGAGATGTTCTGTATAACAGTGGATATTCCTTTTCCATCATTATCCAGAACTTAGATAGATCCGTGGTTTTGAAAATAGATCGAAGGCTTCCATCGGACAATAAATCGATCAGCTGGTCCTTTTCTTTTAAGTTTATCTTTACACTGTTAAGATCACAAGTGAATGGATTAATTATCCATTGGTCGCCGTGTGACGTATCTGGGAATCGTATTACCAAGTCTTGCTTAAGGCTTGTAAGATTCATGATGGTTTTGGTTTTAATTTCTTCTTCCAGCTTTATATTGTTTTCGTCAGAAAATTTCTCCAAACACGCAAACATCTCAGTGCTGAAAACTAGTTTTCAGCACTGATTTCGTCTATCCACAAACTTCACAAACGACCCCATAAAGATCTTTCTCGACCCCAGGGTTGAGGACCGCAGTTCTAATCTACGTTATTTCTCTTATATTTTTGCCGAAATGGATAAACACCACAACTATTTGGCAATCATTATTTGTTGTAATTTGATTATTGTTTTATCTTCTATATCTCATGCCCCTCATATTTTTTCCCAGTATTTCCAACATCTTTTCAATGATATATCACTATTTCATTTGGTAATTTCATGCCCCTAATATTCCCTATATTCGAATCTACGATATTTCTCATATGTTTTTACCCCTTCTTGTTTAGACGAACCCTTGCATACGATTTACCGTTTATTTTTGGTGTACATTATGTTTTCTATATATATTAATCGTTTCCATAACATTATGTGATTACAAAAATCGTAAAATAGTTTCGAAACACAATTCAGATTTCTGCTTTATAATCTGAGCCTTCTAAAAATTGCAAGGCAAACAGACGTTGATAAAAGATGTTAAAAGAGACATGGGGAATCTAAAATTTGCATTCCACGACATGTCTTTTACAACTAAGCAGAAATCCTTAGCGAATTGTGCTTCTAGTACTCACACAGAGTCGTTATTGTCGCTATTGCGTCCGTATTGAAGCCATGTTATTGTTGCTTCTTAAAAGGCAGAAAATATTGATTTTTCACGTTGAGAACCCCTATGAATAGCTCTTCTGACGAGACCTATTAGGTCGAAGTACGTATCAAGAGATACATAGGATTTGTTTGCGTGAAATCAAATATTTGCTGCCTTTTCTCATTTTATTCGGATTTACTCTGTGTGAGTACTAGAAGCACAACTTGCTAAGGATTTCTGCTTAGTTGTAAAAGACATGTCGTGGAATGCAAATTTTAGATTCCCCATGTCTCTTTTAACATCTTTTATCAACGTCTGTTTGCCTTGCAATCTTTAGAAGGCTCAGATTATAAAGCAGAAATCTGAATTGTGTTTCGAAACTATTTTACGATTTTTGTAATTAGATGTCGCTATTACGTCCGTATTGAAGCCATGTTATTGTTGACCCAGTACCCTACAACCAAATTAAAATATATTTGTATTAATTTGGTGTGTCGGTTCCCAAATGTCTAAATTTACAAATTTACACAAATGTGACGTAAATAGAATTACTACACAGAGAGCTGTTCAAGACTATCTCATTTAAAGGCTAAAGGTTTTAATATTGTTTAGACAACCTTTGTATAATTTGTTTAGTAATCGTTCTAGTAATCTGCTCAAAACTAGCATGAAACAGACATAATGGTTTTCCAACATGGACAAAAATCAGAAACAACTTTAATGATTTACCAATGTTTTGTTATTATCGATAAAAACCACTTTAATTCTGTTCGGATTAACGTATATTGCCACTTTACACTCAGCCGTCGCTTCACATGGATATAAACTGATTATAGTACAAGTGAAATTTAGTATTAATACTTTTAATCCCCATTAATATCAGAAGAATATGAATTTATGTATTGTGTTGTTTTATATTGTAACTAGAGACTAAAGAGGTAAATAAATAATATTCAAAATGGTTCTTTTGTGGCATGTTCTAAACTAAATAAAGATAATTCAAAATTTAAATTATCATAACTATCATAAACCCATATAATTTCATGCGAAGTTGAAGGTCAAATGTAACAGAGCTGTATTAAGGATTATTCAATAATTTTGAAAAATAGTTATTTATTGAAAGTAAAACATAATATTTTTGGAAATAAGATTCTTCTATTAAAAACAAAAATAATGAAAAGCTGAAAGCTAATACCGGGGCCTGATGACATAAGAATTACCTGTAAGTACATTTGAAATTATAAGCAACATATCAATATTTTGTAAATTATACAAAGGCTTTCGAATCAGTCAAATGGGATCACCTTTGGAGTATGTTGGACAATATAGGAGTCTAAAATACACAGAATATATTAAGATGAGTTCAAAACCAAGAAAATAGTTAGACAGGGCTGCATACTGTCACAATTATACAACATATAGTTTGAATATATAATAACGAAAGTGTTATAATAAGAAAAGTACATGGCGAATGGAATGCACAAATCACTATAAATGGAGGCAGAAAAATCAGTAACTTGCGATGCGCAGATGACACACTTATACTAGCAGCGAATGAAGTCGAAATGATTACCATCACCGAATGTCTAAGCCGGCGATGCAAATAATAGATTACCGCATATACATTAAGTGCCATTAATACGCCACGTTAAGTGGCGAATTTCGAATTCATAGACAGATTTGTGTACGTGGGCTCCCTGATAACCAACAATGGAGATTGCTCCTCAGAAGTTAAGCGTAGACTAGTAATGGCCCGCACCGCAACAGCTAAATTAATTAAAATAATGAAAAACCGAACAATAACAAGGAATAATAAGCTCAAGTTAGCCAATGCCATTACTTTTCCCATTGCTACATATGCAGCAGAATTATGGACTCTCCAAAAAATCGTGAGGAGTAAAATTAGCTTTCGAAATGTGGGTCTATAGAAGATTTCTACGCTTGTCCTATACAAAACATAGAACCAACCTGTTAATTATGGAAGAATAGTAGAAGGAAAGGTCAAAGACCATTAAGAAGATGGACAGTGCCAAATGAAGCCTAAATCTATACAATTTTGCGAAAAGTTTGGCAGCTAGGGTCTACCTTTGAAATGAATAAACTTATAGTTAGAAATTGTGAAATATGAAATGACATTGTGTTGTACATACATGTTTAGAGGATACGTTAAGTTTTTATGGCGTCAGTTTTTCCTGTATGTTTGCTGACATTTGACTATCAGACTAGAATCAAGATGACAAAAACAAGATTCTTCTAGCAATCCCTTGGAAGAAACAAAATTAGTCCTTCCCGCAAGTCATTAAACGAGGGAATTAATCGTACTATGAGAGCCCGTGATTCATAAGAAGACTTAGCTCTTATTGGTATAACTTGGAGGCGAAGACAGGAAACGAAAATTACAAAGAAATACGTTCTGATATTCCAGAAGCTCGTTTAGAGTTATTTTGACCAAAAAGAATTATTTGAAATGTTATTTAAGTTTATGCCTTGTGTAAAACTTACTGAGGTCGCTGGCTAAGTGATTAGAATAATAACGAAACAGTGTAATATTTTGATTGTGAATAAATTAGTAATTAATCGGAAAATTACGAAAATACTTAGCCTAACTCATTAATAATATCTGTACAAAGAAAAAACACTTACCACCAACTTAAATGCAGCTAGCGGAGTAAAATAGTGGCTGAGGCATTTGGTGAGAAGAAGGACTGTGTAATAATTATATTTTTCTATATATTCTAAAGACTTTTTTTTTTGAGAGAATAAGATTTTTTTTGAAAATTTTTGAATGTACAATTTTGCCACAATAGGAAAAAGTTTTATGTTAGGGTTTGAAAATATTACAGAGACATCATGTAGAAATCTACAATTAAGTTGAAAATTTTACGATAGCAGCATGCATCTACGCAGTAGAGCCATCTCTAGGATCCGAAACCAATTAATTGTGGGTGAAGATCAACCTTAAATGTGGCTGGTTCCCGCCCATATGTTCTGTGAATAATATACCCATACGAGAGGGAAGAAGTCTGATTAGTTGTTATTATTATATATAATTTAACTACTCGTCATATTTGGGCATTTTGATTTTGAGTGGATTTTTAGCCGTTAATTTCCGAAGATTATGCTTCCTTGCCATTTTTGTTAATTCTTAAAGATTCACGGCAGATTTTATCGGTACATGCATGTCGAGACCAGTTCAAAATATAGTTACAGCTTCCGTATTATTTGTTTCCAAATAATCTTTCTATAACAAACTTCCTCTTTTAACCTGGCTGTTCTCGGTACTGTTTAGTTGACAATATTCACAAAATATTTAGTAGATCAAGGCTGACGGTTATCTCTGACCGGAATTTCAACGGATGTGTGATAATGAACGCGCAACGGCGAAGTCTCGGGTCCATTTAGATTTTTGAGTGTAACTATTGTTGGCCAAAATTAACGATTTCGTAATAATGTAGGCAATATTTGATTTCGGTGTGTTTCGTTTCTTTTAAAATCCAATAAATTTGGAATTGTGTAGTATAATAATTAAATTGGTATTAATATTTTCGAAAACAGAAGGCAATTAAAAAATTTAGTTTGTTTCCTACAAACATCGACAATATAGGTTCACGTTTCCAAATCATTGTCAAATATACTGCAACCTTGCAACATCGCATGGTTAAAGAAAAATGGAAATCTGGTGAAAATTTCCGTGACATGATTTTATAAGAGGTAATTGATTGGATTATATTAAAATAAATGCTCAACATGTTCTCCACCTTGTTGTTGGCAATACCACAGTCTCCTATAAAACTCGTTCCGAACTTTGTTTAAAGTTTGAGGTGAAATATTCCGTATTTCTGTAGTTATCCTTTCTTTTTGAGGTTTTTAATGATAGTTGATTGTGTTGCATATACTTTATTCTTGAGATAACACCACAAAAAATCCAAAGGCGTAAGATCTGGTGACCTAGCTGGCCACTCAATAATCCCCTTTATCAAATCCACTTATTGAAGAAGATTTCATTCAAGTAATTTCTGACCATTAAAGCATAATGGGGTGTTGCACCGTCCTGCTGGAACCAGACAGTTTCATGCGGTAGGGTCGGATCTATTGGATTGTAATATAAGTTAGCCAACTAAGAAAGAACATCGTCTTTTGGCATGCTTAAATATTTTTCCTGTGTCAAATTATCATCTATAAATATACGACCAATAATATGATCTCCTATAATACCTGCCCAAACATTCAACTTCTGAGGATACTGAGTGTGTGTCTCACGCATCCAATGAGGATTCTCCGCTGACCAATATGTACAGTTTTGTCAGTTCACCTCTCCGTTCAATGTAAATGTTGATTCATCAGAAAAAAAATTGTGCCAAGAGCTATTTCATTTGTTAATTTTATCCATCATTCTTTTGCAGAAATCGATTCTACGATCCGGATCGTCTTCTGTTAGCTCTTGCACAAATGTCAATTTATATTAATGAAGTTTTCTTCATGGAGACACCTTAGGACAGTTGTGTGACTCACATTATTTTGACGTGCAATTTGACGTGAACTTGACGTTGGATTCTCTGCGACACTTAACAAAATATCCACTTTCACTTCATCTTCAATGAAGTTCGATTTTCTTTTTAATGGTTTGATATGTCCAAGTTCTCTGAATTGTGCGTAAATTTTAGACACAGTATCTTGTGAAATATTAGGTAACTGAGGATATCTCTGATTAAATACGTTTGCTACTTCAACTTCTATCTTCTACAATTCTCCCCGTAACCGATCATCATTAAAATCTCAATTCGGTGGGCCTTAGTTAAATATTTAATTTTTATTTCTGCAAGAAATTAGTTTTTTAATTAAGAATTTATTATTTTAATGTAAAATGTCATCAACATGTCAACTGATTGATAACAATCCGCATTATTTACCGATTTAGTTTAATTGGCAGACTATCTATACAGTTTTTACCTATTTACGACAAAAAATGTTAACACAGTTACTAAACAGAAATTTTCCCTAATATACAGTGTACTGACACTTACGAGTAGAAGTCTATTGTCGGTATTTAGTTAATTTATAACACGTGATAAATTATTAATTTCAAAATTTCACCTTGTATTATTCATTATAGACGCTACATGATAGTTCATTGAAATTAGGTTGTTAAAAGTATTTTAAAAACATAAAAATATACAGGGTGTTTCATTAAAAATAAGGATTATGGACTATGCCGGACTTGCGTGGATCACCCTGTACATTTAAACTTATGTTTAAAAAGCGCACATTTAAATTTAAAAGTTAACGTGTTCCAGAGTTTTTGATTATTTTCTATAATAAGGACACAAACAATTTTATTCCATAAGTGGTTTCCACACTGTATATGAAATCCTATTAAATTTGAACATTTATATTCTGGGAAAATAATATTCATAAAAACTAATGCTGCAGTAATTCTACTGTACACATCAACAGACTTAACACCTAGGAAATTAGAATCATAAAGGATTATGATAGAATTCTGAAAACACGTATATGAACCTGTTTTAATCTACTTTTTTAATTTTAAAACTTTAAATGCTTTTAATGCAAATACAGAAAAAACTGATAAACATTACCTAAAAATTACGAGAGCTAGAACAAAACTACAAATATATTATTAAAATTATGTATCACTAGTTCGAATGTATTTTACGTCACGGTTAGTAGGGTATATATTATTAAAAATGATTAGGTATTTTCAATGTGTTTTTTATAATGTTTTAGCAAAATCTTTCTTTCGTTTCATCAGAACTATTTATCTATGGATTAAATTCGATGTCATTCAAATCTTTAAAATAATGTTTACCTTTCAAACCTGGAAAATCAAATTTTTTATATCACTCACTACTATTTATGTATTTCGTGTTTAATTAATACGTAAAAAAAACCTAATAGCATACAATATCGAATCAAACTTTTTATTATACTCTTCGTTTGGTTTTTCTTTTCGGTTACTATTTTCTCACTTAAAGAGAATATGGAATTCCCTTATTAAAATCTGTTGTCCAAGGATTGTGTCATAACTTAGTAAACATTTTTTTCTTTGTAAAAATATTGTTCGCATATGTTTAATGTATTCTTTACCTTGTTTCAGTGCGGAATCGAAGATGATTCAGACGATGACGAATTGGGCGCCATGAAAGACCTTACCATCAACGATTACATCAATACTAGCGTCAACACCAAACAGCAAAACGATTTGGAATCTCAACAGCGACTGGCCGTGCTCAGTTTCGAACAAGTCAACAGGCTCAATGAAGTCATGGACGAGGTGGTTTTCATCCATGGCAGAGGTAAGAATCATCAGTATCTCTTGATATAAGTTATACCATATCGTAAGATTTTTCTTAATAAATCATTATCGAAATATAAAAATTAAGTATTATATGACTATTTGATCAGTAGTGGAGGCTACAAGAAATTGCTATAGCAAACGTGATTTTTGCCCCAAGTTACCGGACTGGGGACACTGCTAGTAGGTATTTAGAGACACTTGTACCCGCATTATTTCAACTAATGCTACTAAAATGCGTCGTTTCAAAAATTTCACGAAGACACTTTATCATAATTGGCTTTAGCTGTAAGTATGATTGCAATCGAAACGTCTAAATGGAAATAGTGTGTGTAAAATTGATGATAGTTGGCAATACTTATAACTCTATAATCACTTATAATCACTATATTCTTCTTTTTCTTTGTTTGGTTTCACAATCGGGGTCGGTCTTAGCCACATCCACTGTCGCCCTCCATCTTCTACAACCTTGTGTTTCCATTTCCCATCATTGTACCCCAATCCTCGACAAATCTGCTTTGACGTCATCCTTTCATATTTTCTTGGGATCCTATTGATATTCTACGATGGAGTCTCTCAAAAAATACTGTTTTCCTCTGATCTTACAGCATGACTTGCCATCTTATCTGGTTAACTTTTAATTCAGCATAGCATTTTCTACAATTTCCCGTTATTTCGTCTCTTTGAGTGCCAAATATTGGCAACCAACCAACCTGTTTTTAAATACCAGCAGTTTATTTATTTTTCACTGATTGAAGGTTTAGGTTTTACTGTCATAAGTAACAAATGGAGGAATAATTGACAGTGTTAGTGTAGATTGTCTTTGTAATAACGTAGACAACAATAATGTTGAAACGGAATATAATGCTCTAGTCCCAACAGTTATTTTAGCTGAGATCTCTTTTTCTACCTGTTGTCATAAAGACCTATGCATGAGTTAAAAGAAATGACCAAAAGCAGAGATCTTTGAAGACAGACAATACAGGACATCACGATAACCACTACACTCCCTCAGGGGGGTCAGAACTGAAAAGAGAGATCATGTGTGATTACGACTCTCACATACTTAAACTCCCTTACTACTTCGAAGTTGTGATCATTACCAGTTATGTTCTGTCTAATTCTAACCCTTCTATTTTTGGTTACTACCCTTTATTTCGTCTTTTCTTCATTTATTCGGAGACCAGGTTACCTGCTTCCTGGTCGAGTTGTGAAAACAGCTCCCGCATGTCTCTTGTAAAATGAAACACTGTATCTATGTATATTATCAGCAACGGCCAACAACACTTTTGAATCTTGAATGGCTCTCTATCAGCTCAGGGGATTACTTGCATGTTTCAAGGCAAAACTGAACAGCATCGGTGATAAGAGGTTTCTTTGTCTGAGTCTTGATGTTATACTTGAGCATATGAGAGTATCAAACACATTTCTGTTCGCTCCACTAATTTTCTTGGTATTTCCTTTTCTAGAATTGCCAACCATAGCTTGCTTCTTTTTCCAATCACCCTATTGGTAGAAATATATTGGGTAAACATTTTCTCAACAAACAACCTACAAAGCACTACATCAGCAACCTACAAACCTCTTGCTGTTGTTTTACATATACACTGAGACAAAATTGACAAGATTTGATATGAATATTTCTTTTTTTTTTCTTGAATCAATGTGGACAAAATCCTAAATACATTTTTTAAGCATTACGTCTGACAGTTCAACTTCCTGTTGCACTTCATGAGATACGTGAAGCTTTCAAATTGTTGATATGTAGCATGTTTTTTTTTCTTCTTTGGAAACCATGAGCTCGTTGTCCATATTCGGTAAGATGTTATACGTATTAAGCCAATTAAACGAAATGTATATATTTACACCATCAAGAAGAGAAAATTAAAGTATGTACGGGAATGTTAGCAGAAAAGAAACCTATTTCAACTAAATCGATGACAAACTAGGGTGGCACGAAATAAAATAATGCCTTAAGAATTTATTCTGATGGTATGAAGTATGTGGTTACCATTTCGAGCAAATTTAAATAAAGCATTAAGTCGTAAAATTAGTTTTCACAGTTATAGAAGGAGATGTCACTTGAAGATTAGTATAACACTACCTTTGCTGTAGAAGTAATGGATTTTGACAAGAGCTATGACCTTGAAAATAACAGGTAAACTTGTGTACTGAATCGGCATGACTAGTGGCTTTTGTAAAAATCCATTACCTCAACCATTTATTGTTTCTTTTTTAACTAAAAAAAATCTGAGCAAAATTTTCACAATGTCAATATTTTCAGGAAACTTCCCTACTTTGGAGATCCGTCTCAAAGACCTCGTGAACGTCGTGAGGGAGAAACTAGAGGCTGATACCTCTGCTGGGGGAGCGGGTATGAAGGTAAAGGACATCCGATTAAATGGTGGCGCCGCTTCCCACGTTCTGGCCACCGAAAGCCAACCCTACAACGATCTGGATCTTATCTTCGGAGTGGAGTTGTCCAGTATGCGGAATTTCGACAGAGTCAAAAGTGCAGTTCTCAGCTCTTTATACGAGGTAAGTTAATAGAAAATCGATAATACTGTAAGTTTTAATCACTTAACTCAAGTCACTTAAGAGTATGAAAGGTCAAGAGTAGAAAGACTTGATCATGATTAAAAATCATTACTGTAATTTTGTTAATCTTGTTTTCTTCGTTCCAGATGCTACCAGAGGGTGTAAATCGAAAACGAATCTCCACCTGCAGTCTGAAAGAAGCATACGTAAGCAAAATGGTGAAAGTGAACCAGAACATTGGCGGTGACAGGTGGTCGTTAATATCCTTGGGGAATTCCCGCGGTCGCGGTGTCGAACTCAAGTTTGTCGATTGCATGCGTCGCCAGTTCGAGTTTTCGGTCGATTCTTTCCAGATTATCTTAGATTCGCTGCTACTCTTCTATAAATGCAGTGAATTGCCAATTAGTGAGAACTTTTATCCGACCGTAGTCGGAGAATCTGTTTATGGAGACTTCCAAGAAGCCTTGTACCACCTTCAGAAGAAACTTATCTCAACGAGGCATCCTGAAGAAATTCGAGGAGGTGGTCTATTGAAGTATTGTAACCTTTTAGTCAAAAACTACAAACCTGCTAGGCCAGACTACATCAAGAGTTTGCAGAGGTGAGTAAACCAGATCTTTTTTATAATAATTTATCCAATTATATTATTAGATGAAGACCAAACCAAAAATTTGAACTAATCAATGAGGAACTGAATAGTAGCAGTTTTTGTCGGGAGTTTTTATAGCTTTACATCATTGTAATTTTCTACTTTAGGCGGTTATCATCCTTTACTTTAATTGTTGATTAAGAATTATCATTACTTCACCATGTCTGTTTGTATAGACTTCTTATCGACCTCATTTATATCTTACCTTAACGGTACATATTTTGCTATTTCCAGCCCTTCTCTGATTATGGAGTTTTGGATTGTTTGAATCTTCTTCCTGTTTGTTTTGCAATTCTCTCCCCATGCTGTAGAGGCATCCTTTAATGTTAGAAGTATAATGGCAACTCTGATCTTTGTTTTGAACCTCGGCTTACTTTTCCGGTATATAAGAGAGTTGACTCTTGAATACCTTGGCTTGCGTTTGCTTTACTGATGTTCTGTAAACGTCAGCTTTTTGTCAAGCAATGTCTAGGTATTTAGCTTGACTAGTCCATTCTATCATTCTATATTCTATTATTAGGAATCAAATCGACTTCATTCTAATAAAAAAATCGATTTAGAAACTGCATCAAATCAGTTAAAACTTATCCAGGTGCTGACATTGGGTCCGATCACAATCCCATAGTAGCTGTAACCCAATTAAAATTAAAAAAGGTGATCAAAAAGAAGTCTCGCAAAAAGATTGATACAGCCCAACTACAAGACGAGAAAGTTAAGGAATCAGTTGAAAGACAACTGAACGAAATTTAATTTGGAAAATATTGGTGAAAACGTCGATGAGGGCTTAAATAAAATCGTAACGACAGTAAAAGAAATCTGTGTGAGAAATTTACAAGGCAGGTCAAAACCAAAAAAGCAGGCTTGGATGACAGATGATATACTGGATTTAATGGAACAACGGCGACTAGCAAAAACCAACGAAACACTTTACAATAGCATACAAAAAGAAATTCGACGCAAAATACGAGAAGCAAAGAGTCAACATCTAGCTAAACAGTGTCATGACATTGAAGAACTCGAAAAAAGATACGACACGTTTAACATGTATAAAAAGTAAAAGAAGCGGCTGGTATCTTCAATAAGAAACAAAATGCATTGCTACAGGATGAAAATGGTAAAGTAATATTCGAAGTAGAGGACAAACTTAAAGAATGGGAAAATTACGTCACGAACCTATTCGAAGACGATAGGAGTAGTTCACCTCCCGATATTACTAACTGCGACGGACCCCTAATAACACGCTGTGAGGTTATAAAGGCCATACAATCATCAAAAGATGGCAGAGCGACTGGTCCTGATGAAATTCCAACTGAAATATATAAGCTTATAAAGGATAGCAATGTTTTAGAGGCTATAACTTCGTTTTTCAATACCATTTATACCAGCGGACAACTACCTAATGGTTGGTCTAACTCACTGTTTATAGCTCTACCTAAGAAGACAACAGCAAAAACCTGTGCTGATTATAGAACCATCAGTTTGTTTAAACCACTTATTGAAAATTTTTCTGAAGGTAATACATGGTCGTGTCTACAATAAATGTGAGGAATACCTGGATGACACTCAGTTTGGTTTCCGTAACGGATTTGGAACGAGAGAGGCACTGTTTGGAATGAACGTACTTGCTCAAAGATGTCGTGATATATCTGTAGACATATACTGTTGTTTTATTGACTTTCAAAAGGCATTTGATCGTGTTAAGCACTCTATATTGATCGAAGCTCTAAAAGACATTGGCTTGGACGGCAGAGATGTTCGAATAATTGCAAATTTATATTGGAATCAAACAACATCAGTTTTAGTAGATGGTGTGGAATCACAAGCTCTCAATATTAAAAGAGGAGTACGGCAGGGATGCCTCTTGTCACCCCTGCTTTTTAACGTTTACTCCGAAAGAATTTTCAGAAAAGCACTTTCTGAAAAACAAGAAGGAATACTTGTGAACGGCGAAGTCATCAATAATTTGCGATATGCGGACGATACAGTACTCCTAGCTTCTAGTCAAGAAGATCTGCAAACACTACTTGATAGTGTCGTTGAGAGTTGTAGGGAGGCAGGTCTGGATCTTAACATAAGGAAAACCAAAATACTTGTAATAAGTAAACAACAGAATATAAAACCGTCTATATATGTAAATAATACCAAACTTGAGCAAGTTGATAAAATCGTCTACCTTGGACAGCAATTAAATTGTAATGCAGAAAATCACGACGAAATTAGATCCAGAATAGAGCAGGCTAGAGCTGCTTTTAGAAGGATGTCCAAGGTGTTATATAACAGAGACCTAAAATTGGCATTAAGGATCCGCCTACTTCGCTGCTACGTGTTCTCGGTCTTACTTTATGCTGTCGAGTCCTGGACTGTGAATAAAATCGATCTAAATCGCCTTGAGGCTTTCGAAATGTGGTGCTATAGAAGAATTTTAAAAGTTTCCTGGGTGGAGAAGATTCGTAACTCCACAATACTTGAACGTCTCAGCAAGACCACTGAGATCATAAAAAGCATCAAGCAGAGAAAGCTGGAATATTTCGGACATGTAATGAGAGGTCCCAAATATAGATTGCTACAAAATATCATGCAAGGAAAAATAGCAGGCAAACGCAGTCCAGGACGAAGAAGAACCTCATGGTTGAAGAACTTGCGAGATTGGTATGGTGTAGATACAAGCATGCTATTTAGGGTGGCAGTGAATAAAATTAAAATAGCTATGATGGTAACTAACGTTCTGAAAGGACATGGTACATGAAGAAGAAGAAGAAGAAGTCCATTCTATTGGAGTGTTGAGTATGTTAGATCTCTATTTGGTCTGCCTTTTCTGTGCTGATACATGACGGCCTGTGTTTTTCTGGGTTTATAGGCGCTCTGAACGTTAATCAGATCTTTATCTCTAGTTTTATTGTCTTTTCTTATTATTATAAAGTTTATTATTTCGTGCAGAATTCCCTGGTCCTAGAGAGATACTTTATTGGTTACATTATCTAAGTTGTCATGATTTTTATTCATTTCTTTAAAAGAAATCGAGTCTGTAGCTTGAAAACTCTAGTAATATCTTGTATTCTACTTGGTTTTGCTTGAGAGTCCTCTATTCCTAATTCTTCTGGTTGTACATTTCGCAAATTTTGTTTTTCTCAGCCACAGGTTCCATATTTTTTTTGTACGTAATCTATGTTCAGCTTCAGTTCTATCGGATGCAACTGATTGATAGGTTTGTGTTAAGGAATTTTGCTTGTCTCAATATTGCCCTTTCTATTAACAGAGTTGTTAAACTATTCCCCTTTCTATTAACAGAGTTTTTAAACCACCCCTTTCCCCTTATTGATTCTTATTGCCCTAGAGAACTTACAACTTCATAATACCTGCTATAATGGCAGTCCAGATTATTTCTACTGGTCATACCATATATTTGATAAAACTATCATAAATGTAGGTTTTCTTTCAAAGGAAGTTCTATTTGCTTTCCTTTCCTCATTCCTCAAATATTTTAATTTAAATATGATGGCATTCTATATGTAACCTATTAAAAAGTTTATATTCGAAATATTTAAGAAAAACATAAATAAAAACTAAAGGATTTTAAATAATTATGGACGAAAAAAGTTAAGTTCGTGTAACCTTCTGGCTAAGGTCTATTATGGACGAAAGGAAGAAGCTGACCAAAGTGATCAGGAGCATAAATAATGTATCAGAATCTCATGAAATTTTGTTTGTTCAACTTTGTTCAACTATCCAGGCGAGCGAAAATTGTTTATTGGTTAGTAATATCGGCAGAACGAGAAAAGTGGCTTTACTTAATTGCCAATATCTTTGCAAAAACATGAACTGTAGTTTAGGAAATAAAAAATTTAAAATGCTTTACTAACAAAAAATGAATGAGCGGCACAACATATTATTTGGTCGCAGCATATAATTTTCCCTTTTATTTATTATTGATAAATTCAAGGCTAGGAAATTATTGGGTTTCATGTTTCGTTATGAATAAATACCTTTTAGACAATAATACGTTTAGGGAAATTGCTATGTTTTCTTACATAATGGTTTTAAGGTTTCCGACAGTTTTTCAACGTTAGGGTAGCAAATAGTCTGTAATGTTGTCACCTAGTTATCAGTGCAATATTTAGTTATATTATTATTATATTTATAGAAATAATAGTACATAATATATTAATATACTAGCTTAGCTCAATTATTTAATGAATCAGTTTATAACGTTCTACGCCGTCTTCTGATTTCTAGTCTCCATTTATCTCGGCCGTTTCAAGGTTTTCTTCAACTCCCCTCTCCCTTAAATGTTTATCGATTCCTTCACTCCAAATTAATCTCGGTCTACCTTGCTTTCTTCTTCCATACGGTGTCTAGTTCAATACTTTCTTTGGTATTCTGTGTTCATCCATTCTTTGGACGTCGAGTTCATACCATCTTAGTTGATTTATTCTGATGTCCTCTATTATATAGTGCTTGACAACCATAATTTCTCGTATTCTTTCGTTTCTAACTTTGTTTAATCTTGATTTTCCAGCCCCTCTTCTCCAGAAGTCCATTTCTGTTGCTTTTAATGCTTTTAGAAGTTTTCCTTTCAGTGGCCCTACCTCACTTCCATATGTAACAATGCTTTTTATAATGCTGTTATAGATTTTATGTTTGTTTTCTTTGGAGATTGTTTTGTCTTACATTACACTGTTTATTTGCCTAATAGCTTGTCTTCCCTGGTTATTTCTATGTTTAATTTCTTCGTCTAATTTGCCATCGTTGGTTATTTGCATGCCTAAATACGTGTCTTTGTGACAGTGATTTATTTCTCGCTGTATTTCTTCCAAGATTATATTTTGTTGAATTCCCCCAATACACATGTATTCAGTTTTCTTGATATTTACTTCTAACCCCCATAGTTCATATTCTTTGATTTACGGGTCATAGATTCGAGGTCTTCATAGTCTTGGGCCATCACTATCTGGTCGTCTGCAAAACTCAATGTGTACAATATTCCGTCGTTTAGAGGAATTTCCATGTTTCTGCATTTTCTTTGCCACGTCTTCATCGCTTGGTCTGAATAGATTTTAAACAAAGTAGGAGACACACAGCATCCTTGTTTGAGTCCTTTGCCGATAATGAAACTCTTGGATACCCCCTGACCTTTCTTTATTTTACTTGTATTATTATTGTAGAGGTCTTGAACAGCCTTAATAAAGTTACACTTTTATTTGTTTTCTTGAGAACTTCTCAGAGTTTTTGTTGTGGCACACTATCATAAGCTTTTTTAAGGTCCACGTAGAAGAGATGTAATGTTGTTGATCTAAAGAAAGCATAGGACCCAATACCTAGAGTCAAATTATGGGAAGCAATGAATGATCTCGGAATCCGACAAACACTAATAAAAGCAGTTAAAGCACTGTACAAAGAAAATAAAGTAGCTATTAAATGTGGAAATAAAGCCTACAATCCATTTAAGACGACAAAAGGACTTCTACAAGGCTGTGCTACGTCCCCTACTCTGTTTAAAATATTCTTGGAAAAGACACTTAAACCATGGAGGAGAAAGTGCGAAGGAATGGGCATACCAGTAAGAGACCAATACCTATACACCTTAAGTTTTGCCGACGATCAAGTAGTCATCGCACAAGATGAAGAAGATCTCAGCTTTATGCTCAGAAAACTAGAAGAGGAATATAAAAACAACGGAATGGAAATAAACTTAGAGAAAACCGAATACCTAACAACAGAAAACAAGGATATGAGAAACCTAGAGATAGACGAGGGAAGACAAGTAAATGGAACAGATAAATTCAAGTATTTAGGAACCATAATATCGAACCAGGAACAACAGAAGAAGATATAAACAACAGACTAAGACAAACAAGAAACTGTATAAGACAACTAAATTCAGTGCTGTGGGATAAGAACATTACGATAAAGACAAAAAAGAGAATATATAATACCCTGACAAGAAGTATCCTGACATATGGGTCCGAAAACTGCACAATAAACAAGAGAAATAGAGCAGTAGAAATGGAGTTCCTGAGGAGAAGCTGTAGACTTACAAAAAGAGACAGAATTGAAAACGCAGAGATTAAGCGGAGAATGGGAGTGTAATCAGACATAATCGACTATATAGAGGAGACGAGACTATCCTGGTACGGCTACGTCAGAAGAGCGGACAGAGGACGCTGGATAAACAAAATCACAGAATGGAGCCGATCGGAAGAAGAAAGAGAGGAAGATCCCGAAGATCATTCAGAGACGAAATCGACGAGGCTATGGAGAAAAGAAGCCTGCGAGATGGAGACTGGAATGACAGGGAAAATTGGAGAAAACGGCTGAGTGAAGGAAGACAGTGAAAACTGTGGAAACCGTAGTAGTAGAAGAGATGTATTGGTTGATTTCGTGCTACTTTTTTTCGATTAGCTGGGTAAAAGTAAACAGATAGATGGTCAATATTTGATCTACCTGCTCTAAATTTCTTCGGCCTCCATATCACAGAATCAATCTTCCATTCTCTTTTTCATGAGTTTCCCGTAAACTATCGAGATGGTGCTAAGGACTGCGATTCCTCGATAATTATCACATACATCTTTACGTCCCTTCTTAAGTATTGTCGTGATAAACGACTTCCTCTACTGCTCCGGTTTACTCTCTTCGTTAATACGTTTTTGGTAAAGGCTGGCTAACTGCTTATATAATTTTCTTGTACCGTACTTGAGTAGCTCAAGTAGGATATTGCCAGGATCTGGTGATTTTATATTTTTTAC
The DNA here is from genome assembly GCA_918026665.1 of Diabrotica balteata. Classification (NCBI taxonomy): domain Eukaryota; kingdom Metazoa; phylum Arthropoda; class Insecta; order Coleoptera; family Chrysomelidae; genus Diabrotica; species Diabrotica balteata. Next base: position 161,450,206 of record OU898277.1, read on the forward strand.
TGCTTGGCTACTCGTGTTACTTCTTTATTCCAATCCTAATTGGGGAAGCTATTGTATGCACTTGCACATCTGATTGTGTTTGAGGTAGCTTAGCTTCTAGGTAGATTCTCTTTAGATAAATAATGTCCAAACTTCAAATCAAAACAAATACATAAAGTTCTTAGTAACTAAAATTAACTTAAGGTTAAGTTATAGAGGGCTGTTTTGTATTTGTGAGACAGATTGCTCACCCATAAACAGCATAATAGCTATATTATATAGTTATTTAGAATTATGTTGCAAAAATTGCTAATATCATAAAATAAAAGATAATAAAATAAACATTTAATTGCAAAATTTAAATAAATTGCAAATTCCATAATAAAACATTACGAACTAATAAGTTTGAAGTTGTTGCGTATGATACCCAAATATATATAAAACATACTTAAGTTACTTCTACATAAAGGTACTGTAATTTCTTAGTTATTCGTTAAGAAACTCTTCTACTGAATATGGTCTTTCAGTCTTCTACTGAATATGGTCTTTCAGGTGATAGCATCATTTTAAGAATGATTACTTGTATATGACGAGTTCTTACCACCAGGGAAAGAATATGATTTATTTGCAATTGGTACAAAGCTCACCTTCCCACCAAACTTTAAAATATTAACACAGGTTCTTTGAGTTAGTTTTAAATCTGTTAACATCTTCTGTATCATAGAAATACTCAAACTCTTTTTATACATATCAAAAGACTCATGCTCTACAATACTCTCTTCAGAAGATTTAATTAATGGAACTGGTTCTCTTGTTGTATTCATTGTGTTCATTGTACCATGGGTTCAAGCCGTATTGACTACGTCACACGCCTGGGTCAGCTGTCAAATGTCATGCGCAATATCATACCTTGTGTTCATTGTACCATGATCTGGTTAAAATCCATGTTGATATTGATTAAAAGAATTGATAAAATGTTGTAATAAGTTGTTATATGAGATCTTATTCATAATAGATGTATTACAATATAAATATAACAATCTTAAAGAGTACGGTTTGTCAGACTAATTAATTGACGTTCTTACCATTTTCTTACTTTATGTTTTCAGGGATTTTGATAAATGTAGGTCTGACGGAATCTCAGAGGAGAAAAAAGTAGACATTAGCAAGTAATAAACTTTATTTAAATGTTTTAATATCACTTCGATTAATCAGTTAGTAACTCGTTCGGTTTTTCATTACAGTTTTTATTGTTTGCATTTTTTTTTGGATGTGTAGATTTTTACAGAGGAAATATAGTTCTTAAATCCAATTAATCCAATTGCTTAATATTTATGGATTGTCTAAGATCAAATTTATAAATTTACCATTAATAACAACCTTGTATTCGTCCCCAAAAACTTTTATGAATAGCTTTTATACATATTTATGATTTTTTTATAAGCATAAGTGTATGCTTCACCCTATGTAACTTATTTGTCGTCTCGTAGACATCAATTACATGACCCAAAAATACGCAAGACAACGCGCATTCTAATTTAGGATCGATTTTAACCCAATTCTTTAAAAGTTCTTGGCATTTAAGAACCCGAAAGAGAATCACGGTTATTTTTTTGTGTAACCTACTTTCCTGACTTATCGAGTCCTCACATTGAAAAGTAATTATTTCTGTAGACGTAATAGATGGAATTTGAGTTGGGATATTAGGAAAGGATATCGAGATAAGATACGTGAAAAGTGTAGAAGTAACAATCGCTATGAGCGATCGCTTTTGTTTCTTTCACTAAGCCAATTGTTTCTATTTTGATCTCTATAGTTTTATAAAATGCATTTGATTTTTTGTCTAAATTTTTAGTGTTGACGTAGAGCTGAAATTAAGACAAAATTGCGAACATAAATGGAATGTTAATAAATCCTATTTTGGATTCACGATTTGTTTGGACTATATAAGATCGGGCAGTCTGCAATTCGCCAAGGATTGTTGCTTAGTTGAGGAGGTATATTGTGGACTGCAATTTTAGATTCCTCATTTCTCTCTTTACATCTTTAGCCACGTCGGTTGTGACTTCCAATTCTTAGAAGGCACGGATTAAAGCAAAAATCTGAAGTTTAGTTTCGTCATAGAAATTTTCGGATTTGTACTTTCGTGATTTATTATTAGATGTATCTATAACGTCCACACTGAACCCATTTTATTGTTGCTTCCTTTTCGATAGGAAAAATTGTTTTCACCTTTAGGCTTCTGTAAATCGTCGCTCTGGTGACTCCTGTTAGGATGAAATACCTATAATGGAATATACAGGGGCTCTATATGTAAAATCATATCTTAACTGTCTTTCTTTTATCCATTCTAACTTTGTATATTTTTATGTATTAACTAATAACTTTATGCAAAAGTCAGTACTTTACCTGACTTACGCATTGCATGTAACGTGTATATTATATGTAGATGTAAAGGTTTTAATGGTTTTTTTCTATCACTCAGCACACTCCTCGGTTGCTTCCATTCCATCTGCTCTTTTGTAACGCTGCTATTATACTGATCCTAGATATAAAAAATTATACCGTTTCCATATTGTTTCACCATCACAAGTTCTATTCTATTTAGATTTTAACCATAGTTTCAATCAAACTAAATAGATATCTATAAAGATAGATATAAAGAAAATATTATGTACCGTAAAACTTTACTATTAGCAGTATTAAAAATTTTTATCTACACATTCATCGCTTGCATACGTTTACTAATAAATCAACCGTTTGTTTTGCATACCAATGCGCCGATAATATTTGCATTTTTCATCAAATATGTGTTTATTGTTTACCAGAAAACCAAGATAATATCGGAAATATAACTATTAAACAAGAAAATCACGGATATTAAAGGATTGGCAAATAAAAATGCGAAATCTGAATATGTGAGTACACACAAATAGAATAAATTATTTCCATTATCATATGATTGAATAACAAATATTGTACACTACCTATGACTAGCGGGAATGCTAACACATTCAAATTAAATAAAAATGGTTTATTATACAGAAAAAAAAGGAATAAATGTTTTATAGAGTTGTTTTAAAAGGCTAACAATTTAATATATCTAGAAAGTATTCGAAAAGACGAAGGCGTAATTCTATTTGTCCTGTATATATTTTTGTTACTTATAAGCCGATCGGATAGCCAAGCGGGCTGGGCGGCTGGCTTCTCATTCGCGTCACTGCAAAGGATGTCAGTTCGATCCCCAGCTCGGTGTACAGAAAACAAAAAGGCTAACGCAGCAGTTTAAAATTCTAAATGAATCTGCGGCTTAGTCTAGAATATGCTGGTATCTGATCGGCCTATGATGGAGCAGTACGGCAAGAGATAAGGGCTTGCGGCTCGGTGATACTCCTTCATAGATCCCTACCGGAAGGGCGTGTGCCGCCTAAATACATATATATATATATATATATATATATATATATATATATATATATATATATATATATATACTTATAAGCCTAACAAGTCCATCATCAAAGCTATTTACATAAAATTTGGCAGAAGAAGTGTTACAGAATGGCATCAGTAAAGGACAGCAAGAATTCTGAAATAATAGATCCACCATAAATGGACAAAACTACTGAATATAATAAAACTGCTTCATGATCCATTGATCTTACTCGAGTCTTTGATAGGGTAAGACTTGCCAAAACTCGTAATTGAAAGAAACTTAAAGCAAAAAATAATTGAAATTATTTGACAATTGAACACCGCTAGCAGGAATTTACCGATAACAGCTCAGAAAAAGAACCAAGGTTACTGAGGTCTTCGAAAGGATATCCAGACTAAAATGGAGATAGGTAGGATACATATTTAGAACGACGGATGGAAGATGAACAAAGAGGTTATTGGAATGAAAACCAAGGGAAGACAAGGGAAGTCTTGGTCAATCCTCTTGAATGTGCTGACGATTTAAGAAGATAAAATAAAAACTGGATGAGAGTGACACAAGATAGACGAGTTTAGAGACACGAAGAAGAGGTCTTTGGCTTTTAAGACTAGATGATGATAACGAACAGCTTTTTTATAAGAACAAATAATAAGCTGTCCAATAAGTTACTAGTCTCGTCAGGATTTAGCCAAGTGGATAGTTTCAGCTCACTCCTCTTTATCTTCCTTATGCATGATATCATGTGACTTTCTACAATACCTACTCGTTTATTACCCAGTCTCTCTATGTAAGGACTGGTAAAACACGCTAGTTGAACGACCTTCTTTTCTCACACTTCCGATTTAAAAATATATCTTCAATGTATCTGTTCAAGTTCTTTTTGCTCGATCTTTATGCTCGCTGGGTTCTAGGTTGGTCATCGTTTTAGGTTTGTTTTCATTAATTTTCAATGCAACTTTTCCTGTTGCTGTTGCTCTAAGTTCTTCCAGCATGTCCGATTATCTGCAAAGCGGAGGGGAGGTTATTTAATTATTATTCTTCAATGATGATTTCTTTGTCGTCCCCGTTCAGAATTTAGAAAACGTATTTTAATACTGTTGACAACAATTTTGAGGACAAATCGCCTGTTACCTTGTTAACATTATTCCTCTCCTGGTCCCTTTTATTTTTGGTGATGTTGTAAAGATTTGATCTGAACGGCTAATGATGTTGGAATAGCGATATTCTATTCTGCATTTTTGTGAAAACATCATGAAAAATCAGCACCAAGTGTCTATTACACTGAATACTATTTCGAAAAAGGTCTTGGGACATTGCAGTTGATCATTTTTACTATACGCAGGGCCAAATCAGAGGCTTATATGGAATCAGCAGATAGAACTAATAGTCAAAAGAACAGTAAGTATTATAATAGTAGCCAGGCGTAACCCAAGCTTTAAAGTGGAGTTTAAAACCAGACATGTTGTAGTGGAGTTATAAGATGGTGTTAAAACTAACAACAATAGCATATGCGGCAGTGGTATGGCGACCAAAGATAAAGCAAAAAAATGTCATACTCAATTAAGAGAGGTACAAAGACTTACCTTTGAATCGAAGGAGCTATGGGGGTTAATTTAGGAGTCTTTATTGAACCTCCCTCAGCTGCATATTCTAATAAGAGGAGGGAGGAGAATGGAATATTATAGTCTACGGAAGATCTGATTAACAAAGATCAAGACCGATTAATACCATCAAAATGAATGATATATATCGGAAAAGGAGTACGACCGTCAATCCAATATATTAAGGATCACTCAGACGAATGGTGGGTTCTTATATCGGTCTCAAGGTGGAGAAATAAAAGACAAAGTTGATGGGCTACTTTATCTATTTTGAAGATGTTTCGCTTTCGTATTTTGAAAGCATCATCAGTTCATCTAAAAATTACAATATGACAACCACACAATCATGGAAACGATGTTATAATTGTTACCTTAAAAAGACATGCTTTGACAATAACTTTGACTGATATATATATATATATATATATATATATATATATATATATATATATATATATATATATATATATATATATATATATATATATATATATATATATATATATTATCCGTATTCTAGGCAGAAATATATGCAAGACATGAAAACTTCAATAAAACAATGTCAAACTAACAATTACTGCAGAAATGTAAAAACGAAAAACACGTATGGTAAATAAAATGAAACTAATACAATACCACCAGGAACACTAACCCACTATCTCTAATATTAAGCTAAATCATTTTGACTCGTTTGTTCTGTAAGCTATTTTTCGTTTTATGCTCCGCTGTTATTTTATTCTTGGATTTTATATCAAAAATAAAACATACCTTATTTCACTAAACATAAAGTCCCACTTTTCTTTTATCAACACAACACACTCCTTTATTACGCCAAAAGAGGAGAAATACGGGGAGTATATAATTTGGCCCACTCAAATTTCTGCTGTAGACCCATAAATTATTTGGCTGGAAAATTGAAGCTCTGGCTGGCTTGCTCGAGCGTATTGTTTGATTTAAAAACAAAGAAAAGGGTTCTCCCTGTTTTCTTAGTGAATTCAACGCTACAGCGGCGGAAAATGAGTTTTCAAATTAACGCCGCACCGGCTCTATGTTTCACTGAAATAACTTTTGACATTTATTTAGTTTAGTTTTGAGGTCTAAAGAGGTAATACTATCGTGAGGTAGACGTAATTATTTCTATTTCATCTCATAATTCATTCAGGATTTTTCATCTTGCGTAAAACAAACGTATACGATATTATATTATCCAATTTGTTTCTTGAACGTGCTGTTGGTCAGCTGTAATTAACAACAACAGACAGTGTGTCTTCTTCTTCTTCATGTGCCATTTCCTCTAAGAAGGTTGGCAATTATCATGGCAATTTGCACTTTCGATACAGCTGCTCTAAAGAGGTCAGCAGAAGTGCAATTAAACCAAGCTCTCAAATTGTTTAACCAGGAGATGCGTCTTATTCCGCGACTCCTACCCTGTATTCTTTCTTACATTATTAATTGCAACAAGTTATTACCCTCTCCCCTCATGACATGTTCTAGATATTGCAGTTTTCTGACTTAAATTATATTTAAAACCTCTTTATCTTTTCCCATTCTTCTCACCTCGACATTCATGACTCTATCCACCCAACTTATTCTTAATATCCTTCTGTAGCCCCATAACTCTTAACGATCTACTCTTAAAGCTCGTCCAAAACAACCTGCAGATGGTGCATAGGTAAGTTTCAATGTAAGATGTTCTTCTTCTTTCCGTTTCTCTGCTATCAGAAATTGGATATTATCAAGGCTATTCGAATTTTATTTACAGTTATTCTAAACAGTTCTTTTGCGGTGCAACCAAAGCAATTTCTCATCCAGGACGTTCTTCGGTGGTCCAAATCCCTTCGTGCTTTAATATTTCCCTGATTTTACCCAATGTATTCTAAATATTGGTCGATATCACTACATCTCGAAACTCTCAATACTTTTTGATTGTTCTGTTTGAGAGTTAGTTAGAGAGTTAGTTTGAGTAGTTCTGCTTGTATATTATCAGGGCCTGCCGCTTTGCTATCCTTTAACTTTGTTACTGCGGAATAACCTTCCTGCTGTAATATTCGTGTTCCATCATTTACCTCTTCTTCTAGCTCAAAGGTGTTATCTCTTTGTCCTTCAAGTAGTTTTTCTAGATATTCTTTTTTTTACAAATATTATAGATCAGTTTGAAAATATCCCTTTATGTAAAAAAATAGCAATATATAAATGAAACAAATATTAAACATATATATATATATATATATATATATATATATATATATATATATATATATATATATATATAGACGGTTACGTTTGGATTAAATTCAGTTTCCTTACCATTTCCTTACACGTGGTTCTGGGTCTACACGTCGTCAGAGGGACTTGTAAGAAACTAGAATTAAATCAATATCATACCAGAGTATGCTTTTAGCGACCTATAACGAAGAAAAATTAAATGATTATCGATAGCGATTAAAGTAAACTGTATATCCAAGCTAAATCAAGCCATTCAGAACAAGGCTAGGAATATTAAACAATTAAATTTTATTTTTGTTACAGGTACATGTGCTCCAGGTTCTTCATAGACTTTCCCGACATCTCTCAGCAAAAAGGCAAGTTGGAAAACTATTTGTGGAACCACTTCGTAGAACCCGACGAAGAAGCCCTCCGCCATCAGTACCTAATGCTTCTACACGACGTAGTTGAAGAATCAACCGTGTGTCTCATGGGCCACGAGAGACGCCAAACACTCCAGCTCATCAAAAATCTAGCTTGGCAAGTCCTCTACCAAGACCAGCAGCGCATGATGACCCAACAGCCGCCTCCTCTTGTCTACGCCAACGGCATCGTCTACGCTCCCATCATCCAGACCAACTGCTATTGCACGTGCAATACCACTTGGATGCCGCAGTGCTGTTCGTGATGTGCGATTGTGGACGAACACTACCGCATGGAGAACGATTGGTGAAACGTTCGCTGGTGTGTGAGTGACTATTGGACGCACCTCGTACATGGACTTCAGTGGCGAAACGGGCGTCATTGTAATGTACGTTTTAACAACCATTCCAAAATTTGTAGGCCTTCTGGCGCAAAAGTAGGAAACAATTCTGACAAAAGAAAATAGTATTTTTAAACAAGACCTTTAATAGTGAAAACATTATTAATATCAATGTACAAATATTATAATTAATATTAAATCTTAGGTAATTATTTATAAAAACTTTTGCCAAAAAAATAATACTAAAAAATATACCGCAAAAATACTAATCATTTTTTGTAGGGAACTTTGTATGTTAACTTTAGGTCTTAAGATGACCAAAATATCAATAGAAAATTGGGCGTACTATTTTTAAAACTACACATTTTTCCACGTTAAAAAAATTAATAAAAATGATAAAACTTTTCTTTAAAAAATATCGTATTAGGATTTTTTAATATATTTATAACTGTAATAAACATATTAAATAAGAAAAAATCTTTATTAGAAAGTATATAAAAAGTTTATAAATGAAATACTTAAGAAAATACTTAAAGAATTGTCAAGGTAATAAATTTTCTTTCTCTGAAAAATAAAACGTTTTTACAATGAATTTTTTAAGCATTTATTTTTTATTCTCTAGCTTAAGTACCTTGGCGATTATTAGCGTCTACTGAATTTCGTTCGCGACTCTCGAAAAAATGCTCTGATGCTTTGTCCGCACCGCTACAGATATGTCATCCGTGAAATTTCCTCAGAGCTTTTAGTCCAGGCGGAATTTATTTTGAAGTGAACATTTTCCATAGGCGTCTATTTTTTGCTGGAATCGCTTCCTGATGTACCTTGTAACAATAATCATGGTATATCCCAGTTGCAAACCTGGGAAATACTGTGATTATTCCTTAGTGGAATCTTTCGTTTTCAGTCGTATTATCAAGTTTTTCTAGGCGGTAAATAAAGGCTGTTAGGTATGTTAAAGGGATCGAAAAACTTTAAACGAAAAACCTTGTGCTTATAATTTGGAACAATTGTTTTTTTTTTGAAATTTCCTAGTCTTCTAGTTGACCGATTCCAATTTTTCAAAGTGCATTTGAAAGCTTTATCTGCTTTTTATATTTAAAAAAATTTGACAGTTTAAAGTGCTTTTTTAGAAACAGCATAATTTTGCAAATTTGCTATTTTTGGCGGACCCTGGATTGCAAAAATTATTATGCAAAAACTATTAAAATGATCATAACAAAATTTAGCACTTGTTTTAGTCCTATTATGAATTTTTTTTAGGCAAATGATAAACGCTGTAAGTTTTGTTTAAATCTTTCAGTGACGCTTTTTTTTTCAGCAAGGAAAAAAATATTTTTGCCTAAAATCTCCTTAAAACGGTTCATATAACACTCTTTGAACATTAAAAAAAATTTAACAAATATAAATAAAAAATTATTATGGGTCCATTTGTACCCAAAAGTACTTAACAAATCTAAAAAACTAGCGCGTATGAAAGATAAACAAGCAATTTTTTTCCTTTTGAACCAGTTCAACAACCAGTTTTGTTTCTTAAAGGTAAAGATAGCTGAAGGTGCTCTCAAAAATGTGGTTCATGGTGCTCATCAGTTAGAGGTGGTTTAGAAGATCTTTTGAACCTCGCAGTACCAGCAACAAATATTGATTTTTGGTTGAGAATTTGTAAGAGGTTATAGCTCGTAAAATAATTAACACAATACAATGCATGCTTATTAGGTTCAAGTACTTACCAAGAAGGTGCTATTTCTGCGGTACTACCGGATTAAAAAAGTGTAAAACAATCCACTTTCACCATCTAATAAATACGGTTTTACTCTTTATGGATTGGATTTGTTTTTAATGTATTGCTTTATAGACATTCTCTCTTTGAAGGGCATGATTTGTTCCATCTTCCGTTTCCTACAGCTCTTTAGGACTGATTTAAAAACTGGTCGAACTTTCAATAGTTTGTCGTTGCTCTGTCTGGGTTCCAGATTGCCAACACAATATAACTGGGTGCGAAGTTTGAAAAAACAATTTAATGTCATTGTGTCTGGAAAAATATCAGTTTTTAAAGGTTTGTCCCAATACATTCGCAGTCTTGGAAATTTTAGAAAGCCTGTTAAAATTCTAAGGCCAAAAAGTTTATTTTTTCCAGGTTACATGGTACAAATTTCTCAATTCCAGTTTGCAAAGTATACATATTCGTGTATTGAACGAAATTTTCAAATAAACTTTGGGGGGAATATCTCAGAAAATATGTAACTGGATATTCCTCAAAACACTTTTCATTAAATTAGTTAATTCTCGTGTTACATTTTTTTAGAGTGATGAAGTTATTATAGTTACCAACGTTTTTGCACTGTTCATCATGATCCTCCTTTTCTTCTTCATTATCGTCTTCCTCATCACCACCTTCATTTTGATTTTCTGAGACATCATCTATTATATGGCCAATTCTCTGTCTTACTTGTATTTCTTCTTCGCAGTTACTGTCATCACTAACACATAATTCTATGTCGGGCAGTTTTTCTAGCGGTTCTAGCAATTCCTTATCCGTTAAATATTTTATCGGAAGCACTTTATTCTGAAAATAAAAATAACTTTTAGTCATTTTGGCTACAATTGTGCCCATCGAATTCGAGGTACATTTTTATTTGTGAAAAAAATCACATTTCAATAAAATATATTCACAATTAGTAAGAAGTAACACTACTTTTAACATTACACTGAAATAAATCGCGATTGACTTTTATTCAAACTGATATTTGAAGAAACAAGTACACTTACCTCTAACAAACAATGCAATTTCCCGCATATTGCTTTTGACATGAATTTTCTTTTAGAATAAAACCATCGATGCTCCATCTGGTTACAAAACGCAGACGTATAATACTTATAGCATGTAAATTTCTTTAAACTGGTTTAAGTTACATATTCCTGTAGAATTATATATGCATTCAAATTAAAGAGTACAAATGTACCCAACATGACTCAAAGGGTTAAGAGGTGGAAAAATTAAAAAAAAAACTATTTTTTGTCATTTTTTTTACAATTATTGCTATTTTTAAACAATAAACACTAAATTTTCAATTTCTAGCTACTAAAATATGTAAAAATGAAAAACAAAGCTTTTAGCTTTACATTTATTTGTGGGAGCAATATCTTTCGAGTTATAGGCAAAAATATTGGCATACAAAGTAAAAATTTTCGATTTATTTCAGATTTTGTTAAACAAATTAAGCGCAAGGTTTGCGAATGGCGCCTATCGTTATTATTGATACAAGGTACATCTTGAAGTGATTCCATTAAAAAAATTATACTCCTATGAAAAATGTCCATTAGGGTCTGCTTTTTGACAGATCCCGCCTGAGCTATTTATGATCAATTTAATTCTCTTAGTGGGGTAAATATTTTGTCTTCTAAAATTTTCGTTGTAAATCAATTTAAGCTTTGTCACCAGTCCACCTAACTTACAAAGTTTCCTAACAAAAACCACACGTCACTTTAAAAGCAGGGAGCAACAGCACTATTTATGTCAGATTTCTTTCCCGTTTTTGGACATTTAGAGACCGGACTATTATCGAAAACTACGCAGAGTTGTCTTCAGACAATTTATTGAGACGTATGAACTTTGTACGAAGTACAAATATATGCGAGGTAGGTCGCCTTTATTGTGTTTTTTTACAAAAATAAACCAGATGAAATGTTCTAAAGTTTTCGGTATAAAAATATGCATTGTACAGGTAACAGAAATTAACTGGATTTTTACTATTTGTCGAGTGGATCTTTTAACATTAGATTTTTTTCAGTTTATTGGTAATCTGTTGCTGTTTAATAAACGAGATTAAGTTTTTAAATATTTTAAATTATTTTTAAATATGCTTATTATAGACCAAATATATTCGGGATTTAAAGGTTTTCCATGTAACCAATGTTTTTGACTAATTGCTGGTACAATCTTGACTAATTGCTGGTACAATATTAATTTTCTCGGTACAAATTGATCTTCTTGCTAAAGCGGTGTTTTGTTGTAAAAGTTAATATGTATCGGAAATTTAGGTTTTTCTTGACATTTTATCCTGATCTGCTTAATTAGCCAGTTTTTTAAACTTACAATTTACCACCGGCAACATATTTCGTACAATAATTTTTTATTTTTTTTTTGCATTAAAATTTATTAACTGCTTCTAACCAGAATCTTATAATATCGGAATTTGTATTAGTATAGATTAGTGGAGAATCTAAAAAATGATATTAACATATCAAAAAACACAAAAGTTCAAATGTTTTAACAGAGAACCGAGATTATTGGATTTTATTAAAGAGTTTGCAAATATCTCGCGATAAAATCAAGTTAAAAAGAGTTGAAAACATTAAATATTTTCCTGGTTATGTTTATTTTGGAAAACGACAATTTAGAAATGCTCGAATCAAGCAACCAAATATAAATGAAAAGTATAATGTTATGCTCTAACAAATATAGCAAAAACCCAGTTAAATATCTGTTACACCACATTCTTTTAGTTTATATACTGTTATCTATATCAAAATCACTTTATCAACATTTACCTTAGCGATATAATTGTACATATTGACTTAATATTAATATTTACTACAAACTGTATTTTACAAAATAAAAATGTATATCAGACGTACGTAAATGTTAGAAAATAAAGCGTAGGGCCTAACTGTGAATCGAGATTGTGATACAGAATTCATCGAGAAAAAGACCAACGAGTACCTATAGGTCCTGGTGGAAAAGTGTAAGTCTGGTGTTGACAAAAAAATATTATAATATTTTCATTAATTTGGTTGTAATATGAGCGGGAATGTAAAGATATCTTTGATTTTGTACTATATTGAGTTGACTCATATTGAGTTACATAAAACCAACATTAAGTGCCACTACAGATTTTTCCAGAATGCAGGGGGTTTCAATTTGTATTTATCAAACTCTCTGAAAAAAAGGAAATTCCAATTTTAGTTCGACATTTCCTAAATTCATCTAAATTTTGAAGTACCAAGAGATCATTATAATAGCAGCATAATATTCAGAATTATAATAGCACAAATTTTTTGAGCTTTACTAGGTTTTTTTAGATTATGATTGTATCTTGAGATCTATAGATAAAACTTTATTTACAATAGTAAAAATAAAGTTTAAAAAACTAGCTTACTTACATGTGTATTAAACGTGCAATATACTTATGTTAAATTTTACCTTCTTATTATTTTACGTATAAATTATCTATAAAAGCAGTATTTTTTATAATCTGCATAGTTGCGCACCTTGCTCCGATCCTCAGTCCTGTTTATACATAGAATTTATCAGTCCCTGTTTCACCATTTTTTTGTACTACTTTAAATCATTGGAACACTTGTCATTCTTTATTTCACCACTTCTTCGTTTTCGAACTCGTAGGAACTTAATGCTGATAGCTTTTGTATTGAGTAATTTATCTCATCTCTCATCTTGACATCAATTAAGACTTTTCCTAATAAATCCATTCTTAATTCTATCCTACTTTGTCACTTCATCCATGTAAGAATTTACATTTCTTTTTAACATTCATTCTTTTTGTTCTTTCTTTTTAACTGCATAACATTCAACGTCATGGATCATAGCTCAACTTATGGAGTTAGCTTAAAAAGAAATAATTTCCGGGAGTTGGCTATAGAACATTGAAGTAAAACACTTCTTTTGTTAGTGGCATATTTAATTAAGAAATTAAATAAAAAAATCTGTATGGATTAAGTTCAAAACGTTCAGTGAACTTTGAAGTACTTGTAAAACAACCTTAAAATCAAACAGTGGTTGGGTTTACATTTAGTAAACCATACGTGAAAAATTAAATTTTATTAAGCCGGTAAAATTAGATTTCCAACCGAAAACATAAGTCCCTACTCGAAAAAGTTTTCTACATCTCAACTGTAGGAATATTAAATGCCAACTTTGAGTTTTGCAATACCACTTGTATTTTATAAGATGAGATGATCGAGATGTCAACAAAAAGAGTTGGCATTTAACATTCCTACAGTATGGATGTAGAAAACTTTTTTTGCGTAGGGACTTATGTTCTTGGTTGGCATTTTAATTTCATCGGCATACTTCCATATAATTTAATATTTTCAAGTATGGTTTAATTCTTGTAAACCTAACCACTGTTTAATCTTGAAGATTTTTGCAAGTACTACAAAGGACCAGAGACTCTTCTGTTAGGGTTGCTATACCTTCCCCACAACTTGTACAACGTGTTCCCCACGGGGACAACTCCCCACGGACGATAACGAAGTTAGCCTTAGGATCTTAATTTCATCCTTCTCAAGTTCTACTCACGCATTTCACATCTATTTCCTCATTGTTCTGTATTGTTTTAATATTTTTGATTAGTTACATTGTCTTTTTGTTTCTTTAAATTATTTTCAAAAACTAAAGTTTGAATAATATGCTGCAGTAAAATTGGATACACTGATCTCAAAAGAAGACGATAGTAAAATAATTAATTTCAACACATAAGATGTTTTAAATCATTTGAGTTTGTAATACAATTTAGAAAACCCCTGTATGCAAAAAATTTTCAGGTACCCATACATAAAATTTATGTTACCAAGGTTATAGGTTTACCGTCAAAACTAGTGAAATTAAATCGTTTTCAAAAGCTGTTAGAGGTTTGGAATTTACTTAATTGTTACATTTTGTGATAAAGAATAATGTCACTGAGTGCTTGTATGGGTAAAAACGTGAATCATACTCAAAGCAAATCTTCATATTTTAGTTACGGCGGTGTGTTTAGGCTTTGAGTACAATGAGTACATACACCAAATGATGAATAAACATTTTACCACTTTACCATCAGTACTATAAAATTGATAATTTGTATCTCTTTACGTACCAGATGGAATTTAAAGACTGAATTTAAACAAAATGTTTTCCCGAGAGATAAATTATCATTTTTGGATAATCACATGCAATCTACCAATATGCATTGTCTACAACAAAAGGTAATTCTTAATGTTTCAATGTAAACATTAGTAAACTTATTAATTTAAATGTTCTACTATATAGAAATCTTATATGTTATTGATTTGTCAGTAATGGTTCGTTTTTCCTTGGTACACAACTTTTATATAATATAATAGCTAAATAGTAACTAAAGTAATTAATAAACAGTTTCTTACATGACTTTTATTTATTTTTTAAGAATATGCGTTAACTGTTACATAGGACAAACTGCATGAATATTAAACAGAGAACACAAGTACATAAAGTCGCCTTATATTGGCACAAATATTTTTGCAGCTTTTTAAATATTTATTTGTACTATGAGGCTGTACCATATATTAAAATATGAAGTGTTGCTTTTTGCTATGAGTGGCAGTGGCTGTGAAAAAAATATAACAAAAAAATACGTTAATTTGGGTTGTGTATATGTGAAAGTAGCGATTAGAGAGCGATTCGAAAATAGAGAAAGCAACTTGAAGGCTCCGCGGGTTTTGCTCAATGTTTGTGCAGTTTTAGGTGTAGGTGAAAGATAGTTTTTATTTGGTATTATAAACTGATCAGATCGTAACCAGTAAACGCTTTAATGTAAGTGTTTTTTGAAGTATGTAATTTGAAAATTCTGGAGATAGGTTGGTTGTGATATTTACAGGCAATATTTATTACTTTTAATGAGTTGCAAGGCATTGATTTATCATGGTACACAAGGGCTTCAAATTGTGCTGTGTCATGATTTTTTGTCCTTTTTTTTATTATAGAGATTCATTGTCATCATTTTAGCATTAGTATCTCATCTGTCATTCTTCTAACGTGATCTTACTTGGACATTCTTGTTTTTCTTTAATACATATCGTTTTTCTATATTTACTGACATTGTTTACGGTTTAGTTACTAAAAATATCTCCGATTCTTATCTAGTTCTCTTCTTCTAGTGTACTTTGTTACATCATCTCTTATAGTGGTTTTAAGATAAAGATTAAGATAAAACTTCCTAAATTTCTTCTATTTTTCTTTTTAGTAGTTACTATACTATAGACAGATATATCTAGAATATATACTCTATATTCTGTTGTGTGAAATAATACAAGACTGTGCATCATCTGGTTAGTCTATAATTTCAAAACAACTTAAACTTTCATCTCACTTTTTAAAAACGAACTTAACCTTTCCACACATGTCTCAATTTTTTTTGTCCTCCTTCAGATCACCTGAAGGAATTAGGACAATGCTCGTGAGATATAAGCATCTTTTTGGAAAAGAAAAGTTTGCGATTAATAGTTTGTCTTGAACCTGATATATTTTCCAAATTTTTATAGATATAGATGGTTTAGCATAGGTAGAACATATGTAAAGTAATGAAATAAGGTAGAACTTAGACGATTTGCTATATGTTTAAAAAGTATTTTAATAGTGGATTTGATAATATTTACGGATTTTATAGTTAGAGATAGTGCTAGGTTGGTTGGTTTCGTAAAATAATTTGAGTACATGTTTCAAAATTTTGTTTACTGCAGAAATACTTGTTATAAATAGTATGAAATACTACAGAGAAACAATACTAATCATATATAGATGATATTCTCAAATGAAATAAAAAATAAACTGTTATACCTGTTAAAAAATAACAAAATTTGTTTCCCTTTCGCAAATTTTTGTTTTTTTTTATGAAACCAACCAGATTGCGAGAATATAAAGGAAAATTTTATAAGTTGCTGATCTATAAAACACAAAATAATATATTTTTAAAGACATTTTTGTGTTTGTACTAAATATAGCATAATATACCCATCTAAATTTAAACTTAACTTTAATAATAAAATATTTTAGTGTTCCAAAATTTTATATTAATATTTACATATCATAAAATGAAAAAGAACCACAAAAAAAATGTACTAAAGTGACTGAAAGTGAATATAATAATCTTATGTAGAGGTATTCATACGAAAAAGAAAAGGTTCAAGATATAATTTTTTATCGACTGTATTGAACATATTTTTGTCCACGATAGAAATTGCAAATTATTTTAAAAATTCGTTTTTAAATGATAACAAACTACTTGTATAAAAACAACTCAACTTACTTTTAATTTGAAAATACTTTTTAACTAAAGCAACCTAACACACAAATGATCCTGTTAAATTCTGTTTTTTCATAACTTTCAGAAAGTTTTCATATATTTTTCGTTTATCTCGGTGATATCTGAGATTACTTTGTCATAATGTTTTCAATCTCTTGTCTTTTTGTTGTTATATTTTTTATTCTTTATCATTTTAAACTCCATTTTAGACTATG
Organism: Diabrotica balteata; assembly: GCA_918026665.1. Taxonomy (NCBI): domain Eukaryota; kingdom Metazoa; phylum Arthropoda; class Insecta; order Coleoptera; family Chrysomelidae; genus Diabrotica; species Diabrotica balteata. Next base: position 161,467,461 of record OU898277.1, read on the forward strand.
ACTATAATCTTCAGTCGGCAATGTTTATTCTACTTTAAGCCATTCTTCCTTTTACTTTGATCTATATGGAATGTTTTTTTAAAATTATATGACCTACGTCCTGTTGTATGCTTCTTCCTTCGCTTCTTCTGTAATCGTATTTCAGTAATTAAAAAGACCTATTTCTACTAGGAAGTTTAGTAATTAAGTAGAACAGTAAAGAACTTTTTGGTATAAAAAATTAAAAATAAAAGATATCAACACAAAATTTTATTTCAAAAGTCACAGTACCTTAGGCTATTTTTAAGTGTAGTTGCCTAGGATATAAGGCATTTGTTGTACCCCGGAATCAGTTTTTTGATGCCGGTGTTGTAGTCTTGTATCTTCAAACACCGTAGCCAGGATATTCCTTCATCTTTAAGCTCTTCGTCGTTTCTTCTAAACCAATTTCCACCCAAGAATTGCTTCAGTTTCGGGAACAGATGGTAAGCCGCGTGGTCTGGGCTAAAGTGAGGGTGTCAAAAATTTTGTCGACGTTAAATTCTTGCTGAAGTTCTTGCATTGTCGTGAATCAAAAACACCTTCGTCGACAATATACGTTTTAGTCTTTGAAGGGATTAGCAGTAGGTTTCTAGATTTACTGTTTGATCCCTAGGCATAAATATAATCGCTACATTAATTAAACCCCTATATTTAAAAACCGAATCACACTGCGTACTATCACATTTGGCGAGATTTTCAATGGGCGCGTATAGAAGAAGGACGCGTCACCAGACAGTAACCATACTTGGCTCACACCGATGCGACAGACAGAGGTAACTGGCGCCCACGATTTCATTCCGCTGTTTTTGAGTTGTCTGTGTACCCCATAATCGAATTCCTGTGTAGTTTAGAAACTGAGTATTTGAAGACAAATCGACAAACGTATTTATATAATTAAGTCTTCTATTAATGAGGTCCAAGTTTGTCAAGTCGCACAGAAGTTACTTAAGCTATGACGCAACTTACCTGGAGAAGATGTCTTGCCCTATTGAAGTCTGTACCACTTTTGTACATATTTGCCATGGTTGTACTAATCTATATCTTTATTTGATCACTAGTACGACTTGCTTCTTGCTTATGAAACCTTATGCAAAGGTTGGCAACCTAATTGCATTGTACTCCAAACAGCGACTCTGAAACTTCATCTAAATCATCTTCGATATCTTTAAACCATGGATTTTGTTTTCGACCGACCTCGCTTATTGTAATATGACCAAGCTATGGCAACTTCTCCTCTAGCATATCATTTAAAAATCTGCAACTGTAGACAATAAATATTAGTTATTCTTTAACATAGCAGCTACTTTCCAAATATCATCTATGTTAATCTTAATCGTCGAGAAATGACAGTTCTTAGAGTTTTATTTATAATTTAATCTATCTACTATATTTCATCCATTTTTGGATATAGATCGCCCTTTTCGGTTATCGTTTATCTTCTTCCAACATTTCTCCCACTTTTGTATTTCCACAGTTTGGCAACTGTGTATAATACCAATGTGGTATTTCGGTTTTATCAATATTTGCTCTCTTTTTAAAGTAATGATCTTTTGTGTTCATATAACTTTTGATGCACACCTATACAGAGATAGTAAAACAGTTCTAAAAAGAAACTCATTTTTAAAATATACTAACGAAAATAATAAAGTTTTATTATAAACTTTCAAGCCATAAACGAGTAAATTTGATGATACCTACGTAATAATTTTAAAAATTTGCATCACATTACCGTACTCTTTGATGATCTGTTACTAAAAAGGAAATAGCAATTATTGTAGTCAATTTGTGAGTTCTCATATGTCTATTAAATCACAAAATCAATATAGTATGATATCATAATTTGTGGACGTTTTTAAAGAGAGTGGAAAAGCGTTTTATTTAATTTGTTTAAGGTACACCTTCTAATTTGAAGTTACCACTATTTTATTATTCAATTTTATTTAATATAAAAAAGTGGTAATATAATAGTAATATCTATTTAATATTTGACAATAGTTTCATACTTAGTTTTTTATAAAACAATTATTCTGAACAAAATAAAAAATTGGATTGCATTGATTTTTTTGGAAATGTTTGTATTTCTGATACAGAGCCTTCAGGTTGCGGAGTAACATTATAATTAATCAAGTATTTACTGACATCGCCCAATCGCAATAAGTATTAGTGTATAAAGAGTAAAATTCCATATATTTCTATATATTTTAGGGAGTTGTCCATCATATTCTTAATAAATCTTTCAATACAAGCATGATTGGAAGTTGAAAAATTTATTAGTACGCATATTTTGAGATTTGTTAAATTGTCATTTATAGCTAATAATAGGCGTAGTTTCGGTCATGTATTTTTAGATAAAATTAAATATTGGAATCAAACGGAGCTGTAGTTTACATAACTCTTAAACGTGTGTTTTATTTTTAGTTTATACAGAGTTTACAGTTGGTTATATATGCTAAAGAGTAGTCAAAACTTAGATGAACTATTTCTGTGTCCCTTCTTCTCCATTTCAAAGGCTTCAATTTGCCTCCCTGCTTGCAGAGTTCAAGTTTTCACTCCATGTAACAATAAGTAGATAAGTATGCACACAACTTTGACCTTTTTTTGGCGGAGGCGTGTATTCTGTCACGTTTTATGTCGAATGTCACGTTTTATGCAAAATGTCACGTTTTACATCGAATGTTACGTTTTATGTTAAATGTCGCGTTTAATATCTAGGTAATATTTGACATAAAACATGACGTTAGACATAAAATGTGACATTTGACATAAAAGGTGACATTTGACATAAAACGTGACAGAATATACGCCTTCACCAAAAAATGGCTTCGCCACTAAAAAACGGTGGGGTGAAGTGCATACATATCTACTACAGTAGTTGATAGGTGTTTTTTTCAAATCTGTGTCGAAGATCCAGTGATATGGAAAATTTTGCAAGGCAAGGAGTTCTTTCGTTCTTTGAAAATCAGATCTGGCATATCTTACGTGAGCGCGTACTTCAACCCTGTGAACTCAATTCCACCCAATGTCATGAACAATTTGTCATTCCCGGGCCCCTCTATATTTAATATTTGACTTTGGTATACTTCAATACTTCTTCCATGAGACATGGAGGTTTCATTTCTTTCCCTAGAAAATGCATCCGAGTTGCCTATTTTACCTACTTTATTAACGCTTAAACTTTTAGTCGTATGTATGTGTTCTGTTCAGCTTTCAGTCATCTTATACTATTAACCCGTACCAACCATAAGTTTTTGTGAGCCGATATCGACTATCTAATGGCAAGATGTATTTATGAGAAGTTTATGATTTGGACAAGGCTAGTTGGAAATTTTGATGATCAAGACAATCTGTTGTCCAGCAGCCAAAGTGTGCATTCGTTTGGCTTAGTGTATACAAAGATGGTATTCCTGTGATTTAGATTGCGTATGAAGACAATTACTTCTATTGATATCTCTAGGTCTTCTTCCTCAGTGTCTACTCCCTTATAGGAATGTGGTGACACATCTCCAGTAATTTGGAGATCTTCCCGTAGGTGTTTTTTTCTTCAATTGTACCCTTGGTTATCTGTTTTTACATCGCACCCATTCTTCTCGCTGTGTTCAAAATACTACTCAAAAATAGAACGTTCTAATACACAATTTTTTCTAATTCCATTTTGTTTTAATTACGGTTGATATCTCTAGATATTCTTTCTAACTACGGATTTAAAAGCAATATTAACCAAAATTTGATAATAATTTTAGCATAAAAATACCTGTAGTATAAAAGTTTTAATGACCCTGTAACTGAGATTATTAACTTACATCTCTCGAACTAAAATTATGTCATCTTTCAGTTTTAACGGCTTCTTTTAGCATGGTCAGTACGTTCAGTACCATCAAAATCCTCAACGTAAAATATTCCCAACTGTAGTTTTTCGTTTGTAACTGCTTAAAAGTGCTCAAAAACATCTAGTTTATAGAATTTTCATAAACTATGAAGTATAGTGTATCTTTATAGTTTATCAAACTTATAAATGAATACTATGTAGTACTATGTAACTATGATGCTCCGTTTGATTCTCACAGAAATGTAATAGACTGTTCGGTGACCTCCAAACATTAAACCTATTAAGTACTTATTAGCGAGGGGATAAAATGAAGAGGGCTAGTTCGATCGAAATTGAGGACACGTATCCTGTAAATAGAGGAAACTCAATCGTAGAAAGATCTCTAATTTCGATCGATCGGGTAAAAAGATTTAATGTGAACTTTTCGTACTGTTCCTGTAACTGTATTTTTATGAGAGAGTTGTTCTGTAGGTTAATAAATATAATGTATTTTATTATATCATAAAGAGTTCGCGAGTTACGAGGGCATACGAGAAGTGTACGTTACTATATGTAACTATTTTTTGAGTCCTTAGTATAGGATTCTGCTTTTTTAAGTTATGTACTATATTATTAATAAAGATAAAGTGTCTATTTTGATTGAATTATATGTATGTTATTAAGGGCTTGATCTGTATATTTTTATTGTTCCATTGGCCCATTTAAAGTATATAAGATCTCAAAAAATGTTAAAAACCCAATAAAAATATATAAAATATACAAACATTTCTGATTTAGTTGTTTCATTTTAAAGCCTTTTCATCATATCCCGTCTCCTTCCAGCTTTTACATTTTTAGGAACTGTGATGCGAACATCATTTATAATGCTAGCCCAATTAACAGAGTCTACGTGAACTGTCTTCAATGAGAGAGCTTTTTCCGAGAAATCTCGAGACGTGTCGATTTTTTTGTAAGTCTACATCTTTCATAGAGACCCCAAACTAAGCTTTTAACGATTAATCCCTTTTATGAATGTTAACCTGAGGGGATTACAATATAACGGTATGTGAATGCTCTTCACAGAAATATGTACTGAATTTTGTGGTTTTTTAACGTCAACTTATTACATACAAATGTAAATAAGCTCATTTCATAATAAAAAAAAGAAGATTTACATATCTTTAAGAACTACAAGTCAGGGCCGGACTGGCTCTTAAAGGCTCTAACCTTTAGCCTCGTTTTCACGGTGATAGTTGTAGCGATAGTTGCTATCATGATAGTAACTGTCTCATGAACTATGACGAACTATCACCATGTAAATAATCCGATAGTAGCTATTATACTGTCACGAAAGTACTCTCGCACTTTCGTGCTTGGCTAGATAGTTCGGTAAAACTTTTATGCTAGTTTGTCGTTGTTGTATATACCAATTGCACATGGTAAAGTTTGTTTAGCAGAAAATGGTTGACTTCAATTAATGCGGTCGTAAATATTATCAAATTTATCTGATTTTTTCCATTGTTAAGACCTTGTACCTCAGGTAAACCATTGTTACCTGAAACCGGGCCTTTTATACTATTATCGGTATACCAAGGACGTTTATAGTCGATACTAATTTGAAGTCAACCATTTATTGCTAAACAAACTTTACGTGATTTTGCAAGTATTAAAGTGTATTGCAGATAATTCTACGAAGTTGAAAGAGTAGTGGAATGAGCCGCTGACGTTTTGATATAATAAATTATTTGGAAGAATATGGAAGGTTTCCATGTTTATATAAAAAAACCTTTCCCGGTTTTAAAAAACAGAGCGAAGAGGGAGCATGCTGAAAAACTGCTGCTGTCCTTATTAGGACTTCTTACTTACAAAAAGAAATTCGTCTAAAAATACGCACAGCTAAAGAAAACTGGTACGGGGAAAAATGCGAAGAAATCGAACAACTACAATATAAACACGACAGCTTTAATGCACATCGGAAGATCAAAAAGTTGACGAGGAGACAAAGTAACAGACACAACATATTAGTAGACGAGAGTGGAAACATTATTATGGACACAGAAGAAAAATTAAGAGTCTGGAAACAGTACATAGAACAACTGTTTAAAGATCAAAGAGACAATGTAGATAACGAATACATAAACAGTGACACATTACCAGAAATAACAAGAGATGAAGTGGAATACACGATTAAGGAAATGAGGTCGGGGAAGGCTACAGGCCCAGATGAACTACCAATAGACATAACTAAACTCATCAAAGGCAACAACTTAATAAAGATCGTGGAACTATTTAACAGCATTTACAAATCTGGTATCATACCTAATGGCTAGTAACAACAATAATAGCCATAACCAAAAAGTCTAATGCGAGACAATGCTCGGAACATCGCACCATCAGTCTCATGTGTTATATATTAAAGGTCTTCTTAAAAATCATTCATCGGAGAATATATAAAAAATTGGAAGTTGACATCGGACCCTCTCAATTTGGCTTTAGAGACGGACTAGGAACTAGAGAGGCACTGTTTGCTTTTAATGTTCTAACACAACGATGCTTAGACGTAAATCAGGACATATTTGTGTGTTTCCTAGACTATAACAAAGCATTTAATACAGTAAAACATAGGCCACTGATGCAAATACTGGAAAATAAAAATATTGATACAAGGGACATGCGAGTGATATGGAATCTATACTACAAAACAAGAAGCTACAGTACGAATTAACAGCTCGATATCAGATAGAATACAGATCAAAAGAGGTGTTCGGCAAGGCTGTGTGTTGTCTCCAACCTTGTTCAATGTCTACGCGGAAGAAGTTATTAAAAAAGCTCTTATGAACGAAAAAGCCGGAGTAAAGATCAACGATCGCCCCATTTGCAATATCCGATATGCTGATGATACTGCGCTCATAGCAGAAAATATTAACGTATATAAACGTATCAATAATATCAACTTACATGTAGGACAGAATCTCATTGAACGAGTACAAAATTACAATTACCTCGGAACAAATATTAACGAGTCAAACGAATACACCAGAGAAATAAGAATAAGAATAGAGAAAGCCCGCAGTGCCTTTAACAATATGAAACAAATGTTGTGTAGCCGAAATCTAAGCCTAAAGCTGAAAATACGAATGCTTAAATGTTATGTTTTCTCGGTCCTGTTATATGGGGTGGAGGCGTGGACACTAAATAAGCAATGTATGTGTAAGCTGGAGGCATTTGAGATGTGGGCGTACCGAAGAAGTTGTATTAGACAGGATGAACAAACAAAAGGAGGTCGTATTGAGTGTTAAAATGAGGAAACTACAATACCTGGGACATATTACACGTGGGAATAAATATCAACTGTTACAACTAATTATGCAAGGAAAGATTGAAGGTAGGCGCAGCATAGGTAGGAGAAGAATGTCATGGTTGAGAAACCTCAGAGAGTGGTTTGCTTGCACTTCCATACAATTGTTCCGAGCGGCAGCCTCCAGTGTCAAAATTGCCATGATGATAGCCAACCTTCGTAGCGGAGATGGCACGTGAAGAAGAAGAAGACTTTTAAAGAACTAAGACCGAAAATTATTTTAGCTGTACATATAATCAAGAAGTTGCTAAAATAAAGAAGTCTATGGGAACTGGAACGAGAGCCGGCTGGAATGTATATAAACCAAAACTTGTCTGCTTTTTCATAGCTGATAGTTTTTTAAGACATAATGTGGAAGAAAATGAGTTAGAATCTTATTTGGAAAGTTTTATTTTTTGTTTAATTTCTATACATAACCGAGCTTCGGACAAATAGTTGCAAACGCTTAAAGTTGCACTTAAATTAACTAGACCATTTGAGTTCACACTGCGCCAATTTTCAGGAATTATTCATCTTGTTTCATTATCCTTAATGTCTGCTGTATGTCTTCTATTATTTCCCACTTTTCGTATATAGTTGTGTAAAACATCTGTAGCTTTTATTGCTTTTACTACTGTGTGAGAAGTTAGTGATGATATTGGGGATCTGAATACACTAGAACGGGCTGACATGAATCCGAACAAATTTTCTCTTATTCGTCTCGCCCTACAATTTCTATAATTAAATACTTTTTTGGGCAACACTTAAGCAGTTTCATCGGGACTAGGGCTTTGTTAAATATGGCTTTAGTTTAAATGCTTTATCTCTTAATACAACTGATTCGTCTGGTTGGCTCAATACATTTTCCTCAATGGCTTTTCGAAAAGAGGATTTGGCCAAATATTCCACCATTTTAACAGCTGCTTTAACTCTAATTATCAATAGTTATGAATGTACTAATATAGTTACGATCCACCAGGGCCAGCAGTACAATGACAAATGTTTCTTTGTAGTTAATATATTGAGAACCAGAATTAGGAAGGCAATGAATCAATACATGCTTTTCATTAAGTTCTCCAATGTAATTAGGAAAATTCCAGAGTTTTAAATCCATTTATAACTTCATTTCACTCATTTTTCCTTAAAAATACCTGAAACATAAAAACACGTTTATTGAACCGATTCTAACTAATTAAAAATATTTTATATATAATTTAATGCAAATGCTGTAACATCAATTTTAAGCAGAAAGTGAGAAAAATGCAACATCAGATGAAGAATCGACTCAAGTCTCAAGAAACCCCTTCCACCGCCAGTCTGGTGAGACCTACATGGGCGAACTTTAAAAACCCACATCTGACAAAGAATTTGCGCAAGAGCCTAGGGACAACGAAGAAACCCCTTTCGTCTGTTCATTTAAAAGAATTCAGACAAATAATCGCGAAATCCAGACAAAGGTCTGCGAGTAAAAGAACAAAAGCTCAACGTGCAATATATAAAGTTACGTGTTTAGCTCAAATATGCAATGTGGTTCAAAATGAGTAAAAATATGCAATATATGCATCTATATGCACTTAACATCTATTCCACTTTCTAATTTACTCCATCCAGTCGTCACAGACGAAAATGCCTCTTAAAATTTTATGAAGAAGCTGAATTTCGCTAAGAATATCAATTTTAGGAAGTTACCAGTTAGCCAGTTACCAAACAGCACGAGTTCCTATTGCGCGGCAATTTGAAATGAGGACACACGTGTTATGCATCTTCACTGACCACGATACAGGGCGGGTACTCTGGAGAATCATCATGTTTGCAGCGATAAAGATATGCGTGAAAACAGTCATGTCCTGTGAGCATCTGCGTCAGATAGTAGTTGATCTCGTTATGTTTGCGGTTCAGCCAAACATTCACTTGTGGTATAAGACAATACGTTCACTTGCCTATTGTAAATCTCACTGTATCTGCCATTAATCAATACTGTTTTGTCGTTCTCTTCTTTTAAGTTCATCTCGGCACAATGCAGATGTAGTTGACATTCTTTGCCGATAAAGGATCTCCCTCTCTTCAGCTAGCACTCTAATACGTAGCATCCCGTCTATGACGTATATTGCATCTTCATATACTGTGCAAAATGGACTGAAATTTCTTTAAGCTCTCAGACGATATGCTGATGAGACCTTTCTCCGTGATTTCTGGTTTTCGAGGGTGTCAGCTCAAATTTATCAAGTCTGAATGAGTAAGTTTAAAGGACAAGTTTTCATAATTTAGAAGACATACTTTAAAGATGTTTTAACAGAGGCGAGAGACATAATAGTTGGTGATTTTATTGCACCTGTAAGTCAATTCAATAAAGAAGATGAAGCAATACATACAGGATTAGGCTTTGGAACTAGAAATGACGCTGGAGAATATGGTATTGATCCCCCTGCTAGAGGTAATATTAACACATTCTTCTAAAAGGGCGAAATAAACTTATTACATATGAAAGTGTCAAAATCCTTCTTAAATAAACAATGTTATGACAAAAATATGTTATAATTTTGAAATGTTTTTTGAAATCTTCATACCTCTTTTGTTTTATTCAATAATCATGTTTTGTTTACCTTATAGCCTCTAGTTGAAAAACACATTTCCAATAGAAAGTCAGTCAAAACCAGTAAGATGCTTTTATCAGATTTTGCTGTAAGTGTTGGTATTTTTCCGAAAATGACTATTATATACGGCAGAAATCGTAGGAAGAATTGTTAGGGTTAATTTATTGGGAGTTATTCCATTAGATTTTAGCGATTTGAGCATTGATAAAAAACAGTGAGTCTACGTAATCATTGCAATTTATGCATTCTATCTAATTGAGGAAACCTCGATATCATCAAATGAACATACATAAGTAGTGTACATGTAATCTGTAAATATATAAAACTCTCACATTCCGCTATGACCAAAGAATACCTGATAATTATTTGTTGTGGAACAGTGGTGTAACCTTGAGTGAATATAACAATAAAGTATTTTTATGTAAAAATAAATATATTTCTAAATTGTAAACTGACGACAGACAGAAGAAAATTAAGGTATATACAAAGCTTATAATGGAAAATTAGAAAATCGAGAAATACAAATTAGGTATAGGGACTTAAGAGTAGCCCAAAAATTGTTGGTGGTTTATTTCTGATTCGCTGGTTGCTTGGGATATGCCTAAGAATGTGAAAGCAAAAATTATATTTGGACTTACTTTATTTTAAAATAAACTGATATTTTCTAGACAGATCTTAATCAACACTTTGTAACGATGTGTAACCTTTTTTATTTTGATGTAGCTAGAAAGGTCACAAATTGATATACTGCAAACGGCAGCTAGATGGTTGGTGGAGAGCGAGTCGTGGGTTCAATTTGGTGTTTGGTTCAACAGAACGAATTACCGCAGATAAAAAGCAAACGATAGAAAAATGGCGCCACTGAACTTTTTGTAAATAAAAGGGAAAATCAAGAAACTTTCAATCTTTAATGACAAATTACGTTCTGAAAACCAAAAATGTAAAATATATGGAAGATACTATTGTTGAGTAAATGTTGCTAGTACACTCTATAGATAAATATCAAATATGTTCGGTGGAAATAGTCCAAACACTTACCTAATACTTATCTTTCTTTCTTTCTGGTCGAAATATAACTCTCAAATTGCTTACATTTAATATTTAATCTGGGGACTTGTTGTTAGTAGAAGAAATATGTACCTCAGTTCAAAACAAAAATTTAAACCTGATTAAAGTAAATATATGATGACTAGAAATAAATTGATCGAGAGTAGTAAATCAATGTCAAGAACCGCTATTCTGTCATGACGCTGCCCGTAACGACGCCATCTTGTGTCGCTAGTTCCGTGACGTTCGCCTTAGCATGTTACTCTAGAGAAAAAAAGTAATGCAATGCCTAAAAGCTTCGCTTTAAAAATAAAAAACAAGCATTTATTGTAAACAAAAAACAAACCGCATTGTGATTAAAGAAATAAATTTCGCACTGTGTGTATCAGGATATATTGACTTTAAAAACGTGAAGTTCGTTTAACCGTCTTTAATTTCTCTGGTGCTTACTAGTAGTTCAACAGGTGACAAAGATTTATGATCTTTATAATTAAACTTAAACAAATCTCGGGATATTGATTATATTACTAGGACTAAATCGATATTTAGCTTAGAGTAATACTAGACATATCTTAATAAAAATACCTATATAAAGACTACTGTACTTAGATCATAATTAAACAATCGCATGTCTTGTTCCCAAGACAACCCACACGGAAGTGCATTATCTTTTGTATTTACGAAATTATCACCTAGAAAAAATGCATGTTCAAGCATATTTTTAGTCTTATCCTTACCCATTAATTTAAAAAAGGTTCTAAGGGTTCTATTACAATTTTAATTTTTCGTATAGTCGTCGTCGTTTGATCATTTCGGTTTCTCTTTTTCAACAATAACAGCAGCTGATTTTTATAGGATAGGGTTGTTAGACTTAAGCTTAAGATTTGTTCCCGTTTTAAGGCGCTAGGGACTCACCTTGTACCTTCTTTCGTTAGCTACATAAAACACATCCCTTTTACTCCATGCAATGCCTAGAGGTCAAAATGTAGACATGGAAGAAGAGTTTGATTTTCACTTTGTGAATGCTGCGGATATTTCCCAGACTTTTGCGGTAACATGGTTATTGATATTTCTTGTTATCTCCCAGACCTATTATTTGACCTTTCTAAATGACGTAAATTAAATTTGCTGCAATAAAATTTATTACTTTGCAAAAACTGAATGAAAATGGCTCTAATAATTGAAGACTTAACAAAAATGACACATGACTTAAAATAAACTTGTATAGAACGACGATGCTATTTAACATCGAAAATAGAACCAAACATAAAATTAGGAAAGCAATAGATATTGAAAAACATCAAAAACATTTATATACCAGAGGTGATTCCCCAAATCTCCCAAATACGTGAAAATCAATTCTAGAGAAAAACTTAGAAATTAAAATAGCGAATAAGACCTCGCCCACTCTGCGCGCAGACAACAAGCGCCTAAATGCATTTAAATAGAGGCTGCAACGACTTAGAAATCAGTACAGCAATAAAGCGCTCAACGCTAGCCTGAATTTAAATCGGTTAGGACTACCACATGAAGAATATTTGGCTGATAGTTGTACCCCTATCGCGCATCAGAGTGCTATAGGGGGGAAAGGGATGGTCGGGAGCATAGTAGCGCGGTAAAGTGAAACCTATTTACACAAGAATTAATAAACTTCGTTCCAATGAATTGTTACACCCCAACGTAATTCCAAGAGGTGAACAAGTCTCACAGGGTAGGTTCAATTAAATTGGTTGCTTGGAAATCAGTTCTCCTCGATGTTTAAAACATACGGTATTCCATTTTGAAGAGTTTGCCTCGTACTGAAGATTTCATTTCACTCAATTGAAACTGTAGTTAATGCTCTGTAGTGTGTAAGGTCAATTTTTCTGTCAAACTCAAAAACCACACCTATTATTACGGGAAATCCTCCACTTAATTCTTCCCATAACTAAGAAAATTGGACCAAATTCTTGTTGTTTTATAAACAAATTCATTAACTATTTCTGATTCAGCCTACCTTATTGCTTTGGGTTGTACTCGAAATGTTTTTTGAAAAATATGTGAAATACGATATTTTGTATTGGTAATCTTTTCCCACAATATGAACTATATAATCCTGAAAGAACTTTCAAACATTTAACTGGGAATACACAAATAATAATGACCCTATCGGCATAAACAGAAATAATTTACCAAAAATATCGCAAATATTTTTATAACGCTGTCGAAAATTGGTGCAAATAAAATAATACGCAATAAGGCAGTATATATAAAAGAGTACTAAAATAATATGACAACAGAATCCACCACCCAAGAAGCCAAACGAACGGCTTTTTCGATATTCAAATTTCTGTGACAATCCGCCATGTTTTAAATAGTTTATTTGTCAACATATAAAAACTTAAGTTTGTTTACGAATTGAGAAATGTTGTTTGGTGTGTGTTGTTTAATAGTAAAAAAAAAAGAATACTATTATACATATTTTTAACTATACATTTATATATTTTAATACCTTAAAAAAGTATAATATAAGAGTAAACAATAGTACATTGTTTACCGGGTAGGAAAAGCTTAACATTCCTGGACGACTGTGAAGATTGCTAAGTCGAGGCGCAAGCCGAACCTTAGCAACAAAGAGTCCAGGAATGCGGCTTTTCCTACGAGGTAAACATACTATTTTTCCGCAAATCGTTTAAAATTCGACAGATATTGATTGATTTAAAAAAAACGCGATAATTTTATTCCCAAATAAATGGTGCTTTGAAATTCCTAATAAAATTACTTGGGTTACTATGGAAACGTATTGAGGTTGAATTGTCAAACTTGACGCTTATAAATTTAATTGCTGGTGTTCTCGAAAGTAAAATGATAAGTGATGATGAAATTTCCATTCCTGGGACTCCTCCAGAGCTGGTTGAGGCAGTGAATACTGCTTCATTAGAATTATTGCCAAAGAAATCAAGAGAAAAGTACGAAAATGCATACAGACGTTTTATGGATTATCGCAGGAGTAAAAATACGAGTTCTTTCTCAGAAAATGTTGTAATGGTATACTTCCTAGACCTTTGTTTAAAGATGAAATCTTCAACATTATGGGCCAATTATTCAATGCTGAAGTCAACCCTTGCACTTAAACACAATATAGATATATCTACATACTCAAAACTTCGTTCTTTATTAAAACGGCAAGCTCAAGGTTATAGGGCAAAGAAATCTAAGCTTTTAACGAAGGAAGAAATTGAAAAATTTATCCAGGAAGCTCCAGATAAAGAAAACTTAATGATTAAGGAATTTACAAGGTTTTAATTTCTATTTAGATTATAGCTTTATTTATTTTTTAGGTGGCTGTAATATTTGGTATTTCTGGGGCCTGTAGAATGGATGAGTTAGTCCGAATGATTGTACACGATATAGAAGACTTAGAATCTAAGCTTTTAATCAGCATACCTGATTCGAAAACCAACAAACCAAGATCATTTGTAATTAATCAGATCTACTTGAATGTTTATCGAAAGTATGTTTCGTTAAGACCAGAAAATATGAACAGTGACCGATTTTTCTTTAAATATCAAAGCGGAAAGGGTTGTAGACAAGTGGTAGGAATTCATCAATTTAGAAAAATGCCCAAAATAATTGCTACTTATTTGAACTTGGTAAATCCGACAGAATATACTGGTCACTGCTTTCGTCGGTCTTCTGCAACAATATTGGTTGACTCTGGTGCCGACATAACTAGTTTAAAGAGGCATGGCGGATGGAAGTCATCAAACGTTGCTGAAGGATATATCGAAGAATCGCTTAACAATAAGGTTGAGGTGGCAAATAAAATTTTCACAGTACAAAATATTCAACAAAATGACACTTCCACCCTGCATGTTGTCCAAAATGTTTCTCATAGTTCTAAGAGTGTTCCTCCAATGTTCAATAATTGTACTAACTGTCAAATTACTGTAAATATAACAAATTAATCTTAAAAATGTATTCAGCAATGACTTGATGTTTTCAAAATATAAATTAATTCCTTGTAAGCAATGTGTTTTCTATCATTTATGTAGAACACTAACAACTGTACGGAAATATCATTTCCTTACAGTAAGGAAGTCCTGAGTTTTTCTTCAAGAAATTTTGACAGGAATTTTAAAATTTCCTGGCGATTTGCGGAAAAATACTGTTATACATATATACATATACATATTTTACTACCTTAAAAAATCGATAAAAAGTAATAGAAATCGACTCATCTCATCTTTCTTGAAATTAACTCCCAAATTCAATCAATTTTTATCGGTTGTTTAAAGTACTAAAATATTATTAGTCAAGACCTTTTTACTTATCAGTAAATAATTGATATATCGGTTATATTAAATTGGTATATGATAAATGGGTTGGGAAAAATACAATTCATACAAAACAGATCTACTTAAAAACCATTAGTTTTAATAACTACTTTGTTTCTCAGTGTAACTATAACTTTACTTCTGTTTTGATTTTGAACGACTTCCTCATTACTTTTCTTAGTGTACTAAGTAGTTTAACTGTCATTCTACCTCAGAAATTTCTTTTCTACGAACATAAAAGGTACTGAAAAAGCTTTCGTTTCTTGTTTGTGATGTATTCTGTGGTATAACTATTAAGCGATTTACGGAGACAAACATATTATCGACAAAATAAAAACGAAAAGTAACATTGAAACATGACATATACGGCATTATTAACATCAAGAAATTATCCTGTAATAAAACGGCAACAATATGTGAAAAGAGACATCCTACTTAATTGTATTATATGTGCAGCAACTGATTTTGTTAGAGAAAATCCTAAGTTAGTGCGCCTATGTTTCAAAGAGCATTTGTAAAACAAATCAACTGTTGATGGAACTCGTCTTCTTGCATTTTGTAACATAACAGCCGACGAAGGAGAATAATGTTTTTCTTCATTTGGACTTTCACTTATTGAAGCATGATCTGCCAAAATGTAGCCGAAGAATTTCCTTATTGCTTTTGCATAATGAGGGTAATTTAATAGCAGACGAGATGTTGCATTTTACTTTTTATTTACCTTATAAATTACATAGTACGTTATTATGATATTAGTTATACGCAGTGCATAAATATCAACATTATTTATCGCTTTCTATGATGCAAGAAACATTTATTTCTAATTTTACGTTTTTTCGGGATCTTGTAGAATCTAACATATTTTATTTGATTTTGTTTTATTTTTTTCTTCCACCATTTAGGGTTATTAGCAAGCTGATACGACACACAATTGATGCGAAACAAAGAAGAAGAGAAAATTATTTTGATTATAAATATACCATCCAAATACTAATTCTAGTTAATGAGAGAATCTGAAAATTTCTGGTAAAGTTAATTGAAGAGAA